>CM057379.1:8426250-9895000 GCA_030015415.1 Cynopterus sphinx | reverse complement strand
AAAACAATAATCCTAAATATAACAATCTGTTTTAACTGCTAATATGTCCTAATTTGGTTATCTTAATTTTGGTAATGTCATAGTATACCATGCTTATAAGCAATTCTGTTATTTCTTCAAGTCTTACTTTCTGAAGCCTAGAAGTGAGTCTTGGCTAGAAACAGAATTACTAATGTCCTCAATTATAAAAATTTACATAAAAATTTAATCCTTTGGAAATTTTCTATGTATGGTATCTGAGTTTTCAGAGAAATTTTTATCCATATGGAAGCGTAAGTCAGATGATCACTTACCAGATAAAGTGGTTACTGAAGTCATTTTAATTCAGATATCCAATGTATTCTCAACAGATGTTTGGGAGTGAGTTTGTAATCTAAATCGAAATTGTAATATGGGGAAATAAGCTTATGGCATTTTATTGTTGAACAATAATTGTTATGGAAGCAAGGAGGAACATAACAAAAAAGAGGTGCTATCACAAAGAAGTGTTCAGACTGCAGGGAGTATTGGGGATACACAAACTCATGTCATAAAACATTCCTCATAGAAACACTGCATCACTCATGATTTTTGTAACTTTGAGTTAATTATCTTTATTTCTTATATTAGCTTGCTAGGACTGCCATAACAAAATACCACAACTAGGTGGCTTAAACAAGATAAATTGATTTTTAAGTTCTGGAGGGTAGAAGTCCAAGGTCAAGGTGTCAGCAGGTTTGGTTTCTCCTGAGGCCTCTCTCCTCTGCCTGTAGGTCAATGCCTTTCCTCTTTGCACCTACATCCCTGGTGTCTCCTCCTTTTCTTGAAAGAATACCAGTCATATTGTATTAGGGCCTCACACTGCCTGCCTCATTTCAACTTAATCACCTTTTTAAAACAGTATCTCTAAATACGGCTATGTTTTGAGGTACTAGGGCTTGCGATGTCAACATAAGAATTTAAAAAATCCACAGTTCAGTCTATAACACCTCTCTAAACCTCAGCTTTATTATCTGATGAGGATAATTGTCATACTTATAAGATTATTGTAAGAATTCAATGGGATACAGCATATAAATCACTTAATAGACATATTAAATAATAAAAATAAATTTGTAAATGTTTCATTATTATTTTATTATTTATTATTAATTAATTATTAACATTGTTATACTATCTGAACTCTGTGTAATATTTTATAATAATAATTTCCTATTCTATGCAAACCTTACACTTCGACAACATTTTTCCTGGGCTAATACTTGAAAGGTACCCAATCCATTCTTACACAGCTATTTCGGAAAATAAAGTAAAAATTATTATTTGCATTGTAAACATAAAAAAGTGAGTAATACTTTGTTAGGCAAATGTGTAGCTTTAAAGTCTGTTTTTTGTTTGTTTGTTTAGAACTTAAAAGTACCACATTAAAATTTGAACTACATTTTTCATAGTAAATGGTGTATTATATGCATGATGTGTATTATATGCATACGGAAAATGGTTAAATGAGGCAGGATAGGAGAGGTTTTTCTGTAATAAACAATCTCTAAGTAAAATAACACTATCTTAAACATGACAAAAAAGTTTTATTATTTTGTTCAAGCACCATCACTATTGTTAGGTGGGTGGCTGGTAGTTCTGCTCATTGTAGTTATTTAGGGTCTAGGTTTATATAGATAGCCTGGTATCAGAAAAGAAAGCTCTGGAAGATCTTGATTTATCCAATAAATATTCTATCCTAGGAAGTGTAATTCTATCATGTGTTCAGAAGTCAGAGAGATGATATTTGAATATTTAGTGACACCATTAATTACTATCACAATTTTACTCTGTTCATGCTTCAATTTTTAATTCATGCATTTTGATACTGTCTTTACAACTATAGGACATTCATGGTAAATCTCTCTCACACACACGGTAAAATACAATGCTCTATAAAGATCAATGAATTTCAAACTTCTAGTAAGAATCTCTGTAGAAACATCATCCTTAATTATTATAACATTATATAAATAAATGTAATATTTTATGATTTATTATTTTCCATCAAAAACACAAATTGTTCTTGAAACAAGAAAGCATAAACCTTACTCGATGGTAGTTAACAAAGCATCACTTTAAGAATTATCTGTTTCCAAAAGGAGCTGCTGTAATATAAATTCATAAATTTGTAACACTCCAATAGACTAATAAACAATGACGAATGCTGTTAGAAATAAAACAATATTAGCAAATAAGATTATTGACTTAAAATGTAACAATAACATGAAGTTGGTTTAAAGAAACGACACAAATAATCTATGTAACAAAACATCATTAGTGAAATAGTAAGATTAAATCAAATGTAGCCACTGCTTTCATAGGAGAAAAGTATATTTTAAAAATTATATTTCTTTTTCTTTTGAGTTAGAGGTTGTGACCATTATAATCATGATAACTCCTGAAAAATTAATCAAGTTGAATAATCAATATTGTTTTCCAAATAGATAATAAATTTTATAAGTTCTCTATTCTGTGGTACAATAATCTCACTAATAAGAAACTGATGAAAACAAATAAGGATTCTTACATATGAAATCTAAAATATATAAAGTACCAAGACTACCTAAATATAAATTTATGTGTTTTTTTCTATTATGCTTCAATTTTGTTCTCAAATTAAAAAAAAAATACATTGTATGTTATAAAATAGTGAAAGCATTTGAAAGATTACATATTCCTCCAAGTGAATTACCTTCTGAGATGCAGAACACTAGGTTTTCCACACTGACAGACTCAAAAATAAAATATATATATATATATATATATATATATATATATATTTAATAAATGAATTGTTATCTTTTAAGTAATGACTTTATATTTGTTCTTTTAAATAATAATTAAAGTTATTTTCAACTTTACCTTATGACAGCTTAGACAAATTTGTTAATATAGACTTTTTATTTAAATGATTTTTAAAATCCAGTTTAAATTTTTTTTCATTGGGCAAAATTATGAATAATTGCCTTATGTATATGAGGTTAAATGTAAGGGAAATTATTAAAATTAGAAAACATTTCTCATTTTTGTCATTTTTAATATATAAAAAGTAGCTTTGCTTATGCAGAATTACTCAAAGAAAAAATGCAAGAGGACAATGAAAACAATATTGGCATAACCTAAGATATTCTTAAATAAAATGTGTAGTGTGTGTGTTCACTTGTCAGCTATATTTTGGCCTTGTACTAGACACAGATTTTAGGCATCTTCTTCAATTAAATGTCTTAGTCTCTTTTATCAGGCTGTGCCTGGCCTGGCAAAGTGTCCTCACAACTGCTAGTCTCAGATGAAAGGCTCCACTTCTTGCCTCAAAGGCTGTCTTCCTGAGCAGCCTCCATGGGATCCAGTGATGGGACCCAGAAATGTGAGGGAGTTGCTCACCTTTGCAGAGAGCACCGATACCTGAAAACATGGAACATAAGGTGTCTTGGTTTCACAAGGTGCTGTAAACAAAATACCACAAACTGGGTGGCTTAAACAGAAATTTATTTTCTCAGTTTAATCAAAGTGCTTGCAGAGTTGCTTCTTTCTGAGGGCTGTGAAGGAGGATGTAGCACACCTTTCTGCTAGTCTGTGGTTTGCCCAGTGTCAGGTGCTCCTTGGCTTGTGACAGTGTTTCTCCCATCTTCATCTGTGTCCTCCTGTGTCTCTGTCTCTGTGTCCAGATTTCCCTTCATCAATTTAGTCTTCACACTAATTACATTATTTTAATGTGGTTGTCTACAAAGGTCCTGTCTCCAAATAAGTTCACATTCAGAGGTACTGGGAGGTTTAGATTTCAACATCTTTTTGGGGGTACACAGTTCAATCTATAACATAGGAAAACTGGGAGGATAACTGTGCTAGGATTGCTTTGAGGTGTAATTATTTTTAATTTCAAATGAGAGAATTACTATGTTGTATTAATCATGATTTTTATATTTTATAATGAGCTATCTTCAGGAAGCTGAGATATTAGGGAAAGATTGCTCTCCCAGATCTAGCTAAATCCTAGAAGTAGTAAACAACTGATTGGTGAGTCCACCTTACATATACGAATCTACTGATTCTGGATCTGTACCCCTAATTATCTTTACACACCAAGCCACATTTCTCCTGCCCTCAGTCAATGAAGGGACCAAGTATTCGATAACTAGGACCAACCTCTATGCCCCAGGGCCCACCAAAACTATTCAGACTAGCCAAATCCTAAAATATTTATTCTGCTCTAACATGCTTTTCCCACAGAAACCTCAATAAAGGCTGTGGTCTCTGCTCTCCCTTGGTCTTCCTGCTTCTTGACAAAAATCTGGCTTTCCCTCCACGTGGCCTTGCACAGCATAGCATGCTCCTTTTTCTGGAAAAATGTGAGCAATACTGTCTCATTTTAATGTCACTGACCTGTGTGTCCTTAGTCACCTCTACAAATCAGAAGCCCAACAGGACAATTGAGACACAAGGGCTGAGTAAACAAGGTCACCAAAAGATCTACTGTGCTCTTTCAGGCTTCTTGTGAAATGCACTGTTTTACTTTATTTCATACCTTTCCACACCTCATTTCTTCTTCTGTCACCATCACTACCGTAGTTGGGAGTTTGCAGCTCAAAAATCAAATGTCATCACTTTTGCCTCATCTCAAGCTTTGCTATCTAAGGGACCAGGTTAATATTTATTTGAAACCAGAAATGTAAAAAATGAAAGAAAGAATGGTGAAATAAGGCCAAAAAAATAAAAGACCTAGATATTAAAATCTATTAAGACATTATATTTATTAAAATAATAAGATTTAGAGCCATGGATGAAAAGGCAAATCAATATGAAATTTATAATTGAGAAACATGTTTAAATGTATGTATGTGATTAGCAAACAAGAAAAGTACTATTTCAAAGAGGTAGAATGAGTTGATCAATTGGTATATCGAACAATTAATTAATCATTAGAAAGAAAAAGATGCCCTTGACAAAAACAAAACTGTAATAAATTATGAAACATTGTTGAATCTAGTTAGTAGCCAATAAACCAAAGAAACAAATAAAGTATAATTTGTCATACATTGAGTGGAAAACATTAAATTATATTCTCCAAATTGGAGAATGTCTAATAAATATGATAGTCTTTTTTAGGTGTAAATATGATAATACTTAGCATGCCTTTAAAATATATCATACTTTTTGAATCAGTGATTCATTTTCAAAAGTCAGTTTAAGGTAGACACAAACGCTTATGTGAAAAAGTATGTTCAAAGATACTCAAAAGATAATTTACAAAATGATATAAAATTCAGGACCTTTTCATGTACTAAACACCCATTAAAATAATGTAGAAAAATAATGTGAGTAGATATGAAATGATATTTATAATATATCATTACATGATAAAAGTAAAGTATAAAATTCTAAGTAAGAGTCTCATTTGAGGTAGAATTAAGGAATTATATTACATACAGAGAAATTATATTTAAATATAAAAAAAGATACCCAGGCAAATTCTAATAAGAATCATTTTTTGGTATTACAATTAATGGTCATTTCTATTTCTTCTTCATGCTAGTGTGATTTTTCTAAACTTTATCATAAACATGCATACATTTTTTTGTGAAAAAATAAAGTTACATATGATTTAGTGGGTACAGTGTCTGTGTATTCTAACAAAATACAGTTTAACTTTCTTAATACCAGAATTTCAGAAATATTGGCTGTAAAACATGTTTCTGGGAGTAAAGATGACCATAGAAACTTGGAGGAGGCAACAAAAAGGAGAAGAAAGAATTAGATGTGATGGGGAGTATTTATGAATAGTATAGTTTGTTTTTAAAACTGTTTTGACCCAGTCTGGAAGGACTGCCGAGAGTCAGGACTTTCTTGAGCAGCCTATTAAGACCACACCTGAATCACTTCTGTAGCTCTCACATTCTGGGCCCTGTGGACCCACCCTAACCTCTCCAGAGCCAGGTACTGAACAAGTGGGGACAGCCCTGATACCCTGGAGCTCATGAAATTATTCAAATTAGCCAACCCCAACTTCACCTGACATACGTAAGATATATTTCCTACTCTCCAGCTTGCTGTTACCCTGTGTCCAGACACAACCAATGGTGTGACCCTGCCTGACAACCTTCTTTCCTTTTGAGTTTGCCTTCCATCTATGTGAGTGCAGTGTGTGGGGTCTCACCATCTAAAGAATGGTTCAATCTTATTGGAAAAGAAAGTGTGTGTCTGTACATATATGTACCCACATACATATATATCTTTTTTCTCAAAGTTTTGCCCTCATTCATGCCATTATTATTCCTACGCTGAACTATTTCAACATCCTTCTAATCCAAAGTATTTATCCTCTGATTCAAAATCTAATATTTTTTTCTTAAATAAATCACATTGTTCTGCCTCTCCTTAAAAACTCTTTGTTCAGGCAGCACACAAACAGATCTGAGTTTGGCTCCAGAGTTATCTTGCTCCTGATATACACATTCTCAAATCATTTCTACAGCTCTCTGGTGGGTACTATTTTTACTGCCTCCATTACCTTTTCCATATCTCTAGAGAAGCTTCATGGTCATTATTCAAAAACTAATGCTAATATGTCCTCAACTCCTAGGATACAATGTACAGAAGCTATGTGTTATACAAAGTAAAGCTTCTGTACATCGTATCCATTACTATAACACCTTGCTAATACCACCTTAAAGTGAACTATATATCCTATTTATGTGGCTACATTTCCACCTCCCAACTACAAATGAACTTTCTAAAACTTACAAGAATACCTAATTTCTCCTATATTCTCTCCCAATTATCAACCACCTGACTGATTGGGCAAACTCAATGATTTGTTTTTGCTGAGTTAAATAGAACTCTGTATATACCTTAAAGATTTGGGGGAAATTAAAAAAGAAATAGATGAGATCTCCCCTGCCCCATATGACATTGCCAGTAAGTACATCACAGCTCTCTGTCCTCTTACTCTTGTGTAGCTAAGAATCAGATATTGAAATGCCAGGGACATCACAACAAACTTTAAACCTAGAAATCATAAACTTAAGGATTTCCTTTAGTTAATACTTACAGTTAGTTTTTATTTAAAATCAGGAAGATGTATACACTATAACTATCAGGAAAAAATGGTGAGGAAAATGTCATGTTCACAGTCTTTAGAAGGATGCATTCATAATTTAAAAAAAATCATATCTTTAAAATCTTATAATTTTATATTTATTTAGTGTTTTAGAGATAAAAAGTACTAGATCAAAATAAATAGATATGAATCCTTCATGCTTTATAAAATGAATGTTTACAAACTGCAGGTGGCATGGAAACTCTACACAATTAAAAGTAGCTTTAACATTTGCTTAATCTAATAACCTACAGGATCAGTATACTCTGGACCAGGGTGGGAATGCAAATAAAATAATGTGGGAAACATGATAGGGAAGCAGTTGTACTCTGATCAAGAAGTTCTCCAGATATATTAGTGAAAATTAATTAGAATGTGGCCTTATATAATGCTGAACATCTGTACATATAATATAGTTATATAAATGAATTCTATATGTATGTATATTATAAATATCAAGTAATTAGTAATATGTAATTTATTGAGATTTATGACTCAGGTTACTGATTTATTAAATCCAAAGCTTTAATAACTATCCTTTTAAAATGGTTAATAGAAGCATATGCACCAAATAGACCCAAGTGATAGTCATGAATGTGAAGCAGATACCTGCTGAGAGGTGATCAAGTAAGTAACAGCCTTAATCAACACTTTCTTCATATCAAATCCAAATCAGGTAATCCAAATAATATCTTTCACTTCAAGTTTAAATTTTGGCTCTACATTCAAAATATATTTCTGGTTATTAAAATTCTCACTTTAAATTCTGACCTTAATCCTGACTCCTTGTTATATGTCTAAGTCCAAAATAACTACTTCTATCCCTCAAAATTCTTTGTAATAACTAAAGATCTGTATTTCATTCAGTGCAAATGTTACTTAGCACACATGAATAAGAAATGAACACATTAAAACTTGAAATCACATCTGCAAATAATGATGTTGCTCCCTACATACACCAAAGCAAAGTGTGACCAGAGGTAACATTTAATCCAACTCTCTGAAGGATACTATTGTTATTTGCAGTATGGAAAGGGAAATGAAGCCTATATGTCAGTGGTGGAGATGAGATGCTAACATGTTTAAATTATCATTTCTGGGCTCTTTTCACCATTTATTTTATAAAACACAAGCATCCAGTTCAGAGACCTTATGCTAGAATTCTCTAGTTATGAGTAACAGATGGCTGCTTGTGGGTGGTTGAGACATAGAGTTACAGGAGGTTAATATTCTGTATTTCTTCATTCTTGGAGACAATAAGTATTTCAGAGAATTTGCAGTTTACCAATTTGCAAATAGAATTAGTGAATCATATTAATTAAATTTTTAAAATTTATTTTGTGGAGCATCAGAAGATATTGACAAATAATAACAATATTTGTATACATATATCAATCCAATATTTCATAGGAAATACTTGTTTTCTTATTTTAAAGATAAATAGATGGCTACCAAAATATAGATTATAATGTACATTTAAAAAGAATATTTTAAACTGTATTATTGTACATAAAATAAGTAGACAAAAATAACGATTTTCTTACAAAATGTGTCAAGATATGTTCTCAACATTGGTTTAGTAGTGGTTTTTTTTATTGTCATTCATTCGTTTGTGCTTAAACAATTAGTTGCTTATGTCTTTAGAATCAGTAAATTAGTCTGAAATCTGCAGGAAAATAAAGTGCCATCTCACATCATCTCAATCCATAATTACATGAATATTTGTGTACAGTTAATTTTCATATTTACTTAGAAATACCTGCTGAGTAGGAATTATCATTACATTCAGGATATGCCTGATTTGCCAAAAAACTAGAAATATCAGAAGTATAACAAATTCTCTCATAAACTAAAGTCCATTTAGAAAAAACTGAAAATGAAGCATCTTCCTTATTTCAAAAAAAAATATTTATTTTTAAGCACTTTAAATGAATTTATGCACCAATTTAAATATAGAATTGTTTTCTGTTTATCTGTCATTTGAAGGATAGTATAGACATGATTCTATTGACAAATAAAGACAAGAAAATAAATAATGTTCAGCTCATCTTCTGTTTACCTAATTTGCAGTGTACAAATCTTTGAATATACAATGTAGAATTGTTACCAGAGAGTGGAGTCTTTTCCCAGTGCGTTGTCCAGGTTCTTGATGTCTCAAACAAATTGAGCAAGACAAGTTTTATAAGAAGGGAAAGTCCACTTCCAGATGTGGATGTAGGCCTGAGCCAGAGACACGTGGCTTAAAAGGCCTGGTAACACAGACTTCGGGGTTTTTACCCCTTTTTGCTGTGGGTGGTTACTTTCCTTAGAGGAGTGGACTTCCTTGATTGACAACTAAGATTGACAGGACTCAGTGATTCATCATTTTGCTTTCTGTGCATGTTTGTTTCCAGAATTCAGTCTGTTATAATATTGATGCACTTCCAGGCATTGCATCATATTATAATGCGATATAATGAGGCTCAGGTGAGTTGCAGGTCCTTGGGGCTCTTCATTGTGCAGGTGCGAGTGACTGGCCTAAACTGGTACCTAATTCTCTGCCTACTGCTTTTTTTGTGAGTTAAAAAAAAAATGCCTTTTGGCTTGCTTAATTGTGGGCGAGTTAGAGCAGATCCTTTCTAGAATAGGATGACCTCAATGTCTCTGCAGAAAGACCCAAAACCCCCTAACTTTCCTGCCTATCTCTTTTCTAAGAGCCATGAACCCCCTTATTATTTGTATGGATGTTGAGGGATGGGAGGTCTCTTTTTCTGTGTCTGCTTCCTGCTGAGAATGGCAGTAGGCCCTGCCTGCAGGGGTTTCATGCAGCTCTTTTTCTTTCTGCCTCAGGGTGGGGTCTTGGGTTTCCTGCTGAAGTGCCACCTCAGTCTTTAGACAAGGAAAACAAAATACAAACTCGTTATTTAAATTATACATCTACTAATTTCTGTGATTGATATGTCTATTAAGTAAAGGAAAACAGGCTTGGTTAATATATTTCTTAAAGAGTAAAAAAAGGCTTTTGGCAGAAATTCCCTCTCCCCTCAGACTCTAAGGGCCTAGCCTGGCTTAACTTCATTTCTGCTAACAATGGGCTGATGACCCTTATCCATAGCCAGAGGATTTGAGTCACCAGAGCAATTTATCAGGATTTGAGGGAGAGACTTTTTCCATAAGAAGGAGGGTTTACTAAAAAGATTAACTCTACAAGAAATGTCCCATTTCATTTCCTGCTGAAATATTAAACATTTTACAAGTGATGTCCCATCTCTGAATCACCATAATTCCAGTTTCTAATCAGAGACTTTTAAAGAATAGTACATTAGTTGCAGAAAATGGTATTTCAGGATTATTGTCTAAAGCCTATGTATACCACATATCTACATCTTGAGACAGTTTACTTCTCAAAGGCTCCATGCTACCCTTGCCTTGACCAAACTTTTTCGTCAAGGCAAGATCGAAAACAGATTGGTTGGTAAATTACACTTGCCAAAGAAAGTGGTTTTTGTGTGAATGAGTGATACTGAGGACATCATTTCTTGGGTTGCAAGGAGGCCACTCAACCTCCATTTGAAAAGGATTTGTATGTTTGTCTGTTTTGGTAAAGTTTCTTCCTGTGGTAAACTGGATGTCTGCCTCCTACTCCCCTGGAACCACAATACTTAGCAAAAGAGACTTTGCAGATGTATTTAAGATTGAGGATCTTAGGCCATCTGTGCTGGTTAATTGGTTTTACCCAAATGATACACTTGTATTGTGAATAAAGGGAGGCAGTTCCATAATTTGGTCAAGTCACTCACTGAAGGAAATTAGGTTCATATATTTCCATAGGGACTGAAAGAAAAAAAAACATCACCTCCTTTGATTATCTTGCAATAGTAAGGCTCCTAGCTCCTGAGGAAGGCAGTCCTGGATTAAACACTGGAATGAAGCTTTTAAAAATATTTACGTCTCAAAGGAGGAAAGAGAAAAAATTCAACTGGCTTTTTAATGTAAATAGGCTAAGAAAAGGGAGGTCAGAAGTTTAGAGCCAGGAAGAAGCCAACACAATGTTAAATTAAGACTAAGGATTAAGTTTATTCCTAAATATTTTATTTCTGATGCTATTATAAATGGGATTATTTTCTTTATTTTGGAGAGTTCAGGGTTTGTGTACAGAAACATAGTTGATTTTTTATATTTGGTATATAGCAACTTTAATATATATATTAGTTCAAAAAGATGTTTTTGTGTTTGCTTGGTGAGATTTAGGATTTTTTACATGGAAGAGTATGAGATCTGCAAGCAGACATAATTTTAGTTCTTTTATTATTATTATTGTGAGGTTGGTGGTGGGGGTAGGGAAGGCTAGCCAGATGCCTGCATGGAATCCCGACCTTCTGAATAGGGCCCACCCTAAAGCCCTAGGCACCACCACCCTAATCAGGATGCTCAATTAGCATTTGATTAATGTTCCCCACCCTATACCTTTACCCTCACATAACCCCATAAAAGCTGCTGCCTCCCGCCCCAGGATGCTACTTCTCTGGTCCCTTTTCTGTCTAGACCAGAGAACCTTGCTAGGAAGCCCTCTCCCAATAAAGGCTTGCTTTTAAAACTTCTTTCCGTGTGTCACAGGTTTACTTTACAATTATTATTTGAATGTCTTTTTCTTTTTCTTTCTTTTTTCTTGGCTACTTCCTCTGGCGAGAACTTTTAGTACAATATTGAGTAGAGGTGGTGAGAGTGTGAATCCTTGCCTTTTCTCAGATCTTAGAGGAAAAAAATTTTTCATCACTGAGTATGATAATAGTTGAATTTTTTTGTATATGGCCTTTATTTTATTGAGATTAGTTCCCTGTACACCTAATTTCTTAATAGTTTTTATCAAGAAAGAGGGTTGGATTTTGTTACTTTTTTACTGGAAACTTTTGGAGGTGATGGAAATATGTATAGTATAGATTATGGTGATACTTTCACAGAAATATATTTATCTCTAAACCCTTTGGGCTGTATACCTTAAGTATGTACAGTTTTTGTATGTCAGTCATACCCCAGTAAAATGGTTCACAAAGAAAAAGGTGGTGGGAGAATGCTGGGCTCCCTTGGTTAACTTTGGCAGCATATTAGAACCAGCTTCAAGTATCTTTGTCAAGATGTGGAATTTTGAATTATGGAAGAGTTTCACTAAGGTCAATAGTTGTTTTAATCAGTTGAAAATCTCTTTCTGCTTTGATGGTCCAGGACACTCATGATCCAGTTTCAGATTCTTCTAGTGCCTCCCGGTACATATGCATGTGCTGAAATTCCTTTGGTAAATAATTTCTTCCTATGGAAAGGACAGAACTTAGGGATTTGTACTGAGACTGGACAGTAGCTATCAGTATAAGGTAGAATCTGCAGCATCATTGCCAAATGTGCATCATTGTGAAAATGCACATTTATAACCCACTCTGACTTCACAAACTGGAACTTCCAGGGATGGGGACTGAGACATAGTTTTAACCATCTGCACAAGTGATTTGCATGCCCATTACGGTGTGAGAACAACTACTCTAGTAATTTGGGCAGGAAAAGACAAATATTGAGGGCAAGCATCATTCTGTAAGGCATTTATTTCAAGTGAGATCTTTGCATCTTTTCCAGATAAAGGGATGCCTTTTCTCCTGTAGTAAGGGGAGGGGCCATTCCCATTGTCTGAAGGGGTCAAACAAATCTATGGGTTCAGTTTTCTTAAGAGCATTTACCTAGATGTCCCTGCCTCAGGCCTCAGGGTCTCACTTCTTTCCTATCAGATTGAACATTTTAGCAGGGCTGAGAGAGTTGAGGATTTATTGACTTTGTTAGTGACTAATTTGTCAGAGGAAGCTCTCTTTAAAAAGGATGTCAGAATTCTCTGACTCCATAGTTGGTTTACTTGAGCCCCCCCCCCTTTTTTTTTAATTTTAAGGCTTTGGTTTTAATTAGGATCTTTCAATTACTTAATCAGTCCTTATAATTATTTATATTTGCCATTTTCCAACAATTTTTAACTACCCAGGTTATTGTATACCTCAGAACAAGCACTTCTATCTTTACTTCACTAAAATTCACAACATGTGAGGGTTTTGATATTTGCTATGCTTATTAGACTAAAAGTTTTCACTCATTAACTTATTAGCAGCAAATGCCATAGAGTGACCAGGTACTCGAATCACATGAGAATCTGTTTGGTAGAAATCCCTTTTCTAGTACCAACTCCCTTTGTTTAGGTCTTTTCATAATCAATCCTGAGGCAGATATTCAAGGACAAGTAGTTTTTTGGGAGATAAATTAAGAAATCTAATAGTTTTGTGGGAAAGTTAGACCTCCTACAAATATAAATTCTAACAGACCAATTGAATTTCGATGATGTATTTAATTAGTTATTTTTGTCTATAGTGGGGGTCAGAAAATTTTTTCTGTAAAGTATCAGTTAGTAAATATTTTAGGCTTTGTGGGCCAAAAAATTTTTCTCATCACAATTACTCAACTTGTCATTGTAGAGCCGAAGCAGCTACAGGTAATGTGTTTTCAAATGAATGTAGATATATTCCAACAATTCCAATAATGTATTATTTACAAAAACAAATAAGGGGCTAGATTTGGCCCAGAGTCCATACCTTACCATCTTCTGCTCTATATTGCAATCTACTTGAAAGCAAGGATGATGACTTTTTAACCAATATAACCTAAGTATATGCCCAATGGTATACATGTAGGTAATAGCTATACAGTACATGAACAAAAATCTCAATATATTTATAGATGATATGAATGATGACATTGAGTCTCTTTCCCCTTCTCCATTTCAATGAACTTATTAAAAATATTGTTGCATTTAAAAATCTAAGCTTGAAACTAAAACCTAAGATTTAATCATGAAGAGTTATCTTTAAAGCAGAGTAGCAATGCACTGCCCCAAACAGCTGGGCATAACCTAATTTACTCTATTGTCTTTGATAAAAAAAATGTTTTCCTCAGTAGATCAATTGTGGAAAAAAAAAATGAAAAGTGGATGAAACAGAGAATTTGGTAAACTTTGGCTTATTAACATACTCTATCAAAGACAGAAAGGAAGGCTTCAAGGATTTAACCTCATGACTGTCACCATAACAGCCAGCATGCTATTGTGGAAAGGCTCCATAATTGATCATAAGGTTTGCTATGCATTTTACCTAATTTCTCTGTTTTTTGGTCCTCCTATCTACTTTCTGCTGAAAATATAAATTGTACTATGATCCCATTCATATAAAGTCCAACCATATGCTGAAATTAAGCATTGTACAAGGACACAACCTTGAACAGTAACCTTATAAAGAAAGCATCACAAACTCCTTCATAGTGTGGGTAAGAAACTGGCTAGGAGGAGGCTTCAAGGGAGAGTATATTCACTTATTAAGCAGGACAATGTGTGCACAGGCATTCCTTATGTTAGCACTTTATACTTCTGTTACAAATCTTGTTTTGCATACAATTCCTATATAATGAGAAAAGTATTTGCCAAAGGGTTTGAATATCTTGCCTTCTTATAAGACTTTTTGAGAAATTTGAACTCCTTTCATAATTTATCTAAACAATGCTTACAGTGTCAGAATGAAGTATTTTCATGCATGTATAACCATCACTCTTGATATTCTTTATATGAAAAAAAATATTTTTTCTCTCAAAATATGTAGAATATCAGCTCGAGATCTGGATTTTAGCTCTTTCTTCAACTGGACTAAGATGTATTGTTCCCCTTCCTTTCTGATCAAGCTAATAATTTTAACAATGCTATCATTTATAAATCCTGTCAGTACCTGTTTCTAGCATCATATAGAAAAGGAAACAGAAAACAACATTAAAGGCACAAACATTTTAACTTTATGAGTTCTTGATTTATTTCAGAGTGCAAATTTTTTTGTTACCCTGTTCATTATATAAGTAATATAAAACATCAGCCTCTCATTGCTAAAATGTTCTTTATAGTAATTTAATAAAAATAACTACACACAGGCATGTGCTATATGTATTCTCTGTTGCAATAAAAAAATGGCATTGAGCATAATTACAAGAATTAATGACTTTCATTAGTGTAGCCTTAAATCAAGCAAAGCCCTTAAATTATTTTAATTGCAGCATCCAGTTAAAATATTTTGGTCAATGAGCCTTTACAAATTGTATTAAAATGTGCAAAAATAATTTTACTGTGATATATATCATACTAGTACACATTTATGATGACTAACTTTAAAATACAATCTTCTCTTTAACCTTTCCTTCTAAATTATGCATTTATTCCTCAACTTTAAATCTGGAAAGACAGCCTGACCTCAGACTCTCTTAGCACGGAAGAAGTAAAAACATTGTTAACTCTGTTCCCTCATAAACCTAACAAGATTTCCAGTTGCTAGGTCAAACTACCCTCTCTGTGAATTACCACACTTAGTAGCTTTAAAAGGCACACATTATTATTATTATTATTATTATTATTATTATTATTATTTATTTTTAATCTCACAATTGCTATGGGTCAAGAGTCTAGAATATTTTAGCTAATCCTCCATGCAGGGCCTCTCAAGCTTAAAATCAGGATGTCAACTGAATCATCTTTCTTTATAAAGCTTGAGTACCTCTTTTAGGCACATATGTGACAAATTCACTTCCCTCTTGCTAGAGGACCGAGCTCCCCATTTTCCTGCTCTGCCTACTGGGGGATGTTCTTAGCTCCTGAAGCCACCCACTGTCCTTTGCCATGCGGCCCAGAAAGTGGTAGCGTATCTCTCCAAAGTCAGCAGGAAAACCTCTTTCTCTTTGGTCAGCTAAGATGATATCTTATATAAATTCACATCATCATAGGCATGACTATCTCAGCAAATTTATAGCTCCAACTTACATTCAAATGAAAGCACTGTATATGAGGGACAGGGACCCTGTGGGTCATCTTAGGATTCTGCCTGCCACACTGCTCCAATCACATGCTTCAGCTACAAGCAGAAAATGGTCTTCTCTTGTCCTGAGGAAATAAATATCTATGTATCTATACACACACACACACACACACACACACACACACACACACACACACACACACACACACACACACATATTTTTTTCTTTTTTCACAGTCCACAATCATCAATTAAGAAAATGATTAGCATTTGTCTTTGAATAAAATTAAAATTATTATTAAAGAAGGAACAGAGGTGTTAAATAATTTCTGAGAAATTTTAATAATAAAACAACTTGTGATTTATTATATCTTTTAATATTAAGCAAGGACCATATCCCAATACTACATGAAAAGGTATGTACAATTCACTCTTAATAATTAATAAACATGTAGCCATGGGCCCAGGTAGGTTTTAATTATCTTATCAAAATAAAATTATCAACTATTTAGGACAATTTTTCACATCATCACTCAATCCCAAAATCTCTTTTACACATTCACCTCAAATTGATAAATGTTTGATAATCATAAAAAAATTAAAGAAATGTATTAGAAACTTTCACCATGACAACTTTATTCACAAAATGAGGGAAATAGTACATTATACACACCAGATCAAAAGTAGAACAGCAGATAGCTGAGGTCAAAAGCAGAGTAACATCTCACTCAATCTGTTTTCTACTTTAATATGTAGTTTATTTGATGATACCACCATTGTAACTAGATCTACCCAAGGACATTTTTATCAGGGGTAATAAATTGTTGTCTGACCTACTAGTACTATCCACTGAATACCTAACATCATGTATTTCACTAACTTCTGATAATCAACCACCTGGGCAACATTTGTAGTTTCAAGCTGTCACTTTGGGACATGAATTAATGTTAGCATACACATAAATCATTGCAGTCAGTCAGGAGGAACTGAAGTAGAGAGCTGATGGCTTCAAAGCAGTCAAATCTCCAGATAAGCCAAGGAGATACATTCATTTAGTCAACAAAAATATATTCTACTTGTAATTTATTTAATTTTGACTTTTTTATTTCTATCAAAACCACTATTCCTAAAATTAAAATTGGTGCTGTTAAAAGTAAGGAATTACCATTATAAATAAACCAAGGTTTGTGATAATGAAGCTAAAGAACACTACATAATGAGGAGCTAGCATCTTGAAATGTCAAATTATTGAAAAGAGTGATTATAATTATAGGCTGATGCTGTTATTTTTTATGTGAGCATTTGAATCAAACATTGCAGAAGGATTAGAAGCGGTACTGAAAAGGATGAAATAACATCTTATTTTTTTGAAGTCATTTCAAAAACTTGTCAAATTCACATTGAAATTGTGTCTCCTTTGAAAAGATATTTTTTGAAACAAGAAGTATACATAATACCTTTAAATAACAACCTTTACTAGCTTTTTAAGAGAACATTATACAAACATGTCATTATACTATTTGTCTTCACAGTCCTAATTTCTTCTATTCTATACCTCCTTTCAAAACAATCTAAACTTATTTAAGTTTTTATCTAGTGATTATCAAAAATATCCATCAATGCATTAAAATGAGTAAAATAGGTAAGTCCTACAGCTCTCACTTAATTTTATAATTTTACTAAAAAGATATATTTGGATTTAAAAGGGTTTTATTTTTTTAATAGGTCACATTTAATTTTAGGTGCCTTTTTAAATATATATATTTTTTTACTATTGCTTCTGCAGGAAATTTTACTAAGCTGGATAATCAAATATGTTATTTAACATAAGTTTGGATAAAGTTAGAAGTAAGAATGCTCTGTAAATGAAATATTTTACTAAGTTGTATACATTTAAGATATTATAAATAAATAAGAAACAAGATAATAACTATAGCTAGCTTTCAGAAACACTAGATTTCTTAGAGATAAACATTTGTAGTGAAAATACAACATTAGCTAGATTCAACGTGGACAGGCACACTGAATTCTGACACATTTCTTCTCCTCCTGAGACCTCAGGAAAGTAAACATGTGTAAAAGTTACAGATTCATTCAGATACAGAGGATGAAAGGTCATGTTTGGAGATGAAAAGGCAGAACATAGACACGTGGTAATTTACTTAGCAGAGACCTCTGCTTTGCATTCAGATTGTGCAGAGGGCAAAGCAATGAGAAGGATGATGATTGTCACCTGTGCCTGGAGAGGCTGATGATGCTGGAAAACCAGGTGGAGTCATAAGCAGGAGTGAGATGTGCAGCATATAAATGGAGAATCTGTCAAGAGCAATAGGTTCACACTCTTAGACAAAGATCTATGAAAAATGGTTGGTGAGATCGATAGGTACTGAGGAAGACGTTGATCAATATTAAGGAAACAATGGGACATTGAGAAATAGCCACATCCCAACTTTAGCTTCTGTCATGACACTGTGTCTCTTCTCTTAGCCTAAATAAGAAATCTAGGGATCCTTCTTTGTAAACCCTAAAAATGGGGAGAGAATTTCATCTACTGCATTTAGGTATCCTCATCCCCAATCAGCATTGTGTGAAGTCTTCAAAGAGAAAAGCCCCATATATAAAGTACTTCCAAAAATAATGTCAGTGCTTCACTCCTGAATCATCTGTTCATTCATTCATTCATTCATTTATGAATAAATAAATATTCATTATGGTCCAGTGATTATTCCAGGTAATCAAAATATCATAGTAATTATTGAGTAAAGAGGTTGCTTCTATTTGGGGGAGACTGACAATAAGCATATACATAAAAACAAAAAAAAATGACTTGGAGATAAGTGCTATGAACAAAGACAAAAGTCGATCAGTTTAAGAAGGGTCAGGAGTATTGGGGAAATAAGAGTCAGTTATAATATTATTTAGAATATCCAAGAGAGAGCTCATTGAGAAGATGAAAATCAGCAATGATTTTAATGAGGTAAGGAATTAGTCATGTGGGTATCTCAGAGAAGAGAATTCTAGGTGGTGCAAAGAAAACAAAGATGAATCTATTGACTATTAGGGAAAAAAAAGTAAGAAAGCTACTGTGGCTGGAGGAAAGTGAGGAGGGAAGTACTTGGATATTAGGGAATAAATGGGAACTGGATCTTGTAAACTACAGAATTTAAAATTCAAATAGACACTAAGGAAATGAATATAGAAGAAAAGTATTCCATGTGAAGTAGAGGATGTTGGATCAAAATGTTACTGGGGACTTCAGGGCTTTTTATGAACAAGACATACATTTTTGCTATATTAAACTTTTGAATTTCTGGGATCATTTAGTAATAATTCTAACATATGCTGCCTGTATAACAAATAATGTTGGGAGATCATAAAGAGTTTCAAGCACTTTCCTCAATCTAAGGGTATGATGAATTTAAAAGTGGGATTGCTATGGACCTGATAGGGTAAAGTAAGTAGAGGAAAGGCTGTGAACTCAGGATAGTGCAGGGGTGATTGATTAATTCAGGTCCTGAATGTGTCATTTGCAGTGTCCTATTCCATTATATGAGGATACGCTCTGCTCATTACATGGAAACAGTAGCAGAAGGTGAAATGACTAAATGAGGACTGTGGAAGGCGGGATAATGGTTTCCCAAAGGCATCTATGTTCTATTCCTCCAGAATGTATGTATATTATTGGCTACATCGTAAAGAGTATTAAGATTACAGGTGAAATTAGGCTGTTAATTTGATGATTTTAAAATAGGAAAATAATCCTGGATTATCTATCTGGGTGGGATCAATGTCATCACAGGATCCTTAAAAGTGAAAGAGGGAGGTAGAATGTGAACCTGAAAACTGAAATTTTTTTTCCTTTAAATGTAACTTTAAGTGTTTATGTTGAGATACCCAGCTGCTATTCTGATTCATGATTTCATTACTTTTAGCTGGATATTACCACAAACTTGACTTACAAACAGAAAACATTTATTATTCCTGTTTTCCTGGGTCAGGAATCCATGTATGGCCTAGCTTGTTTTCTGCTTAGGGTTTCACATGGATGCAATCAGCATGTGATTTAATCTAGAGACTCGAGAGAGGAAGACTGCGCTTGTCGGGACATTCAGATGTTGTCAAGACTCATTTCCTCATGGCTATAGAATTCATGGCAGCTCGCTCTTGCAGGCCAGCTGGAGAGAGAGTCTTTGAACCCACACTCACTTGTAGAGGTGTTCCAACCTATTAAGCCAGTTTACTCCCTATAACTTGCCTTTTGATCGACTTAAAATGGATCCATGTGGGAATGTAACCTAACCACAGATGTGACAGTCATCACTTTGACCATGTGATGTAACCTAAGCACAAACACAGCACAGAAGATTAGAGATAATGGGGACCATCTTAGATTTTGCCTACCACAGGCTTCTATTTTTATTTCCCAATCACTGAGGATTTTTGGAACTTTTGTTAACTCTACTGTTAAAATTCCAGGAAGCTCTGTGAGTTAGCTATCATTGATTATGTAATGTTTGTAGTGAGTCCTTTGTATTTCTTCATTTCTGAAAAATTGTTTATATGATTTCTCATAATTTTTATGCCTCCACTTCTATCCTCTTATTTTTCAGTTCCTCATTTTTCTTCTTTGCTCTTTAATGACCTAATGTCTTCATTTTTTAAATATCTGCTATATTTTTAATTTTCCCCAAATTTTATTTTTTATCTGAATAGTCCCAATTTCCAGTGTCTTTGCCTTATTTCTAAATTAAAATGCCATCTTACATAATTGTAGAGATATTATCTGTAGTTTTATTTTTTTTCTCTATTCAACGTTTCTCTGGGTATCCCTGAGTAACTTATTTTGCATTTCTTAGTTTTAGTCTCTGACTTTTACTTAGAGGATTTCTTCAAATGTTTGGCTTTGTTTGGCTGACTCTTAATCAAGGGAGAAACACAACATAATTGATTTGAAGCTCTGTTTCAGATGGAGCTTGTCAAATAGTAAGTCTCACCATAAAATGATCGCTCTGTTACCTGTTTTTATTTGGATCACTTTCAAATATTTGGTGTAATATAGTATTTGGTTTAAAAATCTCTCTGATTTCAGCTTCTGCCTCGTGTTCCTTGTTCTTGCCAGAGAAAGTGCTGTGCTTCTAAGGACTTGTGATTTGAGATAATGTAAAATAATCTTCTTTTTAAAAGTCTATGTGTTAATTTAATCTGCAGAGTCCCTTCTGTCATGTACTGTAACGTGAAAGCAGGTTTTAGGGATTAGGGCAGGGCATCTTCAGAAGGCCTTATTCTCCAGACAACAGGTCATTCAGCTTCCTCAGGAGGTAAACTTCTTGTCTCCTACCTGTGTTGTATAAACTAGGCTGTCAATATGGGTGGTTTAGTGAGAAAAGGGCTTCAGAATTTTAATCAAGTTCCTTGCTTTCAGTTTAAAGTCTAAACCACGTTCGACTTTGCCTGTAATTCCTAAACTCACACATGTCTGGACCAATTTCTCTTTCATTTTTCCATGTTTCTACAAGAGAGGTGCAGCTCTCTGGCTGTCACTGTTGGACTGGAGATTCCTGGGTCTGTGGACTCCATACATAAACTTTCAATAAAGTCATGTGTTGTCAGCCACTAGAGCATCCTCCTTCATGCTTACATGTTGCTTTTAATATCTGAGCCATTGTAGGATTTGATGTTTTACGCAAACACACACACACATGCACAATGAACTTTCTCTGCCAAATCATTTCACCTTCATTTAATTTTCTTTCTCTTTCTAAAACTTTGTTGTCATATTTTGTTGTGTTGTAACCTCTCCTATGTAACTGGTCTTTAACGGTTAATGCAGCATTATTTTATAGACCTTTTTTTCTTTCCTTTTTAGAGGTGAGTTAGGAGAGAGTGGCTATAACTAAGCGTGTTTAGAATTTAACTGAAAGTGCTCCTTTGTTTTCAGATTTTGTTAATTTATTTTCATCAAGTGGTTAATTTGATGTTTAGTTACCCTCTAAAATTGTTTCAGTTTAATACGAATTATTTAATTAAATATTTTGATTCTTGTTTCCCATGAAAATGAGAAGGGTATGGACGTGTAAATATGTGGATGTGTGTATTTATGTGTGTGTGTTTTTTTTTACTGATTTCTTGCCTGAAAGTTGTACCTATAGTAATAATAGTGGTAATATTTTATTTATTGATTTCAAAATACACAATACTCAGTTCTTAATTTCCCCATTTGTTCTTTTGTACTGATTTTGCTATAATTTTGTCATTTAAGTTCAGTTCTGGACTGTTATGAGTATGTTTTCTTATTAGTGTCTTAGTCTTTTGCAGTTGATGTCATTGCTTATACACCTTTATATATTTCATTGCTTTCTTCTGGTACCAGTAGGTCAGATTTCACAACTGGAAAAGTATTTCAATGTTAGGAATTCATTGAGATAATTCATCATATTTATAGATATGAAGAGGAAAATCATACTATCTCCATAGAGTGACATTGGGTATTCCATAAGATGGTAAAATATTATCTTGGCACTAAAATCTTAACTCCACTAAAGTAGATTTTGGTAGAGAATCTTCTGATGACCTTCATTAGAGTGTTTATTTTTAATTCAGCTTGTGCTTGCAAGGTAATATTTTATTTAGGAAGTTCTCTTCAACAATTTGAACGTTATTGACTTCCTGTTTGACTTCCTGTTTCCTGCCTTACTGCTATAAAGTTAGATACACAGATAGCTTTTGTTGTTTTGTGCATGATCACTTATTCTCCTTGGATGCTATTTACATTTCTTTGTCATTGATATTCCTAAATTTCATTGTAATATGCCAAGATTAGCACATTTTTTCATATATTACATGAACAATCATTTTAGTGTGTGATAATACATATTTTTTTAATTCTGTGAAATATCCAATTAATATTTTATCATATTTTTTATTTTCTCTGGGACTCATATGAATAATGACATTTCTACCTACATCCTTTCTATTACTTATTCTGTATATAAATATTTTTATGTCTGCCTCTTGATGCCCTATTCTAGAACAATCACACTTCTGTTTTTATGTATGTGCACGCTGATATTTATTTCTCTGTCTGTCTCTCTATCTCTATGTATCTTTGTATCTCTGTATCTATCTATCTATCTATCTATCTATCATCTACTTAAATATTCTTGGAGTGATATTATAAATTGGTACCCAATGTGTGCTTCTCTGGATGAGATTAAGAGGAAGGAGCTATAGGGTCCACACAGTGGATATCAAGTTACTGTTTAACCAAGGTTCCCTTGATCATGTTCTTTTAAATTGAATTTTTCCAAACCCAGTGTCCTATATTACATTTGTGAGATTTGATTATTAATTTGTGAGATAGTATTATTACCTTCGAACTTACTAGGTTTTATTCATTTATTATATTTTATTATGTATTTTTTCCCAATAAGTCTAACATCCCTGAGGACATGGTATTCATTCTTCACTGCTTTATCCCCAGCCCTTATTGTTCAGCACAAAGTAGGCACTCAAAAACAAGTTTCCTGGTTTTAATATTTGAGAAAACAAATTTACTATACACAATCAAATTAACTATATAATGCTTCAGGATAGTATTATAATGAGATTCAAGAATATATACCATGTACTATTTAAGGCAGCTCATGGTCAAGACTGGCATTCTTTTAATATTGTCTAGCATATTTTTTTCTTTTCTTAAATAAAAGGGGATACACTGAGTTAGATGCAAATTTTTTTCGTATTAAAAGCAATACATGAGGATATTTTTTAAAAAAATTATATATATATATATATATATATATATATTCACATTAGAAACCAATCTTATCAATCCTATACACACATTTTATTATCTTTGCCAAACAATATTTAGGCTATAGAATAAAACATTTCTACTTAATTATCTTCATTCTTAACCTTTTATCCAAATTTCTGGAACATTTCCCTGGAATCTTTTTATTTGTTGTTTTATTTTAATTGTGTGGCTAGAGTTTTATCAGGTAGTAAGCTGAAGCAGAAAAACATTGATATTATTGTTGTTGGGCATAAATGCTTTTCAAATATTAAACTCACCAAAGCTTAACCTAATGACTTATATATTTCTCAAGTATTTTTTTAATATCTTTAATTCATCTGAGGAAGACATTAAAAATGAATAAAACTGCTACCTATATGCTTACAATATATTTAAAATTTTTGGTGCTATATAGAAACATCATTTAGCTCTTTTTTTCAATATAGGACTACTTTAAACATACTAAGATATGCATTTTTACAATATTGCAACCATCTACTGCCATAGTTTAATAGATTTAAAAATTTATCAGGTTTATTTTTCTTCTTTATTTTTGGCAATAGATCATGATGAATAGTAAAGAATGTGTGACCTACTGCTCCTCTCTCAGAGATAAGAGATATCTTAAAGTCAGTACAATTTTTAAATATCTGATGTCTTAAAATACAATTTATGTATGAAAGTTTTCTGTATTTCAAAAATTTCATATACTGCATCATACAATATGCACTGTCCTATGGAAAAGTTTTTCTTTTTGAGGTAGTGTTACAGGAGCTGTTAATAAGTAAGTTTCAGAGTAAACCTCAATGCGTCTTTGTTTATAGTTGTCTTTGTGATGCAAAAGACTGGAGTTATCATCATGCCCCCTTTTCTCTGCTTTATCCAGCATTTTGAGGCAGATGGATATTTTCCCTTGACATTCAGAGAGTTATGACCTCCCAGTATCCCTCAAGAATCTAGTTGATGGGTGAGAAGATTTAAAAGCAATATGTGTAAGCATCATCCAAAACCTAGACTATCTCACCCTTCACAGTTCACTGTTTCCTCCATTAAAACACTCCATATTGCTAAAATAAGGAGTGTGGCAAAGAAGAGAAACAAAGTTCTCTGGCCTCCATCAGTCTCTCTGTGGATAAAGGAGAAAGATGGGGAAATCATGATTATTCTTCACTTATTGACTTATATTTATTTTCTTAATAAAATCTATTCCTATGAAATGTACTCCAAGCTATATTTTATAAGCAATTATTTTTCCCAAAAAAGTCACTTTTCTAGTATGATTTTTCACAACCAGATTGAAAAATTGATGCCTAGTACTCTCCTTTTAGAAATGACCACAGAGAGCAATAAGGTTCCCAAAAATGAAAGCTATTCTCCCTGGAAGCAAAGATAATCGCTTAGGAGAATTGATGATTAAGATCTACTGGGGGTAAAAAGAAAGACACCAAAGAATATGGGTAGACAATCTGGAGAACGCATGACCATGATATAAGATGCAGGAACATCCTGAGAAGGCAGTTTGTTCAGTTCTGGGAGTGGCTGCTCACATGGTGGCTGTACCATCAGAATGTGAGCCACAGCTCACAGCTGACCCTGAGCATGCAGCCATCATATTGCCTTCTGGCTGTTACTGGAAAATGCTAATTTTTCCCAGCCCTTCGACTATTGAATTTATTCTTTTCCTAGGCCCTTGTGTGGCATGCCCTTTCTCAAATGTTATACTTTTCTTAAAATGTCACATCTTTAGAGAGGCATTCTCCAAACATCTCATCTAAGTGGTGTCTCTCTCGGTTATTGACCAGTGAATCTTATTTATCTATTTCAAAGCACTTATCAAAATCTGATTTCTTGAGTTATCTGTGATTAATCATTTATTTAAGTTTCCAGTTGACCTTCATTCAATGTTAACTGTAATTATTGTAATCCCTTCTGTGTTCAGTGACTACCCAGTTGGCTATTATCAATCCCACTTTACTCTATACTCTTTTTTGTAGAAAACATTGAAGATGCTAATATAACATTTACTGATAATAAAACTTGTCTAGGCACAACTTCAAAAGTACTTCTAAGTACATTAACTTTTTTTTCTTACTTTATTCACTTACAAAATAAAAAATACAAAAAAGAAAATAATTATTAATAAAATAGATGTTTTAATGTTTAAATACATTCCATTTTTCACAAAAGACCACAACAGTTATACAATATATAATAAAGGAGTATGATTTCTGCATTCAATGAAAAATCACTGGGATTGTGACAGACAAAAGCCTTAGTCTAAAGAAATATGCCTGGGTCCTGACTTTTCTTCATGACCCACCAGTTAGGAATTTATGATCAAATCACCATGTGAGGTTACTTTCTATAAAACACCCTTTTAAATCTATAGTTCTCATGTAAAAGCATTTATTATTTCAACTTTTAAATTTGTATTTATAATTCACAGCAGCTTAGTTATTCTGCACTATGTGATAAAGGGGTCAAATTTCATTTTTATATGGGTTTCCCAATATTGACCTAGCAGTATTTATTGCAGACTCTTTAAAAAAGAGAAAAAAAAGAACGAACTCTCCATTCTCTTAGTCTATCATTTAACCAGGGCCTCTTGCCCAATTTGAATACCTTTGAAAATGCAGAACAAAAATGATAACTAACATAGGGAAGGAAAAATAATTTCCCTTCTGCCTTTCTAGGTTCTTGGCTGAGAGACCTATCTAATAAAAGATAAACAGGAGGAAAACAGATATTTAATAACAAGATACTCCCTTTATACTTGGGAGAGAGCCCATGGACCAAGCTACCATCTTCAATACCATCTCCAGCTAAAGACAACAGAATATTGGGGGTGAGGGGGACATTTATAAGAGTTTTTCAGGCAAAGCACAGTAAATTAGTGTATGGTTGTTATGCAGATTTAAGTCTCTGCTTCTCCATTGATAAGTTTCTACAGATTTAGTCATCCTTTTCTTCCTGGTACAGAGAGGAAAATACACTTACAAATAGAAATTTTCCTTATAAATGTAAATGTCTCTTACAGAAAGAAAACTTCTACTAGGCTTTCAAAACTTTTTACATCTGTCATTTCTTAAAAATAATCAGCTCAATATAATTCTTACGTTAGAGAGCAATATTTTGTGGTGGCAAACTTTGCCTTCCTTCTCTAATAAGCCAATAATGAAGAAAAATGGAATCATGAAATAAATTACATTAATCAAAGGAAGACAGAAAATGATGAAAAATGACTAGATTACAGATGACACAAATAGAAAATAAATGTGGGACAGCAGATTTAAACTCAAGCACACCGATAAGATAAAATTTAAAGGCACACATTGCCAGATTAAATAAAAAGAAATTGCAGCCATAGACTGTCTCTACGAAGCTTATTTTAAATACTGATGTGAGGAGAGGAAAAATCTGAGTTAGAAGAAAAGATAAGTAATTTATCAGTTAATAGCTGTGGGCCAGCTAACAAAAGACTGCTGACATTCCCGAATGTGTGCTGGAGTTTGCATCCTCCTGCAGCTAGTACCACCAGCATCCACCTCATCCTGCTTATGTAGGAGCTTCTCAGGACTGTTCCCCATAACCAGTCAAAAGTAGTAAATATTTCTACTTAGGTTCTGTGCACCTGTCCTAGCAGTGCTCCTGCTTTAGCCTTTTTCACACCCCATTATCTGCTCCCAACACGAATTCTTTCAAAACAACTTACATAAGTTTAAAGATAAAACTAGATATTCTATGCAAATGCCAGTCAAAAGATAGCTGGAATGTGTTCATTTATATCCAAGCCCAGAACAAGAAGGACATTTCACAATGAATGTACAATGTCATCCAGAAGACCAAAATTTGGACAAGGTCACAGACCAACAGAGCTTGAAAAATGTCATCAAATAAAAAGTGGCTCAGAAAGGGAGTTAACATAAATTTTTATTAACAGAGCATTTACAAAATCTAGACAGCATATTATTTTGTCACATATTGTATAGCTCATGTTTGGAAGGTATAGGACTCATGGTACAAACAGTAAACAGAATGCATGGTTAGATTAGGAAAGTCAATTTTTAAAAGGGACTTTTAACATGTGTAGGTGTTACAGAGGGAAACATAAAGGGATGGGGCAGTTAATCTAGGTAGAAGCTGTCACTGCTCTTGAGATGAGAAAAGAGAACAGTTATTGGACACCCCAGGAGAATTATCATGAGAAGATTTCACAGAGGAGAGAAGTGATATTTGGTTAATGGATTCAACAAGCTCAAGATGACAACTCGGAAAAGTAGTCAGGAAAATGAATACCCTACCTGTAATTCCCATCCTATCCTCACTTTCCACTGTAACCTCTTCTAATTTTCTTCCAGAATTTTTCATGAACAGGCTGTCTACCAAACACCAGCATGTAGAGGCATCTAAATCAGTGTCCTGGGCATAAAGCAAGGTAAAGGATAAAGACTGTGTATTCTGGGGTAAATAGAAGATGTACACTATAGTGCTCATAGAGAAATAGAAGACTTCTTCTTACAAAATTAATTTAAATCCTTGTGTTAGGAGTTAAATCATAACCTCAAAATTCATATGTTGAGGTCCTAACCCCCAGTGCCTCAGAGTGTAACCTTATTTATAAATAGAACCACTGTAGACATAATGAGTTAAAATGAGGTCATACAGCAGCAGGGTGGGCCAATAGTCTCATGATTCATGTACTTAGAGAAAGGAAAAATTTGGATATGGGCACACAAAGGGAATGCCATGTAAAGGTTGGAATTAGGCTTCTAGAAGCCAGTGAATTCTACCTGAAACTCGTAAAGAGACCTGAAACAGAATTTTATCTAGCATCTTATGAGGAAGCACAGCCCTTCTGGCACCTTAATCTCAGACTAGAATTCATAAATAAAGCATATATCTCTTTCTCAATCAATAGAATTTCTAGTACAGCACCAAAATACACCATTCTATTTTAAAAGATTTATTTACTGATTCTGAACCGGAGGGACCTTTAATCATAAGTCAGCCTAGATGCTGCGACATTTTATGTTTCACTGTGGCCAGGCTATATATAGTCCTAGTTATTTGGTCAACCATTAGTTGATGCTATGAAGGTATTGCATAGATGTGGTCAACTACTATGATCAGTTGACTTTAATTAAAGGAATTGTACTCAATAATGTGGGTGGGCCTCATCAAATCAGTTGAAAGGGTTAAGAGAAACTTCTTTCTCAAAAGCACAACATCAAATTCTCCCTGAGTTTCTATCCTACAGATTTCAGCCTTGTCAGCCCCTACAGTTATGTTAGCCAATTCCTTAATACATATTCTGTTTCTCTGGAGAGACCTGATATAGATGTCTCTTACTTTTTTGGAGAGTATAGGCTCATCTCCTTTATTTTTGGAAGTTAATTTATTATTGTGTTGTGAATAAGTGCCACAGCAATCTACAATTTTGTTTCGGATTCCTTATAATGCCAGTCTCTTTATATATTTCTCCTTTTCATTTATTTTTGTAATCTTAGGAATCTCAGCCTCTCTCTCTCTGACTGTGTCTCTCTCTGTCTCTCTGTCTCTGTCTCTCTCTCCATCTTTCCCTCTCTCTTCCTCTCTGTCTCCTCACATTCAGCAATAAAAGTGGCTGGTAACTACCTCAGTTGCCCTCATTTTCCCCTGAGTTCTCAGTGTCAGCTGTTAAAAGTAGGTGTGTGGAAAGTGGAACTAAAAGATTTCTGCTATTTTCTGTACCAAGAAAAGATAGGGCAAGGACTCAAAAGTTAAGACAAGATGATTTATAATTTTTAGGAAGCACATAGAATTGGGTCATAGTAGTTTCCTTAGCTTCTTCTAAAAGTAATTTTATATAAAATTCAAGATAATCTCACAAGTGATGGAATCAGAAACTAAATGTGGCTAGTAGAGGGGTGATCATAGAAAAGATATTCTGGGGAATGATGCCATTTTAACTGATATAGGACAGGGCAATGAGAATGACTTAGTCCCTTATAAAATGATTAAATTATTACAATTTGCAGAAGAAACATTGGCAATAAACTTGAATACTCTGTCTTCTCTTGCTCACTGGAAGCCAAGATTTCTTACAATAGACTTAAAGACATCTGTGAACAGAAACTGTTTTTTGGATATGGACACATCTTTTTTTATGTAATATAAATTATTTTCTTTTTTTATGTAATATAAATTATTTTCTTTTAATAAAATAATTTTCTTTTTTATGTAATATAAATTATTTTTATGTTTTCTTTTTTTATGTAATATAAATTATTTTATTTTAATAAATATATATTAATATTTTATTTACTTAATAAATGCTTTAAATAAAGTGCAAACATTTTACTACATTTCTAACCAAATTTCTTTATGTATCTATTATTTTGAGTTATTCTAGATCACTAGAGGTAAAATAATTGTAAAAATCCAGAGTCTGCTATGAAAAATATCCTTAATTAAAAGTATAATTTTATTCTTTATCTATAACTTCTTACTCTCTTTCCCAAAATTATGCAAACAAAATGTTTTGATGGTTATGGCTCAAATTTCTAGTGCGCAATTTTAAATCTCTCTCAATTTCTCTCAATCTTAGTTAAATTACAGCTCTCAAAACTAAGCAATTCTAACTTTGGGTCAGACAAAGCCTCCCAAGCACCATTATTTTCCCCCTAACCTCAGTTCTATTTATTTATTTGGTTTCTTTGTCTACTAGTTTGTTGTTTAGCTTGCTTATTTTATCCCTCAACTCAGTCAATTTCCTTTATTTTAAAATTGTTAAATTTAGAACAATTTAGAACAAACATTAATCATCATGTACAGTCGTAGCCCATGAAGTGAAGTTCAAAGGGACAGAAAATTTTGAACTCTTCCAAAATTAATTCCCAAAGTAGTCACTTTTTTTTTTTTTTCTCTTAAGAATCTCTTCATAGTATAAGTGTTGCTGACAGGCAGCTTTATATATCCATTGTTCCTTCTTTTCACCTTTTTAGATTTTAACACCAAACTCTATAGCTTTAAAACTGTCGAGAGTGATATTTCTAGTTTTAATTGTATTTTTGTGTTTTCCAATTAAATGAAATACTTAAAAACATAATTCACGCTGTTTCTTTCCGTGTGTATATGTGCTTACATACATGTGCACACATGCATGCATGTAGCAACACACTAAATGTTGGATCCCACATTTTATGTGAGTTCCTTGATGTGTTTCCTGTTGCCTCAGTCTTCTCTCGATACATTTTTCTCCTTAGGCCATTTCCCTAGCAAACCTGAAATATTTCTTCCCTAAATCCCTGTTGAACATCTTGTTTCCTTCCTAGTTTGATAGACAGCATCATTTATATTACTGATACTTTCTCTTCCTATGATAATATTGATTTTTCTCCTTACTTTCTTTTCACTCACAACTTCCAACTACCACTTTAAACTTCTAGTCTTACTTTTTCCTATTTATATCTTGAAAGCTGTGATTTTCACCATCCATATGTATAATTCAAGGGAAAATGGGAATTTGGAGTGAACTCTCAAAGTGCATTTGAAGGGATTCTTAATAAAATGAATGTGATGTTAAAGGTTCCCTCATCTCTAAGTTCTATAACATTTTATAACTGTTTATTAGATGGGATAGGCGGCCCCATTATTTCTTTCAATGCAGGACACTTCCTATGGTAGAAAAATCTCACTGCAGAATTACTGTAATCTACTTCAAAAAGCAAACTAAAATAAAACATCTGAGTAAACATGGTCTTTTAGGAAAAAAATATCCATTTTTCTGTAAGATAACAACATGATACTCTATTTCTTTTAAATATAATAACACATGTCTATAAGCATTCCCTAGATATTTAACAATCTCACAAAGCCTGTGATGGTTCTAATACCTGTGTACAATCAGTCCATTTCAATATCAAGGTGTTTGTTTCTTTCTTTCTTCCTGGAGATGCAAAGGCCAGAGCAGGAGGAGCAGTATGTATCGAAGTAATTTTGTGAAAGCACAGACCACAGAAAAAGAAGCCATGTAATTGAAGATGAGCGATTCACAGAACTCATTGCAAAACACATGCAAACCATAACCAGATGCTTCAGCTGCGTTGCAAGCTGGTGCTAGCTGCAGCCTTTATAGAATGCTCCTCTCTGGAGTAATCTGGTCTAATTGTACTATGCTTCTTGGCACCATAAGCACCTCCAGTTGTATGTACCTTTTCTCCTAGTATCAGTTCAAATCTACTTGATATCTCGACTCCAGCTACACAGAGAGAAGCTGTAAGCAGAGATCAGGCCATTATGTGGAAGGACCACCTGGCTTATATTCACTTGCTTTGCAGAAAATTCCCTGATTTTTCTCATTTGATTTCACCTCTCTATTTGAACCTACAATAGTCAGAAGTTTACATAGTTCTAGTATAAAAAGATTTGTATGGCCAGCTTTTTCCGTTCCTGGAACCAAAGCTTTGTCGTGTCCCATATACTAAAACATTTATCATATATCTACCATCTCTTACTTTCCCAACCGCATCTTATAAAAAGAGAGCTCTGGGAATGTGAAACTCAGTTTTGTTTTTTATTATAATTTTGATATAACAGTGAATATCTCTGAAACGTTGGTAAAAATGTCATAGCCTATTACAGAGGCTTTGGGCGATTTTCTTATTCGGTTGAGTCACATGGCCTTTGACTTTGTGTAGTTTGGGGAATAGCCCAGGAAGTGAATAAGATATATCATAAATCACATTTTAAAATTACACCAGGATTCTTGGCATTGGAGCAACCCACTTCCTACTTTAAAATACACCACAAACCAGTTACACTCTGGTTTGTTATAGTCTATTTTCATGTGTGTTTATTTCTCTAAAACTGTTAATTGCAGATAATAAAAGCAGGTCTAGCTTTTTAGTAGTTAGGAACTTATTAAGGATACTAATTTTGTCTCAGATTCACTAGGAAAAGAGAGGATCATGCTGGAATTCTACCTACACAGAAACTACACACCCAGGAAAGTGAGAAAATCATACACAGACACGCTTCTAATTTAAACAACATTGTGATTTGCTTGTCACCTAAAACAATAGGAATAGGCTCAAGATTTCTTTTCTGCTGTCCCCTCAAAAACAGATGCATTCACTGTCATGCTTGCTAGTGGAAGTGGTCTGCCCTAGTCAGCAACCATATCCCTTTGCTCATTTCTACTTTCAAATTTCATCAAGACGCATTTGGTTGGCCATGACAAAGACATACACCAACATTTATATGAAGTTAAGCCCCAAAATGCAGAATATAGCTTTTGTTATTATAATACACAAAGACCTGGAAAAGCGGTTTGAAAGGATGATTTTAGTGCCTTCCACAATAACCAATACATCAGCTCTTTTAGCTATGCTTTGTTTTAAATTTCGCTTGGATCTCCTATCTCACAACTCAGAATAATACAATGGTTGCCCAACATTTTGTTTATTCTTAGGGTTAAAATTCTCTTGGAAAATTTGTTTTGATATCCTGTTTTTATTAAATAGCTCATCTTTATTTCAGTCCATATCCTAAGAGTGTTCCTTCCCTGAGCTGACATAGAATTGAATTTAAGTCTTAACCACTCTGCATACAGCCCACGTTTGCATTTACAGATTCTTCTGGTATTTTAGTCCATTGGAGGAAAATTGTGTAATTAATTTATTTGTTAAAAATTTTTTGTGTGTAGTTAAGTTAAATTTTGCTTCAGCCACCTCTGCTATCATCAATTCCTTTAATCTAGCTCCTCTTTGCATCTGGTCTTTGATGCCATGTTGCTCTACCCAATCCCTTTTTTCTAGTTTGTTCCTCACCCAACCACACCTTCAAATTTCCACTAATTTTTGCTTGTCATCATTTACCTATCTCCTTGGATAACCACAAATCATTCAAGATAAACTTAGAGGACCCCCCAAAAAACTTAAAACAAGATATGTTCCAAAGCTAGACCATTTTTTAAAAAAATAATTATGTATCCATATCTTAAAGTGCTGATATTCTTACCAGTTTACACATAATATCTCATAGTCAAAAATAATTTAATTCAATAATTCAAATATCATGTATTGAGTCTTTTCTATGAATTAATAATAAAATACTTATTGTAGAAGATAAAAATATGAAATATAATTTCTAATCAAAAATTGCTTATTGTCTCTTCAGAGGTCTAAAATACATATGAGAACAAATAAACTTATAGGGATAAGTGACAATAATCCAGAACAATGTGGGTGTTAGAGATACTATGCACTACTAGTGCTTAATAAAATGAAAACATTAACATGAAGGTAAAAATAACAGTTTCTCATTATCAAAGAAATATATTTACTTACTAACTTGCTCTTCCATTGTATAGTCATTTTCTGGTAAAGTATTAATGAGCAAGGTCTTTCTTCAAAGTTTAATCTTTGATATACACAGATTATATTTCAAAAGTAATAGTATTTTCAAAAATAAACTAGTTGTATTTGATAATGTTTTGTTGATTCATATGCAGACACATAAACACCTGCAATGAATTCTTTTTAAATGTAGAAGTGCATATTATTTAATTAAATAGGTGCTTATCAGTATTTTAAAGATAAATATATTACCATGAATTGTCAAAAATTCAAGCATTTAAATTCATGTTTCTCTATATTTGGTATACTTTCTAATCATTAAAAAAATTAGATTCAATATGTAATACAGACTGTGAATCCTTACATTCTGATCATTAAAAATAGTTTATTTATTTATACAGAATTCTTTTGACCTCATATGGGAAATGCTTGGCTCGTTTTCATGTTATAATATTTGCTCTTTAAGCTCTATAGTACACTGTTCATTTCACATTTGTACTCTTCATTTGTACTCCTCGTTGTGTCTAGCATTGAGTTTTATACATAGAGTAACTCAATACAAAAGTATTCAAATAACAGTAAACACACGGGAGAAAATAACCAGCTTTTGAGAAACAGAAAGGATCACAAAATTAATCCTTGTACATGTTTCCTTTGCTGGTCATCTCCATATATAATCGACCCTAATGGATCATGGTATAAAAGTGCTCTTTCTAAAGCACCAGGGGCTGCCTGGTGAATTTTTCACCAATGAGTCTTTAGCCTATTTTCTGAATTCCTCATGCCAGTTCTCAGTGTCATTCAATGGCTTATCTCTATGGATTGTTTTTTAAATGTTAAGGTTCTTCATGTTTCTGCCTTTGGTCTTTTTATCTTTTTATTCGACATGTTCTTTCTTGATAGTCTTGGCTATCAGAAATGGTTATCTATCTCTATATCTTCTGTTCAAATAACTGTCCTAAGTGCAAAATTTTAAGTAGTAAACACTTAGTGAACTTTATATTTGTGTATCCATCGTAAATCTCAACATTATCATTTTCCAAGCTGAAGTATACCTTTCCATCCCTATGATCACTCAGCATCAACATAAACACATAATTAATCTTTGTCTTCACACTTACCCAACATTCTACAATTCATTAAGCCCTGAACATCTTATTGCCTAAAAACTTCTTGAACATTTTTCCTTATCTCTGTTCCCCCAGCTAGTATCTTTGTAATATCTTCCCTTATCTATCGTTGCCACTGAATATTTTTTCTAAAGCATTACTATTTTTATTGTTGTTGTTATTATTACTTTTAAAACATCATTCTTTTTAAAAGTATTTTCTAAAAAGATTCTTCTTAAAATATAATACCATTTTCATAATTTTAATTCTTTAATGGTTTTATAAAATTACAAAGAATACATACAGTCTCAGAAATAAAGCATACCCTGACCTCACCATTTTCTCTCCTGATCTCTTCTTAACATAGAATACAAATTCATTCCTGACTGGTATTTCCCACCTTGTAATCATCTCTTTACACCTGCTTCAATACACTATTTTCTGTTTTTGAAAGTCTGTGAACCCAAACTAAGCTAAACTATTCTCTCCCATTTAATTTTTCATTAATATTTTTCTTCTCTCTTTTGAAATCTGACACATAATTTTTCACTCTGTTTATTTTGTCTGCATGCTCATCTTCAAATATTATTAGACTTTTCTATTTCCATGATTCTTAGTGCTCTGCATAGTTTTTTTATACAATATATTCACATTAATTACAATTGTATAAGTTTTATATAGTTACAAATATATCTTTTCATTACTTGAGTCACCTTGAAGACAGAATAAATTCTACCTATATATTTAAATCATCAGCTTCTCATAGGTTATTTGAAACATTAACGAATTTCCTATTATTTATGGAATAAATAAATTAATTAAAAAGCTTATTTTTTTCATCTTGCCTCCCAGGAAATGACACCTTCTTGTTTTCAGTATGAAATCACTCATGAAAGCTTCTGGGCCCACCTTTTCATTTTCTTTGTGACCCTGATAAATTAAGCATCTGTCTCTCACTTGGTTTCTCAACCAGTTATTTACCTTATGTACAGAAATAGACTCCTAAGCACCAATTATTAAAACATCTCAAACAATGAAAGATATTAGACTCTATTGTTCTCATCCCTTCTCATTTCTCTCTTTTCTTTTTCCTGCCAAGTTTCTTGTAAAAGGAACCAAATTTTTGCTTTCTGTTATTCCTTTCAGTCTCTCAGGCTTCCAAGTGCTGAGCGCAGCTCAGGAAATTTGTGCAGTCTTACAGACTGGTGCCACTGGAAATTTATGGCTTGCAGGCTCAGCTGGGCCCTACGGCAGCTCAGCTAACCTTCTCCTTCCACTTAGTGAGGTCCCCATAGTAATTCATCTCTGCAGCTATTCCTATTTTTTATACCTTTTCAGTAGCCCATCTCCCAGTACCTCCTTATAGCCCTCTTTAATCTAAGCATATATATGGCTGTAGTGGTTATTAAACTTGAAAACTTCCGTTTTCTCCCCATCATATACAACCTCTTGGCCTTCTACCTTTAGCTTCGTTTATTTTTACCTCCTTTGCCTGTTCTGAGTATGGTCCACAAATCAATATACAGATTATTATTATTTTTTAAATTTTTTAAAATTATATTACCTTCTGATTTCTGAAAACTCAACACTTAAGAGAATTTGAGACACTTACTAATTGTGTTTCATTGGACGAAGTATTCAATCTCTTCAGGCTTCACTTTATTTAGATGTAAAATGGAATAATGTGTATTTCATAGAGTGGTAAATAAGATAATCTTTACAGAATGATTAGCTTAGAACTTGTCATGCATTGAGTACTCAATCACTCCCAAAATGAACATTATTTTATTGTCATTTATTGAATAACTAAGATATGTCAGGCACAATTCTGAAAAATGTTAGGAAAGAAGTATTGGGAAAATCCAATTTTTTTTATGACACATTGTTGTCGAAACTTTTGCATAAAAATACCTAATTAAGGAAGGATGGGTTCTATAAGAGAAACAAAAAAATAAATGAAGAAAAAAAGTGCCATTTTTCTTTAGCCACCTGTCTTATTTGAAAATGTCACGTCTTCCTAAGCTGCACCTCTCAGTAGGTTGCAGAATCATGAAGAGACTATTTCGGAACGTTTCTCAATATTGGTTTATTCTGCTCATTCCCACCCTGAGCACACTGGTTCTCTCTTCATCACTCCCGAGGGAGAGAGGCCTTGGCAATGGTCTCCCCTGAGATTGCTCACTTTCACCAGGGTCCCATTTTAGCACAAACCATAACATTCTGTTAGATTGAGGTTCCCAAAGCCCAGTTCAAATTTCATAACATTTCTGTTCAAAAATACATTTCAAAGGTTCCCAATTACCCAATCACTCTCAGCCTAGCACCCAGGATCCTCCACAGTATTTACTTCTTTTCAGTCGTTTATTCCTTCAGGCCCTGTGTATTCCCTCACCCCACCCCACTTAACTCATTTTCCAACTCCTCTCCTCATCTCTCACTTCTTTCGACCCCTAGTTTTATGTTATTTCTCTGCCTTCTGTTGCCTTTTTCCTCTGACTATAATTTTTTTATTCTCTTTGATAAGAATTGTTGCAAATGTCATGTTTTTTACAGGATCATTCTGTCTTTTGAGAAGAAGTCTGATTTCACTTTTGAATACTTGTTCCTCTTTGATCTGTTGATAAAAAAGGCATTAATCACATTCCCTGGTATTTTGCCTACTTGAGAACTCCTTATCTACCCACCAGTTTGTAGCTTCTGGAAGACTGACTAATCCTACTGCAGTTCACTGAAAACAGCAAAAACACAAAGAAGGCTTTTTCTCTTCTTGATTACTTTTTTATTACTGGGAGTCCAAGGCTTGATATAAGGAGTTGCTCTACCAATATTTGCTGAACTGAGTCAACTAAGTCAAGGAAGTTTACCTCTAATAAGTGTTAGACTCTTTATAATTTAGACTTTAATTGAGTGTAACTCCATAACCATACACCCCTTATGACCTTTTCAGTCTTCATTTAATAGATGCTTTAGCACATGTTACAAACTTTTATTTGTATTATGTAACGTTAAAGGTTGGAACTACAATGACTACTGCCTGGAATTTAATTCCAACTGGAAATTGAGGTGTAGGGAAACATTCTTATGCAATTTACTTTAATGAGCACGGTAATGTATTATTACAAAGAAGAAGTAACACAAGGTTGGTTGACCAAGCGTTGCTAAAATGAGAGAAGCAACCACCTCCTAGTTAGAAATTAAGTGAGACTGCATTTCTAGGATTTGCTGAGTGTTGGGAGACATCATCATGCAGAGGATGCAGGGTGACCCTTGAGTTGCTCCCCTCTCCTGTCCTTGGAATGTGCATTCTGCCCACCTTTCTCCCAGTGGGAACCCTTAGCAAGGACATGGCTTTGAGAAAGCAGGTGTTGTTGAGACCATCTGGACATTACATGTGACTGAACGCTCTTAACACTTCTTCATAAACTTCTAAGACTCCAGTGGGTGGGTGGGGCCATCCACTCATTTTGCTGTGATCAAGACAAACCTCTTTTTTAATTAATCCTGCGGCCTACCAATTTGGAGTGGTATAACTCTTCTACCTCTCCTTGACCTCCATGTCTGGGTTTAGCTTGAGAGAAGCAACACCAAGTTGACCCCCAAATGTGTGTGTGTGTGTGTGTGTGTGTGTGTGTGTGTGTGCGCGCGCATGTATGTGTGTTTCCCTGAAGTATATGGGGAATAAAAAACTAGTTTGGTCTTTAATAGTTTGCCTTTTTTTTTTTTTTCAAACGCAGTTACAGCAGTTGAGTAGTGCACATGTCACTTTAAGAAAATCTTTTTAACCTTGCAGGGACAAATCAAGTGTGAAATGCTCTATGTGATACATTCAGAGGGATCCTTTTGTAGATTTCTGCTTTAAAATTGAAAACCATTTTATACACTGAAGTCTGACTCAGGCTGTAGTTTAAAAATATCTACAAACATCACCCCCTTTTCCTCCTCAGAAACAAAAATATAAGTCACTATCTTTTTGAGGATAAAATAAGTAACTTCTAACATTAGTCATTAAAATAGGATAGTCTTTAATTGTTACAAGCCATGCAGACTACTGAAGGCATTGTTGTTTCCAGCAAAAATCTTTGTCAGTGTTTGCAAGTTTCCTTCTGATATTTACTTATGTATTTGAAATAGATTTCATCACATGTGCAACTCTGTAGTAATTTTTAATTGATGATGGATAGGAGGTACAAGTGTGTAATTATTAATATCAGCTGGATAAAAAGGGGTTCATTTTGTAAAATGCAAAAATCTTCAATAACACGAAGCCTGTTTTGAGACCCTGTTCTCTCAAAGCCCCTCTCCAGGGGAGATAAAATAATACAAATACTTGGCTACACTGCTGGCCAAACTCTGACTGTTGGTACCACTCTTGGAAAAGACACTTGGGACGAGCAGTGGAATCCTTGCTATTGATTGGCTGGTTAAATAGAGGACTATTAGCTTCAGACAGGCTAGATTGATTATACAGCAGCAGCAGGAGCTGAGACCGGCAGGGTGAAAAGCAGCAGAGAGAGAGAGAGAGGGGGGAAGGTAAGGTTGGGAGGAAGGCAGAACATCACCGTGTGGCTGCCGGTGCTCATTATCCTGCTCCCTCAGCCAACAACTTACTGAGGTGCCTTTTCTTTTGCAAGACGATGTCAGCTCCAAGCCCCAGCAAGAAATAACAGACTTCACCTTGGAATAGTTCATCTCACTCCTGCATCATTAAAGAGGATTTTGCAAGGAAACAAAAATCAAGTCCCCTGTCCAGTCTCACTTTGTTCCAGAATCGAACAGAAACAGTTTCATGCTCCAGGTAAGGAGATGAATTTTGTGTTTTTTTTTTTTAATCTCTGGATTCCTTTTTAGTCATTTATAGTGAAATGTATCATAGCTTTGCATCATTTAAAAACTGAGTTGGCAGCAATGTAGTAAATGCAGTGCAAGACACAGGCATGTGGTTTTAGAAATGTGTTTTGATTTATGTTTATATGTAGTTAGTATTTTATCTCCATATATATATTTGTTTTTTTTATAAGACCTCTTGATTATAAGTTTATATAGCAAATGCTCTATATGAAGAAAAATAAAAGGTCTGTACTAAAGAGAGCATTTTTTGGTGGCAATATTAAAAATATATTGTTCTTAGCTCTTAAGCAACTTTGAGAAATCATAGCATATCACGAAAAGGCCATTACTACATTTATTGTCTACTATATTTCATGCAGACACAGATGCTACCATGTGCTTGTCAGTGATTAATACTTTTTTAAATCTGTCCTTTAACTGGTTTTAACTCTTCAACATAGACACGATATGTCTTAAATAATGTGACATTAGACTGCCGTCTTCCTAGGAGTAAGTTACTGGTGGCTAGCATTTGGTTTTAAGAAAGTACTGAGCTAAGGCACAGAAATATGATTGGAGCTATTCTAGAGTTCATATCTAGAGCTGCAGTTCCATTAATTAATGTTTTAAATGTCAGTGATGATGCCTGCTGGTAAAGTGGAAAGTTTGCACATATTAAATTATCTACTGAGAAGTTTTAATTTTTATTTGTTGATTATTTTTATTTTTTTGAGGGAAGGGATAGAATGGAATTGGAATAATGAGTTGGGCAATGCAGTACTGGTGTAGTTGATTGACCTTAGGCTTATAAATCAAAAATGTCAGTTGCTAAAGCGAAAATATTGTGATAGTCAGACATAATTTATTTTATCCTTACTGGAACTAAAATAGGTTGTGACATGCTTATTTAACATGTATTTGCTTTTGGATAAATGAAGAGGGATATTTTATCCTAAGAGCTGCTCTGATTGTCCTTTTGAGTGAAGTCCCTGAGTCACTACTCTAACCAAAGATCAAACTGCCATGTGTGATTTGTTGGAGAAACTTTTAAATATGTTGTTCAATGTTTCAAATAAGAACATGATTCCTAACACTCTTGGGAGCTGATATAGCTGTAGTTAGGAATATTACATACCCTGAATTGTATTTCTGTGTGTGTGTTTCACCCTTGGTTGTATTTCAAACATAACTGCATGTTTAAAGAACTCAATTTTTCATAACATCCAATTTTTTCCAAATGTGAATAATGTTTTAATGTATCATAGGAATATCTTATAGTTGCCTAAGTATTTCCATTTATAGTAGCCATAGCAAAGGCAATAGTTATATTGTTATAACATTCTAAAGTCAGTTTGTCTAAAGGAATATAAATGTGTATTAGAGAACATTGATTTTTTTTGTCTTTGAATTGAGTAGTCTAAAAAAATAATTTATGTACATCATTTTTGAGTATTTTGTCTGAGAAGGTAATGCCAAACTGATGTACTGGCAGGTAATATAAACCATACATTTATGTGTATGGTAACAATATTATATGAAATCTATACAAAGCAAATCTATTTAATCTGATGTAATTATTGATTAGCAGATATTATATTAACTATGCTAATTTTTGTGAAACTTATTCAAAACTGTGTTTTTAAACTTTTCATTTTATTGTTTGTGCAAACAATCTGACATATCTGATTCAAAGGATATAATTAAGGTTTAACTAATTAAAATTTCATAAATTTTGTTGCAGCAAACTTGGGTCTAACCTATTTATACAGTACAGTTTTCTTATAACAGTTATGGCTTATATGAGGTATATATATTGGAGAAAATTAATTTTTGTTATGAAATTTTTATGAGACCTAATATTTTCTCTTGTGTAAACATCCATACTTAATTTTTTCTATGTATAGGCATTTTTACAAATGATTTTAAAAATAATTTCTTAGACTGTATGTTTCTGGTACTTAGACATTCTTTTTTGCTTACCCTCAACATTACTTTGATTCTCTATGGTTATCTTACAAAGTCTGTAATTATTCCTATGAGAGATTTGATTTTTTATTTTCTTAGTAGGAAAATGGTCTCATTATTAAAAAATAGTAAGATCTTCAACTAACACTTGGCACTTACAAACTATGTAGTTAACATGTCTCCTGCATTCTAGATCTGTGCTCCTCTGCAGACATGATCGAGGAAGACAAATGTCTTAGCACTCACGTACATGAGCATCAGTCTGAGTGTGAATTCTAGTCGCTTAGTCAATTCAAGCAGAAATTCTTACTTTTCTTAACTTTTTTGAGAGGGGTCTGTTTGTTCTTCTATTCAGTCTTCTGTTCACTTCCACACTCTCAGATGTCTGTCCTGATCACTCATTTTAGCTATCGTGACCCAACACGAATTGAGAAAGTACACTCTCTTCTGTTTTTATAGATATCTGAACCATTAGGGGGCTCTTTCTTCCTGTGTTATACTCAGAAAACCACTGAGAAAGCTTATCCTGCTTTCTGAAAGTATTTCCCCTGTTTTTACAATGTGAGTACTGTTTGAAGTAGCTTTCTCTACTTCCTACAAAAAGAAACATTTCAGATCACCAAGAAGCCTTTATTAGTTTTTTTCAAGGTGGCTGCCATTTAATTTTAATTTTTTTTTCAGATTTTTATTAAAAAGAAGCTGACATGCAATTTTGTACTAGTTTCAGGTGTCAAGAAGTTTCTATTTTTATAGAAAGATGAATTTCTTCTATGCTTTCTAAATTTAGTATCTTCATAAACTGTATATATAAAATGATTAATTTTTGAAAATAACAATGGCTAGAAATATTAAAATGACTGATTTCAGGCAAATTTTAGAGAATATATGTTATGCAACTAGCATCGTAAAAAATACTAAAATAAAAAATTGCTGAAAGGAAAAAAACGTTCTTTATAATTGTCTGCAAATATCTGTGAGCAGCACGTTGAGAATGAATGACTCTGAGCTTCCATGTAATTTGTTTTCAGGAGAGAACAGCAGGCAAGTAAAAGAGAATATTACTTGTTTTCAACAAAATAAGACATGGAAGAATTGAAAATGATAATATAATTTCTCTATCCATACACATGTACAGAATATATTTTTAGATTCCAGTTTTTTCTTTTAACCCAATCTATGAAGTTTTCATAAATATACACGGAGGTGATGCCAGGGCTGATTATGATGGGGAAAGGTGTCCTAAATCTCTTTTGATAGCCATGCATATTGAATGCTGCTGTAGCCTTTTTATATAAAAGGAACCACATTCCTACCATCTCCACAGCAGCTAGAGATGTTCCCTGACTGTGGGACTTGTTTGGGGATTAGTCAACAGTTAGTAATGTCCCAATACAAAAGCAATCCATTTAGTAGGCCTAGGATTTTCATGAAAGGATGCCAGGTCCATGGAAGGAGAAAGAAGTGACACCTTCTGAGAGAGATTTATTTGGGGAAGTGAGAGAAGGGAAGAGATTCTGGGCAATGAATAGTGGAATTCCAATCTTTTATCGAGTGGGTCATGGACTTATCAGGGCAGAAGAATGGTCACTTAAATTAAAATGGGAGATGGAAATAGTACAGATATTTCCTTTACTGGTGTTTAGAAAATAAAGATGCGTTTTCTTATTTGTTTGAAAACTTGCATACCTTGACAGGACTGAATATTGAACACAACTAGTATGTTATATATAGTTGTGTGAGGATCATTTCAAGTCTACCAGGTCTTCCAACAAAATTTAGTTTTGGTAATATAAGTTATTGAATAATAACATTTGAATGGGGATGGCAATTCTACAAATTTGATTTAATTTATATGATAATATTTTAAGAACTCTAAATTCCTTCTAAAAAGAGGTTATTTTTATGTTGAAGAAGCAAAACACTAGAGATGGAGAAAGTGGCTAAAACAGAAAGTAAAGAAATGAAAATGCAGTGACTGTACATAAACTTTTATGTTGCACAATTTTTTCCAGAACCAAGACATAAACATAACAATGTAAGTTAAATATTCATGTTCTCTATATAGTGATAAAGAAGTGGAAACACAACTGACCTGTAGCATTTCTTAGGTCACTGGGATGTGATTGGGCTAATAGACTTTCAAAGCAAACAAGATAGCTCATTCCCATTGAGCTTGGTTGAATGGATTGAGATAAAGGATGCTAACAACTGGAAAGCACAAATATGTCTATATTTATTGTGGTTGTCACTATTACCAGTGAACTGAATTGCACTTTCTATAAAATCAATCCTAGGCATGTTGGTCTTTGTGAAACTATGTGTGTATATGGTTGGATGAGAATATGTGTGTATATATGGGTATAGAGGTTTTTATAGAGTTTGAATAACATGGAAATGTAAGTCACTTTTACATGATTTGTGTTCCATAGCTTCCATTTCTTACTTAATAAATTATTCTCACTGTATGCAATAACTCCCCTCCCAACCAACACATACATAACGCAGACACTATGATTATCTCTAGGTATTTATATTAGGATTATTTTAGATAGGACCCTAGATTGATCCATATTATGACCAATTTAGAACTGTGTCTTGAGTCATCTAACTGAATCCTTAAACCTTATTGTTTACTGAACTCTATTTTATAAATGAGAGGAATATGGCACACAGTTACTGACGCTAATGGAATATGAGGTATTAGACCAATATCTACATTTTATTAATCATAGGCTAGATAAGGTAAAAGTAGAAATAAGAATGACCATTAATGCTTGGCTATTAGATATAAAATGCCACACGTTTCATTGCATCTTTTCTCAACCATGCTTGGCAGAAATAAAGTGGAAGAAGATCCAGCAGTGAACCTTAGTGCATAACAAATAACATTTTAGAGCAGGCATGGAAAATAGGTTTCGAACATCTATGATATATGCATTTTTTAAATAAATAATTTAAAATTTTGGATAAGTCTTAGGTTCACTGATAAATAAGAGAAAATATTCTCTCTCACCTCCATATCCCCTACCCTGCCAGTTGCCCCTGTTATTAACATTTTGCATTAGTGTGATAGAATTCTTATGACAGATAGGCTATTATTGATTAATTATTATTAACTAACATCAACAGTTTACATTAGGGTTCACTCCTTTTATATGTGTTTTGATAAATGTATAAATGACATATATTCAACACTATAGTAAAATGTAGAACAGTGTCACTACCTTAAAATCTCTCTGTGCTCCATTTGAATAGATTTTCCTTTTTTAAATTTTTTTACTTTTTATTTTTGTTATGTTGACATTGACTGATGAAATCCAGTAAATTTCAGGTATAAAATGCAACAGTAAGACATATATATATATACATGTGTGTGTATGTGTGTGTGTGTGTGTATACACATTGCATTATGTGTTTACTGCTCATAGTTATGTTTCTTTCTGTCACCCCATATTTGACCCCCTTTAATCTGTCTACCTCCCCCCTCTCCCCACTCCCTACCCTCTGGTAACCACTAGTCCATTGTCCTTGTCCATGAGTCTCTGTTTGTTTGTCCTGTTCATTGGTCACTTTTAAGTTTATATTCCACATATAATAGTGATGTGATTTTCAACTTCTCTGTCTGGCTTATTTCACTTAGCATGATTATCTTGAGGTCCATCCAGGTTGTCACAAATGGCAGTATTTCATCTCTTCTTATGGCTGAGTAATATTCCATTGTATGTGTGTACCACAGCTTCTTTAGTTAATCGTCTATCATAGGACACTTAGGTAGCTTCCATGTCCTGGCCACCATGAATAATGCTTCTGTGAACACGGGTGTGCAAATATCTTTTCAGGTATGAGTTTTCAATTCTCTGAGCTAAATGACCAGTAGAGGGATTGCTGGATCATATGGTAGATCAATTTTTAATTTTTTGAGGAACCTCCATACTATTTTCCATAGTGTCTGTACCAATTTGCGATCCCACCAGCAGTGTATGAGGGTTCCTTTTTCTCCAGATCATCTCGAACACTGGTTATCACTTTTCCAGTTGGTAACAACTATTCTAAGAGGTGTGCGGTGTTATCTTGTTGTGGTTTTGAGTTGCATTTCCCTAATAGCTAGCAATGTTGAGCGTCTTTTTATATGTTTGTTGGCCATTTGTATGTCCTCTATGGAGAAATGTCTTTTTAGGCCATTTTTTAATTAGATCATTTTTTTTTCTTTTCCTTCCTCTCTCTGAACCTCTGATTTTCTTTTTTTACTATCTCATTACTTTTGCTTTCACATGAATATAATATTGTACAAATCACACAATATGCAGTCTTTTCAGAATTGCTTTTCTCATTAAGCAATATGCATTTAAAGATTCTCTATTTCTTTTGGGTGCTTGATATCTCATTCATTTTTAAGTGCTGAGTAGTATTTCATTATACAGACTGACCACAATTTGCTTATTCATTTATCTACTGAGGGACATCTTGGTTGTTTCCAAATTTTGGCAATTATAAATAAAGCTGCTGTAAACATCAATGTACAGGGTTTTGTGAGGGCATAAATTTTTAATTCACATAGGTAAATACTGATGGATGCGATTGCTGAAGCTAAGCTGTTTTCTATCACCCTAAGTGCTTTCTCTCAGATCTCAACTTTTGCTTATGATAATCTTTCTAATTTGATTGGTCTTTGTCTTCTCTACTAATTCAAACATTTCCAATCTCTTTACAAATCATTACTGAGAATTCTCTTGCTTTTAATCACTTAAGAGCTTGCACTGTTAACTAAACATTTATCATGTCCTTATTACATCCTTCTACTCAAACCATGTAATTCAGAAAGGTAAAGAAAAATTTTAGCATTTATTTTTTAGTCTTCAAAGTACAATGTTAATGGTGCTTATTAATGACTATTAGTTAAATGAATAAATCAAAACATTGGTTTTTATTAGTATAAAATATGTAAGTGATTTTTGAAAATGTGGTCATTTTCAAATTTCCTTTCCTTTCCCTGTCTCATTACTTTTCATTTAAAAGAATGGCAATTGAGTTGGTGAAAGATCTTGTGTTCTAATCCTGACACGAAGTGTAGGTATTTATACAGCTTGTAGCCATGCCACTTAAGCTGTACACCTGCTTTTCTGTCTTCTCGATGGAAAAACATGTAGTTGTATTTTGGTTGGTATCATCTATCATCTATCTATCTATCTATCTATCTATCATCATCTATCGATCTATCATCTGTCATCTATCTATCATCCATCTACATCCATCTATCATCTATATCTATCTATCTATCTATCTATCTATCTATCTATCTATCTATCTATCATCAATCATCTATCATCTATCTATCTATCTATCATCTATCTATCTATCTATCTATCTATCTATCTATCTATCTATCTATCATCATCTATCTATCATCTATCTATCTAATCATCTATCATCTATCTGTCTGTCATCTATCTAATTATCTTTCATCTATGTATATTTTGAAGATAGTGCTATAGATGAGTACAGGGTCATTATGCAGTGCATATTATTAAATATCCCTTAGATAACAAAATTTAAAGTATTTGGTGAAAGCACTTTCAGGCAGAAAGTACAAGGTAGAGCTTTGTTTATCTTCCCTTTTAGGACATTGGCTTGAATTTAAAAAAGATTGAAATAGAAGCCAAAGGATTGAACTATTTTGCAAACAAGCTAATTAAATTTGGAAAGCCTCTTGAAACAATGCACAATGGTGTATCTGAAGCTTAAATAAAGCCCCCAATGTCTGAAGATGTTTAGAGGTCCTGCAAAAAAACAGATAGGAAAAGTATTTAAAATGCCATTGTGTTTTCTCTCACTGCCTCCTTCTCTGTGTATGGGTATGAGTACTGGCATGTTTATTTTTTATAAATTGACTTATATACTGAAATGCCCTTTCTTGGCATTAATTTAATAATTTATAGGTGCTTCTAATATTCCTTTTTTATAAAGTTTAGTTCTTGGCTGGTAGAGGTACCCAGGGTATAATTTCTACCATCTAGTTATTGAATGCTTCTGTCAGAAATCAATATAACTTTAACTTTTTGGCTGGAACTAGAGAACTGACCAGGTCATTGCCAAGAATACTGCTTGATAAACTGTTTCTTAAATCTACTGAGGACAGAACACTTTGACCCATAGCAGCAAAATTATCACTGAGAACATTCGAAGTTTTCTAAAATAAATCTCCATAGCCCAATTTTGAAATTCATTTGATAGAGTTAAAAAGAGAATGAAGAGTTGAATGTCAAATCCATGTCCTTCTGTCTCTGAAGAATATTTTATGAACACGATGTTGTATTCCCTCTAAAACCTTAGAGAAGGATTTTTGGTGGTGGTGGTAGTCTTTTTGCATGTTTATTTTGTGTAACATTCGTTAGCCTGTTTCATTCACTTTATGATGAAGAAATGATGATATTTATTTTACAGAGATGATTTCAGGGTTTAATGAGCTCACACAGGTAAAAAGGTTAGAAGAGTGACTGATGTCAAAATAGACATAAAAACAACAGCTGGGTGATATTTACGTTAAATGCTTCTGAATCCACAGGGCTGGGAAAACTCATCAAACATGTCTTCTTACTAGCATTCCTTCAATCATTCTAGAAATGTTTGCTGTGTAGCTAACAGGTATGAACTTTTATTCTTAATTATTTGAGTGGCTTCAAAATGAATAAAGAATAGATGAGGGATTCCCAATATAGGAGACAAGGAATAAAATCATGCCACTAATTAAACTGCAAACATGTCCCTCCATTCTCCAATGTGGAAGGAGAGGCCTTTGAAACACTATTTCTCCTTTCCAGCTTGCTTCCTGCTGGGTTCTGACAAGGAAGGAATAAAGGGAGGTGGATGACAGAAGGATGGAAAAGACCTTTTCCTTTCTTTTTTGCTTGCTGCTCTGTTCAGCTGTCTTCAGCTTAGCAGCAGCAGTTGATTGAACTGGCATTGGCTTCCTATCTTCAGCTCATTGTGGTACCCACAGGACTGGCCTCACTGTGCCCCCTCACTGCTTACAGCATCAGGCCAGCTGTGCCCTGCCCCTCATACCAGGGGCCTCCTTCTTCTTCCTTTAGGTTTGTATACCCTTAACAAGTAGCTGTCATTGACAAAATATTTCCAAGTCCTTTGTTTTGAAAAAAGGTGGAAAAATACTTCAAGACAGGGAGTGTAAATTAAATGTTTGTTCATGTCATTTTTTTTAAAAAAGCCTTTATTGGAATGTAAAAGATTATAGAAAAAGAATTAAAACATCCTTTGCTCTCCTAACCTTAAGGATAATAACTGCTTCTAGCATTTCCTATCTTTTTCTTACCTCACTGCTTGGTGTGTGTTTAGTCTTCTGAGATGTATATTCAACTTTCTGTTAAAATAACTATTGTGGTTGTGTTTTCCTGGCTCACTACTGACTGAATAAAGAGAGGATACTGGAGGAGTTAATGTCAGAAAAGAAGTGGGATACTAACTTTGAGTCCAGGGAATTGGTTTGGTCATGTCTTTGTCCATGAGTCCAGTATTATAATATTTGTTGATGTTTGGGATTTGTTAATGGTAGTAATCCAGAGCATATAGTGGCCTCTCAATTAATCAGGTAACCAGCTATGTTTACTTGTAATGAAGAGCCTACTAAAGCAAAGCTCCAGAAGTCAAGCTGTGACTGTTTACCATTTGTTTGTAATGGTGATAACAAGATTGTAAGATAAAGTAATTGTTTTAACTGAACTTGAGAGTTTACAGACAAACAAAGCAAACATACCACACACAAAAGCTTCCTGACTTTAAGCTGTTATGTCAAATCATTGCAAGAAGATCAGAAAGTTTCTAAGGCCATCTGGGATTGTTTTATGCTGAGAAACCTGAAACCCTGCATTTCTGTAAACCTCTCTCATCAGCAGGTCATCCTTCCTCTGTCTAAAGAGACTAGGCTTCTCTTGCTTGAGGATACTGTAATAACTCACCGATGGACTTCCCAGCCAAGGTTGTTCATTCTCCTCAAGTCTCCCCCTGCTTATTATCTCCTAACTATAGTTAGAGTCAGATCTCTTCTAGAGTTCAACATGCTCTAGAAGAATACATATAAAATCTGATGTAGAAAGAATTTATACTTCAAAATAATTGCAAGATTTTGATAATTGATATCAGCAAAAACTGGGGAATATGTAAAGTATTGGATTCAAAGAGGATTAGACAATGGATGCCAAAATATAATAATAAGTTGGGCTGAATTTATTGATATAGGTGTATCTGACAAAAAATCTATATTTAATAGATTTGATTACACATCTGAAAGTAGCAACTGAGTTTATTTGGCAGGTTGACTGAAATGTGTATATTCAACAGCGACCTACATTCAAAGGAGCTGAGATGCCATAACTTATTTATCATGACATAGAAGAAAGAATATAAAGGCTTACTCCAGCAATGAGAATGTTTTAGCACATTTTTTCATGTGCAAACTGCCTCTGTATTATGTGCCAATTGTTTTCCACTTCACTTCCACCTAAAGGACTCAGAGAATACTCTCTTCATGAAGGTTTTGAGAAGTGAATAGGAGGTCAGGATACCAGGCCTTTCCAGTACTACTTGTGGTGCTATTCACCGCAGTTCAGACATGGTGGTGGTGGATGTCACCATTGAGATGAACTCTCTGATGTCACTGTGTTAGATGGGGAGATTCCAGAGTAATAGAAGCGAAGTAGATAACTGCCAAGGCTAAGATGATGCACCAAATAAATAGCACAAATGGATTACTAATCAGGATGTTTTGACTTGCAGGGATTTTTGCTGTTAGTTAATTTATCATGCTGTTCCTACTAAAATTTTACTATATGCAGCAACAACAACAACAACAAAAAACATTTAATGTCTGTGACTAGGAACATAACTTGAATTTTCAATATGGAGAGTCATGACCTCTCATCCAGTTCCCAAAACAAGGCCAGTTAACATATTGGGAACAGCTTGATTGACAGGGATGGTGAGTTCCCTTGAGCAAATACCAGTCACACTGCATCAGATATACCCTGTAACTTTTTCTCCACACCTTTTTCAAAGGAATCTGCAGTCACTAGGGAGACCATACATGGAGTTGAAAAAAATCTCAATCCCTGAAAAATTACTCATGGGTTCTGAAGTGATGCTAATTTCTGGTGACTCAAAATACATGATGACTTTACCAAAGCAGAAGATTATAGTGATACATTACATTTCTGTTAACCCATTGTGTGGTTCTGTCCCAAATCCCTGTATATTTAATATAAAAATTAATTGGCTAATGGAAACATTCTTGCTGTAGATTTCTAACCCTTAATATGCAGATATCATGGAGGCAAGAGCCAAGTGAAAGTTTTGGATAATTTTTTCCCTCCAGAATGCAAAATGGCAAACATAATATAGCATACAATAATTATTATATCTATATCTATATCTATATCTATATCTATCTACATATCTATCTATATCTATATCTATATATCTATATCTATCATCTATATCTGTATCATCATCTATATAAATATAAATGCAAGATGCTTTGTAATGCAAGAGACAATAGAGAAATCAGTTACTTTTTTTCGTTGTTCTGTCTATAAAGGGACCCTAGATAGTTTGAGATTTGTGTTGTCTCTAAATAGTGAGAAGCTTGTGCTAAATAATTATGGGGAGAAACAGGATTTTCAGAATGACCACGTAGGCTTGGCAAAAGTACATGTAACTCAGCATAGTGGGATGTAGTGTCTCTATGAGAACTAAAATCCTTAAAGAAATAGGCAGGCAAATAGATTAATGCATATATTATATATTATGCCAAGGAACATAAACCTTTTTAATGATAAGTCTCTAAATGTTTTTAAGCTATTAGGTTAATGATCTGATTCCCTCAAATATATGAGTAATCTTAAACATTATTAAATAATAATAGAATATTATTATTTTCTATTAATAATAGAATACATGTGCTCTAGGTCTTTTCTATAATTGGAGAGTGTGGAGCAAATATATTAAAAATAGGCTTCTCTACTAACTCTCTCATTTTAAATTTTAGCCAAGTTAGGTTAGAATTTCATTTTGTTTTGGTTAATATAACAAGAGTTTGAGGGGCTCTGTTGGGACCTCTACTATACTAGATTTAATATAAATAAATGAGTTGCCTATAGCAATAGAACTTTCTCAGCATCTCAGTTAGTATTTTATGCATACTAAGCATACTTTAGATCTGTCACAACCAGCTGTCCAATTTTAGCTTGTGACTGTGTATCTGAACTGAGCAACAAAAGATTTTCAAACCCAATGAGCACTAATTACAAAAATATTCCCTATCATTTTAGTATTTTTTTCTTTTTGATTTTATTTATTTATTAGATAAATAAAACAAGTTGAATTTATCATTGATAATTAAATGGAGGAATATTGAAGATACATTGTATGCAGAAAGTATAAAAGAGCATATCCTGTTAAAGATCAAGACAGGGCTCCAAATGCTCATTAAACAAGAAAAAGTCATGTGCCTAGAACTTTTTAAATTGTGCATTTTAGACTGTTAATTATGTTTCAATGATACCTTCTTGTATGTGCTCTTACAAACATAATGTGAGGAGGCACTTTCTATTGACACCAATATGCTTTTACCCACTCTACCCTGACCTGTATTTTTTGGCTGTATATTAAGAAAAAATATGTACATATATTTTTTATATATCATTATATATCATTAGTATAAAACTTAGCATAAGAAGCAGCTACAGAGCCACATGCAGTTGTCTCTTGTGCTAAGTTTTATACTAATGACCAACTCAGTGTGAAATCAGACCTTGACACTTTTGAAGTTAGGTTTCCCATGTGTTGTAGAAGGAATGTTTTAGGGTAGACTAAATTAGTAGATTATGATAAAAATTTGCTACTCGAAGTATGATCCATGTACCAGTAGAATTGACATTAACTAGGAGCTTGTTAGAAATGGTAGAAATACTCTGGAATTGGCCAAATTAGTACCTGCATTTTAACAATATTCCCAGGTGATTAATAGGCATATTAAAAGGGAAAAGTACTAAACAAAATTAGTTTTTTCTATGATTTAAATCTAGTTTTATTATTTTTATTAGGTGGCACTAGTATCTCTATCAATATTTTTATATAGAGTATTCTGGCCTAAATTAATTTTAGGTAACAATGTTTTTTAAGTTTTTTTTATTATTAAAATGTTAATTAATAACCCTGTTTCACATTTTACTTCATAACCGAGATATATAATACTGCTCTAAAGTATTTTCTCAATGTTTCTCTACTCTGACTCTAACAAGATTCCTCAGGCATTGTTGAAAAATAATATCTAGCATTCATTGTATATAGCAATAATCCTATACTGCTCCTTGTCACCAAACAATTTTAAAACTCTTGATACTAACTTCTATTTTTTCTTCCAAGAGTTTATTACATATATTAACTATTTTGAGTGGAAAATCAATTATCACCAAATTCCTTTACTCTTTAGATTTCTGAATGTTGAATGTAGGTCACCTATTTTCTATTATAGAGCTCTAGTTTTATACAACTCTGTTTTTTATCTATGGATTTTATAATTACCATTTTTTAAATTTTATCATAAAACCTTTGAATGTTGTAAAAATCATTGCTTTCCCTTTTTATACATTATAGATTCTGATATGAGATTTGTGATATAGATTTACCATATATCATAGAATTCATACTTCCAAAATAATTCAGTGTCATCTTGTTTTCAAGTTTTTGAGAAAAAAAGATGGACTTTTTTTGATAACTGAAATATATTAGTAATAGAGATATTACAAGATAATGAGCAAATGAGTTGCATATGTAATCTTGTTCAATTATATTAAATTATTTAGATAAAAGAGTCATCTTTTACTGCATCTTTTACTTTAAAATCCTCTGCTTCATCTCTTCATCTTTTCTTCCCCCCAGCCCCTGGCAACCACTGATCTTTTCATTGCCTCCATACTTTTGCCTTTATAAGAGTGTCACACAGTTGGAATCATATAGTAGATAATATTTTTTTTTTTAGACTGACTTCTTTAACTTAATAATATGCCTTTAAGATTGTTCCATGTCTTTTTATGGCTTGGTAGCTGATTTATTTTAGTACTAAATAACAATTAGTAATAAATAAAATATTGATTTTCTCGAGAATGTATCCATTCTCTTACTGAAAGATAACTTGATTGCTTCCAAGTTTTGCAATTATGAATAAAAGCTGCTATAAACATCCATGTGCAAGTTTTTATGCAGACATATTTTCAATTCATTTGCTCATATGGTAAGAGCAGTTTATTTTTGTACGAAACCTCCAAACTGTCTTTGGCTGTACCATTCTGCATTTCTGCTAGCGATGAATGAGAGTTCCTATTGTTGCATATCCTCACCAGCATTTGATGTTTTCAGTTTTCTGATTTTAAACTGTTTAGTATATCATTGTTTTAATTTCCATTTCTCTAATGACATATGATGTGGATCATTTTTAAATGCTTATTTGTCATCGTATATTTTCCTTGGTGAGGTATCTGGCCTGCTTTTTAATCAGTCTTTTGTTTTCTAATTTTTTAGTTTTAAGAGTTTTTTTTTAATATATAGTTGGGATAACAGTCCTTTATCAGATATGTCTTTTGCAAATATTTTCTCCCAAGCTGTGACTAGTTTTTCTATTCTCTTGGTAGTGAATATAATTTTAGTATTTATTCTTTAATTCATCCACCAGCTTGAGAAACATTCATTATGTATCCTTGACAATGTTAAAACTTAACTCCTAATTCATCCCAAACTTAGTCTAATGGAGGAGACAGACTTTAAAGAAAAAAATCAGCTCTAAATAGAAGTAGTGACCTGAAGAGCAGTCTACTTTTAACTGGGGAATCTATTAAGGAAACTAGGTAAAAGGAGCTGGTAGCTGCTGAGATTTCTGTGTTCTGGATCACATTCCTATTGAATTACCTTTGGCTCTTTTTTGAATAGATATATTTTTTACAGAATTTAAAATAATTGGATGGTTCTTAAAATGTTATTTTAATCCTTAAATATTATATATTATTTTATCAAATTGTATTTGGCTTGAGATTCTCATTGACATCTAATACACCATTAAAATATAGTATTATTATGGCTATAAATCTAGGAATTTAAAATACAGATTCTGAAAATAGAGTGCTCTCAAAGACTAGCTAAACTTCATGAAACTATAGAAAGATCTACTTTACTAGGACAAGGCCCTTTAAAAAAATCATGCCCATCAAACAAGAAATTCAGAAATCTGTGACAACTCTGGAGCCTGATGGTAGAGAAAATGCTGATTCAGTTCTTGAATTTTCCATGACAGCTTCTCACCTGCACTTAGCAGCTGTTTATTGCTTGGTTCACTGGAGCATATGATGCTGAACCAAGCCATAGGTCAATAAAGTCATTTACAATGATCAACCCTCTGAGTGAAAGAGGTGATGAATCAACCAAAACTTCTTTAGGCAACGGACCTAGCAGGAGAGCTTTGCACTTTAGCTAGTAACATATAATTAAATGAATCAGCAGCCTGCACATCTCCCTAATTAATTTTACTACCTTTGGAGAAAGCATGCAACAAACTTTTAAATGCTTTTCTTCTTTATTAGGGTTGTTAGTATTTAGATAGCAAACTATGCAGAAAGCTTTTAAACCTTGACCTTCTAAGTATTTAGACTGTGATTTCTTGATTTTTCTATTATCAGGTTTGAATCCAATACTAGCTTTAATATCCTTCACATGTCTATGTGATATTTTCCTGTTAGATTGAACTAAAAAAATCTGATATTTGTAACTGTTATAAAAATGGCATTATTACTTCAGTAAGATAATTCTTTTTTGAGTGCATACTATGGGCATTAATCACAGGCCTTACTCGTTTAATATTCCCAAGAAGCTGTGAAGCAGAGGATGTATTTAGTCACATTTACATTGTTAATGAGGTTAAATAATGTTCTCAGAGTTCTAGAGATCATGGGTGGGTCAATTAAAACCTTGAATATATGTCTCTCAGAGTCAAAGTTCGTGTTTCTAATTGCTACATTATAAGCAAATAATGACACCATATTTATTTAGAAACTGGTTTTCATAAAATTAATGTAAAATTTCTGACATTAGCGCTTTTTAACTTGAAAAAATTGGTAGATTATATTCCATATGATACTTCACAATTGATGTCTGAATAAAGTAAAAAAGTGTTATACTTTTGTAATGCTTTAATCATAAAAAATGACACTTATTTAATAATAACAGTTAACATACCTTGAATTCAGAGTATGTGATACTGTGCTAACTATTAACTGGTGTGATATGACTTAATCCTATATTAACACTGAGAAAGTAGGGATTATCAAACTATGATGAATTGATATCCAACAAATAATCTTAAATTTGAAGAGAGAGAAATGTAAACAGAATTATGTGGTATTTCTGTGTGAAAATCCAACATGTTAATATAATCCTGATTACTTTTTTGTTTTACATTGCCAAATTATTTTGCATTTAGGAAAAACTGTGAATGACTTCTGAGATGGTTAGGACAGTACAGTTTAGGTGCCTTTGTCGGTATTAATCTCACTTGCTCATAAACAATGTTTCTGCCTTCATATAGTGATTCATCAACTCAAGTTTTTGTTCAGTGCCTACTTGGACTTGCATGAGGTTGGTGTTGTGTAAAGTCAAAATGTTTTTTATAAAATGAGCCTTGAGTTCATAAATATTTCCTGAGACATGATAGAAGCACTTGCAAACGAAAGTAACACGGCCCTGATTAAATCAGTGTTCATGACAGCAAAGTGCAACCCAAATTAGTGCATGATGCATGATGAGTGAATTGAGTTCAGAGCAGAGAGGGATCACTTAGGGCTAATGTAGTTCGATAACGCTGTAACAGGCAGAACAGATGGACGATACAAAAAGCAGATGTCAACCAAAGAGTCCTGTTCCCTATCAAAGTTGAATTCATTTGAAATCAGCCCTCTTCCCACAGTTTCAAGCAATGAGAGACCCAATGCCTTCCTTAGGAGTTCTATGAATTCCTAGAAAAAATGTATAGGCCCCTCTTGGTTTATGAAAAATATCTCCAACTCTCAAACCTTTTTTCTTCTGAGCTACTTGGGTCAGGCAGGACCTAATCTTTATTTATCTCTTTTTAAGTACTATGCAGCTCCTTCACGAATTTCACACGTATAATACGAATGCAACAACATTCTCTTATGTCACTTTGTGTGGGCAATAGTGTTTAATTCAAACTTGAGGGAGAGACAGGAAATGGGATGAGTGATTCATTGAAGGAAATGCTACAAACCAAGCTTTGAATCATAGACACTTGTCTGTGATGTTTTCAACCACCAAACCACCAGAGATTTTATTCTGGTCCTTTCATTATGTGTAATACTTAGGTTTATGGCAGCTCAGAGGCTGTTCTCATCTTTCCCCTATAAATTCTCTATCTCACTCCTTACTTTCTAACTTACTTGAAAGAATATCATGTTCTTTTCACTTTGTAATCTGGAACTATTCATTTCTTTCTTACTCCTCCTTTCAAGCTCCAGGCTAACCTACAAAGTTTTTTCGAAGGTCAAAAACCCTTCTATAAAACAACATACAATCTCATTTGAAGGCTAGCATTTTATGTCTATCTATCCATTATCTATCTATCATCTATCAATCGACCTATCTATCATCTATCTATCATCTATCATCTATCTATCATCTATCATCTATCTATCATCTATCTATCATTTATTATCTATCTATCATCTATCATCTATCTATCTATCATCTATTTATCATCTATCTATCATCTATCTATCTATCTATCATCTATCTATCTATCTATCTATCTATATCTATCTATCATCATCTATCTATCACCTATTATCTATTTATCATCTATCATCTGTCTATCTATTATCTATCTATTTATCTATCATCATCTATCATCATCAATCATCTTTTTCTCTTTGTACTGTCAACTGAATTGTAAATGTGTCAAATCTTCTACCAAGTGCTCATTCTTCCTTTTCTTTGAACAATTAAAGGTATTGGAAAGTGAATAAAGCATATCTGATTATTATGAAATTATTTATATCAAGCTAAAGTCGATGTCCCTGTAATTTCCATTCCTTAGCTTTAGAGTGTTTCCTGGATCTGGCAGCAGATGTCTAATGCTTCCATTTGATTTCCTCATTCTTTTGAACTTTCTCTATGTAAACCTTTACCATCTAATAACTCACCTTTAAATCTTTCCCTTATGCTGCTATTAAAATATGGTGACTATAACTGAATACAATAGTCCAGGTTTGGTCTTATAAGTGAAAGATAAAGGATTTAGCATCTCCCTAATTTTAAATATAACATTTTTGTTAATGAAGACAGATACTGAATTTTTGTGGTTAGCAAACGATATATTGAGTTTATTGACAATACAAATTTCTTATTTTTTACATATGTTGTTGCTAATAAATATCTCCCCCACCATGTTTTTATATAACTATTATGATATAAAATTTTCATTTTTGTTATTTTCTACTCTCAGATTTCAGTCTTCATTCTCTTCATTTAACTAATTGTTTAGCAGACATTGTTTTGGATTCTTTACTTTCAAACTCCGGTCTATGTTATTTTTTATTTTCTGTAAAATGTTTTTCATTTTATGTAAAGAAAGAAAAAGCAGTAAAATATTTCTCATGAAACTGATAATAACTAGTTTTTATTTTGTGCATACGACTATTAAGAATATTAATATTCATAATAGCAGTTGCCCGAAATCTTTTCTTTTATCTTTCTCATATTTTAATTTTGAAATTCCAATGAAAGTTCTTTTCCTCTAAAGTGTCAGAGAATATTTTTTTAAAAAAGAATTGTCTTTCTAGATCTGAAATATATTATTTATGATGATTTCTCATTGATTTATTAGGTAATATCTCCTCTTGATAGTCTAAAACCTGAAAAATTACCAGAAAATTGTTACTGATTACCTAAAATTATCACATTTAAGAAAAAAATTTCTAGTTATTTAAAAAAAAAATTTACAAACTATCCTAAGAAGAATGCAAATTTCCATTAATTCTTGTTCAAAACCACTTACTTACCTTTTAAGTTTTAAACTCTCAACTAGTTACCCAACACAAAATAGAATGGAGTGCGGCAAATGATGCTCTGATGCTTTCACGGAGGCAAAAGTCTAGTGAAAGAAAGATATTTAACCATAATGATGACTTGAGTACTGAGTGATGAATCTCAGGCCAGGATTCTATAAAAGGTGATACTGAAGCATATACAATGGGCACAATGAAAAAGCACTAAAAGATAGAAAAAGGCCTCTTTGGAAAAAGTATTGTATGTCATAGTCTTTAATAAAGAGGAGAGTGACCATTTGGCAGGAAATGGAGTCTCTAGCATTTGCTTTTTGATGTATTTGGCCTCTGTGACACTTAAGGGTGTTGTATAGACTATCATGCAATTGTCCCTCTAACACATCTGCCTCTTTAGCAAAGGCTGTCTATAAATGAAGTAGTTTTAGGTCTTCTGAACACTTTGATGGGTGGTTATACATATTCAGTCTGTAGTTTTTGGGGGCAGGATGAGGTGAGTTTATTTGATCTTAAATACTTTTATGGTTTTCCTACAGAAAATGAGAGGATCAGATTTTCTTATCGTATGTATTATTCTGTTGATGATACAAAAAATGACTAAAGGTGGGAATAGCACTTAAAAAAAACACAGGAATCAGTGACTGGCTGTAATGTGGGGTAATGAGATAAAGAAAATAAGAGAGACAAGATGATTCCCTATTTTCTGCCTGTGGATATTGGATTGATGGTAGAATCATACACAGAAATTACATATGAAGAAGGGCGGAAGAGTTTAAAAAGCAGTGGAGATGATGGCTTTGGTATGGACTATTATGAATTTGAGATATTTAAGGGAATATAAATGTGAGATCAATAGACCCTTGGAAATTAAGTCTAAAATCTCAGTAGAGATTGGGTAGTAAACATCAATATATAATCAATATATAATAGAAAAAAAATTGATTGTTATTAAATGAATATAGAACCATGGGGAACACCACAATGAAAAATCAAATTGTTTAAGAATAATAAAGTAATGTAGACTAGAAAGAATGCTAGAAAACCATATGGACATTTAGAGTTATCAATGTCCAGACTCAAGAAAGTAGAGAATTCGAAGGAGTGTTTCAGTTATTTATTGCTTTGTAACCAAATTAGTCCAAAATTTGGGTGCTTAAAATGGCACCCATCATCTCCAACTATTTCTTAAGGTTTCTGTGTGTCACGTTTTGGAAAAGGCTTGGCTTGGTATTTCTGTTTAATGGTTTCTGAGGCAGTTGCAGACTCATGGTGCATAAAGCTGCACCCTCTGGGAGATCTTCCTCTTCATTTAGACTTGAGGCTTCTCCATAGAATCTCTTCACATGAGCAATGTGGGCTTTATTACTTCAGAATAGGGGGGCTGCTTATGTGGAGGGACAGAGTTCCAGTGCAATTGTCCAGCTAATAAGTTTCATGTATTATATATTTTAATGATCTAACTTCAGAAGTCACATAGTGTCACTTCCACTGGGCTCCATTGCATATGGGCCCATGTGGACTAACGATGAAGGAAGTAGCAAGGCCGAAAAAAGAGCCACCATGAAGTGAGCTGCCATGAAATGGTAGAAACTGTTGCAATCTTTTGAAAATTAGTATACAACCTGAAAAAGGGGCCCAAAATATCATATGTGATGGGGATATAAAATATGGCAATTGCTAAACTAGCCCAGACAATGGACATTATATAGCCAAGATAAAGACAAAAGCAAAATTTCAGTGACTTAAGAATAAAATGAGAGGTGAGGAAGTAGAGAAAGTATAATAATTTCATTTATGCATATTGAAGATAAAGTTTATATGGTAGACAATTTAGAAGATTAAGTTTTTTTAAATACTGGCTTCTTCATATGAGGAGGAAAGACTTGAACCTGTTGATATGCTGAATAGAAATATATAGAACATGGGTTGGCAAGTTATGACTCCATGGTTAAGTCTGACTTGCCACCTGCTTTGGTAGATAAAGTTTTATTGAGACATAATTATACATTTGAGCTTCAATAATAGAACTGAATACTGCAATAGAGACCATCTGGCCTACATAGCCTCCAATATTTATTATTTAACCCTTTACATAAAAAAAAAAATCTAAACCCTGATCTAGGAGAGAAAACAGTTGACATTACATACTTGATGGTGAGCTGAAATCTGTATGTCCAAATATTTGTCCAGATTATACTAGGGTAGTAACTGGCATAAGGTAGTAGGCACTGGAAATTTTTGTTGAAATAATAATTGTATGAATTAAACAACAATGATACCAACAACTCAAACATGCTTTTGAAGTACAAGACAGAAGAATAACTACTGATCCAGATTTGTTTTCCAGTGAAGTGTGGTGTAAAGGAAGATAATGATATCGAAATAACAAAGTCACTAAGTTAATATCTCTATTTTCCCTGAAATGTAGTATAAGTAATTTTATTATTTTTAGGTGTGAGTGGAGACTGTGGGTCAGGCTTATATGATTTACAACTTGAAAACAATGAGATCTGTGAGTTTTTCTGAAAAATGCAAGAGTTGACTTTGTTCCTTTAGTGGAATTATGACCTGCATTGAGTATCATGCTGCTACCTGAGACATTTAATCTTTAATACATATACCTATGAACCCGATCCAAGCAGTTCAAGATGAATGAAGATTCTTTATCTGTAATATCAGAAATGGGGTCTTCACAGTATATTCTCGTAATTAAATTCTGTAATTCTGTGACATGCCCAATAAATACTAGCCATTGTTTCTGTTTGTTTGTTTGTTATGGAAATAGTCGATATGGCAGGTAGAATAATGACAATTGAAGATTTTGGCAATGAGGTTGTCAACAGAATGAAAAGAATATCACTGGTGATATTCTAAATAAATAATAGTTATGACTTGTTTAGTATGAAAGAGAGAGTAAATAGTGGAGAAATGGTAATTTTTAGGTTACAAAGGTCATGAGAACAGGATTTAAAACAGCAACATTTTGAGGAATATGGATTCAGTGGAAATCTCTGCACAAGGAACCATTAGGCACTTATTGGAAATGATTCTGTTCCAAATAAGCACATCACAATCATGTACAAGGTAAAACAATTTGACATTATTTAACAAAAATAAATGATTTGACAAAGGTACCCCTCATATGTAATAGATGTAGGGTAATTTTACTTTTATATTTTATTATTATAACATGGAAAGAAATGCCTGATTTTTTCCCATGTCAGAACTGTGTCCATCAAAAATGCTATATATTATTACAATGATTATCAAACTGAGACTGTACCACTACATGGGAAGAAGAGATTGCAAATGTGTGGGGCATCTTGTTTTTGTCACAATGACGTTAGAGTGCTAGTGACACTTTGTGGCAGTGCAGAAGAATACTAAACATCCTGCAGTGCCTGCCTTGATCAGTACTGTCAAATTAAGAATTATCCTGACTACAGCAATTTTTAAAAGACTGTTTAACACCTATAATGATTAATACTAACATGATACAAAGCTTTCTTTTAAATGAAAAGGACATATGCCTGAGTTAATTTTGAGGAGCATTTTCAAAATCATCATGTAATTTGTAATAGTTCTATAGAATATAGTTATTTTGTGAATCCATGCAAATACAATATATATTTTAAAAACAACAGAGCATATTAACAAATAAAATTTATCTGTGGGAAAATTAAAAACAAATTCTAAAATAATATTAAGGCACAGCTTTTTTTTGAAAAAATAGAATTTCAAATTGACTAAAGTTCTATGCAGAAAGCTATGATTATTAACTGACTCAAATATATTTTCTTAGTTAATTTTGAATCTCTTTACTTCTTATATCTTTTTTTTTTTTTGTGAGCCATTTCAAACTTTAAAAACATTTGAGGTTATCAATGTTTTTCTTTTATTTCAGCATTTGTGAACCCTGAATATAAAGTTCCTGACAGTGGAGGAAAAAGTAAAAGACTGTTTAGAGGGGATTTTTATTTTCTATCTTTATTTTCTTTCCTTGGGATCTGTGCGTGGGTGGTATGAGTAGGTATTTGTGTGATTATATTTTTTTCATATTTTGCCAGCAAGTCTTTGACAAACATATTTGCTCTTGTCTGATATTCCTTGAAAATTCAGTAGAGTATTTTAAAGAAATCTCATTTAGCTCCATTCTCTCATTTACTTTCTCATTTTGTGCCCTCAAGAAAAACTGAGCAAAAAACAACTGGAAATTTGGAGATTTGCTTAAGATGTCACTTTTGGCCACTACAATAAAGTCAGCTGTGTACTAGGAGTAAGATGCTGAGGAAGAAACACAAGAAACACTGAGTGAGAGGTCTGATAATGTGACATTGAAGTAGAGGCACTCCAGCTTAGAGATGAAGGTGGCTGTCACGAAGAGCTGCCAAACCAAGGGCAGGTGTCTCTGTCTTTTTGTTTTGATTAACAGTGAGTGGAAAGAAGACAGGACTCGTGGCATAAAATGTAGAAGGTCAATTACAACCTTAACTTGGAGTCATTAGAACAATTTTTTCCCTGGCCAAAATAGGAGAAATGTGATGATGAGGCACTTAAAGGCCTTCCTTCAAAGAAGTAAAAGCCTAGTTAGCAGATTTGACAGCTCTCCAAAAATCCGGAGCTGATAAGCACCAAAGATTATCCCTGAATAAGCTTTCTTTTAACCCAGATGTCCTGAACAAAAGTATAAGATTCATCTTTCAAGATTTAAAAATAAAAGAGGATTTTATTAAGAATACTATTTAGGTTATATTATCCCTTCCCTAAAGTTTGATGTAAGAAAGAGGTTTAAAATTGTTAATGGTGTTTCATTCTTTTATTTATTCTTTCAGCATGAATTAAGGCATATATTAGTCTCACTTGTCGCTTTAACAAATTACCAGAAGCTGTGAATCTTAAAATAGCACAAATTTCAGCATGGGCCTCACAAGATTAAAATCAACATGGGAGCAGGGTGGATTTCTTTCTAGAGGCTCTGGGGGACATTCAGTTTTGTAGCTTATTTAGGCTTTAGCAGAGCTCAGTTCCTTGTGGTTGTAGGACAGGAGCCCCTACTTCTTTTCTGTGTGTTAGCCAAAGGCACTTACCTACCATTGAGAGCTCGTGCACTTACCTTCTCATATTGCCACTTTCCTCCTTTTTCAAAGGCAGCAGTGGCAGGTATGGTCTTTTCCCTCCACGGAACTTTCTTCTTCCTTCTGTTGTCACATCTCACCCTTCTGTATTCCTCTTGAACTTTTAAGACCACATTAATTTAAATTAAGCACATTCTGGTAAACAGGGATAACTTTCTTTTAAGGTTTGTTATCTTTTTTTTTCCTCCTATCTACAAATTACCTTTTTCCAGTTAGGGTAATTATCAACAAATTCTAGACATTTGAATGTGGACATCTTTGAGAGTTTATTGTTCTGCCTAACACAAGTCCCTGTTACATGCCAGGTGCTTTGCTAGGTATCAAAGATATCAAATGTAATGAAAAATGAGATTTGTCCCTGGGAACATAATTAGGTATAGTAGGCAGATAATCAATAATCAATCCTATAAATATAAAATAACACCTGTGATGTGTCGAAAAGGATGAGCTACATTATTTTTTTTTCTAATAACCTACCTCTAATTATTAGGGGGTTAAAAATCAAGTTTAATTCTTACTCATGATGCGTGTTCTGATTGTTCAAGGAGGGTCTGTGCCACATTCTCACTCTGAAATCCAAAGCTAAGTAGCAGACACCATCTGAGCTTGTTGGTAAAGTGAGAGCAGAGAATTGCATATTGTCTCTTAAAGTCTCTTTTTAGGGTGATACCTGCCACTTCTACTCACCTTTCACAGGTTGACCGAGTCACATATCTACACCTAACTCCAACTTGATAGGAAAGATACAATCTTACTATGTGTCTGGGAAGAGAAACAAATATCTGGAGGGCATCATGAATTATTACTAAATAGATATAATAAATGCTGAAGAGGGAAGGTTCATGTTGTTAGGAGAGGATATTTTAGAGGCGCTTACCTAATTTGAAATGTAAGAGTATCTTCCCTGTTGAGTGAATTTTTTTTTTTAACTGAGGCCAAAGCATGAGTTGAAGTTTAAGAGAGAAAGCTTGACAGAAAGAAGAAGAAGCTGTCAGAAAGAACACGTTCAGAGTTTTGGTGGATGGCAGGAGGCATCTTGAAAGTTATTTGAGCTGTCATATAAAACCTAATGTTTTATAGTAAAGATTTGTATTCATAAGAAATATTACAAATAAGATTATGTTAATGTGTTCATCTAGTTTTTTAAAAAATCCTAACCATAAATAAATCCTAAATGCACTAAATCACTGCTCTCCCAATATTTTGAAAAATAATTTGAGATATTTTTAATAAATTAAAGGAATGTTTAAATTGATATTTTCTAAAGTCTCATTAATGAATAATTTATATCAAAATCACCTGGCTGCTCATTAAAATGTATAATCCCAGCCAATCAATAGTTAGAATTGGATTAAAATATCAAAATTTTAGGAAGCATTGCAATGAACTTGTCTCACTGTAAGTTTTTAGAAATGCTGGTATATCATAAAACACATTTCTGAAATCCACAAAATATGTTCATGATTGCTTTTGGGGTAATGAACAGTTTTTTTTTTTTTGTCTGCATTCTAAACATGTGAACAGATATATATTTTTTATTTACATTGAAAGTGGACTAAAAAAGATTAATATGGTCACATTTCAAACATCTGGAAGACAACCTAAGTCAAGAACTACCATTTGGTTCTTGTTAAGTGTTTGTTGTTGATTGAATGTTTTTGTTCCCACAAAATTTATGTGTTGAAACCTAAGCCTAGTGTGATGGTATTAGGTGGTGGGATTGGGAAAGGAAATTGTGTTATGAGAGTAGAATATTCACAAATGGGATTAGTACCCTTTTAAGAAGAGGCCAGGAGACTAGCTAGCTAGCACTACCCCTCACCTCCACCTCCACCCCATATGAGAATACAAAGGGAAGTTGACAGTCTGCAACTTGGAGGAGACGTCTCTCAGGAGCCTGACAATGCTGGTACCCTGATGTCAGGCTTCCAGCCTCCATAATTATGAGAAATACATTTCTGTTATTTGTAAGTCAATTATTCCATGGCACTTAGTTACAGTAGCCTTAATTGACTGAGCCAGTGTTATTATATTCTTTTCAGTACTGGCCAGAAGAAGTGATGCTTTGATTGTCATTAATAGATAAGGTAAGAGTAAAAATCACCTTGGTATAAAGGTTGTATTCTTATAGAATGGTAAATACTATATGATATCTCGTATATGTGGAATCTAAAGAACAAAATAAAAAAAAAAAATAAAACAAAAAACCAGGAACAGACTCATATATACAGAGAACAAACTGATGAATGGGTGTATTGAGGGACCAAGGGAAAAAGATGAAGAGATTAGGAAGTACAAATTGGTAGTTAAAAATAGTCATGGGGATGTAAGTGAAAGCATAGGGCATATACTCAATAATATTGTAATAACTGTAGGTAGTACTAGGTAGGTACTAGAGTAATTAGGATGATCACTTTGTAAATTATACAAGTTTCTAACCACTATGCTATATACCTGAAACTAATATAAAATAATATTGAATGTTAACCATAATTTTTAAAAAAGATGCAATGTAAACTAAGGGGAAAACAAATAAACAAAAAGCAACAAATAAACAAATAAACAAATAAACAAAAATCATGAATGAGGACTTACAGTGGCTTGAATAGTTTAAAGAGAGAAAATTAAGTTAGTACCCAATTTTGGTTATAGAAGCATGATCTATATGAAAGTCCTTTATATTTAGATTAACTTTAGATTCCACACCATGTAATTTGTTTTCTCCCAAAATTCATCCTTCATTTACATTAATATTAATTTGAATTTATTTGTTTTATAATATTAGTAGTAATTCATTATGTTCTATATGCCATTTACTATGGCATACACAATAAGCATGATATGTCTATACATATTTCTATATTTGAACATATTCAAATTATGTTTAAATAAATAATTTAAACTAATTCAAAGACTTATCAGTTTTTGTATTTTTCTTTTCATTTTAAAAAGGGTCTGGGTATTATAGTGCAAAAGTATGAGAAACATGAGTCTAGGTTATTGTACTAATCTGTTTCCCTGGCTAATTTTATCTCACTCTTACTATTTCATAATAAACATTTTTCACTGAGAGTTGAATTCAAAGACCTCAGAAGAATAGAATTAAGCCCTTAACTGGAATTATTCATCACTATCAGGACAAGAACCTCTGAGCACTGTAATTACCTGCCGGCTAGATGGTATAGGTGCTGGGTAATGTCCATTTGCTCATTAAAATCTGTCTCCATGCTCTCTGCTCTCTTCCATAAAATGCTGGTAAGAATGGTTGTCAACAACATACCCCAATCTCTGCTTTCTGGTTAGGTTTGGCCAATAGAAAGCCCCAGTAAGGTCCGGGAGAGGGAAGACAGGGAATTTAATGTATTTATTTTTTGTTTTTCTACTTAAATATCCACCTGGCACTGGAAGTGTCTTTTAACCAAAAGGCACAGCCCCTCTCAAGATCACCCCATCTTCAGAACACTTCTTATAGGGTTCCAGTGACAGGTCTCTCTCCTCATTTCTTCAAAGCTATGGGAGGCAATGGCTCTAAAAATACAAGCCTGCCTTGCCTAGTGATCTGCTATCCTGTTCCATGGCATTATAAATAATATTCTATTAAACGCAAATCAAATTATCCAAGTAATATTATCGGGGCCCTAGATCTAGAAAAGAACAATTCTATTGGTCACACTATTACATTAAAAGGTCTTCAACTTTATGAGTTTACCTTCTAGTTAATTGTTATAAAATTTCATAGATTGCAACCTAATCTGCCACATAAAGTCATAACTGTGTTTAAATCACTTTACATGTTTGATAAGGCTCTAGTTTTTTAGGCCGTGTTTTCAACTGAACATTAGCACACATTAGTGGTTTACTAAATATGTCCAGGGTTGTTTTTATTATTGTTGCAAAAACATAGCTGTTTATAGTTGCTTTTTGAATGCACATTAACATTAACCAGTTCCTTCTGCCTAAACGTAATGATACCTAGCTGGATATCTTTAACTTGTCTTTAAACATGACAAGTATAATAATTCTCAAAATTGAACAAATCATTTTGTATGAGAGAGTCATTGTCTTTTAGATTTTTTGCTAAGTGAATGAACTCTAAAGGATACTTTAAATGGGGGAAATTTTCTGTCTATTTTTGAGTGAAGATGCATCAGATCTTCAGATCAAAGATACACTAAAAAGTGTCATTATTACTTTATAGTCACCTTCTATACATATGATGAAAAAAATTTGATTGCTTTTCTTTAAATGGAAATTTTTCACATATGATATGTTAGAATATAATAAGTAATAAAACACGGGAGGCTCTTCTACACAAGTTTTGCATGCCTACTGATTTATGAGACTTCCATCCCCACTGCTCCTATCTTAGATTAAACCAACTTCAGCTGTCTCCTGAATTACTGTAACTGTCTATTTTATAACTTTTTCATATCTCAGAGTCTTGCTCCACAACACTTTCTTCTTTATGTGGTAGCTAAGTTAATACTTCAAAAGAGCACATTTAATCTTTTTACTTTCTTGCTTAAAATTCTTTAATGCTTCTCCATAGACTCAAGATAAAGTACAAATTCTTTAATTTTAAATATGTTAGATTCTCTGTTATTTGTCTCATGCACACCTCTGCATCCCACTATCTTCAGTCATTCTCAAGTGTATCTCTGAGTGTTCCACACATACTGATCTCCCTGCTGTTCTACTAAAGCAGAAGCTGGTAGATGTTCTGCTGTCGTTACCTGGAAAAAAAATTAAAAATTATAAGACACAGGGGCTGTCAATCTTATAAACTTTGTATTTGGCTGAGTAAGGTTGTTAAATAATTATATATATGTGTGTATATGTATACAATAATTATTTTATATAAAAATTAACACTAAAAGGTTATATGAACTCAGTTTAAAAAGCATCTAAATATGTATACACTTTAAATTTTATTTTATTGTTAGTTTTAAGTATATAGAACATTGGTTAGACATTTATATAGTTTATAAAATGAGCCCCCTAATTGCTCCTTGTCTCCTCTGGCTCTCTGCCTAGCCAATTTATTACTGCTGACTACATTCCCTATGCCCTGCTCCCCATCCCCGTGACCATGTATCAACTACTAATTTGTACTTCTTTAACCCTTCATCCCCATTCTTCCAACCCCCAAACCTCTCCCCTCTGTCCATCACCAGATTATCCTCTATATTTATGTCTGTTTTTAATTAGTTTGTTTTTTTTTTGTTTCTTAGATTCTGCACATATGTGAAATGATATGGTATTTATCTCTCTCTGTCTGACTTATCTCACTCAGCATAATAACCTCTGGATCTATCATGTTGTTCACATGGTAGGAATTTATTATTTTTTTAATGGCTAAGTATAGATATATTTACATTTATGAACTCTTTTATTTTCTTTATTTGTCATATTTCATTGTGCATGTTCTGAAAATTCAGCATAAACTTAGATCAGGCCTTGCATATGTATCTGAGAATCACTATACATGTTTCGTATGAACTGTTTCTTCTGCCTGAATTTTTATTTTCCTCACATTACCACCACTGTTACATACAGTATGAGATGTCTTTCCTCCCGTTTGACCATTGCATTTTAGTTGTGGTTTTATTTCTCTCCTAAACTATTCCTAAACTCTCATGAGGTAAATGGTTTCTAACTCTGTATGTTTCATAACACTGTGCATCTGACATACTTCCATTTGTCATTTGTCTTTTTTCTTCAGTATTCTTAAGATTCTCAAGATCAGGACTTGAATTTCATCCCCAAGATAGGCTGACTGGTGCTTCTCTTGCTCAGGCTGAGGCACAGTGTAGTCAAGAGTAAAGAGTTTGTATATCAGTGACTATATCACAGTTTCAACTGGTGAAGTATAGTTGTGTAGAAGGCTGGTTTGTAGAACTCCAAAATTTTTCATTCATGAACAGAGACACTTGCTTTTTCCTTCTTCATTCTATTCTCATGGGACAAGCCCCAGTTATGCTTTTCATGACATATTTGAAAAGAAAAAATTCAAACTGTGAGATGGGCATTGCTATAAGAAACTGATAAACCAAAAACTGATTGACACTGCCATAGAACTTGATTCTTGCACCTTTTAAATAATTAAACAAAATAGTTGGGTGTATATATTTACAACATGTTCTATAACATTTTTCATTCTATACAGAAAAATTTTTCTGTAAAAAGTGTCCCTGAACATCTCAAACACACACCCACAATACACACACACACACACACACACACACACACACCCTCAAAATATTAGTATTATAATTGATAGGTTTATCTTCAGTAATGAAATTATTTTAGAAAGGGAAGTGGAAGTTACTTGAATTCATTTTTATTATACATGAAATGCAATCTGTCTTTAAGAAAAGTTTTTAATATTCATGTTTATTATCAAGTGAAATAATTTTCAAAAATATAGGTATTTTGAATTTTTTAAATCAGTTTGGAAAATAATAAATCATATGACTTCTATATCTAAGTAAGTATGAGACATATCTTGAATTTAAAGCTGGTTATTTTAAGAAATAGTAGGTAATGTAATATTGTAGATCATTAGTTGAACACTTAATTAAAAAAGAAAAGCTAATGACTCCCAATATATTTGTAAACATTTACTTATTTTTGTTCTCCAGCTATAAAGCATGCATTAAATTGGTGTTGTCTATTTTAATTAGTATATATTTAAAATGTTTACTTTACAGTGTCACTGTATCTTCATATACATAAAAATTTTTTTCTTCCTCTTTTATGTTTATTTAAAATTGCAGCATTCTTTTACCTTTTTCCTATTTTAGATCCATTATACAGAGGACTTGAACACAGTTAAGCATTGATAAAAATGTCTGGAATCCTAAGAAGAAAATTAAATGCTAACTAATAGGATAAATATGAGATCACACACTGAAATTTTACTGAATTCACTTCAATCTTTTTGTCAATCTAAGAATAATTTGAAGGAATCTTTGTTTATAGACGGTGCCATTATATTTTACTTGGAAAAATTTTCTACACTCTCTTGGCATGTTTTAAACCAAGTACCCTAACTACACTGTTCTAATATTCAACAAAAAAATTTCCAAATTGTATACCCATTTTATGGTTAATAATGAAACCCTTTGCATATTGGTTGGTTCCTTGATTCTCTTAGATTTCATATTTGTTTTTAAGATTCCAGTATATTGGCTTGGCATATTATACCTCATTATTTTCCCTTTATCAATCATTTAAAATCTTGGTTTCTATTAGGAATCAAGTCAATGAATATAAATTCATAATTCTCAAATATCATTTTGAAGTGTGGTGACTTTTTTTTCTCACCTTGGATAAAGTTGGGTTTTATGTTTGAGTCATTTGTTTTGTTTGTTCTCATGTCAGAGTCATCTGTCTTTTGATAGAAGGTTTTTATGGGATTACCAGAGACCCTGCCCTCTGTCAAGCAAAGGCAAATAATGTCAGAAAATCTAGCCACTAAGACCTAATACTTTCTTCCAACAGTTTATCAATTTCAAGTTCCTAGTACTGGCCAAGTGGGTATTATATTTGCAGGAGTAAGGAAAGTTTAAAACAGATAAAACATTTTCTCAATATGTTCCATTGAAAAATCTGATGACAAATTTTTATCTTGTTTTCTGTAATGTCATTTTTTTTTTTTTAACTCACGGGTTATTTTGCATGTGAGTTCTAGTTTTCTTTTTTAAACTTATTCCTATACAATCTTTCCAAACTATGCTGTGCACTTGTGACTATTTCTGTGATTTGTAAATGTCTCTTTGAATTAACATCTCTCTGTTTATAATATGTTTGGCCACAGTCAAACCTGGTACGACAAAGAGGGAAATAGTTTCAGCAATAAAACTATTCCCTCATGAACTGAGAAGCTTTGCACATGGTTGATCTTAATTAATCAAAATGAAGTATTAATGCATATTTACTAAAGTTTCAAGAACTCATTTTATAGACATTTGAAAGAAAACATGCTTATATTCCGACTACAGGAAAAATAAAATAAAAACTAGCTTTCTCATCCCAAGAATAGTTTCCTCTGGAAAATCTCACTGTAATTAAGTTATATTTTATACTGTTTACAATAATTTATAGTAGAATCATGGCAAATATTTAAAATATAAAATTACATTTGTTTATATAGAATGAGTTGAACTTAGTTGTTATATTTTTATTCTTGAGGGGATAAATGCTAAACCAAGGAAAGTAAAAAGATCAAAATCACTGAATGACAAGGTTTGTAGAAGACATTTTTTTTAATTCCCTTCCATTATAGAGTACACTTTTGAACACATTTGGTAATGACCAAGAGATAGTCGTCCCAAATAGGAACTCTAGTGAGGATAAAATATAAATCTGACATTTATAGGCAGCTTTATATGAAGGCCATTCTATTTGAAAGCAACATAAAATCTTTCTGTTCTGGCAAAATACAGTTTTCATGTCAAAAACATAAAAGAATCTTCAGATTAATGGTTTATATCCATGATTTTGGAGAAGCATTGGCAAAATAAGAGAAAATACTGGAAAAGGATGTAAAAATAATTATAGTTTGGCACAGAAATTGTTTTTATAGACATAAATATTGTTACATACCTGACCTAAAGTTAGAAAGGTTGACTTTAAATTGAGAAAACACTTTTATCATTATGGGAAAATGCAAATATATAAAATTAAAAATTTTGACAATAATATTAATTATAGAATAAAATTGATAATCAATTATTTTGTTCTGTTATAAGAACTATTAATATCAATGTAATTGTTTTTGAAGCATGTTTATGTAATATTTAACATGATATATAGATTGCATTATTTCCATAACAGCTTGTTCTCTATTTTGTACAATTATTTACATTATGAAAAGAATTTAGATTATTTAAACAAAGAACTAAGTTTTTCAGTAGGTAAACTTATATTATCCATCAGTGATTGGAGCCTTTAAAGGCCAAAAAAATTTTAAATTATCTTGCATTAAGTAACTAGCTTCTTATATACCAGAAGAGATGATGCCACAAATATGATATTAGAAATATGAAATATTTTAAGATAAAAGAGGCCAGTGTAGATTTTCTTAACAAATATCAAGACATACTATAAGTTTATACTATTAAGAGTGTGGAATTGGTATAGTAATGTAAAAATAAACCAGTGGAAAAAATTAAAGGGCTGCAAACTAGAAATAGGTAAATAGTTAATATAATATTGGTGGCAAAATTAATCAATGAAGAAACCATGAATTTTTTTCTCTGGAGGATGGTAATGTTGAATCAATACCCTACAGTATATATAAAGTTGAAATTTATATAGATTAAATATTTGCATAAAAAGGCACTTACAATGGTTTTATATGGTATATACTTATATAATTGTAATCGTATAAACTATAATGTTAATGAAAATTCTCACCACATTGTAAAAACTCCCCATTTTCTCCCCACTCCTTATTATTAACACTAATAATAACAATGATAATTGGTATTTGTTTAGCATTTACTGTTTATTGCTATGACTGTAACTACCACCACCACTGCTGCTGCTGCTGCTGCTGCTGCTGCTGCTGCTACTACTACTACTACTACTACTACTACTACTAATAATAATAATAATAATAATAATAATAATGGATATCATTTGACACTTACTGTTTACCTAGTGTTTGCTAAACTTTACAAAGAACAAATCAATAGGGCAGGAGATACTGTGAGAACTGAGTTTTGAGATTTTCAATAACCTCATCGAATACAAAGCTAATAAATGTTAAACCTAGGGTTTGAAGCTAAGATTTTGACTCTGCACTTAATCACTCCACACAGTTATCTCTAATATGATTCTCATAAAAGGTCTAGTATAACAATCCCCAGCTGATTTATTCTTTTAATGCTTTTACCATGGTATAAGAGATATATTCCTCACTGGATTATTTTCTCTTAAAACTTATTCCAAAGAGGAGATGCTTAAAGGCATTGGTTCAGTTGCAATGTCTTACTTATCTTATTTAGGAAGGCAAATTCTTCTTATTTGGCCAATACTCTGAGTCAATTAACATCAAGCTTGCTGACTGGTCAAATTTGCTAATCACTGAACAATTCACTCGAAAGATATACATGAAGTTTTAAAAAATTCTTTTGGTTGCAAATGAAACTCAATGCCCAAAATATTATTAGGTTCTTTGGTAGTATTGTTGAAATCTTCACTGTTGTTTTTATAAATTTTCTGCCTTGTTCTGGCATCGAATAGACTTTTATTCTTGGTTTTGAACTTCTCATAGAATTGTTTTTAACGCAGTAGAGAGACTATATGCCATGTACCAAATAGCACATAGCCCCACTACAAATAGCGATTACTTGGAATCAAGAATGTAAGAACAGGGCTCACTCCATCACAACTCATGTCTTTCGTATTTAGAGGCTTTCCTAAGGAGACTCTGATAGGCAATATAGTAGGACAATCAAGTGCCATATTTTCCACCATCAATTGCTTTTAGTGGAATGTATTTAACCTAGGTCAACAGCCCTGATATTGAGGTTATCCTCAGACTTAATATAGCTCTAAAGTTTGGCTCAATGATTTGATGGCCTAGTTTCTGTTAGAAGGAACCCTGGAGTTGATTCTTCTTACTGGCTATCCTCAATGTTCATAGTTTTGACAGCCGATGCTGTAGCACATTTAATTGTGTCCCAGTTGAGCATAACTGTGACACTACAGGTTTCTTATTTCTTCCTTTTTGCAGTCAGTCAAAAATTTTATACATGGCAGAAGGTTTTTTTCTTTTTCTTGTAGTTTTACCTGATTTTTTTTTTATATCAGCCTGAATTTTACCTTTCTATAAAACTTAAGTAGTAATGCCTTCCTCAATTTCAAATATTCAGCTTAATGGAGACAGATTATTATTTCAAAATGTGACTACTATATTGGGACACGTATGTTGAAATTGGGCAAGTATAGAATTTTAAGACATTATGTATGACGTGGTATACATGGATCTTAAAGTGGTGCCTGGTGCATAGAGATTAATAATAAAAAGCTATGATGATGATGATGATGATGTTGATGGTTGTACTGGCTCTTTGTTTTGTGTTCACATGTAATTATGATCAGTACATTTTCAATATTACTTTTTTTTCCTTTTAAGGCTTTTTTTTTTATCATTTAGTACTACCTGAAATTTGATGTATATTTGATATTACCTATTTGCGATTTATGGAAAAGAGCCACTCTAATAGGTCCACTACCTAATATATTCAAAGCAAGGCAGGACAATACTAAAGCTTTAGTGAAATCAGATGGATTTGTTCACACTATTTTGGAGTAGAAATTGATATTCATACAATTAGTTCAAACATTAAACCTTAGAACTTAGACATTTCAGCAGTTTGTTAGTTATATGAAACAAATAAATGTTGAGACAATTTAGCCAATTAAATAACCCATTCAAGTCTTTCACATTTGAGATGAGGAACCTGATGCTTAGGCAGGTTAAGAATTAGCTGCACTCACATCAGTTTTAAGGGACAGTGTCAGGTCTCCTATTAGAAAATTTTCAAGCTAAATTCAGTTTTCCTTCCTCAAAAAATTGTTTTGTCATTGTGTTTATTCTTTTCTAGTGAATGTGTGTATATTTGGTGATAATGATGGAGAGTAATATGTATTATACAGTTTTTAAAAACTACTTTTCCTAACACAGATCTTTTATTTAGACACCAACAGAGTCAGACTCCTTGTTAGGTTCTTAAAAATGTACTTCTGCATTTTCCCCAAATGCTCAAAAGCCCTAACCATCAACTTTCATTACATTAAAAAATAAGGACAAATTTTCCACCATTTTATTATTAACAAAATACATTGTCATAAGGTCTTATGATTTCTGATTTTAACATACAAAGCTCTTTTGGACTTTTTGCAAAAAAATATTGTTAATGGTATTTTAGAAACTGCAAGCTAACATCAGTTCTGCATAAATATGGGCAATAATCTCATGGTTGACACAATATCATAATGGCAGCCTGAGGGTTTAAAAAAAAGTATTTTCTTTTTTGTTTTATGATAAAAATATATTTCAAATGAGGATAGATATCAGGAAAAATTATGTTTTATGAAGTTCTCTGATATCTATGCTGAGAACTTTATTATAAAACTTTGGCAATGTAGGCCTGCATCTACTGAGTCCTAGAGTGAGACCACCACAGTGCAAAGATCAAATACACCACAACAGAAGTGATTATCAGTTTCACATAAAATGCAATTTCAAATTAGCTAAGATGAAATACTGTTTTCTTCTTCACTTTTACCAAGAAGCTGAGAAGCCTGTTTGAGATTTATTTGCAGTAACTAAAGAAAAAAAAAATCTCTTTCAGTCACTGTGTTCCTCCTCAAAGAATAGAAGAATGTAGCAGAGATTAATGGTTATGATTGATTTCCTACAGGTTGTGGCTTCATGTCCCAGTGATTAGTCTGTCATTGTTCTGCATGAGACACTACTAGAGCCACATATATTTTCAGCCACCAAGCCAGACAAGACTAAAAGGTCAAGCTACTCAGTAGCTTGGTATTCCTTCATTCTGGCATGTGTACAAAACCACTCCAATTATGTAATTAAAATATTAACATAGACACATTGGGTTATGCAGTAGAGTTTATTGTGAAAAATTATAGACTAAAATAAAAAAATGAAGCATTGTTTCCTTTTAAAGCATCTAGCATACGATGAATGTATTTGGACAACTAGCTTTGACCAATGTAATTAGAAATAGTTTTAAAATCAGCTCCTATTTCATGTTGTGCCTTCATTCTATTTTTATATTGTTCTGTTTTATGAACTGTGAATTTTGAATTTTTGTCTATTTTTTACACTCACAATCATTTGTTCTATATTTTAGGAGAATGGGGCATTTAGTTCATCAGTGTCTCTCTACTTTTCTCTTTTTATTGACAAATCATAACTGTGTTTTTTTTTTAGTCAAAAAAGGTTTTCTATTTTAAAATAGAATGGTTCTCAAGCTAAATTCTCTAAAACACACAGAGAAAATTAATTTCTATGTTCTAATGAGAAATGTGGATAAATTTAAAATGAGCTTGTTCCTCAACTTTTCCAAATTCTCTTAATGATTTGTCACTAAATACTACTTCATATTCATTCCTCAGATGTATGAAATGTGATGAGACTAGAATATCACAACTTTAAGTGGCTGTAGCCAAATCTATCCAGGATTTAATGCCACAGATTATATAAATATTTCATAAAGGTTGAAAACAACAAATTTTCTACTATGCTTTCATTCTTTAAAAAATTACTTTCTAAAGTTTTTGTTGTTGTTTTAACACACCAAAAGGAATATATTGCATTTATTTTATTTTACTTGTTGGCTTAGGTGTTACTAAAATCCTAAATTCTCAGTATTTGAATTGTAAGGCATTTGATTTTTTATGGCTTACAGCTATAATATATTTTACACCCTAGGAGCTTAATCCTCAAAGTTGTATCAGTAAGTTTTTTATTTCTTTTATTTCCCCTTTATTTTGTGATTTTATAAAATCATCATTTAAAGGACAATATATTTTGTTAAATATTTCAAATGTGTCAAAATACTGCAAATTCATATAGAACAATATCGTTTCATGATATGTGGAAAGTTTAAGTAATCAAGAGATCTCAGTGCTTCCCACAATAAAAAAAAAAATATCAGTGTTTAAAAAGATATTAACATTGTTATAAGAATTAGTAATATAGTTATGGAAATATACTTTTATTGTAGTCATAAACATGTTGTTGTAAATTAATGTATATACATAAAGTTTAGAAGCATAATACACATGCTATTTGACTCCCTATCACATTAGTCTCAAAGTTACTGGTTACTAAGACCTGGGATGATTGAATGTTGAATGTGAAACATTACTTTTTGTCCTGAGGGAACAATTAACACTCAGAGTTTGAGTGAAAAGTCAAACTAGAATTTACTGAAAAGTTTCAAAGTCTGAATATTTGTGGAGGACTTGACAGTGTAATTCCTAAGCTATTCAAAATGTCATAGACTTGGTTGTAAATATAATCTAAAGGATCATTTCATAGGACTTGGCAATACAAACAGGGCTAAAAGGTACATAGTGTAAAATATTTTTGCATAGAACCACCTGATACCAGTAATGGAGCCTCGGTGGGGCTGATAGAACAAAACAAAACAAAGCAAAACAAAACAAAACAAAACAAAACAAAACAAACAAAGCAAAACAAAACAACACATAGCAAATGATTATAAAATGGGATATTTCTCAGTGTTCACATTTGCTATAAGGGTTTGATTTTACATTTATTTATAGATATTATTAATATTTTTAATTAAATATTTACTACTAGCTGCCCAGTAGAATTATACACATATCCATGTACACACTCTAAAACAAATCACAAAAATACAGCTAAAGAAAGCATTCAAAAGGCTAGGCATGTTAAAGAAAGCATTAATATCTGATAACTAACTGGGCTAGTTATTGGACAATTACTAGTCTCTTGTGAAATGCTAGTTGATTTATAAAATGAAATATCTTTAGTATTATTTTAAATTCTATTTTAAACCTGCCTCTGTTGAAGAGAGACGTAATTATGATTAGAGTGGGCACATTTTTTTTTTTTATTCTATGTATAATCTTCCTTCTTTCTCTAACCAAGAATCAGTGCATGGTTAAATCTCATGTAATTTATTTTTCTCCCCCTTTCATTCATCTTCAACAGAAATTTTAATTTGATAGTAATTCAATAGTTGCTTATACCTACAGTGTTCAAAACCATGAAATGGTGCATGGCTGAATCCCTGGGGAATGATGGAGTATGAATGTCCCATGGGTAGTGGATACAAAGCTAAAGCATATAATAAAAAATACGTTAATAGTGAGTCATTAGCAAATGACCAGTAGGAAACCACCTAGGCCTCTTAATGCATTCTGCTAGGTGGTAAGGTAGAGAATGAAACATTGTACCATCTTATTCTCTTCTAAGAATTTGCAGCTATAACAAAATACACGTGTAAAAAATTATATATATATATATATATATATATATATATATATATATATATATAATTTTAAGCAAAACCATACTTATAAATGATCAGTACTGTTAAGCTTTGCTGTAAGATTCTCTTAGAAAAAGAGAAATTTGTGAGATGGACTCTAAAGCCTGGCTTACAGCAGGTTCTGAGAGAGACTAGTGACAAACAAAGGACAAGAGGGAGGACAGCAAGCCCACTTTCCCACACAGAGTGTATCTGTACAGAATGGAGAGGTTCACAGCTTTTCCCTGTTCAGAGGTGGCTATCTGAATATTTAGACCCATTTAGGGCACCCAAGACTCCACCTCACTGCTTTTATGCAGTAGAAATCTTTTCCATCTGCATACCCCTCCACAATAACTTCTATAGCTCTAACCATCAAAAAACCCATATTCATTTGAAACAGAATGCAAGCAGGGCCACTAGAGGCTTCCCCTTGAGTCTCTTAAACTGTTATGTTGTCATAACTCAGTTACTCTCATGCTTTTGAGGGTTCTGCTCTGTCAACTTCCTCTTAGGTGAAAGCCTTTTCTAAATCTTGCCACATCTCATGATAACCTGCAGTGTCATCAGCTAACTCAGTTTCAGCAAAGTCCTCCTTGAACTGCCATGGTCACCATTTCCTGGCTGCTCTTCTGATCATCAGTCCTGATCACCAGGTACCACCGAGGTTGGCATCTCAGAAAGCATCAGGAAAGCATATTCTCACCTAACACTTCTCTCATTGTATTCTTTAGCTGTTTGTTCTTTGGTATTCACTGAATTCTGAACTCTTTCCGGTAGCAGTGAATATGTTCATTAAATCTTGAATAAGTAGTAGATATATTTTGTGGACAACCGTGAGGTCTGAAGGCTGAGAGAGAATTGATGTCACGGGGTTCTTTCTGAGAATAGTTTGACTGACACAATTTTAGTTATTCTTTAAAGGTAGAAAAGAAAAGGTAGACATTTGTCAAATATTTTACAATTATAAAATATAATTTAACCTCTGATGGTTTTTTTTTTGGTAATTTATTTGTCCTTTTCCTCATTGAAATTTAAAGATTAAGAGGAATTGGTAACCTTTTATTCAGGAAGAGCATATTATCTTAAAACTCTTTAAATGGCATTGTGTTTTTTTTTAATAAAAAGGAAACCACGTATATTTTAATAAAGAGATGTTCTTTCAAAGGAAGTCAGATACATATTATTTTACTGAATTATAAAATGATAAGAGAAAATAAATTCAGATAGGTTTCATGGTCTACAAAAAATAATCAATTTATTTTTTAAACAAAGCCACATGATTGTGAAATAATGGATCCATCTATATGTGGACAAATTACATACTTATATAAATATATACATTAAGTACGTTTTTAGATAGTAATTAGATATTTTTCTTACTTGGAAAGTGTTGTAAGACTAGGCATATATTAGTATCATGCAGGAAGCTTTTATTTATTGAAATTGTTTATTCTCATTAGGTTAAATACCAATATTTCTTTTTAGGTGGCTCTAATATAGAAGCAGTGTTGAAAAGCATTGTGTTAGGAGGGAGGCCTTCAAGAGGCAGGTAAAACCACCTCTCTACAATAAATTGGTAGTTAGCTATATTCCTCCAATTGTGAATAATAACTGTGACAATCCCTTCATGTTTCAGCGCTTAGAAAAAATGTTCAAATGCATGCTGAATTATATCCTCTATAAAAACTGATATCTGCTAATCCAGAATCCATCTAAAAAATCAACCGCACCCAATCAATATAGAACAGGTATGTCTTCTTTGAAATGTAGTTTGTTACTTTATGAAAAGATGGATGTCTGGAGTTTAGATACCAGATAATTTCAAATTCACAATATATATTATTTCCTGACAGAGTTTAAATTAAAAAGGATTTTCTAAGCTACAAATACAAAGCTTGAAACCTAAACATCATTGTACAAATCCAATATTTACACAATACTTGAGTAGTATTTGAGCAAATATTTTTCTTATTTGAAACTGTGATGAGATTTTGTTTTTTTCTCTAATATTATGGGTCTTTGACAAATTCAATGATGACATCCTCAATACCTGTTTTCTTTAAAACAGGAGAAAGCCATTCAAACTGGAAGATAATTTTGCCCAAGCATCACTTTAACCTTCTAAACCCAAACTGATCCCGAATCTTGTAGGTTTTACAATCAGTAATTAAATTAAAAAAAAAAAAATCAGACTAATGAAAATTGCATTTTTCAACTAATCAATTGCTTATTACGTTATAGAAAATGTAATTTGAAAATTGCCTTAGGAAAATATTCTTTAATTAGCATGTATTGAAGGCCTTCTGTTTCTGCTTATATAGATTAACTGCTACTAGGATTGTGCTCATGTGGTAAAAAAATTTAAACCCATAACTAGACAAAATATGTAAAGGTGGTTTTAGACTTTGAATAAGCAGCACTGGACTGTAGTCCCTGAGACAAGAAAAACTACATGAGGGAACATATTTTCCCAGATTCATTCTAGGAAGCAGAAAGCAAAATACAACTTAATCTTAAGGATGTGTTAAGGAGACTGAAGTTAGAATTTGAAGAGGTGAAGAAGGCTTAAATTTATAGGCCAGATTTCTGGAAGGAGATGCTGCACAGACACTTTCAAAAATATCTGCTTTGGTCTAGGAGAAAATGACTGAAGAGTAAGGAAAGAATCATCAGAAATCAATAGTCAAAAATTTCTCAGAGCTGCAAATAATTTATAATCTCTGAGGTCAGCAGAAATGGCCTCAGTACATGGGGAATCAGGGAGAATCCCACAGAACGACTTTATGTGAAAGGCAGAGTAAAATCACCAGCCTCTTACCTCCTCAATCTAACTTTCACACTGTATTCCCTGGTGTTGATAGTGTTACATGGCAAAAGGGACTTTACAGATAGAATTAAGATTACAGACTTCAAAATAGATTATTCTGATTTATCCAGGTGGGCCAAATGTCCTTAAAGAGTCCTTAAAATTGGAGGATATCAGAAAAATCAGTCAGAGAGATTTGTTAGCAGAGGAAAAAGCAGGAGAGATTTGAAGCCTGAGAGACTTTGAGCTGCCATTGATGGCTTTGAAGATAAAGCCAGGTAACCATTCATGAGTCAAGGAAGAAAGATGGCTTCTAAAAGCTGGCACACAGCAAGCAAACCAGAACCTTAGTCTTACAACTATAAGCATCAGAATTCAGCTAACAAAATGAACAAGGAAATGGTTTCTCTCTGATATATTTTTGTTGAAATATAGTAATAGATACAAGTGCTTATTATTGAAGATTGTTTTTCTAATCCATGTGTTTTGGACTATAAACTTTCAATAAATTTGCACCCCTAGTGAAAAACACAGTGAGAAAATACTATTGTTATCAGGAAATTCTAATTGATCAAAGGTAAGTCATAGCATAACAAAGTACAAGGCTTAAGAATAAAACAATAAAAAATCATTAATATATGTTTGCAGTAGCATAATACAAAGACTTCAGAAGTAAGTTATAGGTGATATGCTAGCTATAATTTGCTGTTTAGGTTTCAATAATATGCTTTTAGAAGACAAGGAAAAGGCAAAATATGTAATTTAAGGTCTCTACAATACAGCATAAGGTTAAAAAATCTGGACTATTTAGTAACACACAAAAAGACAAGTGACTGATTTTCATAAACTCTTAAAAGTTAGAACTCTTTCTTCCTTTCTTTTATTCTATTAAAGCAACTGTGAGATGTACTCAAATATACTATATGGATGACGAGTTTGTTGACAGTAATGGTGCTGAAATTGGGCAGGTAGGATACAAACTGAATAAAATTTAATTATGGGAAGGTCTCTCAGGTCAACTGACTGAACAATTTAATTTTGAGTTATGAGAAAAAACTTTATTTTTTTAAAAGAGAAAGACCAAAAAAATTACCTACTACTAACATAGATGATTGAATATTTCCCCCATGAAAACAAGGACAATTGTATGCTGTACATATACATACACACATTTATACTCATTTTATTTAAAAGATATGTTATTTGATTGTTCTTAATGCTTCCCCTCTTGCAATGTCAAGGCATTAAGCTATTAAGCTATATTTAATCAAATCAGATTTTTTAACTGAAGAAACATCCTTTGATATTACACTTTTGGTCATATACTAAAGGATAACCATAGATTTCAAATACTAGTATCAACTTAAAGTTCAGATAAAATTTTTTTGAATTATTATTTTATTTGTATTTACTATTTACAAGGTTGTATGCTATAATTTTGTCAACCAGAAGGACTGAATCAATTGATATAATGTACTTGACATAGCTAAGATGATTCTTTATGAAAATGTTGGAACATCAATAAAGAATTACAAATTTGAGTGTGTGTGTCACATGGATGATGCCATTTAAAAGTGTTAAACGATATTTAGGACTGAATAATCTTTATTATACATACACAAATCTGTGACCTTGTCATGTAAAATATGGGCGCAATTATAAAGAAACTGGTAACAGCAATATATACTTTAGATTAATATAAAATTCTGAGTCATTAATTTTTATTGTATCAACTCTTTTTATTACATTGAAAGTGCTATGAAAATAAGTTCAGAGAATAAATAATAAAAATTATATTAGGTCATCTTACAAACCAAAATGGCATGACTATTTACATAAAAAAATAAAATATTTATATCAACTTTTGTAAAGTCAGATGGATAATAAACAAAATATCACAGTGAAAGAAATCTATTTAACTTATGAAAATTGTGACAATGAAAATAGTGATTATGAATTAGGCTATATAACCATAATTAGAAGGCAATACATTTATTTAGCCTTTGTTTCAGTGTAACAAACTTTTCGTTTTTTCTACTGATTTTCTTTATGAATCTAAAATGAGAAAAATTTATGCTATGTTTTTATTTAAATAAAATTAAGGCTCAAATTAGTCCCAAAATATCATTCTTTCCTCCGCCTACTGCTTGCCCTGTGTAGGCAGCACTGTTTTTCTAAGTAGAAAACCATTTTTCCTCACTTGAGCAGTGTATTACTTTGCTCTGGTTACTATAATTCACTAACTGGGCAGCTTAAACAACAAATGTAGTGTTTCAAAGTTCTGGAGGATTGATGTTTAATGTCAAGGTGTTGGCAGGGTTGATTCTTTCTGAGAAATGTGGGAGAATCTGTTCTGTACCTCTTACCTAGCTTTTATTGGTTTGCTGGTGATCTTAGGAGTTCCTGGCTTGTAGAAGCATTTTACTAATCTCTGCCTTCATTTTCACACTTTCTTCCTGTATGCTTTATATAAAGCTTCCATTTACATAAAGACACTAGTCATGTTGGCTTGAGTCCCAACTTAGTGACCTCATTTTAACTTAATTATCTCTGTTAAAACCCTATCTTCATATGAGGTTACATTCTGAGATACTTGGGTTAGATTCTCAACATATAAATCTGAAGGAAGAGGATTTAACCTATAAAAGGGAATTTTTGTCTGTTGGAAATAGATGTTTATGAAATAATATCAAAATGTGACACAGCTGTAATGGAATCTATATAGTAATATAGAGGGACAGGATTTATTATCTGCACAAAGAGAGATTATAAAACCTATGGGAAAACTTTCTAAAAAGCTTTGTGGTTTTTTAGTTTTTGTTGAAGGATTTAAAGGTAACAAATCACACAAAAAATGTATTAGTGGAAAAAAGACAGAAAGACAGGTAAGAGACAACATCTGAGATACAACAGTCATATGCAGATTACCTTGCGCTTCTGACCATACCTGTCTTCAGAAATATTGTTGAAGATTATAGAATTATGGAAAGATCAGTTACCAGAGGTCATGCAAGCTTGAGAGTTTTGATATAAATACTGTAACATAAGAAGCCACTTGACTTGAAGAACAATGTAATAAAAAATGTTTGTGTGAATTTACTTTAACATTATGTACAGGGAAAAAAACAGATTTGGGGAAGTCAGGCAAATATAAAGAAAGCACCTGTTGGCAAGTGCTCTGGTATGTATAAGAAAGTAAAGAGCAATTATAGATAAAATAATGATTTCCAATCAGCAGGATTTAAATATCGAAACCTGAAGTGAAGGTGGTGTCAGGGTATGCATTTGTATATATATGTAAATATACCTGCATACATGCTAACATACACACCGGATGCTGTACAGAAATCATGCTTTATTGAATATAGACCCTTTACTCTCCCTTTTTATAGTTTATACTATTAAGTTTGTTGTTCATGAGAGAATATAAAGTAGTACCCAGATCCTGGTCCTTTGTTCCCAATAAACTTCCAATTTGGAATTTTAAAGATTATTTATTAAATGCCTTCATAAAATACTACTTCAGTACATAGTATGTGCGCATGTACACACACCCACACACTCACAAATGCACATGTACATTTGAGCAAGATGGTTTTATCATTTGGATCTAGAAGAAGATATCTGAATGTACAGCATTCTTGATAGACAAATATTGCCTTTTGCTATTCTCTATTTCAAATAGGAGACTCCCTCCTTGTCTTTTCTTTAAATTTAGAGAAAGATTGATTCTGAGTGTGAAAACTTCTGAGGTATAATATATTGCTTAAATTTTGGTGGATATGTGAATCACTTAAAATCTTTTCATTATTTATAAGTAAGTGTGTGTGTGTGTGTGTGTGTGTGTGTGTGTGTGTGTGTGTAGTGGTATATATATATATACACATACATATATATATATATATATATATATATATATATATATATATATAAATATTGTGGTATAGATTTACCTCACATCTTATCTTAGATAAGAGATGAAATACAGTTATTTCACCTTTAGGTAGTGTAGCTTTCTTCACAAAACTCACTGACTGATTAGCTGGAGAAACGGTTTTGTCAAATAACAAATACAATTTAAGTTCAGTAAAATTAAGTAATGTAAACAGACCCCTTGGTCATAGTATGGAGAAGAATCTCCATCTCCCAGGAGATTGACTGCTCAGCCAACAACTCCTTTCCTCTACTGTGCTCTTTATAAATTGAAACAGAGATTAAAGATAGAGGCACATTTATGGGAGGTAGCTGGGAAAAATGAGGGGTCTGGAGCATGATGTCATCTGCCTCCCTCCAGTCTCCAGGTTATCTCCTTCTGCCTACAGATATTGGTGGCTAAATTCTGCAGGTAGTATAAGTACTATGTGTTCAGATCCAAAGGGAGGGAGTCCAGCCAGAATTTAACTCTACTCAGCAACTGCTGACACTGTAGACCCCTAGAGAGCTGACTTTGCTGACTACGAGGTCCCTGGTGTGGTTCACTGAGCAGCATCCCCTCATTCCTTTTATGGCAAACCTGTCTGGCAAGTTCCCCATACATAACCTCAACTGCTTCTGGAATTCCTCCCAGAACAAAGAGTGTCTTTATAAAGTTTAATCTCAGAGCTAAAACTACAAAGTCTCTGACTGATCATGCTACATTATTAGTTTTGTTTCTTCTCAAATTGTTATCTTCAGATTCCTAAACTGGAAATACATTCATGAGCCACCATCCAGCCTCAGGGAACCTTTAATCACCTGACGTACAGGGCCTTTTTCCCCAGCAAGAGCTTAAATAATGAAAATACACTGTTAGTTCTGATGACTTTGCTGTCTTCCTTCCCTCTTTTCTCCTTCCTATTACACTCAGGGGCTCCTTTTGACTTAAAACATCAGGCTACTGCTGATCAACAAGGTGCTCTATTTCAGATACATAAATATCCAGACGTGAGACCTCTAGGCTTGTTGAGAGCCCAAAGAGTAATAAGGAAACTTGGAAAATTCTCTCGCTATCAATAGTGATACCTATTTCTTATGCCTATTAGCCTGCTGTCAAATCCTCCTTTTCATGTTAAAGCTGAATGTTACCAGCTTTTTACTCTTGGTTGTTCTTTAAAACCAGAGTTACCACTAATCCCCAGCCACCCAAAGCAGAGAGAGAGTTCTATGCTGTGGAAAAATAAAAATAAAAAAATAAAAGAAAATTTATTTAATTTTTTTTTTACTTAGCTATATATAATACTGCATATACAAAGTTAAAATTTACCAAAATGTATGGTGATTAAAAATACTATCATGCAAATTCTGGATCACTGCATAGATTAATGAAAACCACATTTTCCAACTCAGTTTCACCAGTCATAAAAAAAAAACATAAATATCAAATTATTGAATTTATATTATGTTTGGCTTATCTTAAATTGAACTTAGAAAATCTCAAATAATCACTAGTCAGGTACTTCCTCTATCCCTACACCGAAAAAATTAAAACTTAGCTGGTCTGGTGTTCTTTTGAAAAATGAAGTTATAGAGAGGAAGGAGACAGTTACCAGTTTTAGAGTAATCAATACACTCAGACACGCCAACCACAAATATGTCATATAGATATGAGTGCAGGTATGGTATGGACATGTTTTTGTTATAGCACTGGTCCTTTCTCTCTTTATTAAATTTGTTTTGGAATTTCCAGGCTTATAAATGAAGCTTCTACTCCATCTGCAGAAATAAAATTTGCATGCATTCATTAACACTTGTGCTTAATTGCTGGATATCAATTTATTTTTGAAGTTCTAGAAAATTATATAATACTTAGGTCATGTGGAATGTTGACAACATAGGGAAAACTGGTGAAAAGAACAATGACTTCAGGTTTAGACAACCCTTCGTTACTTATCTATCTTTTTGCATGTTGTATTTAACTTACTGAGCCCCTTGCTCATTTTCTTCATCTGTTAAATGGGCATAGATGCATCTCTCCTGAGGAACTGTGTTAATATTGACAAGATTCCTAATTGACCCTCTTTCTCAACATAGGCATTTAACATATAAGAGCACATATTGCTGTTAATGAAGTTGTTCTACTCCCTCGGAAACAAACACATAAAAATAATTTGTCAGAGTGTGAAGACAGAATGGCATTCAGATGGCTGGCTATAAAAATTGACCACCACTCTAAAGTAACTAGATCTTTATTTCAAGTGTGATTTGTTTTAATCTAAGGGAAAACAATATTTAAGAAATACAATTTATTTTTAATATAGAAATCGGCTTTATAGTTGACAAGGACTATTAATCCACATTTAAAAGAACAATGTAAGAGACACTGATGTATCCCTAGTTCTCCCAAAGCCTCCCCCTCTCCATCTCTTTTAATCTTTACTCAACTCCCTCCCTAGTCTTTCTGGCTTCCATGAAGCAAGCAATCTTTAAAATGCTATTTGTTTTACTTATAAAGCTTCATATTTTGCTTTTAATTTTAAAACTAGGTCAGTGAAATGGCTTATTTTGGTTGGTCTTAAGAGAAAAAAGAAAGTATTTCTCTGTTCACCCCTTGGCAAAATTTGAAAAAAGAAAAGATAATCTTATCTCAGTTAACTATGTGAACTGAATCTGAGCTGGTTCAGGGAGATATTACTATTTCTATTGATCCTTATTTTTATCTTTAAAAAAATTAGAGAAATCAGTACTAGATTGCCATTGATGCCCTCCCTTCGTGCTTCCATCATTTCCATGGTCACACTTTCTGAACAGTATTCTAGAGTTCTAACAAAGGGGGTACTCCAAAAAGAGTGATTGGCAGAGGTTCTGCTCTCATTCATTCTCTTTCAACATATTGGGTACAGTAGCAGGGTCATTTTCTGAGGTATGTAGAATTATGATTTTCTCCAGACTGATTTAGCTAGTGTAAATGTCATAAAATTCATAACACCTTTAAAATATTTTTGCAAAGAAACTTTCAAATAAAAATATAATAATGCAAATAGGAGAATAAAAACATAATTTTCCTAGTCTTACGAGCTTTTATATCAGCTATTAATATTTTTAAAAATCTGACAAGAGCTCAATTCCTTTAAAAATGTATAAATATACATACACACATATATTATATGTACTTACATATATAAGTACATATAATATATGTGTGTATGCATGTGTATATGTATATTTATAAAATTTGAAGTGTCAGTTTATATCCATTATTATTAACAACTCACTGCAGTCAAGTATGTACCATCTCTCAAGATATTAGTCAATGATAATAGAACAAATATTTTTTTGATAAAGAAGTAGCTATAATTTAGAGAGAAATATGGGAAAAAATACGCTCTTCAAGATTAGAAACAACTGGCCTTCATGATTTCCAAATCAAATGAATAAACATTCATTTATTTTAATAAAATAAGTTACATTTATTAATTAATACATTTAATAAAAATGGTTACTGTCCAGCATATGAATATGTACCTAAATCTGAGAGAACTAATTATAACTTCTTTGTTTTCCAGAGAACTAAATTTGGAATGAGGTATATCTTTCTTATCCAATTTTTTTTTAAAAAAACAATATACCAAAGAACCAAATTTGCAAACTATCACTACCATATTATAATGAGGAGTACTGTGTTAAACAGTACTGTGAGCCTAAATGACATTTTTTATAATCAAATTTTCTCAAATTCATTGCATAGATGAGAAAAACTCATTTTTTATAGGTGCAATATAGTAATCATAAAACTTTAATACGAAGAAGGCAAATTCCTAACTAAAATGATATGAATTTACCTCCACTTAGTCTGTTCATTCACACAAATGTTCTCTCCCTCTCTCCTTCCCTCCTTTCCTTTGTTTCTCTCAATTACACACACTCTCTATTAAAAGTATAGGGATATTCATTATTTAAAAGTTGTAATACCTGCCTCTGTTTCTCTTATAATCTACATAAGACATTATTCTATATAATTACTTCATTTAGATTATGTTGAATAGTTCAATAGTAAACGGTGGCTCCATTATCACTATAATGATTATGATGTAAAGGATCCAAACATAAATTCACCTAAAACTCAGACTTGCAGACCCTGAGCTCTCAGCAGTTACCTGAGGATAAAAAGAGACTGAAAACATGCTTATTGCTCAGGCAGCATTCTTAACAGACTTTCCAACCGACGAAAATGTCAGTTCAGCTGATGGCAGAGAATTAGACATTTGCAAAAAGAATGCATGAGCAAACCTGCTTCCAGCAAACATTTTTCTAACATTAATAAAAGTTAATGTTTTAAGCAACATATCACTAGGAAAGTGATTAAAATGAGGTTTCAAAGACAGTGATTCTCTCTTGCACAAGGATGCACCATATGAAGTAACTGCAGAGAAATGAACTCGAGTGTATTAAAAGGAGGAATTTTGAGAATGTTCTCAGTCAAATTTCTACATCTTATGGCTTCATGTCTAGTATAAAAAACAAGGCAAATTGCTACATCAAAGAAGGCAAAATGCAAGAACTTTGATTCATTGGTTGCATATTAATAATTATTGAGTTAGAAGTCATCCTCAACAGAATTATTGATATGGCTGTGAAAGATTTAATTTTTATTCAACATGCTCTATAGAAGAGTTACAAGCATATACACATAAATTAAAAATAAGATTCTTTTAAATCATGAATCATGTCAGTAATGAAAAACCCTTGATGAAAGTTTTAGACATACCTGAGAACATCTGTTCAGAGAGAGATTTTTTTTAACATTAATCTCTTGGTCCTGAAAGCTTCTGGAAACAGGGAATACGGTGTTCTCTTGCCTTTAGGGAAGACTCTAACATTTCAAATTTATCTTGTGCTGTCTCACATTAATATTATTCAACTTTCAAATGAAAAGAAATTCCATCTAGTTCCCTTTGGATAACCCATACATTATCCTCACCATCATAAATATTTTAGTACGTGCTTGCTAAGAACTGTACTTAGGTGCAGTGAACATAAATATAATGTGCATAAACCATAGTTAAACCAGTTCTTCTCTATAGCACTTATATCATCAAAATATACTTATTTAATACCTTTGATAACATTTGCTGAACTGACTAAAAACAGCTTAAGACCCGATTGTTGACATCAAATGGCTTCTTTCCTTTATTGGTTTGCTAGAGCTCCTATAACAAATACCACAGACTAGATGGCTTAAGTAACCAAAGTTTATTTTCTTATTTTTCTGGAGGATGAAAGTCTAAGATCAAATTGTTGGCAGATTTGGTTTCTCCTGAGTTCCCTCTCTTTGGTTTGCAGACAGCTGCCTTCTTGTGTCCTCACAGGGTCATCCCTATTCCAGGGCATTCTTCTGGTGTCTCTCTGGGTGTGTCTGAATCCCATCCCCTTATAAAAACTTTAGTCTGGATTAGGGCCTACCCCAAAGACCTCATTTAATTTAATCACCTCTTTAAGGTTCCTATCTCCAAATGCTGTTACATATTAAGGTACTTGGCGGTTAAGATTTCAACACCTTAATTTCTGGGGAGCACAGTTCACCCCAGAACATGTTTTGATTGTTCATAAGAGAATAAACTACCTTGAATATTGTTGTTTATTCAAAGAGGTTTCTTTCTAGGTGTTATTAATTAATTTTATTGGAAAAAAAATTCAATTTCATTAAAAGTTTTAAAAGTGAGCAAGTTGCTCTTGAGTGTGCTTGTAATGTCCTCTATGTCCTATCCACACTTGCCAACTAAAGGACCTTGGTTCAGAAATCATCTTCCTCAGGATCCCTAGATGTTTTTCCAACCAGATGGTGAACCTTTTGGCTCCTACTTTTAGAGAATAAGAGTATTTACATTTTTGTAAATGTGTTGGGTGCATGCTCTGTGCCTTTGATTTGACTATGACTACTAGAGACACTGTGAGTGACCTCTACAATGTCTTGTTCTCAACAGCCCTGCTCAGCTCCTGTGGACTCCTGTCTATGAGTCATGGCCTCTTTTATAGAATTAGTCCATCTCTTATTTGGGCTTCTTCTTTTCTTGCTGCCTTTTATTTTTCCTGCATTGTTGTCTTTTCCAAGGAACCCTGCCTTCTCAAGATGTGCCCCAAATAAAACAGCTTTTGTTTTATCATTATTGCCTAAATTATGTAAATTATGTAAATTTAGTTTACAGTGATGATTCGGGCTCAATTTATTCTAGGACTCACTTGTTTGTCACTCTGGTGTTCCATTGTATCCATAGAGGAGATCTCCAATACTATATTTCAAATAAATCTTTTTTTTTTTTTCCTATCAGCCTTTTTCACTGTCCAACTTTTGCATCTATAAATAGTAATTGGGAATATGTGGGTGTGGATGATCTTAGTCTTGGTCTGCAATGGGTCATCTTTGTTCTTGGTGACCTTTCCTAATTCCTAATTCTATTGCTGCCATTCTGAGTCTCAATCTTCCCTTGATTCTTGATGGCAGTCCCCTTTTGAATTGATGACTAAAACAAAGTCAGCAGAATATTTAACAATTTTTGTACTGTCATTGTCTATGTGAAAGTCATGTTTTTCTTCTGTAGTCATAATTTTTGTCCTCTTGATGTTCAGATACAGTCTTTCTTGCTTTGCCACTTCTTACACTTTCATCACAGATTGTTTCAAATCACTGTGACTTTCTACCAATAAGATGGTGTCGTCAGCATACCTTATGTTAATAATATTTCTCCCACCAATTTTTACTCACCTTCCTCTGAGTGTAGCCCTGATTTTCATGTAATTTGTCCTGCATACAGATTACATAAACAGGGAGATAAAATATACCCTTGTCTAATGCCTTTGTCTATAGTAAATCATTTTATTTATGTTCTATCCTGACTATGGCCTTCTGTCCACAAATACAGGTTACAGATCAGGACAGGAAACTTGCAAGAACCTTGCAATCAAGAATATTTTCATGTTTTATATTCTCAACATGAATGGAAAGTCAAACAATAAAGGAGACCGTTGTTTGTTGGATATTTACTAATATTCAGACTCTCTGATTTAAATTATGTGCCTGCTTTGTACTTTAAATCACTTGCTAACATGATCAGTGGTCAAGGAAATTAAGTGATGTTTTAATTGAAAATTGTGGTATTTGTTTTATCTGGAATATTAATATACTCACTAAAAATGTCCATCAAGTTAATGCATCATAACATCTGCCTTTGGGAATAAAATTCTTTGGTATATCCTCTTTGATAATTCACTATATCCTTTTTATATCTTATGTCATCATGATATCCTAAAAGAAAAGTATATATTCAAGTATGTGTGTGTATATATATATATATATATATATATATATATATATATATATATATATATACTCATGACTTAAAAATTAGAAGTTTTATAAGTGGTGATTAGTAAATTTAGTTTATATTAAAATGCAGATGTTTGTTTAGTTCATCAGTTGTTTGTATTCTAATCCCTAAGCATGTAACAGTCATCCAAAAGTAAATATTAATCATACTCAAAACCATTCCTAGATTTTTATTGATGATGTTTAGACATCATTTCTGAAATTATACAAAAATATACATAATTTTTCTTTCTCAAAAAATGCAAAGCATACTTTAAGTTTTATATGCTTAGTTAAATTCCTACTCTGTGCACGATTACCTGCTAAGTGTTGTAATATACTCTAGTTAATGAACTTTGTAGGTAAAGAATAATCACACTCAAATGGTTTTTATTATTTGAAAGTCAGCAAATAAGTCATCAGCACCTTTTACAATAAAAAGTTGCAAATTCTGTTTTCTGTCTCTACAAATTTAAGATATCCTTAAGGAAAAATGAAAAGAAATCAAGATAATATATCAATAGATATAAATTATAAATATTCATACAAAGCATAGTCTTCTACATTCCATATCTGCTCTTGATTTTATAACAAGCTAATGACTAAGCCAAAAAAATATAAAAAGAAGAAGTAGAAAAAGTATAAGCTATAATGGGTCTTAATATAAAGTGTTTTCAGTTTTGTTTAATCTCTTTATCCTCTCCACTCTACTTTCATTGTTTAGAAAGGACTGTCAAATCCCAGATATTTCATCACTTTCTATTTCCCAATTAATGATAACTGCCTAATTGAAAAGTGGGCCCAAGTTTCTTTTATTAAAATATTGTTCCTTAGTACTTCTCTTCTGCCCAGTTTATAGTTGTGTTTACATTCCCTCAGAAACTTGTATTTTGTTTGCAGTAAATTATCTCTCTATATTTTTCATTTGACTCTTAGCTAAATTTTATTTGTTCCTTATAAGATTATAAAATCTTTTCCAAATTACTTTTTCAATACTCCAGGGTTTCTCCAAAGCTGTTATTCTCCTGAGTGTATAGATGGTCATAAAAGAAACAAATTAATGTCTTAATGAAAAGTTGCCAACAGTGAATTACTCCACAGCTAATCCCACTTTCATTAATGTTGTACAAAATAAAAATATTTCAAACAATAATAGAATCACCAATATAAGTTTTGAAAACCTCTTAAAATTATCACTCACTTTTAACCATGCAGGCTTGTGATGATAATGACATCCCATATGTCAAAAATTTTGATAATAATAACTTTGAGTTCTGTTGAGCCATTAAAGACCTAATGACAAAATAACCGAAATGAACATGCTAGTTAAAGTCACTCAATGACTATCAATCTGGATCTTAATATGTTTAATTATGTTAATGTCAGTCAATTAGTCAAGCAACTTAGATCCATTTATTTTCTGGCTCTGCTGATGATACTGTAAATGTTTTACATGAGAAAGTGAGAAGTCTGCCAACATGTTTCAAAGAAAAACATGGAACTATCATTGATTTGTAAGGCAGAATTGCTATATACTTTGGGGAAACTGTTGCCTTTAGTGTTAAATCAATCAATTAGCTACTACTCATTCTCTAAACATACATGAAAAAAAGGTTTAAAACAGATGTTCTTTAATACACCATTGGCTGATCTTTTCTAGATGCATTGATTAGCTAAATAACCCTAGCATCAAGTGTTGGACTTATTTAGATTAAAAAATACTTTCTAATGGGAATTGTCGGGGTCTTATTCAACAGAAAGAAATGTGTCAGTAACAGACAAATGGGAGTGTCTAGGTGGTATTTAAATTGTATAATTGTATATTTCTAATGAAAAAAATAATAGAAATGCAGTCCTGTCAAAGATAGCACTCAGTGAACAGATAGCTAAGAAAACTAAGTGTGCTCTCTTGGCATAAGACTGATGTGTCACTTGACTGTTCTCAGTAGCATGTAGAAAAAAGTGGTCTCTTCTCCATTTTTTCCCCAATTTATTTGTTATTCTTCCTTCCCTCATTTTCATTCATTTTTATTAAGAAATAATTGTCATATATCACAGTATAAGCTTTAGGCACACAACGCAATGGTTTGATTTACATATAGTGTAAAATGATTATCACAATACGTTCAGTTAACATTCATCTTCTCATTTTCAAATATAAATAAAATAAAAAGAAAAAAAGAAAAATATTTTATGATGAGAACTCTTAGGATTTACTCTCTTTTCCATGTATCATATAGGAGTATTAGTCCTATACTTACTTATCTTACAACTGGAAGTTTGAGCATCTTTTTCCAATTTCCCGTTCCTTCGCCCTCCATCTCTGGTAACTACAAGTCTGATCTCTTTTTCTGTGGCTTTTGTTTGTTTGTTTAGACCCACATGTAAGTGAGATCATACAGTACTGTGTTTCTGACATATTTCACTTAGCATGCCTTCAAAGTCCATCTATGTTGTCACAAATGGTAAAATTTCTTCACTTTTTATAGCTGATAGATGTTTAGATTGTGTTCATGTCTTGACTATTGTAAATCATGCTTCTGTGAACATGGGGGTGCAGATATCCTTTAGAGAGTGTTTTTGTTTATTTTGGACATATGCTAAGACGTGGAATTGTTGGGTCATATGGTACTTTTGCTTATTTTTATGCCAGTGCCATACTGTTTTGATGACTATAACTTTATAGAATACCATGAAACCAAAAAGTGTGATGCCTCCAGCTTTGTTCTTTTTTTTCCCCCCCTCAGGATTTCTTTGGTTATATGAGATCTTTTGTTCCATATAAATTTTAGAAGTGTTTCTACTTCTGTAAAAAATACTGTTGTGATCTTAATAGAGATTATGCTGAATCTCTAGATGGCTTTTGATAGTATTGACATTTTTCAGTGCATAAACACCAACAATCTTATGATGTATTTATGTCTTCTGCAGTCTCTTTAATCAATGTCATGTAGTTTTCAGTGAAGATATACTTTACCTTCTTAGTTAAAATTATTCCCAAGTATTTTGCTGTTGTATGCTATTATATGTAGTACCATTTTTTTTCTAGAATATTTGTCATTAAGGTATAGAAATACTACTGGTTTTTGAATGTTAATTTTGTATCCTGTAACTTTACTGTATCTATTGATTAGATTTGACAGTTTTTGCTTTAATCTTTATGATTTTCTGTATATAAAATTATATCATCTGCAAATAGAAACAATTTTACTTCTTTCAATTCTGATAATTTTTTTTCCTTGCCTAATTGCTCTAGCTAGAATTTCCAGTACTACATTGAATAGGAGTTGTGAGAGGGTACCCTTCTCTTATTCCTAATCTTCAAAAAAAGCTTTCAAAATTTCACTGTTGAATATGATGTTAGCTGAGGGCTTGTCATATATGACTTTTATTATGTTGAGGTAAGCTCCTTCCATGTTTAATTTTTCAGAGTTTTATCTTAAATGATGTTAAACTTTGTCAAATGCTTTTTCTACATCTATTGAGGCAATGATATGATTTTTAAAATTATTTTAATGTGTTTTATTATATTTAATAATTAGGCTATGTTAAACTATCCTTGCATTCCAGAGATAAATTATATGTGATAGTGGTAAATAATCCTTTTAATGTGCTGCTGAATTCAGTTTGCTAGTATTTTATTGAGCATTTTTGGTTTAAATGTACTTTCATTTTCTCTTCTCCTTCTGGAATTTTCATAAGCTAGTACTGTTTTTTTACATTGTGTCCTATAATTCATATAGACTTTCCTTAATCTTTATTATTGTTATTTTTTCTATTTGATACTCTAAGTAATTTCTCATGTCTTGTTTCCCAGGTCACTGATTCTTTCTTCTGCATGGTTGAATCTACTTTAAATTTCTCTACTTAAATCTTCAGTTCAATTATTCTGTTTTTTGGCTATAAAATTTTATTATTTGATTGTTGCTATTTTTTTTGTTAAACTTTTTGTTTCTGTCATGTATTATTTTCCTAATTTTATATAGCTGTCTGTTTCAAACAAATGTCATAGACAATAAAAATATTTATAGACATTAAGAAGACATCTCAAAAACAAGTCTTCTCTTTTTAAATGCTAATGAAATAAAGAGAATCTTGAGGTTCCATAGTTCTTGTTAAATGTTACAAGTCTAGGGGCTAAGGTTTTCAGATTTATTGCACATGTGGCCTAAAGTTACATGGCTCTATAAGACATTTGAGAAAATTGACATGGTATTATTGTGTACAATTCAAAAAAAATGTAGTAGGAATTTTTAATATGTCAGGAAAAAAATTTTTTTTGAAGGGAAATTTATTTGTGACTGAAGAGTAGATGCAGAAACTTTCTAACCCAAGTCTCCTTAGAGAAGATGCATCTAAGCTGGGTCACTTTCTAAACTCGAACATCTTAGTTTGCAAGTTACAGAGAAATGGACTGAGATAATATAAAGTTAATGAAAGCATGCCATGGATTTTACTTTCAAATAAATTATAGTCATATGGAATATATTACATTAACACACAATTATAATATCAATTATATATTTTAACATGCAAAAGAGAAAAGACAGGTCAAATTATATTATAAATATGTATACACAACTTCTAAAAAAAGCAAATATAATACAATGATAAATCGAGTTTATTTTAAGCATGAAAATTTATTTTAAAAATTCTAATATAAATTATCAAAATAAATAACTAAAACTAGGTTCAAGATAACTATTTAATATAAAATTCTTAACCAACTATAAAGAGAAGTTGATTTTTATGTAATAATCAAAATAAAAACAAATTTGCCAACCAACAAAACAAAAAAATGTCTAAAACAAAAACATCTTATAGAAATGGGCACATTTAAGAGTGAAATAATAAATACATCCTCTTTAAATCAAAACTGACATGGAAACCTCACAATCTTTTTTTCAGTGTTATATGGGGGATTCTAACCAGAACAGACAAATATAATAAATGCATGGGAAATTATTATGAGAACAAACTGACAAACAAACAAATAAAAAACAAAATCATTTTTAGATGGTGTAATTATATTTAATAAGAAGTTTTAACAAGCTTAGAAATTATTAGATAGATACAATTTCATTCATAGGTCTTATGTTGACACCATTTTTAACCTTCACCAAAGTTGTACATGTACTTTTTTCTCCAGGAGTTTATACAACAGAATATTTTGTGAATTATTTGTTTATTTTTGTGGGTTAGAAAAAATGGCTTTTCTGGAAGTATTTATTAACACTACCTTTATTATAAAAAAGATTACAGTCTTATATTTAGGTACAGTTTACTTTTATTTTCTCAGAACTACCTGGCTATACTCATGCCCATTTATGTGTTGTTAGTGTTTTCTCTACTTTTAGAAGCTCTTTCTATTTAATGGATGCTGACATTTGTCTGTAATATAAATATAGTAAAAAATTTTCTTTTCATTTATTACCATTTAATTATTCATTTTCCATGCAAATTTCCGTAAATACAACTACATAGTTTAATCTTTTGTTTTGAGTTATGCTTTATACCTGAAATTCTCCTCAATCTTCTCCACCTCCCCTTTAAATTTAGATCAGATTAATTTAGAATTTATACCGGTGTATAATATTAGTATAAATTCAATTTTATTTTTTTCTAAGTGGCTATCCAATTATTGCAACATCATTTATTAAATATATTTTGTTCTAATTTGAAATTATTTTATATCTCATACTAAATTTCCATGTATAGTTGTTTATATTTTTAGATTTCCTATTCTGTCTCCTTTGTCTATGTTAGCAACATACTACACTGTTTTAATTTCTTCAATTGCTAGCCATCACCTTCATATTTTTATTTCAAGTTTTCTTTTCTCACCTTTTAGAGAAGAGAAACTTTTTAGTCAGCTTGCATATCTTTGAGATATAAATCCTGATGGTGTTTTGTTTGTTTATTTTTTCATTATTATTCAGTTGTTTTCCATTTATAAGTTAACTTAGGGAGAATTGCTGTTGTTATGATTTTGACTCTTCTTTATAAGGACATGGTATAACCCTGTAGTTGTTCAAGATAAACTTTTATGCAGAGCCTAAAATTAATAAGTAAAGATTATTAGCCACAGATTTCACATCACTGTAAAGAACAAAATTCAAACAATTAGGATCACTTAGTGGAGATGTGTGACATTTTGTAGTTAACTTTCTGTAATTCAGGCAGAAATAGAATAATGCAATAACTAAAATGATAATAAAAATTAATATACTACGTTTTTAGTTTATAAAGAATTTCTTCAGAATAACCTTTAACTGTCAATGTAATATTATTTTAATAATAAAAGAACTGCGGTTTACAGAATATAACTTACTTCCCCGGGATCAAAAATAAAGTTGTTAAAATAGTATTAAAATACTATTTTTTACTATATTAAAATAGTATTTTTTATACCTGCAAACCTCATATTCTTGTCAGAGAATCATGCTGAGCAATTCATTTTTAATTTTAAAGTCCCATCACCTAAAATATAATTTCCAAAAGTGTGTACCATAGAACATTATTTGTTTATATGGTTGATAACTGACCTTTAATTAAAGTCAATTGTAGTAAAAATATTTGAAACTTGCTGGATTATACCAGCTATATTACTGCAGAACGTCCTAAAGCATATAATATTCTAACATAATTTAATAGCAAATGTTTTTTAGGTAATGTAATTATAAACAAATTCATAAAATTGTGGAAGGTTTAGATACCGAATTTAGAGAAAGACCCCATGTGTTGAACTAATTAGCATGTGTTAAATTGCTGAGACTTGCACTCTGAAGTAGTATTGTGTTCTAGGAAAAGATTTATTATCCTCACCAAGGTGGAGAAATGTGTAAATAGACTACATACAAAAAAAATGCAAAATAACTCTATATAATTTTGGAATGCCCTCTGTCCCTCTCCAATCTCCCCATTATTTTACTAAACCTAATTATATTCATTATAACGACATGCTTTTATTTAATATTTTCTTTCTTGATAAATAAAAAGCACTTACATATTAAAATACATTGCCATAGAAAGTTTCCTAGTAGATAATGAGGCTTTATACTATTGTCAAATATAACAGAAAATTTTATATGTCTCGATATTATCTAAAAAGAGATATAAAATAATTAAGTTGACTAATAACTTAAAATTATTTAGTTGACTAAAATTATCAAAATAGTATGCTAAAATGCCTTCAGAAAAAATAAACTGCAGTAAACATTAAACACTGGGTTAATTATTATTATTTGCTTTTTTTTTCTTTTCAAATACTTTTTATAGATTTCTCAGTTGCAATTTGAAAGCGTAGTAATAAAAACATGTCATTTAAAAATATAAATCTAGAATATAAAATTATCTATACTTTTTTGCCAATGTCAGTCATTTTCTTAAAAGCTTCCTTTCTGTTGCTATCTTATTTTACTTTGGTGATAACTAAGCTTTCCACAACCTAAATGCTTTCTTCTTTATATAGGTAATCTCCTAACACCAATATTTTCTCATGAAAATATATACCAAATCTACATCTTTATTCGAAAGTTTATAAAATGCATTTTATATCTTTACATTAAATGACTTCTTGAAAATCTCTATTAGTAGAAGAGATTAATATAGCATTAATGCATTCGATACACATACACAGAGCTTTATATGCCAAATACATTTTTAAGCAACATGGATATATACTTTCTCCCTTATGTTTTGATTGTCTTTTGCTGTGTAACCAACCACAACAAGATGTAGAAGCTCAAGTCAACAAAAGTACAGGTGTTTATGAGTCTGCAATTTGACTGTAGCTGTTTGGACAACTCTACTCTGCTCTCTGTGTAGTCATCTGGGCTGGCTCACCACTGGATTGGAGAATCCATGCCCTGAATGTCTCTTTCACATGCTGGCCAGGGTGTTGCTGGCTGATGTCTGGGAGCTGATCTACATAGAGTTATTGTGGGGACTCAGTCTTTTTATTTTGTGAGACACTCCACAAAGCTTTCTGGACTTTGTTATAGAGTGACATGGCACTAAATCACTGCAGTCATATTTTATTTGTTAAAATAGACACAGGTCCAGTGAGATTCCAGGCAGTAGGATACAAACAAATAAACGACAACAATAAAAACTCACCTCCAGATGGAAAAAGTAACAATGATTTTGTGATTTTTTTTTTAAGTCCACCACTCCTATGTGTGGAGAAACTGAGGATCTGGCAGATAATTAAAGAAGATTAAAGTATATAATTATAGATAATGATAAGTAAATTCCTACAGGTTTATAGATTTCTGTAAATGAGGAACATTGATATCTTGAAGAGTGCAAAATAGGATGACCCTAATATTTTCAGAGGTGTGGAAAAGCATCTCAGAGTAAATATTTTTTTAAAAATTAGAATTCGTAGTGCATTAGTTCTTGATTGCTGTATAACAATATTACCACAAACTTAGCAGCTTGCAACAATGAACATTTAATAGCTCATAATTTCCCTAGTACAAGGCCATAGGAGTGGCTTAACTGGGTCTTCTGCTTTAGAGTCTCACAAGGCAGCAGTCATGGTGTCACCCACAACTGGATTCTCATCCAGAGGCTCATTTGAGGTAGGATTTATTTCCCCAATAATGTGGTTGATGGCAGGATTACATTTCTTGTGGCTGTACAGCTGAGGCTTCTATTTCATTCTGTCTGTCTAATGGAGGCTGACTTCGTTTCATAGAGGCCACCTGCAGTTCTTTGCCATCTGAGGTTTCCCAACATGGCCATTTGCACCCTCAGGTCAGGAAGGTAGTAAAAGACTAGCAAGATGAACACTAAGATCTTATATAACTTATTCAGATAATTATGGATGCATGATCACATATTTCCTACCACCTTTTTTGTGTGTGTGTGTATGTGTGTGTGTGTCCTATATGTTAGAATCCAATCAATCACAGTTCCAACACACACTCAGCATGAGGACTTCCACAGGGAATAAAAACCACATAGTAGGCATTGTCAGGGTCACCGCAAGACTGTGGATGAGAAATAGGACTTACATGAGAACCTCAGCACTTTAACAAGCTCATAATCTCATGACTCTCTTTTGTTTGTACCAAACTGAAATAAAACCATAGTGTCATTTTATACTCCTGTCTCTTCCTTTTCACTCTTCTTACCTGGTAAATTGCCATATCTTATAGATTATTTTTCTAAATCATAGGTTGCAAGTTAAAGAGGCCAGGCAAGGGACATAGGTGAGTGTGGTTACCTAAGTGTTGTGTTAAGCCACAAGGAATAATGGGATATTACTAATGGCAGAGTGTACTTTCGGTGTGAAGAGGGATACAATCTATGTACAGATCCAGATACTGATTCTGTTTAGAAAAAAGAGGCTTGTATTGCCAAAAAGTAAAAAATACCTTTTTTTTTTAGAGAAGCTGAACGTTATTTATGGAAAATTTTGAAATATTTGTGAAACAATGTTCAGAAAATGCATCTCTAAGCTAGATCTGTGCTATGGTCTACCAGTTTGTGACCTAAAATTTCACATATCTCCCCAAACTATGTTTTTATATATTATCTTTACAAAATATGTATGAAAGAACATATTATTAATTTTAAATAGGTTATGAATATAACATATAAGATGATGGACAATACACCAAATGGGTAAAAATGTGTTAATAATATTGTATGTAAAAGTTTGAAATTATGTAATATTTGAAATTATACCATGATGCTGTGTTGGAAAAATAATGGTACAAAAGTAAAATTGCTTTCTCACTTTTACTAAAATATATGTCATCTGAATCTGATATATAGAAAATGTTAAACTGAGCAAAGTGATGATCTCCAGCTCTTTCATGAATGTTTCTTACACAGATCTCACTAATATTTCTCCAGTTGTCTTAAGGATGTTCTATATCCAAGTCTAATTAATATCACTTTTCTGTTTAGAATATTCAGATTACATTCTCTACTAAACAATTTCTCCTTATTAAAGTACTATTCATCTACAGGTATCTTATCTTTTAAGCAATTTGATGTTTCCCCATATTCTGGATTTATATTTTGCTAGTGCCTTTGCTTAAAACTCTTTTTTTTTGCTTTTTTTTTTTCCACCTACCAAAGTGTCCATCTTTTGAATTCAATTTGATTGTTCACCTTTTCATTAAGACTTCTTGTTTTCCCTAAAATTATTTTTATCTACTAAAAATAGCATCTACTAAAGCTTGATTTCACTTAAAAATACTAGGTTTATTATAATATCAATCTCTCTTGTGTTATGTATATATTATGAGATATAGTTCTATATTTCTAGAATGTAAGCTACATGTGAGACAAAATATTTCATGCAGTCTATTTTAAAAGTTTTGTTCTAGGTAAGTACTCAAAATATATGCATAATTTTATTTATCACAAAGTCATTTTTTAAACTATGTTATTTGATACTGTGTAATACACAAAGATATGCATGTGACTTTATGAAATGTGATTTAACCCATTTTCCATTTGTTCTGCGAATACTAGCCATTAGCACTTATGGCTCCAGTATTTACCCTGTGATAGCCCATGAATTACAGTCCCAACCTTCCCCCACAAAGTTTGCCATAAAGTAATTCACTTTTATTATTATTTTTGCATCACTCTAGTATATCATTAGTCTTTGGAAAGAAATTATGTCATTCTATTTATAGCATTCTATTTTTGGTAGTGTTATTTCCATTTACAAAAGTTAGTAATTCTTGATCACTGAAAATGTCCAATCCTAAATGTTCTGTTTTGTGCTGTTTCATGCTTTGAAATTTACCACATAAAAAATTATTAGATATTGATCATCATGTACATTTCTGTTACATTAGGATTAGAGACATGTTCTGTTTAGAAATAACTCCAAGAATAGTTTTTCTATTTTATTTTCACAAGAAAATCAGTCATTTTGCTGCAGCCTTAAAGAGCATGTTTATGTCAAATTAAACTAATGCTGGCTTTGAGCTGAACTTTCTTTTTTTCTAAATGGGAAATAAGTGAAACATTATAATATTCATGAGTTTCATATGGCAGGTTTTTAAAAAATCAAAAAATCATAAAAATAAATAAGAAATCATAGAACTTAGTTTTTGCTTTTAGCTCCCTAAGTGAACCAGTATTTTGACTTAGCATGTGCCCTGTATGTAAAATAAAATAATCACATTACATATTCAGCAGAGTTTCTGTAATGATTCAAAATTGAACACAGAGTTGGAACTCAATAATGTTATCTCTTATCATTGTTATTTTGAAGGTTACTGAACAATGGACCAGACATTGAATGAAACATATAAGAGCCTTAATCATATAGTTTTAGGCTAAGTTATCACTTGTTATAACACTAATTTTTTTTAATGTCTTTAAGTCATTAGTGAAAAAAATGAGAAAAAATTATATGAAGAGCTAAGTTATTACATGTTTATAATCCTGAAGTTCCTTTGAGTTCCTTGTGGCTTCTTTTTGAGATATAGATAGTATTAAACTTCCTTGTCACTCAAATTTGATTAATATGAAAGTAATCGTTGAGAAAGCTGATAAAAACTTCTCTTTTTGTAGTGCTAGCTTAACTTTAGATCTCTAATTGGCTTTCTTCCTGTGTGTGAATTCCCTTTTTTTTTCTTTCTCTGAGATCAGGCTAGCATTGACCTTTTTCTCATAAAGGTAGAATTTATTCTCATTAAGTTTAATTTCATAGTTAATGTTTTTAGCAAGGTGCCTATTAAGCTCCTCTTTGACATTTCTAAGATTACTTAAGGCTCTGAACTCGTCATGGAAAAATGTCAACCCATCAAAATGCCCAAATCCAGTTTATATATATATATGCTAGTCCTGACTGATTCTCTTATTTCTTTTTGATAGTTTGTGAAACCTGTTCTACAGACCTGCTTTGGTCATTTCCTAAGATTTTTTTAAGGATTTTTTTGCCTTATCATATACCTTTTTTCCTAAGGCCAAATTTATGAACATATTTACCTCTGAAATTCAAATACACAATAGTTATTTTTTTAGGGCAATACTTGAATGAATATACATTTACAAAACAGGTTCATTCATGGTCCAAACAAACAAAATGAGGTCTATAGGAAGCAAGCACTTATACCAATTCCTTCCAGCTAATTATTCTTTGCCCCACTTAATTAGTATGTCCATTAGAACTAACTCATTGAAGAAATGTAGACAATGACTTCAGTTCTATCATCCATGACAGCACTGGGTTTCCTTACCTGTTAACTAATGGGTGAAAAGGCATTAATCAGTGAGTCAGTCTTTGATTGCCACTTATAAACTTTGACCTCAGCCAGTGTGTTATACTTTTTCTTACTCATATTTTTATGGGTTTGATGTGTCATGCATATTCACCAAAAGCATTCATTTTCTTGATTTAGAAAAATTAATTCACCGAACAAAACTAGTCATCTAATGAATAGAGTTCTAAGGAGGATTATATAAAATACAGAAAGCAAAATTTTATTCTTTAAACATTTTTTCCCAGATGAGTAGTCTGATGTAGAACTAGATTTAGAAATATTCAGGGCCACCAGACAAGGGCATTTTTGAAAAAAAAATGTCAGGTGTTTCCTAAATGATATACCTCTGTTTTCTCTTTGTTCTGCCAAGCTTATTTGAATTTCTAACTAATTGAATATATTGTTTTTCAATGTTATGATTTAATTCATTCTTTTTTTGTTGTTTTCTTGCAATAATAAGACATATATGTATGATCATAAATATGAATTTTTAAAAAGAAATTCAACCTCATGATGAACTGATTAATTCAATAAATATTCAACTTGAGTTTTCTTTAATCCTTTGTAAGTAGATACAATTGCTATTAGGCTATGCTTATTTAATTTTGAAGGATTATATATCCATATGAATTACTAAATTTTTAAGTATTCATAACATTTGAGGATAAATTATAAAAAATAATTATTTAACCATATAGAGCAAAAGCTAAAGAGCTGTATCTATCTGTACAATGTCCTAATTTTCCATTAATATTGTAGGTAAGATAAATACATATAAATAGTTGCTTTCAACACTTCCATGATTATTTACTTTTAAGAATTATGTATGCTTGTAATGCTGGTATTTCGAGATCACATTTAATTGCCTATTTAATATATAAAGAAACTGATACTAAGGAAATAACTCAAGGTTAGCTAGTTATTGACTGAGCTGACATTTCAGTGTGCTCTATAATGTCATACTCACATTTAAAAAAAAAGTGAATAAAATTGCCCTGAGCCTTTAAAATTTTTGTATCCTTCTGGTTATTTATTATTACTCCAGGGACAAATGAGTTTAGTGATATAAAATTTAGACTACAGCATCATTCTTCTTAAATTAAAACAAAAACAATAAAACTACAAACTACTTATTGGACAAGATTTGATAAAATAGATATTACTTTGTAATGTCAATGTTAACATTTAAGGTATATGTGACTAAACATCATAATATTAATTTGAGTTTATGTTTTATGCACTTGTCATATGGATGGCTTTGTACTTATGCATCCAAATTTTATCTTATAACCTTAACTGTACTGATATTTTTACACATTTGCATAGCAGTAAGATCTTCCATTTCATCACAGTTGTATAGTTATATAGTCAATTTTCCTAAGCGTGATAAAATATTTGATGCTTTAAATCCATGTAGGACATGCTTTCTGAAGGAGCAGCACATGTTTAAGACATATCTAAGTCTCACAATTCTTTTAGAATGAATCACAAGTATATTCTTCAGACCAGATGCAGGCCATTCTATTTCTTCTCCCATCAGATGTTCAACATAATTTAGAGGATAGATAAGTTGCTCAATTTTCCAGGTGCCTCTGGCCAAAATACTCCTATAATTACTATTACAGTCCAGGGATATTTAGTATACTGAAGATTAGAATTTGTCTTCTTAAAGCTCAGCATTTGATAGAATGTGTAAAAGAAAGGAGCTGAGCTGTTTTGACCCAATCATTGGCGCATAAGCATCAAAAAAAAAAAAAACAATTTCTATTTTTTTTTAAATTTATGACCAACTTAATGGATGTCACCACAATTTCTAAAATACCAATGGAAATAATGGAAATAGTTCAATGGAAATAATAATATATGAACAGTTAAAAGTTATTTAAGTGTACTTTTCTAGAAAATAACGTCTGTATTTGTTTTTTCAAAACAAAATTGCAGATTATTTTTCAGAATTTTTTGTAAAAAGTGTACTATGGCACTGAAGTGTAAGATCAATTTAAGTCAAGAAAATATACTGTTTATATCTAAATATCTATATATCTATATCTAACAGTGTATGACAATTTAAAACTCTACACATACTCATAGAAGAGACATACTTGAAATACTTAAAAAATTTACAATATTATTTTTAGTAAACATAAGAAGAATACACATGCTCATATATTATTGAACATAAGCATCACTTGTATGAGTATAAATTTATATACTTTGAGATGGTGATTTGTCAGTTTATAAAAAATTTAAATTACTTTTCTCCTCAGAGTAATCATTTGTGCAGCGTAGCATTTATTAATTTGCTGTGTGCATGATATGTCATTCATGCATTCAATTAAAAAATCATCTTTGCATTTGTTAACTATTGACATCTTTGTCTACTATATGACCCACTGACCAGGCCAATCTAGGTTTATTAGATTTACTGCAGTAAGGGAGAATACCATCATGAGAGAGTCTAGGTTGTGTTTCAAAATGAAGCATTCAGGCAGGATGTTATTAGAGTTAAGTTCTGTGGGATTCGCATATGAATCCTTCGAGTCATGGCAAAATAAAAGGATCATGCAAGAATACTATGAAAAAAGTATTTAACACCAAATTTAAAAACCTCTAAGAAATAAATGGTACAGTACCTAGTAAAATACAATCTTCCTCAACTGAATCAAGAAGATCTGGAAAATCTAAATAGACCTATCAGCAGTGTGGAAGTTGAAACAATCATCAAAATCCTACCAAAAGTAAAAGTCTAGGACTAGATGGCTTTGCCAGTGAATTCTACCAAATATTCAAAGATTTAATATCTACTCTCAAACTCTTCCAAAAAACTGAAGAGGAGGCAATAATTCCTGACCCATTTTATGAGGCCAATGTCTCCCGGATACCAAAACCTGGTAAAGATAACACAAAAAGGAAACTGCAGACCATACATAAATCAATTAATGTAGTACACCACATAAAGTAATAACTGCTTAGCAGTGGGTGTTGTGAGGCCAGGGCCTGAAAGAGAGTGCTCACAAATATACTGTTAGTTCTTACTAAGTATATTGTTTAGTTTATTCACAAACTTATATTTGAGGAGTTGCTATCTCTTAAAGCAAGCAGACAGAAGGATTGTGAAGATTTTGAAATGCACGTCTCTACCAGGAACCTAGAATATGTAATTAAATCCAGAAATTGAACTCATGTTTATACTCAGTAAAAATGGCCCCACAGATCCAGATATTTAAAAACATTTACACCCTCTGTTATGTTATAGCCATTTTATACATAAAAATATGAAATGAAAATTAAATGTAAACTGTATTTAGTAATCATTGTTTTTATCATTTTTTAATTTTTAAAATGTCCAGGAATCCAAAATATTCATTAATTAACTTGATTTAATATTTATCTAACATTTTAAATTGACTAAAAATCTAAAAATTTTATTTCAAGGTAACTTTTATAATATTGACAATATTAAATAATTTTAGAATATTTATTATTGTACATTTAGTCAATTAAATCTAATTTGATTTTCTGTACTAAGCTGTTGAGATATTAACTTATCATAGAACTTAAATAGTTTAAAAACATAAATTATGAGAATTTAAACCGAAATCTTTTAACTAAAATATTGATATGACATGTGATAAAATTGTAAAAATCATTGTGAAAAAAGCTAATACAACTCTATCTTTTCTGAGTCATCTATTTGTTGGAGATAAAACATGACATGTTTTAAAGAATTAATTATCTCTATTCATGTATCATAAATTATGATCACATAATCTCCTAAGTTCCTTGATGGTAGGGAAAAACAGAAGGAGATAAATGGCAATAGATGTGAGAAGGACTTAAGACAGATAGGAAATTATCACTCTATATACTTAATTACCTTCCCTGTGCAGGCATACCTTGTGTTATTGTGTTTCACAGGTGTTGCATTTTTACAAGTTGAAGATAAGACCCTCCACCAGCTAAAAATTATTACTCACTTTATTGTGATACTCTAATGCAGAGGTCTGGAACCAAACCCACTAAACCTCTAAGGCATGGCTGTATAAGGTGAAAAAGCTTAAAGGCAGGAAAACACATTTAGATATGCACAGATGCTACAGAGAGAGAGAGAGAGAGAGAGAGAGAGAGACTTACTACAGTGGTAGAACAGCTATGATCTTGACAATGTCATCAAATCCTATGAGTATAAAGCTAATATTTATTAATACACACTGTATGGAAATAAGATTTTTGTACATTTAGATCAATGATCTCTTCAAGACAGACAAGGTAGAGCATTTCTTCATGAGGATCTCTTTTTTTCATTTATAAGCATTATTTCTTAAAAATTCCACTTTCATTTGGGAGAGAGTGTTGAGTAAAACACACACACACACACACATACACACACACACACAAACTGTTTTCTTTTAGTTTCCTACTATTTAAAATTTTCCCAGTATCAGTTAATTCTCTATCAAGAAAGATCAGAGAAAATCAAAGCTGTCACAATGGCCTGCTTATAAGGGTCAAAATAACTTAGATTATTACCACCTCCCAGCACCCTCTCTTACTAATTCCCGCTTTGCTTACTCCTTCTCAGCCTGATTGGTCTTTATGCTATTCAGTGAGAGCACATGCTCTTGCTTTGGCTGTTACTTTTGATATTTGTTCTTCCTCCACATTTTGAAATGTTTACTCTCTTCATTCTCCTTAAAGTCTTTATTAGACCACCACCTTCTCTGAGGCCACCCAAAACAATCTCTCACCCCTATACATTACCACCACCTGAGACTCCTCTGTGCCTTGTCTCATTTATTTTACTCTGCAGAAATGGTCACTTCTTACATATCATACAGTTTACTTCCTTGTTACATTCATTGTTTATCAGCCCCCTCTCCCACGCCCCCCACAAAAAAAGTCAAAACTATTTTATTTAAGGTCAGTGTTATCAATTTGAGTCCCCAGAGAATAGTGTCTTTAGCATAGCAAGTACTAAGTAACCTTTATTAAATTAATGACTAGAAAAAGACATCTAATTTTCCCCATGCCTCTTGGTATAAGGATAGGGAACATGTTTATACTTTATCTCCTATTATTATAAAATTTTTCTCTGAAATAATAATTTCCATATTTTTTTCAAATTTTCCTCATTTGTATGTTTGAGATCATTTACCACAATTTTCATGAGCTCTAATATTTTCAAAGATTATAGATTATATCAAATTACTAAATATTTGGATTCTAGTTCTTTATTTTGTTGGATGACAGAATTTATTCCACTAGATTTCTCCTAAAAAAAAGTCAGCATGAGTGTTTTATCCATTTACTTTGTCATGTTTTAGAAAGATGAGTGGATATAAAATTTCAATCTCTCTATATAAAAATATTGCTGTTATATTTCAATTATACCACACTTAAAAAAGCAATGAAAAGAAAAAGCATAAGGCAATATCTCAGCACTCTTTTAGCATAAAGTTTTTCATTGTACAAACCTGAAAACAAACTATTTTCTTCTTAGAGAATTTACATTCTATCTGTAAGTTTACTATATCACTGAAAAAGTTTTGGTGTGATTCTTCCAACATTTGTTTTTTTTCTCTATTATGTGTGCTCATTCAACCTGGATATGCATATCTATTGAAAAAATTTTCTTTCATTATTTAACTTTATGTTTTTATGTCTCATTTACTTTTCTCTCATTTCAAGAACATTATTTATGCACATCTGGATCTTCTTGTTAAGGCATATTTATCATTTTCTCTAACATTGATTTTACTTATCCTTTCCAATTTATGAATTTGTATTTTGCAGCTTTTTCAAGTTACTTATTGAAGTGCTCCATGCTCCCTGATCTTGTGACCACAATGGTGAGCTACTAGTATAAACTCTTTAATAAATGTCCTCAATAAATGTCCCTGTGTTCTACTTCTTCTTGATTCTGTTATGATTCAAAGGTTCTCCTGGTGAAACTGTATGATCAAATAGAGAAAGGAGGAATACGAGTAGTTGGAGTCCTCAGCCTCATGGGATTTTGTTGTTGAATAGTCTGCAAGTCTGCAATATTGTAGTTTTATTTCTGTAGCAGACATTAGGATAATCCCCACCTAGATATCCCTTTAAGCATTCTTTGTTGTTGTAGTTGCTCCTAAATTCTAGTCTTCTAAACCATTGACATTTGTCACCTCAGAAGATGTAGAAGACAGTTAAAGGAGTTTAAAATTTATACAGTAGGACGTGGTTCCATAGTTCAGCAGTTAGCACATTTGCTTTACACATAGAAGGTACTGGGTTTGTGCCTCAGTGGAGTCACAGTCCATGTCTATGGCCGTGCCACCTTCAAGCAGCCTGATCCTGTCTGATCTTGAGAGCTAAGCAGGTTTGGGCCTGGTTAGTACTTGGATGGGAGACCACCTAGGAAGACCAGGTGCTGTAGGCACAAATAATAAGAATAAATAATAAAAAAATTCATACAATATAACTGAATTTTAAATATTCTCCTGAGTAAAAGAGAGAAGAGAGGAGAGCAAGAGAGAACCCTGGTTTTGACTGAAGATTTTTCCTAAAAAGACTTTCAAACTGAAAGGGACTGAGTTGCCAGAATTCTTACATGGCCAAATATTCACACTATGGAGAAAAATGGTGAATACTGAGGTCAAATAAAGTTATAGAGAAATAAATTTCAATGTTATGTTCATGAGGTTCGGGCCTGTAATATCTACATTTCCTCTTATTTACCCATACTCAAAAGTTGTGTGGCAACTAAGAGAAACCTTAAATTTGGGAAGCTGTTATCATTTATTATTCATCCCTCTACCCTCATCACATCCCTCAGGCTTCTTTGGACAAGACTCAGGGCTGTGGATTAAGCAGCACAACCCATCATCCTGCTTCCCCCTCTGTTCCTGTGTTGGCTGTTTCTTGGTGATAATTCAGTTTTCAACAGGCACACGGAGGGCCTCCTCCAGACCCACCCATGCAACCAGACTGCACTGCTTTTCTCTAATGACTACCCTTTTCAAGTTTAAATTTTATTAACACTTTGGCCTTTTTGGCCAAACCATAGTCTCTGCAGCAAATGACTCAGAACTGTCAGGACATGGTCAGTCTCCCAGACTCCCAATTTTTTTCCCATTTCCAACTCAGTACTAAGCAGTACTGCTCCTCAACCATCATAAAAGATGACCCACTTCTCATTAGCTCCTCTCCAGTTTTTCCATCTCAATACATTCAATTCAGGGTATACCAAAACCCCTCCTTTTTACATTCTAAGGCTCTCAAACTCACCTGCCTGCCTTTAGTCTCTGTAAAAAGCAGATGATGGTTGCTGACTCTCTTGTTCTAATAAGCTCTGATAGGCTCTGTTCTCATTTGGGTGGTCTTTGCTTATTTTCACAAATACAAAAAAATAAAGAATAAAAGCAAAACCCATATATTTCATTGACACAGAACAATTTTCCTAAGTACATGACATAAGCAGTTCTGTTTTTACCTATTATTTGCTTAAATATGTTTCAACTTTCTTTGATTAAATGCTGGCTTATCTTTTTGGGGCTGCCATTATATATCCTTTTCAAAATTAGTCTTCTAAGTAAATAAATTATGTTCAACATTGAGCAAAGAAAATAAAATCATTGAGGAGTAGATGAGCTATCAAAACACTCCTGCAGAAACGTTTGATACAGTGCTATGAATCATGAAAGATTCAGATATTTAATGTATCTTAAAATGAAATTGAACATCATTTTACCTATTGTGATATTATTATTATTTGTATAACTGGAGGTACTTGAAACATTTTACATGAATATAGCTTATATATATTTTTTTAATTGTGCCATTTTCTTATTTACATAAAACCTTGCCAAGAACAACATTTCTTGTCAAATTTAAAGACCAAGTCACTTTTATATAAACCTAAAAATGAAACTTTATGAATGATATTTCATATGTATAACATTTAAGATATCATGAAGCCAAAAAAAAAAAAAACACTGTTTTTTTTCTGTACACTCATGATTTTATGTTCCTTGTAACCTTTCACAGTTTTTCTAGAAGTTCAAGAAAAAATTATATAAAACCTTAGTGGTAAAATGTATTATTTTAAATTACAATGTTAGACATCTATAATCACTGCTAATTTTGTATGGTAAACTTGTCTACATTCAGTTGGTTTTCAGTGATCTTTTCTAAAGAAGGTTGAGGTGACACTGAAAACTGAAGAATCCTATAATTAAATAATCACTTAGAATAGGCTTTGGGAAAGTGTATTATTATATAAAACATATCACTATATTTTATTACAGTTTTATTTAGATAATTCAAGCTAATGTTTAATATGACTGATTAAACTGTACCCTTAAAGGGAAATGTCATGTTGCTCTCAGAATATACAAATTATTTATCAAAATATTATGTAAACATTCTCAGGTTTTCCTATGAGCCAGGAATTCAGCCTTGAATAAGATGAAAATAAGATTTGACTATAGTATTCTATAAAATAAGTATGATTAAATAAGTGAATATTAAATTTGAAAGAATAGAGATCTTTCTGGCTATTATAACACCTGGAGTTTAATGTTTAAGTAAAGACCCATACTTTAATTGTTAGAGGAGAGAGTCCCCTTAACTGAAATATTCCCATCTGAAAGTTAAGAATTGCTAAATTTATCATGTTATTATGTCAGTTTTCTGGTTTTTAGACAGAGACATCAGTTGTCAGCTCAGGAAACCAATACAAGGTAAATGGTGGAAAATTTAGATAATACTTAGCTTTAGACTAATGAAGAACCATCGGTGATACCTAAACATGATAGGAGGAAAAGTCAGACAAGTTTTAAAAGTTAATTCTCTGTACAATTTTATTTTTCAGGAAGTATTAAAAATAAAAAATACTATACATACCTTTAGTTTACATTAAAATGACATATATATTTAAATTTACAAATAGTTGCACCAGTAAATAAAATTAATATAACTTTGAAGTTCTTTGATAACATTGTGAGGATGTACTTGTTTGCTTTCTATAAAACATCTCAAAATGTTAAGGCTACCTCATCACTTAACATTTTGTGGTTTCAAAATTATTTTTAGTGGAAAGCAATTATTAAAAGAGCTGAAATTTATTGAGTGATAACTATGTACAAGGTATTGAACTATGCCTTTTTCATATTCTCATTACTCATATGAGCTTATGAAGTTAGAAATGTTTTCTTATTCTAGGCATAAGAAAATCTGCATCATAGAGATAAAGATAATTTGCACAAAGTCAGGCAGCTGCTTAATTTCAGATTTAGAACTTGACCTCAAACTCCAGGCTAACCACTAAGTAAACTGCAGCCTCCATCTATGTACTTAATCTTTTCTTGAACTAATATTTAGATTTCTATGCAGCTTGTCCATAATAGCCTCACTCATTACTCAGTTTGATATTTTTATTATTATATCTCCATTTTCTCTTTATTGTCATTATTTGATTAAGAGTTTCCAACTCTTTATACTAAAGCTGAAGGGTAAAAATGAAATGTCTGTACTTAGTGTCAAGACTACTAAACCATGCCATTTTCTGGGTCTCTCACTCTGCAAGATCATATAATCTCTTTGGCTATCATTTATAAGTAAAAGGAAAGAGTTAAAAGTCATTACCACTGAGGTTCATGAACTTGCTATGATTTTTATAAGTGATAAACAGTAACAATGCCTATTAATTTATCTAGTCTTCTGATCATAAAAAAATGATTTGAGAGGGTGTATGCGTATGAGAAGTCCAAAATATTATCTATTAAAAAAGTATTGTTCTATCAGTCTTTAGCAATCAGCAATTATAATATAGCTAATTATTTAAAGCTCTCAGATAGTTAGACACATATAAGAAAAAGACTTTTCCAGTTTCTACTTGAAAATAATATTTTAGTATTCTCCTTAGACATTTTATTAAAGGTGAATCTATTTGTTGAGAAGATGACATGAATGTTAGAATACAAACAAGATCTATATAAGTGTCAAAGAGAGCTTACATAAAATTTAACATTTTCAATTTCCATGGTAACCATGGTTTATTTTGTCTTTCATGCTTTATAGTTAGCTATGAAATTTCACATTGTTTCAAAGGCAAATTGTTATAAAATTTTAACACAGAGTTTTAAAACTTCAATTAACTTTGAAAAAAATTATGTTTTCTTTTTTGTAATCTAAGGTATAATAAATAACTGCAAGTATAATATATAAAAACCATAAAAGGATCTGGAAAATATTTTTACCTTGAAATAGTATATAATTAGTATTACAGGTATATTAAAAACTATTTGTGAATTCCATGTTATTATTTAACAAATAGCTCAGAGAATATCAGTAATGCAAACATTTGACTCTTACAAAAGACTAAAAAAAAAAAACCCCGCAATATTCTGAATGACACAGTTACCCATCTAAAGATTGAAGTAGAAATCATTTATTAATATTTAGAAGTTTGCTAATTCACTATGAAAATATTTAATACTCACTCTAGCCATAATAGCATGTCCAATATACTAAAATCCGCCATCACGTTATCTTTACAAATAAATAAAATATTACCTTTTGAATTGTTTCTCTTCCAAAGTGGACGGACAATACTATAAGCTGAACAGGGGTTGTGGAGGACTTACTAATTCCTTTGGGAAAAAATGGAGTCAGTATTCAATAATTTGAATTTTTCATTCAAGAAGTAATATTAAGATTCATATTTATAAAATACAGTTTGTCCCTAAAATTAATATATAAAAATTTCAATCACATTTTCTTTATTACCTTATTTTATCACTTAATTGCCCCTTACTAATTAATTATTTTCTATAAAAAAGCATGTTTCAGGAAACATTTTTCTCTTCCTCTATTATCTTAGATTTACATAAAAATGTGATTTTTAGAAATTAAGAAAAGTTAATTGTAGTATCTCCATTTCAAATGAGAAATTTAATTTACTCATAAAACATACATATGCATATATATGTATATGCACACACACATATATTTAAATACATATATGTATATAACAGATGGTTTGCCATTATCCTGTATACCAAAACAACCACAAAAAGAATAACAACAAACTTAAGTTCTACATCTAGCAGAAATGTTCTTTGTTTTAGGTAGTTTGGGGAAGAAATAGTTTTAATAGACAAAAAGCCATCAAAAAATTATCCTAATATTTTTTAAATACAATCCTTTGCTCTAAATTTTGAAAGCTCCCATTATGAAATAAAATTCAAGAGATCCAAATTTCCTGCATGTTACACCATGCTGAATATAGCAAAAGTCTGGCTCACCTTGTTAGAAGATATGTCTTAAAAGGATACATGAAAATGCTTCAATTGCTCCTTCTTGAAGCAGAGCATTTTTAACATGATTGTATTATTATATATCTGTATATATAGCCTGGTTGAAATACTATTTCAGACCTAAGATTATAAAAAAGGCATAATACATATTTAGATAAAGATATTTTTTAATGATTACCAAACTTCAAATTCATTAACATATTGTATAGTTCTAGGATATGTCTTTTAAAATTACACTAACATGTTGAAATCTGAAAAGGATAAAAATATCCCCTTTTTTCAAAACAAAATATATGACATTTTCAGAAGTGCAAGGTATAAAACAGAAATGGCTTCCATGGAAATGACAGGCAAGACAGCCAATCAGCCCACCAGAGATATGCCACTGCTAAAGGCAACTCCAGATTCACTGAACAGCTTGAGTCTCCTTCAGGTTTGACATTGTAATACTGAATTGAAGTTGAAGAAATTTATGAAAATTAAGCACTTTTTTGTCTTCATGCTATCAAATTCTGAAATAACATCATAGAATATTGTCTGCAACATTATGTGATTTAAATTATGTTGTAATATTTCATATTATAGCACATATATACACAATTCATAATTTCATGTTCAGAACTGTCTAATGTAAAATTGAGACAGTTAAATAATCAAAGCATTATGTAATTTTCTTTGGGATATATATTTCCACATTTTAAAGTAAGCTTTTTGATATGCCATGGCTCTATAGTGATATTCAGATGTACTAAACTTCCAAATGCTGAACTCTGCCATTTTATGAACATGGAGAGAGTACAACTAACTATATATCTACATCTGTATATATATATGTCTATGTCCATGCCAATATCAATATCCATATCTATATCCCTATCCACATCCACATTATATTTATATCTATAACCTCTATATATCTAATTATAGATAGAAATTCATATATTCAGTTTTCAAAAACAATTATATTTTTATTACCTATAAAATAAATGGTATTGATTTAGTCCTATTATATCACTATTTCTTCTTGATATAGAAAATAAATTCTGAAACCTGTTGATATATGCATATGGTTAAACAATGTTTATATGAATCAGAGTTCAGTGTAAGAGGAAAGTTCTAGATATTTTAAGAACGGATGAACAAAAATTAGTTGCCTCAACATTTCTAAGGGATTAATGAAAAAAAATCAGGCCTGCCATGGGCACTTTGTTTCAAGTCTCTGCTACCACAGTGATGACCCAGAAATCTGAAAACTGCAGTCATTGTAGACACTGGATCTCTGTCCCAGCTGCCTGCCACTCAAAACTGTTACACAGAGGATGGGGTTTTAGCATGCGAACACTCCTATTTGCTGCAGACTGGTCCTCTGCCACAGCCCCTCCAGGAAGGGTGTCCTCTACTTCTAGTTCCTTTTCCTCATTGCAATTTTCCTATCAGTGCATTTCATGGACAAAAAACATATCTTATCTAGAGTATGAGTAATAGAATCTAGCCCAGACTTTTAGCTCTCTGGCCTCTGAGATACTGAAGTCAACATAGAAAGAATAGAAAAGGTTGCCAAAATCTAGTAGACAATATTTAATATAATTGATTGCTTTACTATTGACAATATATTTATATTCTAACAAAGGCTACCTCACATTAATGAAAACATGCTAGACTCTTATCAAAAAATGTATATATCCAAAACCCATTAGTTTGTCTCCTATGTCTAGGTAATATCCATTTCACTCTAATTTGATTACAGTACCATTTTAATAATCAGAAACCTGAACGTTAATTTATAAAGATAGTCACCATCAATGAAATGTTTATAAAAAAAAAAGATAGAGACCATGCAAATTGGTGGACATATGTAATATTATTTAATATTTGATGTATAATGTGCATAATAAGTGAAACATAGTAAACTATTATATAATTTCTGGTTCAGTCATTATTTACAAGACCAGAGTTAGTTTTTATTATTTATTTCTTCACGTTCTGTACTGTATTCTTTTTGCTCTTAGAATATTTGTAGGATATTTGACTCAACAAAATGACCTAAAACTTCATGTTTGAAGGTCAGAGTCCTTGTTGGTGTTGTCAGTCTTAGGTTTATCTAGTCTTCCATTCACATTTGCAGCAGGACCTGATGTTAAAAGGAGGCCCTAAGAGATCCCATGATTTCTAGAAATAATATTCTCTGCACTCACTGTGGCATGGCAACATACTTTCCCTTTGATTATCAAGATCACTGAGCAGAAGAGCAAATTTCTTCTTGGCCAGTAGGTTCACGGGCAAGAGGATTTCAAATGGCCCAGTGGAGCCTGTCCCATCACCCATTTTGCTTAACACTCTTTTCTGTGTGTTTTCAACAAATGCAGCAGTTTAAGAAGCATACTCATAAGCATGGTATGTGTGCTATGAAATTACTCCTTCATTTCTGTTTTAACAATGACATCTCTTCCTTACAAGATAGTCCATTTTTGTTACCACAACTTGTCCTCAAATTAATCTCTAAAAACATAGATGTATTTAAAGGGGAAACAAAGCAAAATTTTTCACAAAAAGCCTAAAAAGCAGGGTAGTATTGCAACACATTATTTCTGTAGATCGGCATAAATGGAAGTATTGAGAGAGGGAATTTATGAAAAAAAAAATATTGAGAGGTGGAATTGATTTGAGATAGAACAAAAATCTATTGGGTAAACTTTTATTTACAAAAGCATACGTGCATATGAACACATATATTTAAAATGTATATATCTATATACACATATGCACACTTAACATTTAGTTTTTCATCATTCTTTAAAAGATTTTGGACTTCCACATACAATTTTTTCTAAACAGTGTAAATCACATTTAAGTCATGTTAATTTGAATTGCATTATGACAAATAACAAAATTGTTAATCATGCTTTACACTTATACTAAGGTAAATTTAAAATGCATTATAAAAAGTCACAGTAAATATATATATGGATAGATGTCTGTTTCTTGGCATTTGACATACTACTTAACAATTTAAAAAAAAGAGATCTTAATTTATACTGTTTAAATGTTCACTACACAAATTGTCAGTATTTATAGTAAAAGTACGAAACCTCAGATATGTGAGTGATGTTTGTGTTTGTGAGTTTGAAAGAACATTTAGTTTCTTCCTCATATGTATAATGGTGATGAAAATATAAGCAGTGGGGATTAACAAAAATAAAAAAAAAAGATGTGAAAGTCATGAAGATGATTAACTTTAATTATATCACTTTAACCAACATAGAGAGAAATTAGACTAACATGAGAAATTTTATCCTTCATAAGTATTAGTCATGCGTGCTCAGAGTCAAAATGTGCATTGACTTATGATATAGTTGATGTGGTAATTTAGAGAATATGAAAAAGAAGAAGCAAGCAAGTGCATTACTGAGAACATTTTTTAAATTGATATAATCATTCTCAAAACTCATAGGAACAGATTTTGAATCTATTTATTCTGAGGATATACTAGCAATGTGTTTATGTGTGAGTTGGGAGAATATAAAGTAAAACAATGGTTATTATAGTGGAAAAAAATACCATATCGAACATATCTTTTTAAATTTTCTATGTTTTAAAGGTTTTCTGATAATAAGCAATTAGGATATTTTTGTTTTTGTTTTTATACATTTATTTTTAAAATCTTAAAGTGCTAACATCTCATTACAATAATTTGGAAGCCACGATGCCAGACAGCCTTTTGCATTTTCTAATAAATTATATGGAGTTGATTGGCACAGAGATATAGCAAAGACTTGATATATTTAAAAAATCCATTTTATTCAGATTTTCTAATTTTTACCAATCCGTTTTTGAAATTCATATTTTTCTATATATGGAGATTTTCAAATACATTAGTTTACCATCTGATTAGTGTTTAACTTCTTGTGTTTTTTTATGCTATTTTTTTTTTAGTTTATTATACTTATAGAATTTTAGGGGTGTTTCATAGTTTTTCCCTTATAATGTCCAGTGGGTAGCTTTATAAAGAGAAGGAGGGAGAGTGTGTAGTTTTAACCTCTAGGGAACAGTATTTCATGGAAATGATACTTAGCTATTTCCTCCACTAGGAAAAAAAAAAAAAAAAGTTAATATTTAACCTTTGACATAATCACATGATGGATAGATATCAAATGAGATATTGTGGCTAAACTGTGATTCTGACACATGACAGGAATCCACTGGAAGCTAATAAGGGTAGATGGAAAGAAATGGGTGTTTCTATCCCCTTTGCTGGCAGCATCTGGTCTGTTTTTTTCTCTCCTGTGTTTCAAGCACTTTGTGACTCTAGCTGTTAATTTCACTCTCTGTTATCTTCCTCTCCTGACATGTCTCTTCTTATTCTGTCACTAATACTACACCAGTGTTTTAAGGTTGACTGGTGTTTTGAGTTAAACTTTTTATTCTGTGGGTTTTCCATTCAAGATGACATGTGTGTAATAGCTGCTAGTCATTCAGTGAATTAACTAATTTCTAACAAAATAAGACAGGCCTGTTATCTTTCCTGATTATGACATTGGGCATGGCTTAAACCTCAATATAGATAAGAACACAGATATGACATTGCATGAAGCTAAGAATAAAGATTAATAGATTGCTTAAACATCAAATAACCATAAAGCCAAGATCAAAGAGATTGAATACCAGAGTATTGACATAGTAAATAATCAATAAATACCAAAGATTTTTATACTTTTTGTATTCATGTACCTTTAAGTTATAACATGTTATTTTTAATATTTTTATTTAATTAAAATTTGATGTTCTTTAATTTTTTTATCTATTAAAAATTTATACTTCACTCTTTCTACAAGAAGCAATTCTAATTACAAACTACCAGGCATGATGATTTACATGGCTTTAAATAACTGTAAATATCTGATACAATGTGACAACTTACATGACTCCAGACACATCTAAATTTTGCTTTAATATACCTGATCTTCACCTATCCTCATGGTTATAGTTATATCAGCCTTCAAATACCTTGCATTAAATTCTCTTCGAAATACCCATTATATATATATTTTTTTGCCTACCTAAGCCAAGACTGTCATAGGTAAAATCAATAGATATCCAGCAAGATAAAAAAAACAAAAATGAAACTAGAGGCAGTCTTTGGGGACATAAAGAGGCATTTTCATATTGTTTAATATGAATAAAATGTTATAAATACTGAAACCCTTTAGCTATGAAAGTCATCCCATTCAGCAATTATCTAATGTCTTTACGTCCTCCTGGACATCTCCTCTCTAAGGTCCAGGGCTGTTTCTATTCTGTTCATGTCTCTATCCACTATGCTGGCCAAGGCCTGGAACACCAAAAGAGCTTGGTAAATGTTTGCTAAATCTTTGATGGAGCATGCTTGAATTCTGACATGATGAAAAGCTAAAAAACTAATAAGCATTTTATTTATTTTTGTTTGCAAAATTAAATACTGGAAAAGTGTGCAATCATACTGAATTATTTTCTACATCCAAATATAATCAGACTCTTAATCAGATTCTTAAGAGATTTCATTTTGATTTTTAGAACAAGATGAAATGATGCTAGTGTTCTCCAGGAAATATATATAATATGTTATATGTTATGTGTGATAAGTTTTATGTTATAGGTTTTATATCTGTATACATACACATATGTGTATGTATATATATATATATATATACATATATATACATATATTCACAGAAAATATGAAGATTATTTCTTTGTCCTCTTGGCTATTCAAATGTACTGGATTTTTTATCCTATTTAAATTAATATAATTCTGCTATAAAAACAAGAGCACAATAAATAAGAAAAATCCAAGAAATACAAATAATTACTTAAACATATTTACAACCAAAATATTAGCATCTGGTCTAATACTTCAAAGATAAATACATTCCATTTAATCATAGAAATAAATATAACATTTCTATTAGAAGAAAAGATTAGTTTTCAATTTTGTTTTAGAATTAAGATATTTCTAAGCACAAAAATAGTCATGAAAAAGATTTGGCTACATAAAATTTAAATTCTCAATTTTACAAAAAATCAAAAATAAAGGTGAAAGCACCATTGCTTTCACGAACTTAGAGGATAAAAAGACTTACAAAGTATGAGAAAAACCAAAAGATAATATTCTTACTATTAAATGGCATTTATAAATCAATAGGCAAAATTTGAGACAAATAGGAGGAAAACAAAGGAATAGCACATTAAGAAAGCATTAAAAAAAATACAGGTGGTATATAGTCTTATGGATAATGTTTCCTCTTACTGTTGATCTGAAACAAGTATGTTTATCTGATACTGAGATGTAATTATCAATCATAAATAAGAACAACTGTAACAGAAATAAATAATAAACTTAGTTTTTAAAAAAATTCTAGAAAATAAAGAATTATATATAGTTATAACTGATTAATTTGCATATCTTATGAGAAATTTTAAAAATTTGATGAGAAAATCATAACGCATGAATTGATGAAATAATTTTGTTGTAAGAGCATGATAAAAAATGCAAGTGGAGTGAACAAAGTTATAAATACAAAAAATTAAATCTTATTTATAATAGTAAAAAAACCTGTCAAAAACAGGAAACTAATGAGGCTATGGCACATTCATACAATAAAATTCATACAAAAAACTGAAAAGAACTATCTAATCAATTCAAAAAACTGACACTATCCAATTAAGTATGAATGTCCTGTCACATAATAACATAGAAAATATTATCAAAATATTATAAATTATGCAAAGTTAGACATAAATTTGGAAAGACATGCATTAATATGTCAGCAATGTTTTGACTTATTGAGCATGAATGACTTTTTTTGATATTTTTTTCAATAAATAACTTCAATACAGTTGTGCTAAATATAACAAAACATCGAGAGTATAAAGATCCTGTGACATTAGTAATCTTTGAATCTCTTCTTCATAACTCATCATACACAAAACCTTGAGTTACTTAGTGCTTTAGTGCTTCCTACCATAAAATTATAAGGTATCCCTACTTTTGTATGAATTATTGTGTGGCTTAAATGGGTTAATGTATGCTGATTACAATGCCTGTAATATAACATGTTTATATAATACTACTAACTTAAAAATAGCTCATACATTACTTAAAATAAAAATGCATTTCTAAAGAATAATAAAAAGTGTAGCATATACTCTAAAATGTAGTTCTATATACTCTATTATATTTGCACAGTAAAAAGATCCAAATGGTGCAAAATAATATTGCACATTGATGTGCTTTAATAAAAATTAAGCAATTGGGCATCACAGTTAAGCTAAGAATAACACACTGTTTAAAGTTGAGGTTAAACTTTTCTAATTGCCAGGGACCTGCACTGACTTTCTCTTAGTTCCTTGTGATTCTCCATCAGAAGCGGTGTACAACTGGCAAATCATTTCTAAATTGAATTTACAATTATATTCACTTACATTTCTCATTTTTTAATTAATAAACTTTATATTTTAGAGCAGTTTTAAGTTCAAGCAAAATTGAATAGCAAGGAGTAGGTTCTTATACTCCTCTTTCCTGCCAATGCACAGCCTCCTCGGCTGTGGATGCCACGATCCACGAATCTACATTGGCACATTATTATCACCTGAAATCCATAGTTTACATTTTTCTGTCTGTCTGTCTCTCCTCCAACCCCTCTCTTTTAATCAAGAAATTTTACAAAAAAACTCAGAAGATATATCACATTAGGAATAGCATGGATTGTACATGGAATACAAAGAATTTAAAAATGTATGCACAAATACTAATCATCCATTGTTAAAAGGAAATTTTATAAACTCAGACTTCTTTATCATTAAAGGTCATCGTGTTGATTATTGTCATTATTATTAAGGTATAAATATAATAACACATGCTGAGTTTTTTTGAGATTAAAAATAACATATAAGCAAGAATACTTCAGAAAATTATGAAGATTATTTGAATATAAAGATTAAAGAGGACTTGTTCACATTACAGTTTCAGTGGCCAGAATATTGTTTGATCCATAAACATCAATTCAGTTAATGACTTTTTATTGTGTATCTACCATATGCCTAGCAATATTCTTGGGACCTGAGAAGGTACATGAATAAAAAGTAAATAAATAAGCCCCAGCTTTTGATGAAATCACATTCTAGAAAGTGATAGAGTTGATAGATGCAATGTTGTGTATGGGAAAGTATAAAGCTGAGAAGAAAAATAAAGCAGGACAGATCACTGGGATTCCTGGGAGAGATATGTGATACTGTACAATTTGGTCAGAATTGGCCTCACTGTCAAGGCCATGTTTGAGTGAAGGTTTAATGGAGGTAAGATTAAATTTTGAAAATATGTTGGTAAATGTAAATCAAATTAGAGAAAACAGTTAATGTTGGTGACCTGTGATAGGAAACAGGAATTTTAGCGTGTTTAAGAGAAAGTTAGATTTGAGAGGTAATGAAACTCTCAGCTAGCAGTTTTTCAGAGAGTCTGTAAGTAAAGACTGCTTTTTACAAAGAGTGAATGGGAACCAGTGAAAGTTGTGAACAGAAAACTATCTTAATCAATGTATATACTAAAAGAATTACCGTGATTTGTGATTCATCTTGAAATGGGGCATGAATGAAAACTGGGGGATCTATCAAGAAGCTACTGTCATAATTCCAGTTACATAAGATGGTGGCTCAGACCACTGTGGTATGATAACAGTGAAACGTGGTGAGGAATGATTGGGTCAAACCTGCAGAGAGTAGTATTTATAAAGCTGAGTTTATGGGAAGAGAGAATAATCGATTATATCAAAAATCTAGAAGTTCTGAGAACTGGCCTTGCCTTTATCAGTACAGAATATCGATGACCTCACCAAAAATAGTTTCAGTGGTGTGGGAAAAGAGAATGTCCGCTTAGAGTGGATTTAAGAAAGATGAGGATAAGTTTAAGTGTGGTGTATAAATCGTTCTTGTGCTAATTTTCAAAGCAATTGGGAAAGTAGGAATAGTGAGAGAACTGGAAGGAGGAGGTACACTGAGGGAGATTATATTTTTAGGACAGAATAAATAATGGCATGAGAAGAATGATCTAATAGAGAGAGGGCATTGATGGCATTGGAGATAGAGTACTGAACTACCAGAGTGATGTTCTTTAGCAGGAAAGACAAAAATCCTCTACTTAGAGGTGAGTAATACATAGAGCTACTAAGTCCAGAGGGGCAGTGGGGGCTGTAATCTAGTCTATGCTTGTTGTCAGTAGTTATACCTGCAGCACAGGACTGAGTCCACTTAAAGGAAGAAGAGGTTTTTTGCCTTTGTATAAGCATATTGTATAGAGATCAAGACCCTGGTGAGAGGGCTTTGACAACTGTATGCAAATAGGGAAACTGGCCTTTGGCCAACTGACAGGAGTGAAAGGCTGAGAATGCATGAGTCAATGTTAATGGGTGCACAGATGTGAGGACAAATGATTAAACTTTGTTTCTCTGTGAATTCAGAAACAAGTTCATCAGTTAAATTTGAGAATGAGAGAGAAAATGAATGTTTGAAAAGAGCAGAAAAGGTACAGAATAGTTATTTAAAAGAGTAGAAAAGGATAGAAAAATGAATTTACTTAAAGTAAAAATAAGATTAAGCAGTACAGTTATACATCTTTCTCTAGTTATGTCAATGCTCAGATTCAAAATTGAATTAGTAAAGCATTATTGAACTGGAATTAGAGTATAGCCAACTCGTGCAACAAAAATAAAGGAGTGGTGTAGTTGAGAGCATATGCGAAGGAGTCATTAAAACAACTGACCATGAAATGTAAGCTTGATTTTGATGAAAGACAAAGAATAAAGGTTGAAGAACAAAAGTGAAAATATTGTGGGATTAATAAATACTCTTATAGGTTCTGGTGTTCATGCTGGCTTGTCAGAGAGGGATTGCTTGAGTGCTGAAAAGAAGCAAGAAGTCAAGCTGACAGAGTGATGTGTGAAATTGAGATGATGCAGGAGTTGCTCTCATAGGTAATGACAAAGTCTAGATCATGACCGTGGAACCAAGTGGCTGAAGTATGCAAGACCCATCCACAGTTGTTAAAGAAAATGTGAACCCATGTCCATTTAGAAGTTTTGTTCACTCTGAGCATTAAAATCATTGGAAATTCTGACAGGCAAAGTCATGTTGAGGTGGGAGCCAAAGTCATAGAGACCAGGCTATTGTTAGATGATGTAATAATAAGAGGTCTCTAGGGATGATACTTGATAATAGGGGACTCATATTTCTGTGTAAGAGAGAGAATTCCATGGAAAAAGCTATGAGGAACTAGGAGAAAACCCCCACCCCAACTTGCATTCTAAGTGATCAAAGAATTATAGAAGAACCAAACAAAAACATATTAAATATTCTCTATTATGTGGGAGCCAAGCAGGGGGTGTAAATAGTGTCCTTGAGAGAGATCCATGTATCCATTTAAGCAAAATTGTAAAGGACACTTTCTCTGAAATGGTTAAAGAAAAACGAGTTTTGTGCTGAGGACACTTTGCTTCTGTAAAATTATATCTAACAGAAGCAAGGTCTGGGGAATTGGGAAAGGTTGAGGGAAAAGATAAGAGTTCTCTAATTTTTACTTCAATTAAAAGTTTTATTTTTGATAGAATCTTTTTAGTTTTAGTATTTAAAAATGTCTGTAAAATGTCAATACAGACAAAAATGAATAAAATGAATGAGCTTTTTCCAGAAAGATACAGCAGAACAGCAGTGCTTGTCATTTGTGATAATTAGGGGTTGTTAACAGTGTATAGTTCAGACTGGGTATTATGCAAGATCCCTTGAATTTTCTCATCTCTACATTTCTTTGACCATCTCTCCCTTTTTGCTTGGTGGTAAAAATCATTATTATCTGCTACCTGCTGCCATAATGTTGCCACCATTACTGTTGCTTTATGTGTTAAAGAGAATAGAAAATGATGGTGCTGAGCTGACATTTTCCAAGCAAATAGGTAGTATTTGGGAATGCTAATGTCTCCTTTAGTTTGACTGACTTCTAACATTTGTGAATTCTTTGTCCACATTTCAGTACAAGTTTTAATACATCTTGGTTAACATATTTTAAATTTACCCCTTTCATTTTGTCATCCTGACTTGTATCTTTTTACCAGATTCAGTTTATTTTTCTATGAGCCCTACTTCATGCAACCATTCAACCCACTGTTTCACTATATAGGCATAGTAAAAGTCTTTAAATTTTTACCTCTCTACTTTTGACATATTTAATCAGTCTAAAGAACCATTATTTTATAAAATCATGGTTTGACAGGGATTCTAAATTATATTTGCAAAAGTTATTAGGTAATGCTTTACAAAGGGAAATTCATCAATTGTTACTGGGAGCAGAGAAAAAGCTTTTCAGAGAAACTAAAAAGACACTGAAAATAGGTAGATGTTTATTATATAGAAATTATTCTAAAAAAGAGGAAGAAAGCAAAACATGAGATGGAGAAGGCAGCAGATGCCATTTAGTTGGCATTTTTTCTTTCTGTTTTCATTTAATTTCAGTTAAAATATGTTTGACATATATAAATTCAAGGTGAAAAACATGTTAGTTTGATACATTTATATGTTATATGATTTCCATCATATTGATAATTAGCACCTTTATTATGTTACATTATGATTTTTTTTTAAAGTTAGAATCAACAAGTTCTAGTACTTTAGCAAATTTTGTGATAATAATATAATGTTATTGTCTGTACTGAAAATTCTGTGCACTAGATATCTAGGGTTTATTTACTGCTCTTTGTAAGTTTGTACCATCAAAACATATCTGTCCTACCCACCACCCCATTGCCTCGTAACCAGTATTTTACTCTATATTTTTATGAATTTTACTTTTTTAGATTCCACATATATGTGGTATCATATATTATTTGTCTTTCTCTGTTTGACTTATCTAGAATAATGTTCTCAGAGTCACTCTATGTTGTCACGAATTGTAAGATGTGTTTATTTCTCATGGCTGATTATATTCCATTTTGTGATCGATCTGTCTCTCTCTCTCTCTCTCTCTCTCTCTCTCATCTATCTATCTATCTATCTATCTATCTATCTATCTATCTATCTATCATCTATCATCTATCTATCTATCTATCATCTATCTATCTATCTATCATCTATCTATCTATCTATCTATCTATCTATCTATCTATCTATCTATCTATCTATCTATCTATCTATCCATCCATCCATCCATCCATCCATCCATCCATCCATCCATCCATCCATCCATCTATCTATCTATCTATCTATCTATCTATCTATCTATCTATCTATCTATCATCTATCATCTATCTATCTATCATCTATCTATCTATCATCTATCTATCTATCTATCTATCTATCTATCTATCTATCTATCTATCCATCCATCCATCCATCCATCCATCCATCCATCCATCCATCCATCCATCCATCCATCTATCTATCTATCTATCTATCTATCTATCTATCTATCTATCTATCATCTATCTATCACCTATCTATGTATTGCTTCTCAGATGGTTAGTGATATTGAGTATCTTTTTATGTATCTGTTGGCCATTTAAATGTCTTTGGAGAAATATTTATTTAGTTCCTCTGTCTATTTTTTAATTGGACTTTGTTGTTGTTATTGTTGCTAGTGAGTTGCCTGAGTTCTTTGTATATTTTGGATATTAATTCCTTATTTGATATATGGTTTGCAAATTTTTCTCCCATTCTGTACGTTACCTTTTCATTTTGTTATTTATGTCTTTTGCTGTGTTGAAGCTTTTAAGTTGGAGGTATTGCCATCTTTATATGTCAACTGAAGAAATGCACCTTGATCTTATTTGTAAGGAAATAACTTTAAAAATTGAAATAGGGGAATACTATCAGCCAAGGGAATATAAAATTAACTAAGGAAGAGTAAGACCAGAACATTTAGTCATCACCCCCACCTCTTGGCAAATGTACATTTTCCCATATTTCCCACACTAACTTATAGGCAGTTATTCAAGCCAGAATTTTTTTGATATTTTCTTCCCTCGTTATATACATTCACTCAGTCACCTAATTATTTTTTATTAATTTATTCATTTATTAAAAGTATATTTTAGCCAACATGTTTTGGTACAATAGTGAAAATTATCTTATGTTCTACTGAACACCAGTTTTATCTCCTGAACATTTCTCAAACCTTTCCATTTCTTTTCATCCTAATGTCATTACTCTAGTTCAAGCTACTGAGTTTTCTCACATGAGTAGCTGCTATAACTTCTCAGCAGCTGGTTTTCCTGCAAAAATTCTTACCTCTTGCTGCTATTCATTTCATAGCCATAACCCTAAAGTTTAATTACCAAATCCTTAGTCTAGCTTATCAAAACTTTTAAAACCTGGGTGGAGGGATCACATTTGAATATGAGACAATCTCTCAAGCTTATATGAAGTGCTGTTTTTGTCATAGATACAGGACTTGATTTTTTTGATTCCCATTATGTTTTCCTAAAGTAGAGGCAACCATTCTGCCATTCTTTGACCTTTGAGAATCACAGTAGATTATAAATACTTATATGTTAAATAAAAGATTGGCTTTAGAATCTGAGATGGAGAATGTTGGCCACTACTACATTAGGCACAATTAGATTGCATAAGATTGCCTTATGTAATCTTTGACTCAAATAATCCTTATGTAGACTAATTCTATTTTCTTTATTTTGATGAACAACACCCAGTTTTGTATATTTTTGAGTATGTAAAATATTGCCAGGCTATTTATAATTCTGACATGTTTGATTTCATATCATCCTTTTCTTTTTCTCACAAGGCAAAATTAGCTTTATTCATCAACCCTCATTTCAGAATATTTATTAATATATTTTCTGATCATTTTATGACAGTTAGAAAAGTAGAATACACTTCTCTTCCCAACTTATCATTAAAATTTTAAATTTGTAAAATAATAAGCCTGGTTCATCATCTGTCAATGAGGGCAGGCGTGATGAAAGAGATTAACAAAGATGCACATTCCCCTAAAAAATGAAAATGCCATGCCTCACATGGGATGTAATCAAGGAAAATAATTCTAGGAAGATTAGATTCAGTGATGACACATTGCTCCTTGTAGTAACAAGGCATCTTGTAACAATCAGCTTGTCATAGTTAGGACTGGAGAAAAGTAAAATGGGGTGACTGTTACACATATTCTCTAAGAGCTTCTTACAAAGACAATTTAAGTGACTGGAAAAACAATGAAATTTGGAGTGTACTCTAACATTAATTCTTGTTCTATATGTATTTAAAACTATGTAAATAATTTGGCTATAAATGTTATCTGAGATATAGTTTTATGATATCTAATCCATACTTTATATAGCAAGAGAGAACTCAGATTCAAGTAGCACTATAAGTCTGCAGGATCTTATTGATTTTCTGATAAAGAACTTCCTAAACTCGTAGAATAATAGAAATCATGTATTGCACATTGTATTCCTGCATTATAAGTTATGGCCTAATAAATCAGTTTACTTTCAGTAATTACCTGGAAGTGATCTCCCTATTCTTGACATTCATTAGTAACTGAAAGTGAAAACGGCAAGGAAACCAATAGTGTCTCATTTAGAAGATATTTAAATGTTTATAGATTTCTAAGCATGATTAGAAAATGGGAAAGCTGACTTCCCTTCAGTACGATCAATACAGACGCATATTAGAAACTAGAAAAATCAGACTTCTCAAGGGCAGTGATTTAACACCCCTGTAAGTGCGACTGAAACCACTGCTTTTCTGTATCTTTATTAGAAGCTGTGGCACCACAATTACGAATTTCAAATTAAAAGTACATAACAAAATGGTAAATCAACTGAATTGAATAGTTTGTCGCCCTAATTAACAATTGGTTTTTAAATTATGGCTTGAAGCCTTAGTTCCTCAAATGCATTGTATTCTGCCTTTTATTGTATTACAGTTGTAAAAACTGCATTTGAATTTATATCAGGGCAAAATTGGAATTAAAATATAATTCAGAACTTATAATGGTTTCTCAGAGAAAAATAATTAATGCTCTGTATATCAACATTATCTTTACTCAGGCAGCATGAACATAACAGTACCCATAATTTGCAATCTTAGTTAGAACAATATTAAAATATTAAAATAAATTTAATTAAAGAACCCTTAACAATACTTTATTTATATAGTCTATTTAAATAGTATATAGTATGTAGTATAGTATATAGTCTATAAAACTATTTCTAAAAATCACACTAATCTAAAAGAATAAGATTTATTTATTGCTTTATATATTTAAAATTTTATAAATTGCAGTTCATTTCTTTAAGAACAGAGGTCTGTGCTTATACACTATTCCAGAATAAAATATTTTTGTATTATTACCCACATTTGGAGTTTTTTTTGAGGAAAAGAAAGGGGAATATTAGACTTAGTTTTTGTTGTTGGTATTGGTACTTGTTTGCAAATGTCATCCTTGGTGTCAATTATGCTGTTATGATCAGCAGTCGCTGCTGCTTCTTTCTGAATTCCTATTGCAATTCTGTCCCATCTCCAGAGTGTGCTAATCGACCCTTCTTTATCTTCAGTCTTCCCCTCATTGATTTCTCTTTTTTATGACTATGAGCATCGCCACTGTGTTTAACTTATTCCTGTGGAACATAGTTTCCCATTTACAATCTTGGCTGGTTCATGCCATTTTATATATTCAATTTTTTTGCTTCTGAGTTTTACTAACTTTTCATCCTTTTTTCTGCTTCTGTCTTCATTCTCTTGTAGGTTTTGCTTGTTCGTTGAACACTTCAATGTAGTTATTTACCAAGGTTTTATTTTCAGCACTCCACATATCTTAATCTTCTCATTCTCTATTGGCCTTCTCAATCATCTCTCCAATTTCAGCAGTTATCCCAATGCTGACTATCTTTAAATATGTTTTTTTTTTTCTTTTCACCTAGGTTCAACAGGCAAATTTACTACTATTCATTAGAATTAGGCCCATGGATTTTTCACAAGCACTTCAAACACAGGATATATTTATTGTCAAAAATGCTCATATACATCTATTCTCTGCTGTCTGAGTGACTAAGCTTCCACTATTCCTTTTTCATATTTTTAAAATTTTCTGTTCTAGTCTCAGTGTTCATATTTAGTCTTTTTGTAGCTTTGATAATCACTTTAAAGAGAATAAAATGAGATGGCAGTGCAGATGATTTGGTACAAATCCTCAATGAGCCAAGCTTTACTATTTCAAAGGAACACAGGATCATCTACTTATCTTCCCTGGACGATGATGTTGCACTCACTTCTATTAACATAATCCTACCCATTCACATAAATTCCCTTATCCGAGCACAACTGCCACTCATTTGAAAATATACTTAATGTGTACTGCTGTAATAGAATCCCAGAGAGGGCACTAGCCAATTCATTTATACTTGCATGCAAATCAGGCTCTTTCTCTTCCCTTTGAGTTTTACATCCACTTGGCCTATTAAATATCTTTTTGCTCATAAACTTGAAGTTCTTCTCTTTCAGTGTCATAAATTAGTATGTCTCTATGGCAAACTAAAGAAAAATGCAACTTGAACTGGAGTAAATACTACAAGAAGTTACTGATGTTCATACATCAAAAAATTCAGACAAAAAAGGGTATGGTATTTGTTCTAGAGACTTATAATACTATCAGAATTTTGACTTGGTTTTATAATTTCACTCATATTTGTTTATCCTTATCAGTGTGTCCTCTGGTTGGTTTTCTTTATATAAAACTCTGAGGGTTCTGCATCTAGTCTCCCCAGCTGAAGGAGACAGAACTTCTATCACAGAAGATCTAATAAAATCTGATATCTGATTAAACCAAATATATGACATTCCTCATTACCAGGATTCTAACTAACTTTCAAAGTTCAAATCCTTACCTTTGATTATGTCTTCTGTGCCTTGTCAATTGACTCTTTTTTTATAATTTTATTATTTTTCTAATCCTAGCCTGCTCTTCACAAAGTCTGTGTTCATACAGAATCACATCACAGAAGCAAACAAACAAAAATATGTTTAAATGTATAGTGTCAGTAATAGAGAAAAAATCCCAAATATGAATAAACCTTCTCTAATCACTAAACTCCTGGCTATATAGAATACATGTTTGTTTATATTTTTTCCATTATAATATAAAAAAAAATCTCAAGTAATGAAATTATACTGTCAATTTTTTTCATTTGTTTGTTTGCCATTTAACATGTTCAAAACATAATTTATTGACCTAGAAAGTAACCATTTCTTTGTTTATCATGTTCACAGAACACAAGCCCAAATAAGAATGCAATTCACTCAGAAGCAGATTTTTCTGGCAAAAGCCAATATTGCAGAAAATATTTACACATGTTAAATCAAGGTATTCTTCATTCTGCCATTTTAAAACAATGTACCCACCCTGATAGTTTTGCTCTGGAGAATGTGACTCCACAGTAAAATGATCTTTCAGAAATGCAAATATTAACTTTCTGAAGTTTCAAAATAAAGTTTGGAGGAGAAAAATGCAGTCATAGCCTTTAGAAAATTGACATGGAACCAGAATACTTGGTTCAAATCTTGATTGCATCCCTTTCCTTGTATAAATTGCTTTCCCTTCTGTCTCAAGTTTTCTCTGTGCTGTACAAATTTGTTGGAGGAGGTTATTGATGTGATGTGACCCCAAGTTGATCCACAATCTTGACCTGTGAAATCAAAGGCTCTTCACCTCTGCCCTGTCTTTGGAATGCATGATCTGCCTACTGATCTCACTGGGAGAGATGTTTTCAAGGATGCGGCCTTGATAGTGCATTGTGTTGTTGAGACCATTTAGATGGTATATTTGACTGAATCCAAATAAGGCCTTTAAATAAACACTTAAGATTTTGGCAAGTAGTGTGGAGCTCTTCTAGTCTTGTAGATGCCCAAGATAACCTTTGTTTTTTGTTAAATTCTCTTGCTTATTAAACCTGCCACTTGCCAGCCAATCTGGAGTAGTCTGCCTTTATTCCCCATCTGTCCTTGTCCTCTGTGTACAGGGCCAGTGTCAGATCTCACCAGGAAATACTGTGTGCTGACTGGGAGCCAACAGGATTATAATGCTGTACACTAAATGGAATTACTTTGAGGATCAATTAATGCAAACAACACTTGAGCAGTGACAGGCACATAGTAAACATTCACAAAAACTATGACTATCATAATTGTTTTTATTTACTCATGAGAAATACTCTAAAATTCAAGGTTAATGAATTTGCAAATGCTGAACTTTTATCGAGAGAAAAAAAAGACCTTCTTTGGGATTGCAAAAGCCAGGATTTAAAGCTCAAATATGAAATTTAGTAGACTGAGCATAAGGTATACATAAAATAAATAATTATATACTGTGGTTATTAGCCTAGCACAATCCTATCTCTCTTAATACAATTTTTAATAACTAAAATGTCAAATAGAAAAAGTCTTTCTATGTAGAATAAAACCTATTAAAATGTATTATTTTCCATGTAACCAAAAAGTAGCATCTGCCTAAAAGGCATGAGCAACCAAAAATGTAAACCACCACTATGCATACGGGCCAAAGTTAGCAAGATGCTTCGATATTTCCACGCATTATATCCTGTTCCACATGGTCATCTTCGTGTTCAAGATTCATATTCTGGAGACCAACACATGGGTTCATTTTAAAATACCAGGGTCCTGGATGAAGAAGGATGTCCCTTTCTCTTTTCTGAGATATAAATAAAGGAAAAAATACACCCAAATATACTTAACTAAAAGTCAGAAGGTTTAACTGCTGAAAAGTGCTCCACAGCCACTGATGTTAAAAATTTTTAATTAAAGCTCAATTCAGTGAGATGTCTTGGAACTAGCACCAAGTAACTCTCTTATTCCTTTCCCTATGAATCACCTCTAAATGGAATATATCAGGACACCCTTTCAGAGCCATAATATCAGCCCCCTCAGTCACTAGGCAAATCTCAACACCAAAGGTAAATGAGAAAGGCCATTCCTGCCTGTGGGTATCATGCTCAGTAACCATCCCTACAAATAAGCTCAATTTATAAAGGCAGAAAGTCTCAGGCAGGGTTGAGGACATTCTCATATGAAATAAAGGGGAGGAAGATGAGGCCATACCATTGTGGCAGAATGGATAACACTGTCTCCTTGATAAATGTAGTCGTGTGAATTCCAGGTTCCCACAAATTCAGATTGGTCACTTTTCCTCTTGCCAGGGGGCTGAGAATGTCCCCTCCTCTGGAGAAAAAAGAAAGAAGTCATGTAAGTCCCTGTATATTATATAATTTGGCCCACATAGAAGGTAACAATAAAAATGAAAACAAAGCTATCTCTACTAAAAAAACCTTTGGTATAGAAAATCTGCACATGAGAATGAAAGGCTTGTCAGGAGCAAACTTATTGCACAATCCCATGGAGCAACTGAATTACCTTTTTTTGTTTTTGTTTTTGTTTTTTTTTTTTCCCAGAAGCATATTTCAATCACTTCAAGTGCAAGACACCATGCCTGGCCTTAAGAAACATGTGCATGACAGTGAAAGTCTGTGTGTGTGTGTGTGTGTGTGTGTGTTGTGTGTGTGTGTGTGTGGGTGGGTGTGTGTGAATAACATTGCAGGCATGGTCTCAACTGTATTCACTTATTTTTAGTAAATTGGATTCTCTGAAAATCAACAGTAGGAACAATATAGAGCCCCCCAGATGGTTCACACACAGAGATACAAGCATACATATTTATGTGAATATTGACATCGTTCTGAAAGTAAAAGATCACACAGTTTACTTTTAAATGTTAAATGCAATAGCAAGAATAATATTTATATTAATATTTTGGAAAGATATGTGTTTATAATATTTACTAACAATCTGCATAACAAGCTATCAGTATTTAAATTTTTTCTCTCTCAAATATTAAAAAGAAATTTTTTATACAAATAAAAATTAAATGTCTCCAAAAATATATTCTCTGAAATAGATACTTAGCTGGATAAAGAATAATAGTCATGCTACTCATTTAGATTTTACACATGCATATTCAGCTTCTGAAAGGAATGTATAACCTTTCATAAAGTAATAATAGAAGTCACCATTTAGTAAGTACTTATTACATAAATGCTTATAGTTTTTCATGACTTAAAACAACAAAGTTAAAAAAAAAGTTAAAAACTACTATAGGACATGCTATGTTCATATTTTTTCCCTTATAACCTCAACTTCAGAATACCTGTCAACATGTCTTTCATTTTTTATTTCTGTAAATTTTAAACTAGTAATTTACTCAGTTCACTGGGATGGGATGATAAGCATTTATTTTCTTTCATTTGTTCACTGTGACATTTAGTCAGAATCTATATATTTAATTTACAGTATTTCCTCTGCTTCCCTTCTCATTTCCCTTTGTCACTTTGCTAGGCAAGGCCTACATTCCTAAAAATTATTGACCTACCTTTTGGCTTCCAGTCTCTTGTCCACCCTTGTCTTGTATTCACACTGTCTCTAAAGTAATTATTTAAGTAATTGTTTATTCTAAACCCATGATCTACTAACTCGCTGTCAGCTATCACAGTCTTAGACATGGGGACCCCTTAGACTTACAAAAGGACAAGGATTGCATTTTGATGCAGAACACACCATGACCCCAGTGATGATTCAACAAGTCCACATCTGGCCCATAATCTAGCTTTTGAAACAGAATGGCATAGTTGAAGCACGGCTGTGTATCCACACTGGTGAACTTCAAGTATGGCCTTTTTAATTAGCTATCTGTGGAGCACTGGGTGAGTTATTTAATTTATTTGTGTCCTTTCTCATCTATAAAGTGGGGATACTATTGGTACCAAACTCTTCCGGTTTAGGGATCTGATATCAGTGCTTGGCACATACAAAACACTCAATAAATATCAATTATCATAGTATATCATTTGAAATTGTCTCCTTTGCAAGTCAAATTGGTTGGATATCAGCAATTTTATATAGCTTAACCTGAAAAAAAATTGTCTTTTAACATGATACATTGCCTTCCTTCTACCCTGCAAGTCAAAATTTTGAAGTGTTCTTTCATAAAATAAGAAAAGGTAACACTATTAATCATTTGACGTTTTGATGTTTTGCTTTAAGATCAAATTTCAGGATCAGATGTCAATATTTTTTTTTAAGTCTGAAATCTGCTTGTACTCAAAAGTAGAGTCGTGTTCTGTGTCTCACAGCAGTAATATTATAAGTGCTTTAAACATTACAAATGTATTGTAGTTTGTATAATGTAATAAAATGTACATATAATTCTGCAGAAATCTTCTAAATGTCACGATATCAACTCTGCAAATGTCAACCTGGCATTCATGAAAACTGAGTCCTCTTCTAATTTGTAATAAAAGTTACAGCATTTCCCTTTACTGCCTTTTCTAATAGAGAAAAATCTTAGCGAGTTCATTCTTCATTAGGTATTCAATTTGGTATTGCAGAAGCACTCTCTGCAAATATATGTATTATAATGATAAAATAATATATGTCATTTTGTACATGTTTAAAATAAGTCTTATTAAATATTGATATATGCATGTTTCTATTTTCTTAAATAATTCAAGAAATTATTCAAATTATTCAATTATTAAATTTCCACATATAGCATTTTCCTCTTGAGAAAATTATTAAATTTCAGATTTTTCTGCCAATTTTATTTCTCTAAGATTTTATATTTATGCTAATATAAACTGTGATAGTCTGTAAAATAAGATTATAGGCAAGCTGTAAGATCTTACTCTATTTTTGTAGAAGGTGTTTGTTACAGTCTGCTGTGGAAAACATTTATACTTGAAAGTTTTAATTTAGTACTTATAGTTAAGGTATTTTTTGTTGGTTGATTGCTTGCTTGCTTTTTGGCCTATGATGTCCTAATGTGATTGGAACTTCTCCCCTAAACAATAATTAACTAAAATTCTCACTATACCTTAAATTCAGTTCCTATGAATGTGACTGTATTTATGCTGGTTTACAATCTCCCCAACATTAATATTATGTATATCTCATATCTAGTATTTTACATCAGGCCATTTTCCTTTCCTTTCCTTTCCTTTCCTTTCCTTTCCTTTCCTTTCCTTTCCTTTCCTTTCCTTTCCTTTCCTTTCCTTTCCTTCCCTTCCCTTTCCTTTCCTTTTCTTTTTTCTTACTTACTTCTTTCTTTTCTTCTTCTTCTTCTTCTTCTTCTTCTTCTTCTTCTTCTTCTTCTTCTTCTTCTTCTTCTTCTTCTTCTTCTTCTTCTTCTTTTTCTTTTTCTTCTTCTCCTCCTCCTCCTCCTCCTCCTCCTCCTCCTCCTCCTCCTCCTCCTCCTCCTCCTCCTCCTCAAATAATGCAAAGTAAATAAAAATAGCCACATAAATTTGCATGGTATTGCATCCAAACAAAGGGCAATATAATTTAAACATGTTCACTTAGTTAACCAAATTCTGTTTTCCTTTGTGGAGCTTTGCGAGGTGGAAAATTTAGGGTCACAGAGTTATTGGTTCAGCTGTGGCATGATTATGACTTGATTTTTCTTATTCTCTCATTAGGTAGTTTGTATTTTTCTTTATCTTTTGTGTATGTTACAGATTATTATATTTTTATTCTACTAACTTACTACATTTAATCAATTACTTAAATACTGCATGTTTCACAAGCTCTTCACTTAGACATTTCATATAATTAACATATCTGATATATTTTAACTATCATAAACTGCTAGATTATTTTTTATAGAAGCTTAAGTTTTCTTCCAAGTCTTATCTGACCTCTTTGTGGCCTTTTCTTATGGAAGTAGTGAATGTTCTAAAAGCATACATAAAATGTGTATTATAGCCCTTTTTAACATGTTGTTCCTTTTTAACAAGAATTAATCACATGATAATATCCATTATTCTTGGAAACATTTATATTCTGTATGCTTTACATACTTTTACATGCACCTGTTCTTTCAAACTCTAAAATATCTTTCTCCTTAAATACCCCTTAAATTGCCTCAAAAAGATTATAAACTACCAAAATTTACCTTTACTAAGTATGACATACTCTAACTCTTTTATTTGCCTATTTTTTCTTTATTTTTCTCTATTTTATGAGAGGATTTTGTACTCATCTATACAATATAAATTATATTTATTCTAATTAAATCTACAGAAGTTAATTGTATACTTATACATGTGTCTGAACGCTGATATATAATCATATATACATACACAATGCAAGCTTTTTTTTACCTTAAAAAGATTTTTTAAATATCTTGCTCATAGACAAAATAACAAAAGTATTATATTTAAAACATGATCTATACCAATTGTAGCACTATCCACATTGAGAAAGATGTTATCATACTAATTCACAATTTTAATTTTAAATCTTTATTTTTTTTCTTAAATATCTACACAAGCTATTTTGAATCCTGAGTATACATATTAATTCACATTTTTCAAAATTTATGAATAACATACTAAATATATATTTAACATTAATTTTCTTATTATTTAGTATTAACAAAACAAATCTTAAAATTTTAGCACTTTTACTAACACTTCCAAAGGAAAAGCTATTATGTGATATTATAAATTTACTTCCCACAAAAATGCAAATACTTTAGAAAATGAACTACTACTTATGATAGAAATCAGATTTTTATGTGGGGAGATAGTACACTGAATGTGAGACTTGTAGGGAACATATGACATAAATTACCAACCAAATTGATATATCAAGTTAACAAAAGAAGACATGTTTTAACAAGATTTTAATATATGTGCAAAATAATTTATGATGTCATAAATTTACTCCAGTCTATTCAAGCCCTTGAAATAGTGATCTGAAAATCATCCCATACTCAGTGCATGTGTTAATAAATTATTAAAAGCATCATCAGGAAGTCAAGTGCTCTGGATCAGTATATTTTCTACATCGGGGAAAACTGCCATTAAGTTGGCATAATTGGAGAGAGAGCAGCATTTTAAACAAACATTTTTCTCAAATGCTGTACCTGATTTTCTGACTTCTTTTAGAGTACAAAGCCAAAATGGACCTTTTTGATGATTACAGACACAAGCTCTCCCCTTGACCAAACTCTTGCTAGGCTCTGCTGAGCTCTCTTTTCTCCTTAGTCTCATCCTTGCCCTACTTCTCTAGTGTTTGTTTGCACCCCAGCTTTGGCCTGTTTCCGCCCCCTGGGCTGTCCTAGTTTTGGCAGAGAATCAAGTCCCTGTTCCCCTGCTCTCCATATCTAACCCAGTTGCTCTTAGTTATCTCCTCCCACTCTGCCTATAAATCCCTCTGGTCCTAACCCCTCTTGAAATAGTCTTGAATAAAGTCTTGCCAGACATTTTCAAAAAATGGAATAATATACACTTTTTTATACTTCAAATTATTATGAAAAGTAATTATTATTGAGTGTAGGGTCTATGTTCTCATGTTGATCTGTACCTTTTGCACATAGTGTTGCTCTGAAGAACTAGGTATTGGGAACTATCTATGTTCCTTGAAGGTTTTTTCCTTTTAATTTTCTTTTCCTAATCTCTAATGTTTAAGGAATCAGATAATTAAAGTTGTTAGAATTGTGTACAAAGTAAAGAAATAAGCTCTAAAAGATGTTCTAATGTTTGGTCTTTGTAACAGAAATTTCTGAAACCTAGGAGACATTTTCTCAATTACTTTTAATTTGAGACTGTTTGGAAGGCCCGCGTGTCAGAAAGCACTAAGTGTGAATAAAGAAAATGTTGCTATGTTAAAAGCAGTGTATAAAAGCACCAGAATTACACAGATTGGATTGACCTTGGAGAGAGAGCTATGGAGAGTAAGCAAAGCTTAAAATGTTGGCTCTGTCTGCAAATGACCATTGCATATAAATTAATAATACATTTTTTTTTACAATCACTTCTTACTCATTGCTATGTATTTGTCAACAGATAAATGCACCAGTTCAGGTTTTACTTGACTGCCAGATGATTGGCTGCATCTCTACTTTGGGATTCTTTCCTTCATATCAAATGAAGTCGTAATGAATAGCAGTGACCAGAAAAAGAAAAAAAAGTTAAAAACATCATATCTGATTCAGATGAGCCACCTATAGATTTCTGTTGATGATAAGGAGGACAATTCCAATGGATTCCATTTGTTCTCTCACTTAAACCACAAAAGGTCTTTGAATATTAAGGATTGTCTCAGAGATTAAATTATCAGATATAACTAAGGAGAAATCTTGTTAGAGTGTCCAACTGTGCAAAGAAAGGAGGTGGGATATCATCCCAGCTTTCATGTTTCTTAAATACTCTGATCAGAGTATTGACTTTCATTTATTCATTCATTTATTCAGACACTTTTATAAATGCCTGCTGAGTGCTGAGCACTGTGCAGGAATAAAAAAGGTTAATTATAAGCACCTCACTCTACCAGAAAAAGATTGAAAAATTAACTCAGTGAGTCTTAGTAAATGAAGAGTATATAAATATGTTTTATTAAAAAAAATATTCCTATTTTATTCTTTAATTTTTTTTTTCATTTTATTAGTTTCATCTATACAGTATATTGATTAGACATTTATATAGTTTATAAAATGACCCCCCTAATTGTTCTTTTCCTTCTCTGGCTCTCCGCCTAGCCATTATATTAATGCTAACTGCATTTCCTATGCTGTGTTCCTATTTTATAAGGAATTAAAGGCCTTCAAAATGCTGTATTTCCTATTTGATAACATAAACTTAATAAAAATATAAATGTAAGACACTGCTTTATGTTAAATTAAATTAATATTTTTACATATATTGATTTCAATACTTGGTATGTAATTCTACTCCCCTTGGTTCCCTGTTTAAATCTATCAGCATATTATTTGAAATGAGTTTATTGTCACTTCCAAATTTCTGCCAACATGCTTTAGGTTGAAGAAATGTATAACTGAGAGAATATTTTCCTATCTGTAATTTCATTTATGGTCACTTGAAAAGACATTCAATGCTATTTGTGCTAGAATTAGTATTCAGATCAAACCCCTTTTTTAAGACTATATATTTTCTTGCAAAGGATCTTATTCTTGTACTCAAAATTATATTCTGTCTTAAACTGCCAATCATTTATGCCTGAATTACTTTTCGACAGTGTCTGTATATTTGATCCATTGAATCTGAATATGTGCTCACATTCATCAGCCAATTCATCAATTGCTGGTGCTTTTATTTGGCATAATCATTTCTCCTATGACTTGCACTGTCAGAGGTACAACAAGCTTTTCCTATGAGGCTTCTTTCCAGTAATGGTCAATAACTGCTAGACCAATTAAAACTTGGGAGGCAGCAAGTGCTTTTTATTACTTTGTTTTGTTTTTCTCCTATTCAATATTTTATGAGAAATGATACTTTCAAAGGAGGTAACTGTTGTTTTTTTTATAAACATAACTTGCCTTTTTACATTATTCGGCCCACCCCAGGACCATCTGCCATCAAATTTACCATTTAGTGTGGCATTGGATACAAAAAAATCTCATGCTTACATATAATTCTATATCTGAGATGCAGATTTCCAGCATTGTCCATCCAAGAGAATATGACTTTCATGACTCTTGTATTATTTAAGGCATTAGAGAGGTATGTTTTATGAGTACTATCTGCTAGTATTTTCTGTCATCATATGTCAAGATGTATGCCTCATGTGATTATGTTCAAAGTATTCATTCTGTAGTGCAAAATTATGGATGCCGTTAGCAAAGCAGTTAACCACCAGCCTCTGGGTAGCTATGGTGTTGAATTCTAGCATGCCAGTAACAGTGTTTGGCAGTGAGGAACCAAACATATTCCCAGGACCTCTGCATTCATTCTTTCAATCAGAAAATATCATGGACTCCTGTAATGCAGCTACTGTTAGAAGTATTGGCAACATAACAATTAAAAAAAGATGAAATTTCTGCATTCATAGAGCTTATGTTATCTCAGCTAAGATTTTGAATCAACTGTTTCTGTTCCTTTAAGTCGAAGAACCTTATTTATTGTACCTTAGATGCTCATTTTAGTCATCATTTTTTTCTGATGTTATGCACATAGTAAGCAGCAGGAAAAACATTGCTTGATTGAACAGGACTGAACTGATAATAGTTTAAATTTGGCAATCTTGATACTTGAGAGTCTGGATTTATTATTAATCTAAATAATATTTTTAACAGTTTTCTTATTTGCAGTTTGTGATTCCCTGAAATCAAAAATAGTAAGGATAAAAAATGGTGCTTGATATTTGAAACTGAAGAAAGTTAAGAAAATTCAATACTCTTAGAAAATTATCTGGACTCTATTACAGAGGTTATGAGTTTGGTATTGTAGCAATTAATTCAGAATCGATGTGTAACAATTTAGCCTTTTCATATGAAAGGTGTATTGTGTTCTTACAAATCAAGATGGAATGAATTATTTCGATTACTTGTTCTGTATAATTTGAATACCTCCTTTAGAAAGCACTATGTAGGCGCATGTGGAGACACACACAGGTATCAATCCTGTACTATTTTACACATTAAAAAATGCACACAGCATTTAGATACACAATAATAGTAAAAGTTTAGTTACTTTTTCTGGTGCTTCTGAAGGCAAAATGAATCAATTAGTTATGGCTTTGCCTCCATTTTAATGTTCATTTTGTTGACTATTTCCCACATTGTTGACTATTTCCCACATTATTTTCTCACAATAATTTTAAAGTTATTGGAAGTTTTTTGGGGGGATTTCTAAATTGAGGAAATTGTACATTTTGCTCTATGTATTTATAGAGAAAGAACAATTGTGTTGAAAAAAGAAAAATTTAGTCTTGTCAGGTCCCAACTTTTGTATATTAGGAAATCCCATTGCTCAGACTCAGTAGTTTGGCATTTGTAATAGTTCGTGATAGGCCTTGTCTAACTTTTCAACCTGCTTTTCTCTTCATTTCATGCAAAATGAAACTTTGGAAATGTCTCAGGTACACCAAACTTTTCAGAGTTCTGTATCCTTGCACATTTGTTTCCTCTGTCTAGTCTAAAACTATTCTGTATTCTGTAAAAACATTTGTTAAATGAATACCCCATAGTTCTTTTAATAAATTAATAATTGAACTCCACAATGTAAATATGGATGATTTGCTCATTTTCATATATGTATTTAGAAAGTTGTTGATTTAACTATAAGTATGTAATTAATAAGGAATATAAAATAGAAAAACGAAAGCTTATATGTACTTATAGCAATACTTAGTAGATATAACACTTTTGAAAATTTTGATAGTATTTACTCTTTTTTTTATTTCAATAGACAATGTCCTATATTTTGAAAATATTTTTAAAGAGACATACTAATTTTCAAATATAATTTTGCCAACAGCATGCCTTTGCTTTCCTATTTATTGTGAAGGGAAGATTTGCTGATCTGTGGCTGTGACACCAAATGAATGCTACAGATATTAAGTTTGATGTGATAATTCCGATAAATGATATTGATTCATTATTATCTCCCAAGTCCTATTTTTGATCAAGCATGCATATATTGCCAAAATTGAGGGTCAAGTACTATAGAGAAGATTGTTGTGGTTTGTTAACTGGAAAAAAAGTTAAAATTCTATGGTGTCAAGAGCTTTTGATTGGTCACCATTAGTTTAACACAATTAATTTTGAAAAATGGAATATTTTAAAATGAGAAATGACATCAAAATGTATTTCACTATTTTTATTTACAAATGATTTTGTATGTCTTGTTTTTCAGTATTTTCCCACATACAGCCCTTAACAGAGTGGAGGTTCAGTAAGTCCAATTAAAGAAATACTGATTACTCTTGAGAAACAGTGTTAGTGAAAGAAACAGAAATAGGCTGAGATAAAATATAGAGCTAAGTATCCAAAGCAGAATCAAATCTAGAGTAAAAGAGATACATGTAATAACCTCTTGCATCAGTATATCTGACTGGAATTCTGAATAATTATTAAATACAAAACTTGAATTTATACTTTTCCTAACTCTCATACTGATCTTATATTAACCCCATTTTGTTTAACCTCTTTGACTCACAACTAATCTATTTTTGCCTAATTCCTCTCTTGATTGTTTTCTAATACACTTACATAAGTATAAATTTATTCACTTTCATCTTGCCCTGGTTTGAGAGAATTTAATGTGAATCCTTGTTGACTTCATGAGTCAATCCTGCAATTTACTCCACTTTAACAGCTAACAGACTAGCCCTACTTATGAAGACTGTTGGGTAGCAATCTCCAAAGAAGTTTCTATGGATGTGTAGGCACCTAATAAATTATTTTCTACATTTCTCTGCTACCTGTTTTTTCCATTTCCAAAAGATGGTTCAAGTTCCACGAATACAAGAACTCATTCATGTTTTTTTCAACCATGAAAATCTGATATTGAACAGAATATATTCCTTGTTCCATATAAAGAAAAAGTATTTAATTTATGTATAAGGATTATACATCAACATTTGCTTTTACCTTATTTGATTTGTTAATATCAAAATTTCAATATCATGACATGGAATTAACAGCAATTTTAATTATAACACTGCAAATAAATAAATATGTTCATATTACAATGTCAAGAAATATCTTTTAAATCTTATATTTCAAGTAATATGTATTTGCCTTCACACTAGTGTTTTTAATTTTTTTTAGGGGGTCACATTTTTAAGCATTTTGCAAATCTATAACAGTATGAGAGCATGCCATTGTGTAATTTTATTTATTATGTACTCAGAAATTTTTCAAATATATGTGTTATGTTTTCAAGTAATTGATATGTTTTCCTGTAAGGTCATCCTTTCCTCTATATTATTAATTATTTTTATAGAACATGAATATGACTCATCTTTATTATAAAAAACACAAATGAGCAAAGCTATTTTTTTTTTACATAAAAATCATCCAAACTAGCTTTGAGTTGCATTGCTTTTGGCAAAACATTCATTTATTTTTAAGCTTATTCACTTATAAAACATTGGATTCAATGATTGCATTTTAAAGTTAGTTTAATCTTGATGAAATTGACAGTCACCATTATAACAAAGGGACCACTCTTAAAAATACAAGGAAGAAAATCTATTATACTATCTACTCTGAAGCACAAAGTCACCCTACCCATACATAAGAACATTAATTACTCTAGCCATAAATTATTTATCTATTAATTTTATTACAACATGAAATAATTTCTCTGTAGTATAAAAGAAATTGTATTATTAACAGTTTTCTAAATTATATAACATACATTTTTATGAAAAAAGAAAAATATTTTACCAAATTAAGATATATGTAGTAATTATGACCTAATTCTTTTCAAACTTTAAGCAGACAGCTCTGGTATTAAATGATATCTAATGCAAGACATTTTATAATAAGACTGTCTTCACTGCCATCACCTTTAGCTCAACTATTTCACCTTAGGTCTTTTCTTTTTCCTAAGTGATTTACTACTAGAACGTTTTGAGGTAGCACACATAAACTTGTAACTCTCCTTATTCATCTAGCAATCTGTTAGCAATGGACTAAAGACAGATTTTCTATCATCCAGGAATATTTAAATTTTGTGCATTTTTTGCCTATTTTTTATTTGGCTTATTTTCTAAGTAAATCATCATCATTGCATTGGAATTCTGTAAAATAATTTTTTTAAATTCAAATTTAAGTATTCTTTATGGAACAATACTTAGTTATGAGTTATTGTAAGAGTACAACCACCACCCTTAGTGACATATATTGGTGATTTTTTTGGTCCTTTAGTTCTTTGGCATCAATTCCTTAGAAATGAACAAATGAAAATCTAGTGATATTTTAAAGCCATAAAAAATTACAAAAAAATCTAAGCACGTTTGTATCAAAAAAATAATATGTATGTATAAATATGCATATTTAAATGTTCACATATGTATATTTAATGAATAACTGTTTTAAATATCAGTTTCTTTTTTGTTTGGCATCTGTTTTCAGGATCAATGAGTATAAAGAGAAATATTTACGGTGTGTCGTTAATTTTACTAACTATTGTTAAAGGTAAGAGTCACATTTATTTGCATTGCGACAGTGAAAGGACATTCAATAAAGTAAGTCTGAGAAGAGATAAACTGTTGGATATACACAGGGGCATAATAGTGGGAAGTTTGGTTTCAGTTTCAATTTAAGAATTCATGAATCAAATAATACTTCACTTTATGCTGCAGAGGGGATGGAAGGCAAGTTGGATTCCCACAACAGAATAGAATAATCAATGAAAGCAATTAACAATTGTTGCTGGCTATTTGATATGTTACTTCATTTTCTGGAAGTGGAGTGAAATGGATCTTTCTATTTCTTTTCCTCTGGCTTGCAGTTATTTATGTTGATTAAGTAGTATATAATAGTACATCAGAGAAAAGGAAAGGTGATTTAAGCACTGTAAATATATCTAATCAAACACTTAAATTATAAGATTAAGATCTCATTTTGGTCAATGGTAGATTATATGCTTCTACATATAACAGTCAATTTAAAATCTTTGAAAACAAAGAGGAATCTAGTCTAAGCCTAGCTAACAGGCAGTATTAACCATAATGGTAATAATGATGATGATGATTAAAATAGTTTTCAATAATTATCACTAGTGAATCCTAAAAAATATATGCTATTGATTTTACCTTTTACTCATCTTTCACCACTTTTAAAATGTGTATTTATAGATATAGAAAAATAAGTCTCCTTATTTTTCTTCTATGGAGTTCCAATCTTGGTCTTTAATTTGTGTTAGTTGGGAGTGGGGTGGCAGGCTGAGCTACCAAGGAGAACTGACAGGATTCCTTCATCTTCCAGAACAGCTGAATGAACTAGGCGCTAACATGTCAACAAGTTTATCACCCTCAGCCACCTTGAAAGAGAATATAATAGGCAAAAATGTCATTTTTTCAATTGCTGATATACTCTTAGTTGCATACAACATTCATTCTAGCAGGTTTAAGCAAAAAAAAAAAAAAAAAAAGTATTTAATTAAATGTCCTTGCTTGGAAAATTCCCAGGAGGGCCAGGATAAAGAGCAGTGGATCTCTCGTCTTACTGTCTCTGCATGATTCAGAACATATAGACTCTTCTCAGTTGAGAAGGAGGCTGTAAGTGCTCTATATAGACTTTTATTCCTACTTCCCTTGAATGCTTGAGACCACTTTGACATCTTGACACACTTTTTAGAGTATTTATTTGATGAAAATTGTTCATATTTATGAGTCTTTTTTGAATAAAAGTCTCAAGCCACTGACTCTGATTATGAAAACCTAGGTAATTTGTCCCCAGTAACCAGAGGAGCCTTAAGTTACAGAGTATAAAACATATTTCCATTTAAATTGACAGTTCTTCTACCACTCCATTGATTAACATTACATAAATCAAGAATCATTTATTAAATCTCTTTCATATTCCAGGTGATCTTTTACCTGCTGGCTTTATCACAAAGTATAGCCTTTGTATCATCAGATACTCATGAGATATATCATAAGATATTCTATTTAATTTGCTGTTGAACTCCATTCAGCCATGATTTCACTTACTACTTGTAAATGTGTATAACAGGATTTATTTTTAAGACATCTCTACTGTTATTTTCAACCTGCACTCTTCACAGATGATCAGACTCCCAGCTTAACAAACACATTAAGTAGCTGGATCTGAATTTCTTTCCCTAAACTCTAATCTAGTGTCTGTTTTTTATAATTCTTCAAGGGTCTCTTCTCCAAAGGTTCCAGTCCACTGATTTATCCCTATTTCTTATTGTCTATTTCTTATGGTTCAGGCACTATGGCAGGTACTGGGAGTACAACTGCTCAAACAACCAATGTTCCTCCTCTCAGAAAGTCTACTTTCTCATCATATGATTGTGTAACACAATGATTGTAATTAATCCATGATGAACTTTTACTATTCACATGTTAGACACCTTTCTAATTTTTATTTTATTCTCCTTTAATAGTGAAACACCCACTGTCTTGGACCTCTTAATTGGTCTTTTTAAAGTTCAAAATCATTATAATCTTATCCGCAGCCATATTTCCTTTTCCTCCACATTTCTTCCTTGTGTGTTTTATCTTCTCATATAGACTTAGCAAAATCTTTAGAATATAGTATATATATATATATATATATATATATATATATATATATATATATATATGGTCTCATCCATTCTATTATTTATAAGTAGCATGTTCCATCTGAAACTTGTTGGGTCAAAACAAAATGTGTTGAGACTTTCTTTTCCATTTCTACACCATTTATCCTTATCCTCTTAAACCATCTGATTCATCAGTAAATCCTGTTAATGCTTTCTTCACAATGTCTTATATTTGCTACTCTTTTCTAGATCTACACTGTGTGTGGTTCAGAAGGGAGACACTTGGATAAAAACTTTGCATAAAAATTAATGTTTAAAACAGTTTTTAAATACCAGTAAGAATTTATTCCTGGGATATATTGCTTCAGTAGGCTAGAATGAACTAAGACAGTGGTCCCCAACCTCTTTGGCACCAGGGACTGGTGCTCCTAAAAGAATATAACACCTAATAATTTGACATGGAGCTGAGGTAGTGATGCTGGCACTGGGGAGCAGCTGCAAATACAAACTTTGCTCCCTCACCTGCCCCTCACCTCCTTCTGTGTGGCCTAGTTCCCAACAGGCCTTGTTCTGAGTGTTGGGGACCTCTGAACTAACATATAGACCTAGATATATTTAATATCTCAAAAACTATGGAAGTATTTTTCTCACTCCAGACAGGTTATTCCAGGCCAATAGGTAATAATTCTCCTTGATTATGTTCAGAGAACCAGATGCATCCCTCAGGTCTTGCTATCTGCATCTTACTAATAGAATACAAACAATTTTCTTAAGAAGTCTTGGTTAAGAAATGGCCCATATCAGGTTTATTCTAATTTCCTTTAACAGGATTAATGGTGTATCTACATATTACAGAAAAAGCTGAAAAAATATAATCTCAAAAAATAAAAGTAGTTGAAATTGTGAAGACCAGCTAGTAGCCTGCCCCACAATGGAAGTGAAAAGAGCATGCCAAGGTAGAAAAAATTGTGTTCAAATGAAAAGAGAAAATATAGCACAGGAGGGAGATAATATGTTCAGGGTTATTAAAATATTAATGAGTGGCTTTTGATTGATAGAGTTTCGGGGACTGAGAAAGTTCCATGAAAAATGATACAACTATACTGAGAAAGGATGACAACATTGAAAAGAAGCTTTAATTATTATGCTGAGGGATGAATGTAGTCTCTAAGTGATGGGAGTAGCTAAAGATATTTAGATGAAGAAGGAGCATCACTAGTTTGCATTGTAGAAAGAAAATTTTATGACATCTACAGGATAACCTGGTTTGGTAATAAGACTATTTTTTGAGACAGTAATCCCCCTACCAGACTGGAAACTTCTTGAAAGCAAATTCTTATTTATTTTATCTTTATATTTTAATGTGGATCTTAGCATAGTGCCTGCTATGAGATGAATTGTGTCTCTTCCCAACCCCCCAAAAATTGTATGTTGAAAGCCTTAACCTCAGTGCCTCAAAATGTGACAGTGTTTGGCAAGTAGAGATTTAAAGGGTGTAATTAATTTGAAATAGGGTCCTTATAATGGGCCTTAATCCAATGTGACTATTTTTTTTTTTTAATTTAAACTATCCAATCTGTGGTATTTGTGATGACAGCCCTACCAAAAAATATAGTGATACTCATTTATTAGAAATTCAACAAATATTTATTATAACTGTTGAATTTATCTTAAGTCCAATCTGTACTAACTAGTTTCCCCTTTCTTTCCACCCTTGGCTCATCACCAAGGACTCTAAGTTTTCTGCTTGATTACCAAATTATCTCTCTGTCTCACTGGTATTAGACTCTAAATGATCGAACCCTGGGAAAGAATGATGAGTAGTTTAGGAAATTTGATTGTTGACAATTAAGGGACTAACACCTTGACTAATTATCTCTATAACCATCCATCTGTTTCTTTTTTTTTTAATATGGTTCAGTAAACACTCATGTGTGTTTAATGAAATCAGAATATATTCCAAAACAGTGTAGTGTCACAGAGAGAATTTTGAGCTACTATGTCTAGTTTTCAGTTAGCCTGTGTCATTTAATGGTTAAAAGTTTGAGAACAATTTAGTTACCTTTTGGAAGCATTCATTGTCTTAAAAAATAAAAGAGAAAGAAACAAATATGATTTCTTCACCAGGATGCTATTAGCATTAAATAAAACTAGTCATTGAAGGTTTCCAGCAAAATGCCTGGTAAATGAAAAAGGTTTCCTACAGCCTAATATTGCATCATACTGGTTTTACACATTATTCAATAAGAATTGTTAAAAGTAGAACTTACTATAAAATATATTGGAAGAAGTTTATGGCGTATATGGCAATTGTCAAATGACATGTCTTTCCTTCAAACAGGATTTATTCATTATCATAAATATATCAGGAGAAGTAGATATAGTTATTATTTAAAAAATATTTTTGAAACATTTAATAATTTTCCATCTAGTATTTTAGAGACTTACCATATGGTATTTCTTTTAAGTAACAGCACTATGTTATTATGAAATAGAAAATTAAAAATTATCAAAATAGTTAGAAACAAAAACAAAATGAATTACTCAATGCTACTGCCATAGTGGAGTTTAATCCCTAGAGATTCTCAATTTATATTTTGGGCATTGGTTCTATTTGTCAATTTTACCTTCACTTTTGTCTCTCCATCTGTTTAACTTTGGTTTTTAATTCTCTGAATGAAAGAAAAAAATGCTTATTTTAATTTTATTAAGAATTAAGTGGTGTCTTGCTTCTCCTCAGGCATGAGATATGAATTAAATCTGGGTTATAGGGAGATATTTTTATGTCTGAGTTGCCCAAAGTACATAGATGGCAGTCAACTGCCATCACAGAGTGAGTAAACGAAAAATTTAGCCAACACTCAGAAGTAATTGCACTTTAGCCTCAGTCTTGGTTTGATACACTCCTGATTAAAAACCGGTTTTTTGAGTCAGATACCATGGGTTAGAATGGGGAATCAATACCCCAGAGCTCCATTACCATGACTTGTCCACTTAAGCCATCTGAACTTCAGTGTGCTCATCTGTTCCGTGGCAATGTCACCCACCTCATGCTGGGAAAACTGTGAGTCAATTTGGGTAAAGTGTTTAATCATACGTTTGCCAATCAGAAGTATCCAATTAATTGAATCTTTTATAATATGACAGAGTTTAAGTGCTGTTTTCCTTCATAGGACACAATATTTGTTCAATTTCAAGCCAAATTATAAGTTTAAAAAATACCCAATGTTTTTACATTACAACCAATTTGTTCCATGTATTCTGAGCATCCGTTGTTTGCTAAAACAAACCAAAAAAATTGTAAAAATTATAAAAATGATTACAGAAAATTTTCTATTTGTTTTTGCTTCCCACATAAAAATTAAACACATTTGAAGTAATCATTTTTTCAAGACATTTCTGTGAGAAATAAAGAAATGGGGAAAATACTGAGTTCCTTATAAAAAAAACATTTGTTTCAAAAATGTAAAATAGAAGTTCCTTTGGAATGAACTTTAACTATCACCACATTACTTTCCTGAGAAATACATGTTACTGTTGGCATAATAATTTCACATATTAGCCTTTATTTATAATTATAGTAAAACACTTGTTATACAGTGACACTTACCTAGGGTTATTTAATGTACCATTTCCTTTCACTTTAATGTTTGAATAAATATCACAGTAACTGCAAAAAAATACCCTTTTATGCTGAAGTTTATGCAGAATGCAGTTCCTTTGTGCTCCCAAGTAGATCATTACCCATCTCCAACAGGTCTTTCGTAGAAAAACATAAAAGCTACATCTTCCTTAGTATCCTACACATATTTTTGAAATTTGTAAGAGATTTCAAAAAAGGCAGAAGAAAGGGGGCAAAAGTGGATAAACACCTAAAGTCATTCAGCTTAGACCTGACTACAGATAATTCTTAATTTGCCATTTGTTTAGAAGTTTCCTTTGTTGGATGACATAACTAAATCAGCCAAATTACTGTTTAAGGAGAAAAGAGCTTCTTACACAACCTGTGGGAGTTGAATGATCAATGGGTTCATGTCTCTAAAATGAGAGAATGCTGCTATTCTTTCCTTTTCTCTGCTTACCTTTCTTAATTCAAAGAACACAGTTACTTTTATGTGGTCCACCTTCTCCCCTTTTTAAACTTAGTCCTCCTGGGCAAGGGAAGAGCTGGGATGCAGGGGCGTAGCTTTTCCACCTTGACACCCTGAGGCTGGCTTCCACAGGAATTTTGAATGAAAACTGGAGTGAGTCAGAGACTGCAAAGGAGAGGATATCATAGTCTCCCTTGAGGAGGGGCAGTGACTGAGAACACACTCAGAAAAAGGAAGCAGAGCTATCAGTGAAGGAATTCAAGAGTGTTTGTGTTATTTTACACTCCCCTCTAGAACATCAATATTTTATAAGCTGCTCCCTTGAGAAATGCTGGAAGATTCTATCTCCACTAAGTAAAAATGTGAAAAGGTCCCTTTGAGGAATTGCCTGTTACTATCTAGATGATGGGAAAATTACTAATACTTGTACTTTTTAAGGAAACTTTCTTATTACTTTTTCTTTATTTTTCTCTGCATCTGAAAAACAAATGCAAAGGCAAAACAGCAAAAGAAGTACTGAATAATTCACATTATTTGTGGTCTATTATGCTTATATATGTTCCAAATTACAGCACATTGGGTAAAAAACAATTTGGTAGTTTTCTATTTAGAAAAAGTGCCAACTTTGAATTAATGGGTTTATAACTCCAAAGTAGTAATGAATATTGCATTCCTGCCTACAGACAGTTTTATTCCTGAAAGATTAGGATTGGACAAATAGTGTCGACAGCTTTGAGTCATGGCCTTGCATAGTGAACACTAAACATTTTAAAAAAATAAACAAAAGATATTCATATACTTATTAAATGTAATGGGGGGTGACAGTAATGTGAGAGGAAGAACAATTAGAATAAAAAGGGGACAAATATAAATGAGCTTATTGGCAAGGAAAGCTAGGTTTTGGCATTACTGATTCAAACCATATTGAAGTATGTCACCATTCAGCAATATAATGATGTAACATGACAGTATTTATTTCAGTATTGCCAAATGTTGATTTTATAAACAAAAAAAATGTCTTCTTCAGGTCATTCTCTAATTTTACCTTGTATCCTCATTCTACTTTATTTTCTATAGGGCTGGTACCTTATTAAAAGAAGATTTTCATTCAAATAAACAAGTGGGGGTGTGTAGGTAGATGACATATGTTCAAATTTACAAGAAATGTGGTGAGTTGGTTATTTTCCTAAAATGGAGATAGGCAAAAACATATAAGAATTTTATAATGTCATAAAATAAGAGACAAAATAAGCCAAACTTTCTTTTAATGGAATTTATATTGTCTGGCCATTTGTAAAGTGGCACATTACCAAAGTTTTACAATTTTAAAGTTAGATGAAACTTTCCTGAGCCATTTTAAAAATATAGAAAAATTAAAGATTACTGAAACAAAAATTTGTTTCATACACATAAAAGTATTTAAACTTATAATTTTATGACAATTATACTTTGAAAAAATCTGTCTATTATGTAGAGGTTCAAACATGAGGATTAAACTGTATAGAACAAAACACAAAATTTTAAAATTTTGATTCTAGTACATTTTTATTTTAATTTACACAGTTTGAGAAAGTGAAAAGGATATGGAAAAGAAAAATATGTGGAAGTGGGGGATAGTTTTCCAAGCGATAAATCATCATATTATTTTAAAAGATAATTTCTTGCTAAATTTCAGTATGAAGGTTAAAGAGAAATTCAAGATAAAAAAAATCTCAGTTTCTTCATAACCATGTATTTTTGGGATCCTATTCGACTTTTCCTCCATATTTTTCTTTCCTCAAAAAAAAAATGCCAGATAAAAGTTAGCTGATAAATTTCTGGAGTTGGCTGATCTGATCTCCTTGATGAGTGAACATGGTCATTCATTCAAAAGTCCTTTTCTTCCAGGTAGATTTGCTATTTCACAATCATAATGTGAAATTATTAGTTTTATTACAAAAAAAATAGTGTAACTCACTAAAGACCTTTTGTAATCTACCATAAAAATTTAAGTTCCATGTCCATAAACATTTTATTGTAATGTATAATTATACAGTAAAAACACCTTAGAGTCATAAAAGTACTCTTCCTGACATGTGCTATGTACATTTCTGATTTTTGCATTTTTATATTTGTTCAAGATGCCCTTCCCTACTGTAATTCCATGAAGAAATTTATGAATAATTCCAGCCTAACCTTAAATTCTCTGGATATCATTTCTATTAAATTAGTCAATATTTATCTTTTGTCCCATTATTTATACTTAATTTTAGGCAGTTATCACAATATAGCTTGCATTATATCATTAGCTCTATATTTGTAAATTTAACCAAACAAGCCGGGAAGTAATATGCATCAGAATCTAAGTATATAATGAATGTTATTATTATATTTTTTCTTCATTTGATTTTCTTAAAGGTGTCACTGGATATTTGCAACCATATATTCATTTGAATTGTCCTTTAAGCCTCAATGGTGGCTCTTATATTTTGGGTCCTTTACACAATGCCGTCTCCATTGCTTCTTAGTTGATGACATAGACAAGTTTTAATTATTTACTTTTAAGTTAATTATTGAGTTCTATTCATTCTCTAATGTGCATTTGGAGTAGCAACCCAGAATTATGTGCAAATCTTGTCCCATTTGCAGCATGTGCTTACGTAAGAAATGGGCATACATTACTCTACTTACTCACAGGAACTCAGCAGAAAGAATAAAGTACACAAACTCTTGTAGAGAAAATTGGCAGAATTGGGATTTAGAATGATGTCCATTCTATCGCTAATGCATAACCAATTTTACCAATTACTCATATCAGTTCTCAGAAAAAATTACTACCAGAAATCTCAGAGTGAATATATGTATTGCTCTAATGAAAACAAAAGTCCTAAAATTCTCATTCATATTTAAAAATTTTCTTGATTATAGGTTCAATGTAATGACTCATATTTATTTTAATATAAAATTCATTCCTATTTTCCAAATTTTTTTTTTAATAAACTACAAGATGATGTACCATTTTTATTCTATTTGCCCTGGCTATCTTCAAATATGTTTTTTCTTTTGTAAAACTAGGTAATTGGATACTTTCTGAGGCATTTTTTTTCCTCTGCTCTTTAATTATTCGAAATCCTTAGGTTAATCTGTTGAACTCAGTATAAATAGAATAAATTCATGATTATTTTTAGTTATTATTCTAAAACATTTATAAAGACTTTTAACTTATTTTTTTGGCTGACTATAAACTTGAATATTAAAAAAAAAATAATTAAAACCTACCCAGAGATTTTATTGCTGTAGTTTTATTGGTTGCTATACTTTAATTTATTATTTAATTAGCAATTAATATTGTCTGAGCACTATTCTAAGCAGTTCAAGCATTATCTCATTTAATTATGCCAAGAATTCAATGAGATAGAATCTCTGTTAATCATTGTCTAGATCAGGAACAGGAGACTTAAAAAAGCTGAATAACTTGCTGAGATCACAGAGGTGTGAGATTTTCCATAAGAATTCACAATTTAAGAGCTCTGCAAATTCTTTTCAGCTTATCTACCTATGAGAGGTGGGGGATCCATAACATTAAAAGCTTTATTAGTTTTTAGTTTCTTTTAAAAATGTTACAATAAAAATTGTCTATCCCCCTTTAAAATAGAAGTGATAGAGAAAGCAAACATGTATAACAGTTGGATTTCTTGGGAATGTTCTCAGGACTCACTGGATTGGTAATTAATCCTTCAGAGTGACCTAAAATTAGGATGAATTTTACTTTTAAGTTACCACAAATCTTATTTATAACATATATATGAAAATGTGTATAATTAGTACATTACAATATAATCTATTAAAAAATTGAGCTCAAGAGAACTGTCTTCTGTTTCTTTTTAATACCATTTTATTTTAACAAATATAATAATACATATTTATGAATGAATTAAACAATGAAATAAAAATGAAATGACAAAACATTAAAAAACAGTGGAAAATATATAATAATTTCTGTTTTCTCATTGTTCATCAGATACATAAAATGCCTTGCTGTAAGAATAGTGTGGCTAATAATAATAAAAAAAACTTCTTACTAAGCTAAGTGCAGTTCTAAGTCATTGTGAATTATCTGATATAATTTCCACAAAAAAACCCCTATGATTTAAGTCTTTTTCATGTTATTAAACATGAGAGAAATTAGGCACAAATAGGCCATGTGACTTGGCCATGGTCACACAAAAAGGGAGCGAGCTGGAATCTGAAAAAACATAGTCTGAGTTCAAAGCAAACAAAACTCATCACCACTTTATACATTTCCTAACAGTGATTAAAGTTATTGTGCAGCACATGGGTATGTTTTTAAAAAATGAATACAAAAGAGATAATTATTATCATTATGATTGTATCCAATTAGAATTTTCATCCATTTGGCATAAAGTCTATCCACAAGGAAATGTGTTATTTGAAGGAGAATGCTTGTAAATAGCAGCGTAAAACCATCTGTTTTACCAAACCATTTAAAAACAAAAACAAATTTTAAAAATAAGCCACTTAGTTCTTTAGAGTGTAAAATACCAGAATTCAAAATATGAGTAGTTACAGCTAAATTTTAAGATAAACATGATGAATTGCGTCGTTTTTTTTCTTTTTGTCAATATAATATAATGACATGTCATGTAAAATGCAACAGCTAAGAATTGAGAATTATAATAAGAATAGCAAAAATCAGTTTTGTGCTCCCTCTCCAGATGGCTGCACATTAAAAGAAACTACTTAAATTCTTAAAACTATTTATTCTATCTATTAATTTTTCAGTTTTAGACATCATTTGTCAACTTCTTGTGGCAGATGGAGATATTAGCTACCTAAACACTTGTACCTCTGCCATCCATATTCTCCTTATGAATTTTTGGTTAAATCTGTATTTAGGGTTTTAATTTGCATAGCTATATAAGTATTTTCCACTGTTAAGACTTGTAGCGTACTTTATATCATTATCTTTCATGTAGGTTTTATTTTTATTTCTTTTTTTTTCTGGAGTATTTGCCTTATATTGTTTTCTTAATTTTCTATTTGTTTTTAACCTAAATCTTTCAGTTTTTAAGGGATGTCTCAATTGAATATTCTAGATACTGAAACTTGTCAGGTGATCTTGTTTGTCCAGTTTCTGTGTTATGGGAACCCTCTTCCAAAGTCATTCTACCTCCTACCCTATCCAGGATGGACCGATAAATCTGCCCATTGCCCAGAATAATCCTGGGAACCCAATTTGCCAAAAATTCCCTCTGCCTCTCTCCTGTTGTGTCTTGTAGTGTCTAAAACCCATGTTTTCTTCCATTGTAATTTACTTCTTATTTGATGGAGCAGAACATATATTTTTCTCAGAAAACGAAGAGAGATAACTTGCAACTGTAGCTCTGAAAAGCATTTGTTCTTCTTTTCAGTTATATGAAAATGGCTGATGGAAAAGCATATGACTTTTCTGTCCCAGATTTGTAACATAAGAATTAACATATCATTCTCAGAATTGCCTTACAAGTTTTTTTAATCTATAAAATTTTGAGATTCGTATGTTCTTTTTGTAGTTCTCCTGGACTGATCTTCAAAATCTCTTGCCAATTGTAACTTTATGTTTCATTTTCTAATTTGAGGTTCTTCATGTCATCTTCCAATCCATTTATTGATTTTTACATTTTTATTACTTTTTAATTTTAGAACAGTTTTTAGTCCTTCATTTTCTACACTTTACAATTTTTTCATTTTATGGATGTTTTCTCTTTGAATGCAGTATTTAGATTTTCTTTGACTCATCTTCTGTCTTTCATAATGAAAATTTCACCCAAACATCTGGTGATATTTGGCCATCTATTTCAATTTAAAAACTTTTAAAAATACTTATTGCAAGGTCTGATGTTGTGTGTTCATGCATGAGTGTGTACATGGGTGTATATGGATATCATGGGGAGTAAAGAAGGATAGTAGTTGTTGAGCTGTTCTCTAGGGCGACCAGTTGACAAGCTGGGCTTTTTGTTGGAAACCCCTATTTAGTAGCATCCGTGGCCTTTTCTTTCAGGTATTTTAGCTTCCATATCAAAGGATCATTTAGTCTCCAGCCTAGTGATTAGAAACCTGCTTTTGAGATTTCTGGAACCAAACTGGGAAAGGAGTTTAGGGGTTTCGTTATTCATGCTATGAACTTCCATTTAATCTCTCTGGTTTTTATTTGCAATATCACTGCTCCCTTTATCTGTGCTTAGTGTTTCCAAATTCATTCAACTTCTTCATCTTCTGGAGGATGTAACTTCTTCTTCTTCCAGAGAAAGGAGAAAGGAATAGTGGTGATGGTGAGCACCATTTTTTGTTTGTTTGTTTGTTTGTTTTGTTTTGTTTTGTTTTTTTGGCTTATATACCCTTCCCACCAACATTCATACTTCAGCTGTGAAAGGTACATAATTCTTGAGCTTTCTAAAGGCTCTTTGATGTGAATTATTGGCTTCACTCAATAGCTTCCTCTACAGGAGGCACTTAAGGTTAATTTTTCTCCACTTGGTATATTACTTTTTATATCTCCATTTGCTCTCAGGCATTATAAATTGTGATTCGGGATTCTCAGGCATTATACGTGTAATTGGAGTTATAAATACCTTCTGTTTTAACTAAAAATGAAGCATATGTTTCTAACTTGGACTTGTTTCTGGGTGAATACAAACAAAGTAGGACAATTATGTTGTTTCTCATGTTAAAATCGGCTTCAGCTAATTAGGTTGCACAGCTAAACTTTATGTGTCATTTAAAACTTTATTTATAGGCAAACTACATTTTTTCTACATTATTAATTTAAAATAAATTAGTCCATGTGTCATTTAAAGAAGTATAAAACTGTATTTGGCTATAACAATTAACATTATTTAATGATCTAAAAACTTGTAAAAGTATATTTTAAATACATCATAAATGTATATTTTATCTGAAGTATTAATTTTATCACACACCACATAAACATGATTGCATATATTGTTTAACTTTTGAGAGATTAAGGAATCTGTATGTCATAAATATTTGAGCTAATAATCCATGTTCTTTCCATTCCTAGTTGTGCCATAAACAGCTTAATTAATAGGCTATTTTTTCAGTCAATTTGACTATAATTGTAATTTGTAAATACATTTGGAACAAAAAAAATTTTGTTAAAAAAGCAGTAAATTTATTTTTTTTCTAGAATTCTAATACTATGCACATTTGAAAATTTGAATATCTATTACAGGAAACCTATGAATGCTATAGCACTATTATGAGAATTTCTCCATGCTGAACTTGTCCATTAAAAGAAAGCTATATATTTTGATTACAGAAACCAGATACTTTTTAAATATATCCATACGGGTAAAAACAACAGAACAGTGTAAAGGTACAACAAAAGCAGATAGTCTCAAATAAATGTATCAATGTAGTGCTTTTGTTGTACCTTTACACTGTTCTGTTGTTTTTACCCTATTTATTACTTTAGTTCATCCCAGTGCTTAAATTTCCATTTGATGGAGTGAAATAAATTCACACTTTGTTTTCATTTTGAATCAGTATATTTATCGTTGAGTCCCTTTATGGTAACACATGATTATGGCAACTTTTTATCAATTAGAACGTCCAAAAATCTCTATTAGTTCATTTAAAATATTTAATCTTTAAACAGTGATAATTCCTAATGTAATAAAATATATTAATATCAGAATAGCCTTTCACAGAACTTCCCTTTCCATCTAGAAATGCTCTGTATTTTTAGTTTGTTTCAGAAATTCATCCTAAATATGGGAATGATTTCATTGTAGTTAGTGCTGGCTGTTTGTTATCCAAAGGTCATAGGTATCTCAAGCCTTTTCCCATGCTTCCTCCCTCCTTAAGGGTGTAAAGTACAAAACCAAGTGATTGTATTCTGCTCTTCAATTGCAGTTTAAGGTGTATATATGTTCCCATTCAGCCCATTTAGGAATCTGTGGGAGGGTACTGCAGAAGCAGTTGATTGTCTGATAGTAGAAGAGAGAGAGACTTGGTTGCCTCTCCCCCTCCAAAGGTACATGAAGAAGCCACATCAACAGTCTGTGTCCATCAGATGACACCGAGTGTATCAAAAGTGAAGAGCCTGAGGCTGATACAGCTCATCACTGTGAAGATTCTGAGTCCTCAATAATAGTATTAAGCAGTATGAGCTAGCCCCAGGTTTCTTGTTATGTAGGGGGAAAATCACAGTGTTCTGGAAGACAGTATTGAAGGATATTCTGTAATTTGTTGGCAACACATCTTAAAAAAAAGAGTGACATGCCTAATTTAAAGAAACACACACACACACACACACACACACACACACACATACACAAGCATGAATTGTTAGAAAAGTATTTGTAGAATAAAAGTTAGGGGTTGAACATTTCTGTTTTATGAAAAGCAAACTATACAGAATTATTGATGTGTTGCATGGAGAAAGGAAAAAATATTTTTTACTGACTACTATTAGATAAAATGCCAAATAAGTTCTGAGTTCTGAATTACTATACACTGTTAGATAGAAATAGTAAAATAGTGTAAGATTTTTACAAGTTATAAAAAGTCTCCAGAGGTTCCCATAGACTGTTTAAATGACATAAGAAAAGAGATTTTTAGTGATTTTGATTTATGACTGAGACTAATATAAAATACAAAAGATCCTATTTACATTTTCTGGAACTATATTATTATATGTAGTATATTCTATGAAAGAATCATTGCATCTAAAAAACCATTTTCCAAGTTTTTATCAGTAAATATATATTTTACAATAAAAGTTCCTATGGTAATAAACAAAAGCTTAATTTGTCTTTTTTAGTATTTTAACATCTAACTATCAAATAAATAAGGAACATAAAGTTGGACTATATCGATTTTTTGACTGGTTGGATCATTGCTCATTTTTAAATAATCTATACATATTTTATAAAGAACAAGTCAAAACTTTTGTCATATCTAGAAGTTAAATTTATCTTTCATGAAAGTAAATACTGAGAGTGTGTAAAAGGTTTTGAGATGCTGTTCACCATTTGCTGCCTGTGGGGACAGTTTAGCAAGTTTTATGTATTAACAATCAAGGTTGTTTAAAATCATCATCAGAGGAGTAACAGGACAGCCATTGGTTTTATTGCCACCACCACTGTTCCAAGGTTAGTTAAACATATAGTAGCCACTAGAGGTAAGAATCCCCAGCTGATATAAATTGCTTCTTAGATAATGTTCGAAATTACTTTAAGAGTACTCAAAAATCACAAGAAAGCAAGTGACTAGAGAGAGTAATTGCTGTATTTGAGTAAAACAAAACCATATATTACAAAAATTTTTTAAATTTAATTATCTCACTTCAGAAAGGAAGCAGATTTGTATCTTTTTTTCCAGTGAAAAAATTAATATTCAAATAAAAACAATAAAAATAGTTAATTTTTTTGTGAATTTAAAATATAAGTCATGGAATTGTCTAAGCCATTACAATTCAGATATGCTTATATTTACATATATGCATATATACATATATATATATCTAAATTCATATACCCACAAACAAGTTTATTGTACAATTACTTATTAATTGTATAATATATTGTTAAAATGTATTCATTTGTAATGAATACATTTCTTGTGTATTTGTAGGCTAAACAAAATTAAAATAAAAATACCAAGTAAAAACTCAACTAAAGATTTTACTTAGAATTTCTATATAAAAAATAAAAAAAATTTATTCCATTGTACTTACATAAAAATATAGTTTACCAAATTTGTGTGTAAGCGCACAAGTGCTTGTGTTTAATAAGTCAGCTATAACTATTATTAGATAATTATCATAATTTTGGAGAAGTATAGAGCTTTAGTATTTGTCTCTAAGTTGAATACTCCTAGTGATTTTCTGTTTTGGTTTTGTTTTTTGTTTTTTGCTTTTTTTTTTGTTTGATCTTGATAAACAGTTATTTAAGATAAACATTGGCCTCTCTTATCTGTGGGAATATAATATGATTAGTGACATAAACAGTGTACTCTAATTTCATGTGACTTTGTGATGGTTGAGGAAGCAGTTCTTACTGCTATTGCCTCTAACAATCCTCAGCTTTTGGCCAGAGAGATTTTCATAAAACAAAAAGAGCTATACATTCTACGGTTTGTTTTCTGAAGCAGTATCTTCCTGTGCTTGTCAGACCTGAGGACTAAAATGTGGTCCCTCTTCATTCATTTAGTTCCAGGATACATTCTCAGTCAGGTTTTATAATGACAGGAATGAATTTGGGAACTATATACCTGTATTAATAACAGACATACACATTTTAGTTCTATGGGTCACATGTACTAATTTTCTAAACTAAACTTCTTTTATTCCAAAGATTTATTAATTATAATGAGTAAAAAGGGATTGATGAATAATTCCAGGGGGATGCATATCCAGAGAATAATATGACCATTTTGCCAAGGAATTTTATAATCTATACTTTGGAGCACCAAAACAGCTAAATAGTTAAATGTACATTGTGATTTACAAACTAGCAGCAAATTACAGCATGGAAGAACAAAATTAACAATGATTCTTTAATACATTTTTTACTTTTAGGCTAGATGATTAAATGTGAATTTTGGCCCTGAAAGTTAGAAATCAAATACTTGTTATTCACATACTTTGAGGAACTCATTTAAGGTATGGACTGGAAGCTAACAGATAGAATTTAATATCCTTTTCTTCCTTAGAGCTTTCACCAGGTATAAGCTTTCACTGTAATATTTACATTATTGAAAAACAGTTTGTTTTATGCCCTCTCTGCTCTGGACTAAATATTCTAAAACCTTTTGGCTGGTCGTACAATTATTTTCATGTTTCAGGGCATATCTCCAAATTATCTTTAAGCAGTTTTATGCCATGAACATTGGGATCATATTACTTTATAACAAGTCTCCAATGAGTATAGAATTTTTTGTACTAGTTTTCTATACATGAATATTTGCACCATGTCATCTGCTATTATTTATGCATTTTTTTGGCTTTATTTTCATTGGGGCAGGTTTTTTTTTTTTTCTTGTATATAATTTAATGACTAAATATACTGCCAAAGTCTATGTCTATTTAACTTTATTCTATTTAATTAATACAATTTAATTGAAATTCTCATACCTCATTCATTCTCTCAGACTGATTTTTCTGAATATAGACTTTTCTGAATATGGAAACTTTCTATAAATTGTATATGATTTATTTTCAATCTGCTCTTTTCCTCCAACCTCATTATAGATCATGTATTTTCATTAGATTTTTGAAATTTCAGAATCTTAAGATTTCATTTTAAAAAAGGTGAAATTATATTTTGGTTTCATCATCTGACAAACTCATCACTCTATTTAGACATGCATCAGGCTGAGTTGTCTTTCACCAGGCTGATGACAAACTAAGATTTATTTAAGGATTTGAAAATTCTTTTTTTTAAGATTGCATTATAATTTATTTTTTTATAGAAGTTACTATTCACTTCAATAAGATCAAGTCCATCTTTCTTTTTCATAAACATTGACAAAATGTTCAGGTTTCATCCTTCTAAAAATGCTTCGGTACACACATGTAAAGCATTAGATACGATTGTGCTCTTTTTACATTCATCCAATTCTTGAGAGTTCCTGTTATTTTTTAAATAACTAGTTGATTTGTTTCTCTTTTCCTACTTAGATTTTTGACTTCTTATTAAAATTATTTTTTTTATCTGCTAAATTTTGTAGCAGTTTTGAGAAAAATACTTAACAGAATAATCAGTTAAAAAGAAAATTTGAATGGCCACTATGATATTTGTCATTTGTAACAACTTCAATAAAGAAGAGTCAATCTCTTTGACTTTTATTCCAGACATATGATGATTAATTTCTTTGGGTTACTTGGAAGCTTTTTTTGTTGGGTTGATTTTTTTCTCCATATGAAATACTTTTTCATTATTTTTTGAAAACAAAGTTTTTTATTTTAGTAATATATCATTTACAAAACAACTCTCCCTGAAACTTCTTGCTTACTCTTTTACATTGTTCTTATTTCATATCAGGCTATATTATAACCATAAATGGGTCAGGGAAGCCACATAAGTAACAGGTATTTTATTTTAAGAGCTATAAACTTTTTAAAAAAGTACCTATGTAGGCAATGAATTTTAAAATAAGAGCCATAATAGTAGTTTTATTAAACAAGATCTCTAAATGGCAAGGAAAGGATATACTGAATTTCAGGTCATTCAATGAGGTGTATGTGTGTGTACATGTGTATGTATTTAGAAAGAGTTAATTTTTATTTTAACTCTCGTCAAAAATGACAAATCATGAAGTGTTAGTAATAGTTGCTATTATTTATGAAAGCAAAATACAAATGCAAAAAAATATATACAATGACAGTCAGATGTATGACATGGATCCTAGACAGATTTTGAATTTCAGCATTATTTTTTGTTCTAATAATGTTTGCTATACTTTTAGAACTCTACTTCTTTGAAATTAATGAGTTATTTTTTAATCTATTCTTGTTTTCTTAGGCTGTGTCTTTGTGTGGCATTTTAAACTATGCATATGATAAAATATTAATTTGTGAAATTCCCCAGAAACCATTTTAAGATATTGGGTGAGGTTTAGAAAATCAAATAAATGAGCCTTTCCCTCAGGAGTAAATTTAGAAGACATATTTCATTGGAATCACTGCAACATGAATCACATAGTGAGTGGCAAACTGCATGTGAATATTAAGTACCTGAACAAAATTCTCATGGTTGCTCAAGCATTTGTTACTTTCATGTGCCCTTGTCCAAACTTTAAAAATATAAGTTATTTGATTTGCTATAAATGGAATACTGATTTCAACTATAAAATTAAAAGCAAACTGTCACATCATATTCTAAACCATTAATATAAGTCATTTATGAACCTGTGACTATATTTAAAATATCAAATAAAAATAATAACTACTGGGTGCTATAATTATAATATATACTTCCATTTTAGGAGTATTTCTCTGGGTAAATTGTTTTTGGTTTTTGTTGTGTGTGTGTGTTTTATAATGTTTGTTTTTCTGTATAAAAATATATTCTTCTCTAACTAAATTTACCTTTCAGCCATGAATTCACAAGCATTGATAGATAGCTTACTGTTAGGCCCTGTTCCAAGGGCCAGGAGTGAAGAAGTGAATGCAGGGTTCTTATTCAGTCCAGTAGAGATAGCAGACAATGAATGAAAACACAAAGAGGTCATTTCACATTGAGATATAGTCTTTGAAAAAAGTCAAGTGCAATTCTGTGATTAGTTAGGTCAGACTAGCAAAACCTTCTAAGTAGATGACCCATTGCAGAGACCTGAAGTTAAGGAAGAGCCTGTAAACAAAGAATTTTCCAGACATAGAAGTAAGTACAACTGTCATGAGGTAAGGCAGAGCTTGGCAACTTCTAAGAACAGAAAGTACATGACAATAGAGCATCATAGGTGACAAAAGAGCAGTGCTAGTGAGGATGGTGAAGGCAGGCCAGCAGGCTGAGCCAGATTAGAAGGTATAGTAGATCAAAGCAAAATATTTTTTAGTACAATGAGATGCCACACAGTGTTTTAAGTAAAGGCTCAATACAATTTATAATTTCAAATATCATTCTGACTAATATGTAAAAATACATTTTATAGATGAGTTACTGAAAATCTGTAGAGCAGCTAGAAGGGCAATAGAACAGTCCTGTTTATAAAAGAAAGTGTTTGTCTTTATGTGGTAGATGTGAAGAAAGACAGGCAATATGGAGATTTTATGGATAGATTGATCAGATCTCTCCAAAGACCTGGAGAAGGACTCTATGTGGGCAAAGAAGAATAGAACACAAAGTTTCCTAATGATATAATTTGAAAATCATGTTAAGGAATAGAGACAGCAATAAAGATCTATTTGACTAACTTGACATTCATGCTACTATATATAGAAAGCACAGATTTTGACATAAAAAAAATTATTTGAAGCTCATCAATTTTAAAATCTTAAGAAATTTATTTCAATTTTATAAGCTTTATATTTCTTGACTACAATAAATACACCTGTCTTATAAATTTGTTAAGTGAATCACATGACACATGTATGTATTGTGTATATGCTATTTATCTAATTGATTGCAATACATTATTTTGACCATTTAATCTATTTTATATCAGAAGTCCAACAAAATAATTAGCATAAAAATTGTCTTTTTTAATCAACATCTCCAGAAATCTGTTTTAAGAAAGTAGTTGTTAATGACCTTATCCTGGATGTCATCTATTCATAAACATTGTGATAGATTTTAAAAACACATCTTACATAGTTTTCCTCATTTTCCCCAGAATTTTACTATGACATTTGGTTGCAAATGTAAATAAATTCAAGAGGTGTATAATTCAAAAGTCAGTGTGAATGAAGAATAAGTAAGAATTGATATCTAAATGGCTAGGGTTACTAAGAGAAAAATAAATCTCAGAATTTCAGACTAAATGATAAAATTTGATTGGTTGGTTTTTGTTTCTTTGCTTATTTTTGACAGAATTAGAGGTTTGTGGGAAAGCTGTATGGGCATTAAAAAGATAAGAGGCTTACTTAGCTTTGGACATGTTACCTATGAGGCGCTTATGTGGAAATATTCTAAATGTAGTTGAAGATGTGAGACTGGAACCCCGAATGAGTAGTTATGGCTTGATTTGAGGTTAGATTCTCAGAATTAAGATTGTTGAGTGATTAAATTCCAGCTCTACTATTTCATAAAATTTAGGTTCCTCCACATCTACCCTCACACACACACACAAAAATTCTGAGACTTTCAAAACAAATATATGTGAATGATTTATTTAAGAACTTGATGATAGTTCACTCCTCAAAATATAGACTCACCCTAAAACATAATAGATAATTTTTCTTGACATGTAATGTCTCTGAGGGTAGATTTCCATATCTCTAATGAGGAAAATGAATTCAATCTCATGAACTATTTGAAAGAATGTAAGAATGCACAGTGAGCATGTAATTAATAATATACATTCAGAGCTCAATTATTGGGACTTATTATTAAACAGATCTACTATTTATTGAATGGCTCTGAAAGTTTATCCCTATATCATTTCTATTTCTTACATTGTAACCTTCAACTAATCTCATGATAAAGATGAAGAAATTGAGGGTCAGAGAGACTGAGTGACTTTTCAGAGGCTGTATTAAATAGCATTTAGATCAAATACTTTGATTTGAATCACAGAACTGTTTTTTTTTTTTTTGCTGCATATAATTTAATTCTCTGAAAATGGTATATCTGCATAAATTGTTTTACATTTTTATTAATTCTAACTTGTTCTGTTCCCACTATTTTCTCAGTAATTTATTTTTTTCTCTTGTATTGCTGTTTTCAATTTCTCTTTCCCTAATGTTTTTTCTTTGTGTGGAGTTAAACTAATTTCATATTTTATCATTAATTTTGTCATTTGACAAGAAGTTATATTGAAGACAGAAAACCAATAATAGAAAGGCAAACAGAAATACTTTAATATTTGTTAGTTTAATTATTAATATTCTGTTTCCTTGATCTTTGCATTATTTTCTTTTACAAGCATAGAGTTCATATCAGATGGCTATTGTTTGGGTGAAACAGGGATTCTGTGATCAGTAAGTTTTCTATGGTTTGTTCAATTTCTTTTTATGCTAGTTTGCTATGCTTTTCCCTTCTGAGAATCTGCTAATCTTTTTAGACAAAGTGATGCTCTTGGTAATATTCTGTCACATAACAGTATTGAAATTGTGCTCTCTTGTTCGTTGAACGTGGCCATTTTATAAATTAAATTTCTGAATGATATTAATAAAATTTAACTAAATTAGCTCACATATAATTGAATTAGTCATTTATAAATCGCAATTGTGTATCTGCATATATTTTAACAAAGAATAAAAGGCTATGCTGTTATCAAAGGATTACCATTCTGACTTATAGTGAATATTAATGCATTTCAGAGACTAACATTGTAGAAAGACCATATACTTCATAAACTTAGAAATATTACATTTATGGTTGTATTTTATTAAAACTTATAAATTATTCAAGTAACAAAATCAAATTGTCTTATGTCACCTCGTTTAGAAATGTGCTGTCCAGTATGGTAGCACATAGCATAATAGGCATATGTGTCTACTGAATAATTGAAATGTGGCTAGTGAAAACTGAAAACTGAATTTTTAACTTCATTTCACTTAAATTAACTAAAGTTTAATATACAAAATGAGGTAATTGTGTTAAGCACAATTATTATTTTGCTAGGAGTAAGTCCATTTCACATTAACTGTTGAAAATTTTTTATTCGAATTGAAATTTGCTATAAATTTAAATGTTCATAGATCTGAATTCTTTGTGTGAAAAACTATATGTAAACTAGCTCAACATTTTTTATAGTGACCGCATGTTGGAATAATAATATTTTAGATATTGTTAAGATAAAATGTACATAGAATCACAAGTAATTTCACCTGTTTTACTTCCATAGTGTGGCTACTAGAAAATTTAAAATTACAAATGTGGCATGCATAATTTTTTTATCTGACAGAAATTATATCATTGATATAGAGAGACCATTGATAAACCATCTCCCAACTTACTTCAATCAGACTTTTCACAGCAACACATTTATATGAAAAAAATTAATTTCTGAAAATGGTCTTTTGGCCCCTTCCTAGATTAGGAATTTACTCAAATAATTAAAACACTATAATCAAGTAAAAAAAGTATATGCTAATAATCACTTCCCTTGTCACACAGATTCTTTTCCTCTTTCTATATCTGAATAATAAACCAAACTTAATGTACATAGATTGAGGTCACCTCATTATCCACTGGTATCTAGCTTTAGAAGAATAGGCACCTTAGAGACATAGAGGTTGAATAGCTTTTTAATTCAAAGATTGCATGAACTTTTTCCAAGTGTATTTGAATATTTACTGAAGTATCAGAAATAAGTGTGTGTTTCATGACAAATCTTTATTGAAATTTATTATAAATCTATAAGAAGGTATTTCAGTAATGGAAAGAAAGCAAGAAAAATTACTCTCAAGCTAGAAATTAGTTCTAAGTAGATGATGATGGTTTTATAAGAAAATTCAGTGCATCACAATGATGTTTAATGAATGCATGAGGTTAAGCAAGCCATTGGAATTTATTTACTTTAATAAGTTTGTGGATAAATTAATTACTCCAACTGATTTTATTGCATTTACAACATATTTTCAATGAGACAATAACATTTATAGATTAATCTTTACATTAATCAACATTTATTATAATTTATTTCTTAAGTAGTAACTTCATTAAATAATTTTCATTAAGACATACTTTAGAAAATTAAAATTATATTCAATTTTTTTTTTGCTTTATAAACATGACCGTACATATCATTTCACCTTAGAGCATGAAAAACTTAATTGTTTTGCTATATATGCTGAAAACAAATTTTAAATTGACAGATTATATCTTTAATATAACAAATGATATTCAATTTTGACCTGGGATGCAATGCGTAAATCTGAACACTCTATTAAATTTTGGGGCTTGACAACTCAGTAACTTACAGTTATAATAAATCAACTTAGTTACTGCATCAGGAAGTTAGTGAATTGAAATGAACTGAGAAGACAAAAGACACAAGGGCTCATGTCTACCTGGGGCTATAACACCCTTCAACTGTAATGACCTTTCAATTAACATATGCTATGCCTCAATGCACCTCATTTTAGTATATATACTTTTATCTGAAACATGTAGTTTATAAATAAATCATCGAGCAGATCAAAAATGGAGTTTATCAACTATCTACTAAAAAAGAATTAAATTTTAGCATATACAGATGATGATTTGTCAAACAACTGTCTTTATCATATGTCACTAATAAATTTTGTCTTTTCAGTTCCTTGATTATGTTAGTGAAGAATGGTGAGACACCCATATCATCTCATATGCTCAATAGATATTATATCTATGCATGTTTTGTGTGTGAGTTTAATATTTTCAAAGTCATGACTGCATGGATATTATTCTTGATTGTTGGTACAACAAATGTCTTTGTCTAGGTAAATTTGTTGGAGAAGAATATATCAATTGCAGGTGTATGTTTCTGCTAGATTTAATCTGCTGTTGCAAATAGGATTTTGAATCAAAAGTAACCAGAAATCAGAAAAGTTCAGAACCAAAACTCAGTAGGTTCACTGACTTATAATTGAAGTGATTTGTTTTTACTCACATGGAAGTAAAGGCATCATCCCTATGAATTCTTTTTTGCTGTCCTTTAGAACAGTACAAAATATCTCTGTATTTTTCTCTAAGAATAAATTCAGTGTAATAGTTGAAAGCAAATACACTGAAATCAAAGGCCTATGTTCAAGTCCTGCCTCTGTCACCGGTAAAACATATTCTCCTTGGACATGTTACTTAGTTTCTCTAGATTTCAGCATTCTTATTTAAATTTAAGTATTCTCATTTATAAAAATAGGAGAAAAATTATTAGCTATTTTTAAATTAAATTTATTGCAGTGACATTGTTTAATAAAATTGTATAGATTTCAAGTGCATAATTCAATAATACATCATAGGTATATAGAATTGTGTGCGCACCACACAAAATTTTTTGTTACCATATATTTGACTCCCTTCAACCTTACCTATCTTTTTCTATGTGACTTATATAATAACTATATTTTAATTTATACACAGAATAATGCAGCCTGAGGAAAATATACCTGTAGAGTATAAATATACACAAAAAGCACATAGGATACAATAGAAAATAAAAGTTCTTGGTACTGAAGAGATGGGGACGAGCTCTATTGTGAAATCACAAATGATCATTTCAGTGTAAAAAAATGAGTACAATTTTTTGTAAAATTCTTCCTATCCTGAAAAGTCAGTTATATTTTCTTAATATTTCTTTACCTTTTTCATTTCCAATTTGTCTAATCAGTCAGTAAGTCACCAACTATTAATTGAATGACACCCTCACCATTGTCATATTATATTGAGGATGAATACAGAAGGAAACAATAAATATGTACCATAATTTCTGTATGTTATGGTGCCATTTTCTACTGTCAAGAGAATATTATTTTTTCAGTAAAAATATTTTGACAAATACAAATATTACTTTTCTCGACAATAAAGTATGCCATTGTAACATTGAGAAGCAGATTAAAGTTGGTTTAGACTTTCCAGAACAGGGCACTTTTATTTGGAGTCTAAATATATTTATTGACTCTTTGGTTGTTCATTACCATGATGATAATTAATAGTTCTTATTACTGTCTGTCCCTGGAAATTAATGTAGTCCTGCATCATTGCAGAAATTTTAAAATACAGTAGTTGTAAATGAAACCACTTTACATTCAAAGGATATTGGCTATTAAAATCTGGCTCAATAATGGAAGGTTTATAAATTCAAGTTTATTTTTACTGTGGATTAGAAGAAAAAAGCTCACAGAAAATTCTGGGTCTTACTCATCAATGTAATAGAACAAAGTATGAAATTATTATCTCTGAGATTTAAATGGTCTTGTCTTCCTAATGTAAACCAAATTTTAAATAATGTAAAGTTTTCTGAATTGATACAAAGCCATTAAATATACAAACTTTGATAGTGGAAATTCAACAGCACATTATATCTGATATTAAATAGATATGAAGCATGAAATATAAAAACAATAATTGATTACGATAACCTTTATAGCAGCATGTGCTTATATAGCTCATTTATGTGTTTGAACTACTCTAACTATATTATATATATTGATTCACTTTTATCCTCACAACAATTCTGTGATGTAGAATCTATTAGTATTCCCATTTTTTTTAGATAAAATCATAAAATAAATGCCGATACTCTGGCTTCAAAGGCTATACTCTTAAACCACAACATGACTTAGAGTTCACCAACAATATGAGAGTGTCTTGTTCTTATTTGAGACAGAATTATATACAAGATTATGGTAGGCCTGGCAAACTGTACCCAGATAGCCAAATCCTTATACATCCATTAATTTGTGTCTATAACTGCCTATAATGGCTGCAATTGAGACTGTGCACTGCAAAGCCATGATTGTTTACCATCTGATCCTTTCCAGGAAAAGTTTAATGACTCTTGGATTGGAAGATTTAAAGTAAGAGTAATTAATTATCTATATGATGCAAAAGAGATGTAGAAGCTCTGAGCTGCCAAAGCAGATATTGTATGAGTAAGGTTAATATATATTATAGCATTAATATAATTATATATATATAAAGAATGATGGTGGTAGGCATGTCCTAGAAAACATAATTTAGAATTTTTGTCTTCACTATAAGTCAGAAAAAAAATTTGGGACTACTGTAGCCTTTAGTGATGTAGAAAATGTCAAAGTGAAAGTCAGAATGTTAAATAAGAGTCTTCAGCTAGAATATTATATACTATTTGGTTATAATATCAAATTATTGAAAACAAATTTAATATGTTATACAGGACATTGGCTATATGTAGACTGTTACATAGAAAAAATGAACTTTCAGCTTCTCCACTTATGACCTGTGCGTTACCTCTATAACGTTACCTGTGTGTCATGAACATGTTATGTAAACTCTCAGTGCTTGTATTCTCATTTGTAAAAAGAGGTAGATGGGTATATCATTAACTTCATCATTGGCTTTTTGATCTAAAAATAGTATTTTTCATTTCTTCTCTGATTGTGAACTAATTGAAAGATACACATCAGACAGAATCAAGGCAAAAATAACCTACTATTTCTGATGTAAGGGACATTATAGAATGAGGCTAATTTCTGTAGTCCAGTTAACTTGGTAGTAATTGAGTCTCCAGTTTGGAGAGATTTACCAACTTTGTGGTAAATGTCAATAGTCTCTTACTTGGGAATATCTCATTCACCCTTAAACTGATAGCACAAGTGATAGGAATTAAGGTATGCTCACTGCAGACTGGCTAATTTCAAGAAGGAATAGTGAAGTGTAGACAAATATAAACTTTCACATTTTTTATCCCAATATGCCAGTCCGATGATGTTCTATCTCCTTCCTTGAGGATGAATGATTGAGAAATGAAAAAAGTTCAGGAGTATTATGGAAATAGGACTCTCATCATGAAGGAAACATGATAGATTCACACACACATACACACATGTATATGTGTAAAATGATTTTTCAGATTATGTATGAAATAATTATGAAATATATGATATTTTTATATCCTCTTCAATATTTTCTGTATTTTTAAATGACAAAAAATATGTTATTTTTATAATTAAAAGCAAAACACAGTTACACTTTGGAAGAAATAAATATCACAGATTTGGTGTACGTGAGATATATATATGGTTAGTTTCTGCTGCTTAGCTATAATTAGTTATATTTTTGTAAAGTTTACATAATGTATTTTATACTGTGGGAAATAGTTTGCTTGTGCATGCACATTCACATACAAACATTAGAAAAAAAGTGGAAGAGAGAAACAGGATTGTTGTTTTCCACTTTTCTAAGATATCCCACTTGATCTTTTAGTTATCACTAGTTTGACAACATGATTGTCAACCTGTCAAAAGTTTGCAAAACCCTGTGAGCCATAAGATTTTCTCGTCTGTATCAACAGAGAGAGTAGAAACATAAATCATTTTGCTTTTCATTCTGCAAAGCCCAAGATCCTAGTTAGTTAGCATCAGGACCCTAGAAAGCCCGCCAGCTTACCCTAAGGAGGTCCCAGGACCTTCACACTGATGCTGTGCTTGTTATGAAGGTTTTGGAAATCATTTGACTTCAGACTTTTGGGAAAGAGAAGTGGAACTAGAGCTCAGAACTCTTAGATCAGGATTATTTAGAACAAGCAAGAATAGTCTCTTAGATTTTTCACAAGTATCTTTGCATTTTTTTCTCTATAAAGTTTGCTATACCATACTGATCCATGGGAATTCTCTAGTTTATAAATGTCAGTATTATGTAATACAGGATCTTTGGTGTTTTCTAGATTTCTTGAGTAAATATAATCTGAAAAAAAGACCTTAATGGAGTAAATATTAAATTCCATATATAAAGCAGAATACCATTTAATATGGTCAAATAAGTAATATAAAATATATATTTAACTTTTGACACTTCTCTTTATAATAGCAGGGTTTTTAAAAATACTTTTAAAACTAAGCAACAACAATAACAAAAACATTTTCTATCCTTTTTTTTTGTTTGTTTTTTTAGGCAAGGTAACCCTTGGTTGACCTCATTGATTGCAAGGACCTTGTCAGTTTATAATCCCTTATTTTTTATTTTTATTTTTTATTTTTTACACCTGTAGTACCTGCTCTTCCTAGGTGGTTTCCCATCCAAGAACTAACCAGGCCCAACCCTGCTTAGCTTCCGAGATCAGACAGGATCATGATTGTTCAAGGTGGCATGGCTGTAGACAGAAAAAAAAAAGGATTTCATTCAAACAAGATATCCACCTTGTAATTGCTATTTTAATTTTCAATTAACTTTCATTTAAATTTTAGGTTTATTATATCATAGGTTAGTCTTTTCAGATTGTGATATTATCTACCACCTACATACTGATCTCTATAATAGTTCTATTGAAAATGTTATTATTCTTACCCTATATGAAAACTCATTAACCTTTCTACACAGTAGGTAAACATTGTCATGTTATTTACTATGCTCACAAGTGTATTTATTTTATTACAATTTATAATCTGTAATTATGTAGGTTATCAACATATTTTCAATAACTCGTTACTTTTCATTGGTCTCTAGGAAAAAAGAATATATATTCAAAAGAGCAATTCAGTACAACAAATTAAAATATATATCCAAAAGAGTATTGCAATATAACAGTAAATTAAGCAAAGCATTTTATCTCAGTTGATCAGCTAGAAACCATTCTCCATTCATGCAGATACTGAAGGCATTTATTTGGAAAATGCAGACAAAACAAAACACAAAAGCTCAATATTCCACATTTCAGTAGTTCCAGAGGACATCAGAATCTCTTTAGCAATTTCCAGGTGAAGAAGGAACTCTGTCAGCCTTAGAACCCTTTGAAAAACAGTCCTGAAAAAAATTGTTCCTTTGATGTACCCTCAGGATGTTTCTACAACATATGGACAATTACAAATAAACAGGCTTTAATTTTTAAACTACTTTAGTGGCTGCTGTTTAGCAATTATTTCGGTTTGAAAATTTTATCCTGTAAATAGAATCAACAGTGCTAACTCAGAGCAACCAAACATAAAAATGTCATAGGTATAAAATAGTTGTTGTCTTCACACAACATTAAAAACCCAAGTCTACTTTAGAATGTTGGCTGTAATTTCAGGTAGGATTAATACAATTAAATGTAGAAAAAGCATTTAGTAAATTAACATTATCTGTGTATTTAAAAAGGTTTTTTTTTTGTTTGTTTTGTTTTTTTTTTTTTTTTAGAGGGAGGCAAGGGATAGCTCATCTAGAATAAAAAGGACAAGCTCCCCTCCCAGTTTGCATGGGATAGTTCAGTTTATAGATGTTGGTCTAATACAATTATTATTGCGAATATCCCTGTTTGGATGGGAAATTAAATGGTCACAGTAGCACTGATGGAGAAGGAATTGAATGTCTTGTAGACGAATGCAAGAAGAAAGGAAAGTGTTTGCTAGTGTACGGAGAGTAGTGGGGAAAAGAAAATCCAGAGTGTGTTGCTATAATGTAATTTACAATAAAGTCACAAACATGACTGGCATTTGGTTAAAAAAAAAGAGAGAAATCACTGCTGTTTGAAGTATTTCGCTTTTATTGCATGATTTTTATGATATTTGAGAACATTGCTCTTATTCCTTCTCTCACTGGGTGCTCCTAATCTCACCCTTTACTCTTTTCCTCCCATTCACCTTTATATGAGAATCATTTATTTTTCTACATTTTCCTTCTAAACTAATTCTTATTACACAATACTGTTATATCAGTCTTTCTATAAGGCATCTCTCAAATAAAAGACTGCAATGATTTCTACTTTGTACTACGAAAGCCAGTGTCTTCCATGAGTTGATCAGTTAATATCCAGCATTTTCTACTCTTCTCCAACTGAAAAAAAAAAAAAAACAACAACAAAAAAAAACCTCAGTCCATCTGCTGCTTATAGTCCATGTCTATTCTCCCCTTTATGGCTTTGTCCCAGGACATTCTTATCTTTGCTAGTATAAGGAAAACCTTAATTCTCACTTCTCTGATGAGACAATTTCTGAAATTTTATATTACCTACAGACAGTTTTTACATCATTTCGTACTTGGCTAATTATGTTGGTCAGGCACTAGTAATTTCATGTTTGCTATTTTTTATCTTAACTAAATTTCTTTCTGCTACCTAATCAATAGAAATATTTTCTAAAATTTTGTTTTACTTCAGGACAAGACATTCTCTGTTACAGTTGAAAATTATTTTACTTTGGTTGAATGGGAAGGGTCTCTTCTTAACTATATAGTTCACTCAATTGTTTTTGACTTTCAGAACCATCCCTGTAGTTATGTCTTCTCTCTGGACTCGCTCAATTATTATCATTTTTCCTTTGATCTTCTATTATATACTAGTCCACCATGGAATTATTCTAGAGCCTGAACATATGTCACTGAAAAGAAAAATTGGTAGAAAAGTAAACAAACATCCAAATTATCCTTGTTATTGGGGATGTGGAGACAATAAAGATAAAAACAAATTTATTATATGGTATATTGGAAAGTGGGTAACAAAGTGAAAATAGTCTACAGAGTGAGGAGGATCTGGAGAGTCATGCAGGCAGGAGGGGTCGATTTTAAGTTGATGGGTTCAGTGACCCTCTGTGTTTAGACCCTCCCCTCCTACCTCCTCCATATCACCACATTCCTGTCTTTCCCACCAGCTCCTATGTTGTCTTCTTCTAATCTTTTGGTATCATTTGGATGGGTTGTATATTAATTTGCTTGGAATTTCATAAGATAATACCACAACCTGGTATTTAACTGTAGGAATTTATTTTCTCATATTTCTGGAGGCTAGAAGTCTAAGATCAAGGTATTGGCATGCTTTGTTTCTCCCGAGGCCTCTCAGCTTCACTTACAGATGGTCACACTGTCACCATCCTCAAATGGTCTTTTCTCTACGTGTGCATATTCCTGCTGTCTTTTTTTATGTCTAAGATTTTGCTTCTTATAAAAACACCAGTCAGATTGAATTAAGACTCATCTAATCACCTCATTTGAATTGGTCAACTCTTCAGTGGTTCTATCTTCAAATGGAGTCACTTTTTAAGGTACCCTGGGGGTTGGGGCTTTACCGTATGACTTTTGGCAGAACATGACTCAGTCCATGAGAGATCCCTCAGTATGCAGTCAGTCATAGTGAATTATGTTGGCTAGTATAGAGTAATTGCTCAGTCAATTATTTACATGACAATTAGCATAATCCCTCTGTCTTTTTGAGCTAAAATATCATCTGTCTTTTTATTCTCATTATGAGTTTTGCTTAAAACCATTTATTTGTTTTATCTTAAGCGAGTGGATGGATTTTTGCCAAGCTCCAAAAATTGGGTGAAGGACTAGAAATTATTTCAAACAAACAAAATAAAAGCAATGATATTTTTAAAGATGCCTTAACTACTCAACTAATTAGTGGCTATGTATCGAGTGCACACAATTAACTCACCACAGTTTCTCTCTTCAAGGTTGTTTTCATGCAGTGAGTAAAATGAAGCTACTATATAAAATTAAGTGCTAAATACTATGATTATGAATACAAATTAGAAAGTATTAAAATTTCACTGTGGACCAAATATTGAGGTAATAAAATACATATAAATATTTTTAAACTTTACAATAACCATGACAGGTATTTTTTAAATGTTTTATTTATCCAACAAACAATCCAGTGAGGTATGTATTATGATTTCATTTTACAGATGAAGGAAGTGATGTGCAGTGTTTGTAAATACCCCCCAAAGTCTTATAACTATAGATTCTTGAAAATGAATTTGAACCCAGATGTGTCATACTTTAGACCCTCAGTACTTAGCTCTGGTGTGACAATGAGTTGATATATTAATTTCCAACACAATTTTGCTTCATTCATTAAAATGTATTAAATTAAAAAATATTTATTTTTAAGAGATGCTATATCTTAGATTCAGGTATTTTTTGTGTTATTTCTTCCCTCATTTTGCAATGACATCTACTTTGTGCCTTTAGCCATCAATTATTAGAATCCAGTCTATCTTTCAAAGAAAGAAAACAATAAAATATTTGAGATACTTTATGAAATTCAGATATTGGAGCATTTTGCAAAAGCACCATTGTATTACCTTTTTTTTTTTTTCAGTATCCATCCTGTAGGCCAATTTTGCTCCAGTGATTGGGGTCACTACCTAGGGCTGACTGGTTTTCCCCCTCTCTTTTGCTTTCTACTTGTTTCATGCTGAATCTTCAGTAGTCAGGTATAATTTAGTTTTGATGATTTTCTATATTTGTCATTTTAAAATATAAATAATCCAAATTTAACATTTGTACTCACTAATATTTAATGGTTATATGTTGAATCTGTTCTTTAAAATAAAATCCTAAATTCAGGCATATAAGTCATTTTAAAAATACATTAAAATAATTTCTCCAAATACATATTTATATTTTGTATTGTTTTCATTTTTAATTAAATATAAACTAAATATATCAACTCACATTTTTGCTGAGTATACTTTCATTGCACATGAGTGTTTCATTATCTAAGTTCTAGCTATATAGTATTTCCTGAAATAAGAGAAACATATTATAGCCTTTTAATGTATTCACAATATTCTGTTGTGGCCTTCTTTTTATGCTGATAATGTAATAACTGTTCAGCAGAAACTGAAGTTGACATTTGTCACTATCAGGTATTATCCAATTTAAAATTACTATAGAATATGTCTGTAACATGTTTTCAACAATAAAATAAGAGATATGTATGATTATGGTTATATTAGTTGATTTCTCAGTCACAAAAGTCTCATTCCTTTTTAATTTTAATTTGTAATTTTAGTTTTTCTACCTGTATGTCAAAAATATAAGAATAATCTATTTTATGTACATTGTGATTTTCGCTATGGTATCTATCTTTTTTTAACTCATGCATGACATTTTATTTCACTCACTGATGCCTTAGATAGTCTTTAGTGTCAAATATAGTCCCAAAGAACTACTCTGTATACAATAACTATTATCTTTAGTAACTATAAATATTTACTAAGTATTTCGATAATAGCATTGGTTTAAAGTTTTCATATTTTCAGATGTGAATAATAGAGCTGGAAATATCTAAATAGAGTTAACTTCACTTTGACAGCCTATAAATAACTCATATAAAAAAAGATGTACATATATTAAGAAAAGTATTAGCCCAGAGTAATTTTTTGAAACGATAGTACTGTATTAAATGTATATGCCCAATTTTTATTGGGAATTAGATTATATTTAAGTGTCTTAGTTTGGATATAAGAGTCAGGCAAAAGTAAATAATCTACAGATTCATGTGTATGAGTTTTTGTATCTGATGGGGATAAATTTTGAGTTTCTCTTTAGCATTCTGTCAAAATTTGATTAGGAGACAAATATTAGAAAATAAAATGTGATCGGTATCTGCTCCTTTTCTATAGAGCAAGCTTTGTTACACTGAGAAAGCTAACCACTGGAAAGAGCAAAACTTTGTGTCTTTTTTACAAGGTCTGATATGTTTAGCACAATGACACCAAGCATGTGAACAAATGCCTAAAGAACAATGTGTGCGCTGTTTTATAACAGAGAAAGGTCCAGGAATTCCCTGTTTTTAGCCACAGTTTTGCTTTCTATGGTTTCAGTTACCCACTGTCAACTATGGTCAGAAAATATTAAATAAAAAATTCAACCTCATTTCATCTCATCATGTAGGCATTGTATCATCTCACAATTCTCAGAACTGTGAGTGTAGTACAATGTGACATTTTGATGGGGTTACCACATTTATATAACTTTTAGTACAGTATATAATTATAATTGCTGTATTTTATTATTAGTTATTATTGTTAATTTCTTTTTGTGCTTAATTTAAAATTAAAATTTATGATAGGTATGTATGTATAAGAAAAAAAAATCATGGTACATATAAGTTTTCAGATATCCACTAGAGGTCTAGGAACAAATTTTTGCAGAAAAGTGGGGGTTACAATAGTTCGTTTTCTTTTCCTCTCTTTTAGTTCAGCCCAAAGTAGACCAAATAATGACCCTGCAGAAAACAAACAAAGCAGTCACTTACATGACAGGATCAAAATCTCGACCTCATTCAATTACTTGAAACCATAGTCACCAGTTAACTTTTATAAAACATTCCTAAAGTTCTTCACACTGATATAAGACAGAATCTTTTTGATATGAAAGATAAAATACTGTACTGGAAATTATATTGTACACTGCTGTGAGTCTTTAATATGTATATTTTTGCTATCATATAATCTAGATTTATTCACGTCACAGGTGGTGTTCTTTCATTTTCACAAAGTAATACTTTCTATTTATTACAAGTTTAGACTCTTAATCCTAACTAAATGTACATGTTTCTATTTATAAATTTTGGGTTATACTAATGAGTAACTTTGCTCAGGTTTCTTGTTATATCCACATTGGTAACTTTTCTGCAACACTGACTTTTTGAAATACATCTTAAAAATTAGAAACACAAAAAGGGAATACATACATACATACATACATACATACATATATATATATATATATATATATATATATACACACACACACACACACACAAATATCACCAAGTGCATTGACTAATGCCTGAATTCTTTACTCATAAAAAGGAAATTTAGGCCCTTATATAGTGTCAGTTTGTACTCAGTTTAGAGATAGTTGTGATTATCATATTTATTTATTATAAACTAAATGAAAATAAAAGTTTTTTAAACAGTGTTGCAGGTGCCTCAATAGAAAGGAAGAATAAAAAAGAAATTAAAAAAAAATCCTAATGTGATAGCAAAAGGAAGAAAGGAAAGAAAGGAATAAAAGAAGGAAGGTGGGAAGAAAAGAAGGAAGGTGGGAAGAGAAGGAAGGAAAAAAGGAGGGAGGGAAAGAGGAAGAAAAAAAGGGAAATGTTTTCCAGATAGTTTTTCTGTGTGTTTGTTACTTTTTAATTGTTTACTATTTGGTTCATTAGATTAGGTCATCAATTCTTGCCTGTTTTATTCACCATTTTATACCTAAAATGCATGACAGTTTTTTTCTAGTGGAGGCCAAGGTGATTTTGCTTACAAAGAATGTTCAAGTACACACATAGATCAAAGCAGTGGGAAACTCTTTGATAAAATATTGCTGGGCTTTTGTGTAGTCTGTAATGTGTTGCAATTTTTTTGTTTGTTGGATTCACTGTCTAAGTAATTCTAGTCTAGGAGAGTAATGAAAGTATGGAAAGACTTTAGCTCATTGCTATCAATTGTCAGTTATATTGCATGTCTCGTCTCAACTCTGCTTGCCAAACAACATAAAATCAACCCTGACAACCCCCCCACCATGAGGTAAATTAATGCAGGTTTAACAAGAAGTTCCACTGTCCCCAGAGCACAGGTTCATGAACTGCAAAAGAGAAAGGTTAAATAAGTTTCCTAAAGCAGACATAAAAAGAATTATGTTAGTTTTTAGAACCAGAAAAACTGAGACAAAGGAAATTCAGCAAAGCTAAGAAAGAGGGAAAATGTATGAATAATACCTATCTATGAATCAATAAAACTACTGTGAGACATTTGACTTGCACAATCAAATATGGCAGACCTGGGCCTCATTTAGCTACTTAAATTTAAATTAGTTTAATTAAGCAAAATTCAAATTTAAGCTCCTCAGCCACACTAGCCACATGTCAAATGTTCCATGCTAATACCAAGAAAAGCAATTCTAAGTCATTCTTTGTCCAAAAGGTTACTTCACATCTAATGGTACTTGCAAAATTTGCTTCATTTTAGAACGTTTAATGATGTAAAATAATCTGTGTGCAAAAATAGTTCGCTTCTTATATTAGATTAACACATTATCATCAGTTTTGCTTTGGATAGATTTTTAGATTAACAGCCATTGTTATTATTGTTATCATCGCTGTCATTTATGAAGGAACATACAGAAGTTCATTCTTTACACACCTACTTCTTTCTCTGGAGATTTGTTTGTTCACTTTAACATTACCTAGATCGATGATTCTTCATTCTTAAAAGCCTGGCTTATATTGAATTGGTCTAAAAAATACTAGAAAAAACTAGAAAACTCAGGAGTTTCTTCAGTGATTCTACTGAAAGACACATGAGAAACTTCAGTCACTGTGATTGTTTGTAAAATACCAGGGAACTCCTTGGATTGAATTCAAGCCCTGGAACATCATCAAATATATTCTAGTGCACCATTCCCACTGCAGAGACCTGACTATCTTAGATAGTGAGAGCCCCTATCTATAACTGTTGTCCTCACTAAATTCTGATTAATCATTTTTTATCACTCAGTAGATATTTACCTCCTTCCAAATCACCTCTGAATAATCTCATTCAACATTGCCTTTGCTTTGTCTCTTCTGCAGACGTCCACAGCATTGAGCCTGGGTTGGGGCAGTTGAGTACAAAGAGTAGGGGCACCGATTATTGACTTAGATTTTGCTTTTGATGTAAAATCCTCAAAAGTGAGGATAAAGTTTTTGGTAGAGTTGGGATCTGGAAATGTATAGAATGTTTCAAACTAAGGAAACAGCATGTGAAAGAGAACTCAGGTGGAAAGAAGTGTGATCCATCTAAAGACTTAAAGAAGGACGCCATGTACAGTGAGGGCACAGAGAGCACAGAAGTAAGGGTCTGTGAAGGAGGCAAGGTTAAGATGTAGAGTCTGATAGGCAATGTATATTTTAGAGTCAATCTTCAGAGCAGTGGGAAGCTACTAAATTGTTTTAGAAATGAGGTGGTATAATCAATGTAAATTCTAAAATATTACTTTGGCTGAGGTAGAGAAAATGGATTAGAGGGTGACAAAAGTGGATGTATACAAATAGCCAACAAATGTATGAAAAGATGCTCAACATCACTAGCCATTAGGGAAATCCAAATCATAGCTACAATGAAATACCAGTGTACACCTGTTAGAATAGTGATAATCAACAAGACAAGCAAGAACAAATGCTGGAAAGGATGTTGAGAAATAGGAACCCTCATACACTGCTGGTGAGATTGCAAATTGATGCAGCCACTATGGAAAACAGTATGGAGGTTCCTCAAAAAACTAAGAATTGATCTACCATATGATCCAGTTACCCCTCTACTGGATATTTACCCCAAAGACTTGAAAACCCATATCCAAAAAGATACTTGCACACCGATGTTCATAGCAGCATTATTCACGGTGGCCAGGACGTGGATGAAACCAAAGTGTCCTATGATAGATACTGGCTAAAGAAGCTGTGGTACATATATATGATGGGATATTACTCAGCCATAAGAAGAAATGAAATACTGCCATTTTTGACAACGTGGATGGACCTTGAGATAATCATGCTAAGCAAAATAACCCAGACAGAAAAAAGTTGAAAAATCACATGATATCACTTACATGTGGAATATCAACCTGAAAGCAACAAATGAACAGGACAAACAGAGACTCACAGACATGGACTATAGACTAGTGGTTACCAGAGGGGAGTGGGGAGTGAGAAGATAGACAGGGCAAAGTGGGTCAAATATGTGATGACAGAAAGAAATCTAAGTATGGGAGGTCAACACTGTAAACACAACCATGTCTTACCATTAAAGTGTACAGCTGAAACTTATTGGATTTTGCTAACCAATGTCACCATAAAAAATGTAATTAAAAAGTAAATAAAAAAGTGGATGCAGAAAGAAAAATTAGAATCTAATTATAAGTAACAATAATACTGCTTTTATAATACATGTGTGTAATATGTCTTTTTCATGTCACTATGACCGAGCAGTGATATACTTCTATCATTATCGAACTTTGAGGAAAGAGGCTTAAATTGTAAACTATCTTGCCTAAAGTTTTTTTATGCACAGAGATTCCCAGATGATAGAGTCCAGATTTAATTTCTGACAAATTACCCAAGGGACAAACCAACCAAACCAAACAAAATCAAAATGGATTACTGGCTTGAACTCTGAGTGACACTAAAAATGGAGAAAAGTAAAGAAAATGGAATCTATATAATCTCCCAGTTATATATTATAAAATTGGTGGAAATCAACTATATTTTCTACAATGCTTACAAATAATATTTTCCTATGAAAAACATGCATATGTGTATGTGTGTGTGTGTAGGGGGGATATATAAAACCACCATTCAGCTAACTTGTTAACTGCTCAATTGAAATTCCTGCTATTTCCATCAGGTTTGATTTCTAAAACTTATATGTGGTCCTTTCATTTATATCTTTTTTCACTTACAAAATCTTTTATTTCATATATTTAAGTTATTAAATAAAATTATATATCTCCTTGTGCCTGTTACAAAACCTAGCTCTTTCTCCTCCCCATGAATGGCTTAGTTCCAGGGAGCCATTTATCTTCATAAGAGCATACACTAAACTTAGACACTTTCTGTTGATATCCCGTTCTGTGATCTTACAAAAAATGATTTACCTTCTCTGTGTCTGTTTACTCACCGGTACACGTAAGTCATCAACATCACCTTTCTCATTTAACTGGAACATGCATTCAAGACGCTTCAGAACATGATTGGGATATGCCAGGTGCTCACTAAGTGTTGGTTATTAAATGCTACCTGTTGAGAAGGTAGAAGCCTTCTTTATATTTAATCACCTATGTCCATAGGCACCGCTTCCCCCTGGAGAAGAAATCTCTTCTTCTGTCCAAGGCCTTGTATAAATTTTGTCCACTGAATCCACCACCCCCTTGTTCTTAAAAGCTTCCTTTTAAGTAAGTGTGAACTGCACTTACTCTCTTGTATTTTGCTAAATCTTTCCATTAGCATGTGAGCATGCTTCCTGTGTTCCATCTTATAACAACAAGCAAGACATACACTGTGCATTCTCTAGTTACCGTCTTATTTTCTTGTTCCCCATTATCAGCACATTTCAAGAAAGAACTGTTAGTATTCTCCATGCTCTTGAATCCCAGTCACAAATGGTGCAATTCCAAACAGGCTTCTTTGATCGCTTATCAAAACTTTTCATTTTTGAAAAGTCATTTTCCAACTTGACAGATTCAAAGATTACCTTTCGTTGCTCTGCATTCTGCAGGTTAGCAAATATTACCTTTCACCTGATGTCCCTGCTCACTTATAAGCTGTTTAATTGACATTTCTACTTGGAAAGACTTAAACATATCAGCTTTGTGCAATAGAGAACTGCTGATCCACAATCTGCTTATATTCTGTAGCCCAGGGGTCTGTAACCCCTGGCTGCAGACTGATTCCCATCCCTGGTCTGGTACTGGGCCACATAACTGGAGGTGAGCAGTAAGCCAGTGAGTGAAGCTTCATCTGTATTTGCAGCCTCTCCTCAGCACTACTAGCATCACTGCCTCAGCTCCACCTCAGATCATCAGGTATTAGATTCTCATAGGAGCACAGGTCCCTGGTACCAAAAAAGTTGGAGACCGCTGCTCTAGCCCATAAGTTGTCCTACACAGTTGTTCAAACAGGATCCTAGTCACTATTCTTGATTCCATTTTCCTCATGACAGCTCTTCCCACCTTCAAAAAGTTTCCTCCCCTTTCTACTCCCCAAAGCACAAAGCCCCGTCTGATCACTACTTGTACCTTCATTTAGACGGGCATCATCTGTTGCAGGAACAGATGCCTCAATCTTCCAGTTCATTAACAGGTTCCTCCCAAAACATTCTTCACAAAGTTGCAAGGGTGAACTGAAAACATGTACCTGAGTATATCATTCTCCTCTGTCAGCAAGGGCTTACTATGTCTAAGATTCATGTGTGCCTTCTCAACATATTCAGCACTTAGTGCATAGATATTTCGAGTGAGTGAATGAAACATTTCAGTTGTTTTATAGTCACTGTTAGAAGTAAGGTTGGGGTGGTGGAGTGATGGTCTTAAAATACTAGATATAAATCCCAGCTCTTCTACCTAGTAGTTAATTCAATTCTCTGGACTTCAGTTCCCTAATCTCTACGTCACGGACAGTAACTATGGCATAGGGTTGATGAAAGAATTAAAATAATTAAATTACTAGACATAAGTTTATTAAAATCATGCTCGTTACTTATGATGGTGATGATGATGATGATGATAATGATCAACTAATTTATCTGGATGTAAAAAAAATATCAAAGTTGATTTAAAAAGAGCATTAACTACTCATTGGGGGAAACATTTAAGCCTCTATATCTCCGTATATAAAAGGAATTAATAATATAATATCCATATTAAAAAGAATATTTCATTTTTTATATATTGCTCTAATGCTTTTTTTTGCTTCTTCTAATACCAAATAATTTCTAAATCAACAATGACTACATGTCTTATTAACAACTAGATAAGCAGACACAGGACATAATCTTGTTAACTTAGGCCTGACAGAGAGTAGCAAAGTGGAGCACCAGATGAGATACTTTCAAAACAGAAACAAGCATTGTACTTGATTTTCCACCTCTCCAAATAATCTATCTTCACCGACGTTCTCTTCACAGTGGAACAGGTGCAAAACTTATCCATCAGGAAAGATGACTTGGTAACATCGCGTTTTGCAGTAAGTGAAACATGATGAAACTGGTGTCTGACATTGAAAACTGGCACTTTGTGAGAAAAGGACAACAATTTACCTCTGCAGAGATATTAAGTTAACTGTCCTTTTCCTTCTTATTGGAGTAACATCTGTATCTTTCTAAATTTTATTTCTTATTGCTGGTTACAATTAGTGTAGGATATTTATAATGACGTTTGACAGACAAATGTTGTCAGCTTATCTTCTTTTCTCTCTGTGTATGACAGCCAAAATAATTTGGATTCAATTCAATAGTGACAACATTTTTTTTTTTTTTTAGCTATTTAAGCCTACATTAGGGTTTAAAAGACCTTTAGTAACTCCCCTCGCCTCCATCCAAGGGGAAAAAAAAATCAATTTTCCGGGATTTCTAAAGCTCTTTTTGGTTTCCATAGCAGTCAAGGGCAAGCTGAGAAGAAGGAGAGAGGAAAAAAAAAAAAGATTTATTTTCAACTCTAGTGAAAGCTGAGTCCCAAGATAAAAGAAAAAGCCAAGCATAATGAGCAAAAGAAAAAGTACGAGAAAGCAAACTCCTATAGGCCCATACTGAATATGACCTTTGTTCTGAAAATTCAAAGAGTCATAAATTATAAGAGAACCTAGGACATCATCTATGTCATTGAAGCTCTACCTATTGCTCGACTAGGGAGCTGAATGACAGTACGCAGATGGAGGGCAATGAATTTATGAAAGTCTGTGCCAGCTCCCAGGATAGGGTTTGAAATGTGCACTTGCTGTTGGCACGAGGACTGAGGCTTTGTTTGCTCTAATGCCAGAACTGCATGCTCACACTCTGCTTTTTGTGCCAAAGTTAGATGCTCAGATTTGAAAGCTAAAATTTATCAAGTTTTAGCACTGCCTCTCCAAAGCCAAATGATAATGGCATAAAAAGATACTTTTTTTAAAACTTCCATTTAAAAGTAGAACCGCCACATTAAAATAAATTCCCTCTCCTCAAAAAACTGAGATATGAAGCATTTCCCTGTCAATGAGCTCATCTAAAAGATGCTAGAAAGCTTTTTCTGTCTTTTTCTGTTTTTCATTGTCATTCGGTCTTGGGCCAATTTCCTCTGGCTTTTAGATTTAGATACATATTACTTTCCTCTGTTCTGGACACTAGTCACATCCTTTGATCTTAAGAATTGCTTTAAAAGAAAAAGAATTCTTTCAAAGAAATTAAGGTGACCATATTTAATGAAATAGTCTCAAGCCAATTACAAAAAAAAGTGGTTCCAGCCTTACTATTTGATTTTTTTCCTCAGGGCACAAAGAAGTTTTTATTTTATAATACCAAAGCCTTATACAAAATCTTATAGAAACATCATTCTAGGGAAACCTTTAATATTCTCTATAAAAAATGCTCATTAAGTGTTCACATATTACACCTTTGAAGTTCTAAGCTTCCTGCCAGTAGTTCTCATTCCCTTCTTGGGCCATAGAATCTTCTAAGGAACAATATCAAAAATACCTTTTTCCTGGCCCTATCCTGGGCTAATTGAATCAGAGTCTCTGAAGGGAGGGCTTAGATATCAACTTTTTTTAAAGCTCCCCATTTGATTCTAATGTGCAGCTGGAGTTGGGGACATTCTTCTAATGAAAAGGGCTATTCTATAAATAGTGAAAAGGGGACAGACACTGTCTATGTAAAGGGCAAGGCTGTACTGAGGAAGCACAACCAAGTAAAGAGGAATCCTAAGTCAGTGATCCTTAAAGAAAAGAATATATATTTTCACTTGCCATTTTTTAGCATCACAAGGATTAAGAATATTATAAAGAACCTGCAGATTTTTTTACTACACTTTGCATTTCCTTTATGCATTTTTATTGGAACTTGTAGGCCCGAATAATCTAAGAGCATAGGAGTTACTCTTGTGTGAAAGGAATTGTGTTTACAGTCAATTAAATTTATCTTGGAAACTCAGAGCAGTAGTGGCCATGTGGGTCCTGCTGCCCCTTTGAAGGCAGCAGACAGATCTCACACTGTGAGGGAGTAGCGGCCTCTTGAACAGTATGACTTGACAAGCTAAACAGTTAAGTAAGCGTAGACCTCTTTTCTGGTATGATCGGAGGTATGACACTAGATCAGTAGGACATGGTGAAAATTTGGCTCTATCCCTACCCTGGCAAACCTCTTTTGATATAATCTAATAGTGAGGTCCAACGCTTGGGGTCACACTTATGTGATCTGGCAAGCTAGTGGCATTCTTGTGTGGGAATCATGATGGGGAGAAGCCCAGGCATCTCCTGTGGTGTTATAGGTCCCAAGATCCTTAAGGTTTGGCTGAGATTGATTGTGTTAAATGCAGGGCCAGCTTTGCCTCAGGGCTTTACTGAATGCTAACTTCTTTTCCTGGGAGACTAACCAGTAGAAGATAAATCTTGAACAAGCTGACACCATCCTTCAATTATGTCTATTGTGTTAGCAACCCATGTTATTTAGCTCGTGAGGATTGTCAGGCTAATCCCCAGCATCCCAAGAGTCACTAGAAGATGGTTATAAATGGCTGAGTGTTATGCTGAGGGTGCAGACCACGTGTACCTGAAGCTGAGAGAGAAGGGTAAATTTTTTTTAAAGAAAAGCCTATGGGCATGCATTGTCTAGTCTAGAAAGTATAATAAGGACATCTTCCTAGGTGAATCAGTATCTACACCCATGTCCATGTATCCTACAATCCCCCAAACTCCAGATCATCTTGGAGGGAGGAAGAATCATCCTATACTACTTGTTTAGCCACAGACACTGGACCAATAACTTCTACAGAGAAGGCATGAAATTAAAACACATGCACTCAATGAAATAACGTTAGCCAATATTTATTGAGCACTTAACATGAGTCAGAAACTATTCTAAGTGTTTTTATTTGTTTATTATTCTCCAGGCAAATAACTCTGAAAAAGGGTTATTATTATTATTATTATTATTATTATTATTTCACTTTTAGAGGAGGAAATCAAGGCATTAAGAGCCAAGGAAGTAACAAAACTTGATTTTAGACTATAGGATTGGGACTCCACCACTGTTTTCATAGGCACGAGTGTACCACATTTTGTGAACAACGAATTATTGAGAGACACTAGTGACCATGGGAACACAAGTTAGGATGTTATTGCAATATTCAGTGTAATTCAGATGAGGATGCATGGTTGGAACAGGAAAAATTGAATAGGTTCAAGAGGTATTTAGAATGTTCCACCAGCAGTACTTGGTGATGAAGAAGTTATGGTAGGTAAGAAAGAAAGATGTCTTGTTTACTATTCTCTTCTCCTCTTGTTAAATGAGATAGAGAGCTCTGGAGATAAAGCAGGTATGTATCCAGAAAAGCATGAGTTTAGTTTTAGACACGATAAATTCAATGGGAGTAATCAAGTAGGTGTTTGTGTGTGTTATATATATTTTCTCTGATGATTAGAGAAGTTGCTTTGAATGCATGGTAATTAGGTATTCCAGTAGGACTAGGGGAGACAGACACATTACAGAAACAGGAAAATAGAGAAAAGGCATCCAGAGCTCATTCTATACCACTTGCCATTCGAAACCCATGCAATGGAAAGGCAACCCACACTTCACATTGAGAAGAATGGTCTGGAAGAATAGCAAAATGAGGCCTAGAGTTAGGAAATCTCAAGTGTAAATGAGCTGGAAGAAGGGCAAATGTATTTTCAATAATACAGAGAAATAAATAAAGCTTGATTGCAGGGCGTATAGTTAGATACCAATACAAGATGCATAGGAACCTACATGATTTATAGTCTGGATGACATCGAAAACAATACTGAAGTGTTTGTGAGGTTTATAAACTGAAGAAAGAGATTAATTTTGACCAGATTATTGGGAATCATTAATTTTTTACTTATTTTATCAGAGACAGTTACTACTGGTGCTAAAGTAAATAAACAAGATCATGGAAACAAATTCTGGCAGCTAAATGTATATCTATGATCTGACAATTTTTATATATTGAAAGCTATTATTAGAAAAATAAATAGTGTATTTAAGTATTTAGAAGACTTATGCAGGCCTTTCCACAGAATATCAGGTGCCGAGTTATCTTAAGCACCACCCGAAATTAATAGGGTCGATGAAGGTTTTCTTGAATAAATTTTATAAACCATGTTCTGTTTTAGAAAGACACTTATCTGAATGTTTGTCTAGTCTATCCTCAAAAAATGTTCTCAGGTATCTTCAAGTCATTAAGTACCTGCCACCTAATTCTTTGTCAAACATTTAATATTCAGATTTCATATAAAAGTACATCTCCTCAAATACCCTTCTCTGTGTGCATTCATATTGTTAACACAATCATAAAATTCTCTTTACAAACAGTAACAGTATATTTTATGGGGAACATTTTTCATTACAAGAAAAAGCTCTAGATAAACTGATGTGGATAAACTAATGTGGATATACTATAGATTCAGATGTAGGACATCTATACATAATTATTGCTCAATATTTAGTATTTAAAAGATATTGAGTTGAGAATCTGAAATCTTGTGTTCTCATGTCTAGATTCTCAACTCTGTCCCTTAGAGAATTCAAGTCCCTTTCCTTTATTTCCTATTTCTGCATATATTAAGTTCATATCTATATAATAAGTTGTTCAACAATGTTCTCAAATATATATTCCCACATATAAAGTATATGCCCTTATATGATGTCTTCATCCTATTTTTAATTATCTTTAAAGGTAAATAGTTAAATTGGATGATCTGATTAGTATGTGTGTGCATGTCTGTGTGTTTGTGTGTACAAATATGCACACACTCATATAAGCCTTTTAGCTGTTTACTTTTCTACCAGCTTTCTTACATGATTAGATTAATTCAATAATTATTTATTAAGGTCCAAAAATAGGTTAATTTGTGTGATATGGGAAATACTGAAATATAAAAATAAAAATATTCCTGATGGCAATGCAATGTACTTCTTTATAATTCAAGGAATAAGAGAGCAGAATCTTGGAAAGGATGAAGAAAACAGGGCCCTCCCTCAGTACTGTGAAATATGAGTTTTATATCTTTGTCAAGTTACTTAGACTTTTCAAATCTTAGCGTCCTTATCTGCAAACTGCAAATGGTAATGCCTAACAGAGAATATTATTAGAGATTATTCTTCAAGCGCCTGGCAGAGTAGCTGACACAGAGCAGTAACTCAATCCTGTTCACGACCATGTTACAAATGATAGCTCTGCATGGAGTACTTAAGCGATGTTTCAGAATCTGAAAAAAGGAAAACATTTGTTTCTGAGCAGGATGGAGAAGAATCTGTCTTGAATTGATCAGAGTTAGGCCGGCAGACAAAGGAAGGATGGCTTTTTAGGCAGAGACAGCTACCTGGCATCATTGTATACAGCAGTATAAAAGTCTGGGGAGCAGGGACTCTACCAGACAGCAGGGGAGGGCATGGTAGGTTCTAGAAAAGGTGAAGTTGTAGTGTTAATCTGTTAGGTAAGAGACACCATGTAGACTTTTAAGCAGGACAGTGACAGAATCTAAATGCTTTTGAAATTACGCTCACAGTGGCAGTGAGGCCAATTGGAAGTGTTGAAATAGAAGGAAACTGAAATAATCCAGCCTTGGGAGGATGATGGTTATCCCATGGGGTTAGCATTGGACTAAACCCAAGGTGGAAGAGGCATAGTTAAAATGTAGAATAAAAAACAGAGCCTCTCTTGATCTAATGTCTGTCATAATGCTGCTTGGCTTAGTATTCCTCTTTCTGTAGCACTCTCGGCTTATTTCTAATCCCCTTCTTTTGCCTTGAATTTACTACTAAAGTCCAACTTTAATTCAATCCAGCAATTTTTATTTTTCAATTTTATATGGAGAATGTAGGATACAAAGGAATATTTGGGTTCAAGGGCCTACTTTGGACTAAAGTTAAAAATATACAATACTAAATATACAGTTAGTTGACAAGAAGGGGCAATGTATCCTTCTCCTCAGATCTATATTATAGTTTCTTGCCAAGAATCACAATTGCAATGTGCCTAAAAAAAGAAACTCATTACCTTTTCTCCCAAAATATACCTTTCTCTTTCATTCTTCACCAACAATGTATCCATCCACCCAAGCTGAAAGCAACACAGTCATATTCAACATATACATTTCATATGCAATATGATGCCACCAGTTAAGATAGTGCCAGAAAAGGGAAAATGACTCAGTTTGCTATTTGGGGCAGCTTGAGTAAGAGGGAAAGAGGACAATGATTTTGTCACTGAGTATTTAGTTCAGATTCTTTTCTGGCACTGTATCAAGAATACTTTTCCATTATTCTTCCCTCCTATTACTTTTCACCCCAAAGTTGTCTTCGCTGTCCCCAAAAACATTTAATATTAGAAATTGTGCTGCTATATTATATATTCTGTTTTGTTTATGCTTCCATTCTGCTGTAAGTATAGCAAATATAAGTTATATGTATAATTTTAAAAAGGAAATCATCTCTAAACCAAACAAGAAAATTTAAATTAATATAAATATTTATGATTTCTGTTTAACTTAATTACATTCCTTGATGTTGATTTGCTAATTTACCTTTGGGAAAGAATATATAGGTGTATTTCCTTCATTTGTTAGATTATAAAGCATGCATAATTGGCTGTGGTATAAATGCAAATAGTAATTTTTATCCCTCATATTATTGGTTTACAGTCAATTAAATTTATCTTGGAGCTACATTTATAATAAATGTTTTATTCGTACTTTTTTTTATTCTAGTTTATTCACCTTAGTAATATTTATTGAGTGCATGCTATAAGCCATATTTTATTTTTAAAACTTAATTTGATAATAATCGAAATAACCTAAAGTAGTGTACTTTAAAATAATTTGAAAAAAGCTTGGTTAGGTTTATTTTAAAAAATACTGTATGCTGATAACCTTAATAATAAACTAAATAATCTAGATCTTTGTTTTTAATATATTTGCTTTTCCTAATACCTAGCTTTATGAGATTAATATGAAACCAAATTGATTTATCTGTCCTCGATGTGAAAGGCAAAATATTTCCAAATTAAACCATATTCTTGCCAATATATTTATTTATGGTTTTTATTGTTCTACTAAGAACATATATGAAATCTATAAATGATCAGCTTAATACCTTACCAAACAGTTATAGTAACAACCTAGTTGAGGGCATTAAATTTGATCATGTCAAATTTAATGCAAGATGGCTCTGCTTACCATTTTCTTTTGGAGTGAGTCCTTCAGTTTTTTTCTAAAGCCTTCTATTGAATTGATAACATTAATAACTTAGACATATTTGTTTTATAAAAGAATGAATGAATGAACAATTTCTAATGTAAATTATACTGATGAAGAAAATTACAGGACACAAATTAGAAGTAATTTCTCCACTCTCTTCTATTAGTCCTGACTTTTAGTTATTCTTTAAATATATATATTCTATCTGTATGTGAACTTTAACATTTCTTAGTATTTTATGCTTAGTATTTTATGTGTATTAAATAAATTCATTCATGAGTAAATGGTCTATTATGATTTTAAAGCATCTGTCTTTGAGTGTGTATCATAGATTTAAAAGTCTTATGGGTGACAGGGCAAATGATATCTTTGTAGTTCCTTCTGTGTAAGTCCTAATTTAAAGAAAGTCCTGTAGAATTTTTAACTATATAAAATGTAAAATAGTAACATGGCAATAATAATCACGATGATAACAATGTAAATTCCAAGCATTCATTTCTGAAAATTGGAGACTTTACTGACAAATAGAAATATGATGTTAGCATATTTAATCTGCTAATTGTGTCATCTTGAACACTTGCCCAAATGTTGTGACGAAGGATGAAACCAGGCTTTATGCTATTGTTTGGACTCAGTTACAAAGAATATTCCACCCAGAGTGGGGATGCCTTATATGCACTGACTTACTTGAAATCTTGCCATTTGGCACCTAAGCCCTGAGGCAGAATTCCAACCAAATTGTAAATAGGAATGATGCCAACTTAACAGATGAGCAGAAGGTGCCAAAGCCAAGAGACCATGTTCACATATCAAATGCATTTACCTAGGGCAGGTTTCCCAGTTATAAATCTTTAAACAAGTTCAGAAAAACTGTGCCAACACAAAGAGGTTGCCCCATCTTTAATTCACCCAGAACAAGGATTAACCTTGAATTTTTTACAAATGCTATTTAGCCACAAAATTCTGTTATCTTTGTAAGCTGGAGAAAGACTAGGAAGTTTTGCATTTATGTGTTTAATTGATCAATTCTTACTCTATTTTTTATCTAGTAGTTTATTATTATAATAAATTAAATGCCGTTAATTCAAAATTTGTTAATTATATTTTTACTGATGTCTGTCAAAGATAAAGTGGCATAACATAGTGCTCATTTTTAAAGAAAATGATTACTGATTTTCTAATAATTCTCACAGTATTCACCTAAAGTTGTAATGATGGCTATAGATAATAACCTATACTCAGCCTTTACAAGAGAGTAAAATTAATATTAAGGAATCATTTTATCCACAGATGACTATTAAAGAAATGTGAAGGAAATAATTTACAATTATTCTGAGTCAGTTTCATGGCTCTTACAGTATTTTAGTATTTTTTGTTTGTTTTTTAATATGTAACCAGAAAAGTTTTAAAGAAAACTTTTGGACAAGGATTGTGTTTGCTAAAATAAACTAAAATGTATTTCCAACTCAAGTTTAACGAATGCATAATAAACAATGCTGAGATGGAGTATGACTCACAGAAAAAGTTAAAGCAGACATTGATATTTTCTTCACATGATTTTTTTCTTCACATAATTTTCTTCACATCATTTGACAGGGGGATCTAATTCAAACAATGTTAAGTATTTAAAGCCACAGTTTACAAAGAAAATACATACAGGAGGAAGATATTCTTTTAGCTACTTTCAGTGTGAGAACAAAAACTCTCAAAAGGCAAAAACACAATAATAGTGAAGCTTCTAAATGCTTTATGTTCCATATGGAAGTCAAATTCTAGTCTCTTGATTGTTTGACTAGATTGCCTCAACATAGGATACAATTCTCATGAAAAACTTCATGATGTTGTCAAATAAGCAAAATGTGCTAATTATAGGAATAATAGACAATGTAATATGCCCAAAGTAAAATGGCTAATAAATCACTCCAATTTCAATATAAGGCTTACAAAGCAAATACTTTGTGCATATTTATATTCAAGTGTTCATTAAAACAAGATCACACAAAATGTTTAGTATTAAAATCTGTTTTTTAAATTTAAAATACATTGGTACCATTTTAAATTAAAAATATGCATCTATTGCATTAAATTCAAATAAAAGGTATATTTTTGATTATTTAGATTATTTAAAAATTTGTACCTTTTTAAAAAAATGTTGTGACTTCCTCAATATATAACTTGAAGAAACATCTGAATGTTTCTTTTGTTTTGTTTTTGTTTTTGTTTTTGTTTTTACGTTCTGATCCCGCAAGTGGCACTAGGTGACCAAGTGTTGCTCCTTTTTCTAAGCATTTTGAATTGCCCTCCAGATGTTGACTCTAGCAAAACTTTACAGGGACAATGCATGAGAATGAGTTCCCCCACAAAACAAACACAGACTGATGATAATTAGGCAATTTTATTGTTTACCATCTGTTCAGAAATAAGATTTTATTTAAAATTTTTTCTATGATTATAAATGACTTTTAATTATTTAGCCTAGATATGATTTGTCACTTTTGTCCTAAGTGAATTTCCTACTTGATTATAACATCCACTGATAGAAAGTTTATTTTATTTTCCTTAATTTTTATCTTCAGTACCTAAAATAATTTTTATTTTAGGTACATAGGAGGCAATTATCTTTAACTATTTTGTATAAATTAACAAGTTTTTGAATTGTCATTTCTGTTCTTTGTAAATTTTTTAGTTGGAGCATTAGGCACACATTCTATGTTAATTTGTGTGTGTGTGTGCACATGTGTGTATGTGTTTGTATATGTGTGTATAGCATGTGTGTATGTGTTTGTGTATGTGTCTATAAAGTTAACTCCTTGTCTGCCATGATAATAAAAGTTGAATTATTCCGGTTCCCCTAAATGTGCTTATAGCATTTTGCTTACCTCTTATCCTCCTTCTCTGTTTTTCTGATTTATATTATTCCATGTATAATGTTAAATAGTTTAGTCCGCTTCTTCTTACTGTTATAGAGTCATTTTTAAAATCTATAGTTTTCCTCAAGCTCATATAACATCATCCTCCACCAATTTCATCCATCCATCTATCATCTATCTATATAACTCCTCCTGGAATATTTTTTTCTAAGAATGTAATAGGTAAATAATTACAATTTTTAAAAATTTCTAGCTTATTATTTGAACACTGTTTACAAACTAGCTCATTTTATTTTCTGAATATGACCCAAGCACCAAGTAGTTTTAACTCAATTGGTAATGTATTTTAATATCTGAAAGTCTGAAAAGTTCTATTTACTCTTGATTTAATCTAGATACTAAATTATTCAAATTTATAATAAATGTTTATTATAAATGACTTGTTTACCTCATTCTTTATTAAATATATTTTAGTCATATTAGCCATTTTTCTCCATATGCATTTGATATTATTTGGAGGGAATATTATTAATCTCCTACTTGTTTTTTTTTTTAATCAATTTTCATACTTTAATTAGAAAGTGGTTGTGTTGATATTTCTATTTTAAATCAATACAGGACACATTTTGGAAATAAAGTAAATTTTGTACATTGGTTAGGAAATTAAGTCCATATCTGTTGTGCTAGCTAACCTGTAACATAACTCAAGTTTCACTTTAAGGACAGTGAAAGTTTTAGAATATTTTATGTCTACCATCATTGTGTGCTTTATTCAGTTTTCTATGTGTTTCTACATTATAATTTAGGATTCATTGACCATGAGCTGTATGTAAATATTAGGCTAGCTGCATATCCACATATATGTAGGTAAAACTCCAGATTCATGAATATTTTACTACAAATAGCTAGAAATAATTTTCCTTAAGATAATGTTTTCCAATAAAGAAAATAGATCATGTGGTAGAATTTTCACATAGCAAAAATAATTCTAATTATAATTAACAAGAAATATCTTTTTCTCAAAACCCACTATGTCAGATACACACTAAAAATCTTAGAAAATTATTAATGTTGAACTACAGAAATGCAAGATTTGTATGACCAACCCACACTTTCAGGCAATTAAAAGAAAATAACCTCTCATTCATATACAAATCATGCTGAATTCACATTTGAAATATTTTCTACAAGTGAGCATGACATTTCGAAGAAGAAATGTCAAGCCTTGAAAACCCCAGAGAACAAAAATGAAATGATCCATGGATTGTGTATAGTTGCTCTCATAGAAGATGTCATTGGAGTTACCAGAAGAGTGTTGTGGGGAGATCCAGATGACTCTCCCACATTTTGACACAGACAAATGACAGTTTCTCACTCTTCTTTGAGGTGCCACATTAAAACAACCGCAGAATCAGTCACTTGTATTAGTCTGGATTGTCTAAAATGTAGACATCCATAGGGAATTAGAAGTGCAGGACATTTATGAGAGAAAAGGGAGAGGAAATGGAGAAGTCTGGGAGAATCTTTAAATCGTGAGGGAGGTCTGACCCCTTAAAGAAGAGAAGAAACAAAGGAAAAGCAGCATGGTTCTAAGAGCAGCCTGGCAAGTCTATCAGGTGGTCTTTGAGCCAATGTCACCAATCAGAATAGTGTTTCCCCAAAATGACCCATCTTTAGTAAGCCTGTCATGCTCATGAGTTGCTTAGAAGCAGCTGTCAGAAGCATAATGTCCATGTGAACGGGTTCTGGATCTCAAAGTCAGCAACTGAGTCCATTGGTGCTGTGCGGAGGAGATCTGATAGGTGTGTTGTCAAGGCAGCCAAATAATTTGACCCCCTGTATTTGTCCTTCCAATCAGAATGCCATCACTAAATTTCTTCTATTCAGAATTTCTGATTCATGACTAAAGAATAGGTTAGAAAGCTTGGGAGTCAAGTGAGAATGAATATGTGATGTTATATGGTTAAAGTGCATCCACAGTGTGAATATTATAATATATAGGTTGAATATATTTAACATAGATGTGTTTTAAAAAATATTCCAAGAGAATCTTTTCAATTTAAATCAGTTAATGTGAAATTTACAAGTTTTTTATGTAGTTGGATAGCGAAGTGCCACTAACCACTTTTATGTTACATTCTAAATTCTTCTTTTAAATGTATTATTTATAATGTTTTGTTCTTTATGGAGGATTTAAAACTATCTCAAAAAACATTTTGGAAGCTGTGTCCAATGCAGATGAGCTGTTTTAACTTCTGATAAAAACAATATAGTTATACTTTCTTAAAAATAAGAATTCAGCTTTATAGCTGATGGAAACAGGAAGCTAAGCACATTTCTCCTGAAAAAGAATATATGTATTTAAATGTAAATTGATCGAGCAACATTTCAGAACTCTGTGAGTTCTGATCATGGTGCATAGAGAACTCTTTGCACTTCTGGTCTGGGGAATCCTGTCTAGTTTTGTTCCCATTCTTCAGCCCTGTGGGAGAAGAAATGAAAGGATGCAGGACCTCTTGGGGCCCAGCTGATCCACAGTGCCAGAAAAGATAAATTATCACTTTGAAGAGCTGGGAAATAGTCACTGAAATGAGTCACCCTTGCTAAGGTGGTAATGGCTGATTGCTGTGCGATAAGTAATTCCTGAGAGACTTTGTTGTCAAGAGCCTGTAGGTTAAGGTCAAAACATTTGGAAGAACTTCTGACTGGCAGCCTGAATTCCAGGTGAGTCAGAGAGAAGATTCTTAAAGACTATCTGTATGATCAAGGTGACTTAGGGTGATAGATTAGATAGAATTTAAAATTAGTGGACTGAATATATATCATTTTCCTATAAGCTTGTTCTAGGGGGATTGTAGTTTTTTTTTTTATTAATTTTTAGTATACAAAATTTATTACATATTTTAATTAATACACAAGAAGTGATGGATAATACCCTATTAATAACCTATGATCAGTTCAGATATCTGACTTACTAAAAAAAAAAATCTTCAAAAAGGCTCATGCTACTGACAACACATGTTTGCCAACTGCAATCTTGAACACACATAATTTGTCACTTAAAAGGAAGCTGCCAAAAAAAGAGAAGATAATCAAATTGAAATAGTTTAATAGAGAAACAATGCATAGAATGTCATGTGTGAGGGATAGAAGTATATATTCCAGGGGGGGACATACAGATTCCAGAGATCACTGCCCTGTGTTGAATGACCTTTCTTCAATAATTAGGAAAAAAGTAAATTAATGGGGGAAATGTTATTACTATTTGTGGTGTATTTAGAGAAAAAACATTATGAAGGCTTAAATAAGAAGTTTCCTTTCCACTAATGCTCATAATTAGAGCTATTTTTTAGAGTTATCCAATTTTGTAAATTCCATCTTATTCTATTATAATAAGATATTTAGCAAGAGAAATGTCTGCACAATACAAAAGTATAAATCACATTAGTGATGTCAATATAAAGAACTTTGAGTTCTTATTTATTTACAGGAAATTATAATATTATATTAAGATAATCACATGAATGTAAACAAATAAATAATGAAGATTTTCATTGCATACTTTTGGTAACTGAATGCAATGGGCTATCATGGAAAGAACATGGGTATTGAAATAATATCAACGTGGAATTAAATCTTCTATTTATTGTGTATTTACTACCTAGATCCTGTCAAAATTCTGTTTCTCAGAATAAGCTCTGATTTGCCTATTTATGAAATGGGGCTAAGATACATTTATTGTAAAAATTCTGGAAAAAAGATATATGTCAGTTTTGAAAAACGATAGCAGCCTTGTAGAGAGTATCTACAGCTGCTTCCCTCTGAATGGCTGAATAAGATTGAATTCTACTTTATAAGCCTATTTTAAAGTCACATTCTAGTTAAGTCTGACCTTCCACTTTATACATAGGTGAGTTCTCCTTGTGCTTCCTCTCACTGCCAGTTTAGCGTCCTCAGGTTTTTGCTTCAGTGAAATTGCTGGGTTCAGTACCTTCCAGTGCTGTATAAAAACTTGAAATATTCTAGTAAAATTGCACCAGAAACAAAGGTGTTATCTCACTAATAGCCACCTAGTAGCAGCATAACTAAATAGTAGGTCACAGTCACTGATTCCTACATTTTCACACTGGACTTGACAGTTATATGTTGACACAACTAAATCTTATCTTACATTTGCCAAAATTGACTTTTACATATCAGCTGGTAAAAATATATATTTTTAAGCTATTGTGCAGTGATATCATCTAGCTGTTATAGATCTCATTGAGTTTATAATATTGAAAACAAATAAGATGTGAAGAAATAATTAGGTGTGTCGAAAAGCCAAATCGTCAGCCTCAGCCACATGGTCTGTGCTTCTGTCCCTTCAAGTTCTTCAAGCAGAAGTGATCTTTCCCAAAAGCCAGATGTTGTCTCAGTTATACAAACAGCTTTAAGAAGAGCTCAGAAAAATTTGTAGATGAAGGATGTGTTGTAACATTACTTTAGCCCTTAAAGAAACAACAAGCAGCTGTCACTGTTGCTCATCCTCAAAATAAAATATTTGCTAAAAAAGCACTTTGTAAACTTTTATTAATATTTTTGGCAAATATTTATTGGATATATCCTCTGTGCTAGGCATAGTTCTAAGCACTTGGTACATCACTGAGCACTACTGACAAGATTACTGTCCTCACCGAGTTCATATTGTAGTAGAGGGAAACAAAATAAACAGCACAAAAAGCACACACACACACACACACACACACACACACACACACACACACACACACTGTAATATAAAAACATACACAATAAGTTAGAAGGCAGTAAATATCAGAAGATGGAGTGGTGTAGTTAGGGTAAATGTTGTGCTGGAATTTCTAATCTTAAATAGATTGGTCAGGGCAAACCTCACTGAGAAGTTGACATTTAAGCAAAGATTTGATGAAAATGAGCTTGAAACCTTCCTTTTCTTCTTTTCCAAAATGAAAAAAAAATTAGAAGTCCTCTGAGATAGTCTAAATTTCCTTGCTGTCTGTCATTTTATTGTCTTTGGTTATAAAGAAGCTAAATTTTTGCTAAGAAAGAGTACCTCTGAGCCAATTGTTTTGAATACCTTAGTAAATAGTTGAGTTTTGAAAACTATTCATTCTTCCTCTTCTTCCTTTTCTTTTTTTCCAAAATGAAAAGATTTAGAAGTCCTCTGAGACAGTCTAAATTCCCTTGCTGTCTGTCATTTTATTGTCTTTGATTATAAAGAAGCTAAATTTTTGCAAAGAGTACCTCTGAGCCAATTATTTTCAATAGCTTAAGTAAATAGTTTAGTTTTGAAAACTTCATGCTTCTTCTTTTTTCCTTTTCTTCTTTTCCAAATTTTAAGCTACCTACTTGTATATTGTTCTTTTCTCAGAGTTTTGAAATGTCAGCCTCCACAGGGTCCATGAATACTAATACAGATTTTTAAAGTGATCTCCTCAAAAAGCTAAACTCTTAGAAGTCATGGCACATGGCAATGTAAACTTGAAGATGCATAAGGAATACCCATGATATGAAAGCCTGCACAACACAATTGATCCATGATAAATTTTGTATCCATTTGTAAACTGGTGATAGCTTAACAAAATATAAGAACATTTATGAAGTGATATTATAGGCCTTGAGAATTAGAAAGTAGAATATATTTTAAGTAGAAAAATGGAATTTTTTCTGTTTCTATAGTTTACTACCAACTATATTATTGGAAGGAGAAGTACCTGAGATTTTGATTTCTCTGGACTAAGTAAACTGCAACATCAGAAAATGTATATATTAAAGCACTGATTTTTATTTTGTTTAATGTTATTGTTTGTTTTTCATTGTACATATCAAAATGAAGGTGGGCGCTGCCTTTAATACATAACCAGTAAGAGGTATTATTATGAGATAAATTTTTCAACTTAAAAAGCAATTCTTTTTAAATATGAGTCAATATTAGAAGAAATCAGTAAACGAGAAAATGCCTTTATGGGTCCTTATCTTACCCTTTGAAAACCACTTATCTAAAATAAAAACACTTATTTAATATAAAAACTTTATATAAGAAGTCATTTTAGTTTTTTTGAGCCAGACTTCACTATTTTTTCTCCTGGGTTGGGTTAACTATATTGAAAGAATATATCAGGCTTGCTTGTTTGACCTTGACCAAATGTGGCACTTTCTTCACAATCATGAAAACTGCTGTATGTGGTGGTATATGTGAAAACGTGAGAACGTAATTTTATATACCATAATTTCAAGCTTTATTATATTGGCTCTAGTTCATCTGCAATGGAGTGTTCCATATGAAAAAATAACATCCATTAAATTTATAAATAAGCAGCTAAAACATTGTATTTTGTAATATTTGTGTATTCCTGATGCTTGGAGTACTGATATTACATCCTTTTCATGTCTTCACTTACTATGAGTACATAGCCCAAGAACTTCTGTGCCATAATCTACTGCTTTGCCTTTTATCTGATGCCTGTTGGATCAAACACTTTTTTCATCAGTAAGATGAAAAGATTTTCCATGTATTATTCTCAATTTAAAAAATAAACCAGTGTATTTTGAAGATTAGAGGCAAAGACAGAAATTTTGGAATATTTAATGAGTTCTGCATATTTATTAGGGGTGCATCTTGCACAGGAGCTTGAATCACACACTGAAAATGAACTTTTTTTCTTGAGAAATGTGTGTGTGTGTGTGTGTGTGTGTGTGTGTGTGTGTAAACTTATCCCCAAAGTAGCACTGATTTATTTAGTTGTCCTAAATTTTATTCTCATATAAGAATAAAAAAATTCAAAATGACCTTTAGAAGTTATTGATGCTCTTTTAAGAGCATTTCATTTTTGATAATTACATGATAGCTAATTTCCTGTGTGACATTAATGTAAACATTAGTGACTAATGTTTCCTTTAAAATATTAATGCAATCTCCAAAACAGACTCTAACATTCATATAGGTTGAATATCTTCTGAAAAATAATTCTCTTTATTTGAGGAAAAATACACATGCTTTCTATACATGATGCCAGGGAAAAGAAAAGTTTGGGGATGTGTCTAAGTGAAGAGTTTTTGTTCTGTTTTTGTTTGTTTGTTGAAGATGAAGGGCCAGGAAGAGTGGTTTCTTTCTCTGCTTCTGGAGAAAACATGTCTGTAAAAATATGTCACATTTGCTGTTCCCTGAAGACATACTTGTGTCTGGAGGCTCACAATGTTCTGGGCCTTTTGCCTCTTCCTGTAGTGGTTTCACCCACTTCGTGCTGTCTTGTATCCCACTGTAAATTCTTACTTTCTTGAAGCTTTTTTCTCAGTGTGGTACAGATTCCTTCATTTCTTCCACTACACTCTAATCACCTGATCGAAGTTTCTTCCTGGGGCACATTTCATGTCAGAGGTTTTCTTATATTTATCACAGCAAAAAATGGTCTCTCACCATACTTGCCCTGTCAAGCAATCTCACCCCTAACAAACAACAAAATCTGACAAGGAAAAGAAAATGTTTTGGCTTGCTGCTCTCAGGCACTCAGACTTCAATGATCTTATATTAATTGGTTTGATGTTTTTATTCTGACTCCTTCCTGCCCTTTGTATCAGTATTTGCTCTGACGTTGTAATTGTGTACAAGGCCAAGATTTGCCTATACGTTTTGCCTTTGGATATTGCAATTAAGCAATTAATAGATGTCATTTGTTGTTAATGAGTTTTTGCTCCATTATGTGATCTCATTTCATAGCCAAACATACTTGAGAGGAAGGTTAGATGTCAGAAAAAGATTGTGTAATTGGCTCCTAATCACACATTTATTAGATCTAGACTAGATGGGAGGGGGTTCCTTTTTTGTCATACAGCAACAACACATGTTTGTTCAAAGAAACAGTTGGTAATTAGCTTATTCATTATGCTCACCATTATGTTAATATTACACCTATTTTTTTCTCTCTAAAAGGCTACTATGCCTCATACAGATTGTATAAGGGCTGTGATTCAGCTTTATCATTTCTAAGAAAAGGATTTGTTAAAAATAAGTGTAACTTCTCTATAAAATATTATTTCAAAATGTGAACTAATAGATGAATGAAAACTTCCACTAATATCTTTTCTGTATGTTTGTCTTGATGTTTTCTCTACATATATTTTAGTTGCTTAGTTGCTCACTTTAATTCTCATATGTTTGCTGAACAAATATTTACTGATAGTCTTCTGTGTTTCAGTTGCTCTTCTATGTCTCAGGAATACAACAGTGAAAAACACAGACAAAAATCCCTCTCTATTCTAGTGAAAAGACTCATAAAAAATAATTTAAAAAGAATAGCTGAAGTATGTCTACATCAGATGATAAGAGAAAGAAAGTGAAATAAAGTGTCTGTGAGGCTCAGAGGGTAATAGGGCAGTGAGATTTTCCAATTTTTAATAAAAAGAAACCAAAGAGGAATAGGGAAGAATCAAGGACAGCTTGGAAGCTATCACCTAGTGGCCAAGTGAGAATAAGTGATGGAATTGATCAAAATGGCAACTATGTCATTGAGAAAGGAAAATTCTCAATGTGGTTTGAAGGTAGAGATGACAGTATGTGCTGCTGGATTTAATGTCATTGAAAGAGAGAAGCCAAGAATATTTACAAGGTATAAGGTATGAAAAGATGGAAGGATCAGGGTGCTCTTTATTGCAATGTAGGAGCCATTTTTATGTATCATGATGGTCATGGTGGTGGTGGTGGTGGTTCTAGTGTGTGTGTGTGTGTGTGTGTGTGTGTGTGTGTGTGTGTATGTGTGTGTGTGTTGAGGGTGACAGAAATTGGTAGTTTTTTTAAATGATAAATTTAAACTTTTTATTAGATATCAAAATCTAAAATATTCCTACTACCTTCCTTCACCTCATAAAAAACTTAGTTGTCAGGTTCTTTTGATTCTACATTTGACATCTCTCTGGAACCCACACCCCCATCCTATTCTCACTGACCGATGTTACTCTTATCTTTCTTGCCTGAGTTGTTGGAACAACTTCTGAGTTATCTCTGTGCTATTGATCATAACTTTATCTAGTGCCACGCAAGCACTAACATCAGATTAATACTTTTGATGTGTAGTAGCAAATGTTTCACTTTTCCTCCCAAAGGTGTTCAAACATTTTCCTTCCCTCTCCCCACCCATTTTCTGTCCTGGAACTTGATATATTCCGAAATATGACCCCAAACATTTATCTTTTAAATTTATTTGATATCAGTCCTCATCACAAATTACAATTCGATAAATTGAATTATTCCTTATCACAGGAATGACCAATTTCTATTTACCCTTCAGTCCATACCTAATTGATCAAACCTCTTTTACTTTAGGATACAATTTCAATTTTCTCTCCTTAAACACAATTTCTACTTATTCTCACAATGTAGAGCAATTAATCTTTACTCAAATTTTCATTTTTAATATTTTATACTAACTATGTAAGTCCATGAATTTTAAATCACATCCTTTCTACAAAGTGATTGCTCCAGAAAAGTTCCTACTTGATTAGAAAAGATAATTCTTCCAGATATAGATGAATCCTGTAGGGTCAAGGTGTACACATTGATGCATGGCACTGTAGCAGATACAGGCCTTTAAAAACAATGCAATCATGCAGTACAGTCAATACCAACTGATATCTACAACAAAAAATTGAATTTATTTGTCATAATCTCACTTGCCTCATTTGAATTGAAGAAATGAAATTGTCCATATTATCAATAAAACAATAAAAATTTTTCTATATAAAAATAGGAAAGATATTTTGATCTCATATACTTGTATGTGTGCCCATATGGCAATGAACTAACTTCCTATCAGTGTTGTTATGGTGCCTGGAGACAGACTCTCATACCTATTATATAAAGGTACAGCCAATTTTGCTGGTAGCTTATTTTTTCTTAGGTCTCATGGCCAAAGGAAAGCAAGTCTTAAGTGTTTGCCAGGCATGACCTTTTATTACAAGAATTATTTAAAATGTCTATTCTTACCACCAAAGACCTACTCTAAAAGGAGTGAAAATCAATAAACCCACTTGAGGATGGCAAAAATTCAAAAGTGTGTGATATAGTTAGAGTAGTTGAATAAAAAGGAAAGAGATTGTGTTAATTCTGAGAGAAAAAAAATGTCAAATGTCCTGCAATTTTAAATGTTACTAGGACCCAATTTGAAGCACACAACCTTTGAATAGATCTAGGTTATATATTCTAACTTAAAAATAGCATAGTTTTAAAAAGAACTGAGGTCAAATTTATTGGCTAGAAATCAAATATTCATTTTTTTAAAAATAGAGTCAGATAACAAGAATGCCTCCTAACGGGTAGGCTAAATAAAAGCAAATATCACCCACTGCAGACAAGAACTTATGGGTGCAAGAGCCTGTAGAGGCCTGCAGTCCTCATCCTCGGGACCACTGTGGAGGTGTGTGCTTGCTCTTCAGTGTGACTGCAGAAACCCCATAGGGCTGGATACTCTTCAGGCTTCTCTTCCAGCAGAGACCCTTCCCATTTTTACATCTATGCGTAGACTGAGTTTGAAAGAGTCTTCAGAAGCTAAGCAACAATATTATGCACTTAGGCATATCAAATCTTTATTTGTGTTAAAAGAAGATCTGATAGATAGGACCTTAAGACTGGGATGAGTTGAGTGCAGCTTCAATTCCTCCAGTAGGAGGGAGGGAGGGTCCCCAGTCTCAATTGTCACATTGTCAGGAAAGTTCCCTGGAGTCATTCTGAACAATCCTGCTTGTCTATCTGCTAAGTGCTCTGATGACTTGTCAGAGTCAAAGTCAGTGACTTGTAATAATAACCAGCTGTAAGATGAAGGAGAAACACCTCAGTGTTACAGAATGTTGAAGCTATATTAGGCCTTTCAAAAAAAATCAATTTCACACCTTTCTAGATGTAAACAGGTGAAAAAGCTTGCAAATGGTCATTCAGTGATTATATCACTGTCAGAACTTTGGCAAGAAGTGAAATATCGTACTGTTTTTTTGCATGCAAAGAAATTTTGGGGTGAGGAGGATAGAGAGATTGAGAGGGAGAGGGAGAGAGGAGACAGAGACAGAGACAGGGACAGGGACAGAGACAGAGACAGAGAGAGAGAGGGAGAGGGTGGGAGAGAAGAAGGAAAGAAAAAGAAAATAATAAAATTAACTCATCATGTAGGTACTGTGGGGCTAAAAAAATAAAAATAAATTTCTCACTTTCTGAATTCTTCTAGCTGGACTAATAATCAGATTAACAGAGACAGATTAACAGGAGTAAATGTGCATAGCTTATTACAAACGTACATACCAGGGGTACCTAACATATAAGACCCAAAACCCATTGGGCAGTCAAGGTTTTCATGCCACCATGGGCAAAGGAGAAAGTGGGTAGGGGTCTGAGATTAGGAAGGAAATGGCAGCTTACAGGTAGCTGAGAAAGAGCAGAACATATGTGACAGGCAAATTCCAGCTAGACAACCTAGAAAATGTGAGACAGGGAGGAGCCAGCTAACAGGCTCCTGCTTGGAGGCTTCCTGTCTACATATTAAGGTGAATATGCTAAGATTTTCTTCCAGGAGCAATAGGCAGGAAAGGGGAGGGGTCAAAGTTCTTTCTGAGTCTTTTCTTTCTTAATAACCCGCTTAAAACCATGATGGCCAAATGCACAGTTTGAGGGATGGCAAGCTTTGGTCCCCTTCAATACTCTATTTTGTTATACATAAAATAGACAAGTAAGAGGATTATTTAAATTCTAGAAATCCAGATCTTTATTCTGCTGTGCTTGTATTTTCCAAATACTAGATAACTGTTAGAGAAAAATGTTGTCTATTCTTAATCTTTTACTTATCTTCAGTCTTAGCTTTAGCCTCACACAGAATTTCCCAAAGTATACTTTGTAGAATATGAGCTTTATGATATGCCAATATTAAGAATAACTCATGAAGAATTTTTTTGGAAAACTCTGTAGGAAATTAATAGTTTACTTATGATTCGATTGCCCAGTTCCTCTTCTGTAATATATCAACGGTCCTCAAAAGATTTACCTTTTGATTGTTTAACCAAATATTAGTTGCAAATTATCTATCTATAAGAAATGATATTGATCTGAGCAGATATTACTGCATTAAAATATCCAGAATCTACTGTGGTGCCAATGCCATGTGCTGTCTGAAACATGTTCATATTAGCTTTAGAAAGTGCCATTAACTACTTCTCTAAATATATTTTATATATAAGCAGACTAAAATTCAAGGCTTAATTCTGAGTCAGAATTTTTTGTCTAAAGATGATTTAGCAGAATGTTTAAGACAATCTTTATTTAATTCAGTATCACTTGTTTCTTTTAATGTTCTTTGTATATTTTGGCCATATATGTAGTTTGATCAAGCAGAAACTTTCATAAGTTAAAAGTTTTAAAATGCAGAAATTGGAGCTACATAAAATTCAATATGACTTCAAAAGGAATAGATCAATAATGATGTTATTTGTGTGCCTTTGTTCATCTACTTGTTTCTGACATAACACCCTCTGTATTCACTGTCTCTGATATGCATTATTTAAAGCCCACTGTATTTGCAAGTACTCACTGAAGACTTCAGGAAGGTTTTCTCGATATTAGATCTTACTTTAGGGACTAGAAAAGATTATTATTAAAGGAGTTTATATTTGTAGGGATAAACATGTTTTAGAAGTTAGGAGAAATAGCTGATATTGATAATTTTTGATAGCTATAAAATTTGTTTAATATGACCTATTTTTACCAAACATAAAGCATATCATGCATATTAATAGCTCTCTGAATTTTAATTTAAAAGGTAGCTATAGCAATGCATCTGCAAACATGACATAGCATCATTCATACATACAAGTAAGTTTCTAATCTACCTGACATTGTGTTGTCAATATGTGTTAGAATATATTAACTCATTCATTTTCTAATACTTATATACAGAGAGTAATATATGCAGAGTTAGCTTGATCATACATTTTTAAACATACATTTATGTTCAATTTCAAACCCCAAATAATAAAAAAGATTGCTTACATCAAGAGATGGTTTGAGGCATTCAATTCTCCCTCCGCCTCAATCATATATCTCTCGTTGCTACCACATTTGTTTGTAGCTGAAGTTAAACTTGAAGTATTGAGTGTAGTAAGCAAGAATGAATATAAAGACCATTGTAGCTGCAGTGGCAAGTGGGATTTTTTAATGTACAAATGACAACTCAAGTCTGCAGAAAGAAGATCACCTAGCCTGGGGATTCTCAAAAGTGTCTGCATATAAGAATCACCTGGCTACTTTATACAAATATAGATGCCCTAGGCAATATATACACAATGCACTTAATCTTTAAGGGACCATGTATACATCTATGATGTGAAAACACTTCAAGTGATTCTAATGTGTAGATAAAGTTGAAAATCAGGGACTTAGATGAGATTATAAATGGTATTTGAAATTATGGCTCAGAGTAAGATTCCCTGAAGAAGAATAAAGTAGAAAATGAAAGGATTTTTAAAAGTCCCTGAATATTTAATACCCTAGAGGGTGTTATGCTAAGTGAAATAAGTCAATAAAAGACAAATACTATATGGTTTCACTTATATGTGTACTCTAAAATAAAACAAATAAAAAAAAAATAAAGAGACTCATAGAAACATATCAAGTGGATGATTGCCAGAGGTGTGGGGGTGGGGAGATAGGTAAAAATGACAAAGAGGAATATAGTCAATAATGTTGTGATAAGTTTGTACAGTGACGGATAATTACTAAAATCAGTGTGGTGATCACACTGTAGGGTATATAATGTTGGACCACTGTATTCTGCACTTGAAAGTAATAAAGTATTATATACTTAAATAAAAATAATAAAATTAATAAAAAATAAAATAAGGGTCAATGTAGAAGTTATAGGCAGCTTTGGTATAATGATATTGTTGGGAGCAGACACCAAATTGCAAAAGCTGTAAAAGGCGATTAAATAGCAAATGTAATCAACACGGGAGGTTGGTTGTAAAGAGAAGGATGGAAATACATGGTCTTCAGCTGGAAAAATGGAGTCGAATCTTAAGAAAGGTGATTTTTGTTATTAATATGAAAAAGACAAGAGTATTTAATTGTTGAAGTAAGTGATCTACTGGATGGAAGATAAAAGAGAGGGAAAGTGAACATAATCTTGTGTCCAGGTTCTTTAGAAAGCAGAGGGCCATGTGGTCACAGTGGATAAAGGTGGTGGTGGAAAAGCATTCATTTTGCTCTGATTATGATTTGTTTCCATTTTAGTATTCCATTAATTGAATAAGATTTGTTAGATTGTGTATGGACTTTCAGACATTTTTATTTTTTAATGAGACATTGCTGTATGCCTGTCCTCAAGTAGAATATAATATACTGGAAAACACAGATACCTGAATAAGTTATTGTGAAGTTATAGGGGTCATAACCGATACCTAGGGGATGAAAAGATTCAATTCTAGGAGGTACCAAAAATGGTCACAGAGAGAAAGCATCCTAAAGGTTGGATTAAAGAAGAAAAAATAGAATAAGAGCATTCATTAGAGTGAACAAACCTATTAATAACTATTTTTGAATATCTGGTCACTGCCAACAGAAATTAGGAACTTTATATACCTTTAAAAGCATTCAGTTCTTTGAACACCAGTGACGTACCTATCATTATCCTTGAATTATGGCTCAGAGAAAGGAATTGTCAACAGATATGGCTTTTAAAGGCAAAATGCTAATTCTCATACAAATAAAAATAATTTCAAGCTAAAGATTTACTTCACTTGTTAATGAGGGAACCAATAAGATGTTACAACTAGTTCAAAGAGAATCCATACTTTGACACATATATAAAGAAAGCTGAAATAATTGTATTATAGATGCTAAGTTGCCTGTATTTGAATATTCGATTTTTTGTTTTGTTTTAGCTCAGTTGCTGTTTTGGTTGCAGAATGATTCCCTCTCCTCCAGATAAAACTGTGTATCTTTGGGCTATGAGCAGCATTGAGCCTTCCTTTGTGATCCCCTCAATAGATTCAGCTAATTGGAAGACTGTGCTACACAATGATTAGTTTTCCTTTGGAGAACCCCAGTAATATTTTGGTTCATTTAGAAGTCTGCCACTTTTTCCCTTGTAAGTAAATTACTCAGGCTTCAGTGAGGATTTGAAAGTTTCTCCTGAAGATTTAAAACACACAAATTTACACTGGAATTTGAACTGATCTCACTCTTTGATGCATTGGGGGGAAATAAGTATCTCCTTTTAATAAGTGTAATTCATTTGGAATAGTTGGTTTTAAGCATGCAAACTTCTAACCATAGAATTTTGGCTCTGGCAAATCAAAGAGAGACAGAGGTAAAGTCAGTGCCCCTACCTTATTCCATAAGCATTTGCTCTGAGGGGCACTATCTGGCCTACTTCCCGTAAGTTTAGCTAATAAGCATTTCTATAGAAATTTCTGTTACAGATGTTTAAGTGAATTAAGATATTGAGCACCAGGATTATAAATATTGTGAAAGAAAAATGAATTCTTAAATCTGTATTATGCATTTCCTACATAGTCCCCAGTGCTTGCAAATGATCACAACACAAAGTGTTTGGAACAGCAGTCGGTTACTATAGTGCTTAGAGAAAAAAGTAGAAAACATCTCAAATGAAAAAAAATGCTAAAGAACCAAGTCAATTGCCATAATATCTATTGGATTTTGGAAGAAGGGTTTCTTTCTGAATATGATGTATACCAAAAAAGCCAAGGGATGAGAATGTGATCAGTTAGATATGATTTTTTTATTTAAACTAAATTGGAAGACATATCTTATTATCCGTGTACTCTACTGAATTTCAAGCACATAAAACAAACACAACACTACTCCTGATATAAAAGCTGCCCATGCACTGTTTAATGCCAAATGCAGTCTCATGAAACGGAATGGAATCACTTGCTGTTAAAAATGTAGAATAGAGACTCATGGACATGGACTCTAGGCTAGTGGTTACCAGAGGACTATAGACTAGTGGTTACTAGTGGGGTTGGAGAGGAGGGGGGAGGTAGACAGGGTAAAGGGGTTCAAATATAAGGTTTAGGAAAGGGTGAAGTAGGTAATGGGGATCAAATATGTGGTAGCTGAAGGAAACGACTTTGGGTGGTAAACACAATGGAATATACAGATGTCAAATGATGATGTGCACCTGAAAATTATAAAATTGTTTTAATCAATGTTACCCAATAACTTAATTAAAATTTATATATATATATATATATATATATATATATATATATATAGAGAGAGAGAGAGAGAGAGAGAGAGAGAGAGAGAGAGAGAGAGAGAGTCTCTTAAAGGCAAATGCTCTTTTATTTATGTGAATTATAAATGAAGAACCCAACTTAAGGACTAAAGAAAAAATTCTTGAAATTGTATTCACAAATAGCACACTTTCATAGAATTCTCAGGTCTGCAGATGGGGGCCCATTAAATATTGGTACAGTGCACTAACGGCTGGCTGTACATCTAAGTTTCATTTCAATGAACAATACAGGATTGAAGATAGAGCTATTGAAGATAGCTAGTCTTAAAATATGTTAAAATTAAAATATGTTAATTTTTTCCATGCCGAGCTGCTTTTCAAGAGCCTAATCCTTTTCATTCACTACATCAATTACCTCTAAGTACTTATTCACGTCTGAGATTCAATAGAGACTGTGTAACAAAGATCATCTGTGTCATATCATTTCTGTCTGCTTTGCTTTTGACCTATTCCGTTAATAACATACTTCTCATTTCACCGAGATACTCTATCTAGATTTCTGCAGTAATTAAAATAAAGGTTTACTTTTAATATTTTGACATGCAGTGTTACAAAAGGAATCAAAGTCACAGGCAAATGTCTTGCACGTAGTCTCAATTATTCTATTTATTTTAGATGGTTAGCATAATGCATTTTTTATGAAGACCATAATTTCAAAGTGTCATCATGAAAACCAAAACAGAGCAGTTAGAATTGCTCTGTCAAACCACTTTTTATCCATTCATTTTGCTCTTTGAAAAATTATTTTTGCCTCCGTCTCACTTTGGAATCTCTAATTAATAACTTAGCTTTCATATTACAGAGGAGTCTTGGAAGAAATGGTTGAGATTTGCTGAGTATATTCATGTGGGATATGGCTTCACCTGTGAAATGTCCAATTTCATTTAATTCTGACTGTGATGATATGACATAGGGTTAAGTTGGACACCTAGGAGGAAGAACCTGAAGCTTCAAGACTTAAGGATGTTTCCCAACATCGTTAATTATGAAGTTGCACAGCTGAGACTCCCCTTATGTCTGCTTGACAACAAAGCATGGGTTTTTAGCTATTACATGACATAACAGTAATTGAGCAGTTTACATCTATTTTTCAAGAAACTGATTTTAGTTACTTTCTCTTCTATTGCAGGCAGCAATAGTTGCAATAGTAATTAATACTATTATAAATAATCAGTGTTTTTAATGAGTTCACTTCATGTGAACCATTTGAATTCAGTGGTTTCTGTTCAGTGGTATAAGGTGATATCCTCAGATTCTTCTAGGTTTGCATTAAAGATGGATCCCATCTTCTCCTGAAAATGGGATCCACCTCTCAGCCATGGCCCTTTCTCCTGCATAACATGCTGTTCACCATGTGAACTTTTGTTCATGATTATTCAGTTAAATCTTATAACCATGGAGACTTCCTCATAAGTCACAGCATCTCTACGCTGGAGTAAAATAAATTTGAAATATATATCAGGTTAGTGTTGAAAGATAAATGTATGAAATGATAAGCTTGGGATAAAAATGCAAATTTATTTGAGCCACGTTAGGGTGATGGAAAGAGTGTTGAGAATTGGTGTTGCTTGATGTAAGTAAAAAACCTTTGGGCCTTATTAAGTCTTTATTAATGGTTTTGAGTGCAGTCATCTTATTTCTTTGCTTTGCTCCTTCTGGGTGTTAAGAGATCATAACTATGATTCATCCAATAACATATCTAAAGGAAAAGAAATTAAAAAAAGGAAGGAAAAGAAAGAAGAGTAAAAGAAGGAGGGAGGAGATGAAGGGAAGAAAGAAACAACATAGTATTATAGGAGGAAGGAACTTGAAAAGTAAATTTTAATCACAGAAACACAAGAGTAGAGAAAACTGTACTTTTATAAATAAAAATTAAAGACCTTTCTAATATAAGACATTTTCATCTGAGGAGATGCTTTTCTTCTCCCAGAGTGTCTGTTTGACTTTTCTTTCCATTAGTTCCAAGTTAGAAGGGGCAGGAGGCAGTTAACTGCTGAGAACAAAGACACCAGATCTGAGGTGACATCCTGTCCCTGGTGTCGACAAGCTCACTCTATGTAGAGTTAGCTGCAAAGAAAGCAGATGATGGCAAGGGATCAAGGAGATTTTGATTCTGGGGAAGAAGGAAGTTTAGGGGACTGTTTCACAAGGCAGTTCATCGCTGGCACAGTTCCCTGGACCTCCTGCTCTCACTCTCCAGCTGGAGAAGTCTCCCAGAAAAACCTTGCTTTACTGTTAAAATGTGATTCCATGCATGAGAAATAAACAACCACTTGTTGACTGTGCTGAGCGTTAGGACCTGCAGATCTTGCTGATGTTTTCAGGACAAGAGAAAGTCAAGAAGAGAGAGAGGATTTGGACAACAGTGTCTTACATTAAAGTTCTTTTTGACAAACTCAAAAATAAATAAAAAATAAATGAGACACTAGAGAGGGGGTAATGGAATAAAAGAGAAAATGCCAGCCTGCACATCTATGAAATATATACCAAAAATCAGTGAGTTTTTATGGGTTATGAGTAAGCCAGAGCAGGCTTCTCATGCATCACCCCAAGCAGCTTCAAGAGGCTTCTCTGGGGTCAAAGAGACTCCTTTGAGAGGGAGACAATGTACAAAGTTTTTTATACAAATAAGCATTTGTGGGTGCCATTTAAAAAGGAGACCCAGAATACATCGGGCAGTTGAGTTTATATGCCATTTATGGACACAGGAGAAAGGGGGTTTATGGGTGTGTAAGTCCAAAGGACATGGGCAATTTGAGGGTAGCTGAAGAAGAGGAGAACACACATGATGGGCGAATTCTTGCAGGCCATCCAGAAGGAGTGGGATGCAGGGGGGAACTAGCTAGCAGGCCCTGCTTGGCCTCTTAACTATCTACTAAGATGAATATGCTAAGGTTTTCTTCCTAGAGCAGGTCTTCTTGTCTAATGTGTTAGACAGGAATGGGGAAGCATCAAAGGTTTGTTTCTGAGGCTTTTGTTAAGGTAGCAAAAGTTTGGTTACTTTCAGGATAATTGGATCACAGGTGCCAAGTGTCTGCAGCAGAGACACAAAGGTCATGGCCTGAGAGACAGGATGGGGCCTGGCTGCCCCTCTGCTGACTCTCAACCAACTTAGAGAAGGAAGGGCTTGGAGGAGCAGAAAAATCTCAGAGAGCAAGCTGTGGGTGGTAAGTGAGATTAAGATACTTGAAGTTGATTGAATTTTTATTGAATTGAAACTGTTTAAAAGTGAGCAACTAAAATATCTTCTAATACCAACATTAAGTTTTTCTCTATTAAATGATAATAGGCTCCAAAAAAATTGGCTTCCTTTAGGGAAACAGAATTTTAGGTTTTACACCTCAGGTTTCTGACTGTGTAACTCTTTTCTGTTACATTGATACATAGCCTCTTCCTCTTAGCTCACCTCAGCAACATGCCACATAGTACTTTCCATATGAAAATGCAGAAACTATCTTATTCTTTGGTTTATTTTTAGAGAAGAGGTGTACTTTGGGTTTACCTTGATTGTAGATTACCAAAAAATCAATGGAATATTGGTAAAACATGAAGGGCTTTATATGCCAGGTTGGGATATATACATTATATGATAAAATAGGAATATAGGAGGCATATCTAGCAGAGGAATAACATAATAAAGAATGAAGTAAATAAGAGAGCTAGAAAAAAAATAGAATCAGAAGGACATGGTAAAACAGCAGGCGAGTTTTCATGAGATGAACAGGTGGAGAAGGGTCTCGAGTGTTCTGTGCTGTTCCAAGTGGAGCCGTTTCAACAACCATAGAGAATTTCCCAAGGACCCTTAGACTGTGTGTGGAGAGAGAACCTTGAAAGAAGCAGGCAGGAAACCTGATGGTGGAAAGACACTTGGGATACCTTTTACCGCTGTCTGGGACCTTCAGATGATGGTCTTTTTCTGTAGACTTTTATGAATAAGTACCCATGATCTTGTTGGAAGTTTGCAAATAAACTCCTATTTGGGGAGAATGAAGGAGGAAGAACAAAAAATGAAATAAAAAAATAATAAAGACCTCGCAATTTCTCTTCCTAATGTTGCCCTCTTTTGTGCTTGGTGAGCTTAAATTTTTCATTTTCTCATTTAAAGTTAAATCAGTATTTCCCAGGAGTCCACTACCATGCCACCAGGAACTAGTATAGGTATTACAGAATAAAACAAATTACACAAAATAATAACTACAATAATGATAACACTTTCCTGGTCAATAAAATTATAAAAACTGGGGGTTCAAAACTAAATAGTTTCCATTATTAAAGTACTTTCAATGCCTTTAATGAACTACTTTGCATGTTAAGGTCCAATCAAAATATGTCATTCAGTATTTTCTAAAATTATGAACATAAACATTATTTTGCTTTATTTTGAAATAGAGCAGTGGATGAGGCTAAACATTTTCAGAACAGTTTTTGAAATACTGTATTGGAAACTTGCTGCTATTCTGATGGGAATACATCATTCTTAGAGGAAGGTGTTTACAGCTGTAAACAGCAATATACTTATCAACTACAAAATTTAAAACATGCTGCATAATCCACATAACATGTAATATTATTGTAAGTAAAATATGTTGTCATTTAAGATTATTATTTTGATATATGCATAAAAGCAGATATTAAACTTAATTTGTTAAGTTCAATCAGGCTTCTTACTCAAGGCATATGCCTATTTCAATTAGGAAATTATTTACTTAAAACACGAAGATCATTTTGACCCACAGATATTTGTAATAAAATAGAATTTTTAATATTTAATTATTGAATGTATAATCTTGAATTTTTCTTTTTCTAAAAGCTAAAGCATAGAAAGAATAATGTTTTCGTAAGATAAGAAGAAAAGAGATTTATCCTCTAATATAAAATTATAAATAGAGATATCTTCATTTTATAATAATCTCAATTGTAATTCCTAGTCATGGGATATGCAATTGCATTTAAATAAATGCATCTTTACACAACCAGCAGCAAGGACTTATCCTTCATTTATATTTATCCTGCTCTGACATTTGCTGAAATTTAAAGATGTGCCTGGACATTTATTGTATGATTACATACTTCTCTAAAAAAGATGTCAGAATTATTAAAGCAAAAACTTAACAGTTTGATTTATGATAGTACTTCTAAAGCAAAAATTATAAGTTGATAATTTATTATTTTATATTGATAATAAAGTTATATTTCCATGTAAATGTTGATTTCATTCCCTTTTTATTAAATATGTGACTGTATTCACATGTCTGCTATAGGATATTTTTGTTTTTGTAAAAACTCTACCATTCAGAACAAAAGTATTTCTCAAAATCTTAAATAGAAATAAGAAGTAACTCAGTGCACAAATATTCCACAATGAAAATATAGAATATCATAAAACTTGTTTAATGGTCCTTTTTGTGGCAAAGCACAAAATCATTATCAAACTCAAATGCTAAAATATTAAAATTTAAAAATAAATAAAATATTATCTATTCTTTTCTTTCTCTTTCTCTCTCTTTACCTCTATTCAATATCATTTTTCTATCTCTCCTTTCTCTAATCTTCTCTCTTCCTCAAGGTCAAATGCACATATAATTCCAACTTAAATGTAGGGTTTAATTAATTCCTTTTCTCATCACAAAGCCAAAGAATTCAAAATTAATTCAAATTTAATAAACTTGACAGAGGAAGAACTGCTTAAATTACCACCAAGTTATTTCATTAAATTTAAGTAATTATGTGTATTCTACAAAGTAAAATTGTTTTCTTCTTAAGACGGTAAAATGAGCCAGCACTGGAAAAAACCTTAATACAATGTTATCACAGTATTTATTTATAACCACAATGTCATAATCAGTTACCAAAATGTGACAAGAGAACTAAAATTACTATTTCCAGTTGTTTCTTAACATAACCATTTTCCAGCGTTTTTAGTTACTGTGTACATAACAGTGTGTTTAATAGAGTTAGGAGGTATGTAATCAAATAAGGTTAAAAAAAACACTGAAACTTAAATTTTATTTGTTTTTTTCTGATTATATTAAAATAATTGCACAGTGATATAATTTCTTTCAAATTTTTTAAAAGACCACTGCTTTCATTAACAAACTGGCTAATTTTGTAGGTAAATATTATCCTATGATTCATGTTAGTTTGTGAGGAGAATAGATATTATTCATAAAGAGTACCATTGTGAGATACTGTTATTTTTTTCAATACATTTCTCAATGTTTTTTTATAAATTTATTTAGGAATTATTAGATAGTTACCGACTGCTGTGTGCATATGAGTAGTTTATAGATTTCAACTTAATATATTCAGAATTAATCTTAAAGATAATTAGCATATATTTTTTATTTTTATCTATTATAGGAGCTTGATAACAGGAAATGAGTGCTGTACTAAAAGAAAATACAATCAATATTGAAAGTTCTTATAAAGCATAATATCACAGACCACTTATTAATAACATAGGTAGACACACACATGCTGATGTCCCAAAGTAAGCTGTCCTTTAATTTAATTTTATTAAAGATAACATAATTTATTAACTATTATAGTTATTTGGTTCTAAAGTCTATATAGTATATTCTGATCAGTATTTTGTTTTAGATAAAGAAACTGATACAAAGAAAACCCAAGAGTATATACATTCTTAGTAGCAAATTTAACTCAGGTTTTTGAATTTCAAGTCATTAAAGTCGTACTTCTTAAAGATGAAATTTATGACTTCTAAATATATTCTTAGAACAATAACTAATAGAGAATCTACATGTAACACTGATGGCTGAGTTACGAGAAATGTAAAAAAGTAATGAATTTTATGTAAAAGTTTACAGACATGTTCTAAAGTGATTTAAGAAATTTAATTATATTATCAAATGTATCCATTACCCTAAGTAAGTCAAGAATCATTATCTTAAAGAAAAAAAAAACAAGATGCTAGATACATAACTCAGATTTTGGCAGTATACAGGGGTATCCTCTTAAAAAACTTACTACAATCTAAGAAAAATTAAAAGGTAATTGTATATATGTATACATATATGTGTGTATATGTGTGTACACACATATATATATATATATTTATATATGTATATATGCACACACATATATCTCACAACACACACATACACACACACACACACAGAAACAAACATAATAAGGCACCATCTAACCCTGTATTCTGTCCCTCAGTCCATCACTTAAAAAGGCACTCAAAGAGCCATACTGCTAAAAACTTTTCTCAGAATCTTCTTTTGGGATTTTACACATTTTCCTGAAAACATTTTTAAACCAAAACTATTTTATGTAACAATTTCAGCACAAATCTAATCTTTAATAATTATGTGTGCAAAATCTGTGGATGAACTGTACTGATTCCCTTTTTGATACAACTTAGGAACTATTGAAGAAAAAATGAACAACTAAGATTTATTAATTTCAGGAAAAATGAATATAAAATATACTCGACAGTAATCTAAGTCAAATGATAAGAAAATAGGTTTCTATCATAGTTTTGGCATTCATGTTAGAGTGAAAGACAGGGCACTAGTCAAAAGAGAGAAGGCCAGATGCGAACTGTCTTGTGTAAGAATAAAGCTGTTTGGTTCAATAAGCCGATATGTCTAAATTCGATGAGTTAATAAATTTATAGAAAATATGTTTTCATACTCAATTAAAACTCTTAAGTATCTGGTGAATGTATTAATTGCATAACCTATACTCTAAGTATTTACATTGAAAACTTTCGTCACTGAAGTTAAGCAGGGCATTATTTTATCAATTCAATAACACTAGTATTAACCAAGAATATAAATATAATAATGCATAAAAATAATCTAAAATATGATATAGATTCATTTCTTTTTTTCAATAAAGTTTTAAGTATCTGCCATCTATAAGGCATTGCTCTAGTACTGCAGATTATAAATATTACCTTGCCTATAATCGGTGATATCACAGCATTACAATGAAGAAAAAATTTATTTGAAATGGGAGAATTAAAATTTACATAACGAATAGCTCAAATTTAGAAACATAAAAAAAGATGGTGAATTATCCTCAGATTTGTAAAAGAGCTTGAGAAAATTTGAAAAATGAAAATGTGGTTCTCAAGATCATCTAAACCATCTTTTCTACTTAATTGAAATTATGAGTTGGGGAGTCAAATGATATGAATTTCTATTGGATCATTAAAATATTCACGGCCACACAGAGGACTCTTGCCTTGGCATGGCAGACTTTAGAGAGACCTGAAAATTTCTGAGCAAGGACTACTAAAAAGTATGAAAGTTTGACAGCATGAGGGAGAGTGAGGTTGGAGCACTAAGTTAGCAAGCGCTGAACGATTGCTGCCTAAATCAACAAGGCATCATCTCTTCATTCAAATGCCAAGAACCTAAGAAATAGTAAAAATACAGTCAAATGCCAATTCATGTGACTTTTTGGCCCTTATTCTCTGTTTTTACTTTTAACTTAAAAAAAAAAAAAGAACTTTAAAAAGAAGAAATAATGTAACCTCTTGCCAGTTTAATTATAGACACCATCAGAAGGAAATGAAAGTCAAGGTAGGGTCAGGATAAGGCAGCTGCAGAATCAAACAATCTCAAAATCTCAATGTTTGTTAAAATAAATACTTATAAATTGCTTCTCACACTTCCATTGATGATTTAATTCCTGTGTTCTGCTGTTGCCCAAGCTAATGGCACAGCCATCACCTTGTATGTTGACAGTTGCTGTAGTAGAAGGAAAGGGAATACTGGCAATTAAGTAGAACATGTCACATCTCAAAACTCAAGGGACATAACTAACCTCATAGCTGCACCCATGCACAAGAGAGCAGAGAAATGTAGTTTAGTCATGTGTTCAGTAAATAAGGAGCTGGAAACATTTCCTAGGTTTCTACAGTGAGAAGGTAAAACTACTTGAAAAAAATGTAATAGGTAAAAATATTTTTTTAATTTATTGAGCAGTGATATATAAAACCTGAGTTTGATATCTGATAAATTTAGCAAATCTTCAAAAGCAATCAAGAGAGGATGGTTTAGTGTTGTTATTAATATCAAAATTAGAGAGTAATAAAACCCTGGAATGAATATGTTGTTATCACTGAATGTAATTTATCGATGAAGTTACAGAGTGAAAATTTACTGAGGTCATGAGAATCCAGAGAAGCCAGCAGAAAGTCAAGGATAGATAAGCAGTTATCAGCATTGTGGGAATGAGATGGAGGAATGCCAAAAACCAGAAGGGAAGAAAGCATAGACAGACGAAAATGGGCAATGAATTCAAGTGTATTGTAAATTAAGATAGAGTCATCAGAAGTAGATGACAGAGTATCAAGTAATAAAGATGAAATTGGCACAATTATCACAATAACTAGCATGTTATCAATACTATTCCAAACTCTATTTTAAGAGATTTATATGTATGAACTCATTTCATTTAATAAGGTGTCATGACAGATAAGGTCACATGACCAATAAATTGTACAAACATGATATGAACCTGGCTTTCTGGCTGCAGAATCTTGTTTTGCTCTTGATCACTGAATAATCTTCCACTGTGGGTCGCTAGGCATTTTTCTCTCCAGAACAAAACAGAAGACTAAAAACTGGATTATGAACTAGTAATAATGGTAAATGAGGCGTGGAAACAACAAGTACATTCTGTGTGCTCCAGGAGTTTAAGGATGAATGGACACAGGGGGGTTTTATTTTATGCTATTGAATGAGGTCATGGTAGGGTAGGGTTGAATTTTTAATTTTGTTTTGTTTTTAAATCTGGTCTATTTTTTAAAAGAAGATACCTAAACACAATTAGCAGAAAAGAAAAGAGGAAATCGAGTTAAGCTTTGCAGTGTTTGTAATGTATTTCATTAAGAATTTACATGCATTTCTTTATTCAATTCATTGAAAGTTAGACATCTTCCTCAATTTGTAGAGTAGGTTCAACATTCACATCCAGATTCCTTTGACTTCTATATATATATCACATGTGATTTATGTGATATATATCACATAAAACATGTATTACTTATCATATTAAAGGACACAGAAAAACAACTAGAATGGGCACAAGGGTATATGCACTAGAAAAATAAAAAAGTAGATTGAACTATTAGCATTCAAAGCAATAAAATAAATATTTTCAAATTTTTTTTTCTGAAACTGAAAGAAAAAATATCAAGAATATGGGTCTAGTAATATGCTGAAATGATAACAGGTATATGAGAATGAAGCTAAATTAATATCAGAAATAAAACAAACACTAGCTACATATTTCAAAACCATTGCAACCTGTCTTTGGTTTCTCAAAGTACCAGGGAAAATCTCAATGTGAGTTGAGTAAAATTACCATCAAGACGTGGCAGGAGACATTTCTGTTGTGCATAAATCCATCCCATGTCACCTATGTGGTTATAAATTAATTCGTTTACATTTGTTTCTTACAGTTTGGGTAGCAATTTTACTATCTTTGGTTATTGTCCAATAAACAAACATGTTTACATATATATTATATATATATTTTAGAAATTATCTTCAAAATTAAATTATCAAGTTGGATGTGAGTTTTGATTTTATATATTTTTTCTTAAGGTTTTTAAAATTCATGTTCTTTGTTGTTAATATAAAAAACAATTTAATTTTTTGATTCTTTGTAAATGTTATTTCAGTTGACAAGATGCCATAGGAACTAGGGCATATATGTTTCTTGCCTATTTATACAAGTCTGATCTAGGCTTGTGTAAGGTGGAGGGGCAGAGATGAAAAGAAAGAGGGAGGACATCTATTTGACCAATGCAAGATTTCACATGCCTTTTTCTGTTCCTTCCCCCTTTCAACACTTTAACAACTCAACTCCCTTTGCAAAAGTAGGAGCCACTTGGCTTTGACCCTTGTCTCTGCTCAGACTTCTCATCTAAGAACTAGGGACAGACTGTGCTCAGACACACAATGATGACAGTCTTTCTAAAGTGACACCAACTATGTTCAGCCATCTAGAGGGTCCAAGTCCAGCCAAGACAGAGGAGACAGTTATTTAAAAGAACATGCAATCTGACAGTACCAAGTGAATTTTAGTAGTAAACTCTGGGGTTGTCAGATATCCATGTGTCTAAAATGCCTTTATTATAAATTTTAAAAAGACAATCAAGTCCTCTACGAGTTTGGTGTCATGATGCCATGAAACCTTAAATAGACTCAAATAAACTGTAAAATATGGATGTAACCGTGTCACAAAAAAAGTTTTTTCTTATATTGTTCACTAAATTCTTACATAGCATCTCCTAGACTAGCACACTCTAAAGGTAGCAATCTCCCAATTCCAGACTCCTCCAGATACCTGGGCCACATAGACCTTAGAACACTGATGGACCTTTCTGTTCTTTCATGAATAACAAGGAGAGAGGCAAGGATACACTGTCACTTCCCTGCTTAATCTTGCATGTAAATTTGCATTGTCGTTTGGATAGAAAATAAATGCAAAGAAGTCTAAGTGTTGAATCGCGGCCATCCTCAAATAATTCTCATTTTTGAGTCATTTACCAATTTGATTTTACCATATTTTAGTAGATACTTTGACATGTAGACAATTATAACATCAAGCGCTGAGCTGTGTGCTCTACATTCAGGGAAAAATAAATACATCAAGCAAAAGAGATTTAAGATAGTCTTCACTCCAATATCAAAAACATATCTCTGAGGTGCCCTCTCCTTGAGGGCATGGCTGTACATAATCTTTCATAACAGAAAATTTGCGGGACCTGTGATTTAACTGTCTCTCCAATTAGAATTTCTTTCAATACATTGCATTTGATTTACTGAAAAGATGCTGCTTCCTGACATTTAAAACCATTCAGGTCTGAAACTAATTTAGTGTTGAGTTGAAGTACATGGCCTCTAACATTTATAGCAATTAGGTGAGCAAAATCATATCAGCGAAGTATCAAACCAACAGTGTAGGGAAGGAAGGCAGATTAGGAAGATAGAACTTTCGACCATCTTTATACATGTCAAAGATTTCTTGCCTTTGGAATTTTACAGGTCAGATAATTTCTAAGGAATTGTTTGAGCAATGATAGTACTACCACTTCTCCTTATAATGATGTTACCAACAATTATTTTACTAGAGGAGAATTTAAAAATGTGAAAAGGAAATATCATTTTATATGACGATGATATCAAATGTCTGAACATTTTAAATCCCATGAGTCATAAAGTCACAAATGCGGACTATAGGAGAGTTCTTGAAATTGAAGCATGTTCTAGATTTTTCCTTTACCTTATGATCTTCATGGGCCACAGGTAACTGAAACCAGAATTAACATTTGTCTAGAAAAACTTTCAGGAACTAAGACTCTAAGTAGTGATCTTCAAAACTTCTTGTCTGTATTCAGTCTTTTTTAATCAGCAAGAGACCCAATATGTCCCTCAATATATGTATGTTTTGTAATGATAAATTATACATATATAATGCTGTGCTAACATATTATGCAAATTCATAGTATAGATCAAAATTAAAAAATTTGAAAGATGTATTGAAATGAATATGTTAAAGTTCTAATATCTTTTCTTATATACTAGTGGGAAATTTTAGCAGCCACTACTGTGTTCAATCCAATTTAGAAAAGTGTCTGTATGATGACTCTGCTTGTACCTTCTAAAGAAGTATCATACTCCCCACAGATGCTTGTGGAGGGGGACACAGAATAGAAAGAAAGTCCCCATTAGGTGTTTAGAACCACATCAGTCTATCTCTAATAACCCATTTCTGTGTTTTCCACCTCCCTTTTGGTCTGACACCTAAAAAAATAAAATTCTTCTACTGTATCTCCTTCAGTTTTCTTTGTTGAAATGAAGCATGCTCATGTTAATATTGTGGAGGTTGTAGCTTTTATTTGTTTTACACATTTCATAGAAGCACTAATTTTTTCTGTGGCTATATATCTAAGATGAGGATAAAGACATGTTTTAATAAATTCACTTATTTAAAATGATTTATTTTAATGAAGAAGAGTTTTGTTGAATGTTGGCACATGATATAAATCTAGAACTAGTCAGATATTAGGACCCACTATAGATTTGGCAAGCCCAGTTCAAAAGGCTAGACATCTCATGGGCTGTGTACTCTCCTCTATTTGTTGGACCAGGAAGGCTAGTCTGTTCTGAAAATGAAGACAGTCTGAGGAGATTTCATATTCTTTTGCAGATTGACCCATTTTTCCTTAAGGATATGTAATATCTCAGCATCTAAGGGCTGCATGGAAATGTTCTCTTTTTCACTTCTTTTCAACCTGAAACCAGTCCTATCCCCCACAGGGTATCTTAAAAATTGTTTCCCCAAAATCTAAAGTGACAAGATCTCCTGGATGGAAAATATATATTATGTTTCTTATAATATGGGGGTAGATATAAAAGAGGGAAAAGGATTGATGTCCATATTTTATTTCTGACATGGAAATATGTACACACACAACTCGTCCCTGCGGAAATGTATGGATAGCTCAGAAACTTTATCTTATTTATTTATTTTTTTTAGGCGAGGTAACCCCTGGTTGACCTCACAGATTGCAAGGACCTTGTCAGTTTACAATCCCTTTTTATTTTTTTTACGCCTACAACACCTGGTCTTCCTTGGTGGTCTTCGATCCAAGTACTAACTAGGTCTGACCCTGCTTAGCTTCCAAGATCAGACATCGGGCTTGTTCAGGATGGCATGGCAGTAGACTTTAGAAACTATTATGTGTTCAGTTTCCTATGGAAAAACATCTGAATGAGAGTGGCGAGAATCTGAGTGCTATTGACTAATAGGGTGCCTATGCTTCCCTGCTTGACAAACTAAGATTCAGTTACCCTAGCAGAAAAGATTCCAGAATATTACTCAGTATTGTGTTACAGAGTTGATTTTTTAAAAAAAAAATCTCAAACTGCATATATACATACATACATACATACATACATACATACATATATATATATATATATATATATATATATATATATATAAAAATAATATTAAATGGTGAACTTAAATTCTTGGCAATTATTTGATTTATGAATTCACATAGAATAGTCTTGTGCTGATTTTCAGTTATAGAATAATATTTTTATTTACTCTTCCTAAATTAAGATACTCATAAAATATTTTATCTAAAATATTTCTTCTTGAATATTTGCAAACCTAAGGTTTCCAGGTTATTGTTTTATAGGAGGTAATGTTGAAACATGAACACAAATATTCAACCTTTGAACATTTTTATGTTGAGGAGCAATTGGCTATAAATAGTTCATTTTTTGTTGTTGTTGCTATTTTTATTGTTTAGATATGTTGACATTTTGGGGACTTCAACTTTAGGAGCTCTCGTTCTCTCTTCCAGCTGCTCAGGCCAAATAACTAGAATCATCATAGTTGCCTTCACTTCGATGCCAAACCATGTTCAATGCATCCATAATCTGCCAACTTTCCTACAGCAGCATTCCCATCCAGAGTCACACTATCATTATCTGTCGCTTTTAGTACTGCATTAACCTCCTAATGGAACTCCATATTTTCTCCATCTCTCCCCTAGAATGATGACAGAAGTTTTATTTCAATTTGCTTCAGATCATGTTGCTGCCTATTCAATGCTAACCTGTATTCCCATTTTAGAGTAAAACTCAGAATCCATTATGTGTTTTATAATTCTCTACATTGCCTTCCCCCCATTCTCATTTCTTATGTTTCTGATTTAATCCTCTACTACTCTGCACCTCACTCATTCTGCTCCAGACTCATTACTCTCATTTTCTTTCTTGAAACTATGCGATGTCTCTGCCTACCTGTCTTTGTGCATGTTGTTCCCTTTCTAAAAATGCTTTTCCCTCATCCAGATTGCTTTCTTCCTCAATTTCTTTGGCATCCATCATATCTTCACTGACACTTTCTATTTTTCTTTCATATATATATTTTTTTTTTACTTTAGTGTGTGTGGTATACTTCAATGTGCTTATTATTAGACTTTATTGTTGTCTTTCTTACAAGAATAGAAGGTGAGATAGTTAACTGCTGTATCATTGGAACAATGCCTGGCCTAACGTGTACTCTCCATAAATACATGTTAAATGAATGACACCAGTTGTTCACATTTTTAATTTCCAAAACCTTAGGACTTATTTTGAGAGTGAAGTAAATGAGCATGTACTCCCCTGATGTCTTTTACATTTGAAATTTAATGCCTTGATGTTATTCTTGATGAGTTAGTGACCTACAAGGAGGCAATTTGCTTCATTAAGTGGAGAACTTGCTCAAAGAAAAAATTATAAATCACCTCTTCTAGAAGCTCAGTCTGCTAGATTCCTCCAGAACTCTCAATTCTGATAAAAATCACTGTAAATTGGATTTTTAAAATAATATTTTTCATTACATAAGTAAATATATTTCAGTGATTTGATGGGATATAGAAAAACAAAACTATTTTTCTAAATTGTCTTATATATATGTATATTTTTTTCAATTTATTTAACTGGGAGATTTTACAAGAGAGATTTAGTCTGCTTTTTCCCCCTATGGAACTGAATTATGGCTCTTTTGAACTCACCTCTTTAGTCAGTACCTCGAAAACTTCTCCAATGAGGTTCCTGGCCCTACCCATAATATACCTCGTTTCAGAGATAAGTTGTTTTTCTAACAGTTTAGAAAACTGTTCTATTTTTTTAAAAAGGGAAAAAATATATTCTACAGATGATTAGTTCAGAGGACTCTAGAATAATAGAGACAGCAGTAATCTGGCAAAATAGATATGCCTTCTAGTTATTTATCAGAACAAAAATATTGTGGGTATGTCAAGGAGAATGATCTGCTGCACAATTGTTTTCCAATTTGTGGTTCAGAGGATGGTCTCAGGAAATGCTCTTATTCCATACTTGATCCTACAAATTGATCACGCTTTCAATGTGAGCTCCAGAGAAGTGTTTGTTTGCTGCATACCACTCTATTACCACCTCCTAACTCAAATTCTTCTCAAATTTTTCTCATCCTAGAATTGTACTTTGTGATTGCTTATACTAAAAGGTGTCATAAGAAAAATTGGCACTAGTTATATTCACTGTGATGATGCTTTTGAATCTGCACCTTATGTTATGCAATGTCCGATTTATGGAGTCTCACAGGGTAAAACTGCCTATGGTCTCGATGATTCCTTAGTAAAATTAACCTGTTTTTATATTATGGATGCTGTGGCTCATTGAATGGATTGTTTCTTTGGTTACAGTAAAAATTAAGACTAAAGTGTGGTCTTTTGCTAGAAAAAAGTTTGAAGCCCTCTGTGCTGGTTGAGATCATACTTCAGAATGACTTGCTGAATTTAAAAGCAGGCTCTGCTACCTGCCAGAAGCATTTACTTAGCTAGTGAGTCATCCTCTGTGTGTCAGCTTCCTCATGGTAAGAGAGAATATATCTTCTCTCAGAGGGAAGTTGTCACGATTATATGTGGCAATTTGTAAGAATGCTTAAAACCGTGTTTTATCATGTTATAAGTGAAGGAGGAAAGAAACCCTGTGGAGTCGTTGTCACATAATCGGTGTGTTAACTCTTGAATTCTAAAACATAACCCCAATCTATGTTTACTTTGCTTTGTTTTCTTTACTTTTTTTTTCAAAATAATTTCTTATCCAAAGAGTTTTATATGTTTAAATAAATAATAAGACCTTTCTGTTAAAAGACTGCATTAAACTGCTTCTGGTAAATCAAGAAATAAATAGACATAATAAAACAGGTGTAATAGATCCATCTATTTTTCTATCATCTATCTATCTGTCTATCAATCATCTATCATGTATCCATTTTTCTATCCATCTCTATTTAACCATATTGATATAAATGTAAAATGCATATATGTAATAATAAAATATTTAAGTAATGCACTTTGTATTTACCTAGGTTTTCGTGTTTGATCAATCATTTGAACTGTCTTTATTTATCTCACTCTAAGCAAGATGTTGAATATTTAAATCTCATAGTGAGATCATTACTGTTTCCAATCTGCAGAAAATGCCTATGCTTTCTGGACTCATATCTTGGGTTCGAAATATTTAAAATGTGAATAAAAATTTAAGTGAACTTAATATGTCATACTATAATTAAAGAGTAATTATATTAAAGAGTATATTACATACATTATAAATTATAAATTAGTTTGCTTATGCTAAAGTTGATTTAGGGTCATAGAAACTGCATTGCTTTTAAGTAATTCACTAACATTATAACCTATTATAAAACCTTAGTCGGAGTACTGTGAATTTTGTGCATTCTATTATAGAAATTTCTCAACAGACTGGTCTACTCCTGTCAAATGTGATTATAAATACCAATAATATAATTCACTGTGAATCTCAATCAATGCATCTATATACGTATGTATGTGTACATATATACATATACATGCATATGTATATGTATATATAAGATATTTGGAGATTTCTAAAACTTACTGCACCTTGTAATTCTTATGTAATTGATAATCTGAAATTATTATTTTTTCTATATTTATTTCTGCTAAAGGTCCATTGCTTTTCTTGTAATCAAAATCTTTTTTGTTTATTCTCATCATAATTATATAGGCTGATATTATAACTCCTTCCCAGAGATCTAAAAGTCTGTAGTACTCAATTTTGATGTACAAACTGATACAGCATAAAATTACAGAACACTTTATTTTTATTGATGCTATTTTTTTTGTTCTAAAATAATTATACACAATTCTCAAGGTGCATTCAAAGGATACATGAGACATGTTTTTTATCCTACCAGTAGAGAAAATTTGCCCTGTGATAACTTTAATTGATGAGCAATCCAAAATATTGTATTTTTCTCCTCTAAATGATGTTTTTCTCACAAATATTTTATCAAGTTAAATTACACAGAGTTAAAAATTTACTTTTAAATTAAATTTTACATATTATGTATAATAAAGTAAGATTAAGAGACAAGAACAGAATGGAGCAGACGAAGTCAGGTGCAACATAGTCTGATATCATTTCCACTTGAAATTAAGCAAAATACTAAAGTATGCATTTTGTTGGTATGGATTATCTACTTTTCCTGTTACTGAGATTCAGTCATCACACATAAATAAATGCTTACTATTACATCTACCTATAAGGTAAGAAGACGATTCCTTAGCATTCCATCTTATCATCTCTCATTTAAGGGGAAGCTAAATCAACACGTACGAATCCCACTAACAAACAATATGTACTTGTGGTACACGGTGTTTCATTGCTAGACACCATTGCTTTCCTGTCATGGCCTAACAGGATACATTCATTCACTCTTGAGGTTTAGTCATGTGTGAGAAAAATGGAAAAAATTTTTTTTGATGAATTTTAAAGACTGTTGATTGTAAAGTTTCTTGTTTATTAGACAAAATAGCTATTTTGAGAAGATAAAAGGATCAAAAATGCACATTGAAGCTTTTTCTTTATGCTTTCTAGCCAAAAATTTATATATGTAAAAAAATAAAAGGTTTAAACATTTGACTCTAAAGCAATGGATATTTGCTATGACTCAAAGTGTGTAGAAATTGCCTATGTTATCATTTAACAATATGAATTCATTAAAAATATTTATTGAGACCTATTAGATGCCATTTAATTAGGAGAAAGTAGGAAAGATTAAAAACATACATTAATATACATTATCTTATTATATACATTAATGAAGTTGAATCTAATCCAAGACATAAAAACCAACTACAGTAGCCTCTATCCTCTTTACAATTATTTTAGGTTTTGATGTTTCCTGTGGTTTGTATATATTGAGCTTCAGGAAATATATTTGCATAACATAAAATTTATTAAAGTGTTTTATATATAATTATTAAAAATTTTCAGTCATGCTAAAAATATTTTATCATTTTTTTATCTACTTGGATATCTCAAATTATATTCCAAAATTCGTTACTGATACCTTTGTATTTCAAATTTATTTATTACTCTCTATCTTTCTTATTGAATGAAATAATATATGAAAATTCATTCACCATGGAAAGATAACTTTCACATGCTCCACAGGGAGCATGATTATACTGGTTTTAGTCATATAACTTCTTTCTACATTGGGTATTCCTTTTTCTCTTCTATCTATTAACATTCTATTAGTCTTCTTTTATCTTCATTCAGCACACATCTCTTTCTAACCCATTGACATATGTCTTTGGATACTCTCTGCCATTATCTTTTTTCTGTACTTCTGTTTGTACCCTACCTGTCACTAACCTGCACAGCTCTATCTCAATCAACACAGCTGCTGTAGGTGGAACTGTGTCACCTGAAATATATATGTTGAAGCCCTAACCCCAGTACCTGTGAATGGGATCTTATTTGGAAATGAGGCCTTTGCAGATGTAATCAACTTAAGATGAGGTCATATTGGGTCCGAATCCAATACAAATATATCTTTATAAGAAATGGAGACACAAAAATAGACATACACAGAGGGAAGATGATATGAAGACATAGGGAGAATGCCATGTGATGATAGGGGCAGAGAAGAGAGTAATAACTTATGTAATACAAGGAACTTAAAAGATTACCAGCAACACCAGGGGCTAAGAAATAACCATGAAATAGATTGTCCCCTAGCCTTCAGGGAAAATGTGGCCCTTGGACACCTTGATTTTGGCCTTAAAACTTCCAGAACTGTGAGATAATAAATGCCAGTTATTTTAAGCCACCCAGTTTGTGGTTTTTTGTGATGGCAATCTTAGGAATCTAATATAACTGGCATTGTATATATACAACCATAATATAGAGCCCTTTCAAAAGCAATGGCATATGAAAGTGTTGATAATTGGGTTTCCCAATCTCAGAAACTGAACCAGCTATTGAGAATTTACTGCCTCTGTCCATGCTCATTCCTACCTCTCATTCTCACAACTAATTATAAAGAAAAACAAACATGCAAACCAACAGAAAACCTTTCATTCTTTGCCAAAAACCAATGCCTCTGTCCATGCTCTGCTATAATTTCTCCATCAGTATCAGTATCCTAATCCTGACCTATGCAGAAGATTCAGTATGCTTCAGCTGAGAAGGGTGCGTGAGGACTTTAAAGAGTTACTGAATCAAAGTGTTCTAAAAATCAACTATGATGACATGACAGAGAAGAGACTCTGGAAGAAATTACAGAAGATTGGAGGCCAAATCACTGAGGCGAATTTGAGTGAACAATAAGACTAGAAAAGCCAGTACAGCCAGAGGAGATATTCTGAACTTAAGAATTTGCCCTTTGGTGTAATAAATAAAATAAAAGCTTCTTCAGATCAGTAGGCACCTTGACAAACTGCTTTGGGCCCTTTACCTTTGGGGACCTACTATTATGAACAATCAAATCTTGATATTTTGATAATTTGCTTTATATCTTTAATTACATCCTCTTTCTGAAAACTAAACATGTTTACTTTCTGCTGACCCCTTTAGTCAGAGAAAATCTGTTTAAAATTTCTCTACCTTTTAAATAATAGATTCTAAAAACTATTCCCTCATAAGAAATAAAACGAAAACAAATCCATGTCCTATCTAGAGCAAGCCTTTTTATGCAACCACATAAGGTTTCCTTTTATTCCTCAACCTTTTGAAATATTTGTCAGCTTCCTCTGCTCTACTGAACTGTTCATTTCCTGATTCGTTACTGGTTTCTGCATTGTCAAATTCAATGCACTTTTTGCTTCTCACCCTTCTTAAATTTTACATAATCTTTCTATACTTAGTTGTCCATTGCCACTCTCAAGACCTTTCCTCATTCACTTGAACCCTCTCCCTTCCTCTTTTTCTGCCCCAGTCTGACTCTCTTAGTCTTTTCTAGATGCTAATCTCTTTGAGAATTCTCATAAACTCCTGTGGCATCAGCTATCACCTATTTGTCAGTGGCTCTCAAATTAATATTTGCAATCCAGAATTATTCTTTAAATTAAAAAAAAATCTTTGATTCACTCTTTCCTAAGCAATGCCAAAATTGGCATGTTCCAAACTAAATGTTTTCTTTCAAAAATATGCCTTTTCTTGTATTGCACCTTTTTTTCATGGCATGAATAAATATCTCCAGAAACCATACTTTCTTCTTCATCCTTACTACTACTCTCATAGTGTATGTAGGACCATGTTTTCATTTCTCTTGTCTAGTGCAAGATCTTCTTAACTGAATCCTGTGCATCCAGTCTTGCCCTCATATTCATCCTATATTCCACTCCTAAAACTAGAATCTTAACGGGTTGCCACTCTTCTTAAAATTTCTCAGTAACTCTCATACATAACATAGAATCAGGTTGGCTTCTTAGAATGGCATACAACGAAGCATGTCTTGAACTGAGTCCACATCTCTCCAATTTCTTTTAGTTTTTTGTTTTTCTTGTTGTTTTTCTGGCTATAGGATTACTACTGTCAGTTTTCCAAATTGGCCAAAATTCCTTATGCAGCTGTAGCTTTAAATATATTACCTCTGCTTTCCAACTAAGCATTGTTCAGTAGATTGTCTCCTAAAATTGGCATGCTTGTCCAAATAACCCCATTCAGGGGATTATTCAAACCCTTCTCAATTTGATGAGGTGTCCTGATTTGGGAAGCTTCATTATAATGATTATTTGGGTTATACAAAGTTAGGTCTGATGCTTTACTCACTTTTGTGACCTCAGCATTCAGATCAGGTTCTAGTCTAGAGTAGGCATTTGAATAATCTTTGAATAAATATGCCTATTGTTTTTTTTTTTTCCCTGCAGGCTTTGCTTATTCCTATTAAATGCATTTGTAATTTTTTTTCCCCCTGGTATCTCTACTTACTGTTAGATCTTTATTGAATCTATAAGTTAATGTGTATCTCATCAATAGTGTCTTCTTCGGTTGTACTACTACTACTACAATTTTAAATTTGAGCAAATTTTAACATATATTTTTAAAAAGTATATTTTCCTTGAGATCTTGTTTGATGTCACTACACACTAGTAGGTTTAACAAGTTATATATTTTTATGCTCATCTCACAGATGAGAAAACTGAGATCTATAAAGGCTATTACGTTGACCATGGTCCGATGGTTAGAAAGTGCCAAAGTTGGTACTAAGTTAGTAGACTGTCAACTAGTGTAGTGGCCTTTCAATATACCCCTCATCAGAGAAAATGGATGTTTATAAACTTTTATGTAGATCAAAGTGACCACTGGTCATGCTGACTCTGCCAACTTTAATGGCAATATTTCTAGTTGTGAAGAACACAACTTTCATAGCTCAACTTCACTAACTCAGCAAGTTACTGCTTACTCTATGTCATTGGGAGAGTGAGTTAATGTCTCAGAAGTAGCTCAGGATTATCATCATACTTATCATTTGTGAAATGGAAACAAGGGTTGCCATGAATATTAAATTAATTACTATATAGATATTGGATCTAGGAATATAGCTTTCATGCAGAAAGAAGATTATCATCAAATGGGTAATTACGAGAAGGAAAGAGGCCAATTAATTGAGACCAGAATATGATGTTGAGAAAATTTGACAGGATACAGGTATCAAGACAAAATACCAAATAAAATTATTACAATATTGCTAAAAATAACATCACAATTTAAAAAATAGGTATAATTAAATATAAAAAAATTGATTAATACTTAGAAAAATAAAATTGGGTTTTAAAAATGCAAAAACATCATTCTTGTAAAATATATCTTATTTTAGTTATTTTAGTTATTTTTATATATAAAAATTTCACAAAGTTCACTCTGTTGAAATACAGTCCATATTAATAGCTTTTAAGTGTAAGGGGATATCACATTGACATTTATATAAAGTATTTGTGTATGTATGTGTGTATCACAATAAAGGATCTATTAAAATAAAATTAAATATTTTACATTTTATTATCTTTTGCTTATTTTTATTTTATTTAAGTCTCTTAATATTGATAGGCAAGTTATTTTGCTGACAACTTATGTGCTATGAAATTAGAACAGGATATGCTGCACTTAGTATTAGAACAACCAAAGTTCTGATCAGGAGGGGGACAGTGGCTTAATGCTCATTATTTTGCACTGCTGATCACATTATATGTACTCTGAATTTAGAAGGAAAGTACTTGTCTTTTATGGAGTTTGATTTCAACTAGGTATTCACCATATTTTTAACTTGTACATTACTTTCACCGACACAGATCCTTATAAATGATTTCTATTAGAGTTAAATATTTCAGTCGCTTGAGAAGATGCAGTGCAGTGCAATTCTGCATCTGAATTGGTACAGTTCATTCCTTTTATATTGCAAAGTATATTCTTACAGAAACAGAACTTATGCCATCATTTTCTAAGTAGGTAGCGTGGCATCCGATCCATTGTGACAGAGAAAAAAAAAATGACTCCAGACTATCTGCAGTATATTTTGCTGAATGTTAACAGCAGGTTCAGATGTGTTTCATTCCTGACCTTGTGAAATGCTTTCTTGCTTATGCAATGCTTCATACATCAAATACACAAACTGGGCTTCAGCTGCTTGCACAAGGAGATACTTCTGAAAACAAATGTTCAGGTCAGTTTCACCAATGCCATTTTTCTTCTATTATTCCATGGCATGAGACATGCATGATATATGTCTTTATATTTTAAATGTGATGCAGAAAAGTCATGTGAATGTTTCTTATTCCAGTGTTATGAAAAATATCTTTAAGCTGTCAAATCAACTAATATTTCTAGTCATATTGACAGAATATTGTTTCTATTATTTCTATCTGTTCATCATAATTTAACAGGTGTATGTGTCTCTGTATGAGTGTGCGTATATGTTAATGGTATATTATTTGATTTGAAAAGTCATATATCTAAACATTGTAAACCTCAGTAAATTTCTGAGGCTATGAGTTCTAATACTTGTTAGGTTTGGGATATTTTCAATACTTAAATTGAGAAAATATTTAGGACTCTAATAGAAACAGAGAATTTTAGTTTATTTTTGAAACATAAACAGAAAAACAATCGAATGTTAGAATCAGAGGCACATGTAGAGAATGAGGCACAGTTTTATCCTTTGATTCAAATTTCAATAAATATTGTTTAGATCTTTCTATATGTTTAACATTCTAAAAGTGTGCGACTCAAAGACTTTAATCAATTATAATCTGGTGATGATAGTTCATAGATAAAGTAAGTTAGACTTTATTTTTAAGTATCTTTTCAGTTAGTAAAATTTTCTACAAATTAAAAAAAATCACATGTCTAATTGCATTGTTTTGCTTACTACAAATAGCAATCCACTTAGTCACAAAATTTCAGTTCATACACAATAACACTGAGGGAATTTTATCAAAAAGAAATCTAGGTGAAAATGTGGTTGATATTAGTAATGAAATATTAGCATGGGGTTTTGCTCATTTAATTGTAAAAGGAACATATTCAACTTTAGTGGAGGAAAAAGTCTCAAAACAACTGTTGTCTAGGCTGTAGAAACTAAGAAGAATTAATGCAGGCTGCAACTTTGTGATAAACACTAGTGCAGGTTAATGGTTTTTATTTTATCCAGTCAGCATCCTTCACGCACAGCCCTTTGCAGTATGTGATTAGGGAACACCTGATATCCCCTCAACGGTTTCAATGAGCCGGATCATAAACTTGGTCACCAGAGGTGAAGGAAGAAAATGAAGAAATGTTGTACAAGCTGATGTGCTGAGTCACTTCGCACTCTGGGATCTCAGGGCAGTCACTGATGTTTAGATGAAAATGCCATAGATCTAGACAATTATGTCAGCACAGGTATATTGAGAAATTGCTAATGTCCACCATGACTTTGAATATTAGCTCAACTAAGCATCTCTAAGATGATAAGTATAACTATTTTTAACATGACATACACCCAGACAGAAGGTTTATATTTTATGTATCAGTTTTCCTCATTTAAATCTCATATGTTCTTTTTTTTTTTTTTTGCATTTGAACTACCTAGTGTGGCAATTCAGAGTAATACTATCTTGTACATCTTGTCTCACCATAGGAACATTATTTTCTGTTTAGTGTAAATATACAGGTGGTCATTGATATTTTGCTACTATTATAAGTAGCAAAATATGATTTCTATATGATTTCTATATCTTATTAAAAACTACTGCTGCTTTTGTTACAGATTAGTTTCATGTTGAGCCGTCTCTATTAATATCAAGATTTTAACTTGTAAAATACTCACTTTTCTGACAGTAGAGGCAAAATGAACATAGAAATTTTAGAAATATCCCCTCCAGCAGCATATTCATATTTCTACTACATAGCTACATGTATTGCTTATAATTGCTTGCTTTCATATATTTTTATTTCATTAGACTTTGAGCTTCCTTGGTCCAAAGATGATGTATAATTATTGTCTTTATTTTTAACATTACATACAATATGCAGCATGTAATAGTTAATAAAAAACAAATATATATGTTAAAAATAGCAAACAAAGTACATGGGGGAATAAAATAAATTGATATAATTTCATAAATGGTTAGAAACAATACCATTAATTTTGCTGACTGAGCTACAGAATTAAAAGACAAAGTGAATTTTCTTTATCTTTGTGACAATTTAGTCTTCAGAAAATTCAGTTCTCTAGATAAAGTATAAAATTAGAGGTTATATTATCACAGAGATTAATACATATTAATTATAATAAAGTCTGCAATTTGTATTTTAATCATGTAGTAACTACTACTAGTTATTATGTGTTTTTTATTTCTGCGATGTCCTGGCTATAATGTAGAGAAACACTTTTGCCCAGTTAGAATAACTTCTGTGATGAATTATCTCTCAAACATAAAATAAAATATACCAATATTTATGCTTACTTTTCTGTATAAAAGCTTTTTTTAGTAACTCATAAAGTTGAATTGTAGCCCATTACAAACCATGCGCCATCCTTGAGAATTAACTTTGTGTACTATAGCTGTGGAACAGAATATAGTTCACTGGCCCCAAATGCAACCGGACATCTAATTTTTACATTGCTCCATGAGATTTTAGAAGAATTAGTCTCTGATAACTGAATTTATGAAGGTGTTAGTTATAAATGTTAGTTAAGAAGGAGAGCTCCCTGGTTATATCAGCAGTCTCCGAGAAAGTCATCAGTCACCAAGTGTAAGTCAGTTTTGTAGTCTGGAACTAAATGGTATTGTAGGTACAGGACCAAATTTAATTTTTTCTACAGACCATAAAGTAATTGTTCTTAAGGGATTGATTAGCATAACTTATAAGAAGAATAAAGCTAAACACAAATGCCAATTATTCCTGAAGTTCCAGTGGAAAAAAAATCTCACAAGAGGATCTTGATATGCGTGTTGCTTAATCAGCATGTTTTCTGTCTCTTAGAAAATCTATTATGATAAATTATGATTATAGTGACCCTTAAACTGAAATTAATAATTCTTAATAGATGCAGAAAAATTTAATTGAATAATCTTAATGAAAAATTCCATAACGAAGTTTTTTTCTGATATAGTCAAATGGAATTATATATTCTGAGGTCCAATCATCATTTGTATTCAAGAGTTTTGTGAAAAAGCTGACTTTTATAAAACATTTTTTGAATGTTTTTTTTCTTCAAGTTTATATGGTCTACTATTTACTAGCTATTAGTAAACCCAGTTGTTTTTCAGATGTGCTAATATTAATCAAGCTATATTGGTGTCTTCCAAATTGTATTCCTTAGAATACTATTTAAGGAGATGATAATAAGTATAGCAAAAAAATGTAGTTAATCGTCAAAAGATTTGGAAAAGAATTGCAGTCCATACAGAACTGTTGGAGAATCACAATGCAATGGAGCATATTAAACATTCATCCTTACATTAAAAATAAAAACAGGAAATATAACATTTAATGTTGTTTAATAAGGTGTTTCCAAACATTTTTCTGTAAAGTGTGAAACAGGTGTTCTTAGAATACAGGATAACACTATAAAATAAAATGTTTTTTTAGAATAGTATTCTTGTAAATCACTGGTTTTTTTTCTTTTCTTTTGCATTTATTAGAATATTCATATTCCGATCTTCCTAGCTTTCATATAACAAATACACACATTTGTTAATGTTGTAATAAAACAATAGCTTTATTAAAGTATAATCAACATACTATAAACTGCATATATTTAAAGTTTTCAGTTTAGTAAGTTTTGTTATTTGTACACAATCATGAAACCATTATTCTAATCAAGACAATGACCATATCTGTTACCTCAAAAAATGTCAAAAAATGTTCAGGTATACCTTTGTAATCCTTTCATTCTGACCCAGGCAAACATTGATCAGAAGCATTTGATGGACTTCTAAAAGGAAAAAAAAAAAAAAAAAAATATATATATATATATATATATATATATAACATATAATGTACATATTATATATTTTATATATATAATATATATCTCTTTATTATTATATATTATTTATATATTATATCATATATATATGTATATATATATATATATGTATATATATATATATATAGGCTGAATCATATAATAGTTTCTTTCTATTGTTTGTTTTCACTCAGTATAATTATACTGAGTTTCAAACATGATGTTCATTTGTTTTTATTAATAAATTGTATTCAGTTGTATAGATACATAGGTTTGGTTGGTCATTCTAGTCTTTGGCGATTACAAGAAAATTCTATGAATAATTATTTGCAAGTCTTTGTCTAGACATATACTTTTTTCTCTTGGATTAATGCCTATAATGGAATTTTTGAATCGTGTCTTAGAAGTATGATTCACTTTTTAAGAAACTATTAAAATGATTTGGAATATGTTTTTGCTATTTAGCTTTCTTAGCAGAAACATGAGATTTTCTCTTTTTCCATAACCTCACAAAAAACATGGTTGAAACTTTTTTAAAAAATTTAGTTATTATGATATGTGTCTAGTTATAGCTAGATAATCATGATTTTAATTTGCATTTGGCTAAAGACTGATAATGCTGCTTACCTATGCATGTGTTTTTTTGCCATTTGCATATCTATTTTTGTGAAATACTTATTCAAATAATGTGGCCATGTATTTTTGTCCATATTATTTTCTTATTAATTTTTGTGAGTTCTTATATAATTAAACATGTTCTTTTTTAGGTTTATGATTTGGAAATATCTTCTCTAAATATATGTTTTATTTTTGTGTTCTCTTAAAAATGTATTTTGAAGAGAAAAAAAGTTTTAATTTTGATGAAGTCTGTTATCAGTTTGTTCTTTTAATGACCATGCTGTGGTGTTGTATGTAAGATACATACATACATATAACCCAAGATCAAAAAAGTTTTCCACTGTTTTTTTCCAGAAATGTTATACTTTTCGCTTTTATTATTATATATATAGCCATTTTGAGTTATATTTTTGTGTAGCTTGCAAGGTATGGATTGGACTTTTTTTGTATGAATACTCAAATATTTCAGCATCAATGATCTAAAAGGTTATTCTTTTTTACATTGAACTGCTTTTGCATCTTTGCTGAAAGCCAGTTGCCCTTCTAAATGCGGGTCTATTTCTGTACTCTTTTTCACTAGGAACATCTATTTGGCTTTTCTACCTAAATACCACATGTCTTGATTACTGAAGGTTTAGAATGACAGTTGGAACAGATACCATTCATATTCAAATGTGCTCTTTTTTAAAGTTGTTGGCTGCTTGCTGTCCTTTGTATTTCCTAAAAATTTCAGCATCATTTTGTCAATTTCTACAAAAAAAAAAAGCTTACTGGAATTTTGAATGGAGTTAAAACTATAATCAATTTGAGGAAATTTCTATCATACGCATATCAAATCTTCTGCCACATAAACACAGTATAGCTCTCTATTTATTCGAATTTCAATTTCTCACAGCAATGTTTGTAGCTTTTATCATAAAGGCTATTCACATCTTTGTCATATTTATCCCTAGGCATTTCATATTTAATGCTATAGCTAATGGTATTTTTATTTTTTTTATTTTGAGTTTCAATTGTTCACAGCTAGTATATATAAATATGGTTGATTTTTGTGTGTTGATCTTATGTGTTGCAAACTTGTACACTCTATCCATTTGTAAAGCACTCTGTTTTTTTCTACGTAGAAAATCATGCCATTTGCAAATAAAGATAATTCTATTTCTTCCTTTCAAATATGTATAACTATTTTTGCCTTCTTGCACTATGACCTATCGTGCCATGTTGAATAAAAGTGGTGAGTGCAGACATCCATGTCTTGCCCATAATTCTAATGGGAAGGCATGCAGTCTTTCACCATGTTGAGTTATTGATATTCATCTTTATTATTCTTATTCCAAAAGTACACACGAAGTGTTCTCAATCAGAAATAGATGTGTTAATTTTCTAGCTCTGCCATAATAAAGGACCACATACTAGGTGGTTTAAAGAATCAGAACTTAATTTTCTAACAGTTCTGGAAGCTAGAATTTCAAAATTAGGGTATCAGTGGGACCATGTTCTCTCTGAAGACTCTATGGAAGAATCAGTTTCATAATTTTCTCTTAGTTTCTGACGTTGCTAGTAATGCTTTGTGTTCCTTGGCTTACAGACACATCACCGAAAAGCCCTGTTCTTAGTCACATGGTGTCATTAATGTGTGTCTCCATTATTGTCTCTGTCTTCTTTTAAAGACACGAGTTGTGTTGGATCAGAATCCAAGTCAATAACTCCATTTAAACCTGATTACATCTGCAAAGATCTTACTTTCAAATAAGGTTATGTTTACAGGTATCAGGTGTTATGCTTCAATATACCTTTTTGGATGATGTGATTCAACCTATAACAACTGTTTTTGATTTTCAAATTTGATTTAATCTATTTTATATCTACTGTCCTAATATAACATTGAGGTTAGTACTATATGAGGTTAGTACATGTTTGAGTGTCCATCATGATACTCACCTGTTTACTGACAGCATCAATGATAGACAGATGACATCCCAAAAGATAAGCTAACAAATACTAACAATTTATTTATAGCAGATATAAAATATGTATTTTTTAACTTAATCAGTGATTTTTTAAGTTTTAATTTCTGTTAAGGCTTAACAATTTATAAATTTTATATATAAAGCTAGAGATCACACTACTGAAATATCAATGAATAAGCAATAGTGGTTCTTCACTACAGGTTTCCCCTGCTATCTGAAAGTAGAGAGCTCCTATGTTAGCTGGAATGGTGTAAAGCAAAAAAAGCAATTACCTTAGGACATGTCTTGCTAACAGATGCACAAAATAATTTGAGATAAAGTGCAGATGCTCACAGACACAGCTCAAAGCTATGATGGATTGAAGCTGAGATGCTGAGTGTCATTCCTGGGGAAGCATCTTGGCTGTGCCACTCATTGGCTTGGGCGCATGCTGCCTCTAAAAGATTGCTGCAAAACAAACCCAGAATGGTATTTTATCTTTTCGCCTTTTTTTTTTTTTTTGCAAAAGTGAAAATCTTCAGATTTTTTTTGATTAATAAAAATAGGTACTAGTGCAGGTCTTATGTAAAAGTGACGTGGCATAAAACGTCGTTTTGGGAAGTTTGGAATACATCTACCTCATTGTAAACATCAAGTGAGAGTAGTAGTGACTGATATATTTTGGTCAGTAATCTGGTCTCTAATTTACTGTATTTTCTATTTATTAATATTGCTTCTTAAACCAAATCCACTTCATTTTCTCATATTATCTGCCTCAGCCTCATAGGCATATGTGCTTTTTTCCCTAGACTACATTATACTCCTGAGCTATTTAACATCAAAACTCACTCATAAAACCCCTGTGATAAACCCACAAGGACACCAGGCTCTGAAATAATGACAGTCGTATTATATTAATCTTTATAAACAACATATTGCTTATCATAGGGTCTGATATTTGTTGATTAGTGATTTCTTTATTTATAAAAAAGCATTGAGTTGCAGTGTCTCCCATCTTTATATCTAATAACAAATAGGCCCTACCTAGATGTATAAAGGACAGTTGCAAATAGAATAAAAGAGATGCTGATTTCCATATTATTCAAATAATTGCTATCAAATTGTACTTTTGCAAAAATCTTAAATGATTTTAAGTGCATAGTAAATTGTTTGAATCAAAATAGTTAAATCTATTCATTAGTTTATTCTTAGTGTTTGTCCAGGTATATTCACTTTATTACATTTTCGGTAGAATTTAGCCATCACATTGAACAGATTTGACATCAGGTACTATGGACAAAAATGTTTATGACAACACAAAATAGCAACCATTCATAATTTCTTAGAAATCCTTGCTGTTTTTTCTGCTTCAAAATTATTGTTCTTACTTTAATTCTTGTTTACTTTCTATACACAGGTTACCATTTTATGTAGGGTACAAAATATGCAGAGGGAGAATAATACAGTGGAACAAAATGAAACAATAAAAAACAAACTGAAATAATGGACTTTGGAATAAGACAGCCCTAGTACAATTTTCTAACATGTTACCTTAATAGAATTATTTTACATTTCAGTTTCTTTTATGTTCTCTATAAAGGAAATACTATTATGTGGATTTTATTATTATCATAATATTCCATTTGACTCTACCCCAACCAAAAGGACCCTGCTATCCTAGTGAATTTTTCTTTCTTCTGTACTTTCATCCCATTGTTCTACACTGACTGTTTCTCTGAAGTATATAAAATGATTTACTTTCTCATCTAAGAAAATAAATTTAAAAAGCTTCATCTCCCTTCACATGTACATACTGTGTAAAAGCCTTTTCTTTAATCAAAGTCATCTTATTTGAAACAAAGCAAAAAACAAAGTGTTACTCATTGTCTTAGATCATTTAGGCTGCTATGACAAAGTACCACAGTTGGGTAGCTTATAAACAATAGACATTTGTTTCTCAGAGTTCTGGAGGCTAGTAGTCCAAGGTCAGGATTGACAGCATGGTGAGGACCCTCTTCTGGGTTGCAGGCTTCTCCTTATTTTCTCATATGGCAGAAGGGGCAAGGGATGCCTCTGGGGTCTCGTTTGTTTTTGTTTTTGTTTTAATATGTTGTAAAATTTTATTTAATGCACAAAGGAATATAAAACAATAACAACTAATAGCAAAAAGGAAGTAAATACTCAAAAGTGTTAAATTGGATGAATCGCAAGAAACTTAATATATTAAGCATATTTATTAGAAACATAAAAATAATAGACATTTAATAGCCCCTTAGAAACTAATAGGCTAAAATGAATTCTTGAACTTCCTAGAAATGGAAAGAATATACTTGTAAAAGGATGCAAAATTATTCAGAAAACATTAAATAAACTCAATCCAATCTGTATCATCTGCATATACAAGAGCATATACAGTGTTTGTTTATCCTGATTAAATCTTGAGTTTCAGGTGCAGTTGCAAATAAAAATATAAGATAGCCAGTTATATTTGAATTTCACATAAATAGTAAATATAATTTTTAGCATAAATGTGCTTTATGCAATATGTCTCATGCAATATTTGAGACATAATTATATTGAAATATTATCATAATTTTTTTTTAATTGGGCTGAGGTGGGTCCTGGGCAAACAAACTAAAGGACCCTAGGTAATTTTTTAAAATTTATTTTCATTATAGTGACATTGGTTCATAAAATTCAGTGTTTCAGGTGTACAATTCAACAGCAAGGCATATATTGACCCCTTTTACCCCATCTACCTTCCCCTTCCCCTCCATCCTCTGGTAACCTATTGTCCATCTCCATGAGTCTCTGTTTGTTCTGTTTGTTGCTTCTAGGTTTATATCTCACATATAAATGATATTATGTGGTTTTCAACTTTTTTTATCTGACTTATTTCACTTAGTATAATGCCCCCTACGCTTTATTAATTTTGTTGCAAATTGTAGGATCATGGATGAATAATATTCTGTTATACACAAACACACACACTCTCTCTCTCTCTACACACACACACACACACACACACACACACACACACATATACCACATCATATGATGTGGTATATAATATGTATAATGTATAAAAAATATAATATATATTTTATATATTACATCTTTATTATCTATTCCGCCCTTGACGGACAATTAGTTTGTTTTTAAATCTTGGCTATTGCATGTTTATTGCAGCGTTATTCCAGATTCTGTTTTTATTTACTTTGGATATACATCCAGCAGTAGGACAGCTGTATCATATAGCAATTGTATTTTTTATTTTTTAAGAAAACTCCTTAATGTTTTCTATAGTGGCAGTACCAGTTTGCATTCCCAAAAGAGGTGTACAAGAATTCCCTTCTCTCCATGTCTTCTTCAAGATTTATCTCTTGTCTTTTCGACAATAGTCCTTCTAACAGGTGCACATTCATATATCATTCTTCTTTTGTTTTTCATTTTCCTCATGATTAGTAGTGTTCAGCCATTTTCACACAACTATTGATCATTTATGTGTTTTCTCTATGAAAAAAATCTCTATTCAGTTCCTCTGTTCATTTTTAAATGGACTGTTTACTTGTTTGCTAAGTTGTATGAGTTTTTTATATATTTTGGATATTAACCCCTTGTCAGATATATGACTTGCAAATATCTTCTCTCTTATTCCATTGGTTTTCTTTTTATTTTGCAGATTATTTATTTTGCGGTACAGTGGCTTTGGAACCAAGGAGGTAGATTTGATAATCTCTGAATCACCTTTGGGGTTCTCTTTCCTTTCTTGAAAACTAGTGCACATTCACAGCCAAGTAGCTCTATGGTTCCTTCGTGAAAAATCTAAATGGAACATCTTTTCTATCTCCTTCCCCTTCAACCCAAACTGGCTATTTTCCTGCTGAAGTGGCTGATTAGGTCTTTGATTAATACTCAAACTAATCTCCTCATCAAAGTTCACATGGCCTCACCCTTAGCGTTTTTTTTTTTTTCCCCCTAGCATGCTTTCTGTCTTTTGGCAATGTGAGTAGGCTGAGAATATTCCAATTTTTAAAGTTCTGGTATGTTTTAATTAACAGTACCATTTTTAAATCATTCCTCTTTTCTTGCATTTTACTGTAAGCTTTCGAGAGAAGCCAAACCACACCTTCACACTTTGCTTAGAGATTTAATCAGCCAGATATTCAATTTCATCACTCACAAGTTATAGCTCTCCCAAAATGCTGGAACATGAACACAACTTAGTTAAGTGCTTTGCCACTTTACAACAACGATGGACTTTCCTCCGTCCTCAAAACATGTAAGTCATTTCTGTCTGAGACCTCATCAGACTAGTCTTTAATGTCTCTATTTCTACCAACATTCTGTTCAGGGCAGAACAGAATTCTCTGAGAAGACTGAAGCTCTCTCTACAGCTCTCTTCTCTCCCTTCTGGGTTCTCACCAGACTTGCTTTTAGAGCCCATTTATGGCAGTACAGGCTATTTCTAGAAGGAACCTCCAGACTATTCCTGCCTCCATGGATCACTTAGTTCCAAAGCTGCATCCATACTACAGGTATTTGTTACAATAGCTCCTCCTCTTCTTGCTACCAATTTTTCATATTGGTTCATTCGCACTGGTAGTGGATCTATATAATATGATTTTCTCCTAACTCCCAAACATGTTCCTCATTTCTTTCTGTGATTTGTTGTTAATAAGATTCCTCCTTACCCAATTATATAAGACACAAGACCAAAAGGTAGTAATAGAAGTCTTCCAGCTCATACCCTTCTGTATTAATTTTCTTAATCTTATGTACTGTCTCTGTAAATGTGGCTCAAATAGATCTTTCCCTCTTCCTGCCTACTATACTCTTCTAAATCATCTTTTTTTTTTCTGTACTATGACCATAGTCTGAGTTTTCTGCCTTCATTTTCTCTTCCCTGAAATTCAAATCATTACCAAAATGAAAATTTTAAACTGCCAACCTTGTTTTGTTATTCCCCTGCATGTAACACTCCTTCATGTTTTGTTTCCAGTAACAGTGATGTTAGGAGAAGAATTCATGGGCCTTGGCAGGTACTCATTCCAATCTATTTTGGTAGAATGATGAAATAATAAAATCTATCAGAATGTTTATTTTCTTTTATTTTTTATTAATTGTAAAGCATAAATATAATAGAAATCTAGCCTCAACTGTGTGTTTAAAAAACTTCAAAAAACAACTTGTAAAAAACTTACAGAAGTTTTAGATTAAACCTATATTTTGCACTTTCTACAGTCTTTTGCATCCCTCCTCAATCATATCTTTCTGGTCATTTTAAAATAATTGGGTATTTTCATTCTAAATGCTTCTCTGACAAATAGAAATAGTGTATGTCTGGTTAATTACAAAACTGCATGTCTGTTCCTAAAGATATATTTTCCCTGGGGTGTTTTTTTTTTCTTTCCACAATAGCCAAAACACAATTGGCATTCATAGAGGAAAAAAATAATTTCTTCTATTTTCCTTGAACTGTTTTCTTTTGACTCATAGGAATCTAATTCTATTAATGAAGAACTCTCCTTTCTATATATGAACAAAAAAAGTATCACTTGTAGAGAAATATCAGCTCTAAAAAGAAACATAGTTAGAAAAAGGGTATAAGCATTTAAGAAGTCAATATAAAATAAGTTTAATTTTAAAGTTGCTTATTAAATTTCATTTAATGTAAATGACTAATATTTTTTTGAGTTTCTTAGGTAAATTTTGAGTAATGATAATATTTGTCTTGGATCAAATTGGGTTTATTTAGATCCTATCTTCAAGTCACAACAGGCTTCTCTTTTAACACTGTCCAATTATATACTGATATTAATCTTTCTTTCTTCTTATTTTTCTTATCACTAGCAAATCCTTCTGGGGAGAACTAGACATTCCAATAGATTTGTCAAGTGAAATGGAGAATTTAGACTCTACCTGATGAATATCTCAGCTCACATCTAGGCTGAGCATACAAATATCCTGCCTGTCAAAAAAGTACTCCTTGTGGGTCATTGTCAAGACAAGTGTTTTTAATACCAAATATTTTGAAATTTAAAAATATAAGACATGTTATTATGTCTGAGGCTTTTTTTAGAACAGGTAGTTAATTGTTAAATGATCACTTTAATAATTCAGGAAACCTTACATAGCTAACAAAATCTTCTCATTTTATTTTTTCAATGTCTCTTTTCGATGTTATATGGGCAGTCACAATAAGCTTATTAACAATTACTAAATTTCAGTGATTTAACAGAGTTCAATGTCTTTCTTCCAGAAGTAGCAGAATAAAAGGTAATGATAATTTTGACATTATATTGATATAACATAAAATTTATATTAAATTTATTATTTTTATATTCAGTTCATATCTTCATTTTCTTTAAAGATTAACATTCACAACAAAAATTATTTCCTGAAGTGAACATGTAAAATTATGTTAATATTTATAATTTTTACTCATTGAGCTAATTTAAAAAACTTTTTCGCTAAAACCTCTGAAGGATTCAATATGCAAATTGATAAATAGGCCTGAATATCAGATCATCATTGGCAACTTTCACTATTTCATTGAATGTTGATGGTTTGGTTATAAAGTTTGAGAATCATCACATCTGTAATTAGTGTTGTTTTTTCAATAGCCCAGGTACTACTCTATAGTCCTCTGGTAAACCACTTGTCTATAGTCCATGTCTATGAGTCTTTGTCCTGTTCATTTGGTGCTTTTAGGTTTATATCACACATGTAAGTGGTATCATGTGATTTTCAACTTTTTTGTTTGGTTTCTTTTGCTTAGCATGATTATCTCGAGGTCCATTCATATTGTCACAAATGGCAGTATTTTATCTCTTCTTATGACTGAGTAATATTCTATTATATACATGTACCACAGCTTCATTAGCCAATCATCTATTGTAGGACACTTTGGTTTCATCCATGTCCTGGCCACAGTGAATAATACTTCTATGAACATTGTATACAAATATCTTTTTGGATATATGTTTTCAAGTCTTTGGGGTAAATACCTACTAGAGAGATTGCTGATAGATCAATTCTTAGTCTTTTTGAGGAATGTCTATACTGTTTTTCATAGTGGCTGTACAGATTTGTAGTCCCACCAGCAGTGTATGAGGGTTCCTTTTTCTCCACATCCTCTCCTATGTTATTACATTTGTTATTGCTTGTCCTGTTGACTATAGCTATTCTAACAGGTATAAGAAGGTATCTCATTGTGGTTTTGATTTCCATTTTTCTAATAGCTAGCAATGGTGAGCATTTTTCATATAGTTATATGTCCTCTAGGGAGGAGTGTCTGTTCAGGAGGTCTGCCCTTTTTTTGGTTACCAGAGGACTTTTAGAATAGTGGTTACTTGTGGGGTGAGGAGGAACAGGGAGATAGAAGGGGAAAAGAGGGTAAAACTAGAGGGGTAGAGGTAGGGTGAAGTGGGTAAAGGGGATCAAATATATGGTAGCTAAAGGAAACTGCCCTTTGGTGGTAAACACATAATAGAATGTCAAATAATAATGTACACCTGAAAATTATATAATTGTAGCACTCAGCATTTCAATAAACAAAAATAAAAAATAAATAAATAAATAAATAAATAAATAAATATTCATAAAATTTAAAAAATAAATAGCCAAAGTGAAATATCACATTATATTAAATTTTAAAAATAGACTTCTATAAAGCATTGTTTTAATCAATTGCATTTTGATCATTTTTTGCTTTGCTATCAATTAAAAATATATATTTAGATTAAAAAGAAATTATATTTAAAGGACTTAACTCAGAATCTGTAGGATTGATATACAATCGATTCTATATAACATATATTTATTTTTAGAGTTAGGTAAAGAAAATTTTAAAAACTATGAACTTTTTCACAGATCATAGTAAATGATATAACTCAAATCAGAAATAAATTACAAAGTAACCTATGCCAGAATTTGTACTAGCAGATGGATAATTTTTCAGTCATGTAAAAACATGAAAAATATCCAGAAAAATTATTAGTAACATTTTTGGTCAAACTGAATTTAAATTTCAAATCCAACTGACACATTTACAAAATGACTGTGAGAAAAGGAAGAAATAACTGTGGAAATAGGGGAACTTACTTATAACTCTTTAAAAATTATTAATTTGGGAAGAATTTTAGACAATTATTTTTTCATCATAGAGTTCACATATTTATGTTATGTCATTAATAGAGCAAGAAATAAATACCTGAATCCCTTTTTTGAGGCCATTTTCCCCCGAGTAGTATGGTTTTCATAAATAAGCTTTTATTGTCTGAATGGTCAATGAAAAAATGTGAATACCACTTTAATATGGCATAAAGGAGAAATCTAATGGAGGATATTCATAATGCCTTTCAATGTCCTTCTCTTCAGACTCATACGGATGAAAGACTGGATTAAAAAGTGACTTCTGTAAACATTACTAGTGCATTTCTATACATAATAGCAGAAAAGTTTTTCTATTTTCCCAGCTTTAAAATTCATTATTTCAATTACCTATCTCATCACTGGAAAGTCAGAGTCAATTTGAGTGAAATAGTTTAGAATTACAATAGTTTTTCAGACCTGGGGAAATTTCCATGGAGAACATTGTACACTGATTCTGTATATACTTATGCCATCCTCCTTGAATGATTCAGTTTTAAAACAGTACTTCGTTTTGTTTAGCATCAAATGGAATTTTACCTTTCTAGATTATATAAACTCAGTAAAACAAAAAACAAAACAAAACAAAACAAAACAAAAGCTGCTGGCTCTACTTTTCTTCCAAATAGAAAATAGAACCCAAACAGTGTTCCCTGCTACGAACTGCAATTCTGTGAATGAAAAACAGTAGACCATTATACTCTCATACCTTATTGTCATTTCTATGGCATCTTATACTCATAACAGTGTGTTATGTCTAGACATTGTGCATGCAGGGCATACATATCCACAGTTAAACTAGATCATTTGTTCACATCTATATTAACTTTGAAATAAAGTATTTAATAACTACAAATGAATACTTTTTAAAAAGTGTAATAAAGAACAACAGTAAAATTTTAATTTCTTTCTCCCCTGGCCAGCTGAATCTCTACAGGTTTCTCTCTAATTTCATTCTCCTTTCTCTCACACGGAGTAATCAATAAGCTAAATTTTGTGTCAATATCTTCTTTGCTATTAGTTTCTTCTCTATTAGTTTACAAAATTGTATCTGGAATTCATATATTTTTAAAATTTGTAGAAGCAAATCGATATAGTTTATCTTCTTAATTAAATTTTCCCCTGATGTTTTTTTCTTTGTTTTTATTTAGGCATGTAAGTATAATTGCTATACAATCTTATATTGTTAACATTGGTTTCAGGTGTACAATATAATATTTAAATTATAATACCTTACAAGGTGATCACCCCACTAATTCTAATTGTCACCTTTTTGTGAAAACTTATGACAATATTATTGGCTATATTCACCTTTCTCTTTGTATCCATGTCCCAACTCCTTCCCTTCTGGTAATCATCTCTTTTGTATCTGTTTCTATGAGTCTGTTTTTGTTTTGTTTTGTTTTGTTTGTTTCTGTTTTCTTTGTTTTGCTTTTAAATTCCACATATAATTAAAACTATATGGTATTTGTCTTTCTCTGCCTGACTTATTTCACTTAGCATAATACCCTCTAGATTCACTTTTGTTGTCAAAATGGCAAGATTTCATTATTTTTTGTTGCTGCATAACATTCATCATATACATGTATACCACAACTTCTCTATCTATTCATCTATCAATGAACACCTAGGTTGCTCCTGTATCTTGGCTATGGTAAATAATGCTGAAATAAACATAAGGTTGCATGTATCTTTTCAAAATAGAGTTTTCATTTCCTTCAGATAAATACACAAAAGTGAAATTGCTGACTGTATCCATTTTTAGTTTTCTTTGAGGAATTTTCATACTTTTTTCCCATATAGACTGTACCAGTTTGCAGTCTCACTAACAATGCATGAGAGTTTTCTTCCCTCCACATCCTCACCAACATGTATCTTTTGTTGACTTTTATAATAGTCAATCTGACTGGTGTGAGGTGGTATCTCATTGACATCAGGACATCAAGGAAATGCAAATCCCCCAATATTATTACAGTTGATATATATGTAGCTACATGTCATTCACTTGTTGCTCTATAATATTAAATTGTATGACTCTACCACATTAAAAAATATATATGTTTAATAGTATGAACATATGGGTGGTTTCTGCCAAACGGCCTTCCATTCTTCTTTTTTTTTTTTTTATCTAGGACATGTATGAGCCCATCTGGAGTAAATGCTAAGAGTAAATATTCTAAGTAATATCGTATTTTCCCAAAGTGTAAGTAGAGATTTTCACACCTGTCACTACTGTATAATTAGGTCATTGTGCACATATTTGGTAACTCTGATGTCATTGTTTTTTGTTTGTACTGGCTGTCAAGCTGAGCAATCTTATCACAAGTAAAGATTAGTACTTATATTTTCAAGGAGTAGCTACTTTTTATCTAATTGTGTCAGCTCAGTCACTTTTGTAATGTTTAAAATTAGTTTGTTGTTTGTTTTTTGCTTAATGATTTAGAGGAGTTTTTCTAGGTGTTTAATTTTTTCTTCTTTTATATAATGCCTACCGATACAGTTAGTTATATTGAAAATACCGTCTATGATATGTAACTTGTGTTTACTTTCCTAATAGTGAATTTTGCTAAGCAAATCTTTAAATTTAAATTGAAATTTATCTATGTATTTCTTTACTTTTAAAGACTTTTGTGATATACATAAAAATTTTACCAATCTGAAAGCATATATGTATCCCACTAGTTATTTATTACAAGTTTTTCTTTCAGAGTTAATTAATTAATCTACCTGGAAATGTAAACCTACTTTCTGTTGCATAATAAAATAATGTTTGTTTGTTTATTCCTTATGTTTATTCAATTATGCAAATGATATTTAATAAAAAGTCATCTCATTTTACTAATACTACCACTGCCATATATTAGGTATCCACATATGTTTATTTTTTTCTGAGCTCTCTGTTCTGTTTTACTATTCTATTTCTCCTTCTTAAAATTATTACTTTCTTTATCCTACTTATTATTCTTGATTTCAAGTTTGTTTTGACAGTATTTGAATATTTGTACATTTGTATTCATTTCAAATGTGGTTTGTCAGATTCCTAAATTAATTGAAGGTATTAAGGAATATATAGCAATGGCATTTTTATACTACTCAAGGTAGAAGATAGAAAACCGTGTATGTAGTGGCCTATAATTTAAACCTGTTATTTTCTTCCTTGTAAATCAAAACTTTTATTACTCCTTAGTGAAATCCTTGTTTAACATTAAGGAATATTTTCTTCTCATGCCCTAAAAGCAATGTTTATGGTATTAATTTTGCAAAATGTCATCTTATTCATGGCCAATATTTTACATTTTAAACTTTTTTCAGTCTTCTTTTAGGTGAATCTCTTCTAACAAGTTTTCAACTATACTTTTTTAATTCAATATGTTTAGAAAATGTTTGTCATTTAGTTAAAAACACACTTCTTATTTTTTTATAATTTTTAATACATAATATTTGATGTTAGGTTTAATAAAAATATCAAAGCTAATATTGCAAATGTTCTAGGAGCAGAGGATTTGTTATAATTCAAATTCAATGTTATTCTGTAGTATAGCCCAAATTTTATGGTGTGTGTAACTCCATGTGTGTTAACATGTGCTATTGCCGTTGTTTTGTTGTCATCTTCTTTATTTTTTCAATTAAATTTGGTATACAGTATTATATTAGTTTCAGGTATACAACGGTGTGACCAGACATTTATATAACTTACCAAGTGATCACCCCAAAAAGTCTAGTAATTTAATTCCTTCTTTCTTTTCACCGATCTCAACACTCCTTCCATCTGGCCACCATGAAAATAATCTCTATATCTATGAGTTTGTTCTTGTTTTGTTTATTTTCTTCTTTAGATTCCACATGTAAGTGAAATCATATAATATTTATCTTTCTCTGACTTACTCCACTCAACACAATACCCTCTAGGCCCATCTATGTTGTTACAGACAGCAATATTTTATTTTTAATGTGACTAATATTCCATTGTGTATATGTATCACATCTTCTTTTTCCATTTATCTATTGCTGGACACCCAGGTTGCCATATTTTGACTGTAGTAAATAAGGCTCCAATGAACACATGGATACTCATGATGCTTTGAAGTAGTGTTTTGGTTTTGTTTAGGTAAATACCCAGAATGGGATTACAGTGTTCTTTTTTGTCTCTTGAGATAGCCTTTGCATTAAAGTCTGTTTTGTCTAGTATAAGTATTACTAACTAGCATTTTTTCCCCATTATCATGAAATACATTTTTCCATTCCTTTACTTTCAGACTGTGTGTGCCTTTCAATCTGAAGTGAGTTTCTTGAAGAGTATATTTATGGGACTTGTTTTCTTATCCATTCAGCCACCCTATATTTTGATTGAAATATTTACTCCATTTACATTCTAAGTAATCATTGATATGCTGTTTTTGAAATTTTATTATTTGAATATTTGAGCTTTTTCTTCTCTTCCTTCTCCTTGTAATACTAGTTTGGTATTAATGGAATCCTTCAGCTTTATCTTATCTGGGTAGCTATTTATCTGTTCTTTGATTCTAAATGATAGTTTTGATGAGTATAGTAATGTTGGTAGTAGGTCCTTGCTTTTCATCACTTTTAAAATTTTGTGCCAGTCCCTCCTGCTCTGAAAAGTTTCTGTTAAAAAATCAGCTGACAGTCTTATGAGAGCTGTCTTATAGGTGACTAACTGCTTTTTTCTTGCTGCTTTTCAGATTCTCTCTTTGTCTTTATCCTTTGGCATTTTAATGATGATGTGTCTTGGTGTGGGCCTCTTTGGGTTCATCTTGTTTAGGATTCTGAGCTTTTTGGGCCTATATGTCTAATTCTTTCACAAGCCTTGGAAAGTTTTCTGTCATTATTTGTTCAAACAGCTTTTCAATTACTTACTCTCTCTCTCTTCTTTTTCTGTTAAAATATTTTATTCCATCTGAAATGAGTTTGATGTAAAGTTGATATGCTTGATGTTGTCTCAGAGGCCTCTTAATCTATTATTTCTTATTAGATTTCTTTTTCTTCTTACTGTTCTGATTTGGTGTTTTCTGCTACTTTGTCTTCTAAATCACTCATTTGATCAATCTGCATCTAATCTACTGTTGATTTCCTCAAATGAAATTTTTATTTCAGTTATTGTATTCATTTCTGGCTGGTTCTTTATGTTTACTATCTCCTTTTGCATGTTTTCTAACTATTTGTTAAAGTTCTTACTGAGTTCATGTATTTTTCACCTAAATTCATTGAACATACTTAGAACCAGTGTTTTGAACTCTGCATCTGGCAGCTTTTGTCCATTTTGTTTAGTCCTTTTTCTGGAGCTCTGAGATATTCTTTCATTTTGGAAATGTTTTTTTGTCTCCCCATTTTGGCTTCTTCCCTCTGTTTGTTTCTATATATTAGGTAGGGCTTCTGTGTCTCCAGTCTTAGTAGAGTAGCCTTACGTAATAGGTGTTCTGTGGGGCCCAGTGGCACAGTTGTCTCCCTGGTCACCTGAGCCAGATGCTCCAGGTGTCCATTGTATGTGTTTTATGTGCCCTCCTGTTGTACTTGAGCCTTGGTTGCCATTTGCACATCAGTGGGAGAAATTGACCCACAGGCTGATTAGTTGTGAGGATGGGCCCTGACAACAGTGAAGGAGCTGTTGTGCAGAGGCTGACCCTACAGAGTAGAATTTGATTTAGCAATGCTCTGGTGCCTGCCTAGTCTGCCCTTTGGGGGTGTTGTTCTCAGATGCAGCCCTGGGTGATGCTCCAGCTAGGTCAGTATCAGGCTACCCGGGGTGCCAGCTCCAGGGCCACAGGGGAGGGTCCAGCCACAGGCCAAGTTAAGCTGCAGCCTATGAGCCCTTCCTGGGACCACCTGGCAAAAGTTACCAATCTGCTGATGACCACCATCTCTGCTGGGTTTAGCAGATGCTGCTAGTGGCAGGCTTGGGGCTTCTCACCAAGAGGCATGAGGCATGCCAGGACACATGCTTCTTGTTTGGGATTCGTGAACCTTTTAGATATTATAGAAAGGCCCTCATCATGGGCCAAGACAGGATTTTGGTTGAAAAAGCCACTGAAAGTAGTTTAGGTGGGCCCACAAGTTAGATGGGGTGGGGTCTCAGGGAATCACTTTCATGGAGTGAGCAGCATTACCCACCTTGCTGGAGATTCTGATGTGGCAGCTTCCTGTGTTTGCAGCTTAGAGAGGGAAGGACCAACAAAGAATCCGTGGGTTCTGCCAGCACTTCTCTCTGAGAGTAAGCTGCCCCTTCAGCTCTTGCCATTAAATCAGACAAATCAATTCCTCCCTATGTGTCCCTGAAGGTCAGCACTAGAGCTCAGAGAGAGCAAGTCCATCAGCAAGTTCAAGTGTGGATCTTTTAAGAGGAAGGTCTCCACTTCCTGCAGCTCTTTGTTTCACTTAGCCACAATCCCTGCTCGTTTTCACAGCCAGAGGTTGTGAGGATGTCTCTTCCTGGCACTGGAACCCTGAACTGGGAGTCTGGTTGATGGTTGGGACTGCTCGCTCCTCTGGAGGGATTTCCACAGCGATATAGCTCTCCTGATTCTCAACAGCCACACATGGGTATGGGACTAGACCATTCCACATCTCTGCCCGCTCCTACCAGTTTCTAGGTGGCCCCTTCTACATGTCCCCAGTTGTAGGACTTCTTTTTTGCTAGACTTCAGGCAACTCCCAATGATGGCTATTCTGTAGTTTAGTTGTAATTATGATATGGCTGTTAGAGGAGGGAAACACAGCACTGACCTACTCCTTCCTCTTTACTGGAACTCGTGCTTGCTTGTTTCTTATTTGGTGTGCCCCATGAGAAAGCCCTACTCACATTGCTATGCAGATTCACCAGAGTCAGCAAATACCTCCTGGAGTGGTACATAGTTCACCCTCCAGTCTAAATATCTCATACACAAGGACCAATTCTTAGATGCATTTACTATTTTATTCTAATATTCCCCAGCATTTGAATTGCTTTCTGAGGAAATCTAGAATATTATAGTTCTGAAAAAGAAACTATACTCTTTTATACAGTTGTGCATATTTATAGTGCATAAAATAGAGCAATCATTTCAATTTTTATGTTAAAACCATAAAAATTCTCATTTGTAACTTTTATATTACAAATTAAATACTTGAAGAATAATATCTTTCATCTCATATTATTTCCTAGTTATATTTTATTTATTATGAAATATTTTAATCGTAAAAATGGCTAAAAGTATTTTCATAATTTTAAAATCACTATGTCTTTAGATCTCACATATAAAATTATTGTTTTACTTATGGTGTTCAACAGCAGTAATGTTTTGATAAAATAGCTTAGATAATATATAATTAATATCCCCATCTTGTCCAATTTACTCCAAAATTCTCATTATTTTGAGCATTTGTTTCAAACTATTAGCTTTTCTTAACTTATTATTTTAAAATATTTTTTAAATTTAATTTAAAATATTCCTGATAAGTTTTTTTTCAACTAAAGCAGGTTTTCCACAGTTAAAATTAAAGAGACATGTTAAGTTACAGTCTTGTTCTAAGCACTTAAATGATATTAACTTCTAGACAAGCAAATAGATATATTTTTTCCTCTATATTGCTAAATATTCAATTTTTTGAATGACCCATGCCTTCCAGAATTAAATTCATTTAGTTTAACATTTATATAATGTAAAGCCATATTTATAACTATATGTTTTTACTCCTCAATACTTTTTCCATCAAGGGGTCAACATATCTCATTACCATGAGGCTAGATCCCCCAAGGTCTTAAAATTAAAGTCCCAAATATCTTTTGTTTATATGAGTTAGTTAAGTCAATATCTACTCTTTTAGAAATAAGAACAGGATTAAATTTTTTTTTGTTTGTTTTAAATTAACAGTAAGTTTGCCATTGTTTTGTTATTTTTAAAAAGATATTTAATGTCTGATTTATGGAAGGCTTCTGCTTCAGTTAGAAGCATAGAAGGATTATCATACATGCTTCTACATTCAATCTGTCATAATATACTGTTTAATTGAAGTATAGGAAAAAAATCTGGCCTTACATATATAGTTGAGAAAGATGGCGTTTTAATATTTTTTTTTCAGATGATTGAGGTTTTTTTTTTTTTTTTTTTTTTTGATACTACACCAAAACTCAAAAATTTAAAATTCTCTTACCTATGTATGATTTTCTAACATTTTACATTGGTCATTTGAGGATTACTGGTTTACTGAGGTATGCAGATCTTTTACACATTGATAAATTTATCAGATTTGCTAATGTTATTAATAATCTCATCAGAAACTTCTTTAAGAATTGAAAAGCTGTCTGTCTTATATGAGTAGATACATGTTTAACAAAACTAATATTTTCTCGAAATAGTGAATCATTGGCAAAAAAAAATACTATTAGTTGTTTTCTTTGAAGGATTGTGTTTCCTGTTTACATTCAAATAAATGTCTATAAATAGACAAGTCTAAGTTGTGACAGCTTGTCCAGCATTATGCCAAGTAAACATGGCATTCCATGAAAAAAGTGTAGCTGGTTCAGCTCACAGCTCACAACTCACACAACTACCCACATGTTTTTCCTGGAGATTACCGTAACACTTTAGACCACAGTAGGTGTCATGTTTATTCCCTAATTCTTCATACAAAATAGAAAAAGAATATGTACTCAAGGGCATACATTTATTGATATAATTTTTCTTTATCAAGGAGAAGCAATTTTTTTTCTTTTCTCTCTCTCTTCTTCTCTCTTCTTTCCTTCCTTTTTTCTTTTTACTCTCCTTCCCTCAGTGGGGAACATGAGCCCTGCTCCCTTTCCTTTCTCACTCTCATCACTTTTATCAATCTCTTTTCCTGCAAGTGATATGATTTAAGCGTGCAGTATATCTTAGTGCAGTTGAAGTTTGGAAGCTACTTCCTTGCTTCATTTATGCTAAGGCATCATTTTACCTACCACTGTGCTTTTGTTTGTTTGTTTTTCTGCCATCAGTGCAATCAATTCACTGTCTATAATGAATATAATAAGTGTAACATTTAATTACTAGGAAAACAGTCTCAACCTCACACACCTACTGATAGGGTCTCAGAGATCTCCAAGAGACAATACTTCAAGAAGCTCAGTCTTAATGCAGTTTTCCGTGTTACATTCTCAGTACCCTGGATCTTTTGCAAATTAAAAAAAAAAAAAAACACTTGGCATAACTTAGATATTTTTAATGAATAATATTATATATAACATAATTATGGCTCTCAGTTATTATGTCCCTTTCAACACGGCGAAAACACATTGAATGGGACTGGCCTAGTTATTGCTCAGTGAGCCCTTTATTCTGGGGCTACTAAATCATTGTCATTTAAGAATATAATTAGCACATCTCATTAGCTAATGAAGATAATGACCATTAAAATTCTTTCCTAATTATGATTTCCCCTTTATCACAATTTAACAACAATGTTCTTTCAAGGTAATAACAAAATTGGCTTACAAATGACCCTTATACTAATGAACAAGCAGCGCCTTGTATCAAAAGCAGATTATTTATTCATTGTATTCCTAGTTATATAGTGAGCTTGTATTGCTGATGACTTTTCAATGTGACTCAGTCAAAATGTTCTATTTAAAGATGATTATGTTGGAAGTGCAAAGCCAAACTGCACATGGTATAAATGATTCCTTGTCTTTGGTAATCCTTATTTATGAAATAAAGTCAATTTCTACATCCTAAGTGTTAAGGGATAAATAATAATCATCAATGTAAAGAGACTATAAAAGTGGTTTTTAAGTAAGATGACCTTATTTATAAATTCGAATGCTCTATTTATCCAAACTCCTTATTTTGTTTTTTTAAATGTTATTTTTTTCTTTTTTTGAAATATTTAAAAATACCTGAAAAAATTTTATTATAATAGTTATTAACATTCTCAAACAGATAATGTACAAGGAGAAAACTTTTGGAGGTTGCTGAAATAAATGTATTTACATTTAGCAATACAAATTAAAAAGCTGAATCAGGAATTCACTGATTTCTCATATTATGTTGAGGGTGTGGCCTTGTTGGTTTTCTATTGCTGTGTAAGAAATTGCAAGAAATAAAGTAGATTAAAAAATCTATTTGTAATTTCATAGTTTCTGTGAATCAGAGATCCAGGCCTGGTTTAGCTGGGTCTCAGAAAGCTGAACAATGAGTTGGTCAGGGCTATGATTCCAATCTGAGCCTCAGGGTCTTCAAAGCTCATTTTGTTGTTGTTGGTAGAATTTAGCTCCATGATGTTGCAGGACTAAATTCCCCATCTTCTTGCTCACTGTCATTTAGACTTCTTCCTCGGTTTCTAGAAACAATCCTCAAATGCTAACCAAGCGTGGTGAGGGGAAATAGAGTTTCCCACACCAAAATATGCCTTTTTGATTACTTTAAGCTCTTTATTTTTAAGAAACAAAAACCTCAAGAAAAATCTTTTGCCTCCTCCTTACCTTCCTGAATGATTTTAGATAGAAAAACCTGCGTAAGGAAGGGAGTTGTCACCTTAGCATAATAAGAACTAAGTGCAGCAGATGAAGAAACATAGCAAAGTCTGTTTCTTAGATTCCCCTCTGGGTATCCCAGAAAGAATTTGTTTACCATGGGTTGACTCTTTCTCATTTACCTGTAAATTGCCTACTTTCCCTTTGATGTCCCAGATCCCTACCTCCCACTCCTTAGTCCAGAATGACATATAATCCTCAGATGCTCAAATTGTCCTCATGTCCCATATTCTTTTAGAGCTTTCAGATGCATGCATAATACATTTGGTTGTCTTATTAATCTGTCTCAATTTGATTATTAGACTAGTAAGAAGAACTTAGAAGAGTAGAAAAATATTATTTTTTCTCCCCCACAATGGCAAATTCTTCAAAAACAGCAGGAAAACCAAGTCAGCTTTAAATTCTCTTGAGTAGACAGTAAGAGATCTGGATTTGGAAGATGGCGCCAGCAATGGTTCAGAAAAAAAGTGAGGAATACATTACTAAAAAGTAAATAGAGGGAGGGTCTGTTAGCCAGTGACATAAAATTAGTAAAACTGAATACTCTAGTTATGTGAAAATAAAACTTGTAATTGAGAAACTTGGATACATAGTTCAAGGCCAAAAGCACTGCCTGGTTTCTTCTTGCTGATTATATTAAAATATGAGGGGAGAGATAAATTAAGGAAAGAATTATTAAACAGATACAACAGAACTAGGTGGTTTTGAAAATTATTGTTTTCTAAAGATGGCAAAAGATGATAAAAGTCGTAAATGACTGCAAAAAGTGTTTAGAAGAAAGTTAATAGGTATAACTGCAACTTTTAGCAAAAATTTTAGAGAGATCAAAATGTCAGAGCACCTAATCAAACTAAGTCTCTTTCACAAGATGAAGGGTGTGCCTTACAATTTTTTTACAACTAAAAGCCAATGCTAAGACAAAGAGCCACAAAATTTTTTTCCAGGTCTTGACACCCAATCAAGAAAAATTCAACGTTTCAGACTGTTAGGGACCAGTTATCTCTGTTTACCTTACATTTTTCCTTTTATTTTTAAATCAAAATATTAATAACTATTTTCCTATAGATGTCCTGCCATTGTTAATTGGTAGTTTTGGGGGTTGCTGACTTGTCCATTTAGTTCACAGGTCCACAAATTGAGAAAAATGAGCCCCAGGAGATCTATTTCATAGATTGCGTCTAAGCCTCTCATCTACAACTGGACCTGGCCTAGATTTTGGACTTTGTGATGTTCTAATAAAATAAAATTCTTGGGAACCCTAGAGGGAGAGAACATAATTTGCATTTCAGTCTTAAAGAGTCAGGTGTCAAAGGTGGCAGATTCCCACCCACTGGTGTAAGGCTCTGTATGATTATTTCTACTTGGGTGTGGGAAGAATATATGAATATGATGAAGTAGCCAGTCTGTGATCATGTTATGACATATAAAACTTCTTACTTTGATGACCAATGACAGCTTTATCTGATGCCTTTAGACCCCAAACCAGCCAGCAGCCATTTCTTAGATATTTGAGTATTTTAGGACTCTCTGCTTCTGTCTAACTTTAACCCTCTGATATTGGACACAGTTTGATAATGATAATCACCAACATTCACATTACAGAACCTGGGTATATATTGAAAAATAATTAAAGATATGATAATCATGGTTACCACAGTTAATTTATTCATGAATTACTTAGTGGATTATTAAAGAGTCAATATAATATTTGAATTATTCATTTAGAAGTTAAACAGAGCATTCACATAGTCAAGTTTATGAGCAGTTTTAACATTTTAAATGCAACTTCTTTTGCATGGTAGATTTGCCATTCCCTCTTTAAACAGTTATTAGAATGCTGACTAAAACCAATACAGTATAGCAAAGTTGGTTAACCAATTAAATGAGTGAACAACTGAGAAAATAGTTTTGCTTCTCTCTTTTTCTTCTACTTTGAAAAAAAAAAATGGATGAAAAATGTTTATCTTAGATATGTGCTTTCCTGTTATGAAAATTTTTCACCCATTTGATAAGCCACTATTCACACAAAGCATTTTCTTAACAATTCGTCCTTCAGCTATTTGTAATGTGCACTTCATACTGATGCTTTATCACCATTATGCTGTGATAAACTTGAGGATGGATATCCTGTCTGCATATCCAGATCATGTTATCATGCCTGATAATAAATTAGCAATAAACATTTGTTGAAGAAATACATGGATGAACTAAAATATATAAAGTTAAATTATTTTTAATGTTTAGAATTTAATGTATTGGTAAATAATAGGGTACTGCAAACCTAAATCTGGGATAGCATCTGAGCTACTGGAATTTTCAAATGTAATGGTTGCTTTAACTCTCAGGTTTTCATTCCTAGAGATAGATATGTTTATTTTATTCTCAGATTTGCCATTCTCACTTTCCTGAAGAATAAGTTTGTAACCTCTGTTTTACTCTTTTATCTATTTCTATGGCTATGTTATTATTTACTTCCACATTTACACCTACATTAACATTTATCAAGATCTAGTTCCCTTTATATGTCTACTTGGAGATATTATTGTCTAGAAATATCCTCTTTTTCTTCTTGTACACACACACACACACACTCACTCTCTTATCTAATTAGCTTTTCCAATCATCTTTTCTAAAGAATCAACTACTTTATTTCATGGAATTGCTATTTTTTTTTCAATTTTTAAGCTCACTTGACTAATAAAGTAACTTATCATGGAGAACCTTTGTTTACTGAGTGATTAGCTTCACCCTTTCCTCATCATGTCATTGGCTACCACCATAAATAATATAGCTGTTTATTTTTACATCTGAAATAATAATGACAAATATAATAATCTTTGTAATGTGGTATTTTAAAATTAAATTTATTGGAGCGACATAAGTTCATAAAATTACATAGGTTTCAAATGTGTAATTTTCTAATACATCATCTGTATATTGCATTATGTCTTCACTAACCAAAGTCAATTTTCTTTTGGTAACTATATTTGACTCCATTTACTACACCAAAGGCATGATTTGTGAAATAAATTGATAAACTGGACTTCATTAAAATCAGAAACTTCTACTCTGTGAAAGACAATGTCAAGAGAATGAGAAGACAAGCCACAGACTGAGAGAAGATTTGTAAAAGACTCATATGATAATCTCTTAAAACTCGATGAAGAAAAAACAGACAACACAATTTAAAAAATGAGCCAAAGACCTAACAAATATCTCACCAAAGAAGATATATAGATGGCAAAATAATATATATATTAAAAAATGCTTTAGAGCATGTATCATTAGGGATTTGCAAATTAAAACAATGACATACCACTACACACTTATTAGAATGGCCAAAATACAAAACATTGACATAATCAAATGATGGCAGAAATGTGGAGCGACAGGAACTCTCATTCATTGCTGGTCGGAATTCAAAGTAGTACAGTCGCTTTCAGCCACAGATCAGCAATTTCTTATAAAACTAAACATTCTCATACCATACAGTCCAGCAATTGTGTTCTTTGGTATTTACCTAAAGGAACAGAAAATACCTAAACACAGAAACCTACACACAAATGTTTATGTTAGCTTTATTCACAATTGCCAAACTTTGGAAGCAACCAATGTTGCTTAGTGGGTGAATGGGTAAATGAGCTGTGGTGCATCCAGACAACAAAATTTATTTAGTGCTAAAATAAAATGAGTTATCAAGGCATGAAAAAACAGATGAACCTTAAATGCATATCAATAAGTCACAGAGCTAATCCAAAGAGACTATATACTGTATTATTCAACTGTATGGTGTTTTAAAAAAGGAAAAACTGTATATTTGATAATAAGTTTAATTTTTGCAGGTGTTTAAGCAGGGGAGATGACTAGGTGAAGCACAGCAGATTTAAAGGGCATTGAATATGGACTACAATATTGTAATGATGGATGTGTGTCATTATCCAAACTCATTGAAGGTACAATACCCAAAGTGAGCCATATATGGACTTTTGATACTAACAATTTGTCAAGATAGGTTTATCAATTGTAACAAATATGCCTCTCTAGGAGAGAATATTGATAATGGAGGAGGCTATGCATGTGTGAGGACAGGGTGTATATGAAAACACTGTACCTTTTCTTCAGTTTTTCTGTGAAATTTCATCTGCTGTACAACAATAAAGTCTTAATAAAATAAAATTATATCAGAGGATTCTAATACCATTGCATTGTGCTGCCATGTTTCTTTTTTGTTGTTGTTATTTGTAGACAACCTGAAGAGACTTTAGTTTTGTAAATATATAATTTGCCTGTAATTTAGAAAGTGAATGAAAATTAAGTGTCGTGCAGCATTACTTGAATAGCTTTAAATCAGTGACAAGATAGTAAGTTAGAATATGTTTTATGTGACTATATACATATTTTTACTATTACTTCTCTATTTAGAAGTGTACTTTTTATTATTTTAAGAGTTCCAGTAGGTAATTTTAAAATTGTCTCTAAAATAATTGTTGCATTTAAAAATATCAGGCATACAACATAGCTCAAATAGAGATAAGACTGACTGATTATGGAAATACACATTTCTCAGTTAGGGGAGAATATTATTATATAAGTTCTTTCAGAAAGTATTTGATCATACTATTCTCATATGTTAGAATATATGTACAGAAAACAGACAATAGAGTTGTTATTCATTGCGGATATATCTTTTTGATGACAGAGTGGTTTTTAATGCACTAAAAAATTATAAATTAAAAATTTTGTCTAATTTTAAACAGTTCATTTAGGAGAGTGTCTCCAGTTAGGGTTAGTGTTGTGCATTAGGCCACACACGTGAAAGAGAGTGTTGCTTTTTCTATGCCAGCAATAAAACAATGAAATGATCACCTATATGCTACTGGCCTCATTTACAATAAGCCTATGTTATTAACATTAACAGAAAATGTAAGTGACACACAAGTAGATCTCTGTGTGTTCATTAATGTTTTCCTCATGCAGAATATTAAAATTACCAAATTTTTAAAAATTACCTTGCAATTCCTCTTGCTCCTTGGCTCAAATCTCACACACATGAGTGGCAAGGGTGTCATGTGTCATGCACTACTAATGAGTGATTCCAGTTTCTAATAACAGTATCTGAGCACTGTACCATCAGAAATTTCACAGCTGACAACTGAAAAAGTTAAGATCCTTATTGGGGTTTCTATCTCAAAAAGCCATGCCCTAAAATAAATAAACAAACAAACAAACAAACAAACAAATAAATAAATAAGTAAGTAAGTAAGTAAGTAAGTAAGTAAAATCTCAAGTTCAGACTCATCAATATTTACTTCTTGAAAAAATATATTGGCTATCCATCCCCAATTTTGTTGTCATGACTTGGACTCTTGAGTGGTATGGAGAAATTAATAATAAAAATGTTTTGTTTTATTTATAACAATACATATGTTTATATGATATGAATGTTAATTTTTTTGTATTTTTTTCTATTCCCCTTCAGAACCAAATCACAGAAATATATAAGAAGAAAATATATCATCAGTCATAAAGTGAATTACAAGGTACATTTTTGCGTTATTTTTGTTACATTAAAATGTTATTCATATTATAAATGGTGATTGTATAGTTTCTCTTAAAAGTCTTTATAGTATACTGAGATATTTAGAGGTCACTTTTCTTCTGTGTTTTATGATTGATTCTATAAAAATGTCACTACCCTATTTGTTTCCCTAATAGATTTTGGAACTCTTTCTTATAGGCACACTTTCAAATATCATAGAATGAGCAAAGATACATTGACATTAGTCTGATCTTCCGGTTGCTTCTAAATTTTCTTTAAAAAGAGTGAAAGCTCAAAAAAAAAAGACTATGTAAAATTAATTCCTCTCAATGAATATGTTATTTTACTACATTTTAATATTTTATAACTATTTCTAAAAAAGCAATTTTTATATTTACATCTTGAGATATATACATACACATAGAGAAATCAGATTACATGTTTTATTAATCACTCATACTTTTTGTTAATGTAGACTTCTTTCCTAATGAACACTGATTTTATGTTTTATAATATCTATTTAAACTTCAGTCTATAGAGATATAAATGTCCCTGGCTAGTAATGATCATCTATCTGTGAAAATCCATTTATAGACAGGATTTATTAAAACAATGTTACTTATATTTGAATAAAAGGAATAATAGGTATAGCTATTGAAAAAGTTAATAAGTTGTTCATAAGAATAGTTTTAACCATTTGATCAGTGATATCTGATACAAAATTACCTTGCATTATATAAAACATTTTTCCTGAATACTTGAAATTTTTATGGAAAGATGAAATATATTAATAAAAGCCATGAGATCAAAAGATGCTATTTCAATTTACTTTGTATAAGCTATACTTCACACTCAAGTATAGTATATAATTGCCTGACATTTTAGGTAAGTATGCATATTTCTTATTAAATCTTGCTCATTTTATATCAATAAAAAAGACTGAAAATGTTGGTATTTCAAAACCAACATTTTTCAAAGTCAAATTTTATTTTTTCACGTAATAGGCTTTAATTGTTTTAGAAAAACTGTTCTTAATATGATTCTGCTTTTGTGGTAATATATTAAATATGAAAATGAGAAAGCAAACCAAACTGTGTTCCATTCAATTCAAAGAAAAGAATATTACTTTTCAACTGTAGATTTCTCCTGTCTCATCTCCACCATATCCCCACCACGTGTGGGTGTACTTAGTGGCCCTCAGGACACTAAAACCTTGATGATGTTAGAAACTTTGAGCAAGAGAGAGTGTTCTTATCATATAGTTTCAGAATTGTTTTGTGTTGTAAAGAAATTCTGTTTAAAAATGCCCTTTTAGATGTAGGAACCTGTGGGAGTTTATACTGATTGACTTCATCAATTAAATCTTAACCATGTTTTTATGTGAACTTTATATTAAAATTTATTTAAACTTTGACCTCATAAGTCATTCCTGACATTATATTGTAGAATATAAGATTTGAGGGCTTAAATATCAAGACAACATGCATATCTATAAAGATTAAAGACAGATGGGGGGTTAATTTCTTTAACAAAGGAAGTTTTGATACTACATTGGTATGTTTGTAATTTTCCCCTCTATGTATTTTTTTTAATCTCTTGCTTATAGAAAATACAATCTTTTATGTTCTATATAAAAGATACAGGCTTATTTTTTTTTTAAGAAAAATTATCATACCTTACTTCTATAACTTAGAAGAACTTTAATCAAACTTAGACAATTTTTAGAAAGGCATATGTCCATTTAAATTAAATATTGAATTCCCTCTACAATAAAACTCAAACTATACATGCTGAATGTTTAATGAAGTAGAACTTCAAACTGCTTTCTAAGTTATAAAATAATTAACAGGAGTGCCATAATTAAAAAAAAATTATTCCAACGTTAGTAGACAATAAACTATTTCATTAATTTAAATAAAATAAATGCAATTTGTATATGTTAACACTCAATACATATACTTTTTCCAATGAATTATGAAAAAATTGCATAATGCATGTTTACTAGATTGTTACTTAATTTTTTTCTTTACTTATCTCAAAAATGTGAGTATTAATGTATTTCTACTCTATACATTTCTAAAATACTATTTCAGATAGTTTATATTAGAAAAAACATATAATCTATCTTCTGTACTTATCCAATTGTAATTTTAGGTTTTTTTTTTGTTTCCATACACTTTTCTTGGTCCAATAAGTAGTCTATATGATTATTAAAAGAAACCAAGTTAATCGTACAATATTCTACATGTCAGTATATAACAGCCTGTGTAAGTTTGTAGTCGTTAATATGACTACATATTACATAATACTGATATTAAATGTGCTTAATAAATGACTAGCTTCTGTGAACTCATTTACCCCTCAAAATTACCCCATAATATAGTTATGATTATTACTTTCTGGAAGAATTGTGAGTAGATGAGAATAGAATGATTTTTATAGGAGTATAGATATTAGTTTTTTTTTAAGTAGACAGTTATTTTAAAATATCAAATAAAATAAAAATAAAATGTGATCATATTAAGTTTAAGATTTGCTTATGCTTGTATTCTTAAGTACAGAGGAATTAAACAGCATCAAATGATGCCAAACAGTCAGCATGGGGCTCCCACCTGCAGGAGGTCATGTGGGTTGATTTGCTTGACTGAGTTTGAACAGGGAAAAACACTCTGTTTTCTTATTGCCATTTTTGAGATGCACGAGTTCTGTTTGAAAAATAAATAATTCTAAAAAGTACCGCCAGGGACTCCCCTGTTAGAAAAGTGATCGCAACATTTTCATTGCTTCTGCTACCATTTGTTTGGATGTTAGAAGCAATGCCAAAGAGAGTTTGTACTTGTCTCTAGAATGGAATTTTTTCTCTTGTCATGTAGTCATGGTAGATTTATGACACCTTCTCTCCTCTGAGAGACAGAATCAAGTTGACAGTTTGTGAGGAAGAATGTGATTATGCACTTTCAAGTTTCTTGCACATTTGCTGATGAACAGTATTATTCATGTGGCTTAAAGTAAATTGTTTTCCCTATTGTTTGCTTACTCAACAATGTCATTGTGTCATTAATTAAAACTTGTCTCATTGATAAAAACTTTCAGTCTACATTAAATCTATCATTTCAACATTTCAAATCTCATCAAATTCTTCAACTTCTTAAAAAAATAACCTTTTAAGAAACATTTTTTTAAATTTCGTGATCACACACTTGAAGTTTAATTTATATAAATCAAAAAATATTCAGTGTGTATTTATAAATAAATATATTTACTTGAAGATAAAGTAAAATAATTAATTTAAAAAATAAATGAATCTTTTGAAGTATAATATTTTCTTTGAGTTAACTGCGAATTTTCTCAAACATGTTCTTGTTTCTAAGTATTCTACTACTTTTCATATTATTTTTCCTTTTTGTAGTTTTCTACCTAGTAACTTAAACTACTAGATTTTTCTTTTCCCCAAAGATACATTTTTGACTAATCTCTTATAAATACCAAGTCCTTCTTACCAAATCTGTTAGCCTCAGAACTATAGTTAACGTTCATCTTATTTTTGTTTATATTCTACCTTTCTGCCTGCCCACCTGAAACTCCCTCCTGTCTGGGCAGGGCACATTAAATACCTGGCATATAATAGATTAGTAAGTGTTAATTGAATTGAACTAAGGAATAAAAATGGTTAAAAGCTAGTTTAATAGAACATGCATTCTAAATTGCACAAAGAAATCTCAGAGAGCAGAGGTTTGGTGAGCAGTGAGAAAGGAACATCTTGGCTTTTGACCCATTAGCATGAACTTGTTTTTTGGATTAACAAGTTTTCAGTCTGGATAGTTGGGAAGGCATTGACTGTGAAGGAATGAGCTGTGACTGACTTTGCTCCATGCATGAGAGGATGGGGAGAATACCAGAAGGATGTCAAGGGCTGACCTTTCAGGTGTCCAGTCAATGCTTAACCTACTATATGGTATGTCTGTAATTAAAGGAAAGAAATCACAGTGCTGGATATTTTTACGTTTTTGCTAATAGTTTATTAGATATTTTAAGCCAGATATGAAGTGATTGAGAAACACAATTTTATTTAATATTTAGAATAATCCAATCATATTTCCTTCATTTTTTTGATAAAAAGCTAAACCGGGATTGATCATGAGTGCTTCTGGTACACTTTGTTATGATTAACCATCAGCAATGTGGTGTGTATATAATTTTGTTTATGCAGATATGTACCATGGTTGAAACACTCTGGATTTTTGATTTTTTTTTTCTAATTATGGATTCATAATTATGTTCTTCACATTTTTACTTCCTGCTTTTTTTCAAGTAACATATTAGAACTTCTAATTCAACTCCCTTCAAAATATGTGCAAAGTTTTGTTTCTTTATGTGTTTTTATGCCTAGAATTTCTATACCTTTCATGAAATTTTCAATAGATCTATGTCTATAGAGTTTTATGTAAATAAAAATACTAACAAACAGATAAAAGAATCATACTGAAATATGAACCATTTGGAAAACATAATTACATGTGTAAATGATTTCTTAATTACTGTATACAATAATTGATATGCACAAAAAATGAATGTCACCTTTTTGAAATCTGAGGGGGTTTAGGACAATTTTAAAAAACGTAAGAAGGCCCCTATAATCATCTTCTGACTTAATTGCTGTGTATTTAACTATATATTTTATAGATTAAACTCAAGTACAAACTGTAGTAAGTATTTGTGATTTAAATATACCATTTTTGGTATTTAACGCCAGTTTTACAAATCTGTTAATATTTTTATAATTCCGTACACTGTTTTTCAACCTTTCCCAGAATTTTATATTCTCCATCTCACTGCTGAACCGCACATCCCAACACCTCACAGAATCTTAATCTCACTGTGTCTTTTTTCTTAAATTCTTGCCATCTGTGAACCCAAAACAATGATAACATTAGCCATTGATATATTAGCTATCTGTTACTGCCTTCTAAAATTTAATTCTATATTGCCATTAAGATTCAGAGCTCCCTGAACATAACTATCAATAAATGACTCAAGTACTGAGAAATTCTCTTTTACAATAGGCCTGTGAAGGTTTTTATTGAGCTTTATATGTGTATCTGTTTTTTATGTGTGTGTGATGTGGAATGTTTAAATAGGGGCCGATGACTTATCTTGTCATAAATTCAACATCATAAGTTTTTGTGTAATTATGACATCACATGTGCTGGTTAGTTATCTCTCTGAGTATTCACAATGGTCTGCTAAGGCAGATATTAATATCCCCATTTCTTTTGAGAAGAACTTATTGAGCAAGTCAATCCAGATCATGTGGGCATTCACATTTAGGTTTCCTGGCTATAATTTTAAAAATTTCTCTTGTATCAAAATAGCCTGTTTATTGCCTGTTCTTCTCACTGTGCTTCCCCATTGCTGTGATTTCTATTTTATCTCAGAAAAATATATTGGCTTTTATTATATCTGTTTTGGGATTCAAATACAGGCATATTTATAGGAGTATAAAAATGTCTTAGGACCTCTTTTGATATATTTTAAACTAGAATATACTACGACATAATGCCATCTATTTCAGAGTTATTGGAAAAATGGTGTATCCAGATTGTTTTGTAAAAAGGTAAAATAAAGTTTAGGACCAATTTTATCATGAGTGCTGGTTTTATTTATTAATCCTGCTCTGCAAGTACAACAGAAGCCATTGTGCAGAGGTGAAGACATATCTACTAATAAATGGCCACTCATTTCTGACTTAATGTTACTTCTGGGTACCAGTAAATCACCTGGTGAGATACCAAGACAAAACAAAAGATCTTTAAGTTTTGAGGTTTTCTGTCAAACTGTAATTTTATGTAGTTAGATGCAAACATGAAATCTGTTGCTTACAGGCTGACTAAAGAAATGAAAGTTGAGATCTGTTTCTCTTTTTTAGGCCTTGGTTTGACAGATTAACTAGATTTGTCATTTATCCCACTGGTATATGATTTTTAAAGTTAGGTGTAGAGAATATGATCTTACAGGTGACAAAATTTATTTGATAATAACATAATACATTGTGTAAATTATGACAATTAACTGAATTCAATTATTTTTTTTATTTTAAAAGTTTTAAAAACCATAAAGTATCAAGAAATATAAAACATTTGTATCTACCATGAGCAAACTTTATTATTTTTATTTTTACCCAGTATAAAACATGAAATTCTATCTAATTCTGCTTAAATTAATTTTTAAATATTTTAAAACTATAAAAAATAAGATATTTTGATCATTGTGGAAGTACACAATTTATTTTAATGTTTTTAGTTGTTCTTTTCCACTGTTGAAATGATGAACATGATCTAATATGGGTATATAGAGCCAGGTACATTGAGTAGAGGTGACAAATCAGGTAGTCTTCCAAAAGGATTCATTACGATATCAGAGATACATTTTTGAACAGAAACATAGTTATTGCATTTCTATATGTCATTGCTTTGATTAACAATTTTACTTGGAAAACTCCTCTATGGTATTAGATTAGATCATACAAAATAAAATTTTAAATATAAGATTCAGCCTCCCTCAACACAAGTTGTAACTAGATATTTTGTAGATAGTAATTTATAGTGAATTATATTTATTTGCTTTTGTCAACAGTATGTAGAAATCATCAAATTTGAAAAAGATACTTAAGTTCTGAGTAAAATACCTAAATACTGCATAATGTTCAATATTTCTATCCCTGGTCATATGTTTTCAAATGAATAATGCTATAAATGAGAGTCTAGAGGTCCAGGCATGACTGGCAGCTCTTTTTTTACCTTTAATTAGTAATGCATTCTTGAGTAATTAATGCTCCTTTTCTGGCATCAGGCTCATTATTCAATAATTATCAGTGGGGCGGAATGGAAGTTTGTAAGTGCCAATCCTTGAATTGGGTTCTTTTTATTATAAAGCTTTCATGGTCCAGGTTACAGTGATAAACATAATTACTAAGTTTATTGTAATGATACATTCATTTCATTTAAAAATTCTGTTTTATTCAGTTATTTAATATTAAATTATATTTTCTTAAAAACTTAGGCTATTTTAATCAAGTTCAATTTGAGGACTCAATTAGAATTTTTATCTGAAACAATGAAATGTAAAAGTATATTTGAAGACAAATGTATTTCTATTTGACAGAAATTTTAGATGATAAAAATGACTAATAATTTATTAATTAAAATAATGGTAGCATTATTACCATTATGTAAGAAAGTTTTTTTACTTTTTAGAGGTTTATGCTAAACTATTTAGAAGTAAATTTCTTTATATGTGAGATTGGCTATAAAATAACTCATCAAAAATATGTGGGCAAAGCACATATGACAAAATGTTCATAATTGTTAAATCTGGATTATAGATTAAATGTGATTTTGCACCTATTACCGATAGTGTAGTTTTAATGCTAAGAACTGGCCCAAACAGGGATGTGACTTATTAGATATCTTTACAGTTAGAGACTGCACTAAGACAAAGTTCTAAATATGGAAAGTATCAAATATTTATTGAGGGTTTGAATGGTGCCTTTAAAAGAACAGCATTTTTATATTTTAAGATATGTAAACGTGTCTCTAGAGAGCTAAAAATTATTTTTTTTGTGAAAGTAATACTTCATTTTGCCATCAAAATACTTATAAGGTTTCAAACCTAAAGTCTCTCTTAGCCAGCAGGATAAACACATGCACACACTTACACCATGATCAGGCAGACACTCCATCAAGCTTCTCATCTGCTTTCAGGACAGACATAATGCAAAAAAATATCTGCTTAAATACAGGCTTTGGTATCAGATAGACCTGAGACCTGGGTTCAAATCTCAGTTCTGATATCATTAGCTATTATGAGAAGTATGCCTAAATTTTATAATCTACAAAAACAAGCAAAAAAAAAAAAAAAGAAACATACTACAACAAAACACTGTTTGTTTTGAGAAATTTATGTTAGTAATACAATACCTAACACATATAAATATCTCAATAAATATCTCTTTTTAATATTTTTGTCATTATCCATACCCAAAGGTATTATTATACAAATATAATAAATTTTTTTTTTCAGATTTCAAAATAAGTATAAATAAAATATTTGGAAATCATTCTATATTATTTGACTTTTCTAGAATACTTTTCTATTTTGAAGGGTACTACTATACAATAGCTTTATTTTTTCTTTCCAAACAAGCAGCACAAATTCAAAATTTGGATGTGAAACATTAGCTTACTGAGCCTTTAAAAGATTACACATGCTCAGCCCTCAGTGAGTAGAGCATCTAGGAATGAAAGACAATAAACATTATGAAGCTGTATAGATGTTAAAATGAATCCAAGTAAAAAAATTATAATTAGGGACTGTTAGTATTTTGCTTTAGAGCTTATGATGTGTTAAATTGCATCTGAACTGGTAAAATAAATTCAAAATTGCTATACTTGGCAAATTTTCAAGCAATCAATTAAAATATAAAAGGAAGTTACATATATTTTTGCAGACTCATATATAAAGTTTGTAATTTATCAAAACAAATCAATGATTATTATTAAACACGTATATGTGAAACATTCTTCAAAGTAATACAGAAAATAATTTTTTTATGCACACTGATTTTAGCCTATAAAGAATTTTCACATATTTTTGCTTCAATTGATTCTCACACATAGTATAAATTAAAAATCAAATTAAATCCACAGTTGAATACATACTATAATTTTGCTTTCTTTAATATTAGCAATCATATTTTTGTTTTTCTTTAATTTTTTGTATTCAAATTCATGTTTGAAATACTGAAATCACGTCTGCTCTTCTACTACACATGTTTTGCTATTTCAATTTAAGTTAATTCATTTCATAAATTCTTCTTTCAGAAAGTCCAAATTCTGTATTTTTTTTTTAACACAGTTTTACCTAGTACCATGTGACCATCATTGTAGCTCGGTATCATTTTGTTAAGACCCAGATCTAGAAGTCTCTTAAGTAAACAATAACATAAGTGAGGATAATAGGAAGTGATAGAAGACATGTTTTGACGAATTATAGAGTATCTTCATATTCTCACTGAACTGTGAATAATTTTAACTTCATTGTTGAGGTATAATTAACATATAAAACACACCTATTTAAAGTGTAAACTTTAATATGATTTGAAATCACTATATACAGTCAAATCATCAGCACAAACAAGATAGTTAACATTATCAGTTTCAATCAAATCTTCTACAGAGGTGATCATTTCATCTGTGAAGAAATAACTGTATACTTCTTTTCCAATTTACTTCTCCCCTATTTTTTTCTTTGTTTATTTCACTTGTACAACATTGAAAGAATTGATGAGAATAGATAACCTTGGGTTTTTCCTTGTTGTTAGGTGAAAGGAAAATATTTTGCCTTGCAGTGTTAAGTTATGATGTTGATTGTTGATGTTTTGTAGATGTGCTTTGTCAATTTGATGCAGTTCCCTTCTATTCCTAATTTCCATGTCATTAATAATTAATGTTGGATTTTGTCCAAGCTTTTTCCTTAATACTATATTAAGATATAGTTGTTTGTTATATGCAATGTATATTTGATTAATTTTTCAAGTTAAACTAAACTTAAATTTCTGATATAAATTCCTTGATTACAACATAGTACCCCTTTTTATTTTCAATGTTTTTTTTTTGGTATAATTTATAGAATTTGCCAAGATGTTGCTTGGATTTTGGTATCTATGTTGTAATGTCAGTATCTTTTGTTTTTGTGTTTTTTCGAGGTAATGTAGGCTCTCAGAATGAAATGGAAAGCAGTCCCTTCTTTTCAATTTCAAATATGATTTTCTCTGCTCCCTCACTTATTCTTTGGAAAGCCAAATTATATGTGGAGTAAGCTGCTTAAATTTCTTTTATAGATGCTCTATAAAATTTTTGTTTTCTTTTTATGTTTCAATTAGAGTAGTTTTTATCACTATATTCTAAACTTAACAAATATTTTTTTCTAATATTTACTTCACTCATAATCTCACCCAATAAATTTTTATCTTGTATATTGAAGTTCTTATTTCTAGACATGCAATATGGTCTTTTTATATATTCCTTTGTTTATTTTTGAACATGTGAAACTTTTTTATACTTTATTATTTGTTTTAATATACTTTCTGCTAATTCTAATATTTTTAAAAGTCATGTATCATATTTTGTGGATTATAGTATCCTACTTCCTTTCATTCCTAGTAGTCTTTGATTGAATTCCAGATGTTAAGAATTTTACCTTGTTGGTGTTTGATATTTTAATATTCCTACAAATAATCTTAAATATTCCTGTGATGCAGTTCAGTTCATGGAAACTATTTCATGTCGTGTTTTCAAGATTTGTTATGTGGACCCTTTACAGAATTTAGTCTAAAATTATTAGTTTTTAATACTGGGGCAGCATCCTTCTAAACTTTTGGCTCAAGGCCCTTGAATTGCGATTTCCACTGTAGGTGGTTAGAAGAAGTACTGTGCTTGGCCCTGTGGGAAAGTAACTTGCCATCACTTCTAGTCCTAGCTGTTACTTCTCTCTCTGCCTGCTGATAAGTTCTTTATATGCATGGGTTTATTAATAATCAACTAATTTTTCAGGATTTTCTGATGCAGATTTCTGGGTGATTATATTTTGTAATCCTCTCTCTGCCAGAACTCTGGTCCTCAATCGCTAGTCATTTTGTTTTTCCCAGATTTTTCATTTCTATCGTCTTAATTCAGAAAGTCCGCCGGACTTCTCCTGAATTCTCTTTCTTTGGATCGTTGCTTAGAAACACTCTCAGGACCATTTCTGTGCTCATCTTATTTATTTCCATTATGTTAGAAATATCTACAGTTTTGAAAACTATTGCTACATATTTTATTTTTCTGTGTGTATTTTGGTTATTTCAAAAAAGAAGGAATATCCAGTTACTATTTTTTCATTTTTTTAATTTAAAATTCCAAACTTTCAAAAGTTAATTCTTTTAGAAATTTCAAAGTGGTTTTTAATTTATCAGAGGTATAAAAATGATGTCAAAAATCTAATGAATACTATAAAGTATAGATGTTGGACAAGTAAGTTTCAACTTTGGTGGCTAATTTAAAATAATGTACATTCTATATAAAGTTTATACTTAGAGAGTCACATTTAGAAAACATAATTTCTCTCAAGCATTTGATAATTCAATCACTTTTTTATATCCCAAGTTCCTTGGTTTTTATACTATTGCTTAGATTTTGCCAATCTGGGGTTCATTAATTCCCCCCTTTTGTTTCTTTGTATTTTTTCTTTTAATAATTTTGAGTTTAATCAAAACTTATAAGAATTATTTAAAGAGAGATTTTTATTAAAAGTAGCTAACATGGAAATCTGATCAGAAATACAGGTACAGAAAATTGCCCAGAATGCATTATTTAGATATATAATGGTGGACAGTATGTGAAACTGGTTAAGATAAATAGAGAATTAGATTAAAAGGTCTAGACTATAATGAATACAAGTGCCAAAGACATTAGAATGTGACAAAAGAAATATTCAGAGAAAATGCATAAGGATTTAACACAGGTTTTGTGAGTGTTTAGATGGTCCTGCTTTCCTAAATTAGATCACCTTCACTGAGCTGGGTTCATTCACTCATCTGCGGTCAGCTGGTGGCTTGTTGGCAGGAGGTGGCCTGTGTAGAATTGCTTCAGCTAAAACACATTTCTGCTCTACATTTTTTCTTATCCCCTTATAGAATTACAGGCTTGTTCTCATGGTGGGTGCATTTGAGAGAGGGAGAGAGAGAGAGAGGGAGAGAGAGAGAGAGGGAGAGAGAGGGAGAGGGAGAGAGAGAGAGATTAAAGTGTTGAAAGATTTTTTGAGACCTAAGTCATATCTGGAATGATGTAACTTGTATCTCATTTTATAGACCTAAAAACACTCTACACTGGGTCTGATTTAAGAAGTGGAGAAAAAATAAACTTTGCATTTTAATAGGGAACACTGCAAAATTACATTGTGGTAATAGGGATTCAAGGATGAGTGAGAAGTAATTTTACAATCTATGACTAAAAATTTTATATTAGTGATTTTTGAAAAAGTGCCAAGATTGTAGAAGAATATCAAGCTGAACTAGAATTTAAAAAAAAAATCATTTCTATATATATTTTTTAAAATAAAATGACAAAAACACACAAAAAATAATTTATTAAAATAATTAGAAACTAAAGGTATTTTATAGAATGAATGGTAAATTTCTCACTAGCAAAAAGATAAAGTGAGATAATAAAAGACTATATTTTTGCTGATGGGCAATATCTCTTAAGAATGTTTAACTAGTTAGACTTTTATTAAAAAGAGAGTTAATTTCAAGCAAAAACAATTTTGCTGTTTATACATCCCGAAAAATAAGCTAGAAAAATTGCAATAGAATAGAAGCAGTATAACATACAAGAGGATAAATCTAGTAAACCTCTGGGTGGGCTTGGGTTACAAAAATATCATATGTATACATATGTTTTAGTAATATATAGTAACTGTACATTACTATTCATAAGTATATGTATATATATAATGATATATGTATTATACATAAACACACGGTTGAGAAAACTAGACAGAACTAAAACATTAGCTGATAATGATATGAAGGAGTAGTATCTTATCTTGGCCTGTCAGAACAGATTATCACAGACTGGGTAGTTTAAACAGCAGAAATGATTTTCTCATTTCTCATTGCTAGCATTTCAAGGCCAAGATGCTAGCACAGTTAGTTCCTGGTGAAGGCCCTCTTCCTGGCTTTTAGATGACTGCCTTCTTGCTGTGGGTGGCCACCTGCTTGATGTGTCCTCACATGGTGAGAAGAATGATCCCATTCCTCGTTACTTTTTTCTAAGGGCACTAATTCCATTAGGAAGATCCCACTGTCTTTGCCTCATCTAAACCTAAGTATCTCCTAAAGACCTCATCCCCAGATGCTATCACTTTGTGGGTTGGGGTTTCTACATATGAATTTCAAAGGGATGTAATTCAGTTCATAGTCACTAGCAGGGATGATTTGAAGTAAATGTTTCATGTCTTAGTGAGGGTACAGATATTGATGAACTTTAAGATTTTTAAAGTCAAGTTGATTAGTTTGATTTCAATTTGTTTTATTTGTGTTATCTATAATTTATATGTTTATTTCTGCTGAAGTTTCTGGTTGGTTATTGATTACCTGTAAAAGATGACTTCCTAAATTAAAACACAGTACTCTATATCAAAGTCAAAATGACAAATATAATAGTGCCATAGTCCTCATTCCATGTCTTTTATTTTTCTGAGTGTATCCTTTATGTAATGTAGCATATGTAGCTGAAGGCCACTTTTCAACTATTACATAAATAAAACATGTTAAAATAATGGTTTTATTTTTGCTATATTTTCTTCTTAAAGTGTTAATTTTTATAGCCCTATAAAATATATCAGTGTTACATGTTTTTGTCTCATATAGCTCTTATAAACTGGTCAAAAGCAAATCACAAGGTGTTATTATGAAGGGAAAAGAATGGAGTGGACAGTAAAAACAGCAAAGGGTACAAAACTGTTGAAAATGCTAAAGAATAGACAACTTTAAACTAATATTGGACACATTTTAAACTGAAAAAAATAACTTTAAGGGCATTTTAACAAAACTGTAACTTAAAGTTAATTAGACCCTGATTATGTTTCTTTTTTTTAATGTATCATAGTTACATTTGTAACATAGTTATGTTTATTTCAAACATGAAGGTTTTACTTATACTCTCTTCAAAAATTCATTGCCTGAGGATTTAAGTTAATAAAGTAATGAAACATATAGATCATTTGTGACAGTAAGAAAAATTATCACATTCAGTCCTCAAATTGTTTTCTTCTCTTAGGCTCAGTCAGCAAGCAAAGAGTACCAATAGGCCTTTATTACCTAAAAAAATAAAGAGTTGACTTTTTCAAATATTTTAATAAAATCACTTTAGAGTTGCTTTTTTGTTTTTCTAATTAGTCTTAATGACAGCAAATTTCTTTTGTTCATATTTGACAAACAAAACAAGCTCTTAGAAAAGTTTAATTATTTATTTTTATTAAACTATTACTTTGCTCTTTACATTCTAGTATCCTTGTTTTAAAAAACTAAAATCAATGTGGCTTAGGCAGCTGCTGTTATTAGTGTAATTTAAATTTTTATTATAGAGTAATAAATATATTAAAATTATTATGCTTAAAATGTCTATCTTAAATCTCAAGCAAACAAGGAAGCCAAAATAATTTGACTCTCAATAAGTGGATATTAGAACTCTCTCTGTAAATGCAGCTTGTTAATCTTTCCAGACTATATAATGTCTCTAGTCCTTGTTTCAGAATTCATAAATTGTTGGGATTATCATGTGTTTTCTAAGATGATTTGAACTTAACTTTTATTGTCATCTTTATGAATGTTATTGAATTTCAATCATTCAATTACCACTAGGGGGAACTAAACCCCCTAGAGTTCAATTCTGATTTTTTTTTAAGTTATTCGATTTTACAATTTATCACTTAGTATACCATTATACAGTTTTGATTTTAAGTTTTGTATACAAATGAGGTTTTGTATATAAAAGTTATTTCAGCAAATAACCACAGGGGCCATGGGTGAGTGGAACTCTCTATCATGCTTACCATGGCCAAGAAATACCCTGAGTGCAAACCTAAGTCCCTTGTTAAGTGCATTGCACAGACATATCACATGAATGACAGTGTTTTAACACCCATATTTTATCCACACCCTTTTTCCTTCTCTGTGTACATTTTTATCACATTTATACATATATGAAATGTAAGTATATGTATGACATATGAGTATACCAACAAAGATCTAGCAATAGCTAAGTAGATCACTAGGTTTAATAAAATGGTCATCAGTCATCAAAGGAAAAGTAGTTTTTTGTTGTTTATGGCCAAATACAAGATTTAGACAGTAATTAATTTCTACATTAGGAAGACCCATTTCTCTAATCCCTGAAACAGAGACATCAAACCATTTTTAGGTTGAATGTCAAAAAAAAACAGGAAAAACTTGATTTTGAGAGTGTGTTTTAAAGTGTTACCAGTATTTTATAGGCCCAGAGTCATCAATTCCATTTCTCTAAGTGCTTCAGTACTTCAGAGGATGATGCAGAACTGTATTTCATGTACCTCAATTTCTAGTGTAGTGGACCTCTCAGTTACCAACACAGATCCACAAAAGGCTTTCTTTTAGGAACATACAATTATTAGCAGAGCCATGAATGGAAATTGTTATTTCTAATGGAACTTCATATGACCTGGATCATAAAGAACTTTAGAAAAACCAGTTCTATTTCATGATCCCAAAAGACATAATGGGTTATGACTAATATATTAAAGAAAAAAAATAGTTTCTTATTACTGCAATGTCTGGAAATTCTAACCAGACTCTATCCTTATTCACAGCTAAGTACCATGAATAATATAGCTTAATGTACTGGATTCTAAGAAAATAAATAATGGAAATAACACAGTAATCATATTATTAATTTACAGTGCTTCTCTCAAAGCAGAATCTGGGACACTATACAAGAAACAAACAAAAATTACATCAATCTGGGCTTCTTGCCCAGAAATAAAACCACACACAAAAAAATGAATAAACAAGGAAGAAAAAAATTGTCCAAAAAAAGACACTTAAAGAGAAAAAAAAAGACAAAAATTTTTACTGAATTAAAAATGAAAGTGCTACATTGTAATTGTGGCTAAATATGATGATCCCATTAGATTAACTAACAGTTTTGTGTATTACTGATAGGGAATAAGATATGGTTACTGAACTAGGTAAAAAAACTATTTTCATGATAAAAAGTAATTCTAAGAAAATCTATTAAGTGACCAAGTTAAAGTGTTTTTTTGTTTTTTGTTTTTTACTAAAAATTATCAATAAAGGAGAAAACATTGTTGAGTTCCTGGCCTTGTATTCTAGCTAAAATAAAGTGTTAAATATAAAAGCTTTAGAAGCAGATTTTCTCATTGTGCTAATCATAATCAGTACATATCTATAGGGCTGTGGGACTTTGTGGCAATTGAGAATAGTCAGTAAAACAGAATATTAAGTTCCCTAGGTGAGGTTTGTGTGAAGTCCACCATCCAATAATAATAAACATTTTTTTTTTTCTGATTTCAGCATACAACATGCGATTCTAAATTTCCGGCTAATTTTTCAATCAGCAGTCTGATTTTATATACTTGTACATCAAATTAAAGCTTCAGCGTTTTGACAGATTTAATAAGCTCCAGGGTTTTTTACCCTCCATATTCTTATTGACATCCTCAATCAGAAAATAAAATGAAATAATAAAAAGTTTCACACAAAAGAATATCTATTAACTATTAATCAAATTTATCATTCTATGTTTGGAATGCTACAGAAGCATGAATAGACCTAACTCGAGCTCCATTAAGTACATGCTCTTCATCAGAGGCCATGACTGTTTCAGCTGATGGGGAGGACAGTTATACATTCTGCTACTGTCAGAAAGAAGGTTTTGAAAGCAGCCAAAGCTGTTTAACTTGATGCTAGCCACATAATAGATCTCTCATTTAAAGACAAAATTTTCTAGCTAAAAGAAATACTGTAGGTGAAGGGGTCACTGGTGTGACATCGAGAGAGCTGGAGATAGGATTAGCAAAAAGACAATTTCAAAAGATTAATCAGAAATGACCAAAAGATAGGAGGAAAACCAAACAAAGCACAACTTTTGACATCGAAGCCAAGAACTGATTATTTCCAGTGGAAAGATATGGTCAGTGCTGTCAAATATTATAAAAAATCCAGAATGACATGCTTTGATATACACTGGATTTAACATAAAGGAAGTACTTGATGATCTTAGAAAAGCAATATCAGCTAAATGGTGAAGACATTTAGTCAGATTGGAATAGGTCGAGGAATGAACTGGAAGTAAAGTGGACAGAGTCATCAATGCCTGGAGCAAAGAAAGAAAAAGCTGTAGAGAAAAAAATGACTAAGAATATATTCTGTGTGCTTGCTAGCTTAGATGGAAGAGTTCTGAATATGTTGAAACACTGAAGAAAAGGCTAGTGGAGAGGGGTTAAACTCATGAAAAAGGAAGAAAATAGTTGCTTTTTTAGAAATGTGAGATATGAATAAAAAAAGATTCAAAATATAGTAGAATGACCAATTTTAGAGTGACATGAAATGGAGGAAACAGAGATAGACACTTAGAGTTCTGTGAGTTGAGTGATACATAATTTATTAAATATTATTAGATTATTAAAATTACATATTAAAAGACGATATATAAATAAAAATGTAAACATTTTATAAATTAATTTACTATCAAAAAATAGCATTAAACATATACATTTGCTTGATAAATTTAACTTTGTGTGCATTAACTATGGAAAATAATTGATTTTAAAATATAAATATTGGGGTTTTCTATGTTGGTTTTTATTTTAGAGTTTTTCTTTTTTTTTTTAAATGACTTCGCAATTGAAAAATCTTCCATCAGCTCTATCAAGAACTAAATGTTATAATTGCAGTGTGTCTTTGGCAAAAGTCACATCAATACAGAAGTGATTCATCTAAACAAACAATATATTAGTGAAGTTAACATATCATTCATTTGCTTTTAATTATAGCAATCACCCAGGATCCTTTTACAGCTGAAACTTTGATTGTCACATATAATTTGGTTCTTATTCATGACAGTGGCAGCTAGCTCCAACTGCTGTTTTATACACTTTCATTTAAAATAGTTTATTTAGGAGTGTACATGAATCTAAGAATATTCTCTTAAGGATCAGATTTTTGCTTTCCAAAGGCCAGTGTATTCGTGTGCATGTATCAGCAGATCTTGATGTTTTCTTTAACATTTGCTTTTACTTGCCTTTTTTAAAACAAATTTCAGCAATTACTTTTTTATGCAAGATATAAAACTATGTATGTTATATATTATATAAAGAGTTTATTGAATGTGTTTGGTCTAGAAGATCTCAATGCCTTTCTTTTCCTCTACTCACATAACATATTCTGTCACATTACTGATCCTTCGCTCAATAGCACCATGGACAGATCCCACAGTTTCTATTCACAATTAGACTATTTACTGTGATAACAGCTTTCAGGAATTTCGAAGTGTACACCACTCCAACTGAAAACAAGCCATGCTCCATCCAATGCAAATACTCTTCCCTTATGAGCACATTTCTTTCAGAGTGGTCCAGGCCATGCCACCTCTTTTAGGCATCTACTTTGCCCATAGGCTCTTCACTCATTCTTTCCACAATGAATGCATGCTGTCCTACAGGCAATTCTTTTTCTGAGACTTGACATCACAGGCAACTCAAATGAACCTCTACTGCCTTCACAATTCTTCATGAGAGGAGCAAGTACTCAGTTTCAATGTTCTATCTATGAGTGTGTTGGAGAATGATGATGATGGTGGTTGTAGTCGTGATATGAACAGGCTATAACTGAAATATTATGTAGATTTTGTCTCTTTTATCTACTAGTTTTCTCACATAGAAAGCAGATTGTTCACCAATTCATCCATTTGGTCAGCAAATATTTGAGTCTACTGTATTCTTGAATATAATCTTTTTTGGAAACTGGGTCTTTGTAGATATAATTAAGGGTGGAGATAATCCAGTCTGGATTAGGAGGGACCCTAAATCCAAATAGAGTGTTTTTATGAGAGACACAGAAAAGACCCAAACAACACAAACAAACATAAAGAAGGAGATATGACGGAAGCAGAGGTTGAAGTTACATTGCCACAAGCCAAGGAATGCCAGAAGCTAGAAGAAGCGAAACAGATCTCTTACCTGAACTGTGAGAGAATAAAAAAATTTTTTTTTAATTACTTAGTTTTGGTAACTGATGGAAACCCTTGGAGACTCAAACAATAATATTAAATAACTCCTGCTGAACTTTAATGATACTTTTATTGATATATAAGGCAGTATTTGAGGTGACTTATCATTTGATAGAGTATTTTTCTTTTCTTTGTCTTTGTGCCATTTCCTTCATGTTATACAAATTATTCTTTCTTGAGTTTATTTTTACAGTGCTTTCTCCTTTTTCTAATTTTCATTGTTGTTGTTTCGTTGCTTTCATTCATTTGTTTCTGTCCAAAAGGAAGACTCTTTTTGTTGTTTGCTGTGTTGCTTGGATTTTTTATTTGTTGGTTTCTATGAGGAAGATTTTAAAGTAGGAAATGGTTAGATAACAGAATCTAGTGGCTGTTGATAGGCTTACATCTGATGAAAATAAAGTTATGGTTAGAGTATAGAATGGTTATAAACATTTCTAAGAAATAAAAGTTGTTGTTGTTGTTGTTGTTGTTGTTGTTGTTGTTGTTTTAAAAAAAAGTTTACTGTATTCCAAACATATTTCCTAGGAGTGAAGTTACACCAGTGAACAGACCAAAGTCAATATTGTTCTCTTTCAATGAAGATTGAAAAGAAGATTTCTAGTTGTAGAAAACAATACATCAGAAATGGTGACAAAAGTTGTGAATGAAAAATAACATAAGTGACTTCATGGGCACATATTTTCAGGGAAGGTTTCAGTAATGAGATGACATTTGAACAAAGACCTGTAGGAAGTAAGGAAGGAACTATCCAAATTTCAGGGCATTTATTATGAGTGTGAAGAGGTTTCTTCTAAATATATTAGGCTTTACTTTGCATGTTTAAGAAGTAGCTAGAAGAACACTATGCGGCTGAGAGCAGGCAGCAAAGAGGAGCATGAGATGAAATGAAATTGAAGACGGAGAGAATATATATGAATTTGTGTTTATATGTTAGAATGAATGTTTGTGACACAATAGAATATACAAAAACATTGCCATTTTTTCAATAAATGCTGTATAATAATATCAAAACATTTTTTTTCAAATTAGAAAATAATGCAATGAAAAATGATTGGCAGGCTTTTGTATCATGATCTGAAGCATTCATCAAATTAGTAAAAAGAGAAACATTGTTCTTTAAAAATAATATATTTCATTCTCAGTAAAGTTTTAACTTAAAGGCATGTGTATAAAATATATTTAGCAGAAAAATAGCAAATCTATATTTATGATAGCTTATCCAGTATGAATTGATTTTGTAATAAATAAAAGCTTGAAATAAAAAGTAAAAAGAATTCAGAATTCTGCCTAGCCAAATTACAAGCTTAGTGGTGCATGCTCATATAACCATTAACAACATATTCATGTTATGGATTAGGTTTACAATATAAAAACAATATAGATGTTCAGACAAAGGATCCCCCTCCAAGAATAATTCAAATAATCTAAATAGAATAATATTTCACAATTATTTGAACTAGAAATAATATAACCATCTCTACTGGAAAATAACCCTAGGGTTTTCTATTATCATGAAAAATACGAGCCTTCTAAAATACCTGTGGTTGTTTGATGATTAAATACTTGACCTATATTTCTAGAAACAAGAGTGTGGAAACTATCTTCCAAAGTAATTTTATATGTTCAAACTCAGAACTAGGTTTTAGAGAATCTAAAAGTCATAAGGGCCTAGTAAAAAGACACTTCAATTTATCTCCTGTGACAGCGGAGCTGGAGCTTCTGCAATTTCGAAACAGAAGAAAATATAGAAATTGTTCATTGTTTTATAAATACTTAATATTAAAGGAGAAACAGATCCTATTTTTGGAATAATAATTTTTAACATTCAAATAAAAATTTGGTTAACTCTATAACTTTATCATCCAGTAGTTACAAGAAAAAATTTCTAATATTATGAAAACATATAGCCTTGATTCAATGACAATTAAATGAATTTGATTGAAACTTAATTGTTTTCAGATGAATTACTTAGATAACCAGAATAAATCATGAGAGAAATAATAATGATAATTAATTATTAATTATTATTATAACAAAAGTAAACAGCTTGCATGTGATATTTCAGTTACTTTAGTATAATTTTATTTGATTTTAAAAAGGTTCCACTTTGGTATACATGACTACAAGGAAGTCATATTGCTGAAAACGGTGTCAGAAAAATGCACAATTCTAGTTACTGCTGAGTCACTTTAGTAAAGGAATAAACCTGGAAACTAAGTCATATTTGTTCTCAAATCATACTCTTAATTATACAGTTGGAAAGCACACTGTTGACAAAAACACTTCCATATTCTTGGAACCTGAAATAGGTAGCTTAATCTCAGTTTTAGATTCTAAAAAATGTAATATTTTATACTTCTTCCCTTATTACAATCTGTTTTTTTTTCTTTACATTTGCACTGCTACTTTATGCTCCAGATAAGTGAATAAACAGGTATTTCCATTTCTATTTTTCAAGTCTTATTTCCCTATAGAGACCATATTGCTTAGGAATTCTTCCTAGGGAGCCACACTTCTCTGGATGAAAATTCCCGCTCTGCCACACACACAACATGTACTGCTTGGACTCACTTTTATAAAACTTTGTTTCCAATATGTTCTGTACTGTGAAGATAATCTTTGTGCCTCTACCACAGAGATGTTGTGAGGATTGGCTGTGTGTATGTAGACATTGGAATAATATTTGTTATCTAATTTTCCTTTGTGAAGTGTAATTAGAATTTTTATTTAAAGAGTTCATTGACCATCTCTTTAGCTAATTCATTAACTCTGAGTTAATCCTCCTTATTATTCTCATGTTAGCATTTATATGCTGTAGCTGTGTGATATAGACCCCTGCTGAATACATCTCCTTAGCTACAAGGATGCCTCATCCTATGAGAAGTGCTGCCCTGGCATAGGACCAAAGCTGGTACAGTCAGTGGGTCCAGGGCAGTGCTAATCTTGCCCAGGCATGAAAATGGTACTGGTGAAAGGGGCTTTGACTGAGCATTTTTACTATAAGAGGGACATGCCAGAAATAGTGAACGGTGTGAATGGAAGTAGGACTGAACAGTTGAAGTTGGCATACATTGGGAAAGACACTTCAACTCGATTTTATTTTGAGCTCCATATATGGTAGAATATGGGGAAAATGCAAGTAGGTACGTTGGAGCAGGACTAAAATAAAACTATTGATGTTTGTTGTCTTTTTATTGCTCTTGATGATTCTGCTATTATTGTTGTTTTCTCTGATGGCAGGAGGGGAGGTTATCTATACGCAAACATTAGGAATATTGGAAACACAGGAAGCTCAAAGAGAAAACTATTTTAAAATGTTAGGGGCAATCATTTTAAGGGCTTACATTTGTATAGTCAAAATCCTAATGGAAAGAAGGGAAATAATGGAGACATATTTCTATGTAACATAATTAATAGAAATTAATTCTTTAAAATCTGTCCTGGATTCTGAGGGGTAACTGTTTATCTACAGCTGTCTACTTTTTATTAGGTAGACTGATTTAGACAGTGTCACATTTATCTTGTAATCAATAGCATTTTAAAAATTTATATATGTACTTAATTCATAAAATATGTTGTAAAAATAAAATTCTAGATTATAAATAAACTTTAATTTATCATGTGTACTTTAATGATTAAGACATGTTTGTGTGTTAGGGTTGACCCAGAAATCAAATTATTAAGATAGAAAGATGTAATATGTATAATAAACTAAAAAATTGAAAACTAATGAGAAAAGTTAAATTATAAATATAGCAATAGTAATATTGAATATGGTCCTAGCAAAATGCCCCCAAACACTTGAAGACAGAAAAATAAAATTCATTAAAGAAAATTGGCGGTGACTGAATCTGGATAAAGTATCCTTTCTGTAGTCTTCAGATTCACAAACAACTAGGAAAAAAAAGGAAAGATTTGACTAGTTTTACCCCAGTCTAACATAAAAAAAAAATGTAGGTTTATAATTAAGAATAATCTGAATGAAGAAGATAAGGAAGATACTAAAGAGCATGTAAAATTTTAGTGCTTCAGGTAAAGAAGTAAAAATATATTTTTAAAATTAATTAGTGTACTAGAGATTCCTAAACTGTTTTGGTTCATAGCTATGTTAGTGTTTCAGTACATTTTAAAAGCTGCTCTAGGCCAGAAACCTAATAGTTCTGTTCATTAAAGAAATGGGTCTGAACATCCTGAGAGTCATAGACGATTGTGTGTTTTACAGATGTCCCTGTGTTTCTCTTGAAATTTAAAATTTCTACAAATTCCCTGTAGTGCTCCAGGAAACAGCACGGTTTGCAGGCATAGGCTATCACTGCAATCATGTAGAACTAGATTAATGCAATAGCCTCCTTGTTGCACTTTCTGTCCCTGAGTTTTAACTTCTAATCCACATTTATATCCAGGATCCTCAAAAATATTTTTGCATCAAGCTTCTGTCCAGTAGGAGTACCTATAATGACTTTCCAAGTGCTTCTGGAATCAAGTCAAAACTTTTTCTCATTTTATTGCATTGCCTCTAACCTGCCTAAATGGATTCCAATGCTTATTTTTAAATATCCCCCTGTGAGTCAAGCCAGTACTGTAATTTTCCCTGAAACATTTTGATTATTTTCTACACTTTTTCCTCTTTCACAAAATTTCTATGTTCTTCCTGGTCAAATTATAGCAACTCTAATGTCAAGGTCAAGTTCTTCCTGATCTGAATAGCTTACTTTTTTACTTTCTTGACCAGAAAAAAAAAATATTATCCTAACTTTCATGAATGTATAATATATTTATTTTTAATTCCCTGACACATATTTAAATTTATTGTATGTAGCTATTTTACATTTCATGCACCAAAGAATAAGTATAATCTTATGCATGCACAAAGTACTAAATAAATGCAAAATTGGTAAAAATAAAATAAAATAAAATAAAATAAAATAAAACAAAACAACAGAGCCTTTAAATCTCTGCATTAAGTTACCCAAAATGCATATACAAGCCTGTTTCGAATTTACTACCATTAAAAATTGAGTTGAATCCAGCAAAAAGTGCATCAAAGTCTTCACCCCTATAAGTGAAAGTGACCTTATTTAAAAATAGGGTCTTTGCAGATGTAATCAAGTAAAGATGAGATTATTGGAGTGGGTCCTAATTGGTATTCTTATAAGATGAAAAATACTTTATGTTAGGAAAGAGATACACAGGAAGAAGATAGCCATGTCACTTCTAAGGCAGAGTCCCCAGTGATGCACCTGTAAACCAAAGAATGCCAAGAATTACTGGCCAGCAGCAGAAGCTAGAAGCAAGGAAGGATTCTCTCGTGCACACTTCAGAAGGAGGATGGCTCTACTGATCTGATGATTTCAGATTTCTAGCCTCCAGAACTGTGAGACATGAAATTTCTGTTTTAAGCCACTCAATTTGTGGTACTTTGTTATAGCAGCCCTGAAAAACTAATATAATTAGGCTAGAGGTAAACAGTGAAAATAAATGCACTCCATTTCAGATCATGAGAAAAGGGATGCCGTTATAGTTTAAGGAGGCCCTTGTAAATATGTATGAGTTCCTTTTTGGCATAAAATACTACAAATAGGTAATAATGATCACCTACATCTGTATAGCACTTACCAGTTTACAAAGTTCTTTCAATTACAGTATTTTCTGAGATGCTGAATGTTACATGAAATGTCACATGAAACAAGTATATTATACCTTTTGATATGTAAGCAGAGAGGGGGAATTTTTGATATCCAGTTATATATACATATATTCAAGGCACTTATTTTTTTAAGAAATTCATAGTTTTTAAGCAAAGGAGCCAGCAATTATATTCCAATTGCTGATTCAAAGTTGATGTTTAATCCACTGACTCAAAATCAGATATTTTCTAAGAATATATTCCATCTCCTTCATTTCTATGATTAACTGAAAACAAGACAAAAGACAATGTGTTTACCTAACTATATTCAAGGTCTATGTGTCTGAAGAGATTTTCTGATTTAATGAAATGTTGAGCATCATGTTTATAAAAAAGAAAGTATTTGTTCCATTTGAATTTAAGAATAAGTCATCTGGTCCTAGAAGTCTGATGCTGCATTTCCACCCTTGCATTTAAATGTCTCTTTTATACATTTATCCTACATGTAACATATTTTGCTAAGTAGTCATATGGTTTCTTGGCTTTAATAGTTGCCAAAACTAATATCATGCCAAAATTTTAGGACTCAGCAATAACAAAGAGCAAGATTGGTGAGATGTCCATGATCATCAGTGCTGTGAGTAGTATTTATACAAAGAAATTTTTTGCTTTTTTCAACTATAATTTCTGAGTCTATTCATTTTCATGTCAAGTATATATGGGAAGGTTGAGCTTCTTATGTGTATCTGTATAACACTTAAAATTTAAACTAATGGAAAATTTTATTTTCTATTTAGAGAGGTAATTATTTCCCTGAGGTATGCTTATTTATTGTCTAAAAAATTTTATTCATTTACTTTGAATTCCTGATGGGATAAAGGCTATGAAATGCAGGGGAAATGAAAAGGGAAGGTGTGATCCTCGTGTTTCATCATTTCACTTTGTGCCCTTAAGTCATCATCTCCACACAACAACCTTGCTCACTTCAAATACACAAAGTGGGGTGCTGCAGAGCACCTCTGTGGCTTTATGAAGTTTAAATGACAAAACTTTGGATGACTATAAAAATGCCGCAATTTGGAGGCTTTTGTGGATGAGATCCCTGTAAACTACAGTTTAGATGATGGAAGAATGTAAGATTCAAGCTACCTGTATTTACATTCTGATAAAGTGTTCAATACATATTCCAACTGAAAATATTTTTTGGAAATATTGTTTTCTGTTCAAATTCTATTTAATATGAATTTAACCATAAAAGTAGAATATAGAAAACCATTTATTGGTATATTGCTATTAAGTATTTAAATGGACTTTAGTTCAAAGATCCTGGAATCAGATTCCATGTACTTGATTTCTGAATCTTCCTCATATCAACTGTGTGATCTTGAGTAATATCTTGACATCTCTGTGCCTTAGTTTTTTGTTTTTAAAATGGTGATAAGGACAGTTGTCAAATAGTTATTTGCAATTATTAAATAAATTAACATATGTAAAATATTAAGAATATTGTCTGGAAAATTAGTAAGCATTATGATTGTGACATTTTATGAAGATATATTCTGAGATTATGAAAATAATGTTCTTGGACTGAATGTCAGAAAAAAAGTTATAACAAAATCCAAACAAACAATCAGAACAAACCCTAGAAACAACACTTTGCTCATCAATCTTTCATTTTGTATGCAAACAGATTTACATTCTTTTGCTGCTCATTGAATTAGAAGATGAACAGATGTTCATATCTCCCAGGAATGAAGCTAAATTTATATGCTGTCCTATAGTGGTCAAAGATGTATTCTATACTGTTTCCACAAACTTCTAGTCATCCGATTTCAACCTTTTTTGAGTTTATAAAATTATTCAAAGTGTGGAATTTTGCAATTTCAGAAATCTGCAAACCTTCTTTTAAGTGGTTAAGTAAGGATAAATCAGTTTTTACAAAGTCCTTATGATTAATTATAAATTAAATGTCAAAGGATATAATCTGCATATGAACTTGAGAAAATGTCCTATTTAACTTGTCAAATAATTTATGGGTATATAATACACACACACACACACACACACAGTTATTTTCTGTCAGAATTTAAAAGCATGTAATATTTTCATATATTGCAATTTTTAAATATTTTGGAAGAAAAATTTTCTGAAAGATAACATATTTATTGACTAAAATATACTAAAACAAGTTTAATATGTTCATATTCTAGATATTTTAAGGAGTCTATCCATACAGTCAAGGAATTTGGCTATCATTCAAAATTTATAAAATTATCTTTCTTACACTGATTTTATTTAATAAATTGTGCTACCGTGGAATTTAATGTGTAATCTTAAAGATAATTTTCTCAGATTTATAATTAATAAAAATGTTAGGACATACTAACATTTTTGTAATCAATGACAATAAAATTCATGATTAAAGAAAAGAAAAATAATACTTGTATTAGCTGAGTACAGATGTCATAAAGATATAATATAAATAAATATGGATACTATAAATGCATTCAAATAGTGCATAAATTTATTTACTCAAAAATACATTTCAGGATGTAATGATAATTGTATATCATAAAACTGGCTGGTCCTGAATAAAGTGTAGGCATCTCCAGGCTTCCATGTATTACTTGTTTTAGACTTTTAGCATTGCAGTTATACTTTGGGATCTCTCCATTTTCCATTGTAATATAACAGTGTAAAATCACAACTATTAAATTTCTTAACCGGACCAACTGCAACTTTGAAAGCAGCATGACAAAAAATAAAAAGTTGAAATTGAATCTAACAGTTTTAACTAGAGATAACAAACCTAGAGGGAAAAAATTAAGTCAGGCTTCAAGTTATGGTGAGGAAATGCAAATCTGAAATTGCCTTTTGATCCCTTGAGAGAACAGATTCAGGTAAAGGCAACCAGGGAGGAAGAAAATTCTCTCCTGGCAACCCAGATCAGCTGAATAGACCCCAGGGTTCAGGAGAGCATGAAGCGTTGCAGAACTTACATCTTGATGATCAAGCGACAAGCTACTCTTTTTCTTGTTTAACTTTTCTTCAGAGTATCACGGTGCTATACAGTACAAATGGAAAATCTTAAAAAATGCAATCAGTAATAAGTTCCATTACAGGTTTTGCTCACTCAGCCCCTCATCCTTAGTCCAGTAACATTCATAACTCTGCATTACCCTAGAATATCGGTTTATAGTCTGTCTCTTTAGCTGACTGATCTGTGATCAACTTTAGATATTCACACATAAATGTAAGTGTTGCTCTTTTGTAGATTTAATTTGTCTCTAACATTACATGTTTATAGTGTCATTGTGTTAATTTTCACCATTGGTTAATCAGACATAACCCTCAATTCAGTTAAAGACAGACATAGGTCTCTGAAAAGGCATAAAGATGAGACAGATGTAATATAAGCAAGAAATTTTATTTTCCTGGTGCAAAGAACTCATAGGAGGTGTGCCTAAAAGTGAATCTGAAAGAAAAGCAATATTACCTAATAGAAGGTACTAGATAGAATAACATTTTGACAATTTACTGGCATCGAAGTTTACTCATTTTTTTGAAAGTGTTTAAAAGCAATATATAAACTGTGGGTTATATAAACCAAGTATATCACAAATGTTCTCATTTTATTCTTTATTTTTTTACCCATGATTAATTAATAAAATAACCATTAAAGATAATTAGCTTATTCAATACATCGTAGTACTTAAAATGTGCTCTAAAGTTTCAGCCTTACAATGTGTGATCTTTCCCTGTTATAGACAGTAGTGAAATATGGAGTGAAAAATGCAAAAGTAATAACTTCAAAAGGTAGACATATGGTGCTCTGGAAGCAGAGAGAATCCTGCAACTTACTCTTTCGGTGGAATATTTATTTTAGATCTCAAAGGATTAGTATAGATGGTAACCAAAAATAGAAGAGAATTTTAGAGGATGCTAGTACAGTTGGTGCTCACAGCAGGAGAGAACGACACCAAATGTAGCTGGCGGTGAAAGACCTCACAGGCCCTATTAACATGATTAAAGTTTATGCTGTGGATCAGGAGAAGCCAATGGTCATTATGGCTTTATCATTTTTTTTGTTTGTTTGTTTTTAGCAATCTGGAAATAAGTATGATATGCTTAAGTGATGTAAGGATAGTGGCTAAGAATCTCCAGGTAGAAGAGTGATACAATCTAGAGGACTGATCAAAAACAACATAGACTAAGGCAGCGACTAGGAAAGCTAGAAATGGGACAAATTAAAAAGATACAATCCAGGTGTAGTTGAGGGGACTTGGTTGATAGTATGAGGGGGCAGCAAGAATGAAGGTCAGTCAGAGGCTGTGCCACTGTTAGGGTGTCAGTCAGGGTTCAGTGAGGAAAAGAAAAAAATATATGAAATATTTCAAGTCAAGGGACATTAAGGCAGACAATTGGTTACTTGGGTTTATAGAATATAAAAATAAAAAGAAAATTCACTGAAGTAATTCAGTAATTAATAACTGTAGGAAATAGCTTTCACCTCAGTGGCTGAAGAGTGTAATCGTTAGAACCTAGGATTTTGAGGTCAAGCCATACAGGGCAGATGTCCATTCGTTTAGGGCAGAGCTAAGCTTATTTATATTTGGACCTCTGAGGAGGGTCCTCCACCCTCCCCAAGTTGTTACTGGTCCTTCTGAGGGAATTTAGCAAATCCAGTGCAAAGAGTGTTTGGAGAAGGTGGGGGCTGGGTTTACTCCCTGCTGCTGTTGAACTGATGCCCACAGGGACTCTAAAATAAGAAGCCTCTTCTCCTCATCTAGCACCTTCCAACCACCCTCTGTGCTTCCATTTGGCCAAACCTAACAAAAAGTCAGAGGGTCAGGAGTGTGAGAAATTCAGTCTACAGAGGCCCCAACAACCAAGATCAGGGTATAGAGGGTAGGTGTGGACCTGAGAGCCAACAAGTAACTGGCACAGTTGATACTGGACTTAGCATTTTAGGAAAAAGAAAGCACTGACGTAAATATGAGTTTATCTTGGAATGGCTGATGTAAAGTGAAGAAATGTGGCAGAAATTGGGCTTAGAATCAGATAATCTTTGCTTGTTTTAATTTGTTTACAATCCTTAGCTCTACCTCTAACTAGCTGGTTGAACTTATGACAATAGCCATTCGCTATGCTTTGAATATCTCACTTATAACAATAGAGATAATAATAGCATCTCCCTCATATTAACTTTTACAGGAGAATTAACTTTATCATTTGAATGTGCTTCATTATAAAGGATTTTAAAAGCCACGAGAATGGATGATAGGCCCATGTAGGGCATGTTGATAATAAATAGAAAGACATATTGTCCACCAACATTTAAACTGTTGTTGTAAAAGAAAAAAAAAATAGCATTAAATATCATGAAAACTAAAAATGATTGTGTTAATGAAAGTAAAACAGTATATTTAAGAGAAGAGTGGTTGTTGAGATCTGATGATCAAAAATAGAGAACTGAAGATCAATATATGGCCCCGGTGACTTGAAAATTAGGGAATTATTTATGGGAATTATTTAAAGTACTTTAAGTAGACAGAGAAGGAAGTCTTTGCAGTGAGCTGAACAAGAAATGCCAGCCAGTGAGATATTATTCCAAAGATGTGTCATTTTGGGGAATTGGGAAAGATACCAGGGGAAAGCGAGCAGCTAAAGACACAGGGGAGGAGTTGAGGGGAGCGATGACTCAAGGTGGTAGAAAGAAGGTGACCAAGAACTCACTTCGAGAGGTGAGCTTTTCAAAGTCAGAAGTGTATATTCTTCACAGACACTGGAATGTGGTTAGCACAGGAAGAAGGCAAGTTGAATATTTTTCTTTTGGTGCAAATATGAGAAGGAAAGCAGAGAAATACAATGACTACAGTAGTCTAGGTTGTAAATTGGTTTTTCACTTGGGTCTGACCCGTAAGCAAAGGAATGAGTGAATGGAAGTTTCTGAGGAAGATGTTGTAATAAATCAGTGAGAACTGAGTTTAAAATGTCAGTCTCACCATTTACCATCTGCCCAAATTTAAACAAGCTATTTAGGCTCTCCATGATAGCAAAAAAGGAATGATGATTTTTTTCTCTTATGAGCATATAAAACACTTAGTGTAGTTTTTGACACATAGTGATTCATTTTGAGAAGGGTGATGATGAAAAAACTGATGATTATGAAATTGAAATGGTCAACAGTTATGCTAATGTGACCAGGAAAAATGTGGATCCAAAGTGAGAATGATTAACACAAAGAAGTAGGAATGGTCAATGGAATAAAAAATTTCTATTATGGGATTCATTTCCTCACGTGTATTTGGCTGGCTGAATATGGGTTAGGCACTTCAGTCTTCTGAACCACCTTGGCTCTCTATGGCTTTAAGGTGAAGTCTTAATTCATTGCCACATCACATATTAAAGATATTATTTGACCAAAGATGATTATATTAATTAATTAGATAATTTATAAAATGTTATATATTATCAGAAAGGTATTAATTACAAAAATAAGGCATAATAAAGAATAAAGGCATAAAAAAATAAGGGATAATAAAGTACAAAATGTCATATGCTGCATAATGCCATTTGGTCAATGACCGGCCACCTGTATGATGATGGTGCCATAAGATTATAATGAAGCCTGAAATTTTTCTATTGCCTACATAATGTTGTAATGCAACACATTATTCAAGTGTTTGTGGTGTAAACAAACCTACTACACAGCTACTCATATAAAAAAAGTATAACACATACGATTATGTATAGTGCAATAATAGTTGATAAAGATAATAACTACGTTACTGGTTTATGCACTTACTATACCATACTTTTTATTTTTATCTTAGAGTGCACTCTTTCTACTTATATTTTAAAAAACTTTTCTATAGAGTATTATGCCATATTAGGCTCAAACATCTGCTTACTGTGTCTCTTGATTGCATCATTTTCCCTTGTGCTTGATTAATATCATGTCATTTTGTACCATAACATGCTATATAAGCTTGTAACCTAGGGGCTACAGGCTGTACCATTTAGCCTAGATGTGCAGTGGGCTATGTCATCTAGGCTGGTGTGAGTGCATTCTATGATATCTGCACAATGACAACATGGCCTAATGATGTATTTCTCAGAATGTATCTTTGTGCATGCCTCTACACAAAATAAATACAGTAGATATTTGTTTCTTGCTCCAATATGAAATATTTCTTAGCAATGCATTCTTGTTTTAATGGTTCACAGAGGATGAACCCTTGGCATATCTGCTTTCTGTATCCCATTGGCAATTTAGAGCATACCAATTCTATATTCTAATTCTAGTTTTAATAAGCTTTGGAATATTGGGTGTTTTTATCAAGCACATTTATATTTAAATTTTTCATTTTTAAGAACGATTGTACTGGAAGCCACATGTATTTTATTATAAACAAACTTTTTGTACAACGATGCTAATTATTACCATTGCAGTGTTAATATAAAAAAATTACAATACTATTAGGTTTCAACTTCTCAGACTATTAATCATGCTCAAAATTAAATAAAGGGTAATATTTCTTATATTACTTTAAATCACATAGGAGCTGGCATGTATTAGCTATAAAAAAAGAGCTTTCATTCCTTGTTCATTTCAGACAAGGAAAAGTGTATGATCATGGAATTTGTAGCCCAAATACATCTAAATTGAAATCAGACTTTCATAACTTGTATGGTAATCTTGAAAAATATTTTGTTTATCTATCTTTCCATTGATAGACACTTGGGTTTCTTCTGTCTCTTGGCTCTGTCAGTGATGCTGCTATGAATGTGGGTATACAAATACTGTCTTTCATTTCTTTTTTTATATACCTAGAAGAAGAGTTGCTGGATCACATGGTAATTCTAAGTTTAATATTTCCCGAAATTGCCATATGGTTTTTCACAGTGACAGTGCCATTTATATTCCCAGTAGAAATGCACAAATGTTCCAATTTCAGTGTATAAAATAAACCAAATAAGATCATTTTTCCACATCCTTGCCAACACTTATTTTCTGTTGTTGTTTGTTTAATAGTCATTCTAATATTCTAATGCGTATGATATTAGATCTCTTTGTGGTTTCAATTTGCATTTCCCGAATGATTGGTAATGTTGAGCATCTTTTCATGTGCTCTTTTGTCCATTTGCACATCTTTTTGGAGAAATATTCATTTAAGTCCTCTCATTTTTAAGTCAGTTATCTGCTTTTCTTTGTTGTGTTACTGTTGAGATATGAGAGATTTTTTGTACATTCTGGATACCAATTCCTTATTAGATATATAATTTAAAAATATTTTGTCTCATTCTGTGAGTTGCTTCTTCACTGTGTTGTTAGTGCACATCTTTAAAAAATGTTGACAAACAAAAGCTTTTAACTTTGATCAAATCCAACATCCATTTTCTTTTTTATTGCTTTTATTTCTGGTGTCATATCTAATAAATTATTGCCAAGTCCAATTATATGAAATTTAACCTTATGTTTTCTTCTAAACTTTTTATAGTTTATACTCTTATGTTTATGTCTTTGATTACTTTTTAGTTAATTTTTATATATGATACAAGATAAGGGTTCAAATTTCTTTTTGCATGTAGATATCTAGTTTTCAAACACCATCTGTTAATACAGGTTTTCAATAAATGTGTCTGACTTGACTCCTTTCTGTTTTTCTATTTCTATTTTTGTTTCCCCTCCCACTTTTCTTTCTCCTCTACCTGACACTTCCTTTTTATCCTTCAGCAAAATATTTATTGAATGCTGTGTACTGGATATCAAGCACTATTTTAGTTACTGTGCATAAAATAAACTAAATCAGATAAATTTACTGCTAGCATAGGACTTAGAATATAGTGGAAGAGGGAAATAGTAACAAAAAACAAATGTGTGTGTGTGTGTGTGTGTGTGTGTGTGAGTGTGTGTGATATAAGGCGGTGCATGCAATAAAATAATAAAGCAGTGTATAGTATAAAAGAATGGTGGAGATTACTCTATTTTATATGAAGTGGTAAGAGACACCTTGAATTAAGTAATATTTGAACACAGACCTTGAGGAAGTGAAGACTGAGCTCTGAAGATATCCACATAAGGGACTCCAAGAGCCTCAGACAAGAAAGTAGCAGCACTTTGAGGGCCAGCAGGGGGCCCAGTGTGGCAGAGTGAAGTGAGAGGTTGGGGTGTGTGTGGGGTGAAGGTGCTGTGATATGAGGTCAAAGAACTAGAGCATCAGAGCATGACAAAACGTGCAACATTTAGTAGTCCTACAGTGAACTTAGGTTTTTATTCATTTATTTTATAGTATAGGAAATACATAAAGCAGCGTCAGCCATTTGTTAGCATTATAAGTATTAAGTAAGTACAGAATTGTATGTGCTATCCTTTTAGACAACTGGCAGCACAATAGGTGTGTTTACACCTGCATCACCACAAACATGTGAGTAATGCCTTGCACTATGGCATCGTGATTCCTACAATGTCATTAGGTGGTAGGAGTTTTTTAGCTTCATTGGGATCTTACGAAAATACGGTTGTGCATGCATTCTGCCATTGACTGCAACCTTATTTTGCATTGTGTACCTGTGTTAAATGACATAATCCATGTAGGGCTCTTGATTGGCACACTGGTAAATGTCAGATAAGTTACAGCTATTAATACCTGCTGAACTTTGGAGAAAATAACCCTCTTTCTCTTTTTCTTTTATTTTGTCTAATTTTTCAATTACAGTTGGCGTTTAATATTATTTTGTATTAGTTTCAGGTGTGCAACATAGTCTTTAGACATTGATTTATTAAGTGGTCACATCAAGAAGTCTGGTACTCACCTGGTCCTATACAGTTATGATATTTGACTACATTTTCTATGCCTTACATTACATCGCCATGACTACTTCGTATCCACCAGTTTATACTTCTTAATGCCTTCCCCTTTTTCACTTAGACCCCCAAAATTTACCTCCCATCTGGCAATTAGTTTGGTATCAGTATCTATGAGTTCATTTCTGTTTTGTTTGTTAGTTTTTTTTTAGATCCACATATAAGTGAGATTATATGGTATTTGGCTTTCACTATTTCACTCATTTCACTTAGCCTAATACCCTCAAAATCCATCCTTGTTGCCATTATGGTAAGATTGGGTTATTTTTTTACGGTTGAGTAATATTCCATATATATGCATCATCTCTTTATCTAATCATCTGTGACAGGTACTTAGCTTGCTTCCATACTTTGACTATTATAAATGATATATAATAAACTTAAGGGTCCAGATATCTATTTAAATTAGGATTTTGGATTTTCTGAGTAGTAGGAGAAGGCAATGAATTGTACTGAGCAGAGAAGTGGCATAGTCTTGTTATTCAAAGAATTATTGTTGTTGCTATGTTGTGAGGAAGGGAGAATAGGTATAAATTGATCATTTAAGATGTTACTGTAATGCTGCATGGCAAATATCATGAAGTGTAGATGGGAAGTGGCAGTGAAGGTGGTAAGACATGATCTGACTCAGTTGACAGAATTGCTTATTAATTGGATATGGAGTGGGAGATGAAGAGGAGAATAAATAATAACTACAAGGTTTTTAACCTCATAAGTTGATCAGTAGAGTTATTATTTATTGAGACTTTTGGAGTATTTCTTGAGAAATCAAGCTAAGAGATAAATAAAACAAATATGGCAATAATGGAGTAAATTATGAGTAGATATTATTGTAACTACCTCCATTGGCATAATTCAAATTAATGAAATTTGAATCTGTAAGTGAACTTGAAGTTTTAAGGTCTAGTTCTTTGCTCTCAGGCAAGAAAGGCAACTAAGAAAGCCTAAGTAAGTTGTACAAGGTCAAGCATCAGCTGAGAATGAGGAATCCTAGAGCCAAGGAAGAGTCTTCTCCGCCAGAACACAGGGTAGGTCACCTTTTCTAATTTAAATTACATTGATATTCTGACATTGTGACTTGTAAAGAGAAATCATATCGCTGATTAACTTCAGCAAAGGGAAAGGAAAAGTTTAAAACATATTCATTAGACCAACTAATTACTGACTTAAAAGTCCTCAATATGTTTCCAATGTATTTGACCCTAAGTTCAATTCTAACAAAAATCATGCTGAGGTATGAGTTGCTCAGAGAATTACAGAAAACCAGACATATAAACTTATACTCATTTTCATGATTATCACACAAGAATATTATCTCTGATAAGCAGAGGCAGTTTTAGCTGCCTTAAGCTTATGTTAGAGAGATTTTTTTCTAATTGTTGAAAAGAAATACGAAAATAAAAGCAAGAGAGAACACTTACAGCACTGCTTAAATAAGGAAGTTACAGTGAATAAGGAATATGTTTAATTTCACCATTCACATTAGGCAGGTTTCTTAGATCAAGAATAGTATTGTGGATGTGAACACAAATTAGTAATTGAATCATGACAGTGATTTTCTTTTTTTTCTTTTTACCTGTGTCTTTAGTGCCTATCCATTAAAATGCCTTTATGAAAGCTCTCACATATACTTAGAAAAGTGTCTTTCATGTGGTTTTTGAAGACTTGTGCTGCTAAACAAAAGTTCCCTCAAGTTAAAACTGTTAGAAACTTTGAGAACATTTCATCATTATATTGCCCTGGATTTTTGTCATCACTGGTTCCCAAGGAATTAAGAACAGCTAGTCAAGTTAAAGAAAAAATTTCATGTAAATGAATCTGTATAAAATGAGCTAAATGCGATATTAAAGGAAAACAAATGGTCTGTGAAAACACAGATAAGGAAATGGCTTTTTATAGTTGAGAATGGCACCATTTTATCAAAAGCTGCAGTCTGTTCTTTTTGTTTCTATTCTTATTATTTTCACATTTTTGTTTTTATTTCTTCTCTACTTGGGAAATACATTTTCCCATTATGCCTAAGACTAGGATGAATTTAGGAGATAAACTATAAATATAAATGCAGCAGTTTATTAAAATTAAATTATTATTATTAAGGATAACTTGCCTATAGTCACAGAACTAGCGACCTTCATAAAATAGAAACAAGAATGATTTTTTATTTCTTATAATTCTGAAGGTCGTCTGAGCCTCATGCATTTTTCTGGGATTGCTGGCATGGTTGCATTGAGTTGGAAAATCAGCTGGGACTCATTGCTGCTTCTTGATATCTCTTGGTCTATGGAGTATCTCATCTGCAAAGGCCTCTCACTGTGCCTCCAGCAGAATATCCTGCATTTCTTATAACCTGGCAGCCTGAAACCAAGTTGGGTTCTGTTAAGAGGACAATCGCAGTGTGCACATGCACATCTAATTTCTGTGCCTTTGCTTGCTGATGCACATTGACTAAAGCCAATCACATAGCCAAGCCCAGAGGAAGTGTGGGAAGAGAGAATGCAAGATATTCACTGGGGAGGGGGGGACAATGTAACAGCCCAGCACATTTTTAAATATTGTCGATTTTATATTGTTTGAGCCATGTAGGCCAGAGTTATGCTCTAGAATGTCTACATTTACCTTATCAGATTTGTCCCCATGTGGAGTTTAAAATGCACTCATAGAGAGATTCCCTTCTTCATCTCTGAGGACTGTCAGTGATCCATGGGTGGAGAAGTCAAGGTGCAGCACAAGCAAAGGAGGTGGAGACATGAGGATGGATAAGCTCACGTGCTTTATGTAAAAGCATTAGTGAAAGTAGCTCTCTGTCTGTATCCTCGTGGTTAATCTTCCATGTTCATGTACATTAGTAACTGGCTTCTGATGACTTCTCCCACCATCAGCCAGCACCTGCATCTCTTTTCAGAGAGCCACCACAACCCTCTTGGTCTTTTGTCTAGGAGAACTGGTGTCCCCTCCCCCTGCCTACCCTCTCCTTCAACCAAAGAATGGGGGGCACAGGGGAGTAAATATACTCAGTTAAAGCCTGTTGAAATATGACTAAAGTTGTCTCCAAAAATTCTCTATAAGACTGCCATTTTTCTTTTGGTGAGACCATACCTGACTTTCTTGATTTCTTACCTTCCTAAACTCACATTCTATCTTTACGGATGATATTAAGGCCCTAGAAATTCTTCCTCGGAAAGAAACCTTTTACAGGGCTTCTTGTCTCAAGCTCTATTTCTGGAGAATTAAATTTAAGACAACTGTGGAAGGTAGATCATTTAGTTCCAGCTTTTCAGTTGTAAGCTCTAAATACTACATATATACCAGTGAGAAAATATAGTAAGGACTTTGCAATTGATTTAATAATTTCATACTTCTCAAAAAGGTTTGTTGTTTTGTTTTCCTTTTCCTTTAGTAATATTTCCTCATTTTGGGCATAGCACAGTCTCTATGTCACATGATTTGGAGACTTTATTTAATCTCTCAGTCTCAGAATCATCCACTATGCTAAAATGAGGTAATGCCATATTTGTTGCAAAATCATTTTTAGCAGTAGCAAAAAATTCCTGGAAGAATCTTCAGATTTTGCATATGTTCAGTAAATGTAGGCTTTTACTACCACAGTTGTTATTATTTTTTTTCATTAATATACCTGTTGAAACCCCTTTTCCTTTAGAGTACATGAAATCAAGTGCCTCTCTGTCTACTCAAGTGCCTACTCACCCCACCATACATTTTTTACATAGCTACTGGTTTCTCTATGTTTAAATCTTTGCCCCTGACTTTTGAAGTGGAAATTCACTAGGTTTTACTTGTCCTTTATCTTTTGAGTGACTGTCATCTCCCTCTTGAAAGATATAATTAAAAATGCAGCTCTGTCCACAAAGCAGACTCATTCAATTGCAAGAATACTTGGATTTATTGTCAGAAGATCCAGGTTGAAAATTTAGGTCTGCCAACTTCCTTTTTTTTCGACAATGCCTCTATTTTCTCATCAGCAAAGCATAAAAATATCTACTCTCTCTACCCTCTAGTTTTTTCGTGTGATCTGTGTGATTCAAGTCATATGTGGAAATGCTTTGAGATCTACAAATTACGATGCAGGGGAAGGTATTATTATTGTCTGTACACTCCTGCTGTTTTTAAATATTTTTCACTTGCAATTTGCCACCTGGTGTGTGAGAAAAGTGGGACATTTCTTTAGAACAAAAAAAGAGAGAGAAAATCTATTTACACTAATTATTGAAAAAAAGGATTTGCTCTCACACCTGCTCTAGGTATTTCATAATTTTCTTCCTAATTAGAACTTAAAAGAAACTACTTCATTTATCTTCAATTAGCTAACCAAGAAAAGGGAAATGGGAAAATTTCATGTATTAGGGTTCTTCAGAGAAATGAAATAGAAACAATAGGAAATATATACACACACATACACACATGTATACATGTGTGTGTGTCTGTGTATACATATATATACATGTATATGTATATATAGATGTAGATATTTATTATAAGGATTTGGGTTATGTAAAAATGAAGGCTAAGAAGTCCCTAGATTTGCAGTAGGCAAGCTGGAGACACAGAGAGGCAGATGGTGTGATTTCAGTCCATGCCAGAAGACTAAGAAGAACTGGGAGAGTTGATGGTATACATTCCAGTCTGAAAGCACATAGGCTTGAGACCAAAGAAGAGCCAATTTTTCAAGTTGACTCTAAAGGCAGAAAAAATCATCTCAGACTTCTGGATTCCAGTTCTGCATGTAAGGAGCTTAGAAGTTGCCACTTTGTTGTAACAACAAGTAAAAAGCTGAACAGATTGAAAATCAGCAGCTCTTCTTGGACCTGTAAGAAAAGGCAGAACACAGAGTAAACTGCTGTCCCCAAGATTGAAGAGACAGACAGGGGAACACAGGAAGCACAGCTTATCTGACCAGACAGTCACTAAAGGAAAATGCCATGGGAACCAGTGCCAGAGTAGTAAAACTAACTATAATTGACAAATTGCTGGAGGCTCAATGTGGACAAATCTGAAGATTAAAAACATCAGGGGGCCCACTCCTAACGGGGCCCACACAATATTTTGATATTTACCAGATTCACACAGTAAATATTGGAGAAAAATTGTGCTTCCCGCATAGGAAAGGGAAAGGAACATTTAAAAATACAGTAGTCACCACTTATTTGTAGTTTCCATTACCTGTAGTCAATCACAGTCCCAAAATACTATATGGTAATTTCCAAAAAAAAAAAAACCAATTCATAACTTTTAGGTGGCATGCCATTTTGAGTAGTATGATAAAATCTTGCGCCATCCTGCTCTGTCTTGCCCCAGGCATGAATCATCCCTTTATCCAGCCTAACTATACTGTTTATGCCATCCACCTGGTAGCCACCTAGGAGCTGTCTCAGTTACCACATAGAGTATCATGGTATCACAGTGTTTGTGTAGAAGTAACCCTTATTTTACTTAATAATGGCCCCAGAGTGCAAGAGTAGTGATGCCAGCAATTTGGTTATGCAAAAGAGAAGCCATAAATTTCTTCCTTTAAGTGAATAGGTAAGTACACATAGAAAAACACATTGTGTATGTGGGCTTACTGGGGGTCTTAGAATGTATCCCCTATGAATAAGGGGGCACTACTCTTTTCCAAGGCACTTTATGCTTCTTAACGAAGCCTGCTCTCAGGAGGAACTAACGAGAGCCTCATCTGCTAGGGTATGATTAGGGCTTCACTGACCTGAGGAAGGGAAATACCCAACACTTGCTGACTCTAGTTTTCCAGCCCCACCTAAGTGGAGAGAAAAAAAATGACTGAGAAACACTTGAAATGTCCAGAGTATAATATCATTTATGTTGGCAGCCCCCAAAATGCTTAGGTATAGATCTAAGAAAGTATGTACAAGATCTAAATGATAAAATTCTGTTGAACAAAATTAAAGAAGCACTAAATAAGTAGAGAGAAAGTCCATGTTCCTGAATAGAAATGCTCAATATTGTCAGTTCTCACGTGATTATAAATTCTGTGCAGTTTTACCCAAAATCTCAGCCAGTGACTTTGTGGATATCAACAGACTGATTCTAAACTTTAATTGGAGACAAAATACCTATAGTAGCTAACATAATATTGAGGTAGAACAATAAAGCTATGAAAAGAGATAGGCAAATTTTAAATTCATATTACTAAGAAAATAAGCCAAACCAAAATGCTACCTACTGCATGGTTTCAAAAAAAGGACATTCTAAAAAAAAGATAAACTATGGAGACAATAAAAAAATCAGTGGTTGCAAGGGCTTGTGGGTGGGGCAGGCAGAGGGGTGATTAGATGGAGAGGATGAGATCTTTAGGGCAGTAAAAACAGTCTCCATGATGCCATAATGATGCACTCATATCATTATATATTTGTTCAAACCCACTTAATGTACAACACAAAGAGTGAACTGTAACATAGAGTGAATGTAGGGTCATCACTTGTAGCAAATGTCCCATTCTGGTGGGAGATATTGATAAAGTGGGAGGCTATGTGCAGGGGTGGAGTATATAGGAAAACTCTCTTATTTCCCCTCAATTTCTCTCTAAACCTAAACAGTTTTTTAAAAAGGTTTTTTTTTACTTAATTAATTTTTTTTTTTAAAGCAATGTTCCAACTCAGTAGTCAGGCAGAGGAATTTCCTTCTATGTAGGGAAAGGTCAGCCGTTTTTTGTTTTTTTTTTAATTCAGTCTATAATAGTTTTGATAACAGCATTGAGAAGGGCAACCTGCTTTACTCATCTATCCATTCAAATGTTAATATCATCCCAAAACACCCTCACACATATACTAAAAAGAAAAAAAAAATGTTTAATCTAATATCTGGGTACCCTATGGCCCAGTCAATTTAAATCATAAAATTGATCATCACAACTGGTGAGGAGAGGCATTAAAACTAGCCATAGAAATTGACAGTTGTCTACATGGAAAGTTAGATGCTCATATTTTCAAATTAATAATTTAGATTTATATGGAAAACAATTGAATAATAATTTCAAGATACAAACAAAATTCCCTGGTTCTCCTCTAATTCCCAGCACTTTGTTACTGGGATACAGTGATCATAGAGCTTAGGTCATAGCAGTTGTGCCATATATATTTCTCCTTCCACCTGTTAAGATTGCTGCTGCATTTCTACCAATATTGCCCTCTATTGGAAAATTGCATCAATAGTAACAGAGTTCTGAAACTGGCACTATTGTATTTTGAATACCTTTAAGCAAATAAAATCATAGAGCAAAATCAAGTAGGACAGTAAGGAGGACAACATTATACCTAAACAAGATGAGAAGTCATTCTGATGAGCCTCCAAATATAAATGCTTCAGTATAAACATCAACAGCTGCAAGACAAGATTGCTTAAAAAAAATTATGTGAAAGGAAATTATATGATGGTCTTGAGAGTCAGAGAAATGAATGTCATCCTTGTATGAACACTGAAAAACTCGGTGGGCAAACCTAACACAGCATCTAACTGTAGTAGTTGTGTTATTAGTAGAAGCTGAGACTTCTAATTCTCGATTAGTGCAGTGGGACAACAGAAGTCCATCATGCTCAAGTAGTAGAGGTGTCTAGGAGCGTAAACCCTGAAGTCTAATAAACCCAGTTGCCTCCCAAGTCAAAGCTACAGAGTAGAATTCTAATGCCATGGGCAGGATAATGAGCAAAAGATTAGATAAATTAAATAAGGGATAAAGGCCGCCAGATTAGAAATCCCACTGTTCATCTTGGTGAAAGAAAAGAAAGAAAAATTTAGCATAGTGGAGCTAGAAAAGCAATATTGGTCCACTCCATTTTTTTTTTTTTTGAAGTACATAAAAATTCATTTCACTTAAAACTGAACCATAGAAAAAGATCATGGCTTTGTCCTTTAAACGTTATGAAAACAGATAAGGAAGAGATTAACCTCCTCCAAATGAAGAAAGTATGTTGGAAATTCATACTCACGAAGCAAATAAAAAATATGGCTAATATTTAAAAATGAGCTAAGAAGGAAATGACAGACGTTATGAGCCAGCAATATAAATCAGAATTATACAAGACCAGAAATGAGGTGATTAAAGAAAGAGGTAAAAAGAGAAGTCAATAAACTCAGTTAAGAATTAGAATGTAGGTAAAACAAAATATATGCAATAGACCTCCCTGAAGAAAATAACTAAATAAATGGAATAGAACAAATACTAAAAATTATAGTCCAAGAAAATTTCCTGAAGTTAAATAAAACATGTTTGAAACTACATAATGAAAGAGTGAGCACTGTGAGTTCCCTGTTAGCCAATAAAAAACTTCCAACCCTGAGATACATTCTAGTAAAATAGACTTTAAAGTGAATGCAAAGTCTTTTGGAGCATCCAGAACAAGGTAAAGAAGTTTTGAATTATAAGACAGTGTTAGATTAACAAAGAAAAGGACCATTTATGTTTTAATTAAGGAAATAATGCGAAAACAATGGTATGTAATATCAGATAAAGAAACTTGTGGATTATGAGAGTGGTTATGATTTAAAAGTGGAATTCTTGGAGTTTAGAGATAAAAAAAAATATTTACACAGAAATTAATATAATTTTGCCATTTGCCTTCAAACTTACCTGCAGTGGGAATGAAAAGTAATGTACAGAAAAAACAAGACTGGTCATGGATAGAAAATTATTTAAACTTTGTGGTATGTCCATGGGAGTTTATTACTATTTCCTTCTCACAAATATTTTGAAATTTGCATATAAAATATTTTTAAGAATATGATTTTTTTGCAACTTTAAAACAAATGGCTTCCCCATATGTTATGCTTCGATGTATCCTTCCAAATGTAGCAAATTTAATTTTTCCACATCAACAACTTCTACACATTTAATCATGTTGTTAGTGGGTATTTTTTACTTTATTTTCATTTTCAAAGGTTTTGGTCACTACTACCTAAATTAATCTCCTTAACGAATTATTATTTTCTCTAAATTCAAAGTATTCAAAACAAATAAAAATATTTTTAAAATATATCTTTATATGTAATCCCATTCCTCCTAGTGAGAAAAAAACATGTATTATTGTTAATTGATTATATAATTAAAGCATGAGAAACCAAAATTATTTCTTTGTCTAGATCTGCATAGTATAATTACAATTATTCAGAATAATCCATCATGTTGTGTTCAAAACATAGGGATCTACTTGTCTCTGGTAATCTGATCCATATACTCTAATCAGTGATATTCCAAAATTCAATTCTGAAAGTGTCACCTTCCTGCTGGAAACTCCTTTGTTTCCTATTTTCTTGCTATACAGACACATGTTCTTAACTATCTTCTCTATCCTCTTCAGATCTCTTTCGCCTCCTCATCCTTACCTTTCAGGTTCAAGCTTTAGGTCTAGGTTGATATTTCTTCTATGCAACTTGGGGACCTCTGCATGGACTGTTCCCTTCAAAATTTTATTTAGTTAACTCTTACATATTGATCAGAACATAGTGCCAATGTCACTGCCTGGGAAAATTGCTTCTGGAATTTCTTTGGTAGTTTCTTTGATGTATGCTCTCATCTCGCTCCATGAGTTGGTTTAGAACAATTAACATAGGTTGTTATTCTATATGTATTTACCTATTACTATTTATAAACTTCTATCACTTGACTTTGGTGATATACTCCATGAAAGCAGCATCCATGACAGTTTTATACTTTAATTGCATACCCTTTTCTAGGACAATTTTTAAATTAGGCTCTTGCAGATTTGTTGATTAAAGAATTTCTGAGTATTTCAATTGTTTGTGTTTAGTACTTCCATCAAATAATGAATGTTTCTTTAAGGAAAGAAAAAAACAACACTGATTTCAGGTATTCTTTCTCACTCCTCAAAAGCCCTCCTACATTTCTTTTCGGAAATAGTGGCAAGTTAAGCAGAATTTATCAAATGACTGAGTTCACAAGAAAACCTCTGTGGTCTCATATGTCACGCTTAAAATTCTGTCATTTAAACTAAATGAATCCCAGGATACTCTAGAAATATAGTCACAAAGACATTTCAAAATTGCAGCACGTAGAGTCTACAACTGTTTGTTTTTTTTTTTCCTTTTTTAAGGAATAATGTAAAAACACGCATGGATGCCAACGAGAATAGACTAACAATATTACATGAATAAGGCAAAGGCAAGTGTTAAAGGATGCATATTGCCAATGCAGCCTTCAGTGCCACCAGTAAAATGTTTAAAGTGCTTAGAGTTTAAGCTAAGACAGGACAGATTTATCCAATGCTATTGGTATCAAAATTCTCAACAGCCCTAATTGGCCTTACGTTGAAAAAGCATTTGATGTATTCAGTGGTTGTGGTGTAGGAATAGATAACTGTTAAAAACATTTCTGCTCTATGTAGAGAAAAGGACTAATTCAAATCAAAATACTAGGAGAAGTTTACATGTTTCTATGTCTTACTTTTATTAAGCCAAGACATTTTAATCGTATGTTGATAATATTTTCTACCAAATTGTTAATATGCTATTGAAATTTAATTTTATAAATTTATATTTATTTATTTTATACTTAGAAGGTTGCTTGAATAGTTTATTTGACCAAGATATAGCTGATTATAAAAATAAATATATAAATGTATATAATAAAAATTGATTAAAATAAAATACTAAAATACTTTACTTTTTAAAAATGTCCATTCTTTAATACTTAAATTATCAAAATTATTAGAAATAAACAGGAGAGTTTAAACAAATATGCTCTTCACTTCCTCTGGATATAAAAAATACTGGTCATTCTAATTTTATCCATCACATATTATTTCTCTAATTAAAAAGTTAATAAATCTGAAATTAGATATTTGCCAACATAAAACTGATTTACTTATTCTAAATATCTGTATAGTACTTAATAACAGAGGATTACTTTTGAAATGGGCAAAGTGCATGACGTCAACAAGCTTTGAGAAGGATCAGAAGTTAAATTAACTCAAAATATTCTGGGTAACTTAGAGTAATACTTAAGGAACCTTTGTGCTTTTATAGTTGAAAGAATTTACTTGCAAGGCAAGATTCAAAAAACAGACATTATTATAGTGACTTCCCTGACCGAGAACTAAAATACTTTATTCAGAATTGTTGATGTATTTCCAAAATATAATTCAAATTAATGCCCTTTCCTTGGTTTGGGAATCTTTTGTAGAAATTTAAAGAAATTTCTACCTGTACCAAAAGAAGTTGAAAGTACAATTTAACTTTTCATTTTATTTAATAGTTGTGTCTTTTAAAAGTATACCCAAATATACTTTTCCATTAAAGCAAAGTGTGCAGAGACATATACCAGTGTCATGCCACTACATTTGGTAATATTTTATTTTATATAGCCTATTACATCACACTAGATCTTGTATCTTAAAATATTGTCTTCTGCAGGTATATGATTATTCACAGTGAATTCATCCAATGGTATCTGCCTCTCACAAATAGATGATACTATTTATCTGAAGGTATAATTATATAAGTTTGAGAATTTGTATTTTTTTCAATAATAATGATTACCTTTTTCATTTCACATTAACCTAAAAGTATTCATTTATTTTCTTGATTGGTTCATTTTAAGCTGTGTTATGATTATAATTAGCTGTATATTAAAGTGTGCTATGTTTCTGCAGATAAGATCGATATTGACAGACTCAGCATAAACAAATCACTAAAAATTTAATAAAACTTTTGCAAAATACATCATTGATTTTTAATTTTGGGAGCCATTATTAATTGGCTATGATAAACTTTCTTTCTTTGTAAAGCATTTTTTTCTATTTTTACCCTAAAACAGCATGTGGTTAACCCTACCAGTTAATCAAAAGCAATAAAAATAATGTATGAAATAGCTTAGAGACTGTCTATAAGAAAATTATAAAAATAACCCTAACTTTAAATCCTAAATTTGATTTATTGTCCTAAATGATGTTTAAATACAGTGTTAAAATCCATTATGACCAATACTTATTACCATAATTTCCTATAGAGAAATAAAACATCTAACATATTTATTTATCCTTAAGAAATAAATGACTAGTTTTATCACAATGGTTTTTAACAAGTGAGAATTTGTCTTTTAATTTTTATCATTCATTCAAAATATTTTTAGATATTTTGGGCTCTGTATTTGTTATTGGTCCCTCCAGACCCACACACTACATTTTTTAAGTGAGTTTTATTAAGGTAAATTTACATACATTCAAATTCTGCCTTTTAGTGGTACAGTTATGTGATTTTTAATAAACACGTGCATCAAGAATTGAATTGTTATAAAAAGAATGGAAAAATAATTTATTTTGCAATTGTAACAAAAAGAATGAAACACCTAGAAATAAATTAAACAGAACAAGTGAAGGACCCATATGATAAAAACTATAAGAGCCTATTGAAAGAAATTGAAAAAGATACAAAGAAATGGAAAGATATTCCATATTTTTGAATAGGAAGAACCAACATGTTAAAATCTCTTTATTGCCTAAAGCATTATACAGATTTAATGCAATCCCCATCAAATTCCCACTGACATTTTTTACAGAAATAGAATAAAAAATCATCTGATTTGTATGGAAGCATGAAAGATGCCAAAGCCATTCTGAGAAAAAACAACAACAACAAAACAAAACAAAGCTGTAGGCATCACTCATCCTGACCACACACCATACTTTTAAACTCATTCCCCTGGCTCATGAGTCTGAGCTGTATGGACAGCCTCTTTACTTAGCTTTATTTAGGTGGAGTCAATTAGTATCTGGCAGGAGAGAGCAGGGAGAAAGTAAAGGAAGGTCAGAATGTTCCTGTCCCCATGAGAATGCCTCTTTGTAGTTTATGTCCTTTGACTGTGGTACTTCACTACACTCAAAGGAGGTCTTCCTTGTAAACGAATACCTACACTGTTTTCTTGGGTGGAGGAGTGGTGACAGCTCATTTGTTGCACCAGACTTGTCTCTTTATAATATGTCCTTTGTAAATACAAACTGCTTGAATAATCCTGGCTTCAGGTCTCCTATCCATTTCCCACAAACTAATGCGTGTACCCAAATATGGTTCCTGGTAATGTTAAGAGAGTCTCTTTTATGTGTTTATTTATTTGTTATGTTTTATTACTCATTTATTCATTTATTTTAAATTTTAGATGGAACAGAGACTCTCAGTATCTTTTCTTGAATCTTTAAGTAAAATTGCCTCTGAAGATGCCAACTTCTGTCCTCTCGACCTATACTAGTCATCTCAATCATTGAAAATCCCAGATTAAAAACCATGAGAAGATGCTGGGATTTGTGAATTTAAGAAGCAAAAAAATATTGAGATAACATCCTGTTGCCTTATGAGGACAGAGCATGTCTTTTGTATATAAACTCAGTGGAGAAATGCAGAGTGGCCTCCATCATTAAACAATGTGCAGACTTTTTTGTTTGTTTGTATTAGATGAGGCAACCCTTGGTTGACCTCACAGATTGCAAGGACCCTGTCAGTTTACAATTCCTTATTTTTTATTTTTAAGCCTATGGCACCTAGTCTTCCTAGGTGGTCTCCTATCCAAGTACTGAACAGGCCCAACCCTGCTTTGCTTCCTAGATGAGACAGGATCAGGCTTTTTTAGGGTGGCATGGCTATAGACGAGCAGATGTTTTTTACTGGAAGTGTGTGTTCTTGAAATATACTTATTATAACAATAATTTTCTAATAAATAATGTGAACTACAATGGGTATTGTTAATAAGAAATTTTGGTCCTCATATGAGTATTTTATAATTATAGTAAATACACAAAAGATCATTATTCAAGATAGTAAAAAAAGCTATGGTTCCATCTTGTCTCTTAAAATGATTGTTATACAATCATTTTAAAGGTAATTACAGAATACTTTTTGTATTAAAAACATTACAATCATTTAAAAACATTTAAATAATTTTAAAATATTTAAACATTAAATGATTGAAAAAATATGTTAAAATTTAGATATAAAAAAATCACGTTTTGCTATTTTCTAAAAAATGTCTTATTTTTTAAAAATAAGCTTTATGATAACATTGATTCTAATTCTCGAAATAGAATCTAACAACAAATGAAATGTTATTTTTATCATAATCCTATAGATAAACTATAATATTTTTTGAAGTTTAGATTATAATTTAGAGATATAAAAAATGAAAGCAATGAGCAACAGAATAAAAATACTATAAATATAAATAGATTATGACAATAAAAACATTAAGAATGTTGCATGATTGGGGTGTTATATTTTATTGTTTATTTCCTTGCCCTAATTTGAACTAACTCATCAAAAATTTTCTATTTTAAGGTTCATTTTTAATTAATTTATAATATAAAATGTGCTATGCCTGTTTTCTCAAAATAATTGTGCCACTCAATTGCAGTTTTTTTTTTTTCTGTAAAACTTATTTTAAAAGATATTTATCTTCTCTAAAGTAAGTTTTACTGGAGTTTGTCTTGCTCTAAATGGTACCTTTGTTAATCCAGTGTTCTTTATAGATTTCATTTCTGGATGGGAATGTCAAAAATTCAACAATTAATTACTCTCTTTATCTGTCTGTCACACACACACACACACACACACACACACACACACACACACACACACACACACACTAGCTAGTATGATTTAAATTACACGTCAAAACCCTTATTCCTCAAATCACGAATGAAGTTCAAAGGATAAAAAGGCAGGTAAACTATAAACAAATTTATCATTGATTTTTTTTTATCCACTCACTGAAAAAGAAATTAGGGAAAAAAAAGGCAGCTGCATATGAGAGTGGAACAAATGAAGTTTGTGTTGTGTTGATAAATTCAACAACAAAAGAAGAGAGTATATGAAGAACAAAGTTTGGTACCTTTTAGCTTCAATTAGGAAAACACTTTTAAAAGATAATAGTTAAAGAATTGTACTCATATCTTTGTGTTATAGTTACATTTAGTGTTACTTAAGAATCATATATAAATAAAAATTCTTATGCATTATCTTTATACTCTACAAATGATTTTGCTCCCAGGCTAATTTACTCAAATATAACTGGTTTATTTTATCTGCTGGAATGCAGAATTGATACCAGAAGATGAAAAACACTTAATTTTAGTAACCATTTAATAAATACTGGATAAATTAGAAAAAATATTTTGGAAATTAACTCTTTTTTTTAACAAAAAGCGATCTGCTCTATTGTGCAAAGGATTTTTAATATTATTTCTAATTAAACTGTTTCTGTAAGGTAAAGCAACTGGTCCTCAAAAAGTAATAAAGACATGCTTTCTTCAATCCCATCAGGGTTTAAATGTCATCGCTTTCACTCAATATCTGTATAACTACCTGTATATCTATTAATATTTTGAAATCTGTATGGAGAAAATAATTATTACATTGTTGAATCATTGATCAGTACATGTCAATTAGTACCTTTCAATAAATGATGACTTCTCTCATCAGTGCTAAGTATTGCACACATAAGCCTTTTTAAATAGTACAGATAAATTAACCAATGTCAATGTTTCACATTGAGATAATTTGGTATATTTATACAAAGCTTATATAAAAACAGTAATTTTCAAAGTAGATCAGCATCATAGAAAAATAAGCATTTACATGGGGTGTTATATATTTGCACAGCAATGTATTTAGCTGAGAAAACATTAGTCATCATTTTCTACTTTATATCTTTTGGCCTTCAGAATCACTTCATACTTTTCACTCAGTATTAGCTTCCACTCCTGGGGCAACTGATGATCAGTCTCCACATAATTGTCCATTTGCTGCTGAGAGGTCAAATGATGAGAATGGAGAGCTGTCAGCTCGTTTGGCAAAATGTGGCCCATGGTCCTCTCTACATGAACAGATTTGGAGAAAGACAAAAGCAGGATTGAAGTTGCTTAAAAAGTGCATGAACAAAAATGTTACATCTTCCATAGAAAAAAATACTCTATCTTCAACATAACAAGGAAATAAAAAGCAGAATAAAGACAGTTCTAGATTTAAAGAAATGTAAGAGCTATAATAGATGCAAATGTGAACATTGATTCTGACTGGAATGCTCTATGAAATGTCATTTTTGAGATAATGGGAGAAATTTAAACATAATATATGATATGTGGTAGTTAATTTGAACATTAAGTATAGGAAGGGCATTATGGTGATGCAAAGAAAGCTACATATTTTTCTAAGATGCTTATAGAAATGTGTGGGGTAAAGTGATATAAAGTTAAGATTTTTTTTAAAAAAATACCTCAAAACAAATGAGTGATTAGATGAAGCAATGTTATAAAATCTTCATAATGATTGACTCTAAGACTCTACAGAAATTAATACTTCTTTTACAGTAAAAATTTTTTTTTCTAATAAAATTTAGTTTGGAATCATTTTTAAAAGAAGTAATGTTACCCTTTTTATAGCATAAGACTGGGATATGCACTAAAAAAACTCTGTAAAATCAAAAGAGGAAACCAACTTTGTGTATATCCATGAGCTGGCAAGAAAGCAAGAAATCCTGAGAGCAAAAACTAGGTAAGAAAATGGTATTTTATTGGAACTAGCTTCTTGCCCTGAGGGTATTATAAAATGAACACTAAGGAAACTGAGCTTCATTTTTTTTTTTTTAAATCTATTTGTGGGACTGGTTCAAGGTGGTAAGCCTTCTAGTGGAACTTCTGGATGCACTGGGACTTCAATTGATTATCACTTCAGTGTAAGAGTGTGCTAACACTAAGGACACTTTCTCTCACCCCATGCTAGACCAAAAAAAGCTGTCTGCCTCAAAATGAAGAGCTAGGAGGAAAAAAGTTTCCACAAGAATTAATAATAATAAATTAGCTTTACTAATATTTCATTCTGAATTCAGTTGATCTGCCTGGTTAAAAATGCATCTAAAGTAAATACAGAATAATTCTGAAGGGACTCTGCATACTCAAAATATGGCCAATTTTCCATGGAATATTATTTTACAGTTAAAAATCACAAAACACAGAAAGAATAAGACAAGTGAGAGACAGTAGAGACAATTTAACATTGAATCAAACTCTGATGGAAGCCTAAAGTTGAATGTTTTAAAAATTAAATATAAATTGAGTATTCTTACCATTTATAAAAAACAAAAAGTATAATTAAATCACAAATAAATTGCAATTAAATATTACAGGGAATTCTAAGCTAATATTACTTATCCCAATACCATACCTCCTAATATTCAGTCCTTGTGTAGTCACATGAAACATTGACTCTGGGCTTGGCAATTTTTCCTGCTTCGGTCGATGGGAGATTTACAAGTATAGGGGGGCAGATATATGATAGACACTTGCAAACTCAGGTCTTTTCTCTATGAATGTTACCATTTAGAAATCAGCCTCTAATCTGTAAAAAGGCTGAGGAACTACATCTGAGTTATGAAAGAAAACAGAGAAATCATCCTATATGGATGTTCTAGCATCAACCAAGCATCTAGCTTACTATGAAATGTAGATGACCTCTGATTCCACAAGACACAGAGCAGTCAACCCACAGAACCACAAAAATTAGTAAATCAACCTTCTTTTAAATCAGAGATTTATAAACTTTTCTGTAAAAGTCAGATAGTAAATATTTTAGGCTTTGTGGGTCATATGATCTCTGTCCTCACTGCTTATTTCTGTCTTATAATGCACAAACACCCAAGGACAATATGTAAATGAATGAACATGGCTGTGTTTTGATAAAATTCATTATGGACACAGGAAATTGAATTTTACATAATTTGCACATATCAAAAAATATTCTGTTTAACCACTTAAAAATATAAACATCTCTTGTCTCACAGATGTACCAAAACAAGTGCTGCACCAGATTTGACCTTCAGTCTACAGTTTCTGACCCTTTTTATAAGTGACTAAATTTTTCATAAGTTTGTTACATATTAATGAATAACCAAAATAAAAATTGGTCCTGGGTGTTGGGTACTGCCATAAAAAAACTTTGATTGTTAGAACTCAGGCCTCAGTTCTTTATTCTAATGTCACTTTCATTTGGACTATCCTTTCATTTTCATCATTCAGTTCATGGGTTGCCTTCTTTTCTAAGATATAAACCAAATTTAATCAAATTTTAATGGGCAAGCAATAGGGATAAATTGAATAAGTTTCATTGCCTCATATTTGCAAGTTATATTGCCATGTTCAGGTGGAACATTTTATGTAAAAAGGAGGCTGATAGGTTTTTAAAGGAAGTCATAATCTAGAAAAACCAATAGTTGAAAGTTTGGTGAAAACTATCTGAAATCATATATTACTCATGTCGATTCAATTTCAGGCTTAGCCTTTGAGTTATAGACTAAAGCTCAGATAGGTACTATGTCACTCTCTTGGTAGTAGCTATCAGAATACAGCCTCTACACTCTGACCTTAAGTATCAAACAGGTCATTTCTGTAGAAATAACCAAGGTTCAGTATATAATTGAACAGTAATTAAGTGTTTCTGAGTTAGAATTATACAGTTCTTATTTTATTATCTAATGTAATTTTTTTCTTTTTCATTTTCATTTTCATATTTTGATTTTGATTTTTCTTTGATAGTTACCTGGGATTGGTTTGTTGAGACAAACTTTTTAATTTTTCTTTCATTCAGACCTTAAATAGCAGAGTTACTTTTCTTCCTGGTGTCTTACCTATGGTGGGATCTTCATGCCTATGAACCCCATACTCAGGAGTATTTAAAGTAATTTTTATATGCTGATACAATGGATACAGCTCAAAGATTTATCTCCAGGGGTTTCTTGATAGGTTTTTATTGAGATTAAATGTAGCTTCTTAGTGCAAACTGTAAAGAAGATTGATTCAGTTCAAGTGGAGACTTTTCATCTATTAAGTTTTTTCTTTAATCAATTGTAGTGTGAAGGATTGGTAGAAAGTGTAAAAAATAGGTCAAGCTAATTGATAGTGCTATTTTTAAGTTTGGTGTTAAATGCAAGTTTAAGATTTGTCAATAAAACATGCATTTATTGTTTCTATGTTTTTTTTGAAGTAGACATTTTATGGGAGTATCATAAATAATTTGTTTCTACCAATGAGTGGTTATGTTCCTACACACATGGTAAGTGAAATAATTATGTATTATGTGACTATCAAATTGAAGTAAGATTCTTGAGGAGAGGTCAGATTTAAAATGTAGCTGCTCGATAGAGTTTAGGCAGAAATCAGTGATTTAGAGTTATAAATAGGTGTGCTTTGATCATAACCAAATTTAGAAAGTAGAGGAAAACAGAAGTCGGTCCCTCAGAATTTAGTATAACCTCCTGCCAATTGAATAATAGAATGTATATTTACAGTCCATGAAATCTGTTTCTATTGCCTAATGTCCTTCAGTCTCTTTAGGTCGAATTAAATTCTTCCACTACCTTGAATGTTAGAAAAAACATTCTTGAGGAATTTTATCTTGGCTAATGGAGAAGTTATCTTCATGATAACCACCCTTGGGTTATGATACAAGAAGAGGAGACAGTACAATTACTGTCAATTACTCTTACCTAATTCCACAGAGCCATAATCTAGAAAAATCTGCAAAATTTATTTTTATTGGTTTGAATTACATTTTGTAATACATAAGTCTTCGAATTAGAATGAGCACATTGGATTGACCCATCTACTTAGTCCTAAATGCATAGAAATTTTCATACCAATTTCTTCTTCTCAGAGGACAACTTTTCCTATTATTACTAAGAAACCTTATTCTCCCTGAACTCTTTTTCTTCCCTTAATAGTCTTCAAATATTTTCATTTCTTTAGTATTTCCCATTTTTTGCCTTAGTTTTATTTTTTCTTCAATTCTTAGTAAGGCCAGCCTATTTAATCTATCCAGGTTCACATTTTGAAACAGTAATAAACCACTGATGAACAGAAAAAGTAAAGATATAATAAATAATTCCCTATTGCCAAGTAACTCTAACACAATCAGTATTTTTACATATTCAAAATTGATTTCCTCTTAGCAAATTTTTGTGAAAGATGTTCCTATAACCACATCTGCTTTAAACTGTGACACCAAAAGTTATCTCTCATCTTTTATAGTATCTTTGGCCAACCCTGGGTCTTAGGTGAGGGAAAGACATACTATATAATCATTAGAATTGGAGTAAGAAGACAAACCAACAACAATAATAATATCATTTATTCTTTAACTGCAGGATTCAAAAAATTGTTTGGTTAATTTAAATTGAAAAAGTTATATAGGCAAATTAGCATATAGAATTTTTAAATCTTATTCAATTGATAAATAGTTTTTAGTACTTTATACTGTTATGTACATTGCATAGCTACAATTTGACAAAATCCACCTTCATCGTAGTTATAGTTGTACAGTTTTACAGATTATTCAAAACATAAATGATAAAGAGTAAGTCAGCAAAATTAAAGAAATTAACTTCTACATTGACTAATAGCAGTATACTTATATAAAATGTTGAATTTTATTTAATTTTTAACCACATCATATATTAAGTATTAACAAAGCAAATGATGAAATATAAAATAGTAGCAATCAAGAGAAATAGACATTTAAATAATATTTATTATCACTGGATTCTCCATAGGTCATTCATATCCCATTGAACGTTTTAATAGAAAACATTTAAATTCTTCAAGGCAAAGCTTTCATTGTCAACATGATTTTATCCAGTTAATATTAGTATATCAGTTAGATTCATTGGCATTTTGAGTTTCTATAGTCATGTTTCTCCATAGTCCCTATCCCAAACTTTAATCTTATTGCTTATTTTTTAAAAATGTTTTACATTTAAATTAACATATTATATAACACCTTTGATGATAAATAATAGAAAATGTTAAGTAGGCTAATGGTACTTTAAAAGCAGTACATAAAGGCTCTAACCAAGAAACAAATTTGAAAGTTAATACATATATGTGAGCTTAATATAAACTTATCTCTAGAAGATACAAGTTATCATTTTGGATATTTAGAATTTTAGGTGAAACAAATAGAAACGTAGACATATGAATGATATGAATGATAAAGAACAATTAAGCAATTTTTTTTCTTATAGAAATCAACTTCTACATGAACAAAGACTATTAGAGAATGATATTTTTTGAACAACAAAAATAAATTATGTTAGCCAATGAACATTTGGGTAAGAATTACTGTAAGAAGTGGGACAAACCAAAGTAATCTCTGTGAGTTGTTTACAGAATAACAAGGAGGCAATGATAACTGGTAGAATGAACAAGGGATGAAGGCAAGACAACAACATAATATAAGCTTATGCTTTGACATGGTGAAGGCAATGGAGAACATAATCAGGACTTTGGCTTTTAACATGAGCAGGAAGAAAAACTGTTGTGGTGTTTTTAGAAAATTTAAACATGTTGGACTTAATTTTAAAAAATCATTTTTGAACAAATTAGAAGAGGACAAGAGCTGAACCAGGGAAGACCTTTTAGGAGATTGTTGCATTAATCAAAGAGAAATTTACGAAGGCTTCAGTAGGGTAGAGGAAATACAGATAGTTGGAAGTGATCAATTATAGATATATTTTTAAGGTAGAGCTAAGGAAATATTCAGATATATTAATGATACTAAGGTTCTTGTTTTGTTTCTAAAACCAGTCAGAAGGGAGAAACGAGATGAGATGTAGTTTACTAGCAGAATCTCAACTTCTTGAATAAAAAGATAATGTTATTTTAATCTATCCAGCCATTGACTATGATAAAAGTAAATATAATTAGTTTGTTTTTAGATATGTAGGTGTTAAAATGTTGACAAATTATTCAAAATAAAAGACAAGAAATATCTTGAAGGACATAGAAAAAATAATTCATATAAGAAGATAATAATTTGGAATCTATATTACTTGATTAATAAAATTTTTTAGCATGTATTAAATGCCAGGCACTCTTCTAGGCACCAGAGATATGGCATTCAACCCTAGAGAGAAATATACTCTCCAAAAAAGTACTAACGATAGGGTAGTCATTCATAATAAATGTACTGGTCTATCATCGGAAGAGACAGGAGAGGGTAATACTGTGGTAAGTCTTTATTCTTGTGTATTTCAGGTTGAGAAGAGGTGGAGTTGTGCATGCGTGTGTGTGTGTGTGTGTGTGTGTGTGTGTGTGTGTGCACACGCATGCATTTAAAACCACATAATATATACTGTGGAAACAAGCTATTATGCACTAAATTTTGTACCCCTATTCATATGTTGAAGCCCTAATCTCCAGTGTTAGTTTATTTAAAGATAGGGCCTTTATTGGGGTAAATATGATTAAATGGAGTCAATAGGGTGGGGACCTAATCTGAAAGACTGGTGCTCTTATTAAAAAGACACAAGAAACTTTTCTCTCTCTCTCTCTCTCTCTCTCTCTCTCTCTCAGCATGCACAAAGGCTATGTGAAGATACAGAGAAAAAGCAGATTTCTGTAAGCTAGAAAAAGATGTTTCACCAGAAACCAACCCTGTGGGCTCCTTGATCTTAGACTTACAGCCTCCAGAACTATGAAAAAATAAAATTGTGTTATTTAAGTCTTTCTAGGCTGTGGTATTCTGTTATGACCTAAGTATACAACCTAAGCATTTTATATTACACCGTCATTAGTTTATTTCCTTTAACTTCTATGTTGTATGTATCAGCAAGTTTTTGGTCTATACAATAGAAAGTTAACTGGATAACTTAGTGAATTTAGGTACTTACGTAGTATTGGAAAGTCTGGAGAGACGGACTGTAGGGTGGACAGCATGAATATTCTTTCATATCATCTAGAGTTGTTCTGCTAGAAGTGCTGCTGCTTTTGAATTATTCAGACACCAGAGAGTCTGAAAGCCACTGATTCACAAGAGCCATCTTGGTCCCTGGCTTCAAGATCACTCCTCCCACTTAGCTGTCTGGATTCAGCAATTTCTAGACTTCCTCTTTAATTATATCAGCTCTAGAGCTATGATGTAACCCTAACAGTCTCATTAGTAATTTGGAGACCCATAGCCCTCTTTCTCTCCTTAAGTTATGAATTTAGAGTTCATGTACACTGTTCTAATGGTCAAAAGTACCCAGAACTTGAGCTGTAAAGGGGTAATTTAAACCCTAGATGCACAGAGATCTGACATTGCAGATTTTGGATGTCCATTCCTTCGAGTCCATAAAGGTACCTTTGCAAGTTGAAATAGAATTTGGTGTGCTATTCTACCATACCTACCTACTAAGTAGAAAAATTAAGTGTTAATTAGGAAATAAAAAATCACTCCTGATTAATAGCTGATTATCTGATAAAAAAAAAAAAAAAACTTTAGTAGATAACCTGAGGCTAGTTTATATGTCAATAATAGAGAACAAATTGCAAACAGGTTATTTAGCAGCAATGCTCCTGATTTTGCATTAAATATTCTTATGAGATAAGGAACAGATAGGTCAGGGTGCTGTTCTTTGGGAGGCTACATGGGGAAGTTATGTCACTGTTTTGATTTTCTACTTTTGAACTTCAAGAGAATGTCTTCTTATTAAAATTTGTTTGTGTGTTAAAGCCTAAGGAAATTGTTGAATTAAATAAATCAAAATGAAAAAAATGATCACCCTGGGTACGTTTTCCATTGATGTTTAAGAAAGTACTGTAATTGTTCAATAACCTTTGTGGTATTTTTAAACTAAATAATATGAATTGATTTGCCCTTCTCTATACATGAAAATAAAACTACTTTGAACTTAATAGAATAGATGTTCTAACTTTTTTATCTTTGACTTCTCTGGGGAGTGAGTTTTTTAGGCTGCTTTTACTCTGAATCTTAAATTGCAGGCAGCCTATGGATGGACTCCAGTATTTTGTAGATTATGCAAAATTGGATGCTTTATTTAGCATAAGTTAATTTTCTGAGCAAAGGACCACAACATTTTTTATGACATAATTTGACATCTATAATTCCAAAATATTTTAAAATTACTGATTCTACAAGTCTATAAAAATATTTTAACTGTTATTTGTAATATAATTTTTCAACTCTTGGCTTTCCAGAAGTTAAGAGAAAACACCTTTCTCTAAGAAAAATTAATTAGTCCTTGAGGAGCTACAATTGTGTGTGATCTTGGCCTCACAAACAACATTCTCCCACTGAGTTAACTGGGGCATCATGGTGATCTCAATTTAGTAATAATCTCTTTAGAACTGTCTTGTATTTATTAAGCACATTTTTAACATTTATTCTAATTTACATGAGCATTTCAGTAGAGTAATATTTTTTTTCAGAGTCTCGGAATTAGCCCTCAGTGAGGACAAAATATCTTATTTTAACAAGCATTTTATTTTTTGTGGGAATTGAGAGGGGGCAATAGATTATCAGGATTAACCAGTTGAAAATGAAATCTTCACTCTGAAGCCATAAGAGAGAAATTTAATCTTTAAGTCTACAAGGAAAGTACTTCAGAACGTGACACAATTTACTTTATTTCTGATATTATACTCTGTAAATAAATGTGCAATATAATACAGACAACAAAGAAGTTAAAGAAATACCAAAGTGAAATATAATATCTTAAAGGAATTTATCTGTTCAGAATGTCTTAATTTGCTCTTGAAGCTAATGTATAAAATTTCTCACTGACTCAAAAGAGTACTTAGCATTAATGTTTGTTTGATTTTAATCTCCTATTTAACTTGTAGTTGTACACAGTAACTTTCTAAGGGTAAATCTAAGAGTAAATCAATTTAATTACTAGTCTAAATATGTCCCCTAGAGTCAATGGTTATTAATAAAATTTCTCATTGCTGACATTTGTAAAAAATAAAAAAAGTCTAGTCATATAATACCTTATATTTCCACTGATGGTTCTACAGAGACCATTTTCTTTATTGGTTTATAGAGGTTAATAACTAAAAATATTATATATTCATTCATGTAGTCATAAATTATTAAAAGTATGAGGAAGTTTTCTAGATCTTTTTACTAGGGCCTTTTAGAGTTGAAGACAGGAAGGAGCCATCAGAAAAATAAAACTTATATGTAGGAAAACAAAATTTATGAAATCACACCCTTATGACTAAAAGCACAATCGAATAACAATCTGTTGGGGTCTTGCATTTGCAGTCAATATGATTATTTCAAAGTATATTACAATTTTGATAAAACAGACCATCTGCAAAGCTTTAAGCATGTATTTCGATTATCAGATCATAATTTTTTAGTTAGATGTTGCTTTAGAGACTCATCACAGATCTCTCGACTGCAGCTCTTACCAATGGCCAATCATTCCTTCTTTATGTAAATATTTTAACATTCATAGGACCACATAAAACAAATATAAAATTTAAAGAATAGTTACAGGGATAAAAAGATGGTTATCTTTATAACTACCACCTGGGTCCAGAAATAGAACGATGGCAGACATCTCTAAATCTGCTTCATCCTGGGCATAGTTTCTGTGCTCTCCTCAAATGCAAACTCTTCCTTGACTATAATCACTTTTTTCTGTTTCTTTATGTCCATTTTGATTTATTATAGCTTAAATGTATCTTTTTTTTTTTTAAAAAAGTCAGCTTCAATACTTATAACTCTGATCTTAGATGTCTCTTCTAATAATCTCAAATGCAACTTCACATTACTGCTAAGGTTGCTCTCGTATCCTAGAGATTCACTATGAGGCTAGTTTATTTTTCCATGCCACAGACTTTCAAGTAATTGAAGAGGCATGGCAATATTCCAGTACTCCTCCTCTGCAGATTAAATATATAAATTTTTAACTAGTTATTCTCAAATTAAAGGCCCCAAATCATTGTCATGAAAATCACCCACAGATCTGGTTAAAACCATCATAGACATGTGTCTATCAGAGCTGAGCAGAGACCTTACACCTTATTCCAAATCTACTGAATAAAAAAATCTAAAGATACAAACTTCCTCTATTTTTTGGCCTGTTATCCAAGTAGTTATATATTCACTTCTTCTAAAACACTACGAGTAGGCAACTCTAAATTATAATAAAGGTAGCAGTGATGAATAGAAAATCTATGTAGACATTAAGCTTACCTTCTATTAATCTTAAGCTTCTTTTTTCTAATGATCTTTTTTTACCCCTTTCTTTATTCTTTGATTTTAACAATATTTAAAGACAAAGTTGCTAGATAACAAAGAAATAACTAATAAAATGTGAATGACTCAGATGACATCACCCTGGTTAAAGTTTTCAGATTAGACATGTTGAAATAGAAAGGGTAATCCTTCCAATTTCCTCAACCTGTTAATAAGTATTCATCAAAAAATGCATCTTTCTCATCAAATACCCAGAAAAGGGAATGACAGCTATCTTGGGTGATTCTGTACAGACTGAAATTAAAATGGTATAAATAGATAATTCTTGTTCTGTTTTTCTTCTTCATTTCTTGACATTATTTTGCTTGGAAAAGAAGTGACTAATAATCAAGACAGAATTAGTAATACCACCTGTCACTTGGGTATACATCTGCTCTCCTCACCCAATATCTCTCTTCAGATATGGTGAGATGCGAAAAAAATGTAAAACCAACATAGTATATTTTCAAACAAGATGATTATTGGAAGTGTTTCAAAATGGACAACTGTAGTTTAAAATGCTGCTGAAACTCAAGTAGCATAAAAAAAGATTCAAAAAGTTCATTGGCTCTATTGAGATGGACAAACAGATGCTTCCATCTATAGCTGTCTTCATATATTAATGAGGGCAATAACCACCTTGAAAAGGATTCATGAGTATGTTGGAAATAATGTAGACAAGTATTTTTTAGTTTTTTTTGTGTGTGTGTGTGAAGATGAAGGGATAGATAATGTTGCTAGATAAAGAATACAAATGATGATAATTTGTATTGTTTTTGTTGTCATCTTTGTTACATTCATGCTGAGAAATATTTAATCCTGTTCTCATGTTGATAGGTAGTAAATAATCATGTAGCAAATAATTCTTTGAAGGTATGAGAAGAAGTAATTGATTGTGGAAAGGTCTTAGTTGAAATAGAAGGTGGGGAAAGCACAATTTATTGAAACTGAAGGAAGTTAGGAGAAACTGAGTAAAAATTCACCTGGGTATTTGTGTTTAGAAACAGCCAAAACTGAATTTTCCCAGTTGATTTTTTTTCTGTTAATTAGGAGATAAGAGTATTTTATTGAAGTGAAAATATGGTTACAGAAAAGATATAAATACTGAAAAGGTTGGAGAAGTTTGAAATTGTTATTGTAGTAGATAAGATCTTCAGTCTTTATTTGGAACAGAGTAAATTTATAATAACAGTAATCTGTCCTGTTATATGACTGTTTTTTTTTTTTTGACAGCTTTATCATAAAGAAAGGGACTGAGTTAAATGAATTTAGAATTTGGATGGACTGAATAAACCACAAAATGATGAAAAACAACACAATATTAGACAAGAAAATTTAGGCAGAAAGTTATTACTTTTGCAACAATAAACTGCAAGAGTATTTAAACAAGCAGGCTAAAATATACTAGTTTGTGGACAGAAAAGGAAGTGACTTATTCAGTGATTTTGTAGGTAAAATGATTTTTGCTCCATGATGTATTTTATGAAGTGGAGGATAAGGAAGGATACTGCGGTTGTTGAAGAAATCTGGTTTAAAGTCATTGGCTGGGTAATCTATGAAATCAAAAATTTTGGTAGGGAGTAAAATTAAAAATAAGAAACAGAGTTCTCAGAAAAAGAACATATAAAACCTATGGTGAGCAAGATGATACATTTAAGAGGTAATTTTTTTTTTTTAAAAACAACCTTGCTTCTTATTAGTTTATTATTTATTAGTTTATTATTTGCTCACCTATTGCTTCGTTATGTTTACTTTATCATCTGTTCATTTATTTTTTACACATATTAAAAGAACTGTGGAATGGTTATTGTCTCGAGGCAAGAATGAAAAATGAGGATAGAGACTTATCTCTTGATGTTGTATACAGAGCTGAAATAATTTAAAATTTATCTGTGGGGAGAGTCAAAGAGAAATGGTTTCTTCAGAGGTAAGTCAGAATTTAGTTGAAGCAATGGATGGAATGGAAATGGAGGGAGTCTCTGAGAGTGTGATTATCTATCATTATCCTCATTATCAATTTAATGCAGAAAATTGGCTTCCCAAATAGGGACTAGATTTACTAGGTATCATTGCAAAAAAATGATTGCACTGAGACACATTTTTAGCATTTGGAATGTGAGTGAAAGTGACACCTCTCCTTCCAGTCTCAGCCCAAGACATCTCCTGTACATACTTTTCCATGCTGTTTTTACCTTAACTCATTGCATGGAAGAGAGCATTAAATTGTATTAGATCAATTATGTGATTTAGAGCTAATTTTGCTAACACAACTAATCATAAGTGATACAGAGAGCTTTGTTGTGTGCTTAGTTTATTTCTTCGGTTGGCTCATTGGTTGATTTTAATGAAGGGTTGATTGAAGATGACAAAGCAGGATGGTTTGGGTTCTAGGAAGAATAGGAGGGCCAGGGTAGAAATAAGTAATTACTGTAATAATTTTTTGTTTTTGTTTTTGTTTTTTTGCAAAGGCTACTTTGCCTGGTCTTAAACTTTCTGGATTGACTGATCAAAATGGGAGTAGGGCAATACTTAAAATCAGAAACTATTCTTTAAATTTAGTGAATGACAGACTTGGTGTAAACAGAGTATTCAACCTGGTAAATACCTTATCTCAGCTCATTTATCCAAAGATGCTGCTGGTCCCAGCAACTGTACATAATTATTTTAAATTGATATTTTTAAAATTTAAAAATCAAATTTATTTATTTTTGTGTAATAATGATCTTATTTATTTTTAATTAAAATGACAATCATTTGCTTAAGCAATACAAAGTAGATAGAAAAAAATCAAAAACACGTAGAAAATATTTAAGTATGCGTACGTGCATGTGCGTGTACACCTATATACACACCACACTCTACTCCCAAAGGTGAGTGTTGGTCTGAGGACTCTAAAACCTCCTTTGCAAGTCCTATATAGGCGGTTAAGCAACAAACACTGGCAGGTAGGACTTTTTCCCTTATTTTTTTTTCAGCCTTTTGTGATAACAGCAAAAACAAATGTAGATTCCCTATTTTAATATCTATTTACATTTACTTATTAGAAAATTCTTCTGGACCTTATTCTAAGTAGAGAAGGAAAGTTCTAAGAAAATGACAAAAATAATTTCTACTCTGGGGTTAACAGCATAAAAAATGTCTATATAAAGGAAGGAAAATAGAACAAAAACAAACAAAAGAAGCAAGATTTTTTCAAAACATGGTTTTGAAATTTAAACATTGTGAAATATATTAAAATTGAAAATTTATACTAAAATTTACATATTGTTATTGCATCTGGATTTTTTGCAATTTTAAACTATTCGGTCCATATTAGAAAAAATGACTTACAGAGATTAAAGGGTTTTGCAATTTTTAAATCTCTCATTCCATGTCTTTTTTTTTTTTTTTTTTATGAATTAACTTATCCTTTACAGTGCAATCTAATGATACTTCAGGCTGAGCTGGAGGGTATATAAATGCAATCAATTTATTTCTGCTTAATAACTGTTATAATGACTTGTGTTTGTTTGTTTATTTGTTAAACATTCCAAGCAAAAAATAAGCAATCTATGTAACATCAAATCCCTAAGTACTTTTCCTTTCAGTCAACTTTAGTAAATATACAACATATGCAAATCAAAGCCCCCAAAATAAGAATTTTTAAGTATAATATAATCATGTATGTCTCTTAAAACTAAAAAATGATTCAGAGGAATTCTTCCTTAGCAATGCTTCCAAAGTCAAGCTTTTTTTTTTTTTTTTTAACTTCAGATGCTTTAAACTTTTTAGCAAACCTTGTAATAAGTGCCTCTTAGAAGCAAGGCTTATCAAAATGTGTGTGTAGTTTTAGAAATACATGAATAAATAATATATAAATAAATAAAACAGTCGCTTTTATTTTTCAAATTTTCCTCTAAGAGGTCAAAAACAGAGGTAATGAATACTTAAGTAGTAGTAAATATTGCCTGATATATAGAAATATGAATTTATATCAAAATATAAAAAATTATTGCTTCTGACTGTTTTCAAAAGAAAGATTATCTCTTGCTTGAAATAAATTATTAAGGAAACTGCTTTTAGATTATAGAATTGATAATTGATACATATTTAATTAACTATAGTTTAAGTAACTTTCCTTTTTATTTCTACCATTTTCTAAAACTAGAAGTTTAGTCCATGAAAACAAAATCTCATCAAACATATTTATTTCTCTATCTCCAGCACTTTAAAGAGTGTTTGGGATATTATAAATACATCTCAGTCAGCCACTGACCTGCTTCTTCACAGAGGAGACTGTCCCCCCAGCACTACATCTTCAGAGGACACTATGGCCCTCCCAGATCCAGCATGAGGTCTTCACAGTCTCTTGTTGTAAATTCTTTGTTGAGGACTTAAGATCTAGTACAAGGACACAGGTCTTAGGAGCTACCATCTCGAAGTACACCTGCCACTTTAATAGAAGCTCTCTGTGGTCTCGTAGGCCAGCCTGTCTCTGTACTTTGGAATATTTTCAGATTATAATGATGTAAAGCATAGATAAGTTTTATTTTTTCTTCAACTCGATGTTAGAGAGAATCACTTTTTACCAGATAATGTCAATGGAACCAAAAACAAATTTTTGGTCAAAATATGGAGTCCTCATTTTTATACTCTGTCCATGTTAAATGTCTTCTTGTTCTAAATCAATATCACACATTTCATTAATTTTAACCCTCAATAGCCAAAATCACATTGACAGAATGATCCTCTGTCATCTGTTTGTCCTTCTTGATGTCTTTTCCTACTGATCCTCAGGCCATCTTTCACTCCTTCCTAACTGTCACTGTTATGGTGACTTGTGCCTTATCCAGCTACTTTCTCCCCAGTATTTCCAATCAATCCAGTGACGTCCCCATTCATGTAGCAGCACTGGCAATTTCACTGTTCCATTTCTAACCCTGTTGGAAGGTCGTGGGGTAGGGCTTGTAGGACCATGGTATAAAGTCTACAGTCTATGGTCATATCCTTTGGCTTTTACTCACCACTCACTTACTGACTCACCCAGAGCAGCTGTCTTGTCAGCTTCATTCATGATAAGAGCCCTAGTGTACCATTTTGTATCTTTTATACCATATTTTTACAGCACCTTTCCTATGTTTAAATATATTAGAGATACAAATATTTACCATTGTGTTAAAACTGCCTACAGTACTGAGTACAGCAATGTGCTGTACAGGGTTGTAGCCTCGGACCAGACAGCCTAGGTGTGTGGTGGGCTATATCATCCAGGTTTGTGAAACCACAGTCTGTGATGTTTACACAATGATGGAGCTAGTTTTTTGAGGAAGTGAAGAGCTTTTCTCAACTTCCTCAAAAAACTAGCTCCATCCCTCCAATTCTGTCACTCTTGATCTGCTTACTACCTGGAATCCTAATGTTGTGTTATATAATATGACAGTCGGGTGTCACTTAATGATGGGGATATGTTCTGAGAACGTCTTTGCTTGTCTACTTCATCATGAAAGAGGGTGATTATTTGTACTAGGATGAATTCAGAGAAATAGGTGGTGATGACTCATTATGTGTTAACTTGGCTAGGCTGTAGTATCCAGCTATTCAGTTAAGCACCTGCCTAGAAGTTATAGTGTAGGTATTTTTAGATAACTGACCACTCACTTAACACCAGTCTAGAAGTTATAATGAAGGGATTTTTAGATGTGATTAACATTAGAACAGCAGACTTTGAGTGATCACTCTTCATGTGGTGGGCCTTACCCAATCAGTTGAGGGCCTTAAGAGAAAAGACTGAAGGAGTAGAAAGGAATTCTACTTCTAGAGCGCCTTCAGACTCTAGATTGCAATATCATCTCTTACTATATCATCTCTTGGAATGTCATCTCTTTCCAGGCCATTGGCCTGTCCTATGGATGATGAACTTTCCAACTTCCTTAACTGCAGGAGCCAACTACCTAGGATCATCTCCTCTTCTCTTTCTAATTATATATAATTTTCTATTGCTTATGGTTTTCTGGAGAACTCAGATTAATACATAGGTTATTAGACTATTATGCGTATATATAGTCGATGGTATGTATGTGGGGTATGAGTAAAAGATGGAAATTAAACATTCATTCCATGTGTGTTCTGAACAACAGTGAATACTGTTGCTTTTACCTGAGATTCAGAAAACACAGGACTGCTTTACTTAGAGAAGGGAAGAACAAGATTTCCATATTGCTCATGTTTTGACACCTGTTACAAATGTGAAGCAAGCAGTCAGACATACACATCAAAATGCAAAAATAAAACATAAAAAAAGAGTCAGGACTGGAGATAAAGGTTCAGAGTCATCACTTTGTAAATGCTATTTAAAGCTATGGACACAGATGAGATCACCCAGAAAAGAGAGTTGATAGAGTATTTAGGACTGAACCTAGGTTGGAAAGATGGAGAATGCAAAGGACACTGGGTATAAGAAAACAGTGGCCAAAATGATGATGCAGAAGGGACCATTGGATGTGGCAAGAGGAAGTTTATTGTTGTCCTTGAGAGCAGAGTATTTAGAGAGATAAACTAGGACTAAACCCTAAATGAAAGTGAGTTAATATAAAAAAAGAGATGGGTTGAAGCAGAGATGATTATAAGAGTCATCATTATATTCTTTTAAGTATATCAAGTTATCTAGAGTATCAGTGGGCAATAGGAATCATTGTATAATAATGGAGAAAATCAACACATAGGGGTCATTTAATTGTATCTATGACTGTGGATGGCAATAAGGAAAACAGTAAAAGTAAAGCAGTATTCTGGGATGAGGGATGCAAATGGAATTCACATCTCCTCTATTCTCATTAAAATAAAACCAGTCAGTTATTTCAGGGATTAAAGTACCTCCACTTGAATTTATTTTAATACTGAAAATACCAGAGTAAGATGTAATCAAATCCGTAAAGAATGCTAATACAATTAATTAAATCAAATCCAGTCCGATAGATAAGAGAATCACCTTCACCCCCATAAACCACACTATGAATTGCACACAGTCAGTTATGCTTTCACCACAGGAGGAGAAAATGATAATTATGTGACTTCAGTGAAAGTATTAGCCATAACTATGATAGTAATCGATTTGCAACATGTCAGTGCAGCATATCAACACTTGTGCACCTTAAACTTACAATGTTTTATGTCAGTTATATTGGAATAAAGCTAGGGGGAAAGTTATAATTAGTGCTAATCGTCAAATGGGTGAAGAATAGTTTTGAAAGAAGCTCAAAACTCTCTTTAGTACTAAGCGAAACAAACAAAACAACCATAAAAATAATCTCTAACACCAATGCTCTTGAGATATAACACTCTTCCTCATATACAAATAAAAAAAAAACATATAGCAAAATTTCTACAAAGAATAACTTTAACAGAATATTTACTATTACCAAATAAGAAAATTTTTCAGGTGAATATAGAAAAAATTTAATACAATGATGTCAATAATACATTTTTACCTGTAGTTCTGAAACATTCCTATTTTTACACAGTAAAATACATTTTATCAAAAAGAGTAATAAAATTGTATTAGAATACTTCAGTAATGTATAACCATCCCAGATATATCAAAATGAACTAAAAATAAAAATGAGATTCAGTTATTAAGTGGTGTATGAATTTCAGTATTTTTTTTAATTCTTAAAGAAAAGAAAATTTTTTTTCTTGTTTTGTTTTTCCAAATGACATTATATGAGGTTGATAGAGTGACTGTAACAAAGTACCAACAAATTGAGTGTCTTAAACATCATATGTTATTTCACCGTTCAGGATGGTAGAAGTCCATGATCAAGGTGTTGGAAGGGTTGGTGTTCTTTTAGGGCTGTGTGGGAGGATTTCTTTCATGCCCCTTGCATAGCTTCTTCATTAGCAGTCTTTGGTGTTTTTTGATATGTAGTCCACCACCCTGATCTATGTCTTCAGGTTCACATGGCATTATCCTTTTGTGCATGTCAGTGTCCAAATTTCCATGTTTTATAAGAACATCAGTCTTATTGGATTAGAGTTCACCCTAATTGCCTCATTTTAACTGAATTATCTCTATAAAGAACCTATACCCATCTAAAGCCATATTCTAAGGTACTGAGGTAAGAATTTCAACATACAAATTTTGTGGAGACAAAATTCTACCCTTAACAATCTGTCTTCCGGCCTCCCAAATTTCATGTTTTTCTAGCATGCAAAATATGTTTATTTCCATTTCAACAGTCTCAAGTGCTTTAACTTATTCTAGTATCAACTTTAAGTTTAAAATTTCTCCAGTTATTATCTAAATCAGGTATGAGATTGAGGTATAATTCATCCTGAAGTATAATCACGACCCATCTGTGAACCTGAGAAACCAGATAACAAGTTATCTGCTTCATAAATACAGTGGTGGTACAAGCATAGGATGGACATTCTTATTCCAAAAGCCAGATATCAAACAGGATAAAAAAAAAAAAAAGATCACAGATTTCAAGTCCAAAATTTGGACAGGCACATTCCACTAGATTTAAAAGTTTGAGAATGATCCTCATTGGCTTGCTGATGCTCTGTTTGCTGGCCTCACTGAGGAGGCATCCCAGCCTTCTAGCACTGCCAATACACCCTCCTCCTTGGATGGTGTCCTGATTTATAGTTCCTGGATGGCAGCCTGTCTTCAGAAACCCCAAGGTGGTGGCACTGGTCTCCATAGCTGTACCCTTACAATGATTTTTCATTTAATGGTTCTGTCTTCAAAGTCATTCTTCCTTCATCTTATCCCATTTCTGTCTCTAACAGTCCAGAGTGACAGTGTTTCTGCTCTAATAAAATTCTCAAAAATCTCATTAGCCACCAATGAAATTCACAGAGGTCCAAGACACTGTATATAAATTGTCCACACATATTTTCTGAATAGCTACATCTGTATTTCAGCCTTCTGCTGAGATGGTTGATTTACTGATGCATCACACACCTAATCTCTTTACTCGATGGTTTTCCAGCTGTACACTTGACTCTGTTTTAAGAATATACTATCTGAATAAACTTAAATCATCCAGATCATTAAATGATACTTTCTTTTGGCTAAGGAGATATATCTTCAATTTGTTTCTCTTGTCTTGCATTTAACTTTAAGCAACAAGGAGAAGACATTTCATGCCTTCAAGACTTACTTAGAAATGTCCTCAGTTTAATATCCAAGTTCATCCTTTCTCAGTTCAGCTTTTCATTCAAAAAGACTCAATTCAAATAAGTACTCTGTAATTTTAGAATAAAATTCATCTGTCCTCTAGTTACCAAAAACGTGTTACTTATTTCTATTTGATATCTAACAGGATTTTTACTATTTCTATTTTCAGCAATAATCTTTTCATAATGATATATGTATTTTTTAAGATGATAGAAGCATTTTGAATAGATCTCATTTCTTTTTGAGCTCTTACTAGAAGCACTGTTAACAATCATATTTTTACAAACTGTCTCTTCAAGACAATGTAGACCTTTCATTCTATTTCTCTTCTCTCTGTGGTGTCACTAAGTCTCAGCCTCTCATAGCACAATCAAGTCAATTAAATCATATTTTATAATCTGTTATATCAAGATGTTTGTTAGATACCCAGATCCAATTTTCTATTTCTAGAAACAAATTCCTGTTGGGTGATATGTTCATAATATAGGAGTACTACTAATTATAAGGGCTAAAGTAGAAACACCCATACTTAGATTATGAATATGGGAAACTCAGAATTTCTTCCTGGGGATGTAGGGTAAATTACATGGTGGAGCTGAAAATGGAAGGTGAGTGGGAGTTGTTTACTGGATAAACACATTCTAAATGCTAGACAAGTCAATTGCAAATGCATTGTGGCATCCAAGTACGTGGAAATTTAGTGAACAACAGGTGGTTATCAGTTCAAAGAAAGTGAGTCTATAATGGAACATATCCCAAGTTATCTGTAAGATTGTTGGAAATGAATATCAGAACATAAGCATATGAACAGAGGGCTGAAGGTAACAAAATTGATTTAATGCATTCCAGAAGGGGACCTCCAGTGTTAGCTATGACATGTAAAGAGGCTGAAGTTTGTCAGTCTCACCATTACAGCCAGAAAAAAAAAAAAAAAAAAAACTGAACAACCTCAACTTCAATAAAATTTGTTAGAATCATCAGAGAACTGAGATCTCTGATGGACCTGAGATATTGGAGATATTGGCTCTCCAATATCTGGAGAGCCAGTCACAGTCAGAGAGAAAGAGCTGAGATCAGATGGTTTGGAATAGAAGCTGCTGGAAGTATTAACTAGTGAGAATAGTTGAATGGCAATATATTTGGATTGCTGCAGGAAAGTGAGAAACATCTTGGGGCTCTCACTTTAGAGAAATTGACCCTTTCATGGCATTTACCCCAAGGAACCTCAACAGGTTTTTATGGTGAAGATGAGAGAAGGAAACTCTAGTGGATCTATGGTAGACAGGGTAGAAGAAGAGTAATCATTGTGAAATACACTCTGAGCTTTCACCAGAACTAAAGCATGCTCTCTATATGGTAAAATATTTTACCAGAAATTTGTGTTTCAGAGGTAAGGGATTTTCTCTCAATCTAGCTGCATTTCACCTTCCTGTGTCTTCCAAAGGGGAAAAACAACCATAATCAACAGTAGCCTTGGTTACAAGGAAACAGATGAAAAATAATGTAGTCAGTAAAAGAAATAGGAGACAATGGGAGAAAAAAATTAAACCACACAAGAAACCTTTGTAAAAGACACAGCCCTGAGATATAGGCCCAGTAAATGACTGAGTCAATTGGAAGGTAATAGAGAATTCCTTGTCCTATACACCTGGCCATCGGATCAATCTGATCCTGCAGGACACAGACTTTCTGAGGAGTACTTAGGAAAGTCCAAAGTCAAAAGGAAACATAAAACAGCAGAGTTAAAATATATGCAGTCATAGTTAAAAAGCAAACACTTCAAAAAAAATTATAAGGTATGACAAAAGTCAAGAAAAATTAGTTTTGTTAGAAAAAGCATCCATTAGAAACACTCAAATGGAAAACTGACTTTAGAATTATCAAAGCAATTATTTAAAAATAGCAAAGATTAATTTGTTAGGGGCTCTAATGAAAAAGTAGAAAAGAGGCAACAACAGGTGAATAATATAAGCAGAGAGACAGAAATTCTAACAATGAGTCAAAAGAAAATGTTAAAATTAAAAACCCAATTACAGAAATTAAAAACACTATAACTGAGCAGTAGACTGGACATGGCCAAGAAAAGAAAAAAATCAGAGCTTGAAGATATGTCAGTGGAAACTTTCCAAATTAAGATGTAAATAGAACAAAGGATAGAAAAAAAAAAAAAAGATAAAGAAAAATCCAAGTAATGTGAAAAAGTATGCAAAGCTGTAACGTGTAATTGGAAGAATAGAAAAGAGGAAAAAGAATTTGTGAATAATTATAATGTAGAATTTTCTAAAATTAATGGCATACAGAAAGAGTGCAATATTTAAAATGATAGAAGAAAAACTAAAAACAAGAAACTAAAATTTTATAGCTAATGAAATTATTCTTCAAAAGTAAATAAGAAATAAATACTTCCTCAGACAAATGCAAACATAAGAAATTTATTATTGGAAAACTTGCTATTCAGGAAATGTTAAAATTTCTCTAGACAAAGAAAAAAATATATAGGTAAAAAAGTTGACTGCATAAAAGGGGAAGATCATCAGAGAAGATATAAAGGGTGATAAAATAAAATCTTTTTTTTAATTTTTAATTTATTTAAAAGATAATGGTTTGCTTAAAGCAATAGTAACTGAATGATTTTAGGATATGGGTGTGTGAAATGAGCCACAACAATATCACAAGAAATGAGAGGAAGAAATTGAAAATGCTGTGGGATAAGTTTTTGAAAATGAATTTAGTTAATTAAAATATATTTTATAAATTCTTGAATAACATAAAAATTGAAGACAAATAATAATTCATATGCTAAAAGACATTAAAAATAATATATCACATATAATGATATCAAGAATAAGAGACTATATGAATGTTTGTTTTGGAAAGTTATAATATATAATTTACACTGAGGTCAGAGTGGTGAAGAAAAAAGAAATGAAGATTAAAAAAGATAACTGAGCCTCTTCACTACAAAGTTTTTAACATTCACCAATTGGTTATTTTTCCCAAATCTCTGATTGTGGGCCTACCCACTCAAAACCTTCAGTGGCTCTCAATTATTAAAAGAAGCACACCACAACTTTGTTCTTACAGGCCCACAATTTGTTCTTACAAGTTAGCAAGATGACAAGCTGACAAACTCTGCTGTTCCTGTAAGTAGAGCATTTTGATTCACATTAAGGATAGAGACTTCAGGGACAAAGAATATTCCCTTTACGTGTGGCAAAAGACATGCTTCATCAAAATATGATGGTCTGTGTACGATATACCAAAGATACATGTCAGAACACTGCAGCAGCATTATCAAAATAAGCTTAGTTGTAGCCCAAATTTGGGTGGCTTAATACCATAGAATTTTACAGATCACAGAGAAACTCGATTTTCAACTTCTTCCCTGTATACCTCTTTTGTGACAGAATGTCTTTATAGTTCAGAAACATTTTAGCAATGGTTTCTTAAATATAATTGCACTGTATCTTTGTACACTGTCTTCAAAGAAATTTTCTTCATATTATCTTTTTATTTTTACTCTCACAATATCTTTGTGAGATGAATAGGAGAGTTATTATTATTACAGATGAAGGAAATTGAGCCTCGGAAAGATGAAAGCTTGTCTAGTAACAGACTTAGAAGTGACTTTATTTGAAGATTTTCACTATATAAGTAGAGTGATGCTGAAATGCACTTCTAAGAATGCCAGCTGGGGAGGATAGAGTGAGTTATATTGGTGTAGACGCAGCCTGTTGGATACCATGATCATTGGGAAAGACTAGGGCAATCCCTCCTCCCAGGAGAAGACCAAATATCCTTAAAGCAATTTTACTGCAGAGTGGATAGACCATGGGCCATAGTCAATATGCAAGTGTAGGAAGAATGTCTTACAGAGGGGTCATGGCATCAAGACTGAGCAGCAGGAGTCCTTGGGGACTAGAGAAAGTGAATGTGATTAACTGGAGTGGTCTTTGGGAAGTGAACCCAGTACGATGCTCACTGAGAAATACTTGATCCAACAACAACAAAAGACAATTTAATCTGGTAGCTTTTTTTTTTTAATTCTATTCATAGCAAGTGTGGTGTGTTCATGCAGCAACCTTTCTCATTTAAGCAAAGGGCCATGTAGGAATTTTAAATGGAAACACTCTGTAAGTAATTATAGAATAAGACAGATGCACAGTAAGGGAACATATTTTTATTTTTTTCCTCCAAATGAAATATGAGGTTGTAAAAATCAAATTGGGAAAAGAACAACCAAACCCCACTCAAAATATATTCTATGTATAAAATATGAATATATTATAGTGTATGCTATTTTTTCCAAATAAGACACAATGTAAAAAATAGAAAATCACCCAGACAACCTCAGCAAAGTGTTGGTACAATTTTAAGAGGACTAGATCCACACACACACACACACACACACACACACACACACACACACACACACACAGTTGGTTAGTTGAGCCAGGACTTCATTTTGAGTTCCATTTATTCTCAGAATTTTTCCTGAACTACAAATTTTCCCTTTCATAGCGGCCAATTAAAAAAAAAAATGTTAGGCGCCCTCCTGTGTTGCATGCAATTACAAGTGTTGGCACCCATATGAGGAGGGGGCATTTGTGATAATATTTTTGTGTGTAGAAATACTATTGACAGCCAACTGTTGTCAGGAACCCTTACCTATGTAACATAGTCAATTAACATGTATTTTATGTTATACACACTATATACTGTATTCCTACAATAAAGTCTGCTAGAAGAAAGAAAATATTTTTAAGAAAATCCTAAGGAACAAAAATACGCATACGGTATATATTGAAAAAAACTGCATATAAGTGGATCCTCGCAATTCAAACCCATGCTGTTCAGCTGTATTTCCATACTTGCTAATAGTAAATTCATGGTTCTTTCTTTAATAGGTTATGGATAATAGATAATAGACTACAAATCATCTTCCTATTGTTAATCTACTCTGTAATCTCAGTTTTTATGTCAAAAACTCCCATGAGCTGCACAAATATAATCACTAAGTACCTAGCATTATCCAGAGACCATGATAGATGGAATCCCATCTCTACTATTTCACATCTAATCATACCCATTCCTTAGATCATATACCAGATATCGTTAGGTAGGAGGTAGCTATCAACTCAGCTCTTCTGCTTCAAGGACATTTTGTTTATTTATTAATTCAACACATATTTGTTGGGCACTCTCTCTGGGGCAGGTACTACTCTAGGTCCTTGGGACACACCAGTAAACAGAAGTAACATAAACCCCTGCTGCCACGGATCTTACATTTTAGCATTCTGTCATCAAAACACAAATTGAGTTTGTACTTTTTTTGTTACCAGATGCACCTATATTCAATGCATCTCTTTGTATAGCTATTACTTAGCAAAAAGTAAAATGTGTGAGTATATCTGAGCCTAAAAGAAGCCAAGAATTTAGAAATATTTTTGAATATAATGTTTTAATCCTCACAGCAATTATATTTTTCACTGAGCAACTTGGTATTCATGGTATTTTGAACAACTTGTCTTAGATGTAACTGAGTCAGAGCCCCTGTTTTTTGACTAAAATCTGGTTTCCTCAGATGGAAAGACATTCCGTGGTTGTTTTTAGCAGTTATTTTCCCTAGGTTATAAATGAGCCCCTCAAAGATATTGATCTACTTTTCTATGTTAGTTTAAAATACTCCATCTTACATATTTTCTAAATGCTCCCTCTCAACAAATCCAAATTCTCTATCATAACAATTTAGCTCACTAACTTTCATGGACTTGGGCATAAATGGGGGGCTCAAAATATGTCTTTAACAATTCACTTTTGCACAGTTCTTCCTTGCATATCTACATTAGTCTAGATCTCTAAGAAGTGGACAGCAGGATGGGATGAGGCATGCAAGAGATTTGGGGAGAAACACCTGTGAGAGGAAGTGAAGAGAGCTGGAGGTGTGCAGGAGAGTCATCAGTCTGGGGCATGGGCTGAAACCCTGTCAAGGAGAAAAGACAGGAAAGTGTCAGCAAGGCTGTCGAGAAGCCAGGGTTTCTCTCAGGAACAGGTATGCCTCAGTACCCAGGCTGTCCCCAAGTCTGGCCGGAAGCAGACCACAGATAATGTGTCTCCCAGCATTGTCACTGGGTGAGTTACAGAGTGCAGCCCCTGGGCCATCAGTCAGTGAGATTCCTCATGGTAGGAGAATCTGGGGGACACATTGTCCTGACTGATGAGGGATTTGTCCTGATTTGCTGGTGACAAAGCTGCATATGTATGGGTAGTGTTTCCTTAGAGCATCTCCTTCCACTCTTAATCCTATCATGCGTATTCCTTATGTAGATGTATTTCTCATGTCCATGTGTATCTCTTATATTTACCTATTTTGTAATAGTAACATAGCCTTTTGTCCCCACATGTTTTGTAAAAGAAAATATTCCAAATTATGTAAATACATAAACATGAACAAGAATACAAAATATAATTTCTGTATTTGAATATATGATCACAGATATAGGAGGTACTAAATTTAACTGTAGCTAAATTTTAGTAGGTTATAATTTTTAAATATTAAAGAATATACAATAATTTCTAATGATTAGAGAGTAATATATGGAATACTTTATGGTATAGAAATAAATTCCTTTCAGATTTATTGTAGGGGATAAATATCTTCTATTCATGTAGTAGGATTAGAAAAATGTCTTGATATTCTCGCAAGGCATATTGTGCTTTTAAAATGGTCTAACATTTTATTTGCGCTTGGTATGTACTTTATATGTGATATCATTTGATATATTTGGTAGAATCGACTATAACAATGGTAAGAGTGGTAGGAAATTAATTTAGTTAAATTCATTATAAATTGAGGCATTTAATGATAATGATAATTAATTAAGCAAATAGCAATTTAATATCAAGCAGCCATGTAGAGAAATGATGGATATCAAACAAACATATATGGAACTAAAAAGTCTTTTGATTTTTAAGACTTAATAGTCCTAAATATTTTCTCTATATTTAGGTAAATTATCTGTTTTCTCTTTTATTGACTATCTGATGATATTCTATGAAATATGACATCTTTTAAACCATTACTAAAAAATCTCTATTATTTTATGAATAGCATTCACATATTCTCCAAATTCTTCACAAACAGCCGCAGAAAAATAGCAAGGCAGGCTAAAGAAAGTGATTTTTTTTAAACTTTCAAAGGCATGCATCTAATGACTCAGTTTAAACCAGCAGAGTGTAGGTGTTATATTTGCTGGTGACAAAGCTGCATATTTATGGGTAGTGTTTCCTGAAGCTATAAAACTAGAAACATGTGGAGCAGAATTGCTTTGAGATTCTTATACAGTATAGAGAACAATGAACAATACAGAAAATTCTTTTACTCCTTTCGCTTTTGCTTTTTTTTCTAATGAAATTCCTTTCTTCACATGCTTTCTTGTGGGAAGGGTGAGGAGTGATCAATGCTGTTTCTAAGCTTTATAGTGACATTGAAGTTATACTAATGACTCTGGACCCTATTTTCAGCTTGAATTCAGGATTTTATTAAGTATAATATATATCATGATAGTACTGATCCGAGCAAAACATGTGGGACTTCCAATTTCATTGTTTTATTTGTAATTTTTAAGCTAATTTCACTTTCAAAAACCTTCCCCAGTAGCTTACTGATAGAAAAAAAAAAAAAAAACAGAAATTCAGCCTTGCTATTCAGCATGAACTTTTCAATGATTCTGTTTTCTGTATGATCATCACAATTTTCCTTCCATAGCTGGAGACCTGCTGAGATGTGTTTTTATGTGCAGGATTGCAATATTAGCCTTGTGTAGCAGGAAGAGAAAAAATGTAGCTTTTCATGTTTTTAGAGTCTTTTCTTCGAGGATGCTGATTGCAAGCTAACGGGTAATAATTTCCATCTGGTTGTATCTTGCACCTGCTTTACTCCCCCATTCTCATCTTTCTCTTTGAGGAGGAAAGTTTTTGCTGTTTCTTACAAGAGTGATTAATATCTACTGTGTGAATACAAATAATATCAAATATTGTGGGCTAATATAATTTCCAACAGATGCAAGTTTTAATAAAAAGCAGCTGAAGTTATGAATCTATATTTTTTTTTACTAGAAAACAAATATGAAGAACTCCTTTGAGTTAATTTTATTTTATTTAATCTTCCTAAAGCATCAATGACTTGGAAACACTTGGAAAGCTTTCAACATAACTTAGAAAATAAATTGAGTTGTAGTTAATTTTCTTACAAATAAATGCTTTTGGAAGTATTATAAAAACATATGAAAGAATAATACAGTCTCACAAATAATGTTTACTTATTGTATGGATGGTGTGCTTTGCATAAATAGAACAGTGAAAATTCCCAATAGACCTTACATTTTAGACTGAATTAGGTTGTTGAGGTGGTGGGCGAGTATTTCTAGGTTTTCTTTCATGTTGCAAAAGGTTGCTGTTCATACAAATTCTTTGATGACATATCAACTACTTACTTGTTTGATGGGTAATAATACCCAACAGTAATTCAGAATTTTTATCCAATTTTATAGAAAATCTAAATTTGGTATATGAATGGCGATTCAGAAGGACAATCAATATAGCAGGTAAAAGAATAATGATCATTTGAACATTGATGGTGAAATCCAAGAAAAACAGGTATTGCGAAGGTATTGAATAAAATATTCTCTCTTCAGCTGCAAAGTCTATTTGCTTATAATTAGCTAGAGCTGATTTAATTATTTTCAAGAACAATATAGGCTTCATTAATACCATTCAGACTATTCTTTCTTGTATAAAATAATAAAATAGGCCTTGGCTAGAAGTGTGGAGTGTGTTGTATTGGTAGTGCTATAGTCATTTTTATGCTACAGTAATGAAAGAAATATGATAAAAATTACTAGCTGCTTACCACATGTGTAATTACTTGATCAATAACAGTATTTTCTCATGTTACATGAGCTTTTGCCTTGCTTTACCTCCAGCACATAGCTCAGTGCCAGGCATAGTAGTGTTGTGAAATAAATTATTAATAAAAAGAATGTATTATACATAAAGTGTATGCTTCAGCTTATTGTAAGTTAACCTAAGTTTACAGATAGTTTGTATTAACATATTTTGCCCTAGAAAATTTAATATTTTCTGCTCCTTATGATTACTGTAAATTTTCTCTCTGATTGTCTACCCTTTCATTTATTAATTATTTCAAGGAAGCAAGCAAGAAAGGAAGATGAGAGAAAGAAGAAAAAAAATGAAAGAAAGAGAGGAAGGAAGGAAGGCAGGAAGGAAGGAAGGAAGGAAGGAAGGAAGGAAGGAAGGAAGGAAGGAAGGAAGGAAGGAAGGAAGGAAGGAAAGGAAGGAAGGAAAGGAAGGAAGGAAGGAAGGAAGGAAGGAAGGAAGGAAGGAAGGAAGGAAGGAAGGAAGGAAGGAAGGAAAGAAGATAGATAATAGATCTATGGAGTATTTCTATGGAGCTTTGAAAGAGTCCAAACTTACAAGTTAGACAGAAAAAACCCATAACCAAATATTTACATGTGGGTAGAATTTAAGATGCTTTGAGTGAATTGATGATGAGGCCATAAATTTAGGTGTTGAGTGGGAGGACGATATATAGGAAAACCTATGTTTGAGGTTTGTTTAAGAAGGGCCTAGTTTTATATAAAAGAGATATCTAGGTGTCAAAGAAACCAGTAGAACAGGGTGCAAAAACTTGTCTCACATTTTGTTCCAGATAAATTAGAGGCAAAAACAAAGTGATTTCAGGAAAAGAAAATTCTTCCTAATAATTAGGTTGGTTCAACAATTGAGCCAGTGCTTCAGGTTTTTAGAGACTCTACCAGAATATTTACATTGTCAGAAGGGGGAGGCCACATGCAATGTTACTTTAGAATAGAGGTAGGATGGATTCAATCATCTCTAACCTCAATTCAAGACATTGTGATCCCATTATATAGAGCATCGCAGAGAGAAATACTTTTTGTGGAATATTTTAAAACCCTCTACCATTCATTGATTGATTGATTTGTTTATTCAATGATTATAAATTACGTGGTTAGTATGTGAAAGAAGAAACTTATTATTAAAACACAAATAATTGTCATTGCACTGATGAACCTTGTGTGTGTATTCAGTTCAAGGTGGCACAATGGAGAGGATGATTAATTCTGCCTAGGATGGTATCGATATATTTGCTTCCAGTATTGAAGGATGGGCCATTAGGCAGTCTGGGCCATTGGCCAAATGCTAACAGAGGAAAGGTCATCTCTGCCAGAGAGAAACATGTGTTTAAAGATAGATAAGCTTTGTGTGTTTAGTTTTATGTTTTTAAACTCTACCTTAATTGATATAATGGCACTACTTGCAAATTGTAGAAATCTAGAGGAAGCTGACTCCTTGAATGACATACCGAATTGTTTAGATTATATCCTAAAGTTGACATTGAGTTAGTTTAGTTATTCCAAAGATAGTTACAATTAAATTATTCTAACAAGTAACTTTAGTTAATATGGCACAGCTATTTGAAAAAGTGAGATTATAGTATCTAAAAGATATCCATTGCTTCTTTTTACAATTTGTAATAAACATAAGTAAAGCTATTTGAAGAAGAGTAGGTCCTTCTATAGTATTTGATATGAAACCTTATGTTCATATTTTTAAAAAGTTATCTCAAACAAAACCTGAATACCATCACATAATTAATTTAGTGTATCAATATTATTTTTCGAATTTTTTTTTCAGTTAAATAAAACAAACTTACAAGTCTTCTGTCTATTTTTAATGTAGTTTATTTTTTCAACTTGTTGACATAGCACCCTAAAGGTGCAGCATTAATTTCTGTAATTCTTCTTAATATGTTGATCCTTTCTGGGAATTATTTGCATAAAATAATGAAGTAGGATTACAGAGGAATTAGCAGCAGTGCTATTAAAATACCTCCACACACTCATACTCACACCCCCCGTGGCCTCGCACTTGATTATCAGAGAAAGAACATTTATTTTTCTTCACTTATAATAGCAAATTAAAAAACAAAAGCACCAGGGAAAAATGGTGATTGCTCCAGTTATTTTGTAAATAAATGGAAATACCTATGTCTTAAATATTTTTATCTATTCAACCCAGAATACTTCAATGTACTTTATGAAATGCCTTCAAATTTTTGGATATACTTTCCAGAACATAATCACCAGTTAATCAAAATAAATTAGAAATATTTAAAAAATCTTAATAGCATCGCATCGTATAATTCTGTGTGCTGCATTTCCAAAATCTCTCATTTTAATTTGCATTCACTTCTTCTAAGTCAACATGTTTTGATCCTGTGGTAAATGTTGTTTATAACCTGAAGGTGATTATAAAACTACACCCTACTTATTGCTTAATAGATCTTCAATTTAGAATCAGTGCACTCAATTTATCTCCACTAGATTTAAACAAATAGTGTATTATAAAGGTCAGATTTGACTGGCACAAGTAAACAAGTAATCTTAATAAAATCTCATTAAGAAGAGGCATATTTTCCACCTTCAGCTTTTGAGTGAAGTTGTTTTTCAGAAAAATCGAAGAGAAATTAGTCATATTTTATTTCTCTTGGTATGTATTGTTTCCTAATGCAAAATAATTTGTTTAGAATAAGATGAAATCAGATTACTGTTTTTTCCTTGCTGTTTATAGCATGTGTGTGTGTATTTATGTGCATTTAATTTGCAAGCTTACTTAGAACTATGAACTGATGGCTCTAGAGGTTGACATTATTTTAAAAGAATTGTTAGTTATACTTAAATATTATATCTATAAATGTAAGTGTAAAACACATTTGATTAAATGATAAAGTAGAAAACAAATCAAATAAAATATTCCTCAAAAGTATTGCCATGCTAAGAGACTAGTCTTTTTGTTTTTTTTTTTTTCTCAAAGTAAAAATATTTTAGTAAAATCTAAGTATGTTTAAAAGGTTTTATTTTCAAGAACAATGTAATGGTGGTAGAAATATAGTTTTTTCTTTTTGTATTTTTATAAACAGATCCACAAATATAACTTTCCTTCTAGAGAAGCTGTTTGCCTTGCCACATATTGTTTTTCAGATCTATAGTGAAAACAGCTCATTCTCTCTACTAAATTTCTGTTTCTAACTGTGGCCTTCATGGAACTGTGAGCATTATTTTATCTTTTTCCATTTGTCCTATCATGATGAATGTTTAGTTCCTTTTTGCCACTTCTCTGCTGAGTTTCAGATAATCGTTAATTTCCTGGGATATTAGAGAAGTAATTTAGATAGATAAAATTGAAATTGGTGAATTGTGCTGTTATTAGCAAAATGTAAAGGTTTTATTTTCTCCATCTTTTGGGTTTTATTGAAAGAATTCTATTTTAAAATAACAGTTTAACTGTGGTGCAGAAAAGGGTGGGAGATAATGTTATAGTTACCAGAGCAAAGTGTGCATCCTTTGGGTAAGTTGAAAATAATGGATATCTTTAGGACAGCCCAAAATTTATGAAAATAATATTCTTTGAGACAGAACCCATCGTTTTCTCCTGTGGGGCAGAAAGAATACTACTTATTGGACTCAGCACTGGGAGAGGATGGGAAGAATGTGAGAATTTTCTCACATAGACTTCCAGGCTTAGGAAACCCACCTCTCATCCTCCTGCCCCAAAGAATCTAATAGGGAAGAAACAGTGTTTGGCTACGGTTTGAATAGAATGAAATCACCTAATTCTGTATCACCGTTCTTTTTTATTATTAATTATTAATTATTATTATTATTGTTGTTGTTGTTATTCCTGGGCCAACAGAAGCATCAAGTTTTTAGTATACAAAGTCACAATATTTGCATATCTGAAAACTGTGTAACACAAGGACATTCCTTGTCTCTGATGCTTCCACACTCCTAATTTTCTCTTACTTCTCACATTCTATAACCTTCTGATTAGATGGATCCCACCCCCTTCCCAGAATGCATCATTGCCCTGCCTCTTTCCCTCTGCTACAAATTTGTCCCTTAATAAATCTTAGTGGATTTTTTGATGTATACATATTTTTGGTTTCTGGCAGGTTCTAAGGTCAGGGAGGATCCCATAGCTCCATGTATGGAGAGCAAGGAGAAGATGAGGATGCCAAGTTCTCATTCCCAGTGATCACTGTTTGTTTCCTCCTAAGTTCTCCAAGGACTGACACAGCCTGACATCTGGTACATAAATTGTTTTTTGAAGAACTTGGAATCTGCTCTCACATAAGAAATCATCTTTTACCTGTTAACATATTTTTTTTTACCTCCTACTCCCAGGAAATAATCCCTGAAACTTCTTAGACCAAATCATTAGCATTTAAAACTTTCTTATATTCCTGGAAAAACATAATAATAGTTTCTTGCTTCATCTTTCTGGACCTTCCCATGTTACTAGAGTACAATTCACTCTTGTTCTCTGTTACGCTACTGATTCCTTCTCAGACACTTCTGATGATTCTCTTGTCATTTTCTCCAATGAGAATATTAAGGGTCAGCATTCAGGATTCTGAATTTGACTTTTTTATCACTCTTTGAGGGGATATCATAAAGACTTATGATGGATTTATATATCTTCTTTGTGCTGCTAAATATCATATAGTTTCCTTCTCTCTATGAAACTATGTCTCATATGTGACATCCCCCCAACCTCTTTAATATGCTAATAGAAACCTCAAATGTAAACTGAATCTCCTGCACATACGTCAACACACACACACACACACACACACACACACACACACACACACACTGTCACATATACATGCTCTCTTGGCCAATCTATCAGCAAATGCTGTAGACCCTAAAATCAAAATATATGCCATCTCTTCAACTAGTCTACAGTACAATCATCTTTCAACTTGATCCTGCAGTAACTCCTACCTCATTTCCGTCTTCCCACTTGCTCCCCTCCAACCTATTGTAGCCAGAACTATTCTTCTAAGATTTAACCCAATTCCTCTCACTCTTCTCTTTAAAATCCTAAAGGTCACTAAGTGTGAAAGCCCTGAGTCTGGCATACAGGACTCTGGTCTCTATGATATGTCTCACTTTCTGTGACTTGCAACTTGGTCTGCAATGACTATTCTTCACTTGCCCACATGCTTGCCCCCTCATTTCTTTCAGGTTTCTGAATTGCACCATAAACTCCATAGTCACTCATTCTTTGCCCTGTATCTAACTAATTTATACCACAGCATCATCTCACTTTATAAGATATTTCTCTGTGCATTTATTTACTGTTTATTATTTCTCTGATTGGAAGGAAAGTCCATGAGAGTGAAATTTTGCTTTGTTCTCTGCCAAATTCAAGCAGCTACAACAGTGGCTGGTGCTCAGTCTTCATTCTTAATATTGAATTTAAGTGTTTCCTGAATGTATTTTTATTATAAAGTACCTCTTCCTCAGTGGAAGATTTCTCTAGCTTTATTTTTACCTAAACCTTCAATGGCACAAGGATTTTGTAATGATCTTCTAGTGGTTTTATCTTTGTTATTCACATTATATTTTGTAGTAGGTGAGGGTGAGAGCAGGATAGGAAAGGGTTGGTTAATACTGCAAAAGAATCTTTTGAGTAATGGGTTGGAGGTGCAAATCAGGTTTATATTCCTTATTTCTAAGAATGTGTTCAGGTTATTTTGGGGAGTACAGATTATTTTTCAGGATGGCAACTTCTACTCTCTGATTTCTCAATAAGATTGTTGACTGTCTTTAATACATCTGAGTCATCTTGAGCCAAGAGCACTCCACTTAGAGATAAGAATAATACCTAAATACCTCTAAAACAATTTAAAACAACAAACATCATCAACAAACCAAAATGAGACAGTGCAATTTCAAATAGCCATCAATAGTAATGTAGTCTTAACCAAAGGCTTGTAAGGAAAGGACTAGAGATCATATCACAAACACATTGAAAGATTTTCAGAAAACCCTTTTTAAAAAAAATTTTTTTTTCGCCTGAAAGTTCTCATTAAGCCCCCTCTCTGTTTACATCTCCCTGCTCCCCAGTGTTTTCTCTCTCCACATGTTTGTGACTTTTCTATGGATTGACTGGTCAGTCTAGCTACTACTCTCTTCTTCAATATATCCCTCAGAAATCAGTGTTAGGATTGTCAACATTTTTACTGAACTTCTTACTACTTTCACAATTTTAATAAGAAAACTTTAGGAACAACTTTTGCATTAACCTTATTATTTTCTAGCTAACCCATGAGCTTGCCATTGGCAATAACATTTTTGAAATGCCTTTTATTGAAATACTTTGATCAAAAACTATGTAAGAAAACCATTTTCATTACTTTATTGCTATGCCTTGTGTATCACAGCTAAAATCTAAAATCAGACTCCTGGCATCAGAATGCAATCAGTCTGCCAGAGACAAAAGTGTGAAGTGGTTTGTTGTTTTTGATCTGGGCAGGGAGGGAAATATTGCATGTTTTGAATACAAAATACTTTAAATAAAGTTGTTGACCAAAAGTACGGTTTTCTTTAGACAGAGAACAAGAAGAAAAAGACTAAGGACTCATGTTGGCTGTGAATAAGAGGGTTCCAGCTTGGGAGAAATGCATATAATTCCTCTTTCAATAAATGAAAATACAGTGGCATTTAAGCACTAAAAACAGATGCCTGCAGTTTATCTTTTAAACGCTCCAATATGATGAATTTTGACTCAGTATTTCCCGTAATGAAAATCTTTAAAAACATTACTATTGACTAAAACGAAGACTTTGTTAAAAATATAATCAGCATATGAAAAACATTGGTGTTCACCTTTGGTATTAGAACTTAATAATGGGTTCTTCAAGAACAGGGATGAAACAAGTATGCAGTGATTTTATTGTATCTTATTTTAAGCCAAAGCAGCCTGCTTTCATGAGAATTTTAATAAAAAAAAAATAGAAACATTCTAATTACATTGGGGTCTCAGTCTTGGGGCAAAATTTCAAATTGTGCTAAAAATAATATTTGCAGTACCTGTTCCACAATTAGATTCTCCCACAAGTACAATTTTACCTTATTAAAATTTCAGCCAAGAACAAAGAGTATACATGTGTATGTGTGTTGGGAGAAAGAGAATATGAATAAGTTGCATTAAAAATGATTTATATTTTTTAAATATTAAATGCTAACAGCATAATTAAATTGCACTTACCAGTTTACTATAGTAATAGTTGTCAGGAAAGCAATATTAATTTGTTATACATTTGGCTAATTATTTGACAGTGTTGGACTGAATACTACTAGATCAATGAATAATAGTGTCCTACCTTAACGCAAAATATAGTTAGGTCAAAATTATACCAAATACAAAAAGGAGTAATGTTTGCACATCTATTAAAATTTCAAGTAAAATTACAAATATCAAATTTTATGTAAAATATATTTCCTTAACTGAAGTGATTTCTGGGACCCTGCTACATATCTGAAATCCTTGCTTTCAGAGCAAGAAATCAGCATTAGTTAATAACAATTCATGTAATCCCAAGTAATCTTATCTTATACTGTAAAGTAAGAAATAACTTACTCTACCAACTTTGATCTCTACTACTAATTCTTAGGAATCCTCTTTTATGAATCTCCTAAATATTTATAATAGCTGCATTGTTTTTTTTTAGCAGAGGCACTATGTAATTTAGGTTCAGATATTAGATTGCTCTTTCTGTGTTCTTGGTAATTACCTTGTAGTTTTTGCCATGTGTGAATTTGAAGCTCTTAAAAAAGTGGCTGTCAAGTGCTTTATTAGTTAGAGGAATTCTCACTAGCTGTTGAGAAATAAATTCCATATCTTTGCAGCTCAATCCATTTAAACTGTACCCCATAAACCTGCCTTCCAGGCAGCCCTCCTCCAAGGGGTGACTCAGACATCTAAGCTTCTTTCATTAGCCAATTTCTCCATCTTAGACTTCTTTGCTTGCAGCATTTAAGCAGACACAGAGTGTACAAAATGATTCCAAGGGTCAGGATTACAAGAATTTTATATCGCTTCTATCCACATTGCTTTGGCCAGTCCTACCCTAACTGCAAATGAGGCTCGCAACTGTAATTTCCCTATGCTCTTAAAGAGAAAATAAAGAAACAATAAACAAATAAACAAATAAATAAATAAATAAATAAATAAATAAATAAGAAAGAATGACCGACTGAATGAATGAATGAATAGAACCAAATTGGTAAACATTAACCTAGTTCCATCCAAAGAAAGAAAATAAAACATCGAACCTAGTTCCATCCAAAGAAAAAAAATAAAACATCGTTGGGTGTATCTTTCCCCTGAGCTGGTTTTCATACAAAATACCTATACATTAGGAAGAAATTCCTGTGAACTTTTGACTCAAGCGAGAATGGGCACTTAGGAGGAGGAAGGAAATCTTATATACATGGCTGGATCCCTTCCTTTCCTCAAGAATGGGAGATAGCATATATGGATTAATGCAGTAGATGGAATTACAGACTGTAACTATATAGAAATTGTCTTACTTAAAAATTAACTATTTTCCTTATATTTGACAATTGAAAACAATCACCAGAAAAGATTAAAAGAAAAAAAAAAAACTGACCTAACTCAATTGTTAATTACTAATTAATAAAAACAGGAATCTTTTATCTTTAATTATGAGATATTGTCAGGGAAATGAAATCCCCCCTTACCCCTTTTGGTTGCATGGGTTACAGCCAAGAAAGATGGAGAACTGTAACCCTGCAGAGTGGGAATGTCTGTATTATATTTGGGTCATGATGAGTGGTTACAAAGGTGTTCCTGGGCATTCCTAGGTGAGGTCACTTTGATTGACCCTTGGCTGCTATATAACTCTTTGCCTAGTGTGCACGCGTGTACCCAGAATTCACAGTTATCATTTGATTCATGACCTTCTGGGCATAAACATGGTATTATTATGACAGTATTATAATAAGGCTGAGGTTGTAGACTGGTTAGGGTAGTACCTTCTTTCTGTCTTTGAGTCTGTGGCCAAATTAAACCAACTGTAGGTTCAGGCCACCCTGTCCTTTGTCTCTGGGGATGCAGGAGGAATTCTCTAACTACCTATAGGGTGTTCTTTGGCAGGTCTAGAGGTGGGCCTCTATTCCTTTGTTCTCCTGCACTCATGTCTGACTAAAAACCTAACTTTTGGCTAGTCTAATAATTAAAATGACATAAGGCAGTTTAACAGGAGAAAACAAATTTTAATTTTCTATGTATGGGAGCTAATCAAAATATGAGAGTCCCCAAAGTAACTAAAGCAGCCAGTGTTCATACATTTTAGACAAAGAAACAATAGATTTGTGAAAAACTGGCAAGACAAAGAAACTTAACCATGGTTACTAATTTATGAAGAAATGAAGCATTTTTTTAAAAAGCCTTCTCTGCTCTAAATTAGCTATCTCAGTCAATAAGGATGTTTATTTACCTCCTGATGTGGGGAGGGTATCTTTCACATGGGATATTTATTTCCTGCTTTCAGGAGAACAAAGAGGAGGGTCAGAGTGTCCCCCTTACACAAACTATTTCTCAAGTAACTTTAATTCAAAATAATTAACAGGCGAAAGCATCACATCTTGGAGGTAACCTGTCCTGCTCCCCATCAACATCAAGGTGCTAAAAATATTATAATAGAAATCTGCATGCAATTTAGGCTTTTATTCCAAGGAACATAATTTTCTTTAAGTGCCTTTTATTTTTTGATTTTCTGTTAATGAGTAGATTTCATTAGAGAAAAGTACAAATGCATTTTCAGTATTCCAGGTTCTCATTTTTTAAAATCTCATCAATAAAGTTGATATAAACATTAGCTAAAGTAACTGATCTTATATTATATATCCCCAACCCAAATTTCTAGGGTCAGTGAAGTAATCTTTGAAAAATATTGAATGTTCTCAAAAATGTAATTAAAAAGCTGTGATCACCAAAATATCAGCTGATTAGTTAAAACATGCATTTCTTTAATTTGGTCGATTTTGTTAAGTGGGAGCTCTGATTAAACTATATCTAGAGCTAATCCAAGGTTAATAAGAAAAGAATAAGGAAGCATTAATTTTTGTGTGTTACACAGTTTGGTAGACAAGTATTCAAGTGCATGGTTCATGGAGGAGTCAGCATGGCAGTTCTTGGCTTCAACACTGGAAAATGCATTATTTTCTTTATGTTTTCCACAGGTATCAGTATGGCAACCCTGGACAAAGAGTGGGAAGGTTGAGGAGTAACATCTATGCTTTTTGTCATGATCTCTCCCTCCCTGCCTTCTTCTCCCTGTTTCTTAATGTTGAGTCCAAACTAATTCTCTACATTATAAAATAATATTAAGCAATGTAGGGGAGGGGAAATAATTTTCCATTTACCATTCTAGGCTCTTGACTGAGACTTCCCACCAACCCCTACAAAATAAGACATAAAGCAGATTAACAGGGAAAGGAGCAAACAGAAGTTTAATCACATGTATACCTCCTGTATACATGAGAAATAACCAGGGAAACTGAAGGAACACCTGAAATGGTGGGCACCATCACCTTAAATACAGCTAAAGACAAAAGATGTGGTATCAGGAAGTCAGTTATAAAAGAACAGGAAAAAAAATTAAAAAAAAGAAAAACAGAAAAAGAATAGTAAACCAGGCTATGACTACTATGGAGATTTAAGTCAATTGCCTTCTCCCTTAATAGGCAGCTACTGATTTACTCATCTCTTTCTTTCAGGTATAGAGAGGTAGAAACCCCTTACAAATTGGAGATTTCTCTTATAAATGTAAATTTATCTTACAGAAGGGTAACTTCTACTCGAGATTTCAGAGCTTCCTCTGTGTCTGATGCTTCTTAAAAATAATCAGCCTAAAATAATTCTTATGCCAAAGAGTCATAATTTGGGGTGGCCAATTCTGCTCCCCTTAGGAACATACCAAAATGTCGCTTCATCTTCTAACACAAGAGTCTGGTTTCAAGTGCCTTTGCCTACTTTGAATTTCTAAACGTCTGAAAAAACGCCTTACCCAAAAGTCTTTCTTTTTTTCTTCTAAAAAAATTTCTTTGTCATTCAAAAACCTCTTTGAAGTTGAAAGGGAGCAAAGCATTAGAAGAGGAATCAAGTCTTCAAGAAAACAATCTTTTGTTGTGGCAAACACAAAACAAAACAGTAGAACAACGACCTCCTAAATTATCTTACTAAAAAAGAAAAAAGCAAGGAAACTCAAAATGATTATACATCCTAGCCTTCGGAAATAGTACACAGAGACTTCAGGGGGACCTGGCATGAGAGGTTCTGCGGGAAAGCTCCCAGATGAGCCTGTGTGCCAAGTCTGCCAGCTCCTGTTGGCGGTGGTCCAGTGCTGGCACTCATGTCCTTCCTTAGCCCTACTTAGCTGCTTGTGCACATACAGTGTGGACATTTAAGGCTATTGTTTTAAATGTATAGCCTTTATCAATTCAGCTCTTTTTTTATATACTCAAGCCTTTGCTATCCTTGCCAGTGTGCCTGTTGGAGCTGAGTTGCAAAGAAAGAATTTATTTGAACGTAGTTACTATGTCTCCCGCCTCAGAAGCATTTCTCTGCAGGAATCCTCTCTAGTCCAAAGGTGTCTCCTTCCAACCTGCACCCCCAAAACTCTTTCCTCGGTGTTGTTTTTAGGACTAGTCTCAGTTACTATCTCCATTTCAACCAAAAAAAGCCAGATTGTTCTATGTCTGTGTAAGTATTCAACAATGGATACTGGGCACGTATTGCATGTAAACTCCATACAGGGCATTAGAGACATGGCTGTGAGCACAGCAAACCCACTACTGCTACTGGGCTTCATAAAGGTAACAGCCTACAGAGGTCGATAGAAGATTAAATGAGTCATAACAGGTAACACTTACTCACAACTTACTCATGACCAGACACAGTTCTAAGCAATTAATATGGTTTATATAATTTACTTCTCATAGATACAATTGTAGGGGAAGAAAAACTATTTTTTCTTCTATTTTTTTTTTCACATTATTCTGGTTGGATTAACAATTAAATAACAAGGGCACAGATTTACAGAAGAAAATGCCCAAATGTGTCATATATGTACACAGGGGAGTTCCATAAGAATGTGGGGCCTGAGGACAGAATCGGCAGTTGGATTATATATCCTCTTGAGCTAAAGTGGGGGGAAGGGTGGTGGTTTGGGACCTCAAAGGTAGGAAGGCCATTTGCACAGAGATGGAAAAGCAGAATTTGGTAAATGAAGGTTCGCTGGGTCCTCTTTAGCACTGGGACTTTGAGAGAACTTTGCTTGGTTCCTCCCTGTCTATCATGTACTTGGTTCATATGAAACTATCGTTATTTATGACAACAGCTTCCTTCTTGGATCAGGTCATCAATCCAAATTATATTAATCATTTTGGGGGAAGGTCAAAGTTTCTTTCTGAGACTTTCGTTTCTTAAAAATAAACCCCTTAAATAATCAATATCCCCTAAACAGACCATAGGGTGGCCAACTGTTTCCCCTCATATTTGAGGAGATTATTAATCTCTCTACAAATGAGGAAACTGAGGCATAGAGAGTTTGACTCTTTCCTGAGATTCAATAATCTAATGAGTGGCTTTGAACCTGGGCAGTCTGTTCATCCACCAGAGAAACCACTAGAGTGTCACCTAAACATTGTTACGTGAGATAAAGGGGATAATGGCAGAAGTGCAGGGATTTAGAAAAGCAGATAACTGAAGGAACCAAAGAGGGTTCCTAGGAATGTGTCCCTGGGAAGCCCTGTGTAGGAGCTCCAGGTAAGCAGGTGTGGTTGGTGGAGGAAGTGGACATTGAAGGTGTCTGGATTGGGAGAGTGGGACCAGGGATGAGTTAATTTATTTGAGAGAAAAATTTGGAAAAAAGAAATTGGGAAGATTCAGCAATTGTTTTGACACTGGACAGGGGGTGGTCTAAATTGTGTCCCACCAATGTTCCCATGTCCAAGTCCTAATCCCTGATGCCTCCAAAAGGGTCTGAATTTGGAGCCAGCACTTTTAAAGTGATAATTAAGATGTAATGAGGTCATGTTGGCTGCTTCTAATCTAAAATGACCAGGATCCTTATATAAGGAGGACATTAGGTCACAGACACACACAGGAGAAAGACCATGTGAGGACACAGCCAGAAGGTAGCCATCTCCAAGTCAAGGAGAAAGGACTCAGGAGAAAATAACTCTGCCAACACTTTGATCTTATGCTTCCAGACTCCAGACATTAACAGCATAAGTTTCTGTTGTTGGAACCACACTGTCTGTGGTGTTTGGTAAGGACATCCATAGCTGTTATCCTTCCGAGACACAGAACAGAATAGAAATAGAGAAAAAGTAGAAAACAAAAGTGTAAGTACTTATTATAGTCCTGACACACTTAGAAGCCCTAATCAGATTAAAGTCTGCTCTCAGACTCAAACAGGCACTTTGAAACCAGTGTTGATAGAAGCGTTTCTCATAATAGCCATACGATGGAAACAGCTCAGTGCCCATCAACAGACACCTGAATCAACACGCTGTGGCCAGGGCACGTAATGGAATATTATTCAGCCTGAAAGGAATGAAATGCTGATGCATGCTACAATGTGGACCTTGAAAACGTTACACCAAATAAAGTAAGCCAGACACTAAAAGATGAATATTTTATAGTTCCACTTATATATATAAATTAGAAAAATTTATAGACAGAAAGTAAAATAGAGGTTACCAGGGTTGAGGAGAGGGAGGGATGCAGAATCATTGTGTCATGAAAATAGAGTTTCTGTTTGAGAGAAAAAATTCTGGAGATGGATGTGGGTGATGGTTGCACAACATTGAAAATATGCTTGATGCCATTGAATTGTAGACTTCAAAATGGTTAAATGGTACATATTATGCTATGTCTATTTTACCACATGAAGAAAAATGCCTGCTCTTAAGGAAAATGCTTCAAGTGGGGAATACCTAAGATGGAGATAAATCCTGAGGAAATTCAACAAAGCAGTGAATATTAGAGTGTGTGTGTGTGTGTGTGTGTGTGTGTGTGTGTGTACACAAGTGGTTGTCGGAGGGGGGGGATTGACATTTTAGTGGAATACTGGCAAAGCTTATAAAAGAAGGAGGGTGCTAGCCATTCAGAGGCCTGCTGGTGGTCCCTGACCTCAGAAGTCCCCTGGGTCAATGCAAAACTGGCCCTGGACATGGAGTGCCAGGAGAGACAGAAGATTCAGGGTCCACAGGCTGGGAATGGTACATGAGGCTTGTCTTAGCCATGGGACAGGTAGCCCTCTGCAGCCACTGGCCAGAAATGTAGGAATTTATACACAGGCCTCAACGGGTTTCTGTCGCATAGACCTTCTAGATGGCTGATGTAACCCACCTCTGTCTCAAGGCTGCATCCTTGAAGTGGCTGCCACTGTGGGAACAGTGGGCGGGATGCACATTCCAAGGGCAGGGGAGGGGTTAGGAGACTGATGCCCATGGTCCAGCTAGGGGTTCAGCCTGCACTGCATCCTCTCATGGTGTCCTCTGACACCTGAGAAGAACTTATTTCAGACATTGGAGCAGCTGAGAACAGAAACTGAGGACTGTACACTGTGGGGGCGAAGGAGCAAGGCGGTTAAGTTAGAAATTTACATAGTGACTTCGAACACGTGGGACATTTAGGATATTCTGAAAACATTTGCTTTTGTTTTGTTGTGCTTTGTTTGACTCTGAGATAGATGAGAAACCACTGGAGTATTTTGACAGATTCATATTTTTAAGACAAAAATCACTGATGCACTCCAAGTCCTTTACAAATGTTAGCATCGTAAACTGGAAATGCTAATATGTGTCTCTAAAAAGCTGGCAACAGAGCAGGAATCAGCACCCATGTTTTTTAGTTTTGCTTTTACACTATATCCCATGTCATTATCCCTCTTTATTACATTATTCAGAGGAACACGTGCATAACGAAATTTGTTCAATAGAGGTGATTTTTAATTAATTACAACTATTCCAGGTAGTTAATGTAGTTCAACTTACCTGATTAAATTCAGAAAAAGCATGATTTTAAGTATGTCTGCATATCCAAATCATCTATATCTGTGTATATTTCTATCTGTTAATCTACACACGTGTGTGGGTATATATGCATTAATCTACACAATATGTGTATATGCATATTTTGTATATGCAAAAATATTTATATATATATATAAATAAAATATAACTATGTAGAAAGAAAATATTAGGAGATACATTTCATATAGTAATTAACACCATATATGTGTATACACATGTGCATGTGTGTGTTTATTATATTTACAGACCTACTATATGTACATAAATGTTTGAATTGTATCTAAGAGTGAGACCTCTAGGCTGTTTTAAGGTGAGCCAGATGATTCTAATTTGCACCCAGGGGTGATCAATATCACACTGGGAAAAAATAGGAGAAAGCCATGGGGTGAGGCTTTGCGAACCAAAACAGAGGTTATTGTATATAACTTAATTTTCAGTCTCTGAAGTAATGTTTAATTATGTTAATATTTATTTTTCTACATTTTTTTCTTTTGGTTTATATGTACGAAGTGGCCACAATAATTTCTATATTGAAATATGGGAAATATATTTTTTCATAAATACCTCAGTTTAAGGTGACATCTTTCATCTATGCCTTTGTGTGTGTGTGTGTGTGTGTGTGTGTTTTCTTCCAAAATGCAATCACAAATGTTGCTTTCATAAATCCTTTTGGCCAATGACATATGAGTTTAAATTACTTTTCAAGAGGATGTTTGAAAGTATTACAAGCCAGTTGTCAGTTTTGAAGAGCACTGCAATCAACTATTGCAAAAACAGAGAAGACTAAAAAGACAGACATGTTTCAATACATTGCTTAAAAATCAACAGTTTGAAAAGAGCTGTTACAAAGACCTGTACTTAGGGTCACATGACACAGCAGAACAGACATGGGATTTGCTCAAAAGGCATTTTCTAAGGCATTGCATTCCTGGAGTGCTCAGTCTGGATTCTAAAATTTTAGTCGAAAATATTATTTTGTAACAGTTGGTTGAGACAGTTTTCAGACACATGAAGAATTTTATATGTTTGTGCTTATGTACATTTTATTCCAGAACACTGTAAGACAAAAAAACTTATCAGTTAAGGACAAATTAACTGTGTTTTTTTATAATTATTCTAGTTATAGGTGGTTTATAACATAATCTCTTTTTCCAGCTAATTTAAATATTTCTGACCTCTGAGATTATTCACAAACTGTTCTCCATTTTCATTGCTTTCCCAAAGGCCCCTCTTTCCAGCCTTTATGGTCACATTTCTGATTTTACTAGTTTCTGAAAATCCACAAATTTGTGTCTGCAGTAGGTGCAGCTAAGGTGCTGAAATGGGAGAGGTGGCCTCAGCCTCAGTTAGATCCAGATGCCTGGCAGTTGCTGTTGACTTAAATCTCAGATAGTTCTGTTTCTGTGTGAGTCTGACACAAATTCTAATCTGTGGGCCATCTGGTCCTTAGGCTCTCAACTCAGCACATCAGCCAACTCACAGAGGACATTGCATTTCCTCTTGCTCAACTCCAGTGAGTGATGATACCATCAGCTCTAATGAGGTGTCCATTAATTTTGTTGAGAAGCCTCTCGAGAAGTTGAGGAAGAAGGTAAGGCCTTGGGAATCACTGTGCAGGGGGCTTCAAGGGAAAGGAAGCAGGCCACAGCGAATTGTGTCTTAAGTTATTGCCACAGTACATTCTTTCCATTCACTTAATTATCAACACACAGACACACACACACACACACACACACACACACACTCACACACACACACTCACACTCACACTACAGATAAGGCCTGAGTACAGCCCAAGTACACTTCTGTTTACTTTTGCAAAAGTTTGAAAATAAAAGAACTAAAACCAGTCAATCAAGGAAGTAGTAATTAACTCAAGTTCATTGTGCACACAGCGAAAAGAGAGTTTGCAAACTGGGAGTGGTCAGATCAAAATATGGAATGAATCTCAGGAGTATATTGTTATGAAGCAGCTTATTTAGTGAGAAGACAGTGACTGTGTATTCTTCGCAGTAATTAGTTGTAATAGAATTTTCTTAAATCATAGGGAATTGGTTAGTGGTTACCTCATGTCAATTTTGGGAAACAATTTGTTTTGCTTATGATTTCTAGAGGCATAAACAAAAATAACCCAGGTCGACTTAATCTTGCAAAATAAAATAAATTAAGTTTGCTGGTATGATTAAGCTGGTTTTATAAGCTCAGGGAATTTTTAAGGCTGGTCTGTGTTTGTTTTCGATTTTACTAACTTCTAATTCTTTCTATTTCAGAAATAAATATAAAATGTTACTAATACAAAATGCAGGTTCAGCTTCTTTGTTGGTCATCCAGCTCTTCTTCTCATCATGTCGGCTCATTGTCTCTCCCTTATTGCTCTTCATTTATGTGTTAAACCAGAGCTAGATCTACTGTGGAGTCAATTTGGCCACTAGTTTATGAATCACAAACACTTTTCAGTCTTGTTTTCAGTGATTAAAATTCCACAGTCATAACAGTCATTATTGTCTATATTTCCATGGCTTCAGTTTATGATTTTCCCAGTTTGATGTTTTACAGATCTTAGCAACCATGAACATTAGCAGGGTCTCTGATGCCCATTTCAAGTTGGCCGTGGCAGGTGTGTGACTGTACTGGTAGAGTCATTTATTTTTAAAATTTTAATCTGTTGGTGTGCTGGAAGGTTTGTAAACTACCACAAGCCTACTTAATGAGAGTAACTTGCACATTACACAAGTGATTGATTGTCTATGAGTCCTTCCAGAATCACCCTGCCAACAATTCCAACTGATTACAGCAATCTGGAATTTTAGTCTTTAATAACACCAACCGTTACTATAGGCAGAGAAATTCATACACACACACACACACACACACACACACACACACATATACATATGTGTATGTATATGTATATATGCCCTCAATTATAATTATAATTAAATAAGTAATTATTTTTAAATGTATTAAAGTATAAAATAAAACTCATACTAATAAGTAAATGACAGATATTCATATATATTTTTATTCTCTGTGAAAATATTAGAAGTGCTACAAAGGGGTCTTGAAGCACATCTAGCTATTAAATACCTTTGAAAGATGGAGAGAGAATAGCAACTACGGAAGATGAATCAGTAAATGAAGGCCAGGTATATAAAACTTAAGGCTAATTTTAGGTGCTATAAAATTATGTTTTGACATAAACAACTAAACAAAAATCATCATGCAACATGTGAGGAAATAGTGTGTACTGAAATCAGTATTCTCAATGATGACAAATAATAAACTCCTAGAGAAAAAATTTTTTGTAAACATGTTATACAGGTATAAGAAGGGGAAATTAAAATAAATAAATAAATATATAGCTGGCCCTAATATAATTTAGGATTTTAATGACACAGTTTTGTTACAACTGATATTTAATTGATGTTTCTCTTCGAGCAAAAATTTGAAAACACTATCTATGAAAAGACAGCAATTCTACAGATAAAAATTTAGCATACTGAACAGAAGGATATAAGAATATACAAAAATTTCTAAATTATATCCCAATTGCACTAACCAAAGAGTATGTTTTTTTCCTCACATTTGTGTTGTATATTGTATATACAAATTGTTTTGAATTTGTGTATTTGTATATATTTGAATTTGTCTTTTCTTGGGAAAAATCTTTGTTTATTGAGAAATAGAACTAAGGAGCCCAAAATTTCTTCCAGAAATAAAAATGATAATAAAAAAGAAAAATGTATTTTATCAAAAAGCTAAGAAAAACATGCCTAATAGTTACATTTAATCAAAGTAATCTCTTTGAATATTTTTGTGAAGATTTTTCCTTGTTTGATATATAGTAATTATTATTTTATTTAAAAATTAATAAAATTAAATATTACTCTATATGCCATAATTTTCCCTGATATTAAAAAAATATTGTTAAAGCAAGATTAATATTTACAAATAGGTAGGCATATGATTTATATGGATAGAAAAATGAAAATGGGTGATCGGATTTCTTTTCTGAAAATAGCGATATGAATTTTCAAAGAATACCTCCTTATTAGGAGTGAATAAGCCCTCAGCAGATCGTTGTCTTTATTTTGTCATATTGAAATTGCTATAGCAACAGGCACAAACTGCTAAAATTTTACTGGAACCTAATTCAGACTACTATAAGTCACAGTCACAGTCACCCAAATTGTGATTATGTTCCCTCTTTAAAAATTGAAAATCAGAGGAAAAACAGCATTTGGGTGTAATTGAGACTATGTTTATTCACAGAGTGTTTTGTTTTCTTATGTGTTGCCAGACATCTGGATAAAGACTGAAAACTTTAGAAAATATTAACATCTTCCCAATGCTGTTAATCTAAATGTTGAAATTGTATTTTATGTTTCATCTAAATATTTGTTGAAATTTAGTTTTAGCTACAAACGTACATTCGGTTGCCCCATTATCTTTTAAGTTATTTCTCACTCTCACATTCCAAAGTTAGGATACTGTCTAATTTGGAAAGAGAGATAAGTATTTAATGACATTTTAGAATTGGAAAAGATTCAAATAGTATTGGCCAAACTTAATATTTGTATCTAATAATTTTCAGAATAAAAGTTCGTATTTCTAAGTCATAGGTGGTATTCGTGAACAAGTATAACAAGAACCTCTGTCTTATACAATAAATAAATGCTCTTTTCTTCTCAATAAAATAGTCTTAAGTTCTAAGTTCATTATAATTAAAATGAGAAACTTTACAAGAGACTACTTGTTAATCTCATTACTGTGGAGCACACTCTTTAAATTCCATTGATTGGAGTAATAAAATAATGTAAAAATATTAAAATTAGGAAAAATGTTATATTTTGATGAAGATGATAGGATTTATCATGAATATCCAATAAAACACTTTTGGAAGTATAGAATAATTTAATAAATAATGTGTATAAGATAATTTTTATATCTATTCTAACTTTAGCTATAAATGAAAGTAGGAAATATATTCAATTCTCTTTAATACAGAAATAAGATAAAATTGTAGTTAAAAAGTTGACAAAGAAACCAAGTAAAAAAAATATAATGGAAAGATAAAGACAATATCAGAACAAGTGAAAAATAACTATAATATCAAGAAATGTAAAGCTTACTATCATAAAAGTCTATTTTTCCAACTTAATGTATAAGCTAAATACTTTTTCAATAAAATTACAGTTAATATTTTTCAGACAAAAAAATATAACCATAAATATCTGATAAATTATAGGTATCTAGAAACAAACAAAAAGCATAAATGAAAGTAACAATCAGGAGTATCGTTTTTATTACTCACTGGAATATTCTACAAGTCTATCTTAATGAAATGAGTGCTATAATGGCAAAAACCACTCAAGCAAAGCAATTTAGAACAACCAAAAATTTATTATAATACATAATTATAAATAAGATCAAACCCTTTTTTAATTGACTGGAAAATGAATAGATTGAATATTAAAACCCGCAAATAGACTATTGATATAGAAGGTCAAAAACTAAGAAAAATTAAAATAAAAATGTTGCTAGAATATCTAGAAGAAAAAGTTCATGTTCAATAAAGAAGTAGATAAATTTTGAAAAATTACAACTGACAAAACAGGATCTTAGCAAGAGAAGGTGTTAAAGATATATGTAAATATATGTATAATATTTTAAATGTTTGTTTAACCAATTTTTAGTTGTAAGTTGTTATACAAAGACTTGCCATCTATACTGCACAAGAGCTCTTACATTTAAGGCAACCTTTGCATGCAGCATATACCTGATTTTTATTTTTATCTAGTCTGAGTAATTTTATCTTTAACTTGCTATTTATCTGTAAAGTAATTGCTGATTTGGGTTTTATGTTTTATGTGTTTTATTGTACTATTCGTTCTATTTGTTTCACTGTTTCACTTGATATTTATTTTTTTCCTTCTTTTGAGGTAATTGTATTTCTTCTTATTTTAGCATTTTAGTTATAGACTCTTTTCAGTAAAAGTTTTTTTTTTCCCTAATAGTTAAATAAACAGGAGAGACCATAATGAGAAATTTCACTTCTTACAGTTATGTGATATAATTTTCAAGAAAATGTTGACATCTTAAAACAATTTATTTTATTCAGTGTCTTTTATGACTTTTAATTCTCCCTATACATTTAAGCTCACATGCATATGATAGTTTATACAATATAAATTCATTTATATTTTAAATGTATTTCTGTTTTCTATTTCTCTTCATTTCTTTAATATATATTTTTACTTATGATGTACTTTTTCTTGGGACAAAAAACTTTTCTTACAGTTTATATTAATGGATCGCTACTTTTTTCTTCCACTATGCGTAGTACTTTATTTTGAAAACGTGTATTTTATTTTACAATTAAAAATATTTTTGCTGAGAATAAAAGCATAAGTTGACAGTTATTTTCTTTCAGCAATTGAAAGGGATGCTAGGTCTGCATATAATTTTTTTATGTTAAAATACTTATTGTTCAATTGCATAAATATGATTTTTTTCATTATATGTGTATATATATTTAATGTATATGATATACATGATGAGCTTCAGTGTGTGTGTGTGTGTGTGTGTGTTTTTTTTTTTTTTTTTTTGAGTATCTATCCTGCTTAGTGTTTCACTTGCATAACAAAAGTGTATATAGCTTGATGGCTTTCAACAATTTGGAATACTATGGGCCATTTTCACTTGAATTATTATGTCTTATTTTTATTTGCTTTCTTCTTGAATTTCAATATGATGTATATTAGATATCTTTTACACTCTTCCGAAAAATTTTACTTTTTTTTTGCTCTTTTATCAGCCTGTAGATTTTCTATTGATCTACTTTCCAATTCATTATTCCTCTTTCTGTTATTTCTAATCCGCTGTTAAGTATCAAATAAAGTTCTTAAATAGATCTCTTCACTTTTCAGTTCTAGAATTTCCATATAGTTCCATTGTATCGATTATAGTTCTCTGATGAAATTCCATATTCTTTCAATAGTTCTTGAAGATACTGGTCACAGTAAACGTCTATTACTGATAACTACAATATCACAGTTCTTCGTAGATGTGATTCTATTGCTTCTAGATTCTCTTCTGGCAATTTTGGAAAATTATGGAAGTCATGAATACTACCACCTTCTACTGAAGATTTACCACCCTATGTAATAATCAACTAAACTGGAAACACATCACTTTCATCCAATCAGGTGCTGACTAAAATGATTCCAGGCTGGATTGTAGCTCTTATGATGCTCAATTTATATCTTTGTTTGCTTATTTCTAGGCTCTAGACCTCTCACAGTCTCAACTGAGAGCTTGGAATATTGATTAGTTTTTTTACTACTTGAAAAGTCCTGAGGTTTTGTCTTCTTGGCACAAGGAGTCTCCTTCTGGTCATTGGTTTCTTAGCTGCTTTGGTTCTCATCCTGCATTGCTGAAAATGTAAATTCCTCTGGAAAATTAGCTTCCTTGCTCTTAGTTGCTCTTAGTGAAAACTCTCTGCCCTGGGAGTTTTGTTCTGTTTTGTTTTAATTTACTTTGCCTTAAAAACTTTTGAGAACTTCACTGGCAAACAGAATTGTTTTATCAGTTTGAAAGAGAGCATTGTGTTATATATATATTTTACCAAAATAAAAAAAAGTACAGATTTAAATCAGTGGTCAAGAAATTAAATTTTAAATAATTTTGTTTTACAAAATTAGTAGTACATTTTATTTAAGGATTCTCCCACAGTGAATGTAGTCACAATCAGATTTATTTTATTCTTTAACATCTGTGAACATATTACATTAGTCATTCTTTCCATTTCAGTGTCATAAATATTAATTTACTTCACACATTTGGACTCTTAGATACAAAAAGTGCTATATAACGCAGTGGGAAGATTTTTAAAGTAAATTTAATTTATGTTATTTGAGAAGATATGTATGAAAATAAAAATATAAAGAATCTATTTTAAATAATCGAGGGGAAGAATCTGTGGAGGCCACAAGTAAGATGGACCTTGAAAGATAATATTTTCATGATAATTCACACTTTTAATACCGATCATCAGAGAAAGCAGTTTACCTTAAGAGAAGGTATAAAACATGTAAATTATTTTAAGTGCTCAAATATTTTAAAATGTATTTAGAGATGTGTTAATAGCAGGCCATTTCAGAATTCAAAATATTTTCTATTTAGTCCATTTTTTTTTCATTTCACAATTTTAACTATAATGCTGTCTTTCCTCTTCATTTATTCTTTAATGATAATGCCTGTCCGTTTTCTTGCTTCAGCAAAGCACAAGTTCCAAAGGCTATACAACAATATGAGAAATAGAATTTTACATCAGTTTCAAGTGGGGCATTATTTTTTCCACTATAATGGAATATAATTTTTTTTTGTATTGAGTGGAGTCATGTAGAGTGACAATTTACAATGCAAGGACAGATGGACCATGTGTTTTTCAATACTCTGAATAAAACAAAGCCTCCTCATTTGCTTATATTCTTTTCCCTAATCAATGTAACTTCACCTGAGGCTATGCATAATTTTAGGGTAATTTGTTTAATGTCACTAAGGTACTGTGATACTTGAATGTTATTTATGAGAAATTTTATGTTTTAAAGAATCACTTCCTATCTTTTTTTAAGCAAAAGCTAAGTACAAGTCTTACAAAAACACAAAATAGGGGATTATTAGTGATTTTATAAGATAAATCTAAGAAAACAGAACTTCCTGATGGTAAGAAATGGATAAAGAGATCACCAGTAGTCTGATAGTTCAAGTAAATTAACAATTATAAAAAAAGAAAAAAAAAACTAAAACTAAAAACAAAACACAGGAAATTCAGAATTAAGGGGAAAAAAGCTCAAAGACAATAGCTAAGCTCTATTGCTTTAAAGTCAAAGTTAAGACCTTACTTTGTGTGCCTTTTGTATATTATAATCTAACTTTTAAAAACTTAGTTTGCCTTCACCTTTGTATTTGCCTTATGATTCCTGAATTATTAAAATTCATGAATACCTTTCTATTTTAGAATTGGCTCCATAGCACAGATTCATTAGTTTTAATGGAAAATTTATTCATTTTTGTTTACATACATCTTTTTGAAATTGCTGCCTAAACAATTTCTAATATACATGTGTTTAATGTACTGACAGTTTCTCATGGTTTAACACTTACACTATTTTCTGTATTCATTAAAATTTTTTTTGTAATTACTCTCCCAAGTGTCATTTAATAAACACAAATAGTGTTTTTGTTTGCAAAGATTTAAATTAAGTTTACATTCTTTTGTCTTTTTATCACAGATCCTTATATAATCTTATTATCTTCTGTTTTCATTTATAGAACTTTTCAAATTATCACACTCAATATCACCTATTTAATCTATTGACAATTTAAGTGTTTTAAGCATACATTTCAAAGGATTATTAATCACCGGATACAAATTTTTGACACTAGCAAGGTCACTCTTTAGAGATATTGAAAGGAACATTGAGAAAAAATATTTCTTAATGATTATAAACTGCTCCAAGTCATAATGGAACTAGTAATCAATAATGTGGCAAAACTGAACTAATTTTTAAAATGGTAATAGAAGAACCAGATGGAAAGGAGAAATTCCTCCAGGGTTCCATCTATAATCTTTTTTTTTTTTCATGTAAATAGCACTCATCCCAAATGTTAGCATGAAATATATAATCTAACAAAATGCAACAATTGTAAACTTAAGTGCACTAACTTTCTGGGCATTTGATTTACTGATTTTGAAAAATGCAAAATATTTATACAGAACAAATATTTATATAAGTTTATTTCAACTATTAAGGTATAAGTTAATACAGAAGAATATTTAAGTTTATTTTAACTATTAGGATAAGATTTAAATTGATATGAAAATGTGAACATGTGAGGTAATTTTTAAAGTTTTCCTTTTACAAATAGATTAAAAAATTTTGCCATTTACTATTTTTCCATGTGATTAACATATAGTTTTTTTTTTTAAGATAAAAAGATTCAGGAAAGTATACAAAACCCATTCACATGTTCTATTTTACTATGGCACCAAGTTGTATTTGACACTAGAATTTTTAACCTACTGTTGCGTTTATTTTACATAGCATAATTACAATTAAATGGTCATTCAATAATATTCTTCATTAAATCATGAATACAAAATCTAGGATTTAAAAATATAAGCATATAGGTTGGGACATATATTGTTTTCAAAATATCTCTATACTCTTCAGAAATATACAGTAGTTTCTCTCCTACATTTTTATTTTACGAGGGTACTAGAAAAGCCATCAATATATGTTAGATTTTGTCAAGCATTTTTTACTCAAAAACCAAAAGCACTGAATCATAATAAATCTAAACTTCTTGATATTAGATTCAAGACTTTTCTTATATCTTTTTAGAAAGTAATAAAGAGTGAATAGTGAGTCCTGCAAAACTGGGATTAAATACAATAGACCAGCTATTTACATGGTCAGTTTAACTCACTATTTGAATTTGCTTTGTTCATGTTGAACAAAATTGAAAAAAATTATTTGTTAGCATGTACTCAGCTACACGCTGTAGAGAAGCCTACTGAAAAAGACTTTAATAATAAAGAACACTATTAGCCTACAAAAGTGGGAGTCTGAGGCTACTTGAGAATCTTGGACTCAAGCCACTCTGCATTCTGGCCCTGTTTATCTCCTATTGTCCTGTCTTCATATTGTTTCATATACTGTTTGCTGTGGCCACTCAGACAGCCTTCCCTTGCAGAGAGAAGTTACCAACCAGGAACCTCCAAGACCAAATGCTCCCTTTGTCACAGCCAGCAGGAAAGAAATAATCGATATTCCTGTGGGTCTTCTTCAGAAAGTATATTCCAGGAAATCTTTAGTAAAATTACTGTTGGACATTATTGACCAGATTTGAGTCAGATGACCATCCCAAAACCAGTTATAGGAAGGGAGTAGAACACTACTACATCAATCATACCTATCTCTTAGCCCAATGAACATTAGGAAGTAATTGTCATATATATATTAGATAATTATTTTAAGTAAAATAGCATTTGTAATTTGTCAAGTTTAGTGCATGCCATAAAACAGATGTTCGAAAATTCAAGGTTGCTGGGAGTGAGAAGAGTAATGATGATAGTGTCTATTCAATATTTGCTGAACTGTGCTTTCCATGTAATCGCTGGGTTATTTGAAAACCTCTATACTCTTTAGTCATATTCATTTTGTTGCCCATATGTTAGAACAATCTAGTTGTGATAGCTGTCACTTTGCTAAATACAGGATTCATTGTTGTTGTGGCCAATTATGTGTGTGTGTGTGTGTGTGTGTGTGTGTGTCTGTATGTGTTTAAATGTATGTCTATATCTTAATCCATACTATATTTATATCATCTATATCTATCTATCTATCATCTATCTATCTATCTATCTATCTATCTATCATCTATCTATCTATCTGTCTATCTATCTATCATCTATCTATCTATCTATCTATCTATCTATCTATCTAATCTATCATCTATCATCTATCATTTATCTATCTATCCTCATACTTCTTTTTAGGATACTTTAACTCTATAAACTTTAGTGAAAAGGGCCACCATCCTGATCAGAGGAGTCTGCTCTTCATTCTAAGGTCTCATGACTTGCAAGGGTTATATTTCCAACTGAAGCCTAATTGACTCATATATGTTATGACTTTCCCTCTCAGTAAATCTATTCTTTCCCTTAAATTCCTACCCAAAACTACTGCAGCCTCTAATGGACCACTCCACTTCTAAGTGCTCACTGAGCCCCCACTCTAAATCCATGTTTAAACAATGTACGCCATGGTCTTTTCTTAGTTCATTAATCGTTTTATAATTGTACTCTGCTTGTTGGAAATTTATGAACTTTGCTTTTACAAAGCAATCTGACATGTTTAAAAAAATGTTAATAAATGGGATGTATTAGTTTCCTGTAACTGCTGTATAAAGTACCAAAACCTGGGTGGCTACAATAGAAATGTATTGTCTTACATTTCTTGAGGCTATAAGTCTGAAATTAGGGTTTTGGCAGATTTGATTTCTTCTGAGGGCTGTGAGGGAGAATCAATTCCATAACTCTCTCCTAGCTTTTGGTAACTTCTGGCATTCCCCCGCTCATAGATGGTGTTTTCCCTGGATCTACAAATTGTCTTTTTTCTGTTTGTGTTTCTCTTTGTCCAAATTTTCTTTAAATCTTTTTTTTTTCATTATAAAGACACTAATCATTGCATTAGGACCAACCCTTATGACCTCATTTTAACCAGATCACCTGTGTAAAAACGCTATTTACAAATAGTATCACATTATGAGGGAAAATATACTATTTTTTATAGAGTTTTTTTAAATTTATTTTTAATTACAGTTGACAGCATTGTGATTTCACACATACACACACACACACATATATATACCTTACTAAGTGATCACCCTGATAAGCCTAATACCCATCTGACATCATACATAGTTACTAGTGTTTTTGACTATACCCCCTGTGCTGTGCTTTACATCCCCATGACTATTTTAGTAACTGAAAATTTGTACTCCTTATCCCTTTCACCTTTTCACCATTCCCCCAACCCCTTTCCATCTGATGACTACCTGTTTTTTCTCTGCATCTTTTCAATTTTGTCCATACATGTCCTGTCCTCACATGATCACAGCTTACCCCACTATCAGCATCCCGCACCACAGTGGTACAGTTGTTACTATTGTACACTCTGTAATCATTAATACCCCAAATATAGAGTTTCCATTAGGGATCAACCTTGGTGGTACACGTATTCTGTGGGTTTGGACAAACTTATAATATGTTACCAGCATTGTAGTGTCACACAGTATTTTCACTGCCCTAAAAATCCTCTTATTCTATCTATTAATCCTCCTTCCCCCCGAATATACCTATTTTTGAGGGATACAGTTCAACTCATAATAATGGACGTATATTTAAATCAAAGGATCAAAAAAGTGAAGAACAAATGAAATAATTCCCAAGTATATTGTCTCAGCATAGTTTCATGTAAAAATAGGTAGCAACATATAGGCAACTAGCTTTAAAAGTGAGGCAAATAGAGTGCTGCAAGTATTTTGCTTCTTAAAATTAAAGTCCATTCTTAGAAATCATCTCCAAAATATTTTAATATCCGATTCAAATAATATAGCTTTATATAAACTGTAGAGTATTATTTAGTGATATGCAAACAAAGAAAGCATATTTTTATACTAAGGATTTACAATACCAGCTTATGTTTTCTTGTTGAATACATAAGTAGCAGAAAACTGTTTCCAAAATTATTGTCATTTGTGTATGTGTGCATGTGTGTGTGTGTGTGTGTGTGTGTGTGCAGTATAACATGAATTGCTAGAGTTCCTTGGTCTTGACAAAACTTGTGCACAATGGTCTACAAGTTGATTAAATTCAATAATATGTTCTTTAAAACACTTTTTAAATCATGATATTATAACTAGAATAAGTAAAGTCTAAATGACACGACTTGAGGTTTATCTTTTTAAACAAAAACAAATCCAAGAATAAACCTTTAATAGTATTAAATGGCTCAGAAACCATCGACAGTACTTCAAAGTTAAAAACATATTAAAACTACATGTCAGCAAATGTAGGTTAAAATACAAATCACTCATCTATACTTAGAAATTAAATAGAACATATTTAACTAATTTGTCAATTATTTTGTCATTTAACAAATAAATATTTACTGACCTCTTATTTTTCAGCAAACAGCATTAGCTACCAGTAATTAAATAGAAAATTTTTCTTAAGAAATTCATATTTTGTCATGAAGAAATAACATAAATATATTTTAAATACAGTATATCAGTGAAGTATTAAGAAGATTAACATGTTTGAGTCCCAGTGAAGAAGAAAAGAAATCAAATTTACCTGAACTTTTTCAAGGAAGATTTTACAACATTTAGTGTTAATTATAACTAATAATGTTTTTGTTATTTTACCTATAATTCATTTAATTTGAAATACTAACACTTTTTTGCTTTTGATTCCTCTTTTATCTTTTCCCTTTCTATATCTTCTCATTATTTTTTCTTTTTTTGTAACATATCAAAGATAGCTTTTTATAGCTCCCACTTCAAAACAACAACAATAAAAACAAAATCTAGTGCACTGATTTTAGTCCAAGATGCATATGTAATCATTTTAAGAAAATTTACTTATTGCTGTCAAAAATCTTAATTAACATTTTAATGATAAGCTTAACTAGGGGAGATTATGATGGGATCACTGCATTCTTGTTGCCTCTGAGAGGCTCTTTTAAAACACTTGACTATATGTTGGTGCCTGGTCGTGTAACTCGGTGATACTTGTATGACCTCCAGAGCTATGCGTGTGCTCTCTCTGTTGCTAGTGAGTTATCTGAAAGAAATCTGCATACTACTAAATTAAGTTCCTTCACAGGTAATCATGGGATGCTTTGATTATTCAATAAAACTCTTTTAAATGCACTTTTAACTTTGCTATTTCAAAGTTCAAAATAAGAAAGAAAATTTAAGTGGCCTGATGTCCAATTATTAATAACTATCTATATGATAAAATGGAATAAAGGCCTATGTAGAGGAGGGTTTGAAGACTACGTATGATTGTAGAACACAAATTCATGTGTGTATTTCTGTTTTGTAGAGATATGCACACACACATGCACACAGAAACAAACTACTTGTTGTACAACATTATAAAAGATTGGACAAATATTCAGACTATTGGTTTCTTCTCATCTATCTATCATCATGCCATTCTCATGACAAGTTCTTTGTATGTGGACACCTTACAGCATTACAGCCCTAGGACAGCACTAAACTATCATAATGTGGGTCAGTCTGGCTGCTCTCCTGTTTTGACTGTTTTTCATCATCACTGCTCTTTCACCTTCCTTAAGTGAGCTGGTGAAGCTGATTGGGTAGGAGTGCTAAGTCATTAGGTCAATATTTAGTCTTCCAAAATTTTGACAAAATACGCTGAAGATTTTAAGCCATCTGTGAGAACATGGATAAATCTTGAGATTATCATGCTAAGCAAAGTAAGTCAGACAGGAAAAGTTGAGAACCATATGATTTCACTCATATGTGGGATGTAAAACTGAAAGCAACAAACAAGACAAACAAACTAAAGCTCATAGACACGGATAATACTGGTTACCAGAGGGAAAGGGGAAAGGGTAGAGGTAGGGGATCAAATATATATTGATGGAAAGAAACTTAACTTTGGGTGATAAACACAAATTGCATATATATATATATATATATATATATATATATATATATATATTGCAATATGTATATGACAAATAACTCAATTGTACACTTGAAACCTATATAACTTTATTTACCAATATCACCCCAATAAATTTAATAAAAAATAAACAAATAAATGTAAAATTAAAATATTCACATACATAAAAAATACTATATTTTTCTGCATAGGACCACATTTTATAACCAAGACAAAATTTCAACCTAATGAACCTACTGTTTCAGACATTTTAAATATTGCAGTTCAAATATATTTATATTTAACAAGAGCTTTTGTAAACTAAATTTTTCCTTTTGTACATTGAAAAGGCTCCCATATTCCTAATTTTTTCTTCTAATTTTTTAAAACTTCAAACAGTTTACATTTCACATAAAAACGAATAATTGAAGAGAGCATCATAGGAGAAGTATTTTTTATTTTTATTTTTTTGAAGACTATTAAGTAAAAATAACTAAAAATCATGGTGAGTGCAATGATAAAATTTAACATGATTGATTAAATGCCACAATTCAATTATATTTCCATTTAATAAAAGCTTTGTACACCAATTTATCCCTTTCATACATTGAATTTTTTCTTCTAAATTTTAAGAAACAACTCACCCTGACCACCAACAAATAGCAACATAAATTAAATTTGGAAGAAAAAGATTTGTTTATTGTAGAAGCATTCTTTTATGTGTGAAGTTGTATCTTTGGTATTTCACAGCCTGCAAATCAAAATCCTTGAGGGAGTACTACCATTCTGTCCCAGGGGAGTGATTTGGAGTGACCTGAAGTTCGTAGAAGGGGTATAGTCTCCTAAGCTCTGCACTGGCAGTTTGCAGCATCATCAATCTTGTTCAGCTGAACAGCAAGACAATTTGTCAGGAGAACACTACATAAAGGATAGCAAAAGGTTATTGTTAGGTTATGAAGTTTTTCTGACAGGTGCAACGTGCTAAGGTTTATACAAGTGCAACACATACCTGCTTCATGAAGGCATCTTCTTCTTTATAGATAATGCTAAAGTCTGAGTTTATATATTCCACGTTTCAGGGATGCAGCATGAACCACAGCAGCTGCCCATGTAATCTCTTTTGTAAGATCGTTTATTATTTTAACGGAAAAAGAGTAACAAGGGGGAGTTGATGTGAACTTCAGTATGAAGGGCACAGGAATATGGTTCCGTTCTTCTTAGTAGTAATGACCTAGCATGACAATTGACATATGATGTATTGGCATTCTTGGCTAACTAATTATTAACAAATATGTAAACACATTATTTATTGATGATAGGAAAATATTGAAAGACTATTAATCCATACATTTTCTTCTCAATAATCTATGCTGTTCAGGAAATTTAAAAAATGTCAGTTATCACAAATTAAATTGATATTAAAAAATTAATAGAGACTTGATATATCTTCACATTATACTTTTGATACGTAAATATTTAAAAATTATCTCTTAAAATGTATACCTCTTTTAGAAGGTATGTAGGAGACAGAAATGCAAACCTGACAGCTATATCAAAATATATTGGGAAGATATATACTCCTGTACGTAGTTGAGGAAATCTAAATCTATGCACAATATTTATAAGAATTTTCTATCTTTAATTAATGATAGTATTTAGATACTGTATTTGCTTTAAAACTTGGTCCTATTTGTTTATTTTGAAATCTATTTAAATACATTAATTTATTTTATTGCCTACTGATGTGCTTTGTTGATGGCATATTATATAAAAGGTTAAATTTTTAGAACAAAATAAATAGTGAATTTTTTCTATTGTGATCTCACCTGAATTGTCATCAGCACAGGGAAAATATGCATTAGAAATATTATAGACTTTGGATACAGAAATAAGACAGGTTCTATTTTGACTCGTCCACCTTGATTTTTTTACAATCCTCTTGGCTTTCTCATGTAAAAATTAAAAGACTGAATGAAAATTACATTCTAATGTAATTTGTTTTTTTGTTAAGTTTCTATCCTGACCCAAAACGTTTAGGTCTTATCTCATTGTCAGATTGTCATTGCAGAGCAGTGCCATTCTCCAGGGTTTAATGTCATGCCCATTCAAGAACGTATAAGGACACAAGAAGTTATTGGGAAATTTGCCATCATCATCTTTCTTGGCTTGGCCCATAAAGTTTTACTCATGATCAAAGCAGGCTTATAGAAGTGAAAAATCAGTGGTACGCACACTGTGCATGCTATCGTGATCATTTACTTCTTATGCCTATTTCCAATGCACTGACTTCCCATCTCAGGGGATACAAATCTGCATTGATTCAAGATGCTCTGTGTAAAAAACTGAAAATCATAATTAATCCATTGTTTCACTAATAATGGAAATGATACAAGAAAATTCTATAGGTATTTTCTCTTCTTTTCCTAAAAGTAAATTATTGATAGGTTAATATCTATTAAAATAATACATTTTCTAAGGAATTTACATACATAACAACGATGGCTCTGCTATTTCAATGTTGTAACCACAGACTTTATGATATTTCACTGTAGAAGTTACACATACAACTAATAAGAAATCAACAACCTTATAGGTTCAAAATGATTGTATTAAAACCCATTAAAACATTCTCATGTGGCAACATGTGGGGTCATTCTAATTGTAGGGGTATTCTAATTGTAGAGTCATTCATATCCCTGTCTAATTTTAAAAAAATAAATATAATCATCATTCATTATTCAATGAGAAATGAGAGTATGTACCTTATTGGTTCTTATCCTGCAGGTCTCACCTGTCATTTAAAGGTTATTTCAAATGCAAATGTTGTTTTATATCTGTTAACTTGGAATGTTACTTCATTATTTAGCTTACTTATTTCAAGGAGAACTTAGATATTTTATTTAGCTACTTCAGTCTCAAAAACCCAAAGCAATTATTTCCAAATCTATGCACAAGGTATTATTTTCAAGAAGGGGTTATGACTGGGTCAACAGTTTAAAAACCATAATGTGTATAAGAGCCATCCTTAGCTATTAAAAAATAAAATAAAAGTCTTCAAAAAGAAACATGAGATAGGACGTTTTATCATTGTGGCCATCTAAGAAATTAGATGTTGCAGTAGCAGAGGCATCTGAGTGTGTGATCCATGTTCCCAACTGTATGTCTGTACATACGTAAATTGCCATTGTTTTATTATTATTATATTCAAGTCGTTACCTGAAAAAACGCCTGATAAGCTCACAGCCAGTTATCTGGATATGATTATTCTAATACAATTTGTTCAAACCAAAAAAGGCTGTTCATAATTTGAGGCAGAATTTATGCATCAGGCTCTTTCTGATTTCTTAAGGCAAATTGAGCCCAACAATGGTCATTCTGGAAAATAGATTCTTCAAAAGGATATCTCAACCAAGGTAAAGAAATTGATTTTACATGAGGTGATACTTTTGCAAAATAAATGATAGGGTTAGTGAGGCATCACTGAATATCAAATTAAATACCATTTCAGTAGACATGTAGATGTGCCTGAAAGTAATGAGAAAAGCAAGTTTATTAATACTATTATTTCTTTATCATTATCTTTTTTTATTCATTTTATCTCCTTATTTTTTTGTTTGCAAAAAATAATGTGTATTAGAAACACAGTTACTCTGATACCAGTATTTCTGTAGCATAGAGCTATCTTATTATGCTGCATATATTAGCTTTTCTCCCCTATTCTGGGCATTTTTCAATCTTATATTCAATTAAGAAAAATGACATAAACACCTCATTACTAAGCAAGATCCCACTGGTTCAGCACCATAAGCAAATTCCTTTTAATTAAAAAAATATATATTTACTTCAAAATATAATGAAAATTTACATTGAGAATACCTTAAGTTGTCCTCAAGAGAAAATACATGAATCTAAAATAAAATCGATGTGATGACTTTTATTGGTATGGAGAGTAGGGTCGGGTGTTGTATCATCACTCCCACTAGAGGAAAAGGGACAGAGAAAACAAAGATGGAAAAACATTTTCAGAGGAGTGGATAGGAAATATTTGCTCAGGTCACAAAATAGGTTTTGCAATTAGCAAAATTTAAAAATAATATTCTCACATAGATTTTTTTCTCAAGTTTCAGATGACTGTGAGTGTAGATTTGATGCTAGGATAGCTTTAAGAAAAGTCTCAACTGTCATTTCAAAAGGAGGGAATATCAAAACTGTCCACTGTGAATCTAAATGCATTGAAATAGAATTACATGAATTCAGTAGTGTCAGGACACACAGAAGACACACTACATAGGGTATGAATTAGTGAATATTGACATGTAGATCTGCTTCCATCTAAAACTGCTATGTTTAAGTAATAATTTCACTAGTTGTTTTTAATTTTCAGAACATTTTATAGTTAATAACTAATGATGCCAAAATCTTTTTATGTACACTTTCCTAAAAGTCTCAATAATGAGAATATTGAAAAAATATGCTTAAGAGCTAATGACTCGATTTCTGTCATCATTAGATCAACAAAAATATAAACATCATTTCCTGATCTATCATCTGGAAAACAAGCATCTTGATAATCTCTAATGCTCTTTCAGCCATAAAAGTCTACAGATGTATAAAAATATTTTAAATTTGCCCTGCCAATATTTTATAGAAATATGCATTCCAGTCAAAATACTAAATGATATTAATTTTTAATAATTATAGATTAAATTGCCAAATTTTCCATTTACTATGAGAAATGATACTGTTTATGTTTTTAAGAATATGTTAAATTCTCTGGGGCTGCAGATCTTTTCAAAACAATTCTGAGCTGTTAATATAGCACATGCACTCTACCTTCTGGGTAGAACTTGTGGAGATATTTCTTTTTGTTTAAAAATCATTGATTCATATTAAATCATCACTTCTCAATGCTCATACCATTCTCTCTCCTTCACTGGCTGTTTCGGAGTCCTCTAGGTTCTTGTGCAGTCCATATAGTTTGCACCACAATTAGAATTGAGTCTCAAGGAGCATTTCTAAGGTGTGAATGTTTACTCTTCTACTCTATTAAGATTTTCATGCTGTTGCTGTCAACATAGCTGAATGTATCATTTTAATCCCAGATGCACTGTAGAATGGAATAATCCTTTTTTAATTGGGAAAAAACTACAGAAGAGAAATTCATCCATGGAGCACATCATTTAACATGGCAAAATCTTTTTCTTCCAAGTGTTTTGCTGAAGTCCATGTCTAAACTCAGATTTCAGTTATTGTGCATTTTTCCTGGAGAATCTTCCTGTTGCTTTATTGCTCCCCCTGCTCATTGTGATATTTAAGATGGGACATAGTACGTGAGGAAAAATTGTGAGAGAAGCAACTATTATGAGAATTGTGAGAATTTTATAACCTGTTATTTCCTGTTAAGTATCCTGCATTAGTTTTATTAAAAATAGCAATTCAATAAAGAGACATATTAGCCTGCGAATAATTTGCGAATAAGGTTTCTCTCAGTTAATGTGTAGATCTCCAAGTTGGCAAATAACTTCTTTTTAGCTTATAACAGGGATAAAGATCTCTAAATTCCAAAGCAGGTGAAATGTAGTATGTTTCACAAAACAGTATATGCTTTAAAACGTTACTGTGTATGAGAAAAAAAGTTTCAAAGATATGTATGGTAAGTGTGTACAATTAATAAAATCAGTTTACAACACTCAGATTTTCCAAACAATTAATTAAGGTTGTAGGAGTAGGTGGCATATTTTATTCTCTGGCAGTTTACATATTCTTTAATAGACTCTCATATTTCAAATTTAATATTAATATTAGAAAAGGGTAACGCATTTCATTTTGTTATGTTACATGTTTTGTTAACAATTAAAGAAAAATAGCAATTTTGTAATATAGCTATTGCCTGAGATTTAAAGAAATCCGTATTCTAAATAAATCAAATAGCTTATTTACATTTCCTGGTACTGCATCAACATGCCCTAAGTGATAGTCAATGATTTAAAAATTTGTGTAGGGGGTGGGTGCAAATACAGAAATTTTGGGGAGATGTATCAAAATTATAAGAAGTGAGTAATAGATTTTGTCTCAGTACCATTCTTTTAGCTTACATCATGCTAATATTTCTAATTAGCGGGGAATTATAGTGATCTCAGCTGCTCTAAAGAAGAATACAGCACAATCCATCTTGGAAATTTAATTTTTACTTAAATCTTAACAGAATTTGTAATATTATTTCAGTAGCAACAGAGAAGATATTACTACTTCAAGTTTAAAGATTTTTTTCCAAATCTGAAATTCTGATTTGTCTAAACTTCTTCATTTTTTTTTAAAGAGCAAATTTCATCGATATATCCAAATAATGAGATGAGTGAGTTGCAGTTTAATTTTAAATTTCAGTTTCATTTTAGATGTGTTTACGTAGGCTTAAGATACTATACCTTTATTTTCTAGACAAACCCGAATGAGAGTCCATTAAATTTACATAAAATTTTAGAAAAACAGGAGAAAGGGTCTTTTTTAATAGCAGCTTTGCATGAACTAGTGGACGGTGATTTTGTTAGAAATTTGTATTACCTACCATATCAATAATTGATTAAAGAATTATTTTCTGTTGAGTTAATGATTATGTCTTATGTGCTATTTATTCATAAGGTATTATAGAACTATATTTTTAAATTTATTCTTAATTATAGTTGATGTACAATATTATATTCGTTGTAGGTGTACAATATAATGATTCAACATTTATATATACATTACAAAATGTTCCCCACGGTATGTCTGGTAGCCATCTGTCACTACACACAATTATTATGACATTGTGGACTCTATTCCCTGGCTATACATTACATTCCTGTGACTTACTTTATAATTGGCATTTTGTACCTCTTAATCCCCTTCCCCTTTTTCACTTTCCCCCCACCCCTTCCCATCTGGCAGTCCTAAGTTCCTTCTCTGTATCTATGAGTTTGTTTCTGTTTCATTTTGTTTGTTTTATTTTTTAAGATTGCTCATATAAGTGAAATTATACAATATTAGTGTTTCTCTGACTTATTTGTCTAACATAATGCGCTCTCAATCCATCCACATCATTACAAATGTAAGATTTTCTTTTTCATGGTCTAGTAATATTCCATTCTGTATATGTTCTACCCCTTCTTCACCCATAGCACATATTGACTATTACAACAATGCTGCAATGAACAGAGAGATGCATATACCTTTTCAAATGATTGCTATTATTTCCTCAGGTAAATACCCAGAGATAAAATTGCTCGGTTGTACAGCAGTTCTCTTTTTTTCATTTTTAAGAAATCACCATACTGTTTTCCATAGTGGCTTTGCTAATTTATGATCCCACTAATGGTGCATAGGTTTCTCTTTTTTCCAGATCCCCTCACCAACACTTGTTATTTGTTGTCCTTTTCATAATTGCCATTCTGACCGGTGCAACAATATCTCTTTGTGGTTTTGATTTGAATTTCCCTGATTATTAGTGATGTTGAACATCTTTTTATGTGTTTTTCAAATATCTGTAGAATTTTAAAGGTTTATCTGAAATAAATAAACATGTAATATTATATTATTTTCCAGTGTTTACAGTCACTGCAAATTATTCCTATGTCTGAATTTACTGTATCTGGTGAATGACAAGGACTCAGTGACCTATCACCAAAACCATGTTGCATTCTCTTACTTTTCCCTTCTCTTGATATCAGATTAATAAAAACAGCATTTTATCAATTTTTTCCCATATTTTTAACACTCATTGTTTCTATTTTATATTCACTAATACCACTCTGATTGAGATTCAATTTCAATTTTTGTTTATGGTCACCAGAGTCTGCCTTATTCCTCAATCAAATAACCTCTTGTTAGTTTTCCTTTAAACTGACTGATATCCCATGTTTAAAATAATCTTTCTCTTCTACTACTAGAATGTCAATTTATTTCTTACTTCTCTACTCCTTAGTTTATATGCTGACCTCAAATTTCTCATACACCTCAAAGCTCTGTCCTTAACCATCCTTTCTACTTGAGTGTATTCTCCCTATGAGGTTGCATTCATTCTCATGGCTTGCACTATCTTCTACCTCAAATTCTTTGAGGATTTTCAATATTTTTAATCCCAACCCTTAATTAAAATCCAGAATTTCAGATCAATAATTGCAAGTATATACCCTTTACACATTTTCTGTTTATTTTCCTGTCATCAAACCTGATAAAAATGACACTAATTTACTTCTCCAAAGATGCTCTGGCTCTGATATTTATTTCAGTGAATGCTATGACCTACCCAGGTATTATCAATAAGCTACAAAACAATCTTTCTCTAACTTATTTCATCAAAATTATCTTTTCTTTTTTTTTGCTATCTCCCTTCTATTCTAAAAATAGCACTTTGTGTGAGATTAGCATTTATATCATTGAACAGATTTTTTTGAGCAGTTTCTATATGTCACATATAGTTCTTGACTGTTGAAATACATGAGGAAACAAAAAAGATAAACTTACTTTTATTGATTTCATTTTCTAATGAGCAAGATAAAAATTACAACAAATATATAAATTTACACTTTGATTCAGATAAAATGCTAAGAAGATAATAAAACAAGGTAATGGATAGAGTATGAGAGAGAAAAGGAGAGAAATCTGCGTAGACTAATTAAGAGGTTTTCTAAGAATGTCATACTTAAAATTCAGGTATTAGAAAGAGTGATACAATAGAAGAGTCTGAGGAAAAGAATCTTAGAAAGTATAACATGTACAAAGGTCTTGAGGCGAGGTCAAGCTTGGTATGACTGGATAGTGAAAATCACATTTCTTATCACCTGTTTTTGAAAGACAACCAAATTTATAATGATTAGTTTGCAACCCCTTGCGTTCATAAACATTTAAAATAATACAAAGCAACAGAATGACTGAAACAAGAAAGTAAAATTTTTCTTTTATTTCCTATTGACTAGCTCAAAACCTCAATGTAATGTTATAGTTTAGGAGCATTTCTAGGGTAAATGAGTATTGATAATAGATTTTGAGTCTAAATGAATCAGAAGGATGAAGTTATTTTTAGATTTATTTCTTCATTACAGTATTTTATCACTAAACTATCAATTAAATCAATGAACTACTATTCCTAATGAGTTATTAGACTAATAAAAACAATTCATTTGTGTTCTACATATTTTACTTATTTTAAAGATTTGCTCAATCAAAAATTTGCTGGTTTGGAAGATAATTTTGTAAACAATGACTTTGAGTATAGATATTTTAAATATTTCAGCATTGTACATTATACTTATTTTGTTTAAATTATAACATTATAAACAGATAAAGTTACAAAATAGAATAGCTAATGACCAATTATCACTTCACATAAAGAACAAGTATTAATTTTTCAGATGTACTTTGGACCTTTCTTTTGGAAAAATAAATAATATAGATAATCAAACTCTACTCTTCTGATCTTTTTTTTTCTATCATTTTTTGTAGTCTTCCTCCTCATAGGTCATCATTATCCTGAGGATGTATTTCTTATTGCTGGGCATGTTTTTATATCTTTACAACATGCATTGTATCCAACAGCAGTATATAATATTGTTTTTGATCTTTCTTTCTTGGTCTTTGCCTTTTTCCGTAATCTTGAGTGCTTTCGACTTGAAAAGTGTGTACTCTGTTGTATATGACCCATAACATAGTAATAAAACTTTGTAGTTTGCTGTAAAGAATGATGCCTCAAAAAGCAACATTCTTTTAAGACAAAAAACATTGATTTAGAGCAAGATAACAAAGTAGAAAGCCCTAGGAATCTGTCTTCCTACCTAGACAATTGGTCTGGCAGAATCTGTAGGATGTAACTGTGTTGGGATGCTAGATTCTGTTGAGAACTTGCAACTTCCAAAAAAGAGGCTTGAACTGTAAAGTTTAATTAATTTAGCTCAAGTTCTCATGTTCAGCTCTTAGTACACTTGCACTTCCCCATCCCTCACCACCAGTACAAAGCAGACTGCTTTCACACAGCTTGTGAGAGTCAGGGTAGGTAACAAAATATTTAAAATCAGTGCTCTGATACCTTATTGCTGCTTTAGATCTTAAAAAGTGCATGCAAAGAGATAGGCCTAACCATTGTAGTTGTATCTCCTCTCATTGTTTCAATCCCCTCACATCCTTTCTGAAATAATTTCTAGAGGATTTAAAAAACTAACACCCATATTTTCCCTTCTTAGTTTTTTTCATTTTCCCTTTGGAAGCCAAAAATTAAAACTTTAAACATTAAAGAGCCAAACATTCAAAAACAGCTATACACATGGATAAGGAAAGGTGCAGGCTCAAAAAAGACCAGAAAAGACCTTAAGTTTACACCTGAGGCTGATCATCATCAGACAGCCTACAATAATAAAGAGTAAAGTAAAATAAAAATTATTAATAAAATGAACAGCAAACCCTAGGAAAGGGGAGAATCTGATTTTCAAAGTTATATTATTAAAAGATCCAGTTTTTAACTACAGCAGCAAAAAATTCATGCACCAGGAAGTATGGCACATTCAATTTGGGGGGGGAATGGAAATGACATTAACAAAATGGAACAATGTGAATAAAGACAAAAAAAAAAAAAACATAAAAAGAAACCAAAATAAAATAATGGAATGGAGCAGTACATTAAGTAAATGGAAAAATTTACTAGAAAGATTCAAAGACAGAATTGAGCAGGCAAAAGAAACAATCAACAATTTTGAAGATAAGCCGTGGATATTTGCATATCTGAGGAATAGAAAGGAAAACAATTGATAAAAAGTGAATAGAGCCTAAGGGAATTGTGGGGCACCTTCAGATAAACCAATACATGCATTGTGAGTCTCTGAAAAAGAAAGGGAAAGGGGCAGATAACATCTAAGAAAATAATAATAACTAAACGCTTCCTGAATTTGATAAAAGAAATAAAAATAAACATGCAAGAAACTCAACAGACACCTGTAAGATGAACTCAAAGAGACTCACATTGAAACACATTATAATCAAATTTTTGAAAGATAAAGACTTAGGGAGAATCTTGAAAGGAGGAAATGAGAAACTACTCGTTATATATGAGGGGTCTTCAATGAGGTTATCAACCAGATTATAAGAAAGAAAATGAAGGACTTGAACAACACAATAAACTAACTGGATGCAATAGACAGAGAATACTCAACAGCTGAGCAGAAATTCTTTCTAAGTACACATGGGAGATTTTTCAGGATAGAACATATGTTCAGTGGCCAATTAAGTTTCAATGGGTTTAAAAGACAGATATCTTACAGAAATCTTAAACCACAATGGGCTAAAGTTAAAAATCAGTAACAGTAGGAAAATGGAAAACCCGCAAATTTGTGAAAATGAAACAGCACACATTTAACAACAAATGAATCAAGGAAGTGATTACAATGAAAATTCTAAAAATAATTTTCAGAGATAAATGAAAATGAAAATACAACATATCAAAACTTATAAGACAGAGTGAAAGCAGTGCTTAGGGGGAAATTTATAGCTATAAACACATTAAAAAAAAAAGAAAAATCTCAAATCAAGAACCTAACTTTATGTTTTAGCTAGATAAAGAACAACCTAAACCCAAAGCTGGCAGATGGCAGAGAATAATGAGAATTAGAGCACAGATATATGTAATAGAGAATAGCAAAATGGTAGAATATATTGATGAGGCCAGATTTGGTCCTCTGAATAGACTAACAAAGTTGAAAGACTTTTGGCTAGATGGACCAAGAAAAGAGAGAAGACTCAAATTACTAAAATCAGATATAAAAGTGGGGACATTACTACATATTCTACAGAAATAAAAAAAAAAGATTTATGTAAAAAAAGTATGAAAAATTGTACACAAATTCAATAACCTAGATGAAATGGACAAATCTTTATAAACAAAAAATGTACCAAGACTAAATCATGAAAAAATAGAAAATCTGAGCAGATCTACAAATAGAAAGGAGATTAAAACAATAACCAAAATCTCCCCAAAATGAAAAGGCCTGGACCTGACAGCTTCGGTGTTGAATTCTATCACACATGGAAAAAAGAACGAACACCAATTCTTCTCAAACATTTCCAAAAACTGAAGATGAGGAGACACTTTTTAACTCATTATTTGAAAACAGATTTAACCTAATATCAAAGCCTGACAAGGACCCTACAAGAAAAATAGACTGATATTCCTTAAGAGGATCGATTCAAAAATCCTCAACAAAATACTTGCCAAACAAATTTAGGAACATAATAAAAGGATTATACACCAAGACCAAATGGGATTTATCCCTGGGATGCAAAGATTATTTAATTTATGAAAACAGACTGATGTAATAAATTACATTAACAAAATGAAAGAAACACACAGATTGTTTCAATTGATGCAGAAAAGCATTTGCCGAAATCCAAAACCCTTTCATGACAAAAATATTTAAACTAAGAATAGAAAGAAAATATCTCAATATAATAAAAGCCATGTATAATGGTGAAAGACAAAGCTTTTTCTCTAAGACCAGGGATAAGGCAAGCATTTCCAAGTTTACCATTTCTATTCAACGTAGTATTAGAACTTGCCAGGGTAATCAGGCAATAAAAATAAATAAAAGACATCCAAATTGGAAAGGCAGACATAAAATTATCTCTGTTTGTAAATGCAGTCTTTGAAATTATTTTAATATTTTATTTTGAAATAATTATAAATGCACAGTAGTTGTGAAAATAGCACAAAAAGTCTTATATAGCTATCATCCAGATTTCTCTAATAGATCTCACACAACTGTAGTACGTCATCAAAGCCAGGAAATTGGCAATGAGTGCCTGTCAAATGGGAAAAAGAATACCAAATTTTCAGGGTTGCTTGGAAGCCCAAATGAAGTAATCAATTTAGAGCAATTAGGTGGTAACTGACTCGTATTTAGTGCTCACATCATTTCAATTGTCTTCTTTTCCCCTGTGTTATCCTATCCTCCTTATTTTCAGTATCATTGAGGTCTCATTAACAAATAAAATTATGAGGCATTTAAATTATACATTGTGATGTTTGATACATGTATACATTGTGAATAGATTTCTTCATCGAGTTTATTAAAACATTGATCACTATTCATTTGCCTTTATTTTTGGTTACAACACTTAAATTCTACTCTCTTTGCAAATTTTGTTTATGTATTATCAACTATATATGTTACCACGATAAACATTAGATACTCAAAATGTATTCATCTTATAGCTGAAAGTTTGTAAAGTTTTACCAACCTTTTCCTATTTCCCCAAACATCTAGCCCTAGCAACTGCTTTCTACCCTATGTTTCTATGAGTTTGACTTTTTACTTTTTTCTTTTTTTCTTTCTTTCTTTCTTTCTTTCTTTCTTTCTTTCTTTCTTTCTTTCTTTCTTTCTTTCTTTCTTTCTTTCTTTCTTTCTTTCTTTCTTTCTCTTTCTTCCTACTTTCCTTCCTTCCTTCCTTCCTTCCTTCCTTCCTTCCTTCCTTCCTTCCTTCCTTCCTTCTTTCTTTCTTTCTTTCTTTCTTTCTTTCTTTCTTTCTTTCTTTCTTTCTTTCTTTCTTTCTTTCTTTCTCTTTCTTTCTTTTTCTTTCTTTCTTTCTTTTTTTTTTTTTTTAAATTCCGAATGGAAGTGATACCATGAAGATTTTGTCTTTCTCTGGCTTATTTCACTTAGAATAATGCATTCCAGTTTCATCCATGCTATCACAAATGACAAGAATTCCTTCATTTTTAAGGATGAACAATATGGAATCCCTGCCATTGAACTCACTCTCCATCTTCCCTGACACAACACACTCCATTTGTTCTTCTGTCAATGGACACATCGGTTGTTTTCATATCTTTGCTATTGTGAAATATGCTGCAATAAAAATAGCAGTACAAATATCTCTCTTGAAATATGATTTTATTCCTTTTGGATATATACCCATAAGTCAGATTGTTAGATCATATGGTAGTTCTATTTTAATTTCTCGACAAACCTTCATGCTGTTTTTTATAGTAACTGTACCAGTTTCCTTTAACACCAACAGTGAACAAATTTTATTTTATCTACATTTTCACCAGCACTTGCTATTTTGTTTTATTTTGTTTCATGGAAACTAGCCATCCCAATGGATGTAATGGATGTAAGAGGATATTTTATTGTAGATTTTTTTTTTTTGGCATTTTCCTAATCATTACTGATGTTGAACACTTGTATCTGTACCTGTATTCGTATGCTTTCTGTGGTAAATATTAATTCATAGTCTTTGCCCATTTTGACTTATTTTTTGTCATATGATTCAGCCTTAAGAAGGAAGGAAATTCTGACTTAAGCTACAACATGAATGAACCTCCATGGCATTAGGCTAAGCAAAATAGTCCAGTCACTAAAAGAGAAATACCCTATGACTATACTTACCTGAGTTACTTAGAATTGTCAAAATAATGACAGAAGGTGTAATGGTAATTGCAAGGAGCTGGAGAGAAGGAATGAATATGTTCTCTTTAGTGGGTACAGAGTTTCAGTTTTACAAGGTGAAAAAAATGTTCTGGAGATGGATGGTGGCGATGGCAGCACGGCCTTATGAATGTATTTAATACAACTAAAAGTACACGTAAAAACGGTTAAGATGTTAAATGTTATGTATATTTTAGCTCAATAAAATATGGGAAAAGAAAGTATTAGTTTTATTTGTTTTTTTTTTTTTTGTTTGTTTGCAGCTATTCTTGTTTATTTCATTAAACGAATAATCTTTCCAAGTGAATACCAGCAAGAACCAGCTTGGAGTCTACTTTGAAAGTGTATATGGGGCAGGGGTGTATATTATAACATAAAGTGTCAGACCAGATAAACAAAAGAAGGACAAGGTTCTTTTTTTTTTTTTTCAAGTCACCATGCAGCCCTATAAATACACCCACAGTTTGTTTGCTTCGGTTTTGAATTCTAGCAAATAGAAAAAAAATACATCAGTAAAAAAATAATAATAAAAATAGTTACCAGAATAGTTTCTTACATCTCTAGTTCATTTCTAAATTAATTAGAAGCAGAATATATAATACATAATATACATGAACATCTATATAATGATAAAATATAAATGTATTCATCATTAATGGGCAACTTTTTAAAATTTATAGTTGGTTTAAAAATGAATTATCTTTTGATCACTGGAAGACTTGCATTTTAATTAAAATCAACTAATTGCCTGAACATCTGTGAACAATAGGTTGTGAGTCTGAAATCATTAGTATGATACTGAAAACAGATATATAGTATTAATATATTAATTAATTGTTGCCTATGCTTTCTTCTAGAAGTTTTATAGTTTCATATTTTACATTTATGTCTGTAATCCATTTTGAGTTTGTGTTGCATATGGTATTATAAGGTGGTCCAGATTTTTCTTTTTTTTTGCTTTTGCATATATCTCTCCAGTTTTTCCAACATGTTTTAGTAAATAAACTGCCTTACCCCTATTTTATATTCTTGCCTCCTTTGTCATGGATTAAATGACCAAAAATATGTGGGTTTATTTTTGGGCTCTCTCTTCTGGTCCATTGATTTATGTGTCTGTTTTTGTGCTAATACCATGCTGTTTTGATTACTATAGCCTTGTAGTTGAGTTTGATATCAGATAGTACAATACTATCATCTTTGTTCTTTCCTAAGATTTCTGTGACTATTCAGGGTCTCCTATTGTTCCATATAAATTTTATAATTATTTGTTCTAGTTCTGTGAAAAGTGCCATTGGTATTTTGTTAGGGATTACATTGAATCTATAGATTGCTGTAGGTAGTATGGTCATTTTAACATTGTTAATTCTTCCTATCCTTGAGCATGATATATACTACGATTTACTTGTATCTTCAATATTCTTTTTTTCTCCAATGGCATGAATTTCTGAGTACAGATATTTTACCTTTGGTTTTAAATTTATTCCTAGGTATTTTATTTTTGATGCAATTGGGAATGGGATTATTTTCTTAATTTTTCTTTCTGATAGTTTGTTATTGGTATATAAAAATGCAACTGATTTCTGAATATTAATTTTGTATCCTTCTACTTTATCAAATTCATTTATCAGTCTTAACAGTTTTTTGATGAAATCTTTAGGGTTCTCTATAGCATTATGTCATCTGCAAATGATGACAGTTTACCTCTTTCTTTCTAATTTGGATGCCTTTTATTTCTTTCTTGTCTAGTTGTTATGGCTAGGACTTACGATATTATGTATGAATAAAAGTGGTCAAAATGTCTCATCCCTGATGTTAAGAAAAATGCTTTTAGTCTTTCCCCATTTAGTATTATGTCATCTGTGGGTTTGTCATACGTGGCCTTTATTATGTTAATGTATGTTCCTCTATTTCTGCTTTGCTAAGGGCTTTTATCATCAGTGAATGCCAGATTTTGTTGAATGCTATTTCTTCATCCATTGATATGTTTATGTGATTTTTATCTTTCAATTTGTTAATGTGACGTATAACACATTAACTGTTTTGTGGATTTTGAGCCAGCCTTGCATCCCAGGATTAAATCCCACTTGATCATGGTGTATCATCTTTTTAATGTATTACTAAATTTGGTTTGCTAATATTTTGTTGAGAATTTTTATGTTTATGTTCATCAGAGATATTGACCTATATGTTTTTTTTTTTTTTTCTGTAATGTCTTTTTCTGGTTTGGGAATCAGTAATATTGACCTTGTAAAATGAGCATGAGAGGCTTCCCTCCTCTTGAATTTTTGTGAATAGTTTGAGAAGAATAGGTGTTAATTCTTTAAATGTCTGGTAAAATTCACCTGTATAGCTCTTTGGTTTAGGACGTTTTTTTGTTGGGAGTTTTTTGATTATGGATTAGATTTCGTTTGTAGTAATTGGTAGGTTCAGATTTTCTGTTTCTTCTTGACTCATTCTTGGGAAATTATATGTTTCTAAGAATGTATCCATTTCTTCCAGATTGTCCAATTTGTTGGCATACAATTGCTCATAGTATTTTCTTAGAATCCTTTGTGTTTCTGTGGAGTCAGTTGTTATTTCTCTTTCATTTCTGATTTTGTTTATTTGGGCTTCTTGTTTTTTGATAAGTCTACTTAAAAGTTTATCAATTTTGTTCATTCTTTCAAAGAATCAGCTTTTGATTTTATTGCTCTTTTGTAATTGTTTTAGATTCCATTTTATATATTTCCACTGAGACAAAATTAGGTTCTTTATATTAAACTTACATTCCATATAGGAGTGTTTTCTGGTATTCTATGGAGACTAAATTTTATCAGCAACCTTTATGAGAATCCTCTGAAAATAACCTTCCCTGGGTGGATATATCCACTTTGAGTTTGTCTCATTCCACATTGATTTTGACACATGAGTGGTAACTTAACATTGTATATAATAACAAATAAATCAAAAAGTGTATATTGGGTATATTTTTGAAGTAAATAGACAGTTATAAGGCTTAATATTTTTCTCTAGTGTCTAGATCAGTAGTTGTCAAACTTGACTGTACATCATAATCATTAGGGATATGAGGAGAAAGTGTGAGAGGCAAAGGAGGGAATAAAAAAAAAGAGAGGGCACAGAGGAAAATCCTCCTAGCTTTTATTTGAAACTTCTTTGTTAGCATCTGAGGTTCTGAATTCCTAAAAAGTTACATGCTTCCGATTAATGATAGACAGACATATTTATAATGATGTAGGGCTCAATTAATATTATAATTTATGTTCTAGTTTGGTCTTTCAATATTTGCTCTCAGTTGATGCTGTTATTGTTACTAGATTTACAATAGCCAGATTTGTTGTTTTTCCAGCATTTATCATAATATTTTTTATATATTTTATAAAAACAAATAAAACTACTTTGAAAAGTAGTTTGCAGAACTTAAAAACTGCTCCATTTTAAATTTCCCTCCAGTGATTTCCACGTAGTTATTTGAATATATTTTGAAAAATAAATAAATTCATGTTAAGCATTATGAGAATTGTCTATATGATTACATATGCCCTTTTTAAAGTCTAAGGAAATATAATATTGTAATGTTTCCAATATTCTTCTTTTTATATAATAATGCTATAAATGTCTAAACTATTATATAAGTTATTTTGCTTATTGTAATATATTTACTTAAAGAAATTACCAGAAATCTATATTTTAAATTACATAAATTATTTATAATATTATGCTTGATTTTGAACTGAAATTTATAGTCCAAATAATTATATCTATTTAATATAAAACTTGGAATGAGAAACCTCACAAATTTATATCCCTCAGGTAAAATATTATTATTTATGTGATTTAATTTTTCAATGAACAGGATACTCAAGAAAATAATGTTTTTTAAATTAAGTTTTAACTTAGTATAAAAACAAATTTTAAGTATGAAAGAATAAGTTTTCCCAACATTCTGACAGAAACTTGGAAGTCATACTTTTTCAGGAAGAGAACATTATAGGTGTAGCTAAGATAATAAATTGCATCATTTTCTTGGTAATATTCAGAATTTTGTAGCAAGGAACAACAATTTGGACAGGATCACAATGTAGGAACATAGGTTCAATATAGAAGAACAAACTAGGATTCAAAATTAATCTGTGGAGTCTGTATGTCAAGGCTACCATGGAAAATTTAAATAGAAGAACCAATAAATACACAACTGTTACATAAAAAATTACTCCTTTGGATAGGATAGAAAACTTGAGTATAATGTTATAGAATGTTATTACAAGGAAGAAACAGTACTTAATCTCTAGCTTCCATAAATACATCCTGAAGCCATAAGTAAGGCTAAATAATAATTCTTACTAAGAAAATGAACTTTTCTGCTTCATTATGAGGCCCTTATATAGATCTAAAACCTAGATTTTTTTCACTGTGGTGATAATCAGTTAATTTATGCCACTTAATTATACTGAAGGTCAACATTTTATTAGTAGTAAACTTAGGAAGAACAAACAAGTATGCAATGATTTCTAGTTTCTTTAAACAATTAAAATTACATGAATATAACTATAATGTTTTCAGTATATTTGTTTAATAACTTGTTTGTGGGAAAAAAAACAGTTCTAATACAAACTTGTTATCATTAACAATCCATATTCATTTAGGATAAAACAGTATATATCCTGACATTTAAGTGATAACCAAGGCAAGTGTATTACAAACATCAGCTAAGGGAAATTAGCATTATCGTCAATAGCTTTTTGATTTAGGTAAGGTTTTGTAAAAAATACATATTTCTTATATTAATAAATCATAAGACAGAGTTATAATAACCACCCCAATCTTTTCCTTATACCATGTCCTTTAAAAATGCTATTTATTTGAAGAAATTATTACTCACTAAAAAAAAGCCTTAAACTATATTGACTTTAAATTTTATATATATATAAAATTATATATATATATATTATATATAAATATTATATATATTTATATATATATAATTATATATATAGACAGATAGATATAGATATATAGATATATCTATTTCTATCTATCCTCTATCTATTTTTCTCTAAGTATTTAATAATTATTATGCTAATATAATTGTCATAAGCATATTTTGAAAAATGCCTTTTCCTTTTAATGCAACGTTCACTTCATTTTAAGAATTTGGGAAAGGAGTTCTTCCCATTGATGGATGAGACCATTTCATTTTTATACAATATTGAGAGAGTCTTTAGAAATAACAGGTGATCTATGATTAAAAAATAAAAATGCTTTAGAATTTTGAAAGTGTTGCATATATATTTTGTGTGAGCAAATGTGGTTTCAGCTCATCACATTTTTAACACACACATTGTCTTTATCAGTCAAAGAAGCTAAGAAAAAATAACCTCTACTCAGAATTACTGAAACAAATCAGGAATTAGGGAGTTCAGTCCCACATTCTCAAAGAATAGAGTAGTTGATGTAGTTGACCATTCTGTTTCTTTGTGTAGACATAAGATGTCATCCATATATAAATAAAAACTGTATTATAGAAAAGTAATTAAGTGCAACAAATATTGTTTTAAAATATAGAGAAGTTAGAGGTGCTACATTTCAGGAGAGCATTGTAACCCCAGGTCCTAGCATAGAGTCTGGCACAGTGCCTGGAACAAAGATATTATTAATTTAACAAAGATATTTTAAAATAAATCAATAGTGAGTAAATAAATTAATATTATTGAAGACAGTGTATATTGATTTTTTATATAATTTTGTTGCTGTAATAAAAAATAAATCCATCTAAATTATGGAATAGAATTTTAACATGAATTATTCCTAATAGCCAATTTGAGAAGTATACAGAAGAAAAAGATTCATATTTTTTCCAAAGATTGTAATAAATCAGTAATCTTTTTCTTTTAGTTCTTAAGAGTGTGTGGGGGGCAGCTGTTCATGATAGAAATTGTTAAGATATAGTCATATGTTATGTTATAACTTAAGTCACTTGCTGAACAAATATTTTTGTTGTGTTTACTGTCTAATGAGCACCGTGCTAAACACTGGACATACAGCCATTAATAAGACAAATTGTGTCTCTTTTCTCATAAAGTGAATATTTTAGTCCAGGTTGTCATTTATTTCTGGGTGACATCTTAGGTCTGCACAAAGAAACAAGAAATTCAACGTAGCTACTAACATTGTTTGAGAACACAGAACTCTACCACGCTCTATCTTCCTGGTGTTGTCTCAGCAATTCTGAGAAGAAGATATTCTTTTCTTAGTTTGTTTCCATAAAGAAATGAAGATGGCTTGTATGTGATTACAATCTAATACTACATTTACTTAGACAAAATGAACTTGGACTTAAGCGAAACAAAACAAGAATAAAGTGAAATTTATATTGAGAGAACAGATTTATTTCTTAAGAAACATACATTCCAGCATGTGAAAGTGCAAATTTATAAATTTAGAACATATAAAAGCCTTTGGACTCTAAATTTAGCAATAAGCTGAATCCTTCAGAGCAGGAGTCCTATTTAACCCTGGCAAAGAGCCAGTTCCTTTTTGCACAGACAGCGGTGGCTATTGCTCAGAATGATCTTCAAAGCAGGTGCTTATGCATTTCCGTCATTAGTATAAAGGAACAGCTCTTTCAAGTCAGGTGATAAAAATGAAAGTCTAAATGTCGATTTTAATATCATCAGATTACTTCAAAAAAGACCCTGTATGTTCACTCAGCAGGGGATGATTTCACACAGTTCTCTAGTTCATTCATTTCCTTCAGTCATGGAAACTCCATCTCTGAAAACAGCAGTTGCTGAAATAAAGCAGACATAGCTGAAAGCCCATCATTGGGTTATTTTATTTACTTAATTTATAAATTCACACTTACCCTGAATTTCTGAGCATGTGTGCAGAATACAAATACTTAGAACAAGCAAAATCCCCCATATGCTTTTCTGATGAGGAATGTTCTCAAGCATCGTTATAGAATGCATCTCACTTGCCCATTGACAAAACCATCCCTTCTAGACACACTCTCTATTTGGCTTACACTTACAAGCAAACTCCATAACTTAAAAAAAAAAATCCAACTGAAAGAATAGGTGTTTTTGGAATTCTGCATTTGAGGGTTTAGAACTTAGTTTTGTGTGACTGCCAAGCTTGAACAGAAGGATATTTCACAAATAAAGAATGTTTTGTGCTGGAGTCTACATTGCCAAGAGCCTTGAACTGATCTCCAAAGGGAATATATGTTACTCATTGATAGTAAGTCAGAATTAAGTCTTACAGGTATATAAAATTATTATTCCCTCACACTTTTCATAATAATTGACTATGAAAAATAAAATCCAATTTTGCTGGGTTACAAGAAAATGTAAAACAACAAAAATAAAGCAGACTGTTTTCTGTGTTGGTTGATTTTCACAGAATTACAGATGATGGTGTGGGATTTGAGGGTCTTTTGAAAAAAGGTGATAATATGCATTCCATTACCAGAGCTGCTGTAATTGCAGCCTCCTTATAGAAACCCTGTCTCTTAGCAAGCTTTGACTTCAGTCTCAGCCTTGTATAGTCTATCACTTGATTTCGCTCCATCTGGCCACAGTTGAATGAATTCAGCTAAGAACCTGACTCAAAGCAGTCAGTTTATAGAATGATTGATAAAATTATGGAAAATCCAGGGATTGATACTTTTTTTTTTCTCCAAAGAATCAGAGTAATTGAGAAACTGAGACAATCTGGTTATAATTAATGCTGTATCTCAGAGTATGCACCTGGGCAGAAGTGGGTCATGAAGGACCATGAAGAAGCCAGGCTAGGGATATACTTGGTAAGGGGATATGGAAAAATGAGGTGAGGAGAACTGTATGGGAGAGGAGAGTTAGAAAGTAGAAGAAAAAGATTCTCAGTTGGTGTTATAAAGACCTTAAGCATATAAATATACACACTCCTAATACAGAAGTTTCTCTCGATGAAATAGTTTCCTTAGACCCAAATAATCTTCAAATTTGGTGATCCTACTAATCATTGTGTTTTTAATACATGCCCAAAAAAACATTAAAAGAAAAAAAAAGATATTACTATTATCAAATGTCACACACACACACACACACAGACATCTTTTTGTGTCGATCACTTGAATCTTTTATTTAATGTGATCCTTGTGTCAAATCTGTTCCTTCATTTAGGTCATATTTTGAGTATTCCTATGTAACAGACATTGTTGAGAATCTATCATTTCTAATATTTGGGATGTAAAGTCCAATGCTTAAGGAGCAGTTTTTCAGGAAAGAGTGATACATAATAAACATATTAAACACATATATTACATAGTACATATCTTAGTTTCAATTATCTGGGGAACGGCCTCTAATTTGGAAAAACACCTGCAGAAAATCTATTTGGGTGGTCCCTTTGGATCAACTCTCATGGAGGAAGGAAGAAAGTAAGATTGGGCAAACGGTGAAGTTGAATTGCAACAGTCTTAAAAAGGGGGTCTCACAAGAGCTTTTGGGCTTGAATATCTCTTGAACATTGTTCCACCTTGAAGCCAAGTGCCCAAGCCTTTATTCCCTCCCTCAATTCATGACCTACCATACATAGTATGTGCACTAACTCCTGAGAGCAAGAATATTCCCTTTAGCTGAAGATAATTTCTGGAGAGGAACTCATCAGAGGGCTATTGACAACTCAAGCTCTAAGTCTTGGGGGAATGAATCCTTCAAGGGGATCGGGATGTGGCACCACAGAACTCAATACAGTATCCTGGAACAGGATAGGTGCTCTACAAATAGATTTGGGTATGAGGAAGCCAGGCTATTTGGAATTAAAATAGAGAAAAGAGAGTAGGTGATATCTGAGCAGAGTTGAATGATGTGAGAGATTTAGATGAATTGGTAGTTGGAGAGTTTTGTGCAGAAGGGACAGGCAGAGCAAACAAACACCTGGCATGTTTAAGCAATGACAAGCCAGTTTGGCTAGAAGAGAGTACAGAAAGATTGAGTATTAGGAAATGAAATCAGAATTAGTCTTTTTGGACTCTGTAAGTCATGGCAATAAAATAAAAAAATGGCTTTAATAGAAATTTAGACTGAAATTAGAATAATTTAGGATTTAGAGCAAAAAAAATGTTTTAATCTATTCTAATAGCATCACTTTATTTTTTGTAGTGTTGAGAAAGAAATGAGTGGGGAAGAGGGAAAAGTTAACAGTAGAAACCAGACCTGTTAGGACAGTCAGAGTTGGTGTTGATAGTAAGATCCAGATGAGAGTTGATGGTGGCTTGAACTAGATCTGTACCTGTAAAGTTACTAAGAAGTGGTCTGATTCTTTGTTTATTTTGAAGTATAGCTAATGAGATTCATTTGGTATTTGTGAGAAATAAGAATAAGAAAGGCATCAAGAGTGCCTCCAAGGGACCCAACCTGATCAATTGGAAATATGCAAATTAGCAATAAATGAGTTAGAGAAAGTTGAGAGGGGAGATATTTTGGGGTAGAATTGGATGGTAATGGGATGATTATCATAGAGATGGTATTTCAATCATGCAAAGGAATGAACTCACCACGGAATTATGGAAAACAATGCGTGTGTGAAAGAGGAATCTGAAAAAAAGACCCTGAAAAATGATCAATGAGAAATACACAATTTTTCCTATTTTAAAAAGAGTTTTAGAAATTAAAAAAAAAAAAAAACAATTTGAAAACAACAAAGTGGCCTTAAATATTTTTTCTGACTGGTCACATGTCACCTTACTCTTCACAAATTCCCCCCGCACCTTTAAGATGATGGGTGCCTGGGATAAAGAGATTTAGAAGCCCTATATAATGAACTCTTCTTAAGGACAGAATATTATGTGTTATTATTAAACCCATTTATATATTATATACACTCTATTCTCCCCAAAAGCAGTATCGTAGCTACTGTGTCTCTTTCAAAATTATTCTCTTCGCCATGGTAATCTTTAGAGATTATCAAACCAGGAGCTCCTCATAGATGATGAGAAACTGTTACCCCTTCTATTTATTTTTTTTTTCATAGATGTCACACCTATGGAAGTAACACATTCAATGAGACACTACAGATTTATTGAGAAATTCATCAGGCAAGAGATATTAAGAAATATATACCTGATTACCTCAGTAGCTTTTCCTAAGATTTTGGTATTGATAACTCACTCCTTCCCTAATCACCTGAAGATTGAATTTCATGGGGCCTATAGAATGAAAGAAACAAATTCACACTCAGTACAGGAATGCAAGCACCCATGTCGCTGTCACTGCTATGTGTGTCTTTTGTCCAACAAATAAACTTTAGGATATTTGAAACAATGAACTAAGACTCTGGGCTACCCTCAAGCTACAGTCTACAGATACTACTTATGTGACATTTTTTGGACCCCAAATCTCTCCAGCATCGATCTCTGCAGTGGAGGGCTCATATTAAGACTGAATTATAGAAACATCATTTAACCCTGGATGGAAACTTCATGTTTTATGTGGTACTGCATCCTTGAGATACCTTTTCTCCAGATTACCAGGCAAAACTTGGAAGGGAGGCAAGTTCACCTTCACTTTTCAATCTCTGTGGATGACTGCTCTAAATGCAAGCCCATTTTTAGCTCTCTTTGACCTCCAAGCTCTCAGAAACTTGCACATGACTTTTTGGACAAAGATACTTTCTCATTATTTAACTCATCTTGACCTGAAAATCCAGGAGTCAGAGCTGACTGAGGCCATGATGTTTTGGAAAGCTAAAGAATGGTTTCTGGAATCTTCCTCCAGGCTATTTACTTGTTCTTTCTCCTGCCCTGGAGTGATATTTCTCCCCTTACATGTTCTTTTTCAGAAACACCAATCATCTTCACATTTTTCACTCCTGTTATAAAATAATTACTTCCAAAACTATTCATTATTTCTAGATCTTTTTCTCTAATTTTAATTATTTTTAATTCACACATATCTCCAGGTATTCTTTTATATGTAAATGCAGATATTTATATTTATATATAAATTTTTATATTTATTTAGATAGGCTTCATATTATCATTCTCCATCTCCCCAGACCTCATCTGTAAATAATACCTTGTTTTAGTGACTTGCACAGGTACACATCTAGTTTTGTGAGTCACAAACTTGTGGTTCATTTCAGTCATAAAGTCCTATAAACAATTTTATTTGTAAAATGTGAAAATATTTTAAAGAAGTAAAATAAACCTTTAAAAAACACTTCAGAATTAGATTCTAATCTCGCCTTAAAAATATGATCTTTATTTTATTTTAATATAGTAACATGATAACTCAAAAACTTATAATCATCTGGAAAAATCTTTGGAAAAATTACAGTGGTAGAAATATGGTAGAAGAAATATCATATAAACTGATTCTGCTATCATCAGAATTACATTGAAAAACATATACATATCAGTAGACTATTTGCCAATATTGTAGAAAAGTAATAAGGTTGCATGGGTATTTCAGATTTGTAGTTTCAGCATGCCACACAATTGTCATTATTAAAACATCGAATGACCCAAAATAAAAAAATGACTATATATCCTATTGTATGAGAAAATGATGTTTATCTTCCTGCAATAAATTTTAAGTTGAACTTGCCACAATTAATAGAAGTCATGTAATACATTTTGATCATATCTTTTTATTTTGGATAATAAGTAAGTGCAGTAAAGTCCAAGTTCATTTTTATCACAAAACCCAGTTGCTTTTTTCTGACTTGAAGTCTTTAAAAAATACAGAGATCACTATAAATTGCAAGACAGTGAGCTCCACAGAGCAAAGCCTTGCTCATGATACTGCTACCAAAAAAAAAAAAAAAAAAGAAAAAAAAAAAAAAAGAAAAGAAAAAGAAAGGCATAGTTTCCCAAGAGCTAAATGCCAGACTGTGTCCTGACATTCACAGGTTAAAAATAAGATGGCCTTGGTTAGAATCAGTAATTATTTTGTGTTATTTTTGTTACTAAGGGACTGTCATTATTCTGCTTAACTGACATTTCACCCATAACTTTACTTGAACTGATTATGACTAAACATTAACCTTCGTAGTGACCTTAGGAGAAAAATATAATTATTTAAAGCAGCTTAAAGTATCTTATTATGTCTGTGCAAAAAAGAAAAGAAAAAAAAAAGAATAATATTTATTCTCTGTCAAATTAAGCAGTATTTTAAATTATAAGGAATTTAGCTTATAAGTTTTTATAAATGTGTGCTTAATGATTCATTTAAAGAACTAAATGCATGTATTTATATTTCAGGAATAAAATGTGAACTAAACATTTATAAACCACTGAGTTTTTATCCTCCCCTAACACAGGATAATTAGAATTGTCTGTTCAGAAACCCGGGGCTTGTGTACACTTGGGAGGAACTGCCACTAATATTCTGTCTCTTTGTCGTGGTATCTATGCTCATCAACTCACAGTAATCATAAATGTCACAGCTGTTTAGGGTCAGCACAATGAGACCCAAAATAGCACAACAGAATAATTATTTAGCTTTTTAAAAATCAAAATAATAAATGTTAAATGAAAATGCAATAGAAAACCTTATAAGAAAAAGATCCCCAACTGCAATTTGCCCAAAGATAAAACTCTTAATAATATGTTATTTATCTTAGGGGTTAGAGTGGGTTACTTTTACACATAAATCAGAGGTTATATGACACTAATTTTTGATTAATCGACTTTGTTATTATTTATTTACTTTCTGTTTTGATAGGAGAGGATTTGGCTTATACTTCACCCTCACATTTCCGCAATTTCAGTTTTAATCATTATTTTTTATATTTTCTCAGCTATATTTTCAATTTTAATTAATATAATTAAAGTTTTATTTATTTCTAGTGTTTCAACAGTATCTCTTCTCTCGATGTCTTATAATTGAGCATGTCAGGACTCCTGACTTTCTGTCCAATTCTCTTTCCAGCTTGCTTTTAGTTAGCTTGCAAGCTATAGCTTTCTGATTGCTATGTCAAGAAACATTCCATTTCTTTTCCCCAAATCAAGCATCATGCATGGTTTTTTGGAGTGCAGTTAAAATCCATTTGGATCCATTAGTAAGGCTATAAACATTTCACAGGGAAATAGAAAGTGTTGCTCAAAGGAGATTCTTCTTATGTCAGCATAAAATAGCTTGTTATTTTTTAACAATCATTGCTTATTCTAAAATTTTCTATATTTTAGCATTTATTGATTTCTTGTGTTTGAATCACTATTTTTTTTTTTTTTTTTTTTTGTAAAGCTTTCCAGTGGTCTTAATGTTTCTTATCACCTTATTATCTTGTTGAGACTCTAGGGCAACTTTAATGGGTTTTAGCTCTATGGACCCTGATTTCCAGAAGGCATTTTGAGAACTTTCTGATCCGTGGTAACTCATGACTATCTTTTAGCTTCCTCTATCATTTTATTATTTTTTTGGCCTCATAAAATTATATTTTTTAGTTATAAATATATGTAGTTGACAATTATCAGCTCAAGGCACAGCTACAATAAAACAATAAATAGTTTTTTTTTTAGAAATGCTTTGAGTGTTTCACACTTTCTTAGAAAATAAACTATTTAAATTATATTTTCTTTAAAAAGTATGAATGCCTTGCATTGAAAAAGAAAGATATTGCAGATGATGTTTTATTTTGAAATCAATTATGCTTTGAAATTTTATCATACTGATATCCATGTTGTATGTAAAAGAAATTGGTTAAAAAAAACTAAACTAAATATATACAACCATAATAAAGAACTTACAAGAGTATAAACTTATGCCACCATTTATATCGAGGGGGTTGAAAATAAATAAGAAGATTAATTTAACTTCTATAGACTGACCGACAACAAGGACTCAATATTCGTGATTCTTGATATTCCTTATCAACTAATCAGGGGAATTTCTGCAAAACGAAGAGCCAGTTAAAGTTTAGATCCTAGCTTAGTTATTTCATTACTGTCTGGACATTTTTGACAAGTTATTTTAAAAACTGTGACTCAGAATGCACTCCTGAAAACCAAATGTAATAACAACTATACTTTTTGTTTATATTGAAATCTAAATGTGATAAGACTTTTACATAGTCTTATCAAAGGATAGTTACATAGTAGGAATTAAATATTTATATTGAATACTGGTATGTTCTATCATTATGCCAATTTTTTTTTCAAAACCTAGGCAGCATCCCTCAGATTGATTTTATGATATACTAAGTCATGTGCAAGCACTTTGAATGCCTCAAGAAAACAAAGTATTAATTCATTTGACTGCTTCCTTCTTCAGCAACTAATGTACCGAAAATACAGCACAGTTCCAAATGTGGAAAAGAATGTAGATTTATACCTTGTTTATTTCTGTCACTCCCAATTACTTCAGCCTTTTTTTTTTTTAAATAAAAAAAAATATATTACAATTTAAGATGAGAATTTCTCAACAATGACTGAAAAACATTAAAATTATATGGAATTCCTTTTAATAATAACAACACCCAGACCATTCACATGTAAGCTCTGACTGTGCACAGTGTTGAAAAACGTTTCACAAATCATTCGTTGCATTCACTTAATATTGAAAAAGACCCTGGAACAAAGTCTTCCTAAATGTTTTTAGTCGGTTTTACATAATTAGTGCCCTAAATTGCACGTGATGATTTTTAAAGCTAAAAGAAAGAACATGGCACTGCTGTTTGTTCAAAGAGTATCAGAGATTTAATAGCATACTTAGGAAGCCGTTTAAATCCAATTAGAACTATATGTTGAAATGGGACTTTTCACATCTGTAAGGTTGACAGTAAATATTTATTTTCTGAGTGATACTTGCTAATACTCTGCTTCCTAATTGCTTTCCTATATTGCAGAGCAGACTCAAAATCAGTTTGAAGAGATTGCATGCGCTTTTCAAACTTTAACAATAGACTTTCTAAAAGCAAACATTTGTTCACTTGAGTGCCACAGTTTTATTTTAAGTTACATTGAATTCAGGTTAATAAACATGCAAACCTTTGTTTCCAATGTGTTCCAGTTAACTGCAATTTAAAAGCATCACTTTTCTCTCACCTCTTTTAAGGATTCACAAACTCTCTGTTGACTTTAGTATTTTCTGTTCTTATATTTAATTAGGAAAATAGTGCTAAGGAGTTTTAAAGTTCAAATAATAATTTTATGTGTATTATCCCTTGGCCATTTATTTTTATTTAATAGGGAAAAAAACATATTTCTGCTGAACTGTTTTTCTTTAAGGATTACAGGTGTTTATCAGATAATTTTTACCACAAAATCTGCCAGCATACATGCATTTGATTTATATTCTCTGCCATTTTCTGTTTTATTGGTGGAACACAATCCTATCTAATTCCAAGCCCTTCCTAATTTGGTCCTTGTTATGTTTTGCCTATAAAGTAAATATTTTCATCAACAAATAAACATAATGACATGTTTACCATTTTTAAACTCTTTCAATTTTTTATCTCCTGCTCCACCTACTGTCTCATTGTCTTTCCATTCTCCCCCACAGCAAAATTTCTTGAAAGAGTTGTTCTTGTCATTTATCTTCATCTTCTCCTTCCTTTAAAAAACAAAAACAGAAACAAAAAAAACCTGCACTCAGGTTTTCTTTCCAGAACTATACATAAACTGCTCTTGAAAAGCACTGTGAAATCCAACAGTCAAATTTTCATCATTCTCATCTTTGACCTATTAACAACATTTGGCATAAGCCTTGCTTTCTTGTCTTTACTTTTTTCTTGTTTGGCCTCTGGCACATTCTCTTCTCACCTCATTGGCTTATTCTCTCAGTCTCTCCTTTATACCTTCTTTGAAATCCATCATTATAAATGTTTGGCGTCCAAATGCATGGTAATATTTATCTGACCCAAACACCTCCCTTAACCACACATTCATATGCAACACTGGGAGGTTAAAATTAATAAGTCCAAAACTTAATTATTTTTTGCACCCATGCCTGATAAGCTTCTCCCCCAAGTGTTTCTCATCTTAGTAAATGCAGTCGATTTAGCAGTATAAATTTAGAACAATATTGAAGTATGGTGTTAAGAACGTTTGTAGCAATGGGTGAGATAATTCTGATAGAGAAAGCCCATTCTTCCAGTGACTAAAGCCAAAAAATGCGATGTCATGAACTTCTATGTTGCTTCCAGTCTTCACAGTAATCTATCAGTAAATCTCATGGGCTCTATCTTCAACATTTTGTCAGATTCTGACTGCTTCTGTTATCACCACAGTTATTCCAAGTTCAAGTTACTATATATATATATATTTTTTTATGCCTACAGGACTTGGTCTTCCTAGATGGTCTCCCACCCAAGTACTAACCAGGCCCAATCCTGTTTAGCTTCTGAGCTCAGACGAGATTGGTCTTGTTCAGGGAGGCATGGCCATAGACAAGTTACTATAACTTCTACCAGGATTTTTAAAATAGCATCCTAGCCTTTCTACTTTTCTATTCTCTCTCCTAAATGGTCTACTAACCACGTAGTAGATAGAGTGATCCTTTTAAAAGTTAAATAAAATTATATTCCTTCTTTAAGACCATCAAAATCCTTCTCCATTTTTACACACCAAAGTCAATGACCTGAAATACCTACAATGGCCTACACCCTACCCTCCATCTTGCACCCCTACAGCTCAGGATATCCCCTTCCAGACACCTTGATTTTTTCACGAAGATACTAAGGATGACTCTGCCTCAGGGCCTGGCATTCTCAATTCACTCTAGCTTAACTCTTCTTTCCCTCATGACTGGTTCCTTCACATTTTATAGGTATCTGGTCAAATCTCTTTGACTCGGGTGAGATGATCTTGATGATGCCATCTCAAAACCCTAGTCTTAGCTAGGTATCTCACTCTCTATTTCCTTATACATTTTTAATTTTCTTCATAAAATCTATAATATTACATGTTTCTTCACAGCATATAAATATGTATTTGTGTGTATGTGTAGATACATGTAAATATATGCTATATACGTACATATATGTATATATTTATGTTTTGTTCATTTTATACTAGAAAATGAGTTCTATCCTAACTAATAGACACTTTCTCACTAATTATCTGTTAAATTAATTATAATGCAGCAATATGTGTGAGTCTACCTAGAGAGAAATTAGAGAAAAGGAAAATTGTGTACAGGTCATGTGGAGGGAGTGTTTGGTAATTGCCAAAGCTGCAAGAGTTTTTAGGTTTGATGACTGAAGATTCTTGTTTTATAGTCTTATGTTTAAACATAACTCAAGGTTGAATTAGACAAGAAGTAATTTAATGTCCCTTCTAACTATATGGTATTTAATTGCAGGAGTTATTGATATTATTAGAACAGTTAAATTAAGAACTGCCTAATGCAAAATAAATCAATCATCTAGATGTATATAAATATAGTGTAGTGTAGATCTTAAATAGTCTGCAGTCATAAATACTTTGTGTCTCCTATTTTTGTATAACTTTAATTCCTTTTAACTATAAAGTGACTATATCTTGGACAAAGACCTATTTTTGATCTACAGTGCAACCTTCCCATAATCACTACTGTACACTTGACTTCAGAGTTTATGAAGTAATAAAGGAAAATGTGTGGCGTTCCCTGGGAATTATTTGCTGTTACATTTCTCATGTCTGTTCTTTCTGGTGAAACCTGTGTGTGGCACATGAACAGACATTTATGTGGCATGACTTAAAAAGGACTAAAATTCCCCATAACCAAAAACAACTGCATTAGCAGCAGGAGATTGTGCCTTGAACCGACAGCAGACACATTGTGACTCTTGAGTTTCAGCAAAGTGTTTTAGTAAAGTCCTTCTTGAAATGATTGTAAAATCTCACCACCTTACCGCAAATTAACCTAACCCACTGCTAAGCAGGACAATGACAGAACATAAAAAAAAAAAAAAAGACAATGTTGATGTATGATGTTAAGAAAGTTTAGAAGCTGGGGCAATTCTGTTAGGGGAAATCTAGAAAGTCCCTCCTAAGATCTTGGATAACCACTGAACTCTTTGGTAGATTAATATGATAAGAGAGTGAGCAAATATTAAAAATTTACATATATTTTTTATTAAAATGAGTAATGTCTAGAGCATATTATTAAAAAAGGAGACAATATCTAGAGTAGGTTAGTTAATTCATCAATATCTCCTATGATTTTGAGTGGGCAGGATGATGAATAAAGGGAAGGAAGAAAGGAAAGTAGACCTGCAACACAGTGTGATGAAATGGAGTGTGGAATCAGATGCTGTGATATGAGTTCTGCCTCTACATTTTAACTTTGTATTTGAGTCTAGCTAAGTGATTTTCTTTTTCTAAACCAGAGTGTACTCTTCTGCTAAACAAGGATCATATATTTGAACCTAAGTGATTGTTATGTGGGTAAATTGTATAAAACATTAATGATGTAAAGAACATCATTGGTGTTAGCACAGAGAAAGGAATTTCAGGAGGATTCAGTGAATTTAAGGTGATCTCGTCATCATTAGTTGGCAGCTAACTCAAAACCTTTTAAATTGCTTTATCTATAAAATGATATTTATTTTTATCTATGTTGAAGAATTTCAGGGTATTAGAATCAAATTAATGAGAAAAAAACATTTAACATTTACTATTAAAAAATATTTAGGCTTTATGAATCTGTGATTTCACAGATGTTCTGCTAACATTTTTAGACCAGTCACTTGGGTCAATGCGCACAGGTATAGACATGGCCTTAAGACCTTTCTCCTTGACCTGTGTACTCTCCCTGACTTTAGAAAAAGGTTTGTAGCCTTAAGGCAAAGATAATTTCTAGAATTTGAAATTTTTGTTTACTAGATTCCTGCTTTTTTTGTGACTAGCTACACTGTGCCTGTATTATTTATGATTATATACAACTGAAATCACCAAAAAAACTCAATTTTTAGATGGAATCTTTCTCTCAAGCAAAATGTTACAGAGTTCATCAGCCCGAAGCTGTCACAGAGCTCCAAAGTGTCACAGAGGAGCTTCACATTCCTAGCACACAGCTTTTACGTGGGGGCCAAGGGTTCTGGAAGTCATTGGCCAACAGCAGTGACTGTGTTCCAGCCATCTCTTCTAGCCAGGCCAAAGGAGAAATGTTGAAGATGCCATGCCCTCTCATAAGAAAACAGTTGACACATATTGAAATTCAGGGAACTTTTGCAAATGTAAGTTTTAGGGCATTGAAAAGAAGTGGCATAAATATATAAGCTAAGACATTTGGATTTTAAACACTTTTTATCAGACTGAATCAGAAGGACAGTCAGCTGTCTTTCTGTTTTATCTCCTTATTTGAAAACTTACTAGTATGCATTCCTGTTACAAGATCTCAGGATTCAGGACATTACCACTCAGAGATTTCAACTGCTTTATGGACAAACTGACTTTTAAAGACTCTCCTGGAAACACAGCCACCCACTATTATGTTGTCACTATGGAGACATTAATTTATGAGTTCTCCCCAACCCATGGACAAATGGCATATTATCATATTATAAACAGAGCCCCAGGTTAGTTTTCACAGCCCATGCACCGCATGGTGTGCCTTGTCCAGTGGGTGAACAATATGGAAATCTGGCCTCCAGTCCCTCACCAAGCCATGTGCCCTGGTGAGGGACATGGTAGCAGGAGGAAAAGGAGCTAGGTATGATCCCTACAAATAGAGCTTTTTGTTTGGGGCGGGGGAAGTAATTTTCCTAAAGTAGAGAAATGAGAGTCAAATTATAATGGAGGCAAAGGAATATGGAGGAAGGTCAATGGGGAAAAGACAAAAGGAAAATCTCAGATATCATAGGAAAGAGTACATGGTACAGACTCTGGTTAACTGAAATCTGTAGTTCTCAGCCAGGGAGGATTTGACCCCCAGGGGACATTTGGCCATATTTGCAGACATTACTTCTTGTCATGACTGAAGGGTTGCTCCTAGCATCTAGTGAGTCAAGGACGGGGCTGCTGATACAAATCCAAGATGCACAGGGCACCTTCTCACATCAATGAAAGAACAAATCTGAAATGATAGTAGTGCTGAAATTAATAATTCATACTCTAAATGAATACATGCAGTATTTAAAAAAAGTTAAAATGTTAGGAAACAATGAAGGTTTGCTGAAAGGAGGTTGGCACTACCAATTTTTACCCGATGTACTATATTTCCTGAAAATTAAATATTTTATTAAGTTAGCTATTGTTTCATGCTATTCAGTGAGCTGCCATGCAATGTTTTCATGTGAAAAAAAAAATGTGTCTCCTTTTTCTAAATGTTTTCTTTCTCAAAAAGTAACAGATTATATCTGATGTGAAGTCTGCCACTTTTGATGATTGCTGTGCAAATAAGTAATCTAAATCTCAGGAGAATTTTCTCTTGATGTCTTGTTCCATTCATTTTTTTTTACATAGAATTGTTACTGAACATTCTTTACTAAACTTCTGAAGTTCAAAATTTAGCAGCTGAGGATGGTATCCAAAGCTATTCAGTCTGTTATATAAACGCAATGTTAAAATAAAAATTCTGTGGGCATTAACTTCAATTATTTAAGTTTGATTTCAAATTGTATTTATCAGTAGTTAGAGGGTACTTCTCCTCCTGGATCATAATGCAGAAAAGGAAGTCTGGGATGGAGGATACATCATTTTGCTTGAGAACAGGGAAGTATGAGACGTGCTCTTCTGCCTTGAACTCTGGCTGACACTGCTCGCGTTTTTATTCATCCATCAGTGCAGGTGATACCTCCATAAGTGTGCACTCCAGGTGGTCCTAAGCATCTGTACTTGTATTTCCATAAAGCATAGTATACGTCTTGCTGCTTAAATACTAAACATATACGGTGTTGCAGTTTTATAATCCTCAGTTCTAAATAATATGAATGATGTGTTACAGAGTATTTTATTGCTTCCTTGGTGCTGTTCAACAGAATTATTATTCTGCCTCTTTTCATCTGCAAAATGCTATTTAATGTATTGGCATTGCAACTGCTAGCTCATCAAAAAGGATATGACAGCATTATGCCAGCAGTTAAGAAAGATTTGCTGTTTAAAACGAAATAATTAGTTCCTCCAAATTTGTAAAAGTGCCTTTAGACAGTATAAAAGTGCCAAGACCATCATTGGAGCTATCTAAACAGCACTCTCCCCCTCTCACCTTGCACTATGCCATGTGAATGTTATCTACATCATTTCATCACATCAGCTAGGTAGCTTGAATATTTTTTTTTCCTCCGAAAGGGGAAAGAAAACCACCTCCTGATGTGTTTAGCCATTTGAAAAAGCAAATTTTACATTTTTGAGTCATTTAATGAGAGGAGAGAAATCTAGTGTGAGATATCAACAGTCTGTGAGACACAATAGCGTTTAAAAATAGCACTGGGTCTGATTTGTAAACGAAGTTTTCATACTTAGGTTGCCTAAAGATGAAAAAATGACAATAAAATAATAAGACTAAGCCACACTGGATCAAAAATGTGCACTATTTCCTAATGGCGTATCATGTAATGGTTACTCAATAATAAAATAATTTTATGATTCTACAAAAATATGTGAGTCACCGTGAGGAATACTGAAGGGTTTATATGTACTCTTTATATTTTAGAAGGAAAAGAATTGGAAAACTCAAATGTTAGAATAGTATTGCTGGGGTTGTTTTAACATCTACATCTAATATTCTGGGCTTGTGCACACACCATTTTACCTCTCTACACCTCACTTTCCTAATGTTTTATAAAAAATAATGTTACATTCTTCATAAATTAAATCAGGTGATGATTTAATATGTGACAACAGCTTGTAGTGTCATACTCAGAGTAAGTGCTATGTAAATATTTGAAGAATCTGTGAGCAATGCTGAACGGAGCGATATGGAATGGTAATCAAGTTTGAAGGACCCTAAACATCAACTGGCCAGTCCTGCTGAGAGGACTGATCACTCTTTTTGGTCTCACAAGAGGGCAGAATAGCAAGAGACAAACCTTTTTGACAAGGAATTTACCTCTCCAAGAGGCAACATACTTCATGATGACTATTTCCTTGGATTTCATTTAGATAATTCTAGCTCTTAAGTAATGTTTTCTTTGAATGAGCAATAAACACCACTCTCTAAATTGTTTGTTAATTGAAGCAGTAAACAGAACCTTTTCTTCAGGATCCCTTTCATATATCAGGAGATGACATCCATGCCCATCCTGAAGCTCAGCTCTATTTGGAATGAAACATCTCTGGTTTCTTTTTCAAGACAAATTCGAAAACGCTGTGCACCTGCTGCTTGCATTCTGATTCAAAGCCTGCTTCTAACACACCATGCTTTAGCAGACATGGTACTTTTGTTGTTCTTTTAGAAGCCCAGTGTGAGTGCCTTTTGTTTTCCTGTCTGTGGGACTGTTTCGTGCTTTCAGCCTGCATCTCTTTAATTCTGGTTTGCATTTGGTTTAGTTATATTTTGTTTTTGTTTATTTGTCTGAACCACATCCCCCTATGATCTCTGTTAAGCTGAATATCTAGTTAACATATGTGTGTGTTTTAATTGCACGTGTACATATTTGTGGGTCATCCAAAAATAATGTGCCATACCTTAAGAGTTCTGTCTAGTCACTTAAAAGTATTGAATAAGGCAGTCAACAAATAAAATTAAAAAAAGCTTTGGTTTTCACTCCTTTTTCTTTTTTTTCCTTTTTTTTTTCACCTTTCATATTAAAAATTGTTGAGGCTGGATTATCTACCAGGCTGACTAATTTACCAACATTACCTTATTTAATCTTTACAACTAACAGAGAAGATGGTTACAAGTTTTCATTGTGCAAAGAGGCTGACATATGGACAGACTGTCACCTTTTCTAGTCCCAGACTCTCTGACACCAAAGTGCATGCACTTTACAAGGTGGAAAATTGTGAATGTGCAGCTTTGGAGCATATCTTTGTTAACAGTTGTGCATTTAATTTATTGCATTTTTAGTCTACATTTCCTCACTATTTTCATAACAGTTTTGTGAATGACTTTGTCAGATGCCTTAATGACTTTCCAATATCCCATCTTGAGGTCAAGTTTCTAAATACTTTCTCAAACCTCAACAAAAAATAACTACAACCACAAAAATAAACAAAACAGAGGAAAAATATTTAACCACAAAACTGTCTTTGCTGTCATCAGCTGAAACCAGGAACAAGAAAAAAACAGTAAATAGTTATTAAGAAAAATTAGACACAACTGATTTTAGTGTCCAGTTTTGTCAACTTCAATAAGTTATGTAATATTCCTGAGATCCATTTGCTTTCAAAAGATGACTTTAAGTGTTCTAGTATATCTGAAAAACTCCTAAAAATACAGTGCCTGGCTTATTATAATTAAAATAGACAATAATAAAATCCAGCACATGAGAGATTGCATGAACATGGTAACAGTCAGCACAGGCTAGTCTATCCAATGCTAACAAATTTTCCAAATTTAGTGGCTGATACTATAAAAGTTCATGCCTGACTAACCCTGTGTGTCTAATGTAACTTGGCAGGGGAATTTTACTCACTGTAATCACCGAAGAACCCAGGATGACAGAGGCTATTCAGACATCCTTGCTCAATTGCTGAGACAAAAAAGGAAGGAGCCATGAGCAATCATGCAATGCATTTTAGAATTTGGGTGTGAATGCAATTAGTGCACTTGTATTCACTGGCCATTCTAATAAATCTTATATGCCTTATATGAATTTCTGCGAAGTGCCTGGAAGGGAGAGGGGTATATGATCCACACTGGGGAGGGCTGTCTGCTTGTCTCAGTCTACCAGGACAAATGTCCACCTCATCTAGAAACATCCTCATAGACATATCCAGAAATAATGTCCAAGCCATTACCCAGTGGCCCCATCAAGTTTAACACATACAATGAACCATCATCAACTGTGACTCTAAAAAACTGTAGATTTGGAATATACATGAGAATTTGCAGAACATTAACCCAGACAAACAATGATTTGAAATAAACAGGAAAAGAAAACATATTACAGTGGATTTTTAAAAATTGTAGTTAGGAAAGTAACTGAAGATAAATTAATCTCTGGCTCTTACATTTTAATCTCATGGTTAAAAAGCCAGAACTTCATCAGTTTCTTATTTTCATCTACAGTCACAGTTCTTTTCCCTTACACTCTCCATATCCCATCCACATATGTGTCTAACATACTTCAAAAAAGATACGACGCAGCTGCTTCTGTAGCCATCTGTTTTATTGTAAGTTTTTTCCAATTTTATGTAATTTTTGAGAATTGTGATATTCATGTATAAGGTTCCCCTTTTTTGCTACTCTAGGATCAGAGGATTGTAAATAAATATACATAAATTTTCATGCTTTATTTATGTTTATATTGTCTCTAGAATAAAACCAAATTTTCATGAAGAGCTTAGAATTTCATGGCCAATAATTGACATCCATTCGTAGAAAGTTATATTTCTAAACCACAGACAACTACAGTTTAATTATCTAAGCATTATTAACATTAATGGAATAGATTAGTCTTTATGTGAACTGAAATACTCATATACATGGTTTGCTAGTGGCCTGGAAATATATGAAGAAGCTGATTGTCACAGAAAACAGATATGTTGCAAAAAATGTTTTTTTCTGACTTGGTATTTAGTTCCACCATTGCAAAATAAAGGATTTAACTTTCAATTCAGACATAAAAAGAAACCCTGAAGCCACATTAGGCCTAAAGAACTCTAGAAGCTGTGTTCAGGTTATTTCATTTCAAAGGGTGAATTGAAACACTGAGACTGTGGATTTCAGACTGTCTGCTTTCTTCCTGGTGAGCCACTCATTCCATCACATTTGATCCTCCCAAATCTGTTTAGCAGGGGCTTGAGTATTTTGGTAGGGCTAACCACAGTGGTTATGTTCCAGTCTGTCTGATCAGAGACATTCTTGTCCTTCAGATGTTTCAATTTCCTCTGATAGTGGTGGTCCCTGGTACACAGGTATTTTAGATGACAAAAGTTTTATAAATTACCTAGCTTAACCTCTCCACTTTATAGAAGAGTCAACCTTTTTATAAGAGACAGATGCAGCTTCTGTCACTAACAGAAGTATCATTGATTGCTTCATCTTTCTGAACCTCACTCAACATGTGTTGCATGTAAAATGCTTTGGAGCTGCGAAAAGGTAACAGGTTTGTTCTGCAAGGAAAATATTGAGAGAAAATGTCATTTGTGTTTCCTTTCCTTTCCAACCCCTCAACTTTGGTACTTTGCAGAAATCTGACTTATATGGTAGATGTCAGCATACTGATACCACAAAATTAAGAGATCACCAACAGATGATTTAGGGAACCCTGGCTCCTTTACAGATTTATTACTAATGTGTTATGTGACATGGTTTGCTAATGGCTCTCTTCTTCTTATCTGATAAAGTAAAAGGTGTTATATCAGATGTTTTTTTTTTTTTTTTTTTTTTTTAAATTTGAAACCTGGAAGTCTTTTAAGAGTCTGGTGATATGAGAGAAACCACTTTTCAGAGAAAGGAACAACATCCAGGTCTCATATATCAAATTAGATGATCAAACTTAAGAGTGTAATTCCCCCAAAGGAAACACTTAGCTCTGACAGCAAATGAATCATATGTCACTGAAAAATGTATGACTCTAAACCAGATCATTTGAATATCTAATGCTGGGTCTGGCACATCTGTCATAGGCAATAAGGCAGCAAAGTGTTAAGAGTGGAGGCACCTAGGTTAAAATATTGACTTTGAACCTTGTAGATAATAAACTGTCCAAACCTCGATTTTATATCTACTGTTATCACCTGGCTTGGCTGATGTGGGGTAAGCAATCACATATGTAAGCAAATGATAACAATACCATGAACTGAAGATAAACATTTGATTTATTAACTGGGAGATTTGGACGTGGACATTTGGGGGTGGTCATTACTCTGCTTACCACACTAACCATGTCTTTGGTCTTTGCTTGTTGGGGTTTTTCCATCTTCCCCTTAAGGCTGGCTTTATTTCTACCTTCTCTGTAAAATCAATCTTGTTTATTCTTGCTAAAAAAGGTCTTACTCTTTTAAGATTTTAATAAAATCTATTATCCAGATCATTCATTCTTTTGTCTGAACTTTGTATGTGTATATCTAAACCCATGTTGATGTATTAGATTTTATTAGATTCTGCATTCACATTTCCTTTTTTAAAGATACCAAAGGGACAGTTTTCTAAAAAAGAAAAAAATCTCCAAAAGGGGAAAGGGTTTATATTTACAGGTGAACACTTAGGAAAATGGCTTCTGCTGTATGGATTGATTGGCTGGTCTTGCCCTGTCTTTCTTTCTGGCTCTCACTATCATCCACTCTCACTTCCCAGATTTAATATTTCTTTATCACAGTTGTTGAACCCTCCGTTTGCTTTAAAATAGATGAACCCTGCCTATCTTGTTTACTGGTGGAAAGTAAATTTACCTACATCTTTCTGCTAAGGTCTCTTAACATATGCTCGTGATTTGTGAATTGTGGCACTTGAAATATCTATTTTTCTGTCTTAAATAATTATCCTCATCTTATTTCTCTACAAACATCAAACAAAGGTTAAAGATTCTCAAGAGTTGTTGCTCTGGGTTTTTGTTGTTTGTTTGTTTGTTTTTAAGCATAGAATAGCTTATGCATGAGCATCTTGGATTTCTTCTATAGCCAGTGCCACTAACTGACTTTGCAATTAAAGAAAACTGAAATAGAAACAGAGGAGTCAGCAGGGGTGAATCTGAGGTCTCACTTTATGAGGTTTAAGTGAGGTAGTTAGCCAACTCCCCAGTGCTCTCAGAAATTGCATGAGGTCACTAGGGAATCCATACCTGTTTTGTTACCTGCCAATTTAGGTTCTCCAATCTGCTATGCCTGATGCCATATACAGGCACCTGCAATGATACCAGTCCCTTCTAAAGCTTATTAACATACAACATTTTAAACCATTAATTTGTCTAGTTCTTCTTTCCTTCCCACTCTAGGTTAAAGAATCCTGGGTCTCTTTGTTCATTATCATCACAGTAATTCAACTGTAGCAACGTTTCTTTTACAGATAAAATTAGGTCCAACATAAACCAGAATGAATTAAGATCAGAGCAGCTTACAAAATTACAGAACTATTTCATCTGTAAATCTTCTTTGAACAAACATGGGCAGTTCATGCACAGGTAGCAATAATTATACAGTTTGGGTTCCTTCATGACTCTCTTGGGCTTCTGTTAATTTTAAAGAAATTAAAGAAAATGCACAGTCACTTGCATCTTCTGCATTAAGGAGACAAATGGGCCAAGTGTCAGTTTTGAAATTTTCTATTTAAATATTTCTTCCCGCTGCCAACAAAATTTCTTCTAATAGAGCAAACATGATTACATTAGGTCAACCCCATCATTTACCAGTATTTGCAAAACTTTTTATAACTCGACTTTTCCATGTGTCTATGCAGCCGTAGCTGACACACAAAAGCATAAAAGCCACATTTGTTCAGATTGTTTAGGATGGTTTGTAAGGTTCACTTCCTACTTTCTAATATTAGACAGCTTTCATTGGGATGCGAATAATTATCTCCACCTCCTTTTTTGGGCAATCACTTCTTGGGATGTCCTGATTCCTTATGTCCTTAATATTCATTATGTACATATTCATACCATATAACTCAACGTTTTTTTATGATTCAGTTCTACTTCTCACTTTCCTCAGAATGTAATACAGCCAGTCACTGTAGTTCATTTTTCATAAACTACAACACTGATTTTTGGTTGATCCTAAAGCAAATGTTTATTGGTACATACTAGAAAAATTACCACAATCTGATATTTATATTTTATGATCATGTCACTGTTTTGATGGATACAGCCTTTCTATCCATGTGCTTCTATGAAGATAGACTTAAAGTAATCACTGGACATGGAAGTTAAATTATCGGTTCTATACATATGGCATATGCTGAAATGTCCTCTCAGAATTTTTTTCAATGAGTAGAGTTATCTGAGAGCCTCCAACTATTAACTAAAAAGTCCATCTCATCTTTTGAGCTGAAATCATACCTTTTTTAGACAGCCCTCAGCCAATGACAGAACAAAGTGCTGATACAAGGACTTACACATTTTTGCTCAACACAGAACTTCTTTAGTGGCCAATCTTGTTTGGAGATCCCTGTTGGGCTGAAAGAGATTGACCCAAAGGTTTATCATAGCCCCTGTTAAAGCAGGAGTTTATAAAGATAGGTCATAAATGGAATTCTTAGAGAGAAACATAACTGAATGAATGAATGAAATCAGTACCTTTATGTGTTTATTTCTAAAATCACAGGCACTCTTAGAGGTAAAAAAATGTCTACTAGAATGAAAACAATAGAAAACATTATTTTTTTGCATGTTTTAATTTCCTTCAAACTCTCAGTTATAAGACAAAACAAATGTGCACTTGGGTTTTTTATTTTTTTTGTTATTTGTAATTATCTGGTTTTTGTTTTATTTTCTTTTTGCATGGTGATTAAAAATTCCCATAAAGGTATAAGTAAAATATAAATGTTATCACTGTTTGGAATTTTCAAAAAGTTTCAAAACAGATACATTTTATGACTGACTCATGCTAGTTTCTATCTTTAAAATGACATCATTATAAATCTAATTTTTGAGAAGTTATAGAATTTGAGCTCCAGAAGCTCTATAACTCACTCTCAGAGGTAAGATTCTAAAATGTCCTCTAAGATTTCTGTCCCTTTGTTGTACTGGTGCTATATAATACCTGAGACTATAAAAATAATGGATTTTATTCTCATAATGAGGTTACTTTATAAGTCATAGTTGACCTTAAGATAGGGAAGTAATCCTAGTAGGCCTGATAATTACATGAGCTTTTAAAAAGAAGTTTTCTTCAACTGGGGACAGAAGAAGAAGTCATAGATCTGAAGCAGGAGAAGGATGCAAAGTACCATTTTTGGCTTGAAGATGGAAAAAGACATGTAGTAAAAAATGGATGTAACTTCTGGGAGCTGAGAGTGGCCCCCAGCTGACCACTATTAAGGAGAAAGAGACCTTAATCCAGTACTCAACACAGAACTAAATTTTGAAAATGACCAGAGTGATCTTGGGAGCAGATTGTTCCCTACAGCTTCCAAATGAGAATTTAGATCAGTGATACCTTAATTTCACCCTTGTGAAATTAGTACTTTGAGCTGAGAACTCAGGCATGCCATGATTTTGCTTGTACCTATAGAACTGTGTTGTTTCACAGTCCTAAGTTTGCGGTAACTTGTTACATAGCAATAGAAACTAATATAATTATAATTTTTTATGTTTGGAAATAGTACAATTAGAAAAACTACCCTCCTTGAACTCTCCAAATAACAAACTTTAAAGTTTGCTATTCTGCTTTATAAAAAAGAAATTTAAAAAATAAGCCATTAATCATTTTCCAGTAAATAGTTAGCACTGATAATCTTATAACCATATGCAAACATTTCCGTTTAAAGCTTTGATAGCAGAAATTCAATAATTATGTTGTAAACTTTGAAATTTTAATATAACTTAAATGATAAATAAGATCTATACATATAGAAGATTTTCTGAAAGGATGATCAAGCATTTTATATGTACTTATTAGTATGTCACAAAGAAAAGTGCATTCACGGAATTATGAAAATGCATAGTCATTCAATTTATAATGAGACAGTGTAACATTTCTGACACACATATATGCAAATAATATTATTGGAAAGGTTTTATGTTTAATAAATATTTGCCCACTAAACAAAGTTTTTAGCCTTACTTCATGTACTTTTTAAATTTTATTTATGAACCTCACAAAAATTCCATGAAAAAATATATCTTTTTCCACATTTGAAGAAACTAAAGCTTACAAACTATAACTGCCATGATCAGATAGCAATTAATTTATAAAGGCATGAATCTATCAAAATTCATATCTACCTAGTCATAGATCCCCTTACATGCTCTCACCCAACAAACTCCTTTGATGTGTTCTCTTGTTACAGAAAGGCAATATTATTACAATATTTTTCTAAGAGTAATCCCATGTTAGGTTTCTAACATGAACCAAAAATAAAAAATTACTTAAAAATAAATGGTGTACAAGTACATTTAATTTTTGTAAAAGTATAGAATAGAAAAACCAACTATATTTTAGAATATTTTATTCTTTACCTTTCTTGAGAAAAGTGATTCAAAAATAAGATTTTTTGGACTTAGTAGTTGGTAGGTATTTAACATAACATATTTCCTAGCAGAAATTATTACCTCAGATGGGATCAAGTGATAAATGGATAATGAGAAAAGGAGTTTATAAAAAAGTTGTGATATATATATATATATATATATAAATGCTTGGTGTCTACTTTATAAAACAGACTTGAACATTATAATTTGAATTGGTATTAACAATGGGAAATGTCTAAACTGATTAAAGAGAAATAAAGCTTAGGGCAAGAAAACTGATTAGGAGGAAATTTTAGTAGTTAATTATGACATGGCCTTTCAAAAGGCTAAATTATTGTGTGAAGGGAAAAGAAAATCATATTTGGGAAACACAAACTGGTCAGATTTGACCAAAGACTAAAATAAAATGCTGAATTGCCCTTGATAATTAACCAAATGATTAAACTGTGGTCATTTTCATGCCCACTAGTTGGAAGTTATATGACTCTATTTTATAGGTTTATAATATTCCTAAAAAGAAAACATATCCAACTAAGTATAAAAAGAGAATGGAAAAGTTGGAAACATTCTGACATGTTAACTAATTCTACTATTTTTCTTAGGCTTCTCTATGTATTCTAGAAAAATCTGTACACTTTGCATTAATTTTTATAAATTTTCTACATTTCTCAGAAATCTGCTACAATACACACGTTAAGACATGGCCTATGCCTTTAGAAACTCACATAGCCAAGAGGGAATGGAGACCACAAATGAATACTTAGAGGGTAATAAGATCTAATTTTTATTTAGAGAAGAAGGGCAGCTTCCTCCTGCAGTGAAGAGGGAATGTCCATCATGGCCTTGGAGTGTGAAGAAAGATTTACAAAGTAAAGCCCTTTTAAGCTGGATCTTGTTAGAAAGCTGCGCAAAGAAAGACAGGCTATTTCAGGCAGAGAGAAAGGCATATAGAAAGACATGAAACAAAAGATGTGGCCTATAAAGGTGATTAGTTCAGAATCACTGGAGTGGGATTTGGGTAATTATTAGTAAAAAAGCCTTAATATTAAAGACAATCCAAGCAGATTCATGATGTTACTAGATCCTCATCTGCTCGTCTATTTATAAAGAATTGGCTCCTTCCAATAAGCAAAACCATTGTGTAAATTTGGAACTAACCCTAGAATAATTTCTTTCTAAGAATTCATGATTTTTGTTTAACCACTTTTCAGTCTATGTCTCATCATACTCCCAGAAAAAAAATGTACATTTTTTTGTTCAAACTCTTTCAGTGATGCTAAATCACTAACAAGACACAATTTAAATCCTTTAGGAAAGCAGATGAGAATTTTCTTCTCCTGCTTAGTGCCTGAGCATGTCAACATATAAAACCAAATTGTTAGTCATTCCTAAATCCTTAAGAGCAAACATGTGTCACTTGAGACCACGACTAAATCATACACACCATTAGATTCCCAATTACTGCATAGATGTAAAAGTTGGACAGTGAAGAAGGCTGATATAAAAATAAAAAGAATCACTTGAAATACAATTTTGCAGGATTGCTCTATGGATACCCTGGACCTCCACAAAGACAAACAAGTGGGTCCTAGAGCAAATTAACCTGAAGCATCCCTGGAGGCAAATATGACAAAACTAAACTTTTCCTACTTCAGGTAGAGTTCTTTGCAAAGGAAATAATGCTGGGAAAATAGATGGTGGCAAGAAAACAGGGAAATCACATGTGATATGAATTGACTTCATAAAAGAAGTCATACATGCATCCGTAGGAGCTGAGCAGGGCTTGTGAGGACAGGACATTGTGGACATCACTTATTCTCAAGAGATGGAGCTGACTCTAAGACTGATAACACCCACACACAAGGACTTGCCATTCTCAAACTTTTTTCACACTCTTGTTTATTTTTGTGTTCTCTTATCTTTATGCAAGTCTGTAAATTCTGCTGTTTTTGTTTCTCTATGCCATAGTTATATGGTAACAGGCCAACACATTTTTATGGCTCAAAAACTTACTGAAATACCTCTTTCTCACCTCTGCCTTCTTAAGCTCACATTACTCCTTTAAGTCTCATGGGACATTTTACACAACATTATTATAACACCCCAGCTCACTTTGCCTATTACTAATTTAACATGGCCCCCTACCTATAGTTTAACACCTTTGATAGCATGGAAAAATATCTTATTTCTCAGAATATGAGTCTATATGAATACTAAGCAAAATTGGACTCTAAAAAAAGTTTTTGAGCGAATAGATGGTTATCTAAAGAAAAGATAGACAAAGGACATTATTATTAAAAATGTACATTGATAAGACTCATACACAATTAATTGTTTTTGCTTGACCAATGGGCAATTTTAATGTGACTTGAAAACTATACACAAACTGACCCCTGGGTCATGGTCTATCGAAGCAGATCTGCTGTCATGTATCAGTAGAGTTTATGAATTAAAGTAGAAGCCTGCAACCCATGCATAGAGATTTATAAAAAGTAAAGATTAAAAATGTCATACATTTATTTTGGAACAAAGACTAAATTCTTACTGTTCACTTAAATTTGGAAAACAGAAATCTCTCTACATCTTTTTTCATGCCCCTGCTACAAGCAGCCCTCTGACTAAAACTATGTAGTATTGAGTTTCTGTTGATGTAAAGAATCTCTGTTGTTGGAAAATCAGGATGGAACAGGTACAGTTCTATATCTTCTCTTTATACTTGTATCGCTGTTTGTTCCTCCACATTTTAATCTTCTCTAAACCCTCGATCCCTTGATTTAATTGTTTCCCTCTATCAGTGCTCTCATTCATCTCTGATTTTATTAAATTCTACCAATGCCAAGTTGTGTGCTATCTTTTTACCACACCAGATGGACAAAACACCTACATATTGATTAGTCAAACTGCTTACCATTCTGCTGGTGGAATAGAAACTCGTGATGTATAGTGTATACTGGGCACACTCCATCTCTGGCAAACTTTTGTGATTTCTCTGTTAAGTCATTTCATTATCCATGCAGCTCTCTATCCTGTTCTCAATAACAGAGTGGTGACTGACATATGAATGTTCTCAGATACAATTCAGTAACTCTAAAAATATAAACTATTGTATTATACATAGTGCTCTGAAGTGGTATCTTAATTTAACCCAAAATCTCCATGTTTTTTCCATGTGTATAAATCTGGTATCAGTCTTGGCCTAGTTCAAGCTCCTTTACAGATTATCAGGTTCTGCTCCATCCCTGATACATGACTACTGCCCTGAGATGTACCTGTTTTACACCCTTGGTCTTTACTACATGTTGTTTGTACCATATCCTTCTGATAAGTGGTTTATGTTCAATTACTCTGTCTTCTGGGTGACGTGCTGGCTCTCCTATTTGTCTAATTCAGGGCACAGAGTAAATATCAGATTATACTGTTTATCAATTCAGGACCTATGAGAATCTTGACCCAGGAAACCCAGTTCATTCCCAGGTCTTACGGCTTAATATGCTCTATTGCCATTTCTGAACCAGCGTTTGTTTTCAACGTGAAATCTGTCACGCACAAAAATTCTTAGAAATTCCATCAAAAGCCCTGGATTATTCTACTGCCATCCCCACTCTATAAGATACTATACTTATATCTGTAGACTCTTTGATCTGGGATATATATCTATTATATCATCTATCATCTATCTATCTATCTATCTATCATCATCTATCATCATCATCATCATCTGTCTATCATCTATCATCTATCTATCATCTATCTATTTTTCTATCATCATCATCTATCATCTATCTCCTGTGTGTGTATATGTACACACATATACAGTCTTTGCTTTCATCTCATCTCCAACTCTAGAAAAGCTCAGAACTCCTTTCCCCACATAGAGGAAAATGTGTGTCCTGAGCTCTGGGGAATAATCTCTATATAAAAAGGAGATATTAAAGGTCAAACAGGTTTCTCTCCTGACCAAATGATCAACAGTTGAATAGTTTACTCTCGTCAAATTTGTCTCCATTTGGCAAGAAAACAGATAACGTGGCACTTACATGCATGACTCTCCCTGGCTCACTGGCAATATTTCTAAGCGGCACTTACTTAGATCTTATGGATCCTCACTCGTGCTCCTACTCTACTTCCCCATCTATAATGCTTTTAATTTTGTTAGTGTGAGAGAAAATTGACTCTGTGAGAAGATGACTGAATCTTACTTGTGCTTAGCCTTTGGCTATTTAACTACATATACGCGTGTGTACTTTTTGCTTTCTTATTACAAAGCTGAAAACTTAGATGTAGCTGTTTGCCTTATTACATGATTATCTCTTATCCATGCTTTGGGTTATTAGCATAATACAACTTCTCTGGAAAAAATTTTCTATTCCATTCCTCTCAGTCTTGTTTAGATCCTCTTTTAGAAGTGTCTCATCCTGATTTTATCGTCTCATAACAATATTTATCGCATTGCTAATGTTAAACCCCCACCTTCTGTTTCTTTCTCTTGTCCAACACATAGGTGGCTTGTCAGAAGAGACTATGGATCATCCTTTCTTCCTCATATCCTAAAATTAACGGCAGGACTTAGCACAGAGCCTTCCCTTGTAAGCATTTTGAAATGCCATTGAATATTGACTATTGTACTTGACTAACCTCATTGAATTTGGAAGTGCCTTGGCTCTGTGCCCCTCTTAATAGCTAGAGAACCTCTACTCTTATCCTAAGCATTAGAGAAATGTTGTGAATATTTTGTCCTTGACATTTCTGTACAGTCACAATGGTATACCCTCTCTAAAAGGAAAACATTAAGCAACAGAGTATATACTGACTTAAATAAGTAATCTAAATATATTTTGAATCTCACCATGAACAACTTTTCTTACTGTTAACAGCATTTTGGGAAAACACATCAAAAATATACTTGGCTGCATAAAACAGAGTGATAGTCTAATTTTAGGTCTCAAAATATAGTAATAATAATGTATTTACAAAGGAATTTTAGGTTTTTTTAAGGTTTGGTATGTAAAAATAATTTAATAGGTGTGAATTTAAATATCCATGTTATACCCAGAGGCAAGTTTGCAATATCTGTGCTGAAATATATAAATCTAAATTGAGGAAATGATAAAATAGAAGCCTTAACTATTTTCAATATGGATGGTATCTATAAATAAAATTCACCAAGATATTAGCCAATCAATATAAGTACATAAATAAACAGAATCAGTTACTAAGAGGTATCAAAAATAATCTTTCCCTTCCCTAATGTCCTAGACAAAAAATGGTTCAAAGACATTCTAAATTAGTTCATCATCAATCTAATAAGTAAAAATTCTATTTTTAAACAGCATTGAAGAATTTACTAGGGTCATAACTGTCAGCCCATTAATATAAGCTCTCTTTGGAACTACAGTAAGAAACAGAGTCAAAAAGAGAAGAGCCCAGAGAGTTATGGCCCTAGTGAGAGCATTCTCCATATTAAAATAGGGACCGTAGTGACATTATTCTTCTGAATTTGAATGATCTAGTGTCCCCCCATGTACATTATGTTTGCAATAAGAGTAGTATTATGCTTCACAAATTATGTCTCTATAAATACATACATATGTCTATATATGTTTAGATGCTTAATAGTGTGAATCAACATGTGATATTGACTATTTTTTTATTTTTAAATGAATTTATAAAAGATGTAATGAGTTCTTATTAGTAGCAAATATTAATAAGGTTTAGCATCATTTAAAAATGTGGTCTTAGAATTTTTTTTTTTTTTCAAAAGCCTACTTGGCCTCTGTAGTCCTGTCATTCAGATAAAAGTAAAAAAAAAAAAATCTCTGAATACTAGGAAAGCAGATACACATGATTATTGTTTGCTAGTTACAAACGATTATTATTTGCTAATTATGGAAAACATTTAATTCATAAAAAAGCTTTATGGGAAAAATATCAATGGCGTTGATAATTAATGGTCATTTTAGAGAATGAAAAACCAAAATGACTAATTTTACATAGACATTGTTTGAACTACTGGGGGAGAGCTAGGTGATTTTTCTAGTGTTTCTTTATTACCCCAAAATGATACATCTCAATTCCTTATAAAGCATTTACAAAAAAATTGTTAAAAATTTAAAACACATACACATTGGAGAAGGTGCAATTCATATTGTGTCATTGATGAGGGAGCTCATGAGTTAGTGTTTTTAAATAACATTAGTTCCAGTGACTTTATTTTAAATTTTCATTATCTCAAGACTTAAGTAATTCAGAATGAGTTCCAGTCTTCAATATACTTATTAGTCAAGCCTTAACTTTTAAAAACAAAGAGCAGAATATGAATAATACTACAAATCTCTTTGAAATCAGTTATTTTCCCCACCAAATATGGATGGTGGCTAAAACAATTAAATTAAAATAAGTGTCTCAAATACATATTCAAATTGCACAGGAATTAATTTTCTCCTGAGATATTACTTCACCAAAATAGGCAAGAAATGCAAAGTGTACATAATGTAGCACACATATATTTTTAGAGTGTAGGATGTTCTTACAACTCCCAAAAATATTTAGTTGTCATTTTGACGTTGCCTTAGACAAGTATTTACTGAAGTATTTTCATCTACATTAATGAGAAATGTAAGAGTTATTATAGGTATTCTTATATGAGAACATACAAATTGAAAGTTCAGAATTGATTTTAGTCTCCCTGGGAATCTTCTTGATTTTGCCCTCAAAGTAAGAGAATGAAGCAAAGTCTCTATGTTGCCCATTTTCCTGGGATCTAAATCAATGACTACAGAGGTGTTTTGTTATAACAAAGCAGCAAAAATGATTTGTTTCAGAGAGAGTGCTTTTGTGACAAGCATGAAAATGATCAGATAATCTACAAATGTGACTCTCTTGCTTCTATGCCCATTTCTGAATCCTCCTATTCCAAACAAAAAATTTTACAAAACGTTTACAATGCTAACTGAACTTTGGTTCATCCTAATTCCCCACCTCCCTTAGACTGAAATGCCCTTTTCATAACAAATTTCCCTTATTCTTTCTGTGCCACCTTTTCTAGGAAGTCATTTTCTAATCCATTATTTAGAATTAAATACCCCATCAGTATAACTAAAAAATGCATCATGTTTTCAGGAGGTTTATCATTGGGACAGATTTTTACATTTATTGAACAATTATAAATAATTATTCAACTCTCACTGTCCTAGGAACATTACAGATTCTTAACAAACAATAACAAAATAATTAAGTTTGGCCTTAGATGTCAAAGTAAAGACTTCCTTTTTTATTCTAAAAATAGTTAAATCAATCAATGGCTATTAAAGATGATAAAAAAAAATCAGGCTTGTATTTAAAAATACCTCTTGTAATGAGTAGAGTGGTTTAGATGAACATAATGGGTAACGTACAGGAGCCAGTTAAGAAACTATTTCTGTGACTTTAGGGGAGAGATAATAATAAATTGGACAAAATGATGCCTATTGCAATAGAAGGTAGCAAATAGAATTAAAATGCTATTTGTGAAGCAAAACAATAGTATTATGATGCACTAGATGTTTGTGGGGGTTGAGATGAGATAGAAATTAAAGGTGATCCCTAGGTTCTTGAAATGTGTGACTGGATCAATAATTATACCATTTATTAAAATAGAAAATTATAGAGGGAAAACCAGATTTGGGAAAGATCATTATTTTAGTTTTGGAATGTTAGGTTTAAGTTCCTTAGAGATATCCATGGGGAAATTCAAGTAGACAGTTGTATACAAAGGTCAGAGCAGAAGCATTGGCCAGAATTAAATATGTGAAAGTCATTGGCATAAAAGAATTATGCAAAGACCTAGTCTCTGACATGATTGCCTACGTCTGAGTACTGAGTAGGAAACAAAGGAAAGAGACATGAAAGTTTCCAACATTTAAACATAGAGAAAAGCAAGTCTACAGAGGAATTGGAAAGAAGCAACTGGAGAAATGGGAGTAAAAATCAAATTAGATGTACATTATCCCAAAATGTAAGAAATTTTTGTTTTTGTTTTGCTCAAAATAGGTTTGTTTGTTTGTTTGTTTGTTTGTTTGGTGTGGCCAGTGCTATTAAAAAACCAAATAAGAAATAAATATGTCCATTGAAATGAATGATATATAAATCTTTGTAAGAAATTCACTTGGTGCATTGAGGGTGGCAAACATTAGATAAGAATAATCCTAAGAAATGTTAGAAAGTTTTTAGAAAGGACACACAACTTTCCAACACATGGGGTTAAATGGAGGCTACAGACTGTTGCATTATTGATTTGTGCAAGTGCACAGAGACTCTGCTGACATCCCCCAAAAAAAGAGGGCAGAAAGGCTCTCAAATCCAGCAAAAGATAACTGTAAACATATTCCATGTATTAAATTTTAAGAATAACAATTGTATCTTTGAGAGTGGTGAATTTACCAGCCACAGGAATAAAGAATAAGAAACAAATATTAGCATGATCTATCCATGAGGTGTTTGCCCTGGCCAGGTGTTCTGATATTTTGAAGGAAGATGAATTAGGTCTTCTGAGTTTGACACCATTAAATATTTAAATGATATTAATTTCCTTTGCTCTCCTTCTGTTCTCACAAAGCTACCTTTGCATAACGTTTGACTTCTTCTTTTGTCAGCAGAGAGAGAATACACTCATGTAAGAACTCTCTATTTTGGTCTCCTTAGCTGCTATAATTCCCTACATAGATTAACACATCACCATTTTAATTTCAGGCACCAGTCTTGTGAGCTTGATTAATGGCAGTTTCATCTTGAGCAATGAATTTATTCTTGGTTGCTAACAGAATCAGATTTATGAGTATGCAGGCTTAAGAATAGAATCCGGAATCTAGTTACTATTCCAAGATATAGCCCTCCAGGTGAACCAATGAGGGAAAATCATTCTATCACATACATTGGTCCATTTTAACATCTCATTGGATATAAAGTTTTCCTTATTTCTATTTTCATGTGAGATACGAGTCTGTATCTCATGCATCTTTACATGCACTTTGTGGCAGATATCATTTATTTTCTGTAGCATGTAGCAAATTGCTCTAGACATATTGACTACTAAAAATAAAATAAAAATTTAAGTGTTTGTGTAATTTTGTAGATATGAATTTGAGCATAAGCAGGTTATTATTAGCTTGGCAGTGAACTCTATTTCATATGTGCTATCTATTTACTCTGAATTCTCTTGTTCTGACAATTAAAACCCTGAGGGGCAGAGTATTATTGTGAATATAATATACTTTTAATATCTTGGGCTTTAGCTGATAGATAATAGCTAAACATGAAAAAGTTTTGTACTTTAGTTGAACGTGTTGGCAGAATTAACATTCTTGTGAGGCATGGTGGTTATGTACCCTCAAAGAACAGATTGCCCATAACATGCTCTGTTTGTGATATTAAAAACCAGCTCTCATAATTTTTCACTCCACACCACGTTTATAGATTTGTTTCTGCTGACGGAATCCTGGAAATGTAATTAAATGTTTAGTTTAATTAAAATGGAAAATATAGCCTTGTTCTCAGAAACTTAGTACAACCCAAAATATAGCAAATGTGAGTGATTATGTATCTAAAAAGCATGCACACCGATTTTCTACATGTATATATTTTTTCTAACACTCAAATATAATTACATGTGTATATTGCACAGTCCTCAAAGCAATGTGTATTGTCATCACACACAAAAAAGTCGTATATCCAGAATTTATATAATGTTTAAAGTAATATTTATATATGAAAATTGGTCAAGATTTAGCTATCAAATTGGTGGGATGTGGTATTGACCGAAAAACCCATCAAAGATATGCCTACACTAGATTTCAGTCCACATATAATTTTTAAATAAAGGACCCAGTAATGTTTTCAGCTTTGTGGGCCATATGGTCTCTGTCAAAACTACTTTATTCTATCGTAATACAAAAGTAGCCACAAACTATAATCAAAAAGGAAGACTATGTTCTCATCAATCTTTATTTATGGACACCAAAATTTGAATTTTATATAATCCAATTTTGCTGCTCTTATTACTTTTTCTTAACTATTTAAAAAACATTTTAAAAATTAAAAAAAAAAAAACTTTTTAGCTCACATACCCTACAGAAACAGGAGCAGGCCTAATGTGCCCCAACAGCCTTAGTTTGCAGATTTGTGGTGTACATACACAGTCACCCACATATACACGCAGCCACTTGCACACACACAAACACACCACTATTTCCACTTAGGTATTTCATTTCAAAATGTTCAATAAACACTTTTGATCTCAGCTCCTATTATTCTCTGCTCATTCTGATTTATTTACTGTAGTTCATTGTTGTTTTGTTTTACTTTTTCCTCTTCCATGAACACTGCTCTATTGTTCCTGTATTTTAAGTCATGTTAAAAAATTCCTTCCACATTCAAAGATTTTTAGAGATATTTGACTAATTTTTTCTCAGCATTTTTATGTTCTTTTTTTTTCATGAAATCAGTCATTATTCAACGAATTTGTCATGGATAAATCAGCTTAGTGCTGTGTTTCCTTGAAAAGATGTCTAAACACTAATCTTTAACCATTTACTCCTAGAAAGTGTTGTAATGCATCAGATAAGAGTCAGGATTTATTTTTGTTAAAAATGGTTAGTTGATCAATCTTCTTTAGTTAACTAATTAATCCATCCTTCCCTTTTCTATATTCATTATCATTTTGATATATATTAAATCTTTATATCTTTTGGTATTGATTTCTTCATTGGTATTGATTATATTAAATTATTTCTTATGTATAAGCTATATTTTTGAATTTATATTAAAAATCTATTTGAAGTTTATATGTAAATTCAATATGACTTCCCTTTTTCAAAATTTCTTGGCACATCCAAAGAATCAGTCTTGAAATAAAATTGACATCATCTGCTAAATTAAAAAAAAAATTCTGTTCAAATGTTGGTTGTACTTGTGTAAAATTCTTAAAATATTTACCTGAGAATTGCCATACTCTATTTTTATAAAAAAAAAAAAAACATACTTTTACAAAAAATTTGTAATGTTTTTTTATACATGCAACATACATTTTTAAAATTTCGAAATACCTTTTGTTATTTTAAAAAAGAACTTTTTGATACATTATGTTATTTATGTTTAGAAATGTATTATTTGCATAAATAGATTTGTGCAACAGATTTAACATGCATAGAGCAGCAAGTATTGTGTTTCACTGCATATGTATAAACTTATACACTATATCTTTAAAGTCATGGTAACAATTACCTAAATATTATAACTAACAAACAGAAACATACTCACGTACAGAGAACCAACTGATGGTTGCAGAGAAAAGGGAAGATTTGGGGGGTGGGTGAAAAAAGGAAAAATTAAGAACAAATTAGTAGTTATCATATAGTCATGAGGGTGATAGCATAGGGAACATGGTCATTAATATTGTAATAACTATGTATGGTGTCAGGTGGGCACTAGACATATGGTAGGATCACTGTACGTAAATGTCTAACCACTGTGCTGTACAACTGAACTAACATAAAATAATATTGAATGACAAATGTAATTGAAAGTTTATTTAAAGTTTATTTTTCAATGATAAAATAGTGTTTGCTAATGAGTAATACATGAAAACAGTGAAGTTGAGTATAAAGTAGATTCAAATTTTGTCATTCTATTATCTTTATTTTCTTCTAATATTAATTTTTAATGAATAATTCTGTTCCATTCTTATGGAAATTATATTCTCATGATTAAAAAATTTCAACAGTTCAAAATATTTTAATAAAAATATTTTTTTTTCTTTGAGCCCCACTTCCCAGAGAACTTTCTAGGTTTAATTCTTCTGATAGATATTATTATAAATATATTTTTATACTCACTACTTAAATGTATTTTTTTACCTGTCAACTCCCGCTCTTTAAAAAATAAGAAATTTAATGTACTGAGCTATTTCCTCTTGACCCATTCTACTCATTACCTTTAGTTCTTCTAATTAGTGTTTTTTATAGCTTACATAAATTAAAATTTTCTCTTGAGTTCCCAAATCTAGTGACTATCTATTGATGACTTACCCTTTATGAAGATGAAGAAATCGATATCCTATTCACCTTCCACCTTGCCTCTATAATTTTGTTAGTCATATTATTTGCTTTTACACTGATTTAATTATCTTCCTATAGTTTGTGACTTTATTTTTTTAAAACTCACTAATTTAATATAGGATTGTGGAATCCTATATTATTGAAATTGTATCTCAAAGAAAAATTTTCTAAATGTCAAGCTCTAATGGTAATTTTCTAAACTTGTCTAATTATGAGAATAAATCAATAAGAGGTTTTTAAATATCCAGATTTCTAGGCATCTGCACTGAAAAATTTGATTAAACTGGTCAAGAGGGGCCCAAGATTAGTCTTACAATCAGGAAATATTAACTTAGTGATGCCCTTGTCTAGACTGAATCTATGACCAGTATTTCTTAATTTCTTATGTCACTGTCTTCCTTTTGTTTATTTATCATTCATTTTTTTCTCATTTGATTATAGTATGAGCTCAAACTACTTTTATCCTTATATAATTTTATGTTTGGTATATATTGATATATTTTATCTATTTTAATATATCTATTTTAAATTTATGAATATACACAAATACAAGTGTGGACAAAATTTCTGCAGTTTCTTAGGTTCAAATATATTTCTCTTGCCACCATCTTTGATTAATAATATGGCAACCTATACAATGCTAGATTCAAGCATCTCTTCAGATTAGGCCTTGCTGTCGTCTAATATTCACTGCTGGTGAGAATATATCTAAAGTCACTCCAGTTTTAATTTTTTAATAGACAACCTATTATTTTTTTTTCTATTTGGAAATATTTAGAATGTTCTATTCAGTTTCAGCATTTTAAAAATTTACCAGAAATTTTCATGTGTATTTTTTTCATTATTTTCATTTAGAATTTATTGGGGCTATTTCAACTTAAAGATTTATATCATTACTAAATTACAAGGACATTTTATTCATTTTATTCATCCTTCATATTTATTTTTCATTTCTCTGTGTTTTGGGATTTCCAGTTAGATGAAGAACTTAATATAATACCTCTTCATCTTTATACTCATATCCTCTATCTTCAACATAATAAAGTCCTCAAGCATTTTCTTCTAGATGAACAATGTATTCTTTTGCATTTTATTAACTAGATCTTCTATAAAATTTTTAAAAATTTATAAATTAATGCTTTCTGAGTAGTAACTATTTTCAAGATTATTACTTATTTCACATATTAAATTTCCTCATTTCTGTTTTTAGTATTATGCAAATACTTTCTCAAACTTGGTAGTCTGTTCATATTTATAAAAAATAAAGTTGGTTAGCATATGTTTAAAACATTGTTGCCATACAATTGGATGACGTGATGTGTTCTCCCTAAACTACCTCTCTCCTTACAAAAGAAGGGATGACTGCAGTAATTATATAAGTGAAAGAAGTTAGATATTGAGATCTTCTTTTAGGTTTAACATACAGAGAACAAGAAGACAGGTCAGAGATATACTCAACTGCCAAGATACAAGTATTTTATTCTGATGTAACAGCCACTCTGCTTTCTTTGTGAGAAACAAGAGGCATCTTAGGAAAACTATTGCTGGAGTTCTGGTGAGAGAGGCTGGTGGCGTGGACCAATGAAGACAGTGAAAAGCAGTCTGCTTAGATTCAGAACATGTTGCAAATTTGCTGACATATTAGAAGATTAAAAGTGAGAAATCAAGGATCATAACTAGCACATTAAATCAAAAGTAAAGTGGTTTTAGATAGAACTATCATTGCAGTTTGCAGAAATATTAAGCATATAAGTATGATATATTAGAAGCAAATAATTTGCTAGATTTTTCTGATATGAAGGAATTTTTTGTGGTTATTTCTGTTTTGTAAATGGAATTGTACGGGGTCACTCATTGACAATAAAAGAAAAATAGAAGATAGAGAAGAGGCACAATGTTAAGACATGAAGTTTTATTATCTTGGAAAATTGAGTTGGAAAATATAATACAATTATTAGGAAAAACCATATGTCCATTTGAGATTTCTGCTTTAAATTTAAAGAATGAGTAATTTATAGGATACTGTAATATTTCTCTAGCAACTTAAATATAACAAATTGCTTTATTTTCAATATATAACCATCTAGCTCACACACACACACACACACACACACACACACACACACACACACACTATCACACACGAATATCTGTATTGTAGTTTTTATAAAAATTTTTATATTTACATGACTTTTCTGGTCCGTACAGTACTTTTTCAACTTACTAAAAATGGGGGAAATTGTTTGTCTTTTAAAGTAGTTTTTGTGCACATTCATCTCCTTTCCACATCCTAATGTATAGTTATTCTGATTTCATGTAAAATATGTCAAAATTTGGTAGAAACAACACTGACAATGTCCTAAAATAATTGCATAATTTGACAATAATGAATTTAAATGTAAATAGTGACAACTTTGCAGAAAACACACCCAACAGGCGAATGGCTTCTTTTTGCTTGGGTTTTTTTCTGACTTTTTCTCAGTTTCACATACTTACAGTTGTGCTCTACGGGTTCTGTGATTGGCAAACCAATCCCCTTTATCTCTGAGCTCTGATTTTCATCCTCTGGAACTCTGAAATAGAGAAAATCTATATCTTCCTTGAACAGATTGTGGATGGCAGCAGATCTCTGCCATTCACTTTTTAGAGAAGTAGGTAATCGCAACAACACAAAGTGTCAACAAATGGGCCATATCACTACCACCCCAAATCATACCCCATTTTTCATTTGCAGTGTGTGTCTTTCTTTGGTGCACTTACTTTTAACTTAGTAACACTTAAGAAGAGGCCAGTTATATGCTTTGGCAAAATCATAATAGTAATTGAGAAATTATGTCTATTTTTTATCATGTTATTTACTGAGTGTATATTATGTACCAGATACTATAATAGGTAAATTATGTAAATTATATCTTTCACCATATGTAATCCCCATAACTTCCACTCCAGAAATGAGCAATTATACTACCAAAGATGAGCAAATTGAGAGCCAGTGCTTATCAATGTGAATGCACCCAATAAGTGGCAATGCCAGAATTGAACCTAAACCGGCCTCTAGCCAAAGTCTAAGCATTTGTTTTCAATTTCTCAGGAAGGGTAGATGGCATAAGGATTTTACAATAAAGATCTCTTCTGTATAATATATTCAATAAAGTCCTAAGGAAAATTCAGAAATCAGGAACTAAAGGGGATCAAAACTTTTTAATACAAAATATACATCACTTGGGTTATATGAGGAGTAAAATTCAAAACACTGTCGAAGTGTATTACAAAGATTCATGGGACCTTAGAAAGAAAAGATTCAGGCTTGAGGAACATAATGAGAAAAATATCAATATCAGTAGTGACTAATGCATAACGATGGGCAGACCATATGGCTGGGGACAATATGTGTAAATCTGCCAACCGTGATGTATGAATACTGGAAGCTTGAGGAACCTTTAGATAGGCAAAGCAGGGCAATGCTTGTTTCTTCTGACAATGGCCTGAGGCTGCATATATGTCTTAGTGGGACTGCCATATTCTGGGAAGAGCCTAACCCCCCCCCATAGTTTAATATTGCCACTCCGAGAGCCAAATATTGAGCAGGGTAATGAATGTAAAGCCTGAATTTTCACTGCTTTCCTGAGCTCATCGTGAAATTCTTACAGCCTATGGGAACTGAAGGGACTGGGCTTTTGCAGTGTGAGAGGCCTACAGAGAAATTGTTTTAGCACACCACACACAATTGACTTGTAGTAAAAAAGGAAAGGAAAAATAACATAAGGCATTCTGAGATATCGGTAAATAAACTCCCTTTTGATCTAGGGCCCCAAATTAACACTGGCCATATGAAGTGTATTTTGAATACCCTTTAGAGACATTAAATACTTCAGAGACACTGTTCTCTTTTAAGCTTGTTCTGTTCTTTATGGGGTTGATGGCCTCTATAATTTTTTCTCTGCGTTAAATGTAATCAGGTTTTATGTGATGATCCAAGTTTTCTTTCAAGGTAGCAATATAAATAATCTTTAATATATAACAGCTACCCTTACCATTATACACATGAACACATACACACCTATTCATACAAGCAAAGAGAAGGTGATAGAGTTTCTATCTCAATCTCTTGCTTTCAGTACAATCTTTAATTTCCTTTATGAATAATTATACATTCTTGCAACTTGGAAATTGTGTTATAAAGCAGCTGTAAGCCAGAAAATAGTAAATTACAGATAATCTCATTCTTAAATGAATATCAAGCTTTTCATGCATTAAAAGAAAGTATGAGATTTCATTTGTCAATTTTATTATGCTATAGAATATGCAAATCTTTACTATAGTAAGATTTAGTTTGATTTATTTTTAGTTAGACTTTTTTTTTCAAAGAATAAAACATATCATTGAGTTTCTAAATTTTACATTGCCAGTTTGTGCAAATATGAGACAAATTTTATTTACTAATCAGTAATATACATTTCTGATGACTAAAATGACCTTTTAAAATCATATCATTAAGATTTACTACTGTTTTCTGTTTATCTCTTCTGACTTCTTTTAAGTATCATTTCTCCACTCTCATCTGCTATTCCTTCTTTTCTCTTCTTTCTCTCTCTTTTTTGCTTAGTGTGTCTTTAACATTCATCCTATAGAAATGTTCCTCTTGTTCTTTAGTGGCTGTAACAGCTTATATCATTAGTGTTACTGTCTGTAGATGATTCATAAAATTATCTGTCCCACTCAAAGCTATTTCCCAAACTGCAGTCTCCTGTTGCCAGGTGACTCCTATATAACTCCTCATAATGTCTTACTAACCCCTCAGCATCAGCATATTTCAATCTGAATCTATATGTTTCCTAATCAGATATTACTATTTTATTTCCTCTTTCTATTAATGACAGTGCTATTTTTTTCCAGGACCATGCTTAAAAATTTGAATTCATTCTGAACTCCATTATGCTATGGTTAATTACTTCTCTAAATATTGTCTCTTATCACAGGTTAAAGGCATTTGTTATTATCCTTCTAGATTTTAACTGTAAATTTTTCACTGACTTTTCATCTTGTAATTAGTCATGGAGAGTGTTAAACAACCATTATATATTCAATATATTTTGGTTATCTATTAAGTCTTAGATAGGATGGACAGTGTCCCCACCAGACCATTTCTTTCCTAATTATATTGGGCTCTTGTTCTGATTTCTCTCTTTATGTAAAGAGTAAAAAATACTAAAATTTTCTCTACTACTTCTTATTCCTCCCTATAGAGTTTGGTAGCAACACGATGGCATGAAAGTTGAGCACTCATGTTGACATTCCACCTGCCTAGTCAGCACAAATTTAAGCAAAAAATGATTGTGAAATATTGTAGACTATATGTAGTTGGAGGAACTTGAGATAGGATTAAATAGATGATTTGAGAATTACCAGTAAAAAAGATAAGTTAAATCTGATTTATCATTTTTTGTTTTGTTTTGTTTTTAAGCTTAAAGCCATAAAATTTGCATTACTTATCTTTCTGTCCCTCAGTGAAAACTATTCAGTGCTTTCCATATGGTACTCTATATTTGCTAAATAAATCTAATCATGTATACTTTATATTTGGATTTTGGATTTATATTATAGATGTGTGTATGTGTTAATGTATGTTAAGTATATACATATATACATATATACTTATACATATATATTATGTTTATATATCAACATACATATAAATTTATAAACACAGAAAGTTATGTGTGTATACACACAGAAATTTATTAGGTAAATGTGAGAAAGAAATGTAGAAAAAATTTTCTTGAACTCAATTTTCTAAATGCCTTCTGATTGAGCATTAAAACAATTCCAGTCCATTATATTTTTCAATTAGCAATAACATGCTAAGGGGATGGACATGGACAGAAAATTATGAGATAAAAACAAGGACAGAGTCAATAAATATTTTAGGAATAACATGAATAGAAATTAAAATGATGAGATAATTTTGAGCTAGCAAATAAGCATATTGAAAAAGAAATGCTGTTCAGGAGTAGTGAGGGGCAAATGCATCTTTTACTATTTTCTAATGGTTTTGAGGAGTAATAAGGTTGTCATGGATTTTGATAATGTTCCTATACTTCACTTAATGTTTCTGTTTTCAGGACTCTGCTAAGTGCAGTAATCAGAGATCCAAGAAAAGATTTATAAACAGAGATGTTCATAGAAGCATTATTTATGACATCAGAAACCTAAAAACATTAATGTTCAGAGATAGGAAAAGGTTAGATAAAGTAAATTTTATATATATATATATATATATATATGTGCATATATATATACATATATACATATATATAGATATATATATAGTGTGTGCAATATAATGCTGACTTTTTTTGAAAATGTTGCATAAGCACTTTTAATTGCCTAGAAAAACTGATAATATTAATGTATATAGTGATAAAGAATTTAATTTTTGGTGGCGAACAATGATATATATATATATATATATATATATATATACATATATATGTATATATGTATATATATATATATCTTATATAAAGATTATATATTTTATATAATATACATTATATATAGTACATATTATATATTATTTATATTATATATTATTTATATTATATAGTATATGATATAGAGATTTATATATTATATAAAGATGATATATTATTAAATCTTACACTTGAAACCTATAAAATTTTACCAACCAATGTCATGCCTATACATTTAATTACTTTTTTAATTTAAAAGACAAGATATATTCATCAGTTTTCATCATGTCTTATATTTTGTTTTTAAAAAAAAGATTAATAGTAGTAAGTTTTAGAGTTACTGTCTTCTCTGGGATGACATTAGCAAATTGTATATTGATCTGAAAATAATTTAGTCAAACAGAAATTCTGATTAATTGACTATTAATTAAGTGATCCTTGTTTTTATAGATTGATGTCATTAAATAATTTAAAAAATTTGTCTCTTTTCTTGTATTATGAATATTATATATTGTATACCATATTTACTTGATGGTTATGAATCTTATGATGCTTTAGGATAATAGAAATGTCAATATTCATTTTACAGCACCAAAAAGGTAAATATAGATAAATATCGGAGGTTGAACTGAGTTAGTGCTGTCCCCAGGACATTTAGTGGAAGCTAGATTTTCTCTTTTTATATAAAGCTCCCAGGTAAGAGTTTGTTTGTGATTTGCCTTTTTCTGCTACAGAATGGAGTACAGAAGCAAATATGATTTAATGAATACTTACTGAGCTCTTAAAATCAGGATTCAACTAACTTCTTGTCAAAGCTTTTTATATGCCAAGAATTGTGTTAGACCCTTTTACATGTGTAAAACACTTAAGCGTTGTGACGGCTCTATAAAGAATTCCCATATTACAAGTCGGGTAGCATGTTCAGAGAGTAACACAACCTGGTTAAGCAACTCTCCATTTAATATGAATGGTAGACTTCGGACCCGACAGTAGGTGCCCCAATTCTAACATATAGTTATCTATGCCCCACCATGCTGCCTTTAGGCAAACTGTGTATCCAGGTGCTCATAGGAGATATGTAAAAATATAATATATAAATGCATATAATAATAAAGGAAGCAAACTTATATACAAGTTACTGTATGCCTAGTCATTGTCTAAGCATGTTAGATATTTTAACTATTTAATCCTTAGGGAGCCTAAGAAATAGGTTATATTGTTTTGCAGATTTTCCCAAAGAAGAAACTAAGCACATATAATTATATAACTTCCAACTTTGTTTGGTTCTAGATTCTTTGTTCTAACTACTAGGCAATGTTGCTTGTAACTACAGCACAATTTATTAAAGTGATATATTGGAAGACTATTAAAAGTATTTTATGGCCTCAAAAAAATGTAGAGATTAATCAAACCTGTTGGAGTATGTTGTTTTCCCAAAAGTGATGACCTTTGTTCTGACCTCTGAAGGATGGATAAGGCAGAGGAGCAATAGGAAAGAAAGAAGTGGTGGTCATTCTATGGCTGAGAGAGAGGGGTTAAAAATGATATCAACTGTGTCCACTGAATAAATCAACAAAAATATAACAATTTAAGAGGACCAGAATTAGCTAGTCTTCTGAAAATGAAATATTTCAGGTAAATTCTCAATAGTTTATAGTTGAACAAGATCATTGCCCCCTGCATTTTGATGCTTTGCTTTCATTAAAGATGCCCATTTATGTGTATATAGTTTATGACTAGCACATAATTGATTTATATTGAAATTTTTGTCGATAGAAACATGTATGTATCATTCCCAAGTTTTGATTCTAAGACTTCTCTCCACTACCATCCCGTTAATACACTCATACTTTTAGACGTAGCTGTAGGATTTCTTCTTTGTTAGATCTGATGTAACACTCAAGTTTTTCAAGACCCTTAAAAAATGTCCAGTTCTTCATCCAACTAAATATACTGGCTTCTTGCAATGTATGCAGGTTCTATGGATGACGTCAGTGTTCAAACCTTTAATAAATGCCATGACCAGAGATTTGGACACAGATCTCTGGAGCTCACTTCCAGAAACCTTCCTCCCTGTAACCATGTCTACATGTCTAAACATGTGTGGATGGGGCTTTAACCAGTTGCCACACTAAATAATTTTACTAAAATCTCTCCATGTGGGCTATAATAAAATCATGAGAGATATAATTATGACATATAGAAAGACCATGTCATATATGTTTCTCCTTTTTCTTATCTAGTATGCTGTCAAAGAAGCAGTAGGATTATTCTAAATTCTCTCATGTGAAAATGATACAGACTCAGATGATCTCAATACTTACTAGTCTGCTCATATCTTTAATAAATCACCTTGTAACATAATGTTGCCAGGTTTCACATTTAGTTCTGTTATTTTTATTTTATGGACTCCACAATTAATCAAGTTTGAAAGTTGTGTAAATATTTGCTTATCTCTAGTCTTACTGCACTATTTCATTCTCTCCGAATCTTCAATGTTTACTGACAGTTTCATATATATAAAATTTACATATATATAAAATATATAAAATTTTTAATTCTGGCATATCCTTTGTGTGATCTTTGTCTACAAATTAATTACTTAAAACTAGGGTCCATCATTTAGTAAATATCTAGTTATCTTAGAACCCCACGTCTTCCTTTTATCTCTTATTCTGCAACAAATACCTAAGTTATTGAAATAAAATACATATACAATAGTTGAGAGGTTTTACTTTTTTCTTGATTAGTTATCGATACTGCTCCTATTAGATCCAAAACAGCACATTAATTCTTTGATATCCTGCAGGCACTGAAGAAAATTTAAAATAAGTAAAAGTGCATTTATTATCTATTTATTATTATGAGTAAGGGAGCCACTATTTTTTCAGTTAATTACATATATAGACAACTTTAAAATACTTTTCATCTATCTTCTTTATTGTCCTGCACCAATTTTCCAGTACTCTGCAATTCTTAATCTGAAGTATGATAATAGAGTGAGTAAAGATGAATTTTATTAGGTCATCTTTAATTATACAGTTAGAGATAATATTTTTACCAATGTAAATTTTGGGGGGTATTCTATCTATCTATCTATCATCTATCTATCTATCTATCTATCTATCTATCTATCTATCTATCTATCTATCTATCTATCTATCTATCATCTATCTATCATCTATATCTATCTATCTATCTATCTATCTATCTATCTATCTATCTATCTATCTATCTATCATCTATCATCTATCTATCTATCATCTATCTATCATCTATATCTATCTATCTATCATCTATCTATCTATCTATCTATCTATCTATCATCTATCTATCTATCTATCTATCTATCTATCTATCTATCATCTATCATCATCTATCTACACACACACACACACACACACACCACATATAAATGTATGCATACTCTGTAGTACTGATTTCAAACACATAAAATAAATAACTGCAAATAAAATTATATGTTGCTTCATGTTTTCATCAACTGTTTTTCTGTTCACAAACAATCAGATCAATGTTAAAGTTATCTTATAATTCTAAACCCATTTATTTAAAATTAACTATGATATGTTTCTATAGTTGATTATTTTAAATGTTGAATTTTAACATAGGCTATCCCTACATTTTTTTTAACATATATATTTTTAATTTAGATTTTTAAATGTTGGTGGGCCTCCTGAATTTCCAGGGTAAGACTGAGCATGAGATGTCATCTAAAGAGGCAATTTCCTGAGTCTGCCTCTCAGGGCACGCTCACAGGTTAGCATGACAATTTTATCTTTCTAGGTTCTGTAGTCTGACCATCATCAATCGTATGTTAGATGCTCCTCTGTCACCGGTGAAAATGATTCTTATAACTCTTCCAAGGTAACATAAGTGGGGACTCAGGATCAGAAACGTCCATGCTTTCAGTTGCAGAGATTAGCTCTGTAATAAATTCTGCTGACTGATACATTGTCCAGTTTTTTGAACTAATCTTTGACATAAGGAGAAAATAAACACCTGCCTACCATCTGGCTTTCCCCAAGCAGCATGTTTCACTTTGGTTCACTTTCTTCTTTGAAACATGAAAATACAAGAGATGCACTAAGTGGCTGACAGCTTTGCCTTTCTATGGCTAGGGAAAGTTGGCAGGGTTTCAGAATGTCGAACTTCAGGAGCCATTTAAGTCCAAAGTGCATTGCATCACTGGGTTTTATGGAGAATCTAGTGCCCTTAATCTGAGTGTGGTCTCACAGGCACAAATCCCCCTTGGTGAATGGGGATACAATCTAGAACTGGATTGTATTGTTTGGTGATGCTGACAAATCCCTCTGCATGTCATCCCATTTAGGAGCAAGTGCCTGTTGACTTCCATTATGGCTGTCCACTGGATGTGCTTATTACAGTCTTATGAGGGAAAAATCACTAAGGAAGACTAGCAAAATCACATTTTGTTTTCAGGTGTGTCCCTAGGATACTCATTACTGGAGTCTCAGCAAAACCTTCAGTAGCAAGCTGGGAAACATTTTATTTCATTCAAGTAGAGGGAGCAAGATAAATAGGCTTTTCCAAAAAAAAATGTCACAATGTGAATTTAAAATTAAACTACGTAACCTCTTAGAGGCCAAAAGTTCTTCTTTATATCCCCTTTAGTTTTCATAACTATTCCTTCCCTCGTGTTCTCAGAGCTTTATCAACAACAGAAAGATTCAAAATGGATTCTCTTCAATTACCAAAAATGAATGTGAACCTGCCTGGATACTATGCAAGAAAAATCTAATTTAAATCAAAAGCTGCACGAGAGAACATATACAAACTATAATACAACTCCGGCTCATTGTTCTAATGCCATTGTTTCTGTTCCACTTTTTTCTGAGAATTTAGATTTTGGAAATTTCCAAATTCTAATTGACTTCTAACATCTTCCTTAAGAATAACGACACACTTAACTGCAGAATTCTTTCACAATTAGAAACAATCTAATTTGAGTGCTTCTTTCACTGTTTCTGTTGCTTACTTTAATCATACCAAAACCCCAAAGCAAATTAAATCCCCATGCATTTCACATCACTCAAGCTACGTAAATGTAGTCAAAGACAACTTTCTTGTATTAAAAACGTTCCCTCCTAGGCCCTTTAAATGTCTTTCGACTGCCTCATGCCTGATCTTCTCAATCTCTTAGGCCTTCCTCACATGAAAAGGTAGGGATGATTAGAAATTAAGTTTTATTGAAAGTTTACCACAATCATTAATCATCACAGAGACCTTCTGAGATGAGGATTACCTTCTCATGTTAAAGAGAAGCCTCCTGTGGCTCAGAGAAATGAAAAGCTTACACAGGTTCACGTGGAGAGAACTTTTGAGCCAGGATTTGAGTCCACATCTTCTGGCCTGAAGAGAGCCTGTCCCCTCTATCACACAACCTCTCTTGAGTCTTTTTGTTCCTTGAACCTTTGAACGTGAGCATTTATAGTATCAACTCACCAGAGCCAGTTGCACTGCTCTCTGTGGCTGCAATGAGTGAGGGCCTTATATAATTCTAAATATATCTTCCAAGGGATCCTTGGAATAGCCCTTTCATTTAGATCTAACTCCTACCCTTGTTTACTACACTACTTTCAAGGAGGATGCTCGATGTTGGCAATGAGCGAGTGTGAAGTGAGTTTGTCTTGGGAGAAAGTGAAGTTATTTCAGCTGTTCACGTCAGTTTTGAAGACAGCCCATCAGCCTCGGAATCCATGTTATCAAAAGCCATGTCCATTACAAATCGTTTTAAGTTATGCTGGAATAATAAGATGGAGGGGTGTGTGTGTGTGTGTGTGTGTGTGTGTGTGTGTGTGTCAGAGTTTTCCAGGCACCAGCACAGGGAGTGGGAAAAAGGCACTGCAGTTCCTATTCATCTTCACAAATACAATGCTGACCTCCAAGGAAAAAGCTCTGTCTCATAAAGCCTCCCTGTCCTGAGTACTCTGGTTAAGGCATTAAAGGGCATCGCTCCAGCTGCATCGCAGAGCTCCCACCCGACTGTGGATCACTGATGAATGAGCCAGCAGTTGAATGTTTAGCAGGCTGTGACGACTTTGCACGGGAATGGGAAAATGTAGCGCCAGCCTGCCACCTCAGTGCCCTGCCCTGCCTGCTTTTTCCCCAGTTCCCTCCTGCTGTCTACTCCCACTCCATCTGACAGTCAAACCCTTCCTCGCTCCCCAGTTTCTGCCTCCCCCGCAGAGCACTGACGGGGCTAAACTGTCACGGAGTCCTGCCTTCGTATTTAAAGAGCCGGTGATCCTAACAACGATGCCGTTGGTCCACCGCTTTTTTCTTTATTTTTATTTGTATCGTGATGAATGACATCGCTTTGCACATGACCTTGCTCGGGATGCTAAGGGGGTGTTCGTCGCGCGTGCTATAGCATCTGGGCACCCCCTCCTCCCCCAAAGTGTGTACGATGAGGAGGGGGAGCAAAGAAGGTGGTAAAAGGCAGCGGACAGGAGGGCCAGGGAGGAGAGGAAGGAGGAGAGATGCGGGAGGAGAGGATCAGGCGGACGGGCTCCGCCAGCCAATCAGAGGCGCGCTCCGGGGATGCAGGAGACCGAGCCGCGGAGCCCGGGGCTCGCAGGAGCGCGCAGCCGAGTCTGGGGCTCTCGGAGGAGGGAGCAGCTTGTGCCCTGAGCACTGGGAAGTCCCCTCTTTGCTCCTCATACATTAAGTTCCTTTCCACCAGTTAGGGCCAAGTCAGCCAAGGTAAGGCTTCAATCAATGACACTTTACTATGTAGTGACATGAATATATATCTGTGAATCTATATATTTCTATGTATCTATGTGTATATATATTTGTACATCGGGGATGCTTATCCAGTTCTGAGTCAAAACAGTGGCGTTTGGTGAAATCTGCCTCTCGGATTGGTTTCACAGGATGTGGTGCAAATCTGGGAAAGTTGTAGGGAATGCTTGGTGAGCCTTAACGCTAGAATACGTTTTTTTAAAAAAATTCTTATCCAGGAATGTTGCCAGAGAGCCTATGGAATATGAGTCTAATAATCCAGCTGGTCTGTGTTTATGTTTATCTGGGGATGTGCTGGTATCTGCCCTGCCCCTGAAGAAGTTGGAAGGATACTCTGCAAGGCACATTTGAATAATGATGGCATTGAAATCAGCTGTCATGTATGTCCGTCTGTAAAAGTGAGGGAAACCGCTGTCAGAATAAAAACAGAGAGGGTGAAATGGAAATTTTGATAGTGCTTTTTAAATTATTGCTTGTGCTGGTATCCTGTAAAATTACATGAAATCTGAGCCCTGAAGCTGCAGCAAAACCAGGCTCATTTTTTCTTTTCTTTTTTTCAAGAATCACTTTCATAAATGCCTATCAAAGCTTAAGATAAAACTTTTCTTTTAAAGGACACTATAAATGATGCATGAAAAAGAATCCGGTAAGCTCCTGTGATCAGCAACATACTTTATTTAGTATATGCCCTAATGTTTGTTAACTCTGATTCATTCCCCTTTCTTAACTTCCCGAACATGATTTGTTTGAGTCTGGAAATAACAATTATTTTGTCATGTTCACGTCTTACAAACATGGTAAAATTATGTCTTACGCATGTTTATATGCCTCTGTGTGTGTTCATGTGTGTGTTATGTGTATGGATGTGGAACTAGGAAAACCTGTCGTATGTAACAGGTGAAGGAATATAATTTTATTAGCTAGTTATTAAAGTATTTCTTTAATCAATGCGTGTTGTACTTAATGAAATTTTAGAAAAATCAACAGCAAATGCTCATTGCTATTTCTCTGCTGGAAATCAAGAAGTACTAAAATAAAATCTTAGCTAAAATTACTATGGTCTTCAGTTTGCTCAGGTGATGGCATCACTGCTTTGAGCTGAGAGAGATGGATCAGAGAAAGATTTTATTATGCAGCCAAAAAAAAAAAAAAAGAGCAAAAAAACAAAATGAACTACAGGCTCTGACTGTGTTTTGGAACCTTAATTTTCCACTTCAGGATCACCCATAAATTTTTTTGAAACAGAGGGTTTTCCTTCTGCAATGATTGTTCTATGTTTAGTGGACTTATCAGAGAAAATATTTAATTTAAAATCAAGAGTTTAAGGTCCAGGCTAGATCTCACACGTACCTTGAGGGATGTGGGAGGAGGAAGGATGTGGAGGTTTAGTTCTGTAGCCTTAACACTCTGTTCCAAGCACCAACCATCATTTTAGTCTCTTTTCAAGCCTCCTGTTATAAATGTAATGTCAAATTTCCTGATAATAAATTAACTTAGTGTAGGTCAAGCTATTTATTTACTTAATAAGGCATTCATTTAGTGGGCCTTGGTGATAAGTATTTTATAACCATACTGCTGATGCTTTTTCACAGGGGTAGCTAACTTAAGGGGAGTGCAAAACATAAATTTAAACTAATGGTCAAGTTTGATCTCCTATCCTGGCAACATGAAAGTTAAAAAATGAGAATTTCTATTTTAGATGCAATAGGAACTAAAATGAAGTTCCAAATGAAGGTACCCATATCAAAGGAAAGCATAACAGTAGAATGAAGGTAAATGACAGGAAATTGTAGCTATGACTGCCTATCCAGTGAATGTTGAATATAATTAGCTACAGCAGTTGCAGGCCTAGTCAGTAGCAACTAATGCTTGAATAAAGTCTGTACATTGACCAATACAGAAATTATCATTCTCCCTGAGAACCTGTTTCAAATGGGTATAGTGGAATCATGAGAATAAATAGTCACTTAGTCCAAGTTTATAAATTCTTTATATTGTGCGCTATATATAATAAATATAAAGTAATTTTTCCATTTGGTTTATATAAATATTATTATTATGCCTTTTGTTGATTTTTATGGTCCATTCAACATAAACCACATGTTTACAAGTTTGTGTGTCCCATTTGCCCTGTATTTGGCTTGATGATGATTAGAAGCCTGCAGTATACCTTATATATTCGCACCCTGATAAAATTGTCCTTTAGAATCTAAACATGCGCATGCATTTCAACTGATACAGGGTAAAACATTTAACTGATTGACCTGGAAAAATGTACTTATCTGGAATGAATATATCAGCTGCAATGGAGTTGAGTGAATAGTAAGGGAGAGAGATTGATAGATTAAAGTAGAAAGTGTACAAGGTATCCTTTTGCCTTTTAAAACATATATAGAACTTTAAACTCTACTTAATATTATTCTTTCCTTGTAGTTGCATTATACATGTCTATTAAACTATATCCTAGGTTAGTGCTTCTTAACCTTGCTGCCATTGATATTTGGGCCTATATAATTCTCATACTGGAGTCAGGGAGGGGGGAACTGTCCTGTGTTGTGTAAGATGCCTGGTAGTATTCCTGTTTTCTACCCACTCAATGACAGTAGCAGCACCCCCACATTGTGAGAACCAAAACTATCTCAAGACATTGTTGACTATTTCCTGTGGAGCGAGGCAAAGTTTTACCCCTCTTCTATTAAAAACCACTGCTCTAGGAAAAACCAATGGATGGGATCATGCAACCCACTGTTTCAGTAGGCAGCTGCCTGTGTATATTGTTCAGTTTAGGACCTCTATAATTCTCCTTCTCTTGCTTTGAATGGATTTCAACTTGGAGGTGATTCCTTAGGTCCCTAACACAAAATTGTGGAAGAGCTAATCAGTATTATTATTATTTTTTTCTGTGAACTGAGAGACTGAGCTATATACCATCATATACCATATCTAATGATATAGTGTATATATAGTATACTAGATGATCATATACTAATATTTGTGGGAACAAGAGAAAAAGAACTGAGACAAGAAAAATATAGATATTGAAGCTGAAGACAAATTTCAGTTTCATTTGTTTTTTCAGATGAGCTTTTATTATAAATAATAAATGAAGCACACTGATTCTCTCTACTCCACAATTGCTTTCACTTATTTCTGGAGTGTGAGTATGTTCAGGGTATTAGAGTGGGTGCTCACTCTAGAAATTCCATGTGCTTGAGGTGGTTTATGATGTTTAAAGGCTCGAGAAGTAAAAGAAAACATTTTGGTTTAAAAAGCATAGTCCTTAACTGCTGGTGATGTAAAGCACTAAAAGGGAAAAAAACTACTAGGCTTAATGATTTGAACACTTGGTAGAGCTTGGATCCTGCCATGGATCATGTGAGTCACATGTCACTTGGACACATACATAGGTAACTTTTCCCCATCTGCAAAAGAACATGAGAGTAGGCATTAAAACCAAATAATACAAGGTGTTGAAATGGGTTATAATTTATAAAGGTCTACACCAATGTTGGTAAATTATAGATTCAATGTCTGGTGATTTATTTGGTGAGAATTGACTCAACATGATAAATCTTCCAGCTCTTCTAGGGCAGTTGAAATTATCTATAAGAATTGGCAGTATTAATTCAAAGGGTTGTTTCATGGGTGAAGTGATATATCTTCATATTAAAATATATAACTTAAATTATGAATAAACCTTAATTTCTTCTCTTATTTCCATCTTTTCCCATAGTATTCATATTTATTATTTGTTCAAAAATACAGAAATTTAAAACATAGATTGTACCTTGTAGTTCACTCTTGAACGATAACGATTATTACCAATTTGATCCACATTTTAAGTGATTTTTAAAAAATAATAGGCTAATATGTATGTTTACATATACTTATGAAATAAATATAGATTTAAAGATATAGTTATATAGAAATGCATACATTCACATAGCATATGTATAATAACACAATATTATACCCGACTGATTTTATAGCATAATCACACTCCCAAGTTATTATATAGAGAATTCATGAATATTTAACAATAACCCAGTATGCCCTTTTGCACAGGACTAATATTTAACTCTTATTCAATGATTAGAATGTGTAGTTGTTCACAGCTTTCTCTTCTCATTATATCAGGGTAATTTCAGGTCAATTGATGTCCCTGCCATATTGAGTGTTATACATCTTGACTATTGCATATGATTGTAAAGATACACTGTTATTCATTTAAGTCATCTGTAATTTTTAAATGAAAAGTAAAGAGAAGTTCAACACAAGTTAAATAATTTAGAATCTATTATTGCTGATAGCTTTTTGACTTTTAAGTGTGTTGCAGTTTCCAGGAAAATAAATGGTGAAATATGAGAGCTGGTATGAGAGGAATATTTACTCTAGGATACCCTGTCATGCCCAGGGCTGGTATGAAAAGAATATTTGCTCTCCCTGTCATGCCCAGAGCTTGTATGAGAGGAATATTTGCTCTAGGATACTCTGTCATGCCCGGATGTTGCTTCTGTAGGTAATAAAAAAATTCTGATATGTAAACTTCTACATTTCTGGGCTATTGCCATTTAGAAAAATTTTTGGTACTCTGGGAATAAAATAAAGAGAGTTTAGTTTCTAAAAGTATGTGAGTGACATATTTGAAAATATGTCACTTTTCTGAGCTCAGGAAGACTATGCTTTATTTAATATTTTACTTACACGGCATAGAATATGATAAATGAATTACCAACAAAGTGAATTTGGGTTTTGCAGATATCTCCACTAACAAGAGAAGCTGGACTATCATTTCCATTTCATTTTATATATTTACATGACCATATGGGTCTTCAAATAGATATTTATTATTATACTTAGGCTTTTAGAGTCAATATATATAGCATATATAATTATGCACAATCTGATATGACTGGCAATTTCTCTTAATCTCACTAATTTCAATCTGATACCAAAAGATTTTTTTCTTTTTTAATTTAATGTTTGTCCAGGTTAACTTCATAGTTATCAATGAGACTTAAGTGAAGACAGGATGCCATTGAATCTATTCAATGGATAACCTATTGAGTCATCACATTTCAAAGACTTTTTGAAACCAAGATGGATGTTGGCTAAGGTGTGGTAAAACTCTTATTTATAGTTATTTCAGGTGAAAGTAAAATTATTATATCAGTTTACAATCCATTGCCAGAGACAGGAGACAGATTCCTTTCTGAGAATAAATCAGTAGGAAATAATCCAAAGTATAAAAAGTGAAGAAACCCTTCAAGAAGTTAAAATTAAGTATTTGAATCAATCTAAATAATGAAAACTTTATGGAAATTGCATCTGATAGTAAACTTGATACAAAAATTTATATATGCTGTAATTTCAGAAAATATTTCAAAAAATTCTATTTAGTTGGATAATGTATTGAGGCAAGAATGTGTATCCTCTTCGCAACTTTTTATAAGATTTATATTATCCATATTTTTAAACATGTATAATTAGTATCTTCTAGCTTGATTGTATGATAGAATTTAAATAATTCATGAAAATTATTTTGTGTGTATGTAATTTTACTATTTTTATGGAGAACCTACATACTGGCTGATTGGTTCAATTTAACTGAGCAATAGATAAGAAAGCCTTTTATTATTGGTTGAAAAATAAACCAGTTTCAGAAGGCTATGCAGTAAGATTTGCAGTTCTAGTGATTGATATTCTACTATTGGGAAGGGCAAGAATCTCCCCCTTCTGCTCTTCTTTCATTATTATGGTGGATCTAATAAAATTGGCACAAGACTCGATTAACAGGGGGAAAAAAATTAATGTGTGATCAAACTAAGCACCTCTTTTATATTGTTTAGACAAAGAAACAATAAATTTGTAAGAAGTTGATAGGACAAAGAAAGTTAGCAAGCTCATTAGAAAGGAATCTAAGCAAGGCTTGGGCTTGGGTAGTAAATTAATAAGGTGTTACATTTTTATTTATACATTTATTTTTCAAGTCTGGATTTTTTAACTCTGTGACAATGTTGTCAATCATCCTTCAGGAGCAGGGAGGGCACCAGTCACTTGGTAGATTTGTTTCCTCCTTTTAGGGGAACAAAGGAGAGCCAGAGAGCTCCTCCCTCTATTGCTGCATCTCGGGTCATTTTAATTAGAAATAATTTATATGACATTGTAGGATATGCCTTGGGCCACAGCATTACTTTTAGAGGATTAGACATTTTTTAAAAAACAAAAATACAACCAAATTAAATGTTATATTAAATATTAAATTCATTTGTTAAGATTATAGTTGGAAAAAGAGAGGGCAAATGAGGGAAATAATATTGTATGTTGTAGAAAATGAAAATTGTTAAGGGGCTAAAATAAAGGTCAGATATGGAACAAAGGTTCTGAAGAGATGGCTGTTGCTTTGATATTCTAGCTTATGACTTAGAGGCCCTCACTGAGAAGGTTACATTTAATAAAGCTTTACAGGAAATGCGGATATGAACAATGTTGATGCCAGAGAAACTGTATTCCAGGGAGAGTGAAAAGCAAGAGCAAAAGCCTATGGGAGGAACATGCCTGGCCCATTAGAAGAACAGCAACAAGACCAGGCTAGATGGAGTGAAGTGACAGAAATGGAGCATGGGAGGAGACAGTAGACACCAGATCATGTGTAGATCTTACTGGTTAGTGTAAGGACTTTGGATTTTTTTGTAGGAGAATTGAGATAGCATTGGATATTTCCAAGCAGACAAGTGGCATATCTGATTTATATTTCAGCAACAGACTCTGTGTTGCAGTTAGACTATGAGAAGCCAATGACAGAGCTCTTTCAATAATTTTGAGGTGAGAAGATGGAGACTTACACCACAGTGAAAGCAGTACAAGCAGAGAAGAGGTTGCATTCTATGTTTATCTTGAAAGTAATGCTCAGAGGACTTGATGTTATATAGGGCACATGGATGGTGAGGTAAAAGGGAGGGTAAGGAATAAATTTTGTTTGCTGTATCCTGAGTAACTAGAAAGATGAGTTGCTTACCCGCTAAGAAGGGAAAAAAATGGGAAGAAGTAAGTTTGGCATGGGGAAGAGGAGCAGACAGTAGATAGGAAGAAATGACTTTTGTTCATTGTGAGATTGAGATTTCCAAGTGGAAATGACATGGAACAAGTTGAATACACAAGTATGTAGTTCAGAGGAGAGCTACCTACTGGAGGTAGGAAATCAAGAATCATCAAACATAACTTGCATCTAAAGTAAAGAGATTTGTGCACAAAGTGATGAAATACAAAGGTCAGGACCTTGAGCACCTCTAGGTGGGGAAATCGAAAAACCAACATAGGCAGTTGGGAAGCAGGAGCTGTTGAGGGAAGATGAAACCCCACCGATGAAGTATCTATCTTAAAAGCCAGGGGAGAATGGATTTCAAGGACAACAGTGTTTCCAAAAACATTTAAATAATTGAAATGAAAACTCCCAAACACATATAAACACATATTCAACATATGCATTCTGGATATTTTTATTTTAGGTAGAAAAATTCATTTCTATAAGTTTTTTTTAATGTTCTTTTTTATAGTACTTATTCATTCTAGTTGCTTACTTTTTTACTTATCTATTTATAGTAATGATTTTCAAGTCAATGTGTACCTGATATTAGAAATAACTAAAAAGTTTCTTCATTTAAGAACAGCAAATATTACATGAAATTATTGCTTTAATCATCTGTGGATTTAATATATTAATTAGTTTTTGTCTTCTAAAGTTTTTATTGCCTTTACCTAAAGTTTGATGTTACAATTATTGCTATTCAGACCTGACAAGTTGGTAGCATAAAATATACCTCATATACTGACAACTAAAAATTTTGCTTCTTGATGACCCAAAATTATTCTACAAAAAAGTTATAATGAAAGAATAGTAGATATGAAGTTTTCTGTAGCCAGTATTCCAGTTAAGGGGCTGTGTGTTTTTGCTTCCCCATCTTACAAGTGATTTATGTCAAACCTTTGAAATGTAGGAGAAATACATTAAGAATGGAGATATACGTCTACTATTTCAGCTACAGGTATGAGGTGGCTATAAAGTTGTGAACTGATCTAAGAGTAAATATGCAAGGTTGCTGCATTGCAGATTATTTCAATCATGCTCATACCAATTAAAGAGTTCTTTCATACAACTATTCCAAGACACACACACGCACGCATGCGCACAGAACCTATGACTTTGTAACCACATTCTGTTTTAATCTAAACAGATGATAATCATCTGGATTACCTAGTATGTTATCAAGCAAATTTTCCTTAAAATATTTATAACCGGATAAATTAAATGATGTTACTTCTGAAACTCAGTTTTATGTGAGGAGTCACAATATGCTGAACAAATTAAATGATATATTTGTGCTGTATGTGGGGACACTAGAAGGCTAATGTGGTAGGCAAAATAAGAGCCCCCCAAAATGCCTAATCCTAATTCCTCTAACCTGTGAATATGTTATGTGACATGGCAGGGGAACATTAAGACTGCAGAAGGAATTAAGGTTGCTAATCTAAAATAGGGAGAAGGAAATGGGAGGCAGACAGGAGGTCAGTGATGCCAAGTGAAAAGGACTCCATCTGACTTTGCTGGATTGGAAGATGCAAGAAGAGGTCCAAGAATCAAGTATTTGGGGCAGCCTCTAGAAACTGCAAAAGGAAAGAAAATGGATTTTCTCCTACAGCCGCTAGAAAGAAAGGCAGCCACACTGACGTGTTGCTTTTAGCTCAGTATTGACTAATTTCAGACTTTTGATCTAAGGAACTAGAAGTAGGTAACATGTTGCTGGAAACTACTAAGTCTCTGGTACTTCATTACAGTAGCTATAGGGAGTTCACATAGCTACTAAAAGGAAGTATAAACATATTCAATTCTGCCTTTTTTATAAACAAAGGATCATGTAAATGATCTGAAATAAAGATATAATAATCATACGATTAATCTGGGATTGTTATATTGCTTGACATTAAATGAATTAAAAAGTTATATCACACTTGTAGGATGTTTCTTTAAAAAGGTAAGCTGTAATTTTCCTAACGAAAGAAAATAATATATCCTACTTACTGTGTACTTTCTTTTCCTCAACAAGTATATAGTACTGCTATTTATCTAAGGTTACTGGACTTCTGGTTCCTGTGTCCAAATGTGATTTCAAATATATTGAATTATCTTATATAGTTTCCTGAGCTAGATTATTCATTTATGTAACAATGCAAACAATATAACACAAGAAAAATATAAAATGTACAGAAAAAAATTCCTCTCCCTATTGAACTTTTGCAGGATAGGACATATTTATTCAACTTCTGAGAGTTATTATTTTTAAAAAAAGCAGCGTTAATTACCATAGAACATTCTGCACCTTACAGATTATAGAAGGCATGACCTGGTATGATTAATAAAGATGGATTTAGAGTGAGAATGTTGAAATCTGTGTTCTTTTACTAATCTGTTTTTTAAATAAGTGTGTGTGGGAAAATTGTGTACCTTCTCAAAACTCTTAAATAGGAGGAGAAAGTTATTCATCTTTCTGGTTTGAATGGCTTTTTCTCATGTTGAAAGCATAACATTTATGAGAACGTTCATAGAAAAATGTTGAACAAATTATGAATGTCTAAAAAATAGAAGAATGGAGTAAGACAAATTATCAAATAACACTTATTTCAACCTTTAAAGTGTTCCATGGATATCGTTTGTTCACACCTGGTCAGAGAAACCCTATTTAACAAGTCTATCTAAGAGTGACAGTGTGACCTGCCCACCTCCTCATGAGCCAGTCTAGGACAGGAGGGAGAACCACAATGAGTAATGCAGACTAGTCTTCTGTGCTCTTGCAAGTTGGTGACACTGTAGGCACCAGAACAAATTATCCATCTGAGCTTTATTTTCTTGATCCAAATGTCAGGATCTGCTTCCAAAAGCCTGGCCAGACACCCAGAGGCAGGTCTGAGTCACATATTCATCCCTGATAAACAATCAAGTACTTTTTTATTTTTCTCATTTGTTTGGCTTTTCTGATTTCTTGTTTTAATTCTGCTAATTTCTTAAGTGGTGGGTGTAACAAGCCAAATAATAAGAAAGATTAATACCCTCGATTTCCCTTTCTTTAATCTCCAAAAATCATAATTTTATATTCAACTATACTTTTGTCTATATACCTATAAAACATGTATGTATAAATATATAGATAGATAGAGAAATAAATATTATATGTTCACAGACTATTTTGACATTTTTAAGTAAATGTGTTCTTTTATTCGTGTGATAGTATGGCATAATTTTACATTGTATTAAAGCATTAATATTTCTATAAATCAATATAACAATCTGATTATTTCTCATTTTATTGTTCATTTCTTAACTTGTTTTCAGCCTTGTTGCTGTCTTTGTGTCCTGGCCCAGTCATCTCTTTTCCCACTCTTCAATCTCGAGTTCCTTTTAATTTGTATTTGTTTCTGTATTAGCTCAGGCAGCCACATAAGTCTGGGAAGTCTAAGATTAAGGTGCCAGTTGGTTCTCTGCTGAGAGCCCTCTTCCTAGTTTATAGATGGTCATCTTCCTGTTGTGTCTTCATATGGCAGAGAACAAGCTCTTTAGTGTCTTTTCCTGTGAGGATGTTAATCCCATCATGAAGCTCCTACCCTCATTACTTCATCTAAACCAAATACCTTCATAAAACCCATCATCTCCAGATACCATCACACTGGATATCTGGAGACAGGCCTATTAAAGTAATTCAACATATTAATTGGGGGTGGGGGGAATTGCAGTCCAGTCCATGGCAGTTCCTACTTCTTTTTTCCTATTATTATTCTATCATATTTCTAAACATCCTATTTTTCTTGTTTCTGTTTGTGACTCTGCCATGCATTCTAATCTTGTTAATCCCCTCCAATCCTCATTCGCCTCTGTCTCCAAAAGTCAATTTATGTGACTTCAAAGAATTTCCGGAAGTTTCATAGAAAATTTTACTTTGAGCCATTTATTACTCACTTGAGTGATAAAAGGAAAAACTTATGAAATGACCAGGATCAGTAGTATATGAATATCCCTGGTTTCAAATTGCCATGGCATGAGTCACCCTTTCAGATGAATGCTCACACCTACTTGAAAGGAAGCTCTTGTGTGACTCAGGAGATATGTAACAGTTAGGAAGAGCTCTGATAAAGCATCTCACTCCATTTCTAGTCCAATGCTAAGGAGGATTTCATGTGTATGCAAAAAGGTATTTTTAACATAAATTTGGTATTAGCATGCTAGAAGTGCTGACTCTTCCACATGTAAAATTGTGGCTTTCAGAAAGAAGTAAACTAGGACACTGTCAGCATCCTGGAAATGATTATTTTTTTTTACTAAAGGAAATGCCAAACGTTTAAAATGAAAAAGCAACACATTAACTCAATGAAAAGGCTAGATTGTTCTAATCAATAAACTCTACAAGAATAGTTTACTGTTAGCTAATATGTGTTTCTGTCTCCAATTTATTAACGACAAAAAAAGCATTTTTTTAATTTGATTTTCTAAGAGACATAAAATATTTAAAGTAACAATTGCTTCAAATCAGATTGTGTTTAATTGGTATTGATCTTTTCTATCTAAATGTTCAACTCAGAGCTTGCCCTTCAGATCTTTATCAAAGTATACATTTCTCCTGCAGACTCCACAATTTACTTTTGAGCATGTTAAATGTTTATATAATACCAGAACATTTTCTCCAATTTATTGCATTTCATTATAAATTACTACATAAGAAAATAGTGATTTTATAAAATATAAAAGTAGCACATTTTGGCAAAAGGCACTCAATGGACAAAAATGAATTAATACAATTTTTGTGGATTATAGCCATCTAGTCATTTATTTAAATTATATCTTTTAATTGTGCATGTGTAGTTACCCTTGTTAACTGGATATTCTTGTTTCTTTCTGGAACCTCTAGAAGTTGGCAAGTATTATTAACTTCATTTTCTGTAAGAGAAAACTGAAGTCATAGATGTTCGTAGACTTGCCCAGAGGAGCACACTTCAAAGAAGCTGAATCAGAATGGAACTTGCCCTGTCCTCTTCTGTCTCTCATGCCTCTCCACGACTCAGCCTCCAGATCCCCTAAATATGGAATCTCACTTCATGGCCTTGCCTCACATTAAAATTATAAAATTTCTAAAATTGGTGGTACAGTTTCTATTCCATGTCATCTCCACCTAATCTGTACAAAACATGATACCTGTACTCTAATCCCTGTCTCCGCTCAAATTATAGAAGGGGAAGAAGCCTGCTGTTATCTATAACCTGTTCTCAGAGATCTGCCCTAAATCTTCCCCTTGATTGGCTGCATCTTCAACTCACCCCTCCCTAATGGATCATCCCCATAAGTGTCCTCCAGGAACTCTCTAAAAAATAAAAAATCTCAGGACCCCACCACCCATTTACCCTGCTCAGATATCATACGTCAGTTCGTTCCCTCAGCAAATCACACCACCATTTGCATAAGTCACACAACTAAAAAATATTCTTTATGCCTTCCTCATTCTTTTTTGTCACATAAATATCAAGTCTGATATTTTCTACCCTAAAATGTATTTGAAGTATATTCACCACTTCCATCTCTACTGCCATCTCACAAGTTCAAGTCACCATGATCTCTTCTACAAGGATTTCCTCTAGTCTGCTGGCATCATCAATTACCCTCCCCAGATGGTTCACCACATATTAGCACCAGCAACTTCTTAAAAATATAAATAGTGGATACTGTTCTCTTTCAAAACCCTTCAGTTTTTTGTAAAATAAGACTGAATTCTTGCCGTGGCCACTAAAATTCTGTGACCTCACCCAGCCTCCCTTTGAAACCTGATCCCCACTTGTAGCTACCAAGCTATTACTTCATGCTTTCTCCAAAAATGTGGCAAGGCTTCCTCGGGGCTTTTGGAGTATCTTGTGTTTCCTTTGCTCTGAATGTTCATTCCTCATGTTTTCCTATGGTTAGCTCTTTATACTTCTTGCTTAATCTCATCCTATTAAAAATAATGCTATCCTCCCTAAAGTAGCTATCATATCAGCTTATTTTTTCATGTTCTTCAATGATACTGTTTATTCATTAGTTTACTCATCTTTTTCCTCATCTCTAGGGAGAATGTAAACCCTACTCGAGCTAGGATCTTGTATGTTCATTTACTTTTGGATCCCCAGTGGTAAAAGTATTGCCTGGCACATAGCCCAGAATATATTCCAGAAAATATGGGAAATATATTCCTAGACTAAAATGAAAACAAGTCAAGAATTTTAAAGATAACCTTTCAAAAAATTAATTGAAGAATATCATACATAGAAATAGTGCACAAATCATTAGTGTAAAGATAATTAATTGCCACAAGCTGAATGTACTCAGGTAACTACCTACCACTTATACCTACCACTTAAAATAAAAGATGACCTTCATTCCAACAACCTTCTACCTGTGGCCTCACAGTCCTTTCTTTTTCCCTAGTTAGTAACTTTTTCCTGAATTCTTACAATATAGATTAATTTTGTGTGTTCTATTATATATATAGAATCATATAGTGTTATTCTATTCTGTTGAAGACAGTCTGGTTCTGTTTCATTGTTCACTACCATAAATGATATAACTATGAACATTCGTGTTTGAATTCTGGAGAACATATGTGCCTTTTTATTGGGAATATACTGGGCTGGAATGCTCTATTTAACATATGCATATGTTCACCATTAATTGACATAGTCAAATATCTACTTTTCCAAAGTGTCTGTACAAATTTACACTCTCACATCATTGACTTAATCTTATTATCAATCTTATCATTTTAATCACCCTGGCAGATACATAGGAATATTTCATTGAGTTCTTCCCAAAACTAGAAAATTAAAGGAACAGTGTAATTAGCATTTGTGCCCTACAATTGGGTTCATCAATTGTTTTTATTTGCCACTTTTACCTTATTGAAAACTAGCCATCTTTATTTTTCTGAATATTTGCAAACAAGTTTTAGACATTAGATGCAGACTTTTACAGGTAGAAAAATGAAAAGTTTCTGATTTATAGATTTGGCATTTTTGACATTCACCATTTTATTGATTTACTTTAACTGTTTCAAAGTAGAATGGTAAGATGCAGTCCATAAATACAATTTACTAAGTGTATTTCAGATGCTGGAGAAACAAATTGTTCTGTACACTTTATGAGGGTCATGTGTAAATGAGAACAATAAAGGCCACAGTAAAAATAATCTCATTCATTTTCTTCATCATATTTAAAACATGAATCAGGCTTGAAATAGCTTTTGGAGATTAAGCCACTACAGGGACAAAAATAAATATATAAAAGAATATCACCTATTCTTTGTCTTATCCCCTATTAATTAATTCAAAGATAGTTATTAACCACCAAATGATGGTAGTTTGGACTCCAGGAAGCAAATGTTTAATTTCTTTTTTTAATTTGCATACTTTCTCTTATTTTGTAATGCTTCTTGGCATAATGGGGACAACCAAATAGTTGTATCATGCTCTCCTATGAAGGAAGCTCTGATAATATATGTAAACTCTGCCTTCAGCAAAACCTTTGCTAGGGGCTTTAGAGTTTTCTGCTTTCTCTAATTAGCTTTATCAATAATACGTATCATCATCCATTCTTATACACCAGCTCTGAAATGAATGAGCTACAAATCATTTTTTGTGAAATACTCAGGTAGCTATTATGTTATATTTAAAAAGTTTGCTTTTAAAATACCTATAAACAAACATTTTGGATGCTGGTTGTATTATACATTCTGAGTATCAAAAATTTTATTTTTGTCCAATAGACTTGCATTTAATCTATAAACATACTTTGTTTTAATGTGATGTGTTATCTTAAGATCATCATGTTAAAAGGTATTTCTTTAAGAGTAAATTTCCAAACAAGACATATGTGTGTTAGCAGTTAGAAACAAGATGAGAATACTGCACAATCTTGAATAAGCTATTTTGTTTTCTTGTGAATAAAATCACCTCATTTTTAATATTCTTAACTTTTTGTTATAAAAACGTGTCTTCATTATCTGTATATATTGACATCTTTACTAGAAATTCTAATTGAACTGTTTTCACTGTTATTTAAAATACCCAAATAAGTCTTGTACAAAAAAGTGAATAATTTTTAATATGCTAGTATTTACCTCAAACTTAAACATGATTTTAAAGTGTAAATAAATGTATAAAAGTTATTTTTCCTGCTAAGGATTTAAAAAAATATTTTTATGAACTGTATCCCATGAGTCTAGTGAACTTAGCTATTCAATTTTTATTCAGTTAGATGTTTTACACTTTACATCATTTTACTTACAAAAATCCATAGCTTTTAAATGAGAATGAAACATGGTATAACTTTCAAACTCTTGAGATAATACGTTTGAGGGTTTCTTATACTATGTATCAAAGTATCTGATTATTTATATTTTACATATTTTACTTTCTTTTCATTTGTGATAGTAAAATAAAAAAAAAATTGCTTTTTTGTTTTATTTAACTTTTGGTTTTGCAAAAGTATTTATTTAATATTTATTTAATATTTATTAATATTTATTTTGAAAGAGAAGAATCTTATTGATAAATTTAATTTCAAATATCTAAAAACATAATATTTATAATTAATTCATTCTAAATATAAAGAATATTTTACCATAGCAGTTATCAGTACTTTTAGGAAAAATACTGTTTTATTTTGTTTTTGTTTTCTTGCTATTTATTTATAACATATACTGTAATTTATTATTGTTGGTTTATCAATGGATTTACTTCTTTCTATTTATCTCATTTTTGAGTCCTTTTTATTTTTGCCACCTTTCTTTCTTAGACATCCCCAATGCTCTTTTATTGACAATTTGCTTCTCTCTCTCTTTCTCTCAATATATATATATATGTATATATATGTATGTATGTATGTATGTATGTATGTATGTATACACACACACACACACACATACTCTCACTCCCTTGTTCAGCTCATAACTTTCATGATTATCTCTCATGTAATTTTATGACTCCATGTATCCATTACTGTCCTTCAACCTCTATTCTGATCTTGCATTTCCAGTAATGAACATACCTCCTCCAGTGGGTAATCCTGCTTTTTGTCTCAAACTTATTAGATATATAACACTCTTAGACTTTAAAGTGCTTACAATACTCTCTCTCTGGACAGTGTACATGTGCACACACACACATATACACAGTAAACTGTATATAGTTTGTTAACTATTTATGATACTTCTTTTGTGATTTAAAAGTACTGATTTGTTTTTATAATTTAAATATTATGGTTTAACATGATTTTTTAACTTTACAATGGTGTAAAGTGATACAGATTCAGTAGAAACTGTATTTTATATTTTGATATTCAATATTTTCTCAGGCTAGTGATATGAGTTATGACATCCTTGTGTTTTGGGGCATTGGCACTGAGCTATTGCTCTCCATCAGCCATGCAATTATTGGGTCAAACAACCGATATATTGATTTTGCTCAACTACAGGATAATGTAAGTGTTCTGAGCACATTTAAGGAATGCTAGGCTAAGCTATGATGTCTGGTAGGTTAGGTATATTAAATGCATTTTCAATTAATACTATTTTGAACTTATGGCTTTATTGAGAAGTAAACCAATAGTAACTAAAGGAGTGTTTGAAAGTAAAACATGCTCTACTTTCCTTTAGTTTTCTGAGACCAACAGGATGGAGAGTAGAGAGTATAACTTAAGAATCACTCAGAAATAATTTTGAAGCTTTATTACATTAATATGTGCATCACTACAGGCACATTATTTAATTTTCGATTTATAAAATATTCACAACACTAAGTGAAAGTATTTAACGTTATGTTTCCAGCACAGATCACAGTGTTGAGCACAAAGATGGCACTATGTAAAACACTGGTCTTCACGATTTCTGTTTCAGCAATTTAATTAATGTTCTGATTTTCTGTTTATAATATTCACAGCACCATGATTCTTTAAAGTCAGAAGTCTAAAATAATAGTTGAGTATTCCTTCTCTAATCTGTTTCTGATTCTGTCATTTTTATTATTAATGAATCTTGTAGATAATCAAATTCTCTGTATTTCAACAACCGTTAGTTGTCGTTGTCTTTGATTTTTCCTTTTTGGTTTACACTGCCTTTTATTGCATTTATTCTATTTTTTCTTTAATTTTATTGTTTTTTCTTACATTTTTTTTTCTTTTACAACCTAAATATTCTGCAGTCTTCTTGAGGAGAAAGAAATATCACATCATTAATTTCTCTTGTATGCCATGCTGACTATATTATGTGGATGTTATACATCTTAATTGGTTGGTTTGGAATTAACATATCTAATCCATTTTGAAATTCTGATGAATATTGAATATAATTATATTTTTTATTATCTAAATATCTTTTATTTTTTATTTTAAAATCAGTCCTCTCAAAATGTTAGAATATCCCAAGTGACCTCAAAATTGCTTACTGGAACCATTGGATTAAATGCATTTTCTTCATTTATTTCTTCATTATTGATTATGTGAATAAGTATGCATATAACTCTTGAAAATAATAACTCTCACGATATCAAAATAGAGGAGGTTCATTTTTCCTGTAGGCCTCAAAGCCAAACAAGACATGATCAGGGGTTTGCAGCAATGAAAGTAAAGGTTTATTTAAGAAAATGGTGCCAAGCATGAAAAGACAGGTGAGCCAGCACTCAAAGACCCAGCTCTGTGATGGCCTCTAGGGTAGAGGTTATATAGGAGAAAGCTTCTTGGTCATGATAGCTAGGGGAGTGGGGGTTCTGGGCTCTTCTGTTTGGTCAGGGTTAGTGCAGGAGGCCGGTGGTCATTGCATCAGGTCCTGATGTCAGTTGTGGCATCATTCTGTCTTGTTTTAAAGGATGCAAGTAGGGTCTTTCCACCTTCATTTGTCTGGAGCTGAACACAGCTTAGGTCAAGGTGTTATCTTTTTTTTCACCAAAACTCTGTTTCTGTGGTCAACAGACCTGAGGCTTTGTTCCTAAGGTCATTAGATGTTGACCTAACAGCTTAATGATAGAGTGGTTGTGCGGTATGCAGGGGGATAATGAAGGAAAAAAAGCAAGTCAGCCCAAGTCTGGATTGAATCAAGGAAAAAGAGAAGAGAAAAAGTGATTTTAAAAAAGTGAAGATTTTCATAATTACACAGTTTACTAATGGAAAAGGATGTTTATTCAAATAAGCTAGTCATTGTTTGAATTCATTTCAATCAGTAAAATGTTCAACAACTAGAATATATTTTTAAAAAGGGGATTGTTTTTCTTATTTAACAATGTAGCAATTTTGCAACTTTTTTGAACTTTAATATAAATTTGCTAAATATATCATTTTCCATTCTTTAGGTATAATAAATATATAATACCTGATTGGAATATAAATTTATGTATATAGTTAATGTAGTATTAAAACATGATAAACTTTTTCCTTTCTTATCTAGGCTTATGAGCTCTTCATCATCTCTCTCACTTCCATATTTTTAGTTATATAAAAATTAGAAGTGCAACTAATATCTATAATTATAAGATTTTTGTCTCTGAGCTAGAGCATTATCGGATATATTTTTTTCTGTCTTCGTAATTGAATTAAGTAATCTGAACAGAACAGGTGCCCAGAAATAGGAATACAGTATGTTTTCATGACCAATAACCTCCGCTTATGTACCAAGTTTCAAATCTTTCTTCTTTATATAAATAAATCAAGTTAGAATATATAGAAGTTCAAACTCACAATATAAAATTATTTTATTTTTCTTTCAGAAAGTTGCATTTTATATGATAGCCACATGCCATCTGTTCAGTATTTACTAAAGGTTGTTCTCACTGTAAAAAAAAAAAAAAATTGTGTCCCATTGCATTGTGTGCACGCCTGCATTATGTGAGTGTAGCTGAGGTAGATTTAGTTATTTATTGACATGTTGGTACAGTGCATCAGGAAATTCTATTTTGTCTATTAACACTCTCTCTGCATAACAGTGTGCCAACCTTCTTTCTCTTTCTAGTCTTCCCTTTTCCTTCCTTTCTCCTTAAACCTAACCACATGGGGAAATATAGCCTCCATGACAGTGAAACTGGTGATATTCTGTACATTTTTTGCACTATCCTTCACTAATCAGTAGAGTAAAAATATATAAAAAGTCAGTCTCACAATTTTTGGTCATCAATTCATCTTCAATAGGTACTTTTCTATTATGCATAATGCTATTTATTTAATCTTCTTATTAAAATTATTTTGATTGTGTTTATCTTGAACAGGACAGTTTACATCAAGCCATGTAAATAAGTTGTGTATACACATGATTCAAATTTAGAGTTTCTCACATGTTTGATAGAATTTTCCAGTGAAGCCATTTGGTCCTGGGGTTTCCTGTTGTGAGGTTTTTGATCATCAGTTCAATTTCTCTACCTGTTAATGACCAGTTCCTGTTTCTTCCTGATTCAGTCATGGAAGATTGTGTATTTCTAGAAATTTATTCATTTCTTCTAGTATTTCCAATTCTTTGGCGTATGGTTGTTTATATAAGTTTTTTATGATCCTATATATTTCTGTAGAATCAGCTGTATTTGAGTTTTCACTCTCTTTTTTTTTTTTCATTAGTCTTAAGTTTTGTCAATTTTATCTTTTTGCAAAACTGACTTAGTTTTGTCAATCCTTTCTATTGTTTTTCTGGTCTCTATTTAATTTCTTTTCACTCATCCTTATTATTTGCTTTCTTCCTTAAATGTTGGGCTTTTCTTAAGTTTTTTTTTTTTTTCCTAGTTTCTTGAGTTGTAAAGTTAGGTTATTTATTTGAGATCTTTTTAATTTCTAAATTAAGAGTTGCTCTTTTTTGTCAGAATTGTGCAGAAAATCTATTATGTTGTACCCTTTCACTTATATTCTCACTCAGAGTTAATATTATACTTATTCACCTACATTCAAATAGGACTTATTATTTATTGTATGTTTTCAGAGAATTGAAGTTTTGATTTTTATAGAATAGCTTATATCATTAAGCTACAGTCATGCTGTTCATTTTTATTTAACTCTATGTAAAGCAATACAGATTTACTTTTAAATGCAGATGTAAAGAATGCATAAATTTAAAAATAATGACCCCATCTAGTCCTACCATTCAAAGATAATCTCTGTAAGCACTGAATATTCTTCAAAGCACATGTAAAGAGAATTACTTTATTATGTTACATATTATACAAATATGCCTTACAGAATTTTTTTCAAATAATACACAATTGAATGTTTTAATAACTTTAAGTATTTCAATATAATTTAATTTAATACCTTTATCTATTGAATGGGTATATCAAAATTTATCTAAATTATCATATTTGGCTCCTTAGTTTATTTCTGTTGCTACTGCCAACATACCTATGGTCACTTTTATTCATACTGTGTTTTGCACTTTTAGATATTTCTCTTCTCATAATGGAATTACTCAAAACACACAAATATTTTTCAGGTTCTAAATATATAGTTTCATGTTATACTTCAAAACTTGAGAATTCTGGGTATTATATTTTGTCTTTGTTTTTTATGCCACCTTTGTCATTTTCCAACAGCATCTTAGTTTTATACCTTCAAAAACAAAATTAGCTTGCAATAAGAACCACTTAATAACTTTTATTTTTAAAAAGATTTTGGAAAATATATAAAATAATGTATGAAAATATATTATAGAAGCTTTAAAAACATACTAGTTCTTTTAAAGATTCCATTAATAGAAATAGTGTAAACTCATGATTTTATGAGAGAAACTGTGTGATCAGAATTAATGAACATAAACGTAGACATATACCCGCTCATGTGAGGTACTCTTATTAAGGCTTATTGATGTTTCTCTTTTTCCTTTTTATCTCTTAAATACAATCATCTAAGTCAACTTTAAACTTGATATAAAAAAATAAATTTAAAAAATCTAATTTCCAAAGAAATATAATACCTTTTTTGTCATTGCATAGTGTCACTGTGTCATAAAAGAGAGATAATAATAAGCTTAGTAATATCTTTCCTGTCTTGGTGAATTAGATGGAAAGTCATATAATTTTAAATAGATTATGTATAATGACTACCTTAAATAGTATTCTCTGAAACTTAAGCATTACACAGAATCTATTTAAAATTTTTCTGGAAAATATAAGATAATAGCATCTGACATGGAGTTTGATACCAGACCTAAATATGTCAAATAATCTGAAAGGAAATGAATTTTCTGATCTTTTTAACTTATGAATTTCTCACTATAAACTTATCACTTGTTAATTATTGATAATTAATTTATCCATTAAATATGGATTTATTTCTAAGTCCAAATTATATTATCTTTTCAACTTAACTTGTTAAATGTTTGTAAATAACACATCTGATTTGCAAATATATGTTTTTATCAGAGACTCTGACACTAGTGTAAGAAGGGCAAGAGACACAAATCAAGTTAGCAGAATATTCCATACATAACATAAGCATTTATGATACAATCATGGAGATGTCACACTCAGGGTTAAAGAAGACATCTTACAATAAATTATGGCAATATTGAAAAAATCAGCTAAAATCTTACTTCTTCAAACAAAGTAGAAATGTACTGGGAATCAATTATAAAAAATAAGATCATAGAAAAGTAGAGTAATCACAATAGAATATTTTTAATACCTGTGGGAGGAAGAGGTAATATAAACTTGAAAATTTTAGAATAAAATATTGCACAGGAAAAATAGTTATGTTTAAAAATATATAAACAAGACTATAAGCAATACAGAAAAACTAAATTAGACAAATAGTATTTTTACTGCAGTCTTGATAAAGGACCAACAATTTTATATGTCATAGTAATAAAAATTTGGAAAACCTCAGAAATAACATTACTATATAAATAATACATAGAAACATTAAAATAATCAAAAAAGAAAATAGGCAACAATAAAACTAAAGAATGTAGTCACTATGAATTCCAACCCGTATTAAAATATGGCAAGATATCAGTTTTTTCAAGTTTGAATTTGAAATTATTTGAAAGCACCAGTGCTAGTGATGTGTTGAAGTTGTCAGTCTCCTACATTGCCAAAGACACTCTAAGTTTGCTTTATCCATTTAGAAGGCAATTTAACAACTGATATTGAAAGCAATATAATGCATAAATAATTTGCTCACCTTTTCTACTTGCATAAATTCATCTTCATAAAACAGCCTTAAATATGAAAAATATATGTTTAAAGCACCTAAATTTATAATAATAAAACAATGGAAACAATCTAAATATTTAACAAAATTTAACATTGCTTAAATAAATGTTAGATAGAATGTTATAATCATAATTCACAAATGGTTTTCTTAGATAAATACATGGAAAAGGCTTAGCAGGAAATAATTAAATACTAATTTTAAATACAGTATAATTATAACTATATTTAGAACATTTATAGGGACAATACCCAGATTTATATCTGTATCACATATTTGCATTTAGAAATTTTTATTACAACATATGCATTAATATTACTTTTAATTATATTTAATAAAATCTTACAGAACAAATTTTAGTAAAGGAAATATTTTTAATTGCATACATTACACACACACACAACACACAAATTAAACACAAATTAAACACAGATACCTCAAGGTTGATATTTTCTTAAAATAATCAATGAAAAGGATCACAGATACTAATTTCTATAGCATGAAAAACATCAAAAGAGACTTCTCAACACCTTACCAAAGTGAGGAATAGATTCTACTTTTTTTCAATCATTTTGAAGACATTTATTAAGGCAGAAATAGTTAGATCTAATTAAAAGGACTACTATAACTATATATATATATATATATATATATATATGTATTATTTTATAAATAAGTCAGATTTATATTTACCTTTACGACATGAGATTTTACTAAGGTATCCTTAGTTCACAGTTTTGTGCTCTTGAGTTTCATCTATGAATTATGTATGACAACTGAAAACAAGAAGAGTTGAAGTGCGAAAATCTCTGAGAGGATTAACACCCATGAATAGTCTAAGGAAAAAGCTGCATATGATTCTCTACTCTATATCAATATTTATCATATGTGTTAAAGTTATGCAACTTTATGAGATTTAATGACAAATGTGCTTCACTTCAAAATATTGCAGATATATGGGGAAATGTCCTAATAGCTTGTCAGTGTTGGTCTCTAGTGCACTGGAAATGAAATATAAGGGACCTACAAACTGCCATCAGGAAGTTTCAAAGACAGTTTTGTAAAATACCCGAGGTCAAGGGTTAGGTCTTACATCTTACTCTTGTCTCCTTAATGCTTACCTCATGCCAAGACCTTGACAGGCACCAGGCAGTAGTGGCTGAAAGAAGACATAAAAGACAAAAATGTAAGAAAAGTAAAATGATGTATAAAATTATCCCTGTAACAACCTGTTTGGATGACCCTAAGGACCCTAAAAGACATTCTTTCAACTCTAAATAGAGTTTTATTGAGCCAGTTTGTATAAGTTTGGTGAGACTGGAGGTAACAAGTAATGTGCGATGATCTGTATTGAACCATATTATGTTGTAATATTTTTTGCAGAATTTTTAAACTTGAAAAATAATGTGATGTGGCATCACTTTCAGGTCACCAGCAACAGTGGCCTTGAAAAATGTTGCTGACCAGTCTGCTATGTGTTCTGTTGCCATTACCCCCTCAAATCCAGTGAAATAATTTAACTTGGTTAAGTTACTCAACAATATGAAACAGGTTACCCTCGTTTGATTAACTCAATAATAACTCCATCTGTTCTTTCTGTAATCCTGAAACTCTGTTGACATTGTTCAACACACTGATTATGCAGAAATATATATATATTTCTATCTTAACATCAGAAACATTCCACTATAAGGAAATATTAGATATGCCATATGCGAACCAGTAAATGTTAGACAGTAATTATTGCTATTACAAAAGAATTGTTAGTTATATTGTTAACTACTTGATAAAGAGTTTAAATGGAGAATAATTTAATACCAAATGGTTTCTTAGTATCAGTAATTTGAAACCTAGCCAGCACTGAATAAACAACCACTAAATATTGTAAGACACTTTTACTGGTTATCTTGTGTAGAGATTTATACGGAGGGTCACTATCATATTAAACAATAAGATTTCTACTAACAAATGTATTTAACATTAACTGCAGACAATTAAAAGTTATTATGACCTGCATGTCTAGCCTAGAAAATGTAATACAAGTGGTCCTTTTAAAAATCCCTAAATAAAATTACTTCTTAACCAGAGGACAGCTTTTAAAAAAAATGAAATTGGTTCATATATTTGGTTCATTATTTTATTAGTGAGAGAGTATGTAGGAGTTATCTAAGGTTCATTTCAGCTTTTCATCTAAATTACACGTAGAATTGGCTTTCAATTAAGGAAGAAAACCTACATTTCTAATGATTTTTAAAAATTTTTCCCATAATTTGAATGAAACTTAGCTTATAAAAGCTCATTTTTTATTGCAAATGTAAATAATGATATATAACCAGTTTTCAACTAATTATGATGGAACTAATATATTACTCTGAGGTGGTTATATTTTTAATTATAAAATTGTTCTTTAATACGATCAGAATTTGATTAAGATATTTGAAATTTTATATTTAAATTTGTTTTTTATGATTAAATATTTAATATATATATGTATGTATATATATATATATATATATATATATATATATATATGTATGTATTTTATTACAACTGTCATATTTTCTTTGAAAGAGTCTCAACCTGGTTGACAACTTCATTCACTAGATCCATAAACCTGTGTATAGAATACACCTTTCTGCCTTATAGCTGCTCATCAGGGACTTGTGTTATTTTTCCTATTAATTCTTAAATTTCTCTAATTGTTCTCTAATACTCTCAATTTTGATTCTATTTATATATTCCATTAGATTCTTTGGCAACTGGTAATATTATAAGCTATAAAACTTGTTTAACTGTTTCCCTCATCTTCAAGCTTTCCTGGACTCTCTATCATATTTAAAATTAAGAGCAGGACTATCTCTTTAACCATCTTTTTTGAATATTTTTTCAATAGTATAAAATCAATATGAGCACAGGTTGCAATAAATTCTAAGTACAGATGTGAATAAAATATAATTTTATCACTACCTTCACCAGATGATGAAATTGTTAAAACTGTTAAAATTATTAAAATAGGCACTTGTTGATTTTGTTCTTTTGTTGCATATTTCTGTTTTGCTACAATTAATTTTTTATTAGTAATTGTTTTTCATTTATTTTTGCAATAGCATTGTTAGAGATTTGTTACTTTTAGCAATATTTTCAAGGAACAGAAATGATATTGTTTATTTTATTTATTGCTGATTTTTTATTAAGTGTATTGAGGTAACATTGGTTAATACAATTATATAATTTTCAGGTGTACATTATCATTTAACATCTATATATTCTATTGTGTGTTCACCACCCAAAGTCCAGTTTCCTTCAGCTGCCATATAAATGTTCCCCTTTACCCACTTCTCCCTTCCTCTCCCCCCTATATTTGACCCCTTTTAATTTTAATACCTCCATTTCTTTGGCATCGTGACACCATCCTGAGATGATGAGCACATTAACTCACTATCCTCCTAAACTTTTCTGCATGTTATGGTTATGACTTTAATTTCCAAGAACTCTTTTTTTGAGATGACTACTTTTTACAATATGTACTTTTTATTTGGGTTGATGTTGCTTTCAAGTCTGTATGTTTGAAAAAATACAAAAATTTGAAATATATATGTATTTAGGATAAATAGGTAGATTCTGTTAGCTTTCTAGAAATCTGTTCAGATTGATCACCTTGATCTCTCTTTTTCTGCTGTTTTTTTTTTTAATGTGTGACGATTTTTGTTGTTCCAACATATTTATTTATGAATTAAGTATGTTCCTGCTATAATATCTGTAGAGTTTTGTCTATAGTTGTGCTGGGATATTTTTCAAATATGGAAACTCAGTCTGGCATATTTTTCATTGTAGTAAATAAGAACTTTATTATATTCCAAATGTGGACCCAATGTCCAGTTTTTCTCTCAGTTTTCACATTTAATATACTTTATTAGAGTTAAATATTAATTTTTACTTCACAACACAGCATTTATGCACATATCTATAAAATAAACATTAAAAATTAATACTTTTTTCAGCCTTTTCATCTTTTATTTCCCTAAAGTTAGATTTATTATTATATTAACAAACTTCAACATGCAGTTAATAAGTGATAAGAACAACTTTTTGAAAAATAATATATATTTGTATATATATATATATGTGTGTATATATATATAACCAGTTTTCAACTATATATATATAATATATATATTATATATAATATATGTATATATATTTAGAATCATAAATGACCCACATTCTAGAATTCAGCTACCTTGTATTTTTATAGTATTTACAAAGTGAAAATAATTTTATAGGGCCCAAAATGAATGCAAAGACTCAATAGAATCAAATTCTATGAATTTATTGATTATAGTTTCTTAAAAATGGATACTTTAAAGTGGTAGCTCTGATTTTCATAGTTTTCATTTTAAAATCCTCTTCAACTAATAAAAGATTTTCCTTTTCCAGAAACATTAGAACCCTATAAAAATTAATTGAATTATTTTCCACTTAACTCCCTACTCCAACTCACCCAAATACTCATAATGTATGAAATCAAAATATTCAAACATTCTCAGATTTTTATTAGACTCTACTGCTCTAATTTTGCTGTGCTTCTGAGACGAAACCTATGTTAGGATGATATAAAGTGACATACTGATTTTCTGTGCTGTTTTCTTGTCTGCAAAATAATCTACATCATTTCATCTACTTCAGGAAACAAACTGTATATCACTATGTCACAGCTAAAGATGAACAGCAAAGTGAATTCATTTTTCTGGCAGTGAAGAATATGTGTAATATCTGTTAGTTATAACATTATCTGTAATATTTTTAAAACTCTAATCATTTTTTTATTTGATTGAAAATATTTGCCTTCCAATTAAGCCTATCAATAAACTATAATAAAGATGTGCAAGTATAATCAACAAACCCAAGAAATGCTGAGGATTACTTATTAAATTTAACTATCCTTTGTACTGAAGCTAAATAATGTAAACCAATTGCATATCTGTAACCCGTATGTTAGTTATTTCATTAATTGAATTTTTTTTCTAGGTATTAAGCATATTTATTCTTTGATCTTAACATACTCAATATTGATTCCATGCACAGACTTCATTTACTTTTATTTTTAGTCATATTCTCTAAATAATTTATATAATATTCATGAATATATTTTTAATCATAGATATCCTAGGAGTTTAGGATACAACTGTGATTTTATTCTTTCAAAGTAATCCGTAGATATTGTACATACATCTCTGCCTTGGATCCTTGGATAAAATAGTTATTTATGTCTCAATTCAAATGGTGAAGATTTTATAGATTTATTTTCTGTTTTAGAACTCTTAGTTTCAAGCAATTGAACAACCTTAAAATTAAATTTCATGGTTGGAATGTATCTTCATTTTTCTATGTCAGAATTTCCCCCTACATGTCTCCCATATAAGTAAATACATTAATGGGGTTTGAACATATATTGAATATTTAGAGCTACGGAATTACTAATATTGCTATGTAGTAGCCGATTGTATGTATTGCAAAAATGCTTACAACTCAAAAATGAAATATACTACAAAACAGTGAAATACAATTTCACAAGTTACTTCAGTAAAATACCTTTTATTTTGAGGTTTATTAATGTTGCCTAGTATGTGCTAGGTAGTGTGTGCTAGTAATGCATAAGGAATGCTGTGAAGAGAGTCCTGATGTGGTTTCTGTTTGTGCATTTTATGTATATTTTAGCTTCATATCCTCAGAAGGCAGTGGAGACACAGAAACAGATCAGTAAGTCAGAAGTCTTGGAATGCTAACCCTGGAGGTAGAGTTAGTAGGTTACAGTTCAGCCTCTTTTGGAATTTGAAATTGAAACAGAATAATCAGGATGATCACACAGGAGAATAACAGAAGATCTCTCTAGAATCATTTTTTCACATATCTCTTTTCAAATTTCAGATAGATGATGATGAGAGATAGATGATGATAGGTATATAGATAAATTTTATAGTTCTTGATTTCTGAATAAGTGAGTTAAGAATTAGTGAGCTGCTTTGTACTTAGAATCAACAGATTTCATGACTTTGAAATGCCTCAGATTCCTAAATATTTATAACCATCTGGATACCTCTGAATGGTGAGAAGTCAAAAGCAAAGTAGGAAAAGGATAACAAACAGCTGGAACCTCGCCTCACACTCCCACACCCCTACTACATAATTGAAAAACAGTATCCTAAGATGTAAATGTATATTCTTTGGCAAAGTTCCAACATCTCCTTACAATGCAATAATTTTAGCACTTCTAAAAGGCATATATGTATTAATCCAGAGTTCTACGCACTATAAAATAAAGTACCATAATTAACTCAGGTTTATGATACCAGATCTCCAGAGAACTCTGTTTAGGTTTCTCAGGAACAATATAAACTAGCTCCAAATTAGACTGTTTCCCGACACTTTCTAAATTTCTTAGGATACCATTTAATGAAAAGTACTCCATTTCAAATGTGTTGTCAATTACTAATATATTTTTTAAAAAATGAATGAATACTAGAGAAAATACAAAGACAGAAACATGTGGAATGACATTGCTTTAAAAGATGTACTTGTATACAGTTTATGATTTCTACTTTTAGGTAAAATAAAGTTGAATTTGTCACGTATATAAAAACTTTTATCCTCATTTATATTTATTCTTTCAAAAAGAAAAATACTTAGCTAGTATGCCATGACACATTTGGTCTCACTCTTGTAAGACACCTCTAATCTTTCCCACCGAACCTTAGGCTTCTTTTCAAAATTGCACTCAAATCTGCCACAGTCAACTAAATGGAGCAAACAGTAAAGTTGAAACCTATTCACCCCAAAATCTAATCAGATATATCCTATGTAAAAATATGAGTTAAACTGACTCATTCTTAAAATAACCAATCACTGTGACTGAATCAAGGAAATAAGTAAGCTATTCCAAGTTAAAGAGAAGTATCTTTCTCATTTTATTTAATATATCATAATAAGATCTTGGTAGAGAAGTGTTAGTTTAAAAATGTTTGTAAGCTAAAACATCAGATTTTGTTAACCAATATCACCATAAAAATGAATAAATTAAATTAAAAATGAAAATATTTGTAGGCTGACAAATAATACTTTTAAATCTTACAGTAATAGTAGTATTCACTTTCCATTTATTAATATTTATAGCCAATGAAAAATAATGCACTCAATATCAAATGTTTATTTTAGTAGCTATTTGATATTTATGATTAAATGCACTGAATTGTTTCTTGATATCAATGCTGTTTGGACTTATCTCATAACTTAAATTCTAGGCAGTAATTAACAGAGATCATTGGTAAGAAGAAAAATTTTGGTCACAAAATATTTTCATAGTTGTAATTAATATTTTCCATGTAATGGAATTGAGTTATCTTGCTAGTGAGTTTTTGAAAAATATTATAAAACTAGTTTGTATTTTTTGGTAGAGCAAAACTGAAAAATTATTTTTAACCATATTTTATCTATTAAACAAAGTTGATATATTCAAGCCAAAATTATAATTGTTTTCTACTTTTCAGCAAAATTAAAACAAATGTAATTTAAAAATGAATAATGTACTCATATTAAATAGTTTCTTCCCAGCTTAAATTCTAAAGAGAATTTAGTCTGACTCGCTTATATTCTCTTCAGAATTTGGGGGTAATATTATTTAAACCCCAAACTTACATAAAATTTCCAAATGGACAAAACTGGGCCATGACAGTGAAGGTCTATCTGTTGAGAAGCACTTTAAAATAGTGAATAAAATACTGCAACTATATGTCTCTATGTTAAAGAGTATACCAAGAAATTGCTGTAAACTCTAATTTGTTAAATACTTAGATGGGTTTCTGTTATGAAGCCTTGAACAGGAAAAAGAAAATTCACAGACCTCAAAACTTTTTTCTTCTTTTTTTTCTAAACATAAGACTCAGATCTCAGTACAAGACCAAGGAAAAGTCATTTTGAGGTAGAGTCATTGGGGAGATATTAAGAATAGACTTAGTGTTATTTCTTTTACGCCTAGGGAAGAAATATCCTGAGAAAACATAATTTGGTGATTATGGCTAATGTAATCTTTGAATCCACATGTGTTTAACTATGCTTACTTTTGTTTGTTAAACATTACTTTCTTATCATAATTAAATAGGTCAACCTTTTAAGCATGTAAAGATGGAAAACTTAAATTGATTCATTGCTTGACAGTTATGGAGAAAAGCAGTCTTGACCCTTTTAGTACAGATAAACTTTCCATAGTCATTTAGCTTTCTCTAACTTGCTCACATTCTTGAGCAAACTTTGGGCACATGTGATGCATTTTTCTTGTACCTTTATTATGAAATAAGTAGAAGTTCATGGAAAATGGTGCTTCAAGTCCTATACCCTCTTCACCTGTCACTCCCTCAACAGTAACATCTTCCATAAATCAAAAATCTGTGAAATTCATATTTGCATAACTACAGAATGTAATCAGATTTTACTTTCTATATGCATTCATTTGAATATGCATGCAGGTATGCAATTTTGGCATGTGTGTAGCTCTATGTAGCTACCACAGCAACCAAGATGAAAAATTGTTCAATCATCCAGGCTTCCTGCTACTACCCCTTTATAGCCATTCCCCAGATTTAAATGCATAACATGGCAACCACTAATACGTTTTCCATTTCTATAATTACTTTATTTTAAGGATGTGATATAATTCCTTTAAAGTCTTTCCACATTGTTGCATTTATCAATATTTAATTCCTTTTTATTATGAGTAGTATTCTGTGATACAGATAACCCACACTGTTTTGACCATTCATCCACTGAAGGGCATTTGGGTTATTTTCATTTATTGATAAAGTTGCTCTGAATATCTGTGTACAGATTTTTGCATGAAGAAATTTTTCATTACTCAGAGATAAATACCCATGTGTAAATTAAACACCTTGTCTAGTAAGTGTATTTATAGTTTAAAAGAGTGGATATACCACTTTATATTCACATTTGCAATGAATGAGTGAACCAGTTTCTCCACGTCCTTGTCAGCGTATTTTTTTTCAGTCCTTTGACTAGTTTTTTAGTGATATTACACTGTGATTTTCATTTATATTTCTTCAATGAGTAATGATATTGGAAATCTTTTTCAGTGCTTATGTGCTATCTGTATATCTTCTTCCGTGCAAGGCCTGTTCAGTTCTTCTAACTAGATTATTTTTTGTTTGTTTACTGTTAAGACCCTGAGAGTTCTTTATATAGTTTAGACATAAGCTCTTTGTGGGATGTGTGGTTTGAAAATCGTTTCTTATGGTCTGTAATTTTTCCTTTCAGCCTGTTGAAGAACAATATGCTTTAATTTTTATGAGGTCAAATGTATCAGTCTTTCCTGTTATAAATCATGCTTTTATGATTAAGTGTAAGAACATTCTTTCTCTCTCTCTCTTCTCTTTTGATACACACACACACAAACACACACGCAAATACACACACACACACACAAACACGGAGATGTTTTTCAGTGTGTTTTTCCCCGATAAGTATATAGTTTTATATTTACATTTAAGCCTTTCATTGTGAGTTAATTTTTATATAAGTTCCGAAGTTTAGAGTATTTCCAATATGGACACCTTTGATTTCTTACCTTATTGTCCTGGCTAGAACACCTAGCACTGTGATGAACAAGAGTAATGAGAATGAACACCTGTGCCCCATTCCTGATCTCAGGATGAAATTATTTAGTGTTATGCTTAAATATAAGGTTAGCTATAGGTGTTTTGTAGATGTGCTTTATCTACTAGAGGAAGTATCCTCGAATTCTAGATTCCTAAGTGTTTTATAATAAATGGATTATGGATGTCATCAAATGCTTTTTCTGTATCAATTGATATAAATGTGATTTTTAAAAATATTCTGTTATGGTTATGCAGTTTGATTTTTGACCATTTAGTCAGCCTTGTGTATCTTTACACTTGATAATTTTGTATGGATTATTTTATATATTACTGGATTCAATTTTGTAATATTTTCTTGAAGATTTTACATCTAAGTTCATGAGAGATACTGGCCTATAATTTTTTGTTTTGTTTTGTTTTGTACTCTGTTTTTGATATCAAGGAAACATTGGTCTTAAAAGATAATTTTGAAAGTGTTCTCTTCCCTTTTATTTTCTAGAACAGATTGTATGAAATGGCTGTTAATTCTTCTTAAATGTTTGATAAATTCTCTGGTGAAGCCATGTTGACTTGAAGATGTATTTTATGGCAGTAAGTTATTTACTAATTCAATTTCTTTACTAGTTATAGGACTATTCAGGTTTTCTATTTCTCTTGGTTGAGTTTAGTTTTTAACCCTACTATTTTTAAATATATTTGTCTGGAGAGTACAGGCTCTGCTGCCTCTGTAAAAGGGTCAGCCTCATCAAGGGCTTGGATGTGGAATGCATGTGGGGTCTGCCCATTTGGTGTCTGTTGGACTCCTCCTTTTTTGATCATTTGGACAGAGGCAGGCTCTTCTTGTTTCATTGTTGATAGTTCCAGATTGTAGGCCTCTCTGCTGTTCAAGCCAAGATTAATAGTAAATAAAAAGAGAACCTAAGCAATTTACTATGATGCTATTTCTTGAGATGCTATTCTTTCTTTGATAGCCCTAGTCAGTCACCCATTGTCTTCATGTTTTCAGAATCCTTTCTCTCTCTCTCTCTCTCTCTCTTTTTTTTCTATTGGATCATTTACAGAGTATTTATTTGTGTTTAGATGGGAAAATAAGGAAAAGTGAATTTACACCATCTTATCCAGGTAGATGTAAAACATTAAGAAAAAGCATAGATAGCATGTGCGTATCCATATCAGTAAACATACCAACTTCACATACAGTTGTTCATTGGGCAGTCAATTCATTTTTAAAAGAGATGTTGTGTAAAAGAGCAGAGGACAGAGAGATGAAATATAAACAGATACTTCCATCATAAAGTATCATGCTTTTTCTAGGTGTGTATAAAATTGAAAGAGCTCGAGGATTCATATATTTCTGTCTTTTAAATCACTCTAGTCATCACTAAAAGCAAATCTTAGAATTAGAAATGATGAATCTAGCACTTTTATTAAATTATATGCAGTCTTTAGGGACTTAGATTTTGCTGAGATTTTTATGTTATCTATTAAACATAGCTTTTTATTTGTTTGTTTTCATCAATTCTATATTAAGTTTGAATAGATTGGTTTTAGCCTTTTTCTATTTCTGGTCAAATACCATTCAACATAGGACAGTTGGACTTTTATGTTAAAAAATAAAGTTTAATAATAAATATATTGTTTCAAATATTATTACTCATTGGGAGTTTAGCAAAGAGAACAGAAAAATTATCTGAAGATTATAAAAATATATTAAAGTAGAAAAAGAAGTAAAAATATCAAAAGCTACTTTCATTTCCACTTGTTTAACTCACATAGATCTTTAAATTATAAGTAAATATTTTTTTATTTTACTTTATTGACTGAAATAGTTAACTCAGGTTTTTATCATAATTGTCTTTGCAATTTTTGAAGTTAGAATGAATATGAATAATTACTATTTTCATCAGTAATGCAGAATAACTATTGGAAAAGAAAAGAAAACCCTGTCTATATCTCATTTCTTATAGAGTTTCTTATTTATAAATCAATTAATAATAATGTTTCCAAAAATAGCACAGCATTGGACATTTTCCTTTAAGGGAAATGTTTATATACTTGTTTTGTTAGTTTTTCATGTGAATAGTTAATTGCAAAGAACATTGTAATGCTCTACATGGTCAGGCATCAGGAAATTAAAATGTTTTTAAAAGTATTCACTGGAACCTCTAGTTCCTGAATCTCAGAGATCCTCGGGATATTATACAATTTTTGTATGTTGGCATTAAAAAAAGGGTTAACTTGTTTATTTTGATTTTCTCTAAAATTAGATCTTAAAATTTATGACAGATGATGAATCAGAGAACTGTTATTCAAATATGACAGTTAAATTACATCTCAGTTTAGAGCTTAGAATAGCTTTCATATCTTGACAAGCTTGGTTATTTACAACCTGAGCTCTATCTAAGGATTCATATGTTTGGATTCATTCTATATCTCCTTGAAATATTACGTTTAGCTTCATGTTTCTTTTCAATTCACTTTGAGAGCTGAATTACTTAGTAATATGGTATAGTAGAGTGAAAATGGCATTTGCATTCAAGAGACCACATTTCAATTCAAACTTTACCACATAGCAACCATATATGCTTGCAAAGTTTTAACTTCTCTGATTCTTACATTTCTTATTACAAAATGAGGATTACAAGCATTTCTGCCCTGTATACTTCATCATCTCTTTGTGAGTGAGGACCATGATGAAGGAAGATGATGTAAACACACTGTATAAATTATTGTATTATTATCATTGTAAAATTGTCACTTTACAACAAACTCATGGTTATCTAAAACGAAGCTTAAAGAGGCAGCATGTTTCCTTTAGACATGAGGGTCAGCTAGCACAGAGTATGTCAGAAGGCTGTCTTAACACCTGTGACATGGGTCACTATGTCCCACCTCCAAAACCTGAATTTGATGTGTGCTAGTAATCAACTCCTATCAGTAGCAAGAAGTCCAGGCCAGCTGCTGCTCTGACTGCTTCTCTCTGAAGTTCAGGGCATTTCTTAAAAATGACTATATACTAGAGGTTTGCCTTTTGCTTCTGCCTTGACCTCTTATTTTCTGCTTAAACTTTGCTTGGGCACTTTTTCTGATGTCAAATCAAAGTCTCATACCTTAATCTGTCTCCAGCAAGCATCCAAGGGAGCAGGTCAAAAGGAAGCAAGAAAGGTAACATCTGTCAGCCTGTAAAATCTATCTGGAAAAGGACTCAGCCTGTAGGTTAACTTATTTCAGGAAAACATCAGTAAAACAGGAGATTAAAGCAGAAGTCAGGGGTCAATTAATCCTTGTAGAATGCTTCAGAATGGACATCTTTTTCTTTGCAAATTTTGATGCTTTATGGAAATATAGCTACCTTGAAAAAATATTGATTTTATATTTGTATATGAATCTAAGACCAGAGAGTCGCTTTTTAGTGGCAGAATTCTTTATTTGGCCCTCAGCAATCCAGTGACTGGAGTAAATTGCACCAGTTTCCAAGGGTCAATGCTGTAAGCAGTTTGAGGCTGATTTGACTCACTCTAGGTAAGGGTGAGCATCTGTCAAAAGGAAATTATGTCTGACTCGGTTCAGGAGAAATGGCCTAACTGAAGTCTGTAAATTATTCTTCCAAATAGAGGTCTACATCCTCCTGAAATTTTAGTACTGTTTGGGTATGAGAGCTCTGTGGGTGGCACAGATCTTAAAAATCTTGATCCCTGACTTAATATACTTCTTGATGCTGACCCGTTATTTAACTTCCCTCTATGTCTTATTATTCATTTGAAATCCACTTTCCTGGTCATGTCTTCATGCCCTTGACCTGAATACAACTGCTGTCTTTAAGCTCACAGGAAACTCCAAGAGTTCAGGTTGAAAGGAAACAGTTTAGTATAATGAAACAAGCATGAATGGGAAGACAGTATATGTCAGTCACAGTTTCTTGATTAACATTCTTAGCCAAATATATCAATTATACATCTTTTTCCTCACTTATGAAACAGAGGAGCTGGACAGGATGGTTAAAGAAGTTCTCAAATATAATTAAGGAATAGTCTAGAGCAGAAGTTCAGATTGTGGGCTATGAGGTCAGACCACTTGTGTGTTCAATTCTGTCTCAATAAAATTATTATTGTATTACCTTTGTCAAATTGTTTACTCCCTCTAAACCTTTTTTACACCCTCTTTTTATTATGGTGATAATAGAAGAAGATAAATTGAATCTTGCAATAGGCACTGGGGATATAAAAGTAAAAAATATATATAACTCCTATATTCTGAAACTTTCATTTTACTTGGGGAAAGTAAGCAAACAAACAATACAAAAAAATAGTGGAATTTGTTTTCTTGTTCTTACTGGTAAGTGACAGAAAGGAAATAAACAGATGCTTTAAGAATTGTAGTGTGAAGGGCATCATTTTAAGCAGGGTTGGAGAACCCCTCTCTGTGGTGATGCTGTCAAAGGACCTTCATGAAAACTGAAAAGAAACTAGGGAAATAATTCTCTAGAATCATAGGCCAGTAAGTGCAGACCTCATGATGAATTTTGATCAGTTGGAGCAAAAAAAAAAAAAAAAAGTGGAGGAGAGGTAGGTGGAGGGGGAGGAGGAGGTGGAGAAGGAGGAAGAGGGGAACAAAAACAACAAAAATGTGGATGAGTGAGCCATACATAATAAGAGCTATGTCAGCTTGATAATGAATTTGGATGTTTTTCCAGGTGCAGATCCACACAAAGGGTGTGATAGCACATCTGGTATACATTTTTTAAGTTGTGATCTGGTTGATGTGCAGAGTAAGGTTAGCCATATCAGAAGATTGAAGGTCTTCAGTTAGATCAATAATGCAATGAATTAGGGCAGAGATCATTCTGGTTGAGACTAGGAAGATGGCAGAGGAAATGGGGAAAAACGTGAGCTGTATTTTCACAATATTTAAAGCCAATATGACTTGATAGGGAATATATTTATATATTATTATTACTATAAACATTATGATTCATAAGGTAAACATCTGTCATTTATGAATTTCGAGTTAAAAATTTCCTTTGAAGCATTTCATTTGTACAAATATTTTCTTAGATTATAACCCAGCTTTATTTAGTTTCAGAGCTACCTTTAGCACTACATCACTGATGAAAAAGTATCTTTTTAAAATTATCATTAAGTATATTGAAAGTGGAGGATTAATTTTTGATAGAACTTATTCCTAATTGTATATGTAACCATGTATAGATTAATGATGAATTAAAATATAATGGTATAAAAAAACTGCAGAAAATTTCTTGTTCTTCAAGACCATAATATTTCAAATAGATGGTCTCATCCCTCCAACCTTCCCTTAAAAAATACAGTGGAATAGAATTGATAAGAAATGTTCACTGCCCATTCTGAAGATAGGTATTGTCTGCTTATACTTACTTGAAGTTTTATGTGTGTGTTTCTGGGTACACATATGTAAGTTTGTGTACAGGTATGTATAGTTGCATATTTTTGTGTATTGGCTTGCTGTGTCAAACATACTTTCAAACAAAATTAATTGAAAAATAATATTCTCGTGTGTATTTATAATCTGCCTGTATTCTTCAGGTTTTTGCTTTTCATGTGGCAGGCAGATTGACCCTGTTCATCCATTGTGGCTCACACACACCACGACCTTAGGTACGTCGTCTCTTCACTGCCCCACTCAACACCTCCATGATAATTTTGTCTTAAGAATTCTAGTTTCCCTCACATGGCATGTTCTCAAGAGAAATTATTATACAGAATGAAAGGCTACTGCTTAACCAAATGAACGAGTGATAGGTATCTGAAATTGGCCCTTTTTTTATAACTCTGATCATAATAGATCCTTTCTAATTTTAATTCTTCAAATTTCTATCCCTCAATCTAACCATAGATGTTTGGAGCCTTGATATTGAGATTGTTTCAAACTTCAAGGGTGGTTTATACTAATAAGCAGTCAATCTAAAATTTATTATTTTAATATTTTATTTTGTAAAGAATCATCCTATTGTGATAATATATCAGCATATATATATTTACTTGAAAATGGCATACACACCTATATTGATACTTACCGTGATATTATTAACCTATAAAAGTATATTGGAAACTGCATCACAATAATCACAATATATCTGTATAATTATTACAGCAATATTTGTGAATGACCTATCGAAACGAGCATATTTGACAGCTTTTGTATTTTATTTTTCAATCTTTTACCATAAAAGGAATTCTGTATTTCAAGCTAAGTAAAGTGAACATATATATTTGTGGAGATTTCAATAGGAGAGCATATTAAAGATTGCTTTAATACTATTTTATTTAAAATTTCAAAGACTGTCTTAATTCCACAATTTTACCAAAAATGCAAACACATTATTTAAGATCCTCAAGTTTTGCTCATTCTTTAAAAATAAAAGATATCCAAGAAGCAAATGTGTGGCATATTTATAGTATCTGCTAATTTCGCTATACTGAAAGCATTAGAGTAGCTATTTGACTATAATTTTTACAGAAATATAAAGCACATTACTTTATCATTTTTGTACTGCTTTTTAACTTTTAAATACAGGACATATACTGTTTAAAGACAAAATTCAGAGAAGTTCAGGTTTAAAGACTTCCTGTATGAACATTATCATGGTTTTTTTTCAACATTTTTACAAATTTTTAGTGAAAGAAAAAAAAACCTTGCTTATAATTTATTTGTGTAGAAATAAAAAAATGTTTTTTTAATTTCCACTTGGACAGTATATCTTGTTAAAAAAAGAAAAAGCTGAAACAAAAAGGGTCTGTTGCCCTTTTCATGCCTAAGGGGAAATGTTTAAAACGAGGAAGGCGACATATAACTCAAAAACAAACACACACACATACACAGACATTTAAAACTATATGTGAATTGACATAGAGAGCAAAAGGAACTTTTTGGGTTAGAGCAAAAGAATTAAAATTGAAAGTGTCATAGAATAAGTACAATATGTCATATATTAAATATTATGGATTGCCTAAACATGAGTTTCTGTCACTATGATTATGTAGTATATCCTGTATGTGACCTACGGAAACTAGAAAATAATAGACATTGCAATTACACCATTTAATAATACCCATGCTAATGGATTAAATGAGACCGATCAAGAAGTAAACATATCATCACTAGAAACAATCAATGAGAAGATCCAGAGATAGAGAAAGAGAAAGACAGAGATTCTGACTCCTTAAAATCTAGCTCCTTATTTATGAATGACAGATACATTAAAATTCTTCTTTTTCCTTAGTAGAAAACGCCTTCAAATATTCAGGTAACCTAGCCTATTTAAGAATTTTCATAGAAAATACAGTAAAATATACTAAAAGCAGGCAAGCCAAAGCTTAGTAATACTCTCCTTCCCTGGGTGGGGACAAGTAAATGCAATGTCGCCCTTGAGATGCAACACGCTCGTGGTTACAGGTGGTGTTGCAGTGCTCTGTGAGAGCTCTTGACTTTTTTTGAAGGGCCTTTTCTTCTGAAGGGGCAAGACAAAATGTGAACAACAAAAGATTATTCCCTGGGCTGACAACTCAATTTCGATTTCCCCACTTCTGAACTAGAAGGGATATTTGAAGATAAAGACATAATCATAGGCCAAGAAAACAAATTAAACTGTGTCTTCGAAAGCTCCTTATGCATAGGAAAATATGCTAAATAAATTCATACGTTGGAAGCCATTGTTTTCCTCCCCACATTTTATCTAGGATTGTTTTAACAGATCAACCTAGGTCTTCAGATAAAATGTGATAGGAATGATATGAACTTACACATTTTGATAGGCTAGAGCTTTCTGATCCTATCATTCTGTGCAAGTTAGAAAATATATTAATCAAATAGAAACCATATGCTAAGCATTTGCAAAAGAAATGACACCTACATGAATAAAAGCAATTTTATTTGTGGCTACATAGGGTTGTTGAAGGAATCACCTAAAAATCCCCTGTATTCTCACATTAGTTACCTTTTCTCTCATCAATCTTTTCAGTGCATGCTTTCTATACATATCACTGTTTTGTTTGTTTGTTTGTTTTTGTTTTTAGTTATAACATGGAAGTAAAAATGAGCTCTTAAAAAATGTTAAAACATTTCCTATTTCCTCTGGCATGATTCAGGCTTCACTGTTAGCAAGAATTCTGTAGGGAACCATTTGTTTGTAACTGGCTTTCCCACACCTGTTGTTAAGTGAAGCTAATGCATAAAGTATCAAAACATGTAGGAAAGTTGAAACAGGAACCCACTGAATTATCTTCATCCCTAGAAGAGGGATATTTAGTTTGTGGAATCAGAAGTGCAGCAGACTGTGTTAAGTAGAAGCTCAGACTTTTTTCATCCACCACCATGAAGGATGCAAAAATAGCCCAACAGGTTAAATTCTTTTCAAATCTTATGTCTCTGAAGTCATTCATTCATTCACTCATTCATTTTTAAAATTTATTTATTACATTAATTTAGAATCTATTTGTATATCCTAGTTCATAGGATATATGAACTAGGATATAACAGTGGGAAAAATAGTCCTAACTCTGATGGAATTTATCTCTATTGTAATTAGATGTTTAAAACGTATTATTTACTCAGAAGAGGAAGCACTCAAGAAAAGCAGGCTTGGGAGGTGGGGTGAGGAATTTCAAAATTTAAGATGCTATTAGATATGCAAGTGGATATGATATATTAGAAATTGAACGTTTCTGTCAAGTTTGGGGAATTGATCCATACTAGAGATAAAAATTGGTGAGGCAATTATATGTCTGTTGTTTAAAGCCCTGAGACTACACGTGACATGTTTCCTAGATTATTAAAAAAAAATAAATAAAGAGGTCCAAAATCTTGGCCTCTTCTTAATTGTGAGGTTTAGCAGAAGTATTAGAAAAGGAGACCAAGAAGAGGTTTCAGTAAGGTAGGAGAAAATCTAGGGACTCTAACACTGTAGAAGCAAAAGGAAGAAATCTGAAGTGAGAAAGAGAGATCAACTATTTAAATGCTCCTGTTTGGTAGAGAAGTATTATGCTATTGAATTTAACAATGTGGAGATCACTGATCTTAGCAAGGCACTTTGAGTGGAGTTTTAAAAACAAAGTGCTGACTAAATTTTGTATAAAAGGAAAAAAAGAGACAAAATGGAGATAGTATAGATAATGCTTTCCCCAAATTTTGCTTTCAAGGAAATAAGAAAATTGTGTAATAACTGGAGAGAGAACTCAGGGTCAATATCAAGTGTGTTCAAATATCTAAAGAAAGGAGACAGATATGTATGAAAGGAAAAGACCAATGGAATATTTTTCTTGAGAATGTAAGAGAAATGAAATTTGATGTAAAAGATTACTTGGAACTTGATGGGAGAACAGATATGATAATAAAAAGGAGAGAGAAGTCAGGTAAGACAGGGATAGATGTAACTAGATGAGGAAATGTGATGGAAGCCTACCAAATATCTCTTCTGGTTCTTATCTTTGCTGAGAAGAAGTGTGATCATCAGTGGAGAGTTAGGATGAGGAAGTGATGGAGGCTTCAGATAGAAGAAAGTGTCAAAGTACCAGCTAGTAGAGAAGAATATTTAATGGAGCAGAATTGTAAAGTTTCTGCAATACTAGGAGCCCTTTTCAGGGTAAAAATTGTAAATTTAATGAGAAACCAGTATGGACAACAGTGTGATTGTGTTTTCAGTCATTTGAGTTCCATGGACACAAGCATGAGCAGACAAAGAGTCAGATTTTATTCCTGTTAATATTTAGTCAAATGATTTATTTAAGTATTGAAGAAGAGAGAAGTAAGCAAATGATTTCAGCATACGTACAAGGTAATTCTCTTAATAATTGCACGTGGAGGAAAGAAGACATAATGGATGCAAGGTGTTAGAAAAAGAAGGTAAGATCACTGGACTATAGTTCCTGGGATAAAGAATTGTTAAATTAAGATAATAAAGTGAATGAGCTGTAAGGATTCAGTCATTGAAGGAGTGATGCCTGCAAATTGAAGGAGCTGAAATTATTGTTAGGACAAGGTCTAATGGATGACCATTGTAGTGAGGGGTTGAGGTAGGAACAGATCAATACCTTTGTAGAAGAGGAAGTCGAGAAAAGAGAAACCCAGAGTACTAAAAGGGCCATTCACATAGATTTATGATAGAATCGTTAGAAAGAATGAGTAAGCTAGAATTTTTTTTTAAAAGGAGAGCTAGATAATATGCATTCTCTTATAAATAGAGATTATATGCTAAATATGTCTACACATGCATCTGAAACAGCTTTTCTCTGTCAATATTCATCTGACTATAAAATCCTTGATGTATTCCCAGAAGTCGGGGCTTGTTTGCTCACTGCTTTCTCATCCTTACAGATTGTCAGAGAACCAAGAGTTCCAAAAATGGGATGTGCAGTGCAACCTTGTTGGTTTGCAAAGTGCTATACTTTAGCCTTTTTTTAGTTCCTAAAAGAAATTTAATTCCCAACAAGTGCAGAAAAATATGTACTGTAATAGTGTGAAAGACAGACTGGGTAGAGAACAGAATACGAAATTTAGAATTATCTTTTTTTTTTTTCTTTAAAGGAAGAGATATGAAATAGGACAGAGAGTACAATGAGAAAAAAAGAAAGAAAATAACAACTTAAAAGAGAGACAAGAAGGTATAGATATGTATATAGAAAAATAAGCACTCAGAAAGTCAGTTTGGAATGTACGCAGGCCAAGAAAAAGATGGGTAAAAGAGTTAATACAAAAAAAAAAAAAAGATAGAGATTGTAAAAGACTTGGGGACAGAAAGAAAGATTTTGAACAAAATTCTCTTATTTTGTGTTAAAAAATTTTACTCATGTGGCAGTGTCACATTCCTAGGTTTGAAAAGCTTACATTATCTCTGGCACTTGCCTAATAAACAAATATTAAAAAGATGACTTTTTAAACTCATCTGTAGTCTAACAGCACCAATGAATTTTAGAGTTTCTGCCTTAAATTGCTGTGTTTCTGCAAGCTTAAAGAAGCCAGTACCTGTATTGAAAGCAAAAAAAATTGGGAGTAAGTTCAATAGCCCTAATATCTATCTAGGTCTCAATTTTCATTATATTTATGGGGAACACATTCATCACAATTAAAAAAAAACATGTTAATTTCAGAGAAAAATAGAATTTTGTTTTGGAGTCAGAATTTTTTTTCTTATTAACCTATAAAACAGAGAAAAAGTAGCTGTAGATATGTGTTAACATTTTAACTAAATTGAAGTTATTTTGACAGATGAAATCACAACTGAGATTAGATTGGAAAGACATCAAATTATTATTGAAGAATCCATATAAGAAGTAAAACAAATTACTTTAATAATCAAATATTTGAAAGATTATGATGTTCTTAAATGATTCTTAGATATGACCAAGTTAGCAAAGCAATTGTTCTCAGTACTGTACCTCATGTGAGTTTATTGCCATTGTTTGCATAACACTTTCTGTCTGCTTTCAGATTTCAGTATTTGAGTACATAGTGAACCGATCCATGACTTCAGCATATATTTAACTTATATCGCTCAAAATCTGATATGTGACAAAACCTTGATCACTTTTTTTTTCAGATTTGTTTTTTTTAGTCTTGGATTTATTTTTCTTCTCAGGTTTTTATTTTTCCAGTTATATTTTTTTTGTCTATTAAACTTCAGAAGCTTCTTAGGATATGGATTTTTTTTGTTTTAATTCTATTTTTTTTTTTTATATTGCTAACAGTGATGGTCCTGATCTTCTTTAAGCATATAATGGATGTTATGTAATATAAGCAAGGCCTGTTCTATAAGCTTAGCACTAGGATTATGTCTGGCTTCATCCCACTCACTGCCTGAGCACACCAGGTGTCCTGTTATTGAACTGTTCTGAACTGTTTGCATTGACTATTTTACCTGTTATTTCTATTCTCATGCACCAGTGTCCCTCAGAGCTTTAGGGAGCCTTTTAGGCGGTAATGACCTGATCAATATTTTCTCCTTGATTGATAAGATTGTAGAACACAAAATGCTAAAGTGGAAAATTTGGAAGAGACTTTTCTATCATTTTTCACTTGAGTGGGGGAGTTTTTTTTTTATTTTTAATGTGGGTTATTTCCCACCCCAAAATGACTTTCCTTCTCTTTCCATCTTTCCTTTCCTTCTGTGTTGTAAGTCTGCTTCTTTGGGGTGTAAGCATGTGTGTTTCTTCTTTCTTGTTCTACATTTAGTTTTTTAACACACCCCATGCATGGTGTTTGACAGTAATACAATTAGGAATGCATGCTTTAGCACTAGGTCCCCTAAGTTGGAATCACAGCATTACTAATTATCAAGGGTGTGCATATGTGACCTTAGTAAGTCACTTAACCTGTCTGTGTTCCATTTTTGGTGTCCATATCTGGGGATGATAATTTTAGGATGTAACTGTTGAGACTTTTTAAAGACTAAATGAACTAATCTTTGCAAAGATCTTTGAATATTGCCTGGTATACACTATAAAACTCCTCTAGGTGGAAGTCCCCATTCTTGCCATCTTCTCTGTCCTTCTCATTATGCATCTGAAACTAATTTCTCCCATCTAAGCTTCTACTTCAGCCCTGTGCTTACTGTGAATAAGAAGCCTAACCAACATTACTCCTGCCACAGAAAGCCATCTTCATTTCATGTTCAGTAAAGCATCGGAAATATTGGAATCCAGAGATGAGCCTTTATGGCTATAATATGAAAATTTAATCTTATATTAATAAGTTTGGATGACTCCAAACTTAAAGAAACAGTGCCAATAAAAGGTATATCCTAGGCTATAAAATTTGACTCTCAGTAGTCACATTAGCATGCCAAGATGTAAGGTTCTGATATATCAGGGTCTTTCTCAATTTAAATGCCCTTGTAAATCATGCAGGAGGTGATTCTCGGTTTCTGGGTTTCAGAAGCCAAGGAAAACAATGCTGAGAACTAATCAAGATGTGTGCTTGTTCATTAATTCATTCATCTATTCAGTCAGTAACTAGTGCATGCCTACTCGGAGGGAGTTAGAGAATTAAATTCCTTAAAACCTAAAAGCTTATGCATAGTTATGGAGACCTGACTATCTATCTATCTATCTATCTATCTATCTATCTATCTATCTATCTATCATCTATCTATCTGTCCATCATCTATCTATATCTATCTATAAATATATATAGATACATATCTATATATACATATATGTGTGTGTGTGTGTGTATAAATTAAAAATCAACAAGGCAAATTGTAAGTGCATGAAAATGCTCAAAAGCTACCTATAATGCCCCTGTCTACTCTAGGCTGGTGCCACCTGAATCTTCATACTTGCTACTGATATCTTTTATTGTCTGGTTCTCCTAGGATCCCTTTTATACTACTGTTTCATTCTTTTTATTGCTTAACTCCATTCCCCACAGAAAACATTCAAGCCAATCTTATGAGTCAGTCTCTTTCCTGACACCTGTTCTGTCAATGTGTTTAGCTGCACTTTTCTGTTCATATGTAGTACAGAGCATTTACGGGCCATCAGGAGCTATGCTGGTGCCAAACTAAACCTCAGTGACTAAGGAACTTGCTTCAAAGGCCTATATTTTCTGTTGTCTAGTTCTGAGGAATTAGTGACTCATCACTATGAGAATGTTTGTCACAGAAATGGGTCAGGGCCATTTTTCTTTCAAATTGGTCATAGAAAATATGAACAAATGCGCTTTTAGTAGTCTTGGAGAATCCCACTGATTACCAAAGCTTAGAAAACATTTTTCTTTTGTAGTATTGAATGATATTCCGAGGAATTCTAGATTATTTCACTGCATATTTAGGCATCAAACCACTTGTATGAAAGGCTGAAACCTAAAAAACAATAAAAAAAAAATGGAATAGTTTCTTTCATCTCAGTTTCTGGAATTCCCAGGGAGTCCTTTGCTTCAGTTGTAAAATGGTTCTCATGCACAAGCTGAAGGTGAGGATTAGTTGGGGGAACATGTGAAAACAGCTCAGCAGAGCCTGATGCTGAGCAGCCAATAAGTTTATTAACAGATCCTGAGGTACATGGTTTGCATTCAGCTGAGAGAGAGTACATTACAGTACCAGCTTTAGGCTCTTAGCTTCCCAATCCAGTCATGTGTCTCTTCCTGGTGTTTTGCTCTGTTTTTTTTTTCTTTTTTTTTTTATTCTTAGTCATATTTATTTTTTAAAAAAATATTCTATCAAGTATTTTGTTTCTGGGCACACTGCATTCTCTGTTGAATAGAACATTTAGAAAAATTAGTTAATTTTCCCATGTGAAATTTACATACTGTTTGGCAATTTCTAAACCAAATACAAAAGCAAATAGATTTGCCTGTGTCTAGGATTCCCATCTTTTATTTTGTTTAACAAATCTTATATGGTTTGTAATAAAGCTTTTCATCCCAGGCCCAGTTCTAAGTGCTTGCAAACAGTAATTCATTTACATCAATTGCTTCTGGTGCTGCAAAAAATAATAATTATACGTTAGTAAGCTGCATATTTAGTAAAATTCTGTTTTAATAATACTCATTTTAAATAATATTTGGGTGCAATTTAATTCAATTTAAGTATCTCTGGACTGCAGCCATGGAAAGCCCTGGGGGTCCTTGGCAGGTAATCTAGAGGAGGCTTTGTCCTCCTCACAGTGTTTGGGTATTGCTTCAGCTTCTCCATGGCAATAAATCATGCAGCATAGGGCCTGTTGTGCTGTGTTTTCAGGAGCTCTGCATGATCAAAGAGCAAGTTGTGTAAATAAATTGATTTATCTCAAATAAACACAATAAAATAGAGTGAATTTAATAGACATAAAATCTCTTGTAGGCTTAGTGGCCAAATTCTCTTTTTTAAGGCTCAGAATAACAATAAAGCAGAATTTAGAAAAGGTATGCCCTCACCTGGGTCAGAGACAGAGGCTTGCAATTTATTTACAATATCAATAAATAAATGTTCACATTATATAAATTGTTTGGTATTCTAGGGATACACTGAGACTCAATTTCTGAAGCATTTCCTTCTCATCTATGTCAAATCCATAATCTCTTTTTCTAAAAATAAGGGTTTTTGTAAATACATAGTGCTGACAAAATTGCACTTATTCATTAGAAAGCAGCTAAACTCCAGTGGCATTCATCAAAGTATGATTTTACTAAAATAATCTATATCACAATAATTTTTATCTTTGTTTTTATATTTTGTTTTAGAATAATGTATCTTTAATGGTAAAGGAAATAATTTATGTTATTATTATTGCTAAGGAACTGAATATATTTGTACATTTAAAGAGTCTATATAGTATAATGCTTGAGTTTAGTATTTAGAGTTAGAAACTTCAAGTCCAGGCTCCACCATTGTGTAGCCTTTTGACTTTGGCAAGTCATTTAGCTTCCTTATGAAGTTAGTAGAAGATTCAGTGCTACCTCATAGATTATCATGAGGATGAACTGAGTTATTGCATGTAAACCATTTAGGATGCTACCTGGAATGTGTTTGGAGAGAATTGCCTAAATCTCTTTCACGTTTCTGGACATCTTCTGAACAAGAGGCATTGGCATCCTTATATGCACCATGGATCCGAAATAGAATAGAGATGAATAGAACCATAGATCATAGAGATCGAATCTTCCTTCATGGAAGAGGGAAGATTTATTTCCTTACCAGTATAATAAGATAATGTCTCCATCTGTGGAAAGATTGAGATTATCTCTAAGAGCTAGCTTTAAATGATTAGGTTTTTCTAAACTTGGAATTCCTTAGCATATACACGTGTATGTGCAGCATACATGTGAGCTGTTTCACATGGTCCCAATGACACTTTTTAGGCAAGGAAAATTAATGTGACCATGAAGCTCATACTGCCTGCTGTGTCCTGAGTAATGGTGCCCTTGTCTCTGAGTTAGAAATCCCATATTGCTTACCACCATTTATAAACCCTTTTTAGCCGTTAGCTTACAAACAAGGGAAAATTTGTCACAGTTATGAATTGCATAATTAGCATTTAGTAAATATTAGCTATAATAATTATAATAATTACTATTATAATAATTATTATATCATCTAAAGAAGTCATAATAAGAAATACTCAGTGTAAAATTTCTAGCACTATCAAGACCAGTAGTGTGTCAATTGAGTAAAATGGTTCTGTAGCAATCAATTTAATGTTAATTTTTCTTTTTCTTCTTTTATGAATAGTACAATGTTTAATCAAACTATGCACTAGCTATTTGACTTCTTTATTTAAATAAGTCCTTGTGCAGTTGTTTTCTATATTAAAAATAAATTTTTTATATTATTTCTTAAAAAGTAATTTTTACTAGCTATGAAATTTTGAAATCTCTAGGCATATTCTCCTAAATAAAATAAAACACAACACCACCCTCCCACACACACACTCACACAATAGTAAATAAGATTTGAAAATTGAATCACTGATTTTGATTTTGGTAGCAAAAGGAAACTTCATGCAACACCAAATCTTTTGTTAACTCTTTACTTAGATGATAAATAAAAACAGTAAAATCATACTTAAGAATTTATTTTCTTGCATATATAATATAGAGTAATCAAAAATGGCTCTTGTTTGCCATGAAAGTTGACAACTGGGGCTTCTGAATAAAAATGTTAGCCTTATATCAACTTCGGTTGCTGAATATCCTTTTGCTTTTTTTCTTTTACAAAATTGAGAAAAATCTTTTTTACCAAAGATAAATAATTATATGTAATCCGTGTTTTAAGACCACATGTGGCAAACTCAGGATACTTTTCTATTAAACAGGGTGATCAAAGCAGCTTTATTCTGATGTCAGCACAAAAGTGAGTTAACTCTAATTAACTTACAGTGAACGAGTGTGCCCATGTGCTAAAACATACTCGACATTTCATTTTTATTATAGTTTTAAAAATTAATTTAAAAATTATTACTGTATGGTACAAATATCATACAAATGAAGTTAGGAGCAACGATTTATTGTGTCTCTAAAGCTTCTCTAAGTTCAGCAGACTATATTTCAAAAGTCACTTTGCCAAATATAGAGTATATGGGCAGTTTTCAAATTGTGTTCCCTTGAGGAGTTGTTGGTCATGCATGCATTTAGATTCTTGCTGGGCTTCCATTATCTTTAGCCTCCTCCTCTCTGTGTTCTTATGCCCACTCAGCTGTCTTCATCTAATTATATCTTTGTTTCCTATACTTAGCTGAATTTTAACCTGGTATTAGATGACTCCAAATATCCTGTCAACATTTAAAGTGCTAAAGTACTAATTTTTAAAATATGAAAAAGAGGAAAAGAAAGAAAGGAAATAATCCAATGAAACATTTATAAAATAGAAATGAACCTGAGTAGGGAGACAGGAGAGAATACATTGTGGAATCTTAGTTTAGTGAAAAGAATCTAATGTTAAAAGAGCATACCTCTTAAAGCTTACCTCTCCTAATATTGTCCCTCTAATCAACTAAAGAAATATGTATATCTGTTATTGTTAATAAGTATTCATTGTTAATTAATGATTGAAAAGCCATTATATTTATAACTTTTCTCAGTGTAGGAGAGTTATATCGCATAGCAGAACATACAAACCAACTATGGCATTGCCCCCCAGGGAAATAATTCTTACAGTTTCTCTATAAAACACACTTTTCCTGACTGTTCAGCACATAATACAACTCAGAAGTACTGTGTCTCACTACAGGATGGTGTTGCACTTGATCTGCAGCCATTTTTCCATAAGAGGAGAACAACAGCTTTAGGCAGTTGTCAGAATTTCTGCGTCTAAATATGACTCAGAAGCTATTCTTTTGAGAAGAGTATATTATGATCTAAAAGGAAATCCTTCAAATACGGTTTTAGATTGTTAAAGGTTTTTGAGCCTGATATTTAGGGCTTTATAAATAACTGCATTGTCAGTTTGTATACTATCCAGTTCAGTTCTTTGGCCTGAGTTAGAGATTAAGGGATAAGAAGTATAGAGAGCTGAGCCTATCCAGCTTTATCATAACTACTCTTTGAGGATGTATTCTTATATTTTTATTAGAGTCCAAAGTCTAGAATCATAGACTCTGCATATTTTCTCTGTATGTGTGAAGTTGGAGGTGTCGTAACAAAGGGAAAACAAAGTCAATCCTTACATAGGGACCAAGATATTTAAGGGAAATAATATATTTCTGATGTCTTTTAATGTGTAACAACGCAACCCATACTAACTGGTGTAAAGCAACAAGCTTTGTTTTTATGCTCAGTTTCCATGGGTCAGAAAATCAATCAGAGCACAGAAATCATGACTTACCTCTGCTGTGCATATTTCGGGAGGCTCATAAGTGAAGACAAAAGTTTGGGGTGACCCAACTAATTGAGTGCTGAAAGCATCTGAAAGCTTCTTTACTCACACATCTTGGGTTGAGATTGAGACGACGTGAAGGCTTGTTAATTGGAGTGCCAATACGTGGCCTCTTCTTGTGACCTGGGCTTCCTTGGAATATGACAGTCCAAGGATTTCATGGTGGTTCAGGGCTCAAAAAGCAGAGAGGAAATTGCAGAGTTTCCTAAGACCTTGCCTTGCAAATCACTGTGTCACACCTGATGTAAACCATTCCTCAAAGCAACCACAAGTCTCCCCAGATCCAAGAGACAGTATGAAGATACCACTTTTATATTAAACAACTGTTACACAGTTTGTATTAAAACTGCCATCAGATCTAAATTTTAAAAAATGGGAAGGGATATCTTACCAATGAGTTTAAAATATTGCAATCTATAATTAACTTGGGGGTGAATCAATTTTTTCCTCTTTCTCCAAAATAACTTACAATGTGGGAGTATTGGAGACATTTTTAACTATAGTGGGAAGGTATATAATGCTTTTTTGGTCCAATTTTTGGATTCCTTAATAATTATGTGTTCTTCAGGAGAATAATAGAAAAATAAATGCTTTAAGGCTAGAGAAATTAGACACAGAGAGTTTAAACAAATTCTCAAGGATGAAAGAACAATTCTCAGGTAGAAAAGTAAGATTAAAAGTAAATTCACTAAAGTACATAGCATCTCAGTGACTTTAAATTTTTCTGTCACAAGTCCACCAGGATCTTGTTAAAAACAGACATAGGGAAGAGGTTCGGGTTGATTTTTATGGCAAAAACAGGTATGACAAGATCAAAGATATATTAGACTGCATTATATCATTTGATGCTTATATGACAGGACAATCTCTTGTAACATCCACAAAATTCTTTAACTGAAGAAAGTTTGAAACTTCTATATTTAGCATTTGTGAACATTTCGATCATTTTTTGAAAAGCCCTATTTTGTAGTAATTTCAAGCTCATTTAACCATGTGACAACCTGATAGAGAGTGGCATTATTACTGCTTCAGTTGACCAATCTAAAGCAGAATACATGTGAAACGTGAATAGAAAAAAATGTTTTTATTTGCATTCCTCTATTAAAATATTTCCACTGGAAGTACATTCTAACAGAGGGGTGGGATTAATTACTCTGACTGAAAGAAATGCTCTCTCCTTGCAAACCAAGATTACTAGTTGTGACAATTCACCAAGAGAAAAATAATTCATCTGTGAAACTGTGTTGATTCAGCAATATTCTCCATCTTTTAACTTTTCTACCTTACTGCTGTAAAAATGATGTGATGTTAGCATTGTCTTTCTCCTTAACAAAAAACAGATAATTATAATAGACATTTGCTCTAGCCAGTGGTTTTCAAGCATTTTGATTTTAGAACCTTATTTTTTTTGTCAGTTTCAAGTATATAATGTATTGATTAGACATTTATACAGTTTATGAAATGATGCCCCTGATTATTCTATCTTCTCTCTGGTTCTACACACAGTCATTACCTTATTGCTGACTGCATTCCCTATGCCATGCTCTGCATCCCCATGACCATCTATCAACTACTAACTTGCATTTCTTTAACCCTTCACCCTTTTCTCCCAGCCTCTCCTCTCTGGCCATCGTCCAATTATCCTCTGTATTTGTGGGTCTGTTTTCAATATTTTTCTTTTCATTCCTTAGACTCTGCATGTCAGTGAAATCATAAGGTATTTATCTTTTCTGTCTGACTTATTTTGCTGAGCATAATCACCTCTAGGTCCATATATGTCCTTGCAATTGATGTCATTTTTTTTAATGGTAGCCATATTACTCAGAACTTTTTTATATTTTAAAAGTGATGAAGACTTTAAAGAGCCATATTTTTAATAGGAGCTTTCTATATTGATGTTTATTGTATTAAAAATTAAAACCGAGTAACTTTATGTGAATTTCTCTCTTCATACTTTACCAACATAGATTTTAAAAATTATTTTTACCAATTTAGTAAGCAAAAAATATGCCATTTTAATTTCAAATTTTTCTAATTATAACTGAGGTCACATGACTTCAAAATATTTTATATTTTGTGGTAAAATCTATATATTTCAAAATTTTATATTGAGTTTGAATTTTTTTCACGAAATTGTTTAAGATAATTGACAGTTTGTTCATGAGATGAATGTAAATTTTCTCTAGTTATTTTTGACAAAACTCTATCTTGTTGCTTTTTATAGATATTATTTATTTATTTACTTGGATTTATTAGCATTCTTGTTTTTTTCTAGTTTATAATTATAATATTTTTTGTCACTTCATGTCACAAAAGTTTAATTTGTTTTGCAAGTGCATTTTTGATTATACCTAAATTTTTGGCCTCTTCAGAATTTATTTTTAAATCATGTTTGAGTTAGCAATCTAATTTTATTTTTTTTTCTAAATGACTAACCAATTGTCATAATACCATTTTGAACTAATTTTTTTTTCCATTTCTTTGAAATCATATTTTCATCTTGCACTAAGTCCCCCTTTGGTGTTGCATGTGTGTGTGTATGTGTGTTTAATTTGTTCTCTGACCCTTAATTTCAAAGATGAAAGAGGAAAGTTTATATATCTTGTCTAATCCATATTACTAATGAAGAGCAATCTGTGTAAACATGCTCTGGACAGATGGTCATTTTTGAGGAAACAATGGTAGTGGCAGCAATAATATTAACCGGGAAGCTGGAACCAAAACTATATCTTTTCATATCCACTCTACACGCCACACTTGCTCATTACATTGTTCTCAATAAATTTTATCTCTTTTATTATTGCTTATTTAAAATAGCTTAAATTAAATGATGAGTTTGCTTATCATTTTTGATACCTCAATTATCTAATAAAATTCAAAAGCAAAATAGGATTATCTATAGTATATCATGACTTGTAACTTTCAAGTTTTAAAAATAGCAACATTTTAACCAGTTTTACTATGGTACGGTAAATATTATGTTACAGAAAATAATATATTCTAATGTGTGTCTGCAATTGTTTAAAATGGGTTTTAAGAGAGAAACTAGAACCATTAAGTAATCTATTTATGCAGAATTTGCCACTTATTAGTCTTAATTGTTCCTGCTTATAGTATAGAAATGACCATTCTCCGAACATAAGGGAAAAGAGAAGAGAATGAACATAGAGATACTTTGATATGCTTGATTTTTATAGGCCTATTTCTTTTTTCAATTTTTGTTTCTTTGATTATTTCCATTTATGTATAGAAAACACAAGCCAGAAAACCTGTCCATATTTTGTAATCATTTGTGTTACCATTATTTTTTGTTCATATTAGATCAGAACTTCAATCATATATTCAAAGTAGAAATGAGTATTCTTTCTTCATCACACCAATTATATCTGTAAAAATTTAAATAGAATAACTGGTCCATTACCATAAGTAAAATCTTAATTTTAATTTTATTTACATGGTGGTTTTGAGAGCTCTTTATACTGATTCAAGGAATGCTCTAATTTTGATAAAGTAGTTGTAAATATATATATATATATATATATATATATATATATATATATATATATATATATATAACCTCTCACCTCATTTATTTATATTATGAGATTTGTTGACTTATTTATCAAAATTTTTTATAGTTGATTTTTGTTGGAGGACGTAGATTTGTGCAGCTGTTCATGCACTACTGAACAAACAGAAGTGATCTTTGCTTTATTCTGTATCTGTAAGTCTTTATATAGTATGGCCAGACCTAAGCATATGTCATGATGAATTATGTTTGCTAACTCATGAAGAAATTGTTGTGGCATATTATATGTTGTCCAACATTTTCCCAAGATTTTATATGTTTTAAAACCTTATTTCTCATACATAAAAAATCTGATGACAGAGTTCAATAAAATCAAATTCATAAATTCTAAATAATTTTTAAATGTAAATATCAGTTCTCATTTTCTTGAACTGTGTCGATTTTCTGTAGTCAAATTGTCATATTGGAAACTATTCACTTTCTGAAATTGTCCAATTTAAATTAGAGATGCAGGCTGGCACTAATATATTTTGATAAAGTACATTCATGTCCTAGAACATGTACTCGTTTTCATTAGTACATAAAATTCTTCCTATTCGAAAGATGATTCTAGAACATCAAGGCACATGTCATTTTAGAGAATTATAATATTGCTCACTTTTCAATAGGACTATGAATTACTAAAAACAGGATTTTTATTTCTAGCCCCTTTTTTCCACAACCCTCTTCTCTCTTTCACTATACAAGGCTTAATGCCTATTAGTACTTAGCCATCACGGAGGCTTCATTCAAATTTGTTCAGTTGCATCAAAGAGCTAAGTGATAAAAATGGATTTTTGAGCACATTATGTAATGCATTATAGTTCAGCATGTATTTTTAGAATATCAATCTATACACTCTTCTAGGTATTGAAGAAATGTGACAATAAATAATGTAGTGCTCTCCATTCAAAAAGCTTATAATTGTAAGTTTTTGCCTTAATAAGATGTATATTAGTGTGCACTTGTATCCGTTAGTTCTTGTTGACTCATGAGAGGGAGGTAAACAATGAGTATCACTTGCTACCTTTATATAGGATAAGACATTGCACCTCTGAGACTTTGTCCAAGTCTCAGAAGCATAAATTGGGGACATGAAAATGTAAAACCAGACTTTTAAAATCTTAACCTAAAGTCTTTTCTGTTATTCTAGACTAGCTCATAGTTAAGAAGCTGAGCCCTTCAGTTACTTAGAGTAGTTTAAATCTTCAGGGCTATGATCCTAAAAGAAGATATAAATGTAATTTTTAAATCCTCACTGTCTAAATAAATTGAAAAATACAGGAGAACAAAAATATCCCAGAATATATTTGACATGAAAGATTCCTCAGTTTTTAAAGCGCGTACAATAGTGAATTTTTTTTCTTTTTTCTTTTTCTCCTTTTTTTTTTTTTGCAAGGCAATCTGGTTGACCTCACAGATCACAAAGATCTTGTCAGCTGACAGTCTATTATTTTTTATTTGTTATTCCTACAGCCCCAGTTTTCCTTGGTGGTCTCCCATTCAAGTGCTACCCGACCCAACTCTGCTTAGCTTCCAAGATCAGATGGAATTGAGCTAGTTCAGGGTGGCATGGCCATAGAATAAAAACAGTGAATTCTAATCACTATTATGTCGAGATATTTTTTTTTCTGATCCACAGTAAACTGTTTAAAAAGGCAGTAATAATAATGTCACCATGTTTCAGGTGCATCAAACTGAAAAAAAAAACATTATTTTGAAACTATGAAATTAACTTAAAATGTAGACATGATATATGTTGATATCTATGTCATGCAGCTGACATATTTTCTCAAAATAGTTTGGAACATTTTTAGGGAATGAGGATTGCACTGATTATTAATGTATACTGTTTAGCAGAATATTAATTAAAACTGCTTATAGTGACAGTGCCATCTTGATTAACATGTGCATGTTGCACAGTTCTTTATTTGGCCTTGTCTGTCAGAAAGAAAATTCTCAGCAACAAATTCTGTTGAAACCATATGTGTACAATACCCAAGTTCACCAAAGTTAGTAGATTTATCTTATATATTGGATGACAAGATCAAAAAATTAAATACCCTTCACAGACTTGAATGGCTCCAGAAACATAGCAAAATTAAAATTTTATGAGAACAATTGTGCAATCCTAATTTTAAAAGGAGCAAAGCAAACTATTTCTTAGTTTCTGACACTATATCATAGATGGAGTATATCAGTGATCTATAAGGACAACTATTCCTGCACTCATAGATCCTGGATCTTGTATTCTAGTAGAGAGGCATGGAAAATAAACAATAAATATATCATATAGTATTTTGAAGATGATAGATATGTGCATGGGGAAAATGTAGGGAAGAGGAAGGTAGATGGGGAGTAGGGTGACTGTGGAGCTACAGGTTGTAGTATTAAGTACCAGGGTCATGAGGTGTCTCACTGAGGAGTTAGGGATTGAGTAAGAACTTGACAAAAAGGCATGGTCCATGTAGATATCTGAAAATAAAAAAAGTTTTCCAGCAGAGAAATAGCTAGAGCAGGGCCTTCAGACATACCTGGTAAGTCCCAACAGGTGCACGGAGGCTGGTACTGTGGGACTGGAGCCTATGAGGGGTGCAGTAGTGAAAAGGAGGTCTTGGCATTCTTCTACAGAGTCAAAATGCTTCATTCCTTATGTGACTATTACAGAGGTCATATAAGTGATTTTTCTGGGTTCCTTCAAGTAGCAAAACACAACTAAGCTTGCAGTAGAGAAAAACTAATTTCGACAATGTCACCATGAAAATAAAGTGACCATCTTACTTCCACTCTAATATTACTCATTTTTGCCCAAAATGTGATTGTTTGTGTATATGAGTAATTTCTTTCCACAGGTGTTGACTCCGGCAACTATGAAATATTGAGTTGGTATTTTTTTCTTTCTTGTGGCAAAAAATGATTTCAGAACCCTAAAGAATCCAGTATTGCTAGGTGCTCAAATAACTACAGCATTTTAATCGGTTTTATTATTTCTCCTCCACACTCTCTCTAGCTGTTCATTCAGATTTTTAACCACTTTTTCTGACAATAATTAATGAAGGGAGCAGAAATATATAGTAGTGTGTGTGAGTATATATATTAAGGTGGATGGATGTACCCAAGTATGTAAATAAGCAAAGATTTGATTGCCCCGTCCATCAATGTTTGCTAATCATATTTTCTTACAGGGGGCATGAGGATCACATGACTGGGCAGAGTGTATAACTTTATACAACTGATTTTGGGGGCCCAGGCATTTTTCATTGCAGCAAAATTGATTTAATGGGATGATTTTTTTTTTTCTGCAGTAAAAGTTATTGAAAGTTATGGTGATTTACCCTGCAGGAAACTATCAGATTTTGTTTCTCATATAACAAATGTCCTATAACATTTCTTTTTCTTATGTATAAATAACTGAAGAATAAATTTTTAGTCTTTCTTAGTGGTGCACACTCCTAACATCCTCATATCTTCTTGCACTGCCATTGAAACATGGCCACTTCTAATTTTAGACCCAGGTTTCAACTGTAGCAACAACAACAAAAAAGTTCTGTTTGTTTTATGACCAAATGTCTAGGCAAAGTCAAATTCATTGAAAATCCAGAATCAAGAGCTCATTAGCATTTTCAATATAAGTCTCTAATTCCTTCCTATTACAAGTTTAATATCTTTCTCTTCTTCCCTCTCTCTTTCCTTTTTCTTAAATTTCTTCTCGAAAACATAAGGGTAGCTTTCGTTTTAATGGACACTTTTGCATCTTTTTTTCTTTCTAGAATCAGGAATTTCATAAGAAAAGGAATGACAAGCATTACATGTTCTTTAATTCATCTCTCTCTTAAATTATTTATAATTTTAGGTATTCTTGTAATACTGACTAATAGGAGAGCCTGACACTTTTCTCGTAAAAAAATAGAAAAGTACCTTCTGCACACACTCAATCCATCAATTTCTGCTTTCAAAAAAAAATCAGTACCTCTTTTCTGTCATTTGTCTTGATTTTTTCTTTCCACAGTAATGGGCAAAGGGATTGATTTTCTTTAAAATACTTATATTTTTCTTGCCACTTTCCTGACCAAATGCTTCAGAGGTTCCTCACTATCTCTAAGAAATGTCTAAAACCCTTGGCTGGCTTTCAAGCTTCTTGAGATCATTTGGATTCAGCTACTTTCTCAAACTTGGTGTCCATCCTTCCCTTTCAGATCCCCTCACGGCCCTGCTTTTCTGCTAGAAACGTCTCCTCTCCTTTTGTTGTGACTCATGACACCGAGCACTAGTCTTCCCTCTGACCCACAGCATTGCACATGCTGCCATTCATCATTCAGGCCAAGCTGGAACCAGCCTCTGTCTTCAGGCAGTTTTTCATCATTCTTTCATGACTACATTATCTTTCTCATAGCATGTGTCGCTCATGCATTCATAACAGAGAATAGGTTATTAGAAAAATAATTCAGCTCTCCTTTCATCACTTGCAAGTGGAAAAACCTTTTGGGGATGAAGGGAAGCATTGGCATAGAGAAACTATGCGGTAATCTCTAAAATTAGCTTCAGTGAGAAAATAGTCTGATTATTATTCTCTAAACTTGAAAATATTCCCAACCAACTCATCTACTGCATAATGGTGGCTGCTCTGGTTCAATCCGCTTTGCTTTTACAAAGCTTTTGAACGCTGTAAGTTGTTAATAAACAAACCTCAATCGCTTTTTTCTTACTCTGTGCTCTCTTCCTGAGCATCCTCACTCATGCCTTTGATCATTATAGAGGATTGATGACTCTCAAAGAGCATCTCCAAGGGATACCTGCTCTCCTTTCCAGAGCTGCTAGCTGCTTAGCTGACACCACATCTGAATGTGTGGTTACCACCCCACTCCCACCAACCTCAATACAGGCTGTTCCATGAATCCTTTTCTCTCTGATATCTATTGCTCAAGCAAATTATCTAAAAATAACCCCTGGCAACTCACTCCTTACTCCTATACCCAGTATATTTCTTCTATGGCATTTTTTTTTTTTTCTCAAATCATCTCAGATCACTATAACTAAGTACTATAGACTAGGTGGATTACATAACAGACATTTATTCTCACATTCTGGAGACTAATAAGTCCACGGTTGAGGTGCTAGCAAATCCATTTCTGGTGAGAGAGCCCTCCTCCTGTCTCCACTGTGCCCTCACATGGCAGAGGGAAAAGTGCCTCTAGTATTTTTTCCTCTTACTCAGACACATGACCTCATCTAAACCTTGTTTCCTCCCAAAGGTCTGAATTCAAAATATTAGGGGTTAGTGCTTCAATAAATGAATTTAGGGGGCAGACAAACATTCAGCCCATAAGAAATCTTATCATTTAGCCCATAAAAAATCTTATCTCCTAACGATCTTCCGTATCTGTCCCCTTCTCTCACCTTCAACACCTTCTTTCATATCACCATCATATTTCATATCTAGCCTCAAAATCCCTTCCCCATCCCTCGCTACACCAAAAGAACAGAGAGGTTTTTCATCAGAATGTGAATCTCATTGTGACACAGAGCTACCACAAACCTTTCCATGGCTTGCCACAGTTTGTGGATAAGAACATAATCTTAAAGAGCCTGGAGCTGGCAGTAACTTAGATCTCCAGCTTCTATTCTCAACTGACCAACCCCCTAGCTCTTGCTCCTTTGGAGGCAGCCACAATAGCTTTATATTTGTTTGTCTGAAAGTGTTTTACTCTCTGCCTAGAATTTTTCCCTTGCTTTCAAACTGTGAACTTATAGGTACCAAATTGAATGCATCAGCTCAGATGTCACTTCTGCCTCTGGATGGGTGCTTTCCCCAGGCCAGAGGTAAATCCTCCTTTATATATTTCTATTATACCCTTCTTTCCCACAATTTAGAATATTTTTAGATTATAATTGCTTACATAGTTAGTAGGTTGACAGCTGTCTTCACTCCACTACCTAGACTTTAAGATCCAAAAGACTAGTCTTTCTCTAGTTGGTGTACCTTTCACTTCTAATTCTTAGGACACATAGTGTGCCTTACATCAGTACTTTTGAATAGATAACTATAGCATATAGCGCCTTCAGACATGCTTGTATTTTTATTTGACTTTTGTAGTACAGTACAATATTAGAATACTTATTCTGTCTCTCAGTTTCCTTCCCATCATGCCTGCAAAGTTTGTTAATTATTAATATAAGTAAAGAAGTATTGATTGGGTGCCTAGAATAATCCTTGACCATATCCATTTGTGAATTCATAATAAGTGAACTTACACGCAAGAATGCAATGGTGATAGTCCAGTTCTGAAGCCAAGGAAAGCAAATATATCCCGACGACATCAATTCATAACACAGAGCTTAATGGAGCAGAGGCCACTGTGCTGTGCCCTTAAGGAAAATGTGCTTGTTTGCACTCTCGGGTGATGGAAACCTGCATAGAGTTGTTTTTATTTAGGTGGCTGAGACACTGTAAAAGAATGATTGTGGTGTCGCTGACTAATTTGGGTTCCAGTTCACTAAGATATATTTCATAGTATATTGTATTTCCTCAGCAAATATAAATAATACCAATTTGCAAGCAGCGCTTTTTACATTTGCCCCTTATTACATCCCATTTTGACCACAGTTCTTGAACAACATGGGGACTGATTTATCTCCTGAGGCGAAAATAAACTATCCACATTTTAGAGGTTAACTGATACATTAGCAGAAGAGAAAATCTGTTTAGTGGACCCCTAAAAGGATGTGAGCCAGAGTGAGAATGTACCGCAGAACCAACTAAGTCAGCCTGTGTTGGTTCATGTTTAAAAGAGAAGACAGAAGGGGCATACGATTCAGCTCACATATTTTGAGTTTTAAAATGTAGCCATTAAGAAAAACAAAAGAAGGCACCTGGTATCCTCATAACATACTTATTTTATTTGAATTTCTGAATTCATTATATATTTACTATCATAGAATATTGGAGAATGAGCATATGTATCTGCTAGGAGCTATATAGACTAATGATAGATGAAGATGATGCTTCTTTCCTATTACAATGATCATTTAAGGGAAGGTAAATTCAAAACATGCACCCATACCTTTTTTTTTTTTTAATTTAATTAGTATCATTCCCTGTAAATCTAAAGTAAATGATAATGCAAGATAAGAATAATTACTACTGGGGATAGCAACATGTGTATTTTCTTTTTTTTCTATTTCACCTACTGGGTATCTTTGACATCACATATCTAATAATAACCATAAAAATAATGATAAAATTCATTTAAAAATTCCAATTAAAAAGAAATGTAGACAACTGTTTTACTTGCATTGTTTTATTTACTCTTACAAGAATTCTATAGAGGTTTTGGTATTTTGGTGGCTTTTAAAAAAAGATTGTGGAGTTGCTGACTAATTTAGATTCTCGTGCACTAAGACAGATGTCATTGTATGTTGTATTTTCTCCATAAATGTAGAAAACAACAACATTTCTTCTCTGTACCATTACAATTTTTATTTTGTAGATAATAAACTGATGTTTCTGAGAGAAGGAGATGTGACCAAAATAACGACAAGGAGCTAATACATGGCTGAGTCAGGCTATGGAACTAATTCCATAACCTGACCACAGGAGACTCTGCCCTTGCCCACTGGGCTGAACTGCCTCTCAGCATAAACATTCAATCTGATAACCAGATATTTTTTTTGTCCAAAATATTTTGGAATATTTTTTACCACAATTTGGATTTAGGGAAACTGGCTCTCTAGCAAGCAGATTTCAATATTATATTTTTTGTTAGCATTCAGATCTGATAAAATATAATTAAATTTACCACTGCAAATGATTGTTCTTATACAACTGCTTTCTTAGAAGGAGTGGGAGTCATAGCTTAGGTGAAAACTGGTCACAAAACTCAACACTGGTAACCCATGTCTGTGTCATGCATGGACAGCACACTCAATCAGAAAATGCTGTAAACAATCTGGAAAGATGAGGATACAATTTAGAAGTTTTTTTATTAAGCATTGGAATATCCTCCAACTACCAGGTTGCAAGGTTTATAAATTATACAAATTCTTGTTAGACTAAATAAAAAATTACTGTAGCAAATATTAGTGTTTTATAACTATTTTGGATTCAGGTTTAACAACATTTGCTTGATATATTTATAAAAAATGTATAATATTTTTTCTCCTGACTTCTCATTGTGCATATATAATTTTATGTCAGATGTCCACACTATAGAAACATTTTTAAATAACTTAGGGTATTTTTTCAAATGTATGTCTAAATAAGAAATATTGTCACTGTCGATATTAGAACTCATTAAAACAATCATGCCTTGAAATATATGAGTACTTGAATTTTCCTTTGCATTGAACATTTAGCCATATTAATTCCATTGGCTTTTTTCCCCCATCAAAAAAGTTAAATGAGTGATCAGGTCAATTTTCTTTCTCACAATTTTCATAATGATAATAAATAAGCCTTCTGAGACAAGATTTTTATTTCCTTACCAAGAAGAGCAGAAAGCAAAGAAAAGACTAGCCTTTCATTGTTGCTAGGATACATCATTGAGAAATAATAAAGGAAAATTATATATTAGTCAGACATTGTTGATTAACTCTTCCTTATCTACATTCAAAGACTTTAAAGCATACACATTAGGTTACTAGTGATAAGATATCATTTTATTTTGAGTCAAAAATTTTAAATATTCTTCATAAATATTGAATGAGTGATTGAAAATATGATGTATTAACATTCAAGAAAGTAATATAACTTTTGAATGTAATAATTCACTATTTAAATTAACCAAGACCAAGTATAATGCTATATATAATTTTATACCAATTCATTTCATAAATATCTTTTTTTTCTAATTTTTTTAGATCAGTTAGTTTTGGTTAAAAAAACAAAGAAAATAATAAGTTGTAGGAGAGAAAATTTCAATAAAAATATATTTATCATTGCAATTTTTTTAGATTTATAAAATCACTTAAATTTGTATAATGCTATATTTCTAACCAAATACAAAGTATATTGATTTTCAGTGAGTTCTGTGTGCAGCATTTCTCAAACATACATAACCATAGGTTTGTTTGTTTGTTTGTTTGTTTGTTTAAATGGAGATGTCTTATCTAGCTGTACTGGTGTTTCTAAGAGCCTATTGAGGAAAAGGTTACAACAAAAACAAACATAAAATAAGAATATTTCTTTTAAAATAAGGGAATATTAAGTAATTAACTTTTTTTTCTAAATTTCAGGCATGTTATGGTCAGCAATCACTGTTAGTTTATAATTAATCACTACACATTAGAAAACCCCTTTCATATTGATTTTTATTTATCTGTAAAGTGATCACTATGTTTTAGTTATGAACTTCTGGCAGCTGGAGTATGATAGCTTAGAGGGAGACACACATAACAACAGACAGACAGACTTGGGAAGATGATTATTTTATTTTGATGGTTCTTGGTTTAATGAATTTGTCATTACCTTGGTCCAATCATTGGTATATTCAGATTCTCAATCAGTCTTTAATACTTTTTCTTAGAAGAATGTAGTGTTCATCTTATTTTCTGTTTATATAGGAAACATACTATTCTGAATAGATGAGTGAGTTGGGATGCTTTTCTGAATATATTTCTCAGAATTACACAGTTTGAATGCACTTCAGAATTCTCCTGTCCAGTCTTGGAATCGTGGGTACTGTGGGTGGTTCATCTTTACAATAAAAAAGAATTCTAGGATAAATGGTTACAATGGGTATGTTGTCAAGCTATGGAACTTCTCCCTGATAATACTGTTCTATTTAGGTTAATGAAAAATATTTTAATATGATAAATTATATTTTATGTTTTCTCTATATAGCTATAGATATAGATATAGATATAAACAATTTAATAAATTGCACATTTTCATTAGGTATTTTTCACGAAACTTTAAACTTATAGCATATATCATACATTTAAACTTAATGTGAAGAATCAAGGGTAGTCAATATTTATTTGAAGTTTTTTTTAATTATGAGCATGATATAATTAATGCCTATGGATTATATTTATTAGTCCTGCAAAATCTCTACTGTCATATAATTTATACTGTTTCATTAATTATTTTTTACATTTTTCACTAGATTCAGGAACTATTGACATCTGGTTTTCATTTTTCAGATGATTAACTTAATTAATGAACAAATTATTTTTTTCACTGTCTTTGGAGACTTTTAAATTGAAGTTTAATTTCTGAAAACACACATTGATGAGGAATATGTTAATGGCTAGAGGAAGAATGTATAGCTTGTTAATTCTTATAGATAAGTATGCTAGCTTCAGAATGCAACTGTTTGAGAAAGAACAAGTGGTCTTATGGATGACTAATCTTAATGCTTACATCTAGAAGTTTTCCCCAATTGAGTTGTTGTTTTTAAACAATACCATTTGCAGTAAAGACTATATAAATCTAACCATTTGTCAGTTTTTTTTTGATTCTCTGACAGTTTTCATTTTTAATAATTCACAAATCCTGTTGATTTTAACACAGTTGTTCGATGTCCTGAGCCCTAATTGATCTTGGTTAAGTTGTCCCAAGTGATATTTTCCATCACCTACCAAACTTTTTTAAAAGTTAAAAGCAAGTATATGTTATAGTTCTAAATGTATTGTTACTAATTCCTTGTTCCATTTCTAATATTTTTAATGAACTATTCATAAAAATAAAAAATTCCTTGTCATTTCCAAATTGCAAAGAGGTTGTGCTCTACAAGTTCATTTGTAAGCCACTGTTAGAACTTGGAACATATTTCCCTATAAAACCTGTGTGATGAATGCAGTTAGGACACAAAGCCAACCTGAAAGATTCTGCCTAAATCAAAATGTAATTAAAATGTAGCACCGGTATTATTGTAGGACCTGGCCATTATTTATCCAACTGCTTCTTTGGGAAACAGTTTCCAATTTCTAACTTGAAAATTGAAACACTTGAACTTCATCCTTCTTCTCTACATTTCCAATTGTTTGCAAAATTCTCCCTCCCTTTCTCCAGCCCCACCTTTCAGGAGCTCCCACTTCAGTAATATAAATGGAGGCACTTTATCAGTATGGAAAACATCCCTTGGCAAGAAACCCATTTGCAGTTGTAAGATCTTCATAAATCCTGTGGTTATCTCTCAGACTTGCCTTTAAGACTGTATTCTGCTTTACAGTCATTTTATATATCTGTATTTTTTTTAAAGAAAGCTTATTCACATATGCTACCATATCCTCAAAAGAATTAAAGACTTCTTCCTCCCACAATACAAAGGTATGTTTTTATAAATTCAGGAAAGCAATACATACCATAGCAAAGATCATATCAAATTTATTCCATATTATAAAAAAGGTGCTTTAAGATTATAAATTCATGACTTGTTTTTTTGAGATGAGAAAAGCAAAACCATAAATGGTATTTAGCCAAGCTTATGTATTTAGCTAATTTACATGGCTATATTTAAACACTGAGCAGTGATGTCATATTTTACCTGAAAACTTGCATATGAAGAGATTTATGTTTTTTTTTTCTTTGATAATATTTTCCTGAGATACACATATATAATGTTGACCTTTGGATAATATGGGGGTTAGAAGCACCAACCGCAATTCCTGCATAATTGAAATTCCACACCTAACATTTTACTCTCTCAAAACTTAAGTTGTCCCTTGGTATCTATGGAGGATTGGTTCCAGGACTCCCACGGATACCAAAACCTGTGTTCAAGTCCTCTACAGAAAATGGTGTAGATCAGTGCATACAGTCAGCCCTCTAGGCCCATAGACTCCAAACCTTGTATGGAGAACAGTACAGGTGTTTATGAAAAAACAAATGTGTATTAAATGGACCTGCAGTGCAAGCCCGTAGGTTGTAAAAGGTCAACTGTGGACGTGTATCTTATCCCTTCAAGTACTCTTCCAGATTCTCCATCCTAACAAGTTTAGACACATATCAGGTTACACTAAAGTCATGCATATAATCCCTCTGCTTTATTATATGCTACTAGATTATGTTTTTATGGGATAAATAACATTAGAAACTGGACCCTTTAAATTATCTAGCCCTGAAGATTCCAAGTGTCACGTATTTCAATTACCTTATTTAGCAAATGACAAAAAGATGCTTAGGATGATTGTAACTTTTTTCAGAGCATGGCCCATTTGTTCAGCATGCACTTTCAAAAAAAAACCATGCTTTGTCCTCTGAAGTAACGAGAGGGATGGGGACAGGCTTTGTTTCTCAAAGACAAGCAGAATATTGATTCTTCAGAGGCTTGACTGCGTTCTGTCCACATATGACAAATTCTGTTCAGATCATTTAAAAGCCCAGTCCTTTAGAAAACAAAACAAAATTAAATTAACAAAATTGCTTGCATTACTGAAAAACTAGCATGAGAGCTGAAGCCCGCATTACAGCTTTAGAAATTTTCCTAATGTATCATTATTTTGAATAGTAATTACAAAAATGGTATTATATGTTGCTCTATCTATAATAAGGCATAACTTTTTTTTCACCCACCTTTCACCCACTTAAAAATCACACTTTCCTCTTTGCATTATTTGGGAGGGAAGGGAGAGAGAGAGGGTGCTATACCAAGTGGTAAGGTTAATCACCTACAAAATAAAAATATAATCTGCCATTAGAAATTCTGAAGCTAAAATGTAATGACAACATTTTCTCTTTTAATTTTCAACTTAAAAATGTCTAATGCTTTATTATGATGTGGAGATGTTTTATATTTTGGGACTGGATTTATATCTTTGCTTCTCTAAAATGTGTACAGATTTAGGAGGCATATGAAAATCATTCAAGGCAAACTCTGTTTGGGAAAAGTTATTATGTAGAGATTTCAGTAATTATTTCAATTACATTCTTTATTTCTTCTGTTTTGAATAGTTTAATATGAAAATAAAATATTTGAAAAAATAATACTCGATAAGAAAAAGAATAAAATCATAATATATACCACTTATTGATTATTCTTCATATGCCCATTTGCTTGATAAAATACTGGTTGCATGATGAGAATTAAATAGCAGAATTATTCTGCAAGGTATAGCTATATAAGACCCGGTTTTGAGAATGGGAAACAAAGTTCTAAAGGATGAAGTGATGACTACCATGGACATGGGCATCTAACCAAAATTATGTCACCAAATTCTGTATTTGTTCTACATACATTAAATTCCCCAAAACTCAACACCTTAAAAAAAGCATTTATTATCTCACACACTATCTGAGGGTTTAGAATCTGGGGGCTCTTAGCCATGTGGTTTTTGTTCTGGGTCTCTCACAAGAGTGTAGCTGCCCACAAGCACCTCACATCTTAATTAGGACGAGAATCTACATCCATGCTCACTCACATAGTTGTTTGCCTGCTGGTTTTTGGAATGTGGTCCCCAGTGTTTTGTCACATGAGCTTCTTTGTAATGAAGCACAGATTTCCCCAAGAATGAGTGATCCAAGAGGGAGAGAGAAAAAAAGGGTCAGATACACAAGATGGAAGGCTTCAGGATCCTTGTAACAACTTCAGAAGTGATATGCCATCATCTCTGCCACGTTGTGTTAGAGAAATCAGCTGCTAAATTGAGCACACCCTCAGAAGTGAAGAATGAATCTCCACTCTCTTGACGGGAGATTAGATGATTTGTGGTTTTATTTTAAAGACCACACACTACTCTTATTAGAATGCTTCCATACACGTTTTATCACATGTAAAATACCATTTTTCTTTTTATTGAGGATTATGAATAGGTTAAAACTAAATTTAGTATTGCCCTAGTAGTTTTATAAAGACTAGATATGAATTAACACTGTGATGGCCTAATTATATGTTTTGGTTGAATAAAGAAAAAGTAGAGTTTTACAAGGCAGTGATACTTGTAGTAAACATTTCTTAGAGTATTATGATATCATTCTGAGACAAAGAATAATTATTCCTTTACATTAAAATAATTTGCATGTTATTTATTTGGCTTTTGATTGAGATGCTGGAAACTATGGCTCAGTCATTTATGCTTTAAATATCATATGCGAAAAAATATTTATTCAATGATTGAGTTATAATGGCCAGTTACTATTTATTTTACAAAATGTCATAATCTAACTACAGAACATGTCAATGTTAACTCGGTTTTTGAGCTAACATTTCATTTATAAGGTATCTGCATCTCATATTTCAAAATCTACCAGGCAACCTATATTGAGATTACATTTTATAAATATATTAACACTTTTTTATGTGAACACTTATTTTCTAAATAATATTAAACATATTTTAGATACATACTATATCACCCTTGAGTAATTGTTTCAAATGCAGTGGGAAATCCAACTTCTCAAACTTGAAGTTTTCATAGCAGATTCAAGACTTATTCTCAAAGGCTCATTTTGCCCACAGTGCAATTAATATAAGCAATTCAAATGTAAATAGATAAATTGAAAGATAATTAGTTTGGCTCATTTTAAGATGAAGAAAGATTTCTTGGAAAGAGTGAACAAATAAGATAATAAAGTAAGGGAAATAAAAATACATGATTATATATTTTCTTCTGTTATTGTTACATTTATAAAACTGTTGAAAGTTTTTTTTTAAATGAGAAAGAACATTCAAATAGTATTATTTAAGACTGAACTAAAATTTCTACTTAGAAATATAATATATTAATTTAGAAAGAAAATGGTCATCAATGTATTATAACATATTCCCATGTCTTCTCCAGTATATTAATAATAATGACAATAGTAATAATATAAATTACAATTTACTTAATACCAGACAATAATATACTGACTGAATCTTATCTGATTATTTTATTCCCAAATTGTACAGAGGATATAAAGTCTCTAGAAGTTAAATACATTTCTCAGGGCACTAGATCATAAAAGCCAAGTCAGGATTTTAACCTGATCTTGATTCTAAAGTCTGATTTTGATTTTGCTACTTACTCAGATGACATTTTGGAAGACCTATCTTATACAAAGCCTTTACTAATGATTTTTAAAAGGCATGTATTATTCTCAAAGAGGAGAAGGCAATTTTGCACTTGAAATGTAACAGTTTATAGAATCTTAGTACCGAAGTAAAGTTTATTCTTAAAGTCAGGAGAACAGATAATCAAAAGTAATAAAACAAAAATATTCATAACCAAAACATTCATGTATTACCATTGTCAATAGTTAATATGTATTCATTAGACTTTTTTCAATTATGTATATTTTAGCAGACTCACCTGTTATATTTGTTATTATTATGTTTCACTTAGCAATGCTTTTTCCGTATTTTCCACACAATTAAGTTTTCATACAACACATTACTTTTATTGACTCTTTATTCCTTCACACGGTTGTACCCATATTATTTAAGCAACCTTTTATTAGTAATCATTTTCCTAAATTTTCTTTAAGCATCACTGAATCTCCCTCCATAAGACTGCATTTACACAATGCTCGATTACTTTTAGAGAAAGCATTTTAAAGTTGGGGGGTACGTTTTCTACACATCTTTTTAAACAATTAGAAAATGCAGTAAATTAAAATATTTCTTTTGCAATAGCAATGACAGTCAATATACATGCAAAATTTAAAAAATCATATAACCAAAATTTGTATGACCTAAATAAAAAAAAAGAAAAGAGAACCTAGAACACTTTTCTGAAGGGAATAGATACTGAACAAGTGTGAAAGTAAAATATGTTCTTAGACATTGTAATACAAATTAACAAGGACAAAAATAATTCCCAACTCTTTAGATTTGATGCAATTCTTTTTGTATATTTCTGAAACTAAAGTTTATCTAGAAGAATAAGTACAGATAATCATATCTTATTTATAAATTGACAAGTGACATATATAGAGAAAATAACATAATTAATAAGCACATAATTAATTTTTATGAGTTAAACTTACCTGTGAATATTTCTTTTTCCCAGATATAAAAAATATATATTAAAATAACACTATCCCCCTACTATTCCCTACCTGACCCCTGCAAAGTAACCAGTTCCATAACTTAATTTACATTATTTTGAACTTCATGTAAACAAAAGTATTTACTATATACTATAGCCTATGAGCTTCCCCTGGCCTTGTTTCTTTAACATTACTTTTCAGTGATCCATCCACATTGGTTCATATAATTGTCATATTTCATCATTGTTGCTCTATAATATTGCTGTATGTAAGTACAAGAGTATTTAATAATTCAACATAGAACATTTTGGTATTTCCAGTTGGCAATTATTATAAATATTGTTGCTCTAAGTATATGTGTATGTGTCTTTGAGTAAATATTTGTACTCATTTTTGTTGGTTATATATGTCTAGACTTACTGGATCATAGAATATGTGTATATTCAGCTTCATTAGATAGTGTAAAACAGATTTTAAAACTGAAATTATCAGTTTAAACTCATGGACAGTGTAAGAAAATATGATTTGGTCACAACCTGGCTAACACTTGGTATTTTTTTTTTTTAATGGTAACCATTTTGGTGAATGTACAGTAGTATCATAATGTTGTTTTTATCTATATTTCCTTGCTGGCTAATTAATTGAATCATTGTTTTATATGTTTACTAATCATCTGGATATGCTCTCTTGTGAAGACATTTTGTTTAAACTTTTGCCCATTTCTTTTTTATAATGATTTTCTAATTGTTTTGTAAGGACTCTATATAGGAATAATCTATCATATACTTAAATGGAAAATATTTGGAAAATATTCTCCCATACCATGTATTGTTTTTTTATTCTTTAAATGGTGTTTTGTTTTTTTTTTGTTGTTGTTGTTTGTTTGCATTTAGGAATTGTGTTTCTTAGTTTTAACATATTTTAATTTATCTCCTTATGATTAACATTTTTTTGAGTTGTGTTTAAGATATCTTTGCCTACCCTATGGGCATGAAGATATTTTCCTGTTTCTTTTCTAATAGTTCTTAGTGAAATGACTCTATCACTTTTAAAATTAATTTTAATTTTTAGTTATGTGTAGATTCCCATACAAGAGTAAAATAATACAGAGAGAGTCCATGTACTCTATAACCAGTCTCCTCCAAAGGTAAGACATCACAAAATTACAGTACAATATCAAAACCAGAAAACTGATAATGATATAACCCACCAACCCTACTCAGATTGCTTCTGCTTTATATACACTCATTAGTGTTTTTGTGTTTAGTTTTATGCAATTTTATCATATGTGTAATGAATTAGTATCTTGTGGCTACTGTAACTACAAACTCAGTGGCTTAAAGCAACAGAAATTTAATTCTTATACTCTGGAGGCCAGAAGTCCAAAAGCAGTATTGCTAGGGCAAAGCAAGGTGTCTACAAGGCTGGATCCCTCTGGATGGGTGAGGAGAGAATCTGTTCTGGGCTCTTTCAGCTTCTAGTGGTTGGCCTCACGCCTTGACCTGTGGTCTTTTGGAGTTTATTTTTCAGTCTGCTGCATATAGGATTGTGTACTCACCATCACAATTAGGGCACAGAACAGTTCCCTGATGATATGGATTCATTTTGTTACCTTTTTATCACAATGCTCACATCCATTTCACCTATCTCCACCACTAATTTATAGCAAACACTCATTTGTTCTCTATCTCTATATTTTCGTCATTTTGGCAATTTATATAAGTGGAATCGTACATAACCTTTTGAGATAGTCCTTTTTCAATCAGTCTGATTCCCTGGAAATTTATCCAGATCTTGCATATATCAGGAGTCCATCCTCTTTATTGCTTATTCCATTGTATGGATGCACCACAGTTTGTATAAACACATGGACAACAGTCTGCGTAAATATTCACCTGTTAAAGGACAGCTGAGTAGTTTCCAGTTCTAGGCTATAACAAATAACTCTGCTATTAACATTTGTCTACAAGTATTTGTGTAAACACCATTTTTAATTTATCTGGAACCAATGCCCAGGAATATTCGCTGGGTTATTTACAGTCACTGGAGGGTCAAATCTCTGTCTTTTTTTTTTTTTTTTTTAATCTTGGGTTTTAGCACAGAGTCAAATTCAAATATATCTGATGCTTTCTTCCAATAAACTACTCCTATATAAAAATGATGATCTTAATTAGATCAAGCTCAGCATTTGTGGCTTCTTCAAGAAGGCTTCTTAGGCTCCCTGCTCACAGTCCTTTATTGGGGGCCATGTCAATTTTCAAGATATTTTATGAAAAAATCTGGAACGTTGTAACTAAAAGTCTTTTTCGAGGAGAAACTCAGTTCTGTTTTCCTGTTGATACTTCTGGGGTATTTGTCCCATAAATTTAGCTGATGTGCTTCTACTCCAACAGTGAACATAATTAGACTAAGGACAAAGTATCTACAACCTACAATAACGTGTAAGTGAACACTGGATCAAGTTTTTTTTAAATAAGGTCATTTCATAGGCTACTTCAAGCCTAAACTTTGGCATGAGAATGAAGACCCATGAGCAAATCTTCAGCAAAGACAGAATTATCTGTGTATATCAAAGAGAAAAATTCACCTTCAGGGTTTTTCAAGGCTTCAGGACTCACCTCATCATTCTTCTTGAGGCCCCTAGAAAGTCTTCAGGCAAGGTTGACATAGTGATAAATTACTTTTTGGTGCTCACTAATATTGGACAAGTCTGAGAAAAGATAGAAATGTTTACAGGTCAAATGTTACTGACTTTCAAGCCCCCAAATATGGTATGAACAGTTGTGAAGATAAATGGGAATCCATTTAGAGAAATTGTACAACAATTCTCCCCCAAAGTTCCAATTTTTCTATAGCTGACAATGCATGCATGGTTTCTTAATTTTATCTAGTAAAGGAAAATGTCTCCATAGAATAAAAGGAATTTGATAATAGGACTTTAAACATGTGTTTTATAATTAACAAGTGCAAGTTACATATTTTGAAATCCTTCCTCCCCTGGTTTTGCAGACATGGTCAGCCACTTACTCCATTTTAGAAACCTAATTTTCTGTCATTACATATTATGTCACTTATTTAACATAGCTAGTTTAGAAATTAAATAGGTGATTAGAACACCAAATAGGCATATACAATATGTCTAACTCATTTAAGTGTCCTGAATTTTACAGAAAAACCTATAACTATATTCATATAAAAAAGTTTCATTTAATAATTACATCAAAGTAGTCAAGTAGTTACTAATTAATATTTTTAGATGGCTACAAAGAAGAAGTTAGTAAAACTAAAATAGATCCAATTAGAAAATATCAGTGGATTTTCTTCCAGTGATTCCAGATTCTTGTGTTTTAGGATGATTAGAAATTAGTGAAAGCTTGCATCTCTCCTTTTCTAAAAAAAGTAAACATAAAAATATCTTATGCTACACCAGTATAGTCAGTCTAGAATTCATCCTCTACCAAATTTCAAAATTAAGAACTTCTTAAAAGAGCATTTGCTAAGCAAATGCAATAGTCAATAAGTATTGAAGGGTCACAATAACTTCAACAAAACTTCCTTACATCATCTCTATCATTTTTGAGCTATAATAAGCAAAACTGAAGTTCTTTTACAATTGTCCCCTTGCTCATTTTTTTCTTGAACCTGCTATAATGTGAAGCTTAAATAATTGTGTGTGTGCTTGGTACCACCTCTGCTCATAAACTAAGAACACTTTTAAACTCATTATTAAATTGTGTCAGTTTGTGTGGCACTGAATGTAAATGTGACCCTTTTTTTGATTCAGTAATTCGCTTTATCTAGGAATAGAGTGACTACTTGCAAAGACTATTTGAGAAAAATTTTCTCCTTATGGTACTGATTCAATGAACTCATTAACAATTGACATAAATATATGAATATTTACACAATATATTTTATATTGTATGAATTACCTATTGTGACATAACAAATTACTCCAAAACTTACCAACGTAAATAGCAATAAATACTTAATAATGCACATGATTTTTCTGTGTCAAAAAATTGGGAACAGCTAAATGTGTGGTTTTGGCTCAGGTTGTCTTAAAAGTCACCTTCGACGGGTGTTGTCAGGGCCTTCCACCTTCTGACATCTTGACTGCATCTGAAAGGCACACTTACATGCAAGCTGCTGGTGTTGGCAGGAAGCCTCAGCTCCTCTTGTCTGGGCTTCTACTTGACAGCCCACTAAAGGTAAACTAATATCAATTACAAGACATTAAAGATAATCTTGTACTTTGTATACTAAGCAAGTAGAATTCTAGCTCTATGGTTATTTTAGCTAAATCGAGCCATGTCTCTAACTTTTGTTTTGAATGGGTCTATTCCTTGATTATTTCTAATATTAATTATTGTTTTAAATGTGCTAATTAAATCTAGTTTTTATTTTGTTTCCTTATCCTCTCTGATACCCACTCAGGTGTGCATTTCTTAATCATTCTCATATCCCACAAAGTAATAGGACTAAGAGAACAGAGAAGTTAGCTAGAAACACAGAAAACTGAAATGTGGGCAGGAGAATGCCTTTTAAGGCATTTCTTTTGTGACAACTCTTCCTTTTATTAAGAGTCCCTCTCTCTTACTTGGCTTCTAGGAAACACTTTAAAAAATGAAATATGTAATTACATTCCATTTTCTTGAACTTGTGAGTCATTTAGAAAGCGAGTCTGAATATTACAGGGAGATTGGATCTGCCCAGGGTGGAGTTTGTATCTTTTCTAAAGCTGATGTTTCTATTCTGAAAACAGAGCTTCTCAGCTCTGGGAGAAATTCAAAGATTATAGGAACCTCATACAGATCAAATGCTAGAATCTTCTTCCAATTATGATTCAGTTAATGTTCGAAGCCATCTAACCTCAGGGAATTTAGTTACTTAGCAAGGGAAACTTGGTCAGTTCAGGGCTACTAAGAGTTCTTTTGTGAGTTCTTCCTTAAACAGAGTTTAAAAAATTATAATGTTTCTCCATGTAATCACTTTTCATTTATGTGCATAACTATTATGTTCATAATCTATGAACCAGTGCCCATCTAGATGTAAGGTCTCTAGCTTCATAAGCAGTTTTTCATAAGAAATCAGGATCAGGCTCACAGTTGTGAATCTGTGACTTGAGCAATTCCCACTTGAACTTTACCCTCACTCCTATTTTTCTGCCATCCCAGCTAGGAATTCTGAAGTTAATGACATGCTCCCATTAGAAAGTGAAACTATAAATTCAATACTTTTCATAGTGGGTGTGTACTGTGATTTTAATGAAGTAGAAGGTGTCCTCACCCTCTTATGTACAAGCATATTGAAGACTATGCTTTAGGACTGGGATTGGTAAAATGGGATGATACAGAGAGTAGACCCCAAAACCAGAGTTTGCTAGTGCCCATGTTAGAAATCCACAAGCAAGAAATAACCTTCAATAGTGAACTATGCATATTGTCCTTTTGGGGATCGTACCCACTGTTATAAAAGCAGATGTTTCACTCTATATTTTTCCATTAATAGTAAAGCATTCTATTGTGTAACTAATGTTTTTCTGATTCCATACTCACACAGAAGCTATCATTTTAAAATTGGTTTCCTATGTAGGTCCACCTATAAGGAATGATCGTGTACTTATTCTTGGAAAAGTGGTGCAAACTATGTGATATTTTAAGTACATATTTTGGTATTGTGAACTAACTCTATCCTGATTTGATCAACGTGAAATGGCTGCATTTTCTGAGTAATGACAAAATTATATTTCTCAGCAAGCCAATCCTCATTAGACAGAGCCTAGCCAATGTATTTAACAAATGTATTTTTCTAGACTGAATGATGGTCCCCCAAAGATGTCTACATCTCAGTCCCCTGGATGTGTACATGCATTGCTTTATACAGCAAAAAGGATGTTACAGATGTGTTTAACGATGTTAGCATGGGAAGGATGTCCTTAATTACCCAGGCAGGTCTACAGTCATCACAAGAGTTCATATAATAGGGGAGTAGGAGGATCAGGGTCTGAGACAAGAGATGTGACAGTAGAAACAAAGGCTGTAGCAATAAGTTTTGAGATGGGGGAATGGGCCACAAACCGAGGAATTTAGGCAGCTTCTCATAGCTGAAACAGCAAGAAAACACATTTTCCTCAGGTTACAGAGGGAACCCAGCTCTGCCAATTAATAGATTTTAGCCTGTAAAACTCATCATGGACTTTTGACCTCCAGAACTATAAAACAATAAATTTGTGTTGCTTTAAGCCACCAAATCCGTAGTAATTTGTTACAGTAGAAATTGGAGTCTAATACAGCAATTCATCTCTTGAAAACTCTTAGATGGTACCCAATTGACTTTTTCTTGCTAACAGATCCATCTTGCATTACAAGTTTTTTCTCCTTAAATGTCCAGTATTATCTGATACCACATATAATTCTTTTATGAAACAAACACAGCATGTTAGACATAGTCTGACACCTCATATTCCTTTTGATTAAATTCCTTATTTTACATGTACATTTAAAAATCATGACTATTTTGGTGGTGTCTACATAATCTGTTAAAGCATTCTAAAACTCAACATAAATTTCTGTGTTTCCTTATACTTACAGATCTTTTGACTTTAAAAGTCAGATACCACTAAAATCTTTCCTTAAAGATAATCATAGGCCTGTTAGCATCAGCTACAAATCCTTCTAAATATTTACATTTGAAATAACAGTATTTTTACACAAATTTTCCTAGAAAATAAGAAAATAAGACTGGTTTATTTAGACCAAATAATTTATATTACAGCAAAAGAAAAACATGAGCCAGTTTCTCATGTAAACATAAATGCAAAAATTCTAAAAATAGTAGCTTAATAAATCAAGCAACATATAAAAATAGCAAAGCTGTGTTTGTTTCAGAAACACATGGCAAGTATGAAATACAATAAATTTCAAAATTTTTGAAGGATATAGAGGAAAAGTTTGTTTTTCTCAATAGTAAAGAAAAAATATTAGATAAAATTTAATACCAATTCATAATAAAATTCTTACCAAACTAGATAGATCAAAGCATTCCCTTCAACAGATAGAATAATTTAAACTAATTATATTTCTTGGTAAAATAATAAAAAACATTCCTGTATTAGTCAGGGTTCCCCAGAAGAAAGGTGTCATCTTCACTCCTGCATAATTTTGGTGCTTGCATGTGACATGTGGCTTTGGCTCACTGTGTCACCAATGTTAGATCATATACTAGGTGAATTTTCATTTTAAGTATTCACAGTTGCTTAATGAACTGTATCAATCAGAATTGAAATTCTAGATTCTCAGGAGAGAATCTGATTAGATATTCTTGATTCAGATGCCTATCATGAGCCCAGTTTTAGGTAAAGATTAAGGAGTATGAAATTAGAGCCACCTTAATCCAGAATGTAGGTTAAGCAGTTTTTGTGTTTTTCCCTTTAAGTAAACATATGGTTGGAGAAAATTAATTGAAATACCTGTTTTACCTGCTATTTGTTTGTGTGATTGAAATAAAATGGCATAGTACTGTGGTTCTGAAATCTTTTGTTCTCACAGACTCTTAAATGTATATAATTTCAATGGATTATATTTAGCAATATTTTCCATGTAAAAATTAAAAGTAATAAATTATTAAAATATTTATTTTAATTCTATAAAATTTATTGCACATTATAAGTCACCTGTTTTATGAAAAATAGCTATATTTTCAAAAACATAAATATAGTAAGAAGAGTAACATTGTTTTACATTTTAGCAAATCTTTTTAGTGTCTGACTTAACAGAAGGCAACTCATATCAATCTGTGCTTTCAATCTGTTGCAGTAGTCATGTCTCATTGTCTCTGAAAAACTCCACTGTGCAATCAAGAGGGAATGAAAATGAAAAGATAATAATATAACATCTTAATAGAGTTATGAAAATAGTTTTGATCTCTCATACCCCTTAACAGATTGCCAGCACCCCCACAATTTCCTCAACAACCCTGAGATCTGCTGATGTAATGGAGGATGGATAACTCAGAGGCCAGATAGACCTGAGTTCAAATTCCAGTTGAATCAGTTATGGTTTGTCTTTCTGAACCATTTTTTCATCATCTGCTCAGTGATTCTATTAATACCTCATAAAATTATTGAGGGGTCATTCTTATATAAAACTTAAAAGTTATTCTTACATTATTTAATCTACTGAAGATCAATTTTATATTGTTCTTGGACTCATATGAAAACACATTACTACTGATCTACTGTCCCTTCTTAGACATCATGCCACCTGTAATTCTGATTTGCTTGATAATAACTAATACTTCAATAGCATTTAAAATGAGCTGAATACTATTCTAATTTAATATTTGCAACAACCTTCCCAAGTACATAATATTCTATATTTATTTTACAAGAAGAAATTGGAGACTAAGCCCCTTGTCCTCCACCAGAGAGGAAGTGGGAGATAGAGGTAGAATTTAAACTCAGATATTCTAGCACCAAAGTTTATTCACTTAAGCACTAAGGCATAACTTCTTAAATCCTCTCTGTTCACCTATAATGTCGTAGAGAGTAGAAAAGGGAAGCAGAAATGTGATATAAATCTATAGTTTTTTAGTGATAGTTTATTTATTTGAACCGTAGTCACATCTCAAAATATCGATTGACACTGCAGAAATATGTAATGTATTGATAATTGCAGAGTATTGATAGCAGATTTTTTTGCTCTCAGTTTGCTCTCAATGGTCAGTTGTCTATGAATGGTGTTATTTGATAATGTTTTGTTGTGCTACGTTTGATTATACTGAGCTACTTTAGTGGTAAAAAATATCTGAGAGAGAAAAACAGAAGACAAAGAAAGGAGAGAGAGGCAGGGTTAAGAGAGAGAGAGAGACTGTTAGAAGAAGTTAACTTTGAAATTTCTTACCAGAAGTTGTTATGAATATTCTGCTTACAAGAACATAGAAGGTCTGTTTTGGGGGGCCCAAGGTTGGTGCATTAAATTAAGAATATGCAGATTATCACCTGCTGAATGAGGAGGCATAAGCCATTCACACAGAGTTAGCAGGAGCTTCCTCAGCATCTGATCTTCCATTTAGGAGAAGTGAAAACCCCAGGATCACTTTGACTGAAGACACAGTTTCAATATATCCACACACACAATATCAAATCACAAGATTTATTACTAACAGTTCTCAAAAATGGAGAAAGGGTCGTTCTCCATCCCAGATCAAGATGGAGAGCAGGGTAACAAGCACTTACTACTTAGGTGGTTAGGTCCAAGAGGAGTAGTATTGTGGAGGGGGGGAGGTCTCTACTCTAAGTGGTTATTTTACAAGGTGCCCCTGGAAAAGCTGAGTGGCAGTTTGCAGTGGGAATTTTAAGCCTTATCTAAATGTCCAGACTCTGGGTGTGAGCAAGGGTGTTACTCTGTAGAATATCTAGGCAGCAGCTCAAGTGTTTTGTCATCACAAGGTCACCCATACAGATACTATTTTATAAACACAAAGTTGTTGTAGGTGTTTTCAAAATTGTGTGAATAATTTAGAGTATTAAAATATGTTATTTCTCATATTTATTTTTTGATCATGTGTATCATTATCATGCAAATAAGGAGTACTCTTTGGTTGATTTGTTTCTAACTTTATGATTTTAATATTTTATATAGGAATTCTTATTAGTAAGAAACAAAAGATAGATTTCAAGTTAAAATAAGAATGAGGCGCAAGGGAAAAAAAGATGCTGTGTTAGTCAATATGTAATAACTTTTCTGCATTTCTAATATCTTCTAAGACTGTCTAGTTCTCCTTTTGTTGTTCTCACTCTGTTCCATTAATAGGGCTTAACTTTACCTCAGAGGCTCAACTGCCAAAATCATAAAGGTTTAGTGAAAACACTTTTGCTAACAGTCTTTAAAACCAAGGAATGATCTGAAGTAGGCAACTTTGAAGCAGAATTTATTCTCAAACTTTTTAGTAGAATAAGGGCTCCAACTATAGCTGTAATTTTAACTTCCTATTGACTGTTAGTTGAAAATACATAGAAAAAAGAGATGTGCTATTTGCATTCTCCACTGAAAGTTTAAAGATTATACTTTTCAACATATTCAACTGACAACTCATGCTTTACTGCACATAAAAATAATTACACATTGAAAACAAATAGACAATGTATGGACTATAAAATCCAACATAGGTTTTAGTACTTAAGTCATATTTCAGAAAGTCAAATGAAATTTAAACAAAGATGATATGAATAATAGTTTAATATTATATAGTCTAAGGATGTAATAGTAAGCAATATAATTATTTAAAAATTTTAAAGAGTAAGCACAATTCTTCAGTAGATGCTTGAATCTATTCTTATATATTTACAAGTTGAGATGTACTTAAGAGTAAAAATCTCAAATCCACATTTGACAATAAAACCTTAACTTAAAAATTCTTTATTTTTGAGATTCTAGTTTATGATATTTCTAAACCCATATATTCAAACTATAATCTTTATACACATACATTTTTGAATGTATAGGAGGTAATTTTTTAAAAACCATACATATATAGAATTGTAAAACAAACAAAAATTAATGATCCCCAAACAATATTTTGAATAAAATGGTAAACTAGAAGTTTCTGTCTCAGTATATTCAAACTATGCTTCTCATTAGTAAAAATGAATTCCTGTAATTCTGAAAGAAAAAAACAGGTAACTTGGAAAATGCAATACTGGGCAAACAGTTTTTCTTTAAATCATTAGAAATATACATGCAAAATTTATACTTAGACATCAAATAAATCACAAACACCTAAAGAGGAAAAAATGAGGAAACTGTTGGTGTGGTAAATGATCATCTTTGTGTGAGATACAAAATGCTCATGACTTGGATTTAGAGTATAAACTGCTTATTAGTTTTTTTTAAATTCTTTTGAACCTTTAATGGTCTAACCAAACCTTCCACAATTTGATCTCAATTCTAGTTTCAAGTAATTGTTTATTTCATTCCTTAAGAACGACACCAAACATTCACAGGAACCCTACAAAGAACTTATGTAAAATGTAGTTTCCAGCCATTGCTCAAAAGTTATGATTCTGTAAATCTAGTTTGTGCTTCAAAATCTGCATTAATGACCATCTGAAGCATTTGGTAACCAGGGTATGTTTACAGGTTATTATTTGAAAAGATTAAACTACCTTGAAAAGCCAAAACATACATTATCTTTTATAGAATTAAATACATTCAATAGCATATTATTCCTATTATCAATTCAAAAGCACTCTGGACCTAAAATATCATAGTTTTATAAAGATAAAATGTATCCAACAATATTGTTAAAACTGATAAAATACAGTTAAAGTTCACATTTATCTTTTTTACTTCCTGTATTAGGGAAGGTTTCTATATAGTAAAATCTGCTCCATGACGATGAGTATATTTCTTCTGTTCTGGTATTATCCTAGGTAGAGATTACATCTTAATGAAAAATGTTTTGTAGTTTCTTTCCAAGTTTTGATACCTTCACTCATATCACAGTGAGTATATATTAATGCCATGCTGTCATAGTAATAATACTTCAGAGTTTATATACAAACTATTTAAGTGAAAGTGAAATGGTGAGATGAATCTTTGTGTTTTGTATTTTAATTTCTACTTCCACTATTTGTAGCAATAATTTAATCTGTTACTCTAGTTCACCTAGTATTCAAAATATTTGCAATTTTTAAAAATATGTATGAATGCATTTATTTTAAATATTTCATTTTATTTATTCTGAGAAAATTAAACTTTTTCATGTAATTTTTGAAATAAAACAGCCACAAGAGAATTTGCTTTATACTTTATGCATCTGATTTGTAATAAACCTATATTTATTACTAAATGTACATCTATCTCAATGTTACATACTATTAAATAACCAAAATTCAGCTGAGTAAATTTAAAGATCGATTTGCTTTATTCAACAATTCACAAATAAGGCAGCATTCCATCTAGCAAATAGAAAGGAACTCCATCGAGCTGTAGAGAAGGAAACAGTTTTAAAAGCAGAAAGGAGGTAGGAAAAAAGAAATTATTACCAAGAAATGCATTGCTTCCAGCAAGATTTCTCCCCTAAGGGGGGGAAATGAACACCTATGGGTTGGATTGTCTCTTTAGTTCTGACCAGGTAATTCCAGGTTGACTAGTTAAAGGTTCTTTCCTGGGAAGCTGATACTGCAATAGGTTAAGTATTAACTCTTGATTTGCTGACATGGGGCTTGGCACAAATGACTTTATTTGTGCTCATCTTTTTTGACAACCCCCTCCTCCTTTTGATCAGACTTTCAGTTTGACGGAGAAATGTCATCGAAATTTAAATCATGAATACCACTCACAGCTAGCACTCTGTAGTTCTCAGTTTTATAAATTTGGTTGATTCTTTCTGAGGTATGCATAGTTCATGATGTTTTCTTGTCTTTCTTTTAATCTGTGTGATATTCACAGGTCATGACTTCAGGTTCATGTTCTTGGTCGAGAGGCCTTGTAAGGCCTCGGGCTTGAACAGATATCAAGGTAATTTAGGAAAGGATTTAGTTATGTCTTTAAAATTTTTACACACACTGCACTTTTTATTCTCCTGAGGTCACCATTAGAAGTAGTACACATGCCTTTGGGCATCTCAATTAAATTAGAAGAATTTTTTTTTTCTTCTATATCAAGGATATAATTTAAAGAACATAAAATATTCTCCAGTGGATGAGAAAATTCTAAGGTGAGATCCTCGCCATTGAAGGCAAAAACACATCAGCCCTTTTGATTTAGAAATGAGATAGATCTCTACCAGACAGATTAATGGTCTGTGTCACAGAGCAGAAGAGAATGTTTTTCAGTAAAAGGTCCCAAAGTGAAAAGTCTATCTCCAAATCAACCAGAATTATGCCAGCTTTTCATCAATTGTAGTTTTAGTGTCACTTTGGCTGTTTAAAGGTATTATTAGCAGGAGTATTTACCATAAGGTCTCTAAGAATTTCATCAGTTCTAAGAGGCACTCATATGGGGTACCCCTTGACTGAATTGAGGAATTTGCATAAGATCTTTGAGGGTAATTTTTTTTTTCTCCTCTGCCCCAATTGATTACAAATGAGACATTGGCCCTGGGCTAGCCTTTTGATGATAGGCCCCTAGAGGTGGGAGGTCTGGGTTTAGGTCTTTGGCCTGGGAGCTTTAAGGCCAAAGGCTTGGCAGACCATTTTTATGATCTAGTTCCAAACTCCTTTAAAATTGCTCAGCTATAAAACAAAAATAGACAACTTTTAATGGTCCTCTCTTAGTTTAGAAAAATCTTTTGCTATATCCCTTGGTTTGTCTTTGACCAAGATGTTCAAGATGTCTGAGGAGGTTCTCCTGCAGACAATTTGAGGAGTATCACCTCTGAGTAGTTTTATTTTGAAAGATAACTGTTTAACCTTTTCTTCAATGGAGATTCAGTTCAGACAGAAAATTAGTAGAATGTGAGTCCTCATTTAAAGGAGGATAGAGAGGGGTGGTAGGAGTCATGTCAGTCTTATTGTCTTGTTTTATTTTCCTATTATGTCTTTAATTTTTCATTAGCCTTCTGTAATAAAGCTTTTAATGAAGCTATTTTGGAATTTTTGAAGCCTTTTGGAAGCTTCTGTATACCAATCAAGCTAAGTACTCTATTTGTTAAATCCTGGGACCATTACTTTCAAGTGCACTTCTTAAATAAATGATCTTGTCTACTTGGAAGGTTCCCCATAATGGCCATTGTAAATCTAGCTTGTTGTTAGTAAGATTTTGCCATTTTTGTAGGTATTTACAGCTTCTGAAACCTGAGTTTTTAGATATAAGCAGTTGTGCTAGAAGGTGACATGCTTAACTCTAGAATGTGAGGCTCTGTTAGCCAAGGCTTTAGATTTCTCAGAGTCAGGCTGCATTTATCTATTCCTTTCTGTTACCAACTTATCCTTTCATGGGAGTCTTCTAGAGGTGATGAGTGCTCTTACTAAGCCTCTAAGTGTTCAATTTGTGCCCACCATCTTTTGTGACTTTTTGGCCTTCAAGACCCGAATTGTCACAAAACAAAAGACAAGCAAGCATATGCACTTTAACTTACTGTCAGTAACCAAGAGATTTACCGCAGACTAGCCACCAGAAGCCTGTGCCCATTGCTAGCAGTCCCCAACATGAACTAAACCAGTGGACTGAAATGGGGGAAAAGGGTCCCAAATAACAGGGGAATTCAAGATTGCACCAAGCAAAGACTTAGGACTTAGGTTCCAACTATAACCCTCTGCCAGCTTGAGCTGAGCCACTAAGCCCTGGGCTAGAAAGCCATTTGGATCAGGAGCTCAACACAAAGAGAGTGATGCTTTGAACAGAGAGACAGTGAATTCAGAGTTTGTGGAGCCATTGGCTATGCTCTTTCTTGTCCTGGAAGCTTTTGGAGGACTTCTTAGGTTCTGACACTGCCATGAAATCTGTGAACAAAAATTCAACTGAGTGAATTTAAAAGACCAAATTGATTTTCTTCAGTGATTCATGAATCAAGCAGATAAAAAGAGCTTCTAGCAAATAAAAAGAAGCTCCCTGAGCTATAGAAAAAAAAAGAATTTTAAAGGCAGAAGGGGGACATATAAAAGGAATCGTTCACAAAGAATGCATTGTTTTGGACAATATCACCCTCCTAGGGAGAATGGAAGGGGCCTATGGGGCAGATTATCTTTTTAGTGCTGATCAGGTAATTTCCTGTCGGCTAGGGTAAAGGTGACATTCCTGGGAAATTGAAACTGCAATTAGGTTCAGTATTAAATCTTGGTTTGCTGATGTGGGGCTTGATCCAAGTTGACTCCATTTTGGGCTTCTTGTCTCTTTTTTTAACAATATAAGAAGGAATGAAAATAATAGAATATTCCTATGCTTGGAATAATGATACTCAGATTCAAAAGAACAGCAAAAAATAAAGATAAACAGTAGGCATCACTTTTGAGTGTGCAATCATCTCAAAGATGAGTAAAATAATACTGTGAGACCTATGTAATTTGAGGTGCACATGTCTTGTGAACATATCCACTAATGGAAGTAGATCAAACATGGAAATTCACAATGATGTTTTTAAGAATTTTAATATTCATGTCAGAATATGGTATTATCTAAATTCAGATATCCAAAATATCACAACATAGTAAAGGTACACCATGAAGTTGAGGGTAAAAAATACCGAAAATTGAGTCACCTATATCTACTTGCCAGATACAGTCCTCCATGACTATCACATAGTATATAATGAGCATGTGTAAAATTGTATTAAACCTAATTCTGAGAGATACAGCAGAATTCTAGTGGTGATTCCAAGAGCACTTGAAGATATGGGTATTTATAAGCATTTAAAAAGTCAATATTGGACTAAAATAGGTTGCTTTGTTAGAAATGAGACTGATTGATGTCCTTCAGAACAATAAAACCATAAACTGTGACATTATCTTTTCTAATGGAACCGTTTGCATTCTATCTGACAAAGAATCTACAAGTAATCAGGTAACTGAACAGAGTATTGACCTTTAATCAATAGTAGATAGCACATGTCAACATAAGGAATGTCCAAACCTGTAGAGAATGTTGATGAGTTTATTTGAGCCAAACTGACGACAATTGCCAGGAAGCAAAATCTCAACGGTATGAGAAAATGCTCCAGAGAATGGCAGTTTTGCGGCTTATTTTTATACACTAGAGTCAAAGCAGGAGATGTAAGGAGGGTTCTGTGAAGCCCAGTGGTGGTAGATTAGGGAGATGTGAGCAAGTAAAATGGGAAAAACTCTGAGATTGGATATAGGGTGAAATAAAGAGACACACTTATTTTACATTGGGAGGTACAGGAGAGTAAATAATTAACATTTACAGCACATGGAAATGATATGTGGGGGACCAGATAACCATGAGGGGTTCTGTGGTCTCTGCTCTGATGCAGCGGATTGTTCCCTGAGGGGTCTGGAAAATGGATTACTGTGACATCCCAAGGGTATATTACATTAGATGCAAAAAGACAATAGATAGTTAAAAAAAAAAAAAAAATATATATATATATATATATATACACACACACACACACATATATACATACACACACACATCTTTACATATATGTATTAAAAAAAAAGAAAAAGACAATAGATGGGCTCACTTAAGGTAAGGATTGACCTTGTCTAGAAAGCTATATGCCCAGGATGTGACTACCCATAGTGACTTGCTTTTAGTTAGGAATTTTTAAGTTCAGATCATCCTATATGGTTACTTTCAGTCTCTGGGATTTTAGGGCCCACCATTGAGTGCTTTCTTGAGCTTGACAAGTTTAGTACGTGGCCTCTTTTTCATCCACACACTCAACACAAAGGCATTCTTCTAGATATTTAGATATCTTTGAGTAGTCTATTAAAATAAGGCATTGAAAGAACATGCTATCTTCCCATTGTCTTATTTCCAAGATTCAGATTTTTTTTTTTTTCTTAACAATATTTCTTCTGACCTCTCCCTTCGTAGGCATCCCTTTATAATATTACTGTCTAGTTTTACTGCCCTATTTTATAAACTCTTTCCCCTGTTCTTTTGCCAGATCAACACTTCCCCAGAGAGAGGGAAGTAATTAAGTGTGTGAATTCAAAGGGGCTCCCTGTAGGACAACAGGCATCATGCTAAGTAAGAGTAAATAGAAATTGTTTGAGATGTCAACAATCGGAGCAGACAGAGTCAATAGAATTTAGAGGTAAGATTAGAAATAGATAAGCCACTAAATAGAAAATATTCCTTTTGAGAGTTAATAGAACCTTTATTTGGAAAGTTCTGAGATTCTTAGTGTTTCTCTGTGAGCATACAAATGTTTCACACACATTTTTTCATTCTAATTTTAGATATTTTGGATGTTACATTAGAAATTTCTTCATGTTTTCAACAGATATAATTAAATGCTATTTAATGTGCCCTTCAAAATGAGACACTTCAATAATTTACTCTACTTCATTCCACAGTGCTCGAGTCCAGAGCAGTGATTACACCAAATTGATCTCTTGACATTTTTCACAGCACTTCATTTTCAAAGTAGTTGGTCTCATACACATGCACATCAACCAAAAATACTGCGATTCAGATGAGCTCTTCAACACGCTGTCAAACAAATCTATCCTCCTTCACTGCCTAATTCACTTGAAAGCTAAATCTTATAGATTTGATGGTTACCTAAATGAGTGTAATTACTCTTCATTTTAGGGCTTCTAAAAATGTTTTTTTCTTGTTTAAAGTTACTCAGTTTGCATTCACCTCAGTACATGTGCATGGTATTTGTTATTTGGAAGCTTAATTTAAATAAAATCTAATTTAATTTATTTAAGTGCCTAATATAGCTAAGGCTCTGCTTCTCTGCTTGTGATAACATGGTCTTTTTTTTTTTTTTTTTTTTGGTAACTTCTGAATTATTTTATTTCTTGTTCCCCCCAAATAGAGATTAAACATCTGGTCCATGGGGCATTAGAAAGTAGAAAGGAGAAAAGATAGAAATATACATAGCAATTAATCTGAATAGGACAGCTAGTTTGATCCTTTTCTCAAAACAGGATCTTTGCTAATGCTACATTTTTAAAAAATATTTCTGCCATGTCAAATATGTGAACCCATTTAATGCTCCCCAAAAGCAATGTGTTAAGATTTGTCTTTGTGTAAATCGTTTTCTTTAGCTCACCTGGTAGGACATAATGGATTTCTAAGGAAATGATTTATTGTCACCTTTAAAAGATATGTCTTGTTTAAACAATTAAATTGTCAATAGGCATGAAGTCAAATGACACACTAAATGACCATCATAGAATAATTCGAACAAGTTAGACCCAAACTAAGAGAACTATGTTTTTGAAAGAAGCAAATCGAACAAATCAAATATACTACTTAAATATCTGATGTACATATATTCTATTTCCTTATAAAAAGTTTAATATTCTGGTATTTTTAAATACTCCAGCTATCATTTAACCAAAGCTTTATTCGTGTATTAATAGTGTCTACTTTATATCTGTTGTTCTAGTTACATTTACAATAATCCTAAGTGTTATACTCACAATATTTTATATATATGTTTATATCACACCTGAGGAAATAATAAAGCAGGTATTTCAAGAAACTTACTCAACATCATCCAAGCAATAAATGGCAGACTGAGGTTATGCACAGTAACTTGGAATTTTTAGGGCCACATTTTTTTTCTATTATTGCCATTTCATTTACAAAGATGGGAATTGTTTTAAGATCAGTGCTTAATGTAACAATTTTTACCGCCTTTCACTAGGGTTAAGAAAAATAAGCAGTTGGCAAAAATGTTTAATGTTACAAGTTTTTTATTCACTTTAAAAATTAACACAATTTTTTTTAGCTCACTTAGGGCATTCTTACCACCCTATAAAAATCTCTTTTTACAACATTACACTTTTTTTTTAAGTTGATTCTGCTTAGATTAAAGCACTAAATGTATTGAGCCAATTAAACTAATTTTTAGTTAAAAGATTTTATTCACTGGGCCTGAAAATATTTTTAATATTACATTCAAGTTTATATTTCTTTTATCAAAATGAGAAGACATATAATGGTGAATATATGAATGCATGTACAAATGAATAATTTATGGTGAGTAGCTGGAGATGCAAGTTTTTACTTTTTATCTGATCATTTTGGATACTACTGATTGTTTAAAAATTCATAAAATTTGAAAATTGATTCTAAATGATAATTAGATTTTTTGAATTAAAATTAAATTTAAATTTTTGATACCACAAAAAATGGTTTTCATAAAATTCCTTTTACATATGGATCAACATCACAGACGCAAACAGAATTAGCTATTGTATTTTTTTTTTTATTTTGATTATGCCACTTATAAGGGGCCTTGATTTTTTCATAGATAAAATGAGTAACTTATACCTTCCTCTTTGAATAGTTGTAAAGCTATGTGAGAAAATGGACCTAAATTGTCTAACACAGTGCCCAGCACCTGATAGTTAACTAAGTCCATGTTAAGTCTATTAACTTTCAGGTCCCCCTCTGCTCCAATACCTATAGCTCTGTCTTCTATAGATGGAACCATTGTATAAAGCATCATGAAAAGGTATGTTGCCTGAGATCTTAGTAATATTGTTGTATGCCCTATTTTTATGTCATAACATTGTTAAAAAGCATAATATGAGTTAATAATATGAGTACCTCTCATTAGTATATTTTACAATTATGGTTGAAGCACTATCATTTCATGTGCTTTAAGTATATAAGTTTTATAAAAATTTAGTAATCTAATAGCAATATTACAATATTTAGTTTCTTTGTCAGAGATACTACCAATTATCAAAATTAAAACAATTAAAATTATAAAAAATAAGTTGGCATACACCAAAATTTCTATACCCAAAGAGAAAAGTATTTGGGAAAATTCCCTTTATCTATCTTGTCCACCTGTTTTTAAAAATGAGAACATAATGTACATACTGCTCTAAAACTGCCTTTTTGCACCAAATTATTAGATAATCAAAGTGTTAATTAATCATCATAACAACCATAATAGTCTTTCTGAGCAGTTCATATATGTCAGATACTATTTAAAACACTTTAAAGGTAATATAATATATAATATTCAAAACAATTTTAAGACTAGTTATTAATTTCAATCTAGCATTTTATCTCAGATTTCATGTGAAGTAGGCAGCACAAGCTTTTCTCAAACACTTGCCTCTCAGGACCAAAGAACACTATCCTCATGTTCTACATTGGGACTTCACATAACACTGAAGTACCCTGATGTGATAATCAGCATAATTCTATTTGTTCTAGGTCTTACATCCAAGGTATAGTGTTCTAAAAGAGACAACCTCTATTTTTTTTTCAGTGTTACTACAAACATGTATTCTCACACATAGCCATTCAATACAGAAAAAAAGACACAAATCAGTTTTCATAGCTTCATTGTATTCATTAGTGTGCAAAAGCTTGAAGTATTTAACTAACCCCTTCTGACTTACACTTTTGAGCCCTTACAGTGTTTACTATTGTTAACATCCTTGTGTTTAAAATTGTGTTGCACAACTGCTCAAATTTGTCTTTTTGGAAAAATCTACATAATTGCAATTACTCAATCAAAGCACACACCCATTTAAAATTCTGAGGCATCTGACATAGAACTGTTACCTTTGAAGACTTTCCTAGCATTGTTTTCCTAGTAGTGAATAAGGTTGTATATTTCCTCCACTTTTAACCACATGTAATGTTGTTGGGTTTTGCACTCAAATTAGTTATTAGCCAAAATTAAATCCTACCAAAGTTGCATAGCACACTTGCTTTGTAATTCAAAACTACACATCTCAGTGGCTTAACACAGGTGATTTGATTTCTCACTCACCAGAAATCTTGGGGAGTAAGTAGGACCTTAGTCCTTGAGGAATTCATTCTGTCCCTCTTGTGAGCTGACCTTCCTCTATGGCCTCCATGTTTTCTCTGTTTACCCAACAGATGGGTAGGGAAGTGGAACATTGGACATAAGAGCAGCTTGTGTGGGCCATGACTAGAATTGAGTTATTCATTTACACCTGAATTCTAGTGCCTAGAATTTAGTCATAAAGCTACTTTTAACTCCAAAGGGGGCTGGGACATTACTCTAGCTGTGTGCCCAGGAAAATTGGAACATAAATTTAGTAAACAGCAAGCCAGTCCCTACAGTTATCTCTTCTCATCACCAAATATCTGTTTCAGTCTTCATCTTCCATGTAAGACATATTCATCACATCCCAAAGGAAACAGTTGTGCATCTCAGCTATAAAATAGCCAAGATCCTTGGGTAATGGTCTTCTCCAAAAGATGAGGTCTAAAGTTAATCCCAACCCCCAAAGTCAAGGGCAGAACCAGGATGGGATAACCACAATAGAAAATTTTGTCTTAGGTAAAAAGAGAATGAAAGACAAGCAGAAAAGAAATTTCTAGTCCATATTAAATTTGAAATTCTCCTGAGGAATGAGACTGCCAAATGAGAGAAACTCTCTGGTCCATTGTTCTTTGTAAGGCCCCTAACTTTACAGTGTATTTCTTTTCCCCTTCTATGGCTACATCTAAAGTAGGCACTGGTGAATTTTCTCATAACCTTAGAAATCCCTCTCAAAACCTGTTACCTGTATGTGCAAGTTTCAGGATCTAAACTCTGATTTGACTCTCAAAGTAAAAAAATATATTTTCAGTCTGAGCTCCTTTTATCTTTGTCAGTAAGATTCCTCAGAAGAAAAAAAATAGGCCTTTGCTCGGATAAATTTCTTATTCAATTTATAAACAAAGTTATTGCCTAGACAAAGCCTTAGATCTTCTTTATTTCCTTACATCTCACCTCTATGCCACTTTATCTCCCAAATTAATACTAGCTGCCTTGAGGTGATCTGGAACAAAAGGGTTGAGTATGGAAGCAAAATTCTTAAACTAAGCATGTAAATCTTGTGATTTTATTCAACTGACATGTCTTTAAAAACTTTTTTTTTTAATTCAAAGATATTTTTAAATTCACCTTTCAGTTTTTGGGTCCACAGTGCAGGCAGCTTTTACAAACTTCTGAAGTTCTGAAGTGCTAGACTCATTCCCTTCAATCTCTACTTAAATAGTATAAAAAAAATACTAAACTAATTGCTTTCTTATAATACTTTTGTGCAGGCAGCCATTAATAGTCATTACAGTCTAAATAACTCTAAGAAATTCCTGTAGATCTAGAAAGTCCACCTGCATGCTTTTGGTCTTCTAATTTGCTGCAGGTGACATTCTTACCAAAATTTGCTACTTTTAAACATGATGGTGGTAGCAGTCCACTACAAGATACTAATTTAGATATTAATTGGTCTAGAAATACCAGCAGCTCTAGGAGATAAACCACACAATCTTAATAGTTTCACACAATAGAAATTTATTTCCAGCTCAAAAAAATACCAGTTGGGGACTAAGGATAATCCTGTTCTATGTTGTTATTCAGAGATCAGGCTCCTTTGATCTTGGGTGTGTATTTTGTTCCAAGGATGCAGAATCCTGTGGGAGCCTTTCACTGGCCAAGCCTGGATGTGATTTTTACTACTTCCAGCCAAATTTCTTTGGCAAGAACTTAGCCTCCCCACACCTGTAAGAAAGGGGAAAAAATGTACCACAAATGGAGTCCGAGAGGAAAGAGACAATTTTGGTACACGTGAGCAAGTGTTGCCATAACTGTTATGAAAAAATGAACTCTGCTTTAAGAAATAAGTTTTGCTTAATTTTAGTTGCCTTGTTGAAGTTAGGATAAAGTCTGTATATAATGAAAGATAAAAAATAGATTTGGTTCTTTTTTTGAAAAAGTTATTTACCAAGGAATAAAATGAAAAATGAATAAAAAATGTTTCTTCATTAATTATTTTTAAATTAAAATGATTAAACTAGCAATTGACTATAAAAATTAAAAACACAAGAAGTCAAAATATATTTCCGTGCAGTATACCAAAACGAATCACTTTTAGAAAAAATTAAAACACATTCTTTCTCCTAGTTTAAGTTTGATGGATCCAATTCTATTTTGATAATTTGCATTTAAAAAGAGAAAATTATGCCTATACAGACTTCATGGAAGAAAAAGCAGAATGTATTTTCAAGTACAAAACTGAGATTTCCCAGTTACATAAAAAAAAGGCAAATTGACAGATGAAATTAGGCACTTTATTTTCAGTAGCTGAAGCTCCTATTAATTGGGACCCCGTCAAATCTTATTAGCTAAATATTATGTCACAGTGTCAAACCCTTAGTTCCTGCAATAGTATCTTAAGTATCTCCCAGATGTAAGAAACAGTGTGATTTAATGGGAATTTAAGAATAAATTAGACACACATCTACCCCCAACATTAGGGTTGGGTGCAGTGTTTATGAGGTGGCTTTTCTGAGTTGGGAATGAGTATTACCTGTGAACTCATTAGACAACCACAGTCTCAGGCTCCACCAGCAATCTGCTTTCAACAAGCCTTCTGGGTGATTCTGGGGCACGCTAAAGTTTGAATCTTGCTAGTTGAGATTCTTTGGAGGCAGTTGTAATGTGTGAGAGAGTATACTTATCCTCCCACCTCTACCTCATCCTGAGCACTTTTCTAAATTACAAGAGTATGTAGTGAAATGTGTAAAAACAGAGCTACAGCTCAAGAATTTTTCGTTCCATTTACCTGCATCATGTCCTGTACACATTATAAAAATGAACATTTTTATAAATGATTTGCTGCAGATAAAGTCTTATGAGGATTTTTTAAGGAGACACAGAAAAATAATATAATAAAATTCTTTTCACAAGGGTTTTTTTTTTTTTACTTCTTGTTATTTACATTAAATCAGCCTTTATTCCCCAAAATAGATTAAAGACATGTTCCACCCAAAGTCTATCAATATACAGTTAATAAGAAACATATTAAAAGTAAAGATGAAGACAATAAAAGGAAGAAAGCAAGTCTGTTAACTATGATGATAAATAAAGATTATGTGATTGAGAATTAGATTTTATCCTTATCTTTAAGCAAAGATTAAAAGGAAAGTGTGATTAGTTACACTGGGCTTGTTACTATAGAAACATGTGAAATTCGTTGTTATATTTTCATAAAGATGTTGTGGGAGATATTATTAAAGACTTTAAGAAATCGCAAACTCAGCAGTCAAAAGGAAGGAGGCAGATTACTTAAATAAGCAGTCAGGACTGATGGTGAAAACAAGGAATGAAAAAGGTTGGTAACCTGGAAAGTACAGGCTGCTCTAAAGTGAACTTGTGTTCCCAGCTCATAAAGGTCAGTGCCAAACTCAATGTAGACCAAATTTCACCAGATCTCTAGATTTTTCAAAAGAATTTAGAGATTTAGATTGTTAGGGAGCTTCTAAATAAGCTGTATTTCATAGTATTGCATTGGAGAGATGGCACAGTTCTGAGAGCGAGGATGCCCTCTGACCACCCACTAGTATTCAGTTTTGTATTAATTACATCATGTTCTTTATGCAAATTCAGGAGAAAGTTATTGACTGGTTTTCTATGACGAAAGTGATCTGTTTATATTTTCACATTATAAAATATAAAAAGTGAGCGCTTCTTTTTTAAAGTAGATTCTCAAAGACTTCTAGTGTTTGTGTTTGATTTTGGGTTAACCAGCAGGAAATATGTGAGCCATTTAGGAATGCATTTTGTGTAAGCTTTCCTTCTCAACTTTTTTTTTCTCCGAGGTCTCCTTTTTTGGCTTATTACATTTTAATTTTGTTATGCCATACTTTATAGTCTCTTAACTCAATCATGCCTCTGGCCTCTGAAATTGGTAAGTACATGTGCAGTTGCATTTATAGACACATACCAACTGCAGAGGCTCCATCTATACTTTGAACAAAAGGTTCATATTCTGAATGGAATGCAGCCATAAAATATTTCCGAGCTTTTTTAGTGTGCTCATCAGTAGGACTGCATACCAGCCCATAATTCACAATGGCAGATACCAGAGAGCTGCATTCATGAGCCTCTTTTACCCAGAGCACAAGCATAGACTTGCAGGATGTGGGATAAAGTTGCAACATCCTACAGTTTTCCTGAGAGCTCTTTAAAAATTCTTAATGTTTCTGAAGGATTCTTTTTCTCACCAACTATGCCTGTACACTGTAGTGTCTTAAGTCACGCTGCTGCCACCCCTGATTGGTTGTCTCTTATATAGGTCCAGTGTAAACTTTCAGTGAGATATGTAGATCAGAACAAGGATGATACTTTAGGAGAAGGAGAACAATTTTCCCTCTCTCTGCACCATGCTTAGTCACTCTTCCTTTCCCAAACACACAAGATAACCCTGTTTCCAAAGGTAGTCCTCTGTATCAATACAAATGGGCTTTCTTCCCATATTCTCAGAATGTTCCATGGTACCTGGGTTGATAATCAACATTTGCCATGACCTATAATCACAGTGATCACTTCTTTGCAGCAACATAAAAAATTAGTATTCACCTCAAGCCCCAAGCCAGATGGCTCTGTCCTGTGTTCTATGTTTCCTTCTGCAACCTTTGTGATTTTATGAAATTTCCATTCATTTACATCACTCATTTTTTTTAAATGTGTCCTTGTATCTTTAGAAGCCTACAGGTCAATAGTAGAGGGAAGCCGAGGTATGGACATTGGGATGCTTACCTCCAGAGAATTATTACAGGCCTGTGCACTTGCGGGATGGGGCATGTATTAGTTTCCTATTCATGTATAACTATTTAGCATACTTTTAGGCACTTGAAGCTAAGCCTATTTATTATTTTTTTTATTTTTTTTTATTATTTTTTAAATTTTCACCCATTGGAGTTAGGCTCTGCTTTACTGGGTTTCTGCTCAGTGTCTCAGGAGGCTGCAGTGCTTGAGTGGGGAAGAATCTGCTTTCAGCCTCATTCCATTTTCTTCTGGTTATAGAACACATAGTGAGTTGCTTCTTCAAGGCCAGTGGGAAAGTTTGGCCACATAGAGGGCCCTTGTTCTTCCTTTTACCTGATTAAGACAGGCCCATACAGCATAACATCCTTTTTGACTACCTCAAGGGAACTGATTTGGGACCTCAAATAAATTTGTAAAAGCCTTTAACTGCTACCATGTAAATGATTCTTTTCAATAATTCACAGCCTCAAAGCAAGTCAGATTTTCTCTGTGCTAGGGGACCATTATACATGATTCATTGAGATCAGCTTAGGGTATGTCTGCCACAGGGTGCTTCTGAGCTCTCTCTGGATATGTCTTAGTGCAGGTGATGACTGACTTCACCAGCCAATGGAATGTTAGGAGCAGGCTGTTAACCAGCTACAACATATTGTTGTATTTATATTTGAATACATCATGGTATAGGGTTGGAATTTAATAAGTAGTGAGTTACTCAAATATAAATTCTAAAACAATATGTATGAAACAGTTTCCATTCATTGGAAGGACTTGACTCACCAGTTTCTAATGGGAAGCAAGATTTTTCTCACACATGTCCTATCACCTTTTACTTTTACAAAACCCAATAAAGTAGCTTCTCATTTTAGTAAACATAAAGCATTATAGAACAAGAATCTGTTTAGAAAGGAGTTTGGAATCCAGGTTTATCTCTTTGGAGACTGCATTTGAACATTACGCTCTGTTTTATTTCTTTGTACTCTACTGTCTGTGCAGTGAAGACATGGGAGAGGTCATGAATAGAGGGTTATAGACATTAAAAAGAATGATGTGATAACTTTATGAGCAGATAAAAATAGACTTTAGAATATTATACAAGTTAAACTCCAGAATTGTTTACAATAGGCACAGGACCAGCTCTTGATTTGTTATTTTAATATTTACTAAGTTCTGGTTCTATGCCAGGCAGTGCTTTATTTAGGCTCTTGGAATACAAAGATGATACCCTTCTTAACACTGAATGTTTAAAGAGGCATTTTAGAAGTTTGGATTATGAATTTTTGAACAACATTCTTCTGATTTAGAATTGTGAGTTCTTCCACTCACAAATTTCAGAATTTACCCATTTTTCCTCACCAAGGCTGTGGATAAAATATCACTACTAATTGGATTATTTTAAAAGATAAGAAATAACACAGGAGAAGTGTTTAGTGTCCTGTATGAGATACAGTGATCAATAAATGTCAGCTAAAGGTGCTGGAGATGATGATGGTGATTGTGATACTAATGGCAAAAATAAACTCAAAATCTGAAATTTAGTGCTGTGTGATAGATACATACAAAAGAAAGCTGACTAAAATATGTAATGTTGATTACAAACGAGTGGTACCTAGGGGTAAATATGGCCCAAGGTTTATATATTATTGGGCTAATAAAATTTCTACATTTATGCAGAGCAACAGTGTATTGTACCATTGGACTAGGCAACTGCTACTTCCCACAGCCCCCATTCATATCCTTAGATGTTTTAATATATCTGCCTAGACTTTTAAGCATTTTGAGTATTACCTTTGAAGTAGAAATGATTAACATTTTTAACCAGCGGCTAGGTTTTTAGCACAATGAAAACAGAAACTTGCCCGGGGGAAGGTATGGCTCTAATTGAAGAAGTGTTCTTCAATGCAAGCATCAAAAGAAATCTCCAAATGTTATAACATGGGACTATTTCATAGCTGAGCTAACAGAATATCATGATAAAATCAATATTTATCCTGGCTGAAAATCTTACATTACCCAAAAGGAGATATTGAAGGTGCTTATAAAAATTTATTATGGAGCAAAGAGGGAAAAAGCATCCTTTAATACTGGAATATCTAGAGAAACTCTCTTTTCTCCCCAAATTGTATTGGGATAGCACAACAGAGACTGAATTTAGAGCAACATAGTATATTCACCCCTATCTATAACTAATCACGTCTACTTGAACAGTGAAAAATCCCCTGGCTTTTTTTGCCAAGAACTACATATCTACAAGGGATTGAAATGATGTTGACATTCCTGAGTTGTGAGACCGACTCAAAGTTAGGGCATGGTGTGCGTCGGTTATCAAAAACAGCTGTGAATCAGCTCATCCCCACATGCTTGTACATACAGATAAGGCATATTTTTGTGATATCAGTTTCAATATGTTCATTTGGTTTATCAAATGGCTTCTACAAACCTATAAACTTTTATTCATAATACTGGAGTTTAATATTAGAATATTTTTTTTGTGCTGCTTAAAATTTGAAGAATGGCATTTTCACACACAAAAATCCTAAGTAAATAAGATTAACAGTTATTATAACTCTAAATTTACAATATTGATACATTGCCTATTCTAGTAAGTCTTACTTAAGCCATGTCAATTGCTGTAAAAAGTGGCCAGAAATTTGCCAATTAAAATTTGGGTGAGAGGATATTACAGAATTATCTTTAAATGTGAATTTTAATGTGCTGCCCCAAAGCAATCCCAAACACCTAAGTAAAGATAATGTAAAAATAATATTGTCTAATAAGAGACTGAGTGAAACTCCTAATGCTGGATATATATATTTAAACTACCTGTGTAGGTTGTAGAATGGATGATTTTATTTAGTCCTATGGTCTCCTCTAAGGACAAGTTATAAAGTGATATGGAAAGTTTTTTGGGGAAATTCTGGATAAAGTATTATCATTACAATCAGAGCAAATAAATATGTTACAAAAGACAATTATTTTGTGTGAAGCAGACAACTCATTGTACATTGTATTTCTAATCAAGAGTTGCCTGTCATATTCATTTGAGTGGACCATTCCAACAGGTGAAATTATAAGATGCTCAAAATTAGCCATTGATCTCCAGGGTAGGCTGAATAAAATTAACACTGAGTTGTCTGGGATACTTGTCTCTTAATGCTGTTTTGATCATATTTTTTTTAGTTTTCAGGTCACTTTCAGTTATAAAATCTCTTTTTAAGCCCAGTAAAATAAATTAAACTCAAAATCCAATTTGATCTATTTGTGTTACTCCACCCTAACTCCACCTATTCCCTCTCTTTCCCCACCCACATTCTCCACACCAACTATGTAGACATGGGCTGAGACTCATTCCACAGATAAATGGGTTGTTCTATGGTCTTTTCCCCCCTTTTGGATGCTGCGACATCCAGGACTGTGTATTGGAGAGGAATGACCATGGTGATAGGGTTCATTTATGGAAATGGACACATAATTATGTTGGAGGGTATTCCTGAATTTGGTGTGGTTGAATCTGCTTTCTAAATAGTATGTGTATGTGTGTGATCTAGTATGCATCTCTCTGAGTACTATGGCAGGCTTTTATAATACATCTCTCGATGGTGATACTCTGCTTTTTAAAATATTAATCATGCTGGCTTCTCTTGTTCTCACCATTTGGGTCAGTGCCCAGTTCATCATCATAAATTAAGCCCAAGAGCTGGATATCTACAGAAATAGGAGCTGGTGGTAACTTTAGGGAAAGGGGTGGAGGGAATTTTGATGATAATCATTATTAATTTTTGTCCTAGTAATGCATACTATTACATTTCACTTAAAATTTAATATTTTACCTAAATTAGTAAAAAATAATATGGTATAGCTCTAAATATAGATTTAGATAAAATATTTGCAATCAGTAAATATGTGTTGGCTATGTCATTTATATGTATATCATACTTAGTGTCTGATATTCTGAGGCTCTTTCTAATTAAAACACATGGGTAGAGCAATAGCCTACTCAGAAAATAGAAAATAACAATTATAGAGTTGCCTGTATTTCAAGCTTGCTTTGCACAAACTCAGTGTACACTGGAATTGCCGTGCATTCTATAAGGCTATCAAATTATTTTTAAATTAATGGGTAAACAGCTATTTATATAGATATTAAGTCTTTATCTCTTGCTTCACTGTTGTTCATTTACTTTCTAATTAGTTTATACATGTATGTTTAATTCCATTCAATTTAAAGAAACAATGTCAGTTATAATTCTGGCATGGTCAGATTAAATAGGTAAGATTATTTGGTTCCCCCTAATCATTCCCACATATTTAAAAAAAATTGTCAAGTGAGTGACATGAAGTAAAATAAAAATATGACTTTTCTCCTATGATGTCAATTTGAACACTCTTGACATTATTAAGGATCCAATTATATCATGGAAATATTTTCTTCAAGGGGATGGATAGGTGTTGGCTGAGAGCTCATATTTTATATGCTAAGTACATGCTCGGATTACCTGTTGAGTATAATGACTAAGATATTGTCCAAACCTAGATACTTTTTCAGTGTGAAAAGGGGAGAAGTTAATCACCATGGCAGGACTTTAGGGGTGAAATAAGAATGTCCCCAGCAAACTAGGATGTGAGTACTGCCATACAGGGGAACCTTGCACTGAAAACAGGACGTTCTTTCTTACACCTTTCCTCTGACTCTTTAAATGCTCCCCTGCTCACCTGATACCAGGTAGGCTCTCCACGCACCTGTGCTTTACTCACCTTGTCTTTGCACCTGGTGTGCTGTCCTTCTTTCCTTCAATATTGGACAAACTTAATGTAGTGCCCTCCTTCTCCTTACCTGACCTTGCCCTCCAGCATCTAGCACAAAACTGCCTTTCTTCCCCCATCCAGGCCAGATTGAGCAGTCACTAAATGCCTGCAGGATTTCCTAGAGGCCGGGTTTTGTAAGGACACATTTGCTTCTTGACAGTATACTAATTTGATTATACTGATTATGTGTTCTTCATGCACCATCCCTATTCCAATCTGATTGCTCTCAGAGTTTTATTATAGAAACGCCTCAAGGCATAGTTTGTCTTGTAGATAGAAAATGCCTTCTGTGTTTTAAGAGACTTGCTTTTTGTTTTCAAGAGCAATACTGGAGAATTCTAATCCACAAGTTGATGGCTTCAACAGTGAGGTTTTTGTCTTTGGTTTTGTTTTCCCTACACACCAGGATTTGGCAAAGATGCTTCTGGCTGTGGAAGAGAGAAAAGCAAAAAGGAAGCATGAAATTAGAATCTGGTGGGGTCTCTGAAAAACTGTCATTATGCTTGTTATTCTTGTTCATGGTCTAGGAAATACAGCTGTAAGAGGTGGACCCATTGGTGATTCAAAGGCTGAAGGAACTTATTCTGTTTCCTAGATGGATCCTTGGAAAATGAGTCCTGCCTGTTAAATACCACTGTGCTGTAGTAGCAGTAGACTAAAAAATAGCACAACTGCATGAAGAGCAAAGAGGATGGGAGGCATGCCACTCCCCACACCACCTCAGTCAACTGCCACCCTTGAGGGCTGTCAGAGATGAGCCAACCTGAAAGAGATACCAATGAGCATTAGGAGATATTGAGGATGTGGGGATCCCTGCGGGAAACAGATACAGAGATGGGCTTGTGGGGTTTTCCTGAGGAACAAGCCAAGATGGTTGCATCTGCCCAGGGAAGAGATGATACCCAGAGTACCTGACATCCTCCCTGTCTGTCACCTTGAGAAGGGCACAGTCCAGAAAAGACTATTTTAATTTTCATGGAGACAATTTACCAGAATTTAACTAATTTCAAAGATTAATTTTTTTTCTTTTAATGTAACAAAAGTTACATCTTCTGCACATCTATCTATAGATTACATACCAAACAGCTTTTCAAATGAGAGAGAAGGGATCAGGAGCTCAAAGGCACTACATAGTTATAATTTGCCAGGTCCTGTGTTTGGTATTTTACATACATTATCTCATTTATCCTTCCGAATAACTCATATATTTAGAATTATGCAGAATCCCCATCCCCCACCTCCACTCCCCCCCCAAAAAAAGAGAAGTACATGAAGTGTTATTCAGAAAGCTTGAATGCAGATCGTTTATTTTGTGGAGCTGTCCTAAGAGATGCATGTGGGAGCTGGAGCAAATGAGTCAGGGCAGGAAGAAAAGCCCCTCAGATGGTATCTTTGGGGGCTTTGTCACTGTGAGCAGCTGTGGCTTCTTCATCCAGCAGCAGTGCTGAGGGATTCAGACTTGTCTGTCCAGGTGCCCCAAGAAGGGATGCTTGTAGGTCAGCTAACGTTTCCTCGTTGGTCGTGGGTGCCCTTAATATTCTAAATTTGTGCATGTGTCAGAATACCTGAGTTGTTTTGCTGATTTGGGATCATATGTAGGTACTAACAGAAGACCCCCCCGCTTGACTTAATATGTATGACAGATTTGGGGATCATTTGTAGTTACTAACAGCAGATCTCCCCCTTTGACTTAACATGTACTACAGATTTGCGGGGGGCTAAGTAAACTGGAATAGTTAATTCAGTTCCCCTGTTCTATGGAAATAAATAATATATTTGAAGTAATAAAATATATTACAAAAGATGAGCTATTTGACAGAAGCTTTTTCTCAGTGCCTACAAAAGTATATATTTTAAGAAGTGGATTATTTTGAATAATTCTATAATTTATTTTTTTTTATTTTAATTGTACAGTAATGATTTACTCTCAAGTGAGCAGCACTTGGCATACCCACTGCCCATGTCCTCCGGGGTCATGCTCTTTCCTGGGTTTCAAAGTTACCTTCTTTTACACACTGGTTTTGCCTCCTCAAGCTTCTTTGATAGCACCTTCCCATTCACCATTCATTTAAATATTGAGAGATACAAGGGCTTTGTCCTTTGACCCTTTTTTCATCTACATTTATTCTACTGATGATTTATCTGGCTTCCAAGATTCAAATATCATCTTCTTTCTGAGAGCTCATGAATTTATATTTCCAGTCCAGATCTCTTTCTGAAACCTGGTTTTGAATACCTTTCTGCTCACTCATCATTTTCAATAGCTGATAAATAACTAGCACAAGTTTGACATGTACAAAACTAACCTCTTAGTACTTCCTCCCACGCACCATTAAAAACCCTTCTTCCTGTGAAGTTTTCTAGTAAATGGGAACACAGTTTTTCCTGTTGCTTAGCCAAAAAAAAATTAGAGTCATCTTAGAGTTCTCTCTTTTTCCTTTTCACTCTTCATATTTATCTTATCAACAAATTCTCTGAGTTTGACCTTTAAAATACATATGAAATCTGGCCCCCTCCTTCCTCCCTCTCTCTAGTCCAAGGTTCTCTTGTCTCTCATCACCACTGGTCCCCACACTTCTGCCTTTGCCCCGTCTTTAGTCTGTTCTCAGTAGAGCAACTGGAGATTTCTTGAGAAGGAACAGATTATATCACTGTTCACCTCCTTCAGATTTGAAGCAAAGTTCTTACTGGGATCCTTACATGATCTGCCCCTCCAACTTTATCTCCTTTACTCCTCTCTTTCTGATTTTCCCATCCCAGCCTCCTCACTGCTCCTGGAAACATGTCTCAGAGCCAGGAGTCAAGGCTAGTCCCTACCCTGATTTTCATCCCTCAGATATCCCTACAACAAGGTTTCTCATTTTCTGCAGCATGTAGTTTGATGCCAAAATAGAAACTTAAGGTCAGTTGAAAATTACTGACTACAATTGGAAATTTATACTGCTTGCAAGTTTATAAAGAAGTGTCTGAGGCACTGAGAGCCTCAGTTATTAAAAATCTAGATTCACTCTGTGGAAAGATGTAAAGTCATTCTGTAGAACACTCTATCTTTCTTTGTAAAAAAATGAAATAATGATGTTCTTTATTACTTTAGTTAGTTCTCCCCTTGTACTGGTGAAATATTAAGTCTTAGTCCTCATTTCAGATGGAATACGTTTTGGGTCTTCATCCAGCTTTTCCAGCCAGCCTGAAAAGTACTTAAAAAAAATTATGACCTAAGATTAGAGACGCAAATAACAGGAAAATTATTTTTTTAATGTGTTATGCTAAAATATTAAGAGATATTTAGAAATGTATTCAGAATGATGTGCATTTAGGCTCACTTTTTATTAGTATTTGTCCACTTGGATCACATTCAATGACAATTGTCTTCATAAGGAGCCTAATTTCTTCTTAAATTACAATTTTGATAACTTGTTAACTGAGGCTCATATAACACTATTTCAAAAATATATGTTTAAGGTTTTGAAAATGTTTGCTACTCAAAAACTGAGAAACAGAGCCGTTAAGCATAAAATGTACTACATGCCTTAAAACATGCTACACAGTTGGAAGGACTAGTCAGACGAATAGAAACATGATATATTTATTGAATATATAATAAGAACTAGAATAAATTAACAGCAAATATGTGAAAATTGTCTAAAAGTGCTAAAAAAGTTAAAAATGAATAGGCAGTCAATGAGAATTAGTTTGGAAAGGCAATTTGAGGTGATAGGATTTGGAATGATCTCTGAAGAATTTGAATATGTAGAATGAACAGATGAGGATAACACAGGAGCAAATATGTGGAAGTCTAGGTGGTCAAAGCCCACTTTAGCAACATTTAGAAGCATGGACTGAGTGGAGTAAAGGGTCTGATGGAGAAATATTGAAAAATAAAGGTATTATTTGGTGGATCTTATTATGAATATTTCTCAATTCAGGCAGGAAATTTTTAATTGTTAACCTTTGGAAACATTTAAAATTATTGATGGGTAGTAACAAACATTATTATGAAGTTTTAGTAAATATGAGAGCCTCCTAACCTAGCACATTTATCCTTAAGAATATCTAACAAATAAGATAGTTCTCATTCTGTGATATTACAAAAAATCTTTGCTTTTAGCCAATGTAGAGTCTGAAGTTGAAGTTTGGTTTGAGGTGACATTTCTAAATGTGATATTTTGTTAAACAAATTTCTAATTTTTATACAATTTATTGCATTTGAGATTAATTTGTTTTTAAGTTGTTTTAATGTTTTAGTAATTTTATTTTAGAGGCAAGCAAAATAAAAGTTTGTTTCTAGGCTTAGTTAGATAACAATCATGGTTTCATTTAATTTAATTAACAACTGGACCAATTAATTCTGAAAAGTTCATCAAACTCCACTTTCTTACAGGGTACACTATATAATTTATATGTCTGCTTGTTTTTTACAACCTGATATTTCTAATACAACTATGAGAAAAATTTAAAAACAATAATTTGTAAGTTTGCTTTCTGATCTAATCTGTAGTAGTATTGGATATCTAAACCACTTGATTTATCACTTGATTTCTCATCATTAGAAATGATAGTGCAACTTACACATGGGCCCAGTCTTGTTTTATTTTCTTATGGAAAGATTGTTCATGATTTTTCACCATCATAGATAAGATTCACTGTCATTTCAGCTATAAAAATTTTTGGCGACAGTACTTCTTAAACAGTGAGTATCTGAATCACCTGGAGCACAGATCCCTGGTCCCATCTCCAGAGATTTACTAGATCTGGAGCAGGAATTGAGAATTTGCATTTCTGATTAGCTACTTGTTGAAAGTGACACTGCTTGTGCACAGAACACATTTAAGTAGAATAGCTCTAAGGCATGCACACTGACTCAAGTGATTTTTTATTACTTTTTCTTGAACATGTCATGAATTCATCAAACACGTTTATTGAAACAAAGTGAAAGCTTCAGACAATTGTTAGGAAAAGTCTTTGCTGTCACATTCCTTTGGCTTAAGCAAAAGCAGTTTTTCTTAATAAAGGAAAACATATCTTTGCTTTCGCTACCATTACCTCTAAGTCATTCTTTTCGTCTAAAACCACCTTGGAAAATTTTTAAATGAGTTATCAGTTTGAAATAGAATTTTTTTTTCCTTTTTACAGTCTGGCTTCCTAAATATAGTAACTTCTTAATCTACATAACAGTTGATAAGCTCTTATTTGTTTTAGGGCATTAAATCAGCATGCAAGTCTATCTGGTGTAGCTGAAAAAAGATAGTTATTATTAAAACATTACTACTGAAAAACATATTGTGTTTTGAGGATCCAGCACAGCTGGGATCTGTATAGTACCTCAAGCACCAGATGCTCTATTTGCTGTTGTTAATTTAGAATTATTTACACACACGGATGGGTGAGCAGAAGGGTGGGGAGGCACAACAATTCTTAGTAGTTCAAAGTTTGTTAATTTTTTCTAGATAATACATTTATTGCTTAAAATAACATAAGAAAGGAAAAATAAAATATACCAGGAAAATGTCTTTTTCTTATCTAGTACACTTCACTTGGTTTCCATTCTTTTCCAAATAGAAGATACTGTCCTTTTGTCATATATTCTTTCAAAGGTGTTTATGCATATATTCTCCCACTTTTTAAAAACATTTAGTAGCACACAGTATTGTGAAACTTGTCTTCTTTTAACAATGTATCTCAGAGATCCTTTCATATCCGTATATAAAGTTCTACATAGTGTTCCATTGCATGAAAATGTCACAGTCTCTTCAACTAGTCATTTATAGACACAGATTAGCAGGTAAATATTAACAGGTAAACTTTTCTGTAACAAAACAATTTTATTTAACATAGTGTTAAGCATTGCATAAATTTTATACAGATGATCTCCTGTGTATATGATTAAATCTTAAACAAAATGTTCCTCATATGACATGATAGGAATGAGCTGCCTACCTTTGATTCTTTTTTTTTTTATTTATTTTATTTTAAAAGATATACTTTACAAATCTGTAGGACATATTACTAGAGTAGAACTTATTAGTCAAGAAATAGAGAGCTTAATAAATTTTGTAGGAGTTGGCAAATTACTCTAAAAGAGACTTTTAGCTTATTTTACCTAACTGTAAGCGATGTATGAGTACATTCCTCCTCCCACAGTCTTGCCAAATCAGTTAGCAAACCTCTAGCTTTTTAACAGGCTGGTGAGTGAGAAATTGGCTGTCAATGTGGTTTTAATTCTTATGTCTTTTATTATAAGTGAGGTTAATGATTTTCTTAATATGTTTAAAAGCTTTTTGAATGTTTTCTTTCTCCTAATTGTCCATTATGTATGTTACCCACTTTGGGAGAGTGAGATTATTGAACACTGCCTGCTATGCCTGTCATGTTAATACTATGCAGGCATCTTTAGTTTTTATAAAGTGATTTTTATCAATCTGTTATTTTACGATTTCATTATTTTTTTAAAAGATAAAGATCTCTCACAATGAAGTTGAATACATTTGTGGGATTAGCACTATGGTTACCCAGATTAGTTAGCTGGTTTATGTGAGACTCCTCATTTCTTGCTGGAGACAGATTGCTTTCAGGAAATGTGCTGTTTGTGTGATTCTAGGCACAGTGTTGCCTCCTCTGCTTTGCGAAACTATGCTGGATCTCAAAGGGTTTTTCTGTCTACCTGGCACCTTTGTCCCAACTAAGGTTCCATTGCAGAAACAGTTTTACTCCTGGGTATGCACCCTCCCACTCAGAAAGTTTATTTTTTTGCTGAGATTTACTACTGCTGACTCAACTTGCTTCTGACATTTCCTTAAAAGTTTCTTACCTCTCTTCCCTTCCACGTAGCACATGAAATATCCTTTGGTTCATTTCCAGTTTTTGAAAGACCTTCAATATACTTTAGATTATAGAGATAACATGTCATCAGGGCATGGATGTGAGTGTTCCCCCAAATTCTTATGTTGAAGCCCTAAGCCCCCAGTTTAGCTGTGTTTGGAGATGAGGCCTCTAAGAGACTATTGATGTTAAAATGATGTCATAAGAATAGTGATTCAATAGTATTACTGTCCTTATAACAAGGGATACAGGAGAGCTGTTCTCTCTCCCATTTTCCTCATTTACATGAACCAAGGAATACAAAGGGTTTGAATCCTAAAGCAGATAATAGGAAATAGTTAATATATGAGTTTCCATATAGCTGTTGAGCACATGTGACACAGAAGCACTTTAGGGCCCTTCTGTTTGGAGGTATGGCTCACCTGTAAATTCACATGATCCAGCCCTGAGGGCAGATGCTTCACAACTGTTTGGTTATCCTCTCCAAAGAAAAGCAATAGGATGATCATTGTTTTAATGATCATAATGATAATAAAATTATTACTAATTAGCCTTGAGAGATTTGTGCAGGCCAGGCTCTTAGAGATACTGTCTCAGGTAATAATTGTACCATTCATATTGAGCGGTTGTTGTAATGCTCATTTAAAGCACGTGAACTCAGACTTTAGCAGGTTAGCTGCCTGGATGACACCATTTACTAATTATGACTGGCAGAGCCAGGACTCAAACTCAGATCAGCCTGACTTCAAAGCCCTTGCTTTTCACCTGGATAATCTGAATAGTTTCTCGAAGAAAGACAAGGTGTACAATGAAGATTTCACTCTCAAATGTGATAATTTTTAAAGTCAACATGATATGAGTGAACTAGTGTGAATAATCCTTTTCTTTTTCTATTTAACCTTATCTGAAATGAATTTGGTCACCTACATGTACAAAACCATGCTGATAAAGATGCATTGCAGATATAGATTTTTTTTTATGTAACTTAGAATATTCTATCAGCTAATAAAAAAAATCCTGTTTTTAGCTTGGGTTTAAACTTACAGATTTTAAAGTTTTTGAAATAAGAAAGAATTGCTGTCTACTGATTTGAAAGACTATATACTTTTAAAGTATACAGGGCTTATATATTCATAAAATATTGAATATTTAAATTTTTTAGTTTCTCATAATTGTGTGATATGTAGTAGTTAAAAATAACATAATCGGTCTGTAGTGAACATGTCATATATTTATTTTTAAGGTAAAAAAGCAATTATAAAATGTCAATGTAATGACTCAGTATAAAAGAGTATCAACTTAGTTTTCTTCATTTATTCTCTGTTAGATATAGTTATTAATTATTAATATCCAGGACTATGTACACATTAATTTTATATGTGAAAAGTGGTACTTAAGGAAAGAAAGGATGAAGGTTTTTGTGTAGTTTTGTTTTGTTTTTCACTTTTCCTTTATAACAATTGTATTGTTTTTATTTATTTCTTTTCTTACCATGAGCAGGTAATACTTTTAAAATAAAAACAATAGTAAAATCATGATAATAATGTTTTCAGGTTAAAAAGTATAAAACTAGAGAATATACATTTAATTATTTGTAGAGCGAATGCAAATACCTTTTAAATATTCCCAGAAAAGATATACCAGATGAAAAGCATTTATTTTTATAGGACCACAAGGTAGTGATTATATTAACAATGTGGCAAATTCCCCATGTAAGCATATCACCCTGGAGGACATTACACAGTTTTGTTGCTTTGTTTTCACCATGATTCAACCAAGTTATTCTTCAGTAGCCAATGAGAGTTTACTGGAATGTCTACTGGGAGTTTATTGCAACCAGGAGAGTTCCTGATGTTCATTCTTTTGAAAGATTATATTATGTGAACATATTCTCTAATTGCTAAGAGCTATAAAATAGCATAAACAGAAAATGCAATAACTGGAAAAATGAACATCAAGTTGCAAATAAAATCTCAATGAGTTTACAAATAGTAAAAGTAAAACACTTTACTTCCTCAGCTCCTTCAAAAATTTGATAGTTTATGTGTCTCATTCTATTAATATGTCAACATTTAGTAACACCTGGAAATATTAGGGTTAAATTTTATTTTATGTGTCTGAGAGACTTATAACAAGATAGTTGAGGAAGATTTTTCTATGTCTTTTTCCTTTACCATGTATCAACATCAAAAGAAAATTCTTCCCACCTATATAGGTTGTTCCTAGATTTTATCCTACTTTTCATGGAAAGAAGTAATCAGACTCCTGCAAGCCATAAATTATTTCATTTTATTGCAGCTAACAGAAGACATTTAAATATGTATTGCTTTTATTTTTCTAGGCTGCTAGAAATATAGACACTAGTAATGTGGGAGAAAATTACATTTATCTTAAACATTTGTATAATTGATTATCATAGTACATAAGCTCACTTTTTAATTTTAGAATAATACACTAGATTTAATAAAAACAAAAAAACTTCCTATGTTTATCTTTAAATTTCATGGATAAAAAAAGTAACAGTAAAAATAAATATGAGTTAATTTCTAAAATGAGATAGCTAAATAACAACATATAATATTACTTATTGATACATTACAAGGGCTTGTTATGAATCAGAAAGAGTTCTCAAAAAATGTTTTTGGCTCATATAACACTAACTACTATTTATAGAGTAAGTAGTACTACCAGACTCATTCATCATTCAGGAAACTGAAACTTTAAGATATCAATTACCTTACATTTTAAAGGAGACAGGTGCATAATGATTCAAACTTGTGTCTATTTAAATCCAAAGTTAGAGAAAAATAGTGAACTCAGATAGAATTGGCTTCAAATTTCATCTCTCAGGCAAGCTATTTGAATGCTCTGAAACAGTATTTTCAGGTAGAAGGTGGTCATAAAACAATTTACATAAAATAATGGTTTAAGCATGTAGCTCATTTTATGGAATTTAGAATATATGTTTAAATGCTAAGTTCTGTTACATCACTCTATAAATACATATTAGTATAAATTCAATGTAAAAGATAGGTTGGTGGTATCTTTTGGTTGGATAGGTTGGTTGGTCTTTTATAAAGACACTGATTTAATTAGCACTGCAATTTTTTTTCTTCCCTAAAATACTTGATCTTTAGGCTTCTGTGATACCCTATCAACTCCTTCCAACCAACACGACTCTGTGTTTCACTTCTATTTCTCATACTGGCTCCTGATCTCTTGCCCTTAACTTTAAATGCTGAATGCCCAGTAGTGAGGCCCAGGCTATATGCCCTTCCCTACTCAGTCTCTTCCAACATGGCCTTATCACTCCATGATTTTAACTTACCTGCTGAGTCTTAGGTGGTGACATCAGTGTACTGATATGTCCGACTGTCTTCATCAAGAGAACAGCATATAATGGGACAGTCTCAGGGGTATTTTCTTGTCAAGTAGGTATAACAGGCTTACAATGTGATGTTAGAGTAGAATATACTGGGAAGAGTTTGTTTGGAATGGTGGAAGATAAATTTGACCTCGAATAAATTTGACCTATTAATTTCTATTAATAATCAGGTTGTTTGTACATACACCACACATACCTTTTCTCTTTGGGACAATATTTCAAATTTTTTCATTAAATACATTTCAGAAATACAGTATCACAGTTAAACAATGTTATGGTTCCTATAGATTTATATTTTCTATAGAAAACAGTGTGTAACCCAACTTTAAATTCAAAGTGGATTTGACTCCAAATTTTACATAAAACTCTGGCATATGGTTGGCATGCTAAAAATTTAACACTTAATTTTCTTATAAATAGCAATTAAGATATTATATATTTTATTTTAATTAAGACAAGTTTCTACATAAAAAACTAGTATCCCCCCTCAAAAGGGGAACTCATATTCCTAACTTTTTATAAAAGATAAGCCTGTTTACTGTAGAAATGTTCAAAGGCAATACACTAGAGAAAAGCTGAATTTTTTCAAGTCCATTATAGCTTTGTAACTAAATATCATTTTGGGTATGCATCAGTTTGGGACATTTATGTGTTTACTTTCTACAAATGTGTGTCTCCAAAAACATTTTCAAGACATATGGGGAACATTTTTTTTTAATTACATACATACTGTACATTATAGGGATAGAAAATGAGAGCTCTAAGAAAAGGCACACAAGTATTAAATATTCATTATCAAGGCATTATGCAAATACTTTTCCTCTTAATGTTTAAGTTTAATTTCTTTTCAGGAATTGTACTATCCAAATTATAATTAAAATACTTTCTAATATCCAGATTATGGAAAATAATCCTAATACATGCAAATGATGCATATAATATATCATGCAAAAAGCATAATGTTCTTACTTTTAAGAGATATTCTTTGATTTTTATTTTCCCAGCAACAGTGGTAGATTTTGACTGAGTCCTCCAGGTCCTCTTGACTTTGTCCATAACTCCGATTAATTCTCATAGGGATGATGTTATTAGACCTACTTTATATATAAGAAAATGTGGCTAAAGTCACATGACTAATAAATGGGACACTTAAAACTGATATAAGCACAAGCTAGTTATGTTTGTTTGTGCAGCTGAGTCTTGATTGTGAGTGTAAGATTATGCTATTCATTAAGGTACAGAGATTAAAGTTAAATCTTTGTAGGAGGTCACAGTCTACTTTGGAAGACAGACAAGGAAATGTATATAAGTCATATGATAAATGTGACTTATTTAGAGGAGAGGAAAAAAATCGTTTACCTTTTAGATTTTTCACTAGGCTCCTGTAATAAAGCAAATTAACAAAAAATTTAGATTATATTAGATTAAATATTAGATTAGATTAGGTAGATGATAGAAAGTTAGATGATAGATGATAGATAGATGATATATAGATAGATGATGATAGAGAGATAGATAGATAGATAGATAGATAGAGTTGATAGATAGATAGATAGATAGATAGATAGATAGATAGATAGATGATAGATAGATAGATAGGAAGATGATAGATAGATAGATTTAATGTGAGTTTTACATGACAGATGAGCCCTCACAAGGAAATGAAGACCCAAATACACAGTTTAAAGCAGGCACTTTTATACTGAGTGAGTCAGAGTAGTAAATATGAAAAGAGACCAGGCAAAGGGACTTGGGCTAGTTAGTTAATTGAGTAAAAAATGATTAGAAGATAAGACTTAGTTTAGCAATGTGTATTTGTACAAATTTTTCTTGTCTTCAACTTTCCACCCTTGCAATAGAATGTGTCTTTCTTTCCAGTATAAAGGGACATTTCTCAGAGGGCAGTATTTTCTCTAATCTAAGGTAAGTCAGCATGCCCTGTTCACATCTGGTGTTTTTCAACTGCCTGTACCTTAAAATAATATACTTATTGTGGTGGAATATTTTGAACTCCTTGATGATAGTAGAGAAAACAGGGGACCTTGGTGACAAAGTGGATGGAATCTGAAGAATTGCTTGGGGGATTGGTTATTTGCTGATCATTAAAACAGAGCAATGGGTTTTTCACTTAGGAAAATAAAAACAGCTTATAAAGAGGCATAAAGGTTAGCAAGAGAATAGCACAGTCAAGAGAGAGTGGACATGGCAAAATATGAGCAGGTCATGGTTATTCCTGGGTAGACAATGAAGATGACAAGGGAAATGGAAAAGTGTCAAGTATTGAAAAGCTATGAATTTCATGTGCAAGTTTTGTGTCTGTTCTGGAGGTGATGTAAAGACATAGAAGATTTTCTGGGGTGAGCATGGGGATTATATACAGCTAGAGGACATATTTCAAAAGTAAAGACATTATGAGAGACCTCTGGGTGATTTTCATCCCCTCTGTTTGCATTGCAAAGTGCTGTGTGCTGCAGATAACATTGGGACAGCATAAGACTTGATTTTTGACTTCAGAGAAAAAAGAGAGAAAAGGAAGACGTTCACATTTTAACATTTGTGATAACAGTTCAGAGAAGGTTATCACCAAAAATAAATTCTCTGGAATTTGGAATAGAATGCCCTCCATTATTTCTCCATGTTTTTTATTCTGTTTTTCCTTTCCTTTCTTTTCTTCCTCTGGACTTTATTTCACAAATCCTACCCAAAGTCTAAAGCCTTGGAGAATATCCTGTTTCAGCTCAATGGTTGTTAAATGAGGGTTAAGTTCAGCTCTAAGTAACAGAAACACAAAATAGCTGAAGCTTTAAAAAGACTGACATATTTTCTCTTTTAACTGAGCTCAGAGGAAGGCATCCTGAGACTGATGTGCTCCTGGCTCTGCTCTAGGGTCTTTTCTGGATAAAGTTGCTTGATCCCTCTATCCTTAGGCTGTTCTACTCATTATCGTGGTCCACAAGGAGTCCTTAGCCACATAGTCAGGATTCATGTGACACATTAGAGGAAGAGGAAAGAATAGAGGAGATACATATCAACAGTCTTCAAGGGAAATTTCATATAATACTTCTACTTCTGTGCCATTGGCTACAACTTAGTCATTGAATAATACCCAGCTACATGTGAGCCTAGGAAACATAAAAGAAGTGGTGTGTAAGGGACTTGTGCTGGTCAAGATGTGTAAGGTGCTTAGTGATGGAAACCAGATAGTGAGGCTACTATCTGCACCAATACAGTTCCTTTAGTATTTTAAAAAAATATTTTAAATTAAAATGAATAACCATTTTTAATTTTTTATTAAATTCTATGTATGAAATAAAAAATATATTTACATATATATACTATTTTTTTTTCAAAAAGAACACAATCAAGAATAAAAATAGTGCAATAGCTAGAAATACTTTTGGAAGACAAAAACTTAACAATAACAATTTGTCACTCTGACACGTACAGATGAGTAAGGAAACATTAAATTTTGTACCATAATTTTTAGTTTTTCTGGATGACGTCTACTAGCCATTGTGAAGTTTGGAATCAGCAATATGGAAATTGGAAGTAATTCTACATTATCTCTTAAAGCCAGATAGATCATCATTGCAAATATTATCTTATAGTTGCATAGACCTTTAGTACATTGTTTTTCCTACCTAGCTGTATAATTTTAAAAAAATATAAAACATTAAAATAACACTCAGCTCGACATAAATGTTTCCATTAATCTAATTTGACAGAGATGAGTAGTGACAATGTGAATGATCTATTTTCCTTTCATATTTTTAGTCAGCATAGGAGGAACAATCATACACACATATTTTACACTGTATATATAAGATATTACTCATATTACTCACACAATTATGCCATTGCAAAGTTTACTAATGCATATTTAAATGGCTTCATTAATTTCCTCTGTGTTAAAAGAGCTTAGTGAGAAAGCAGAATTTTATTGATAAAAATGTAACTTTGTAATCCAGTACTTATGTTTCTTTGATTGTGACAGGCTTTTAAGTGAAAAGCAAAAGTATAATGTTAACCAAATCAAAGTATGTTAAAAAAATTTTTTTCTGAACACATTCTTACAAAGAAATATTTCAAGTTGAAACTTGGTATTTTAACACCAATCTTATTGCATAAACCAGACTTAATTGTGTATTCTCTGATTATTTATTCCTTCATTCAACAAATGTTTACTTAGTGGGCCACAATCTGAACGTTTGCTCACTTGCCAATATAGGAGACATTGTGAGAAATGTAACACAAAGAAAACATTAAATAACATTAAATAAAATTATTAGAATGTAGGCCTGCAATGCTTTGTAAGGATTAGATACGTGCTATGGTAATTTAGAGGAACAGTTTCATTAAACTATGGCATCTAGACTTTCAATTGAAGAAATTGAGATTTTGCCCTACTTTCAAGCTAATAAGTTAGGCTGCCACAGCCTTATAAATGCTGATGAAGTACTCCAGACTGGATCAGAGACAAAAGACTTTAATACCATGGCACACTTGGCAGTGTGAGATCCTCTAGTTCCTCACATCCCATTGGGTAATGTGAAGCAATCAAGGTATATGCCACACACACACACAGTATATATGGGTTACAGCTAAGGAACCTGGATTTTGGAATTTCTAGTCTCATCTGAGGTCTTCTAGCACACTTCTCCAACCTTGTCCTAGAAAACATTATCTAGTCAGAAAATGAATCTGCCCTCTGCCCCCAAGGGAGGTAACTATCCTTCCTTTCTAAGGCTGTTTGCTGTGCAAATATTCTTGAAAAGACAGTGAGATACAAAGCTGTCAATACTTCTTTCTCAGATGTGAAGAAACACAAAAGATCCAAATAGAATTGTCTTTCCAGACAGAGAAATCTTTGTGGAGAAATACTCTTCTGTCTAGGTCTCAGAGGATAGGTTTTGCTAAATGGAGTTTGGACAGTAAAACTATTAAGGCAAAAAAAGTTGAACGAGCCATGTCAGGGAGCAATGCTTGTAAGTACACGTGTAGTGTCTTCATCATTGTCTCTAGGAAAAGTAAATGAATATTTCCAAAAGAAAGAAAAAAAACCCACAGTATGCAAAAGTTAATGCTTCCGAATTTATTTGTGTTATTATTTAGATATTTCATTGTATTTTAGAGAGAGTTGCATCTATATCTATATATCTATATCGATATATAGATATCAATATCGATATACATTTTTATTTAAAGTAAATGCCATTTATTATATTCAAATCTTGGGGCTGTGGGAATATCCTGAAATGATCAGATTGAAAGTGAAAATATTAATTTGGGAATTGGTGGGGAACAAAATCACAGCCCTGGATACAACTCCATATGGTTCATGAGTATTTGGTTTTTGACTGTAAGCAGGAGCTATGTAACTGATGCCAAAGGAGAAGCATATAATTCATTATGAAACAGAAAAATTACTTTTTCTGTTATTAAAGTTATTAAATTGAAAATTATCAATTGGGAGGAAAAAAAAACACCAATGTTATGGGGGAAAAAAAAACAGTAAAAGTAGACGGTAAAGGACAGGAAGGTAAAACAGAAATTCGGAAGTTGGTATAATTGGAAAATGAACAAGACCTAGACTTAGAATAAGAGAATGATGCTGACATTGTTATGATTAGATCCAAAAATGATGGAAAACCTAGTTCCAGTGCCAGACATATGCCTGATAATGCATCTTGCCAGCAATGGGCATTATGACTGCAATCAACAAGTCAAAGGATAGCTTAAGGTTTTAGAACACATCATCCTAAAGATAAGTAAATAAATACACACACACACATGCATACGTGCATACATACAGATTATAAATTGTAAAACATTGGCTTGTATTCAGGATATGTAACTTTCACCTTATATAAGTACCCCAGGATTTAAACATAATGTAAAATTCCTTGCATTCAAATCTGCCTGACAGTATGATGAATTTTAATAATTCATTATGGAAAAGTTAAGTTTTATTATTTTCAAGAGGAGTTACCCTCATGAAGAACAGCCCTCTCATCGGCTGGATTTATAGCTTTGACAGTTGTTCAACAAATGACGTGAACCATTGACATGCACTCCTTATGTATCTCACAATGAAAGCAATTCCAAAAAATATGGACTTTCCATCATATTTCATCTTCATTTGTCATTTTCTGTTTAAACTAAGCATGCAAAGTCAGGTAAATTTCTACCAATAATACATAGAGTTGAGAAGTCAGTGGTAATTAAAACTCCAGGCTTTTTGTATATGTAAAATAAATATCTTGTCACTCCAGATATATGAAGGATGGAGTGATAAATTTACGAAATAAAATTATTTTTAACAAAGATATTTTCAAAAGCAAAAGAGCAAAGAAATATTTTTTTTTCCTTAAAAAAAGGAAAACAAGGATTCTCAAGACCTCTTTGGAGTCCTCAGTTTATAAATTAAGAATGAATTACTAAAAAAATTGAGTCAAAAGCCCAAGTTATAAGCAACAACATTTGGGGTAAATATGAGAATCTTTTTTTTTGAGAATAGTTTCTTCAAAGTTCTCTGAAAGATTGACTGTGCTGACGAGTTATAAATGGATAATTCTGCATCTTCTGTGATATGACTCTGTGTAAGTAAGGAAAGTCATTTGTAAATGATGCACAGTCATTAGGTCATAAATTCAAAGAATTAGCTGAACATGCTTAAAGATACTTCCATGAAAATTTGTATTCATAAATGAGAAATATGAAGCTCAGAGAATATAATCCTCATAAAAAATGTGATAAGTTCTCTACAAAATGATCATTTGAGGTCATATCTCTTGACTAAATAGAGTGTTACTAATTCTACTACTGAAGAGGGAATAATTACAGCAGCAAGAGGACTAGTCTGTGGAAGCAATGTTGGATCACTGAGATTAAGTACTGAGCAGAGGAGGGAGGTCTGCACTGCACATTAGTGCACGTAATACATTATTTGGAAACTACTTCTTTGCAGTATTTTGACAGTAAAGATTTTGTTTTCAGACAACAAAAATCAACTTGACCATGGAAGGTGACAGATTTATTTATTGGAAGAATATTGTGTACCCATCAAAATTGACGAGGGTCCTTAAGAATCAGGTTTGGCAAGAAGTATGAACCAACAGGAGTTAGGCAGTAAGGAATAATGTCAGCTCTTTGCCACTGAAACTGTGTAGCCAGAATGACTCTTAATTTGTGCAGCGGCCACTGTGCTCTGTCCATTATAGTTACTGGACTCACCACTGCTACTTTTAGACCTTAAGACCCTTAAAGCTGCTGTTGAAACATTTCTCAACTTTTCCTACACCCATTTGTCACTTGCTCCAGGGTGCTGGGTCATATAATTAACATGTGTATGTCATTGGTGCAAGTTACTAGTAAAAAGTTAAAAGCAGAGGAATCATCTGATCCTAGGTGTTTGGAGGCAAAAGTTAGGGCTCTGGTGTTTAAATGGTGCTCAGTCAAAAAAAATGTCAAAAATCTACAACATATTTCTATTGTGTTAGTCTCAATTTGTGGTTTATTTCACTATTATGTGCATTTTAATTCTTTCTAACCGATGCAGAGATGGATTTTCTGAAGGAGAACAAAAAATGTTCATATTTGATGTCTGTTCTTTCATAATATAGTAAATAAAATTAATTTTAAAATACAGTATTAATGTTTACATTTGCTCTTTCATTCCACATAGCCTTATTTATAACTTTTCATAACTTGTCACACTAGAGATTCATAAAAATGTAATGTATATATACAGATTAAAATATAATTTATATATACATTTATATATTTTTGGAATGCTGCAGGAGATGATTATTGTAAAGAAAACACTATACATATCTGTAATGCATTATATAAGCCAGTTTCTTCACCTTCTACTCATGAATTATGCTTTGTTAAACAACTTAGCATAAAGGGCAAAGATGTTAATTTCATTTAAAAATCTCACCAAGTGGTGTGAACGTATTAAGATAACACCTTCTATATATTCATCAACTTGACTTCTAAGAAGAAAGTTAAAGTTTCTTATTTTGAAATTTGTGACTTAAATAAATATAAGAATATTTAGATAAATAATAAAAAATGTTAATATAAAATGACCCAAATAACTTATTAGATATCCTGAAAAGAACATTAAAACTATTTACATTTTTATAAATAAGAAAATTGAGAATTGAAGAAATTAGATAATTCACATAAGTACATATTGTAAGTAAATTATCAAAAAAAAATTTTCTGACTTTCTTTTCAGTGCTCCTACTATGTTGGAACTAGATTGGATTTTTCTCTTTTTATGTTAGGACAGTTTTTGAGTCATTTTAATGTAAATCAGTGAAAAATGTACCTTTGCTTCCATATAATATTATAAAGTTTAATTTATATTTGCCTGATGATTAAAAAGAAATTGAAATTTTTATCCAATGCTATACTTTTACAATTGTTGAAATAAGCATTTTCAAAAACCTTAATTTATGGAAAGAGGTACTTAGAAGGTAAATGCCTTGCTCTGTGTCTTATGTGATTATTTTTTTCATCTCCTACTCAGTGTAAATATTTCATCAATTATATAAAGAATTATGCTTTGATTATTTATATTCAATTTTTTAAATAATTTATATTGTCAAGTCAACCGCCTTGTGATTCATTTAGGTACATATTTAAGTTCGTACTGATTTATAGGGGTGAATTTTATGAAATGAAAAAGTGATTCATCTACTATTTCTACTTCATAGAACAGTAATAATCTTGAATCTATATTTTTCTAATCTTGAAATGGATGTATTTAAAATGCAGCAAAACTTACTGCAGCAAAACTTACTTCAATAAATTAATAACTTCAGTCAACTGTTTCTCTCCCAAATTCTGTTTTTTTATCTTTCAGAAATTTTTCTCAAGTTTTACTTTGTTATCCAATTATTGTAAACCCTAAGTCTGAGTCTGCAACATTTATTTGAAAATCAAAGCATTTTCCCTTGTCCTTTTTGCCATTCCTTTCTTACTCACACCCTTCTTTACATTGCTGTTAGATTTATGTGTAGTGTCATTCCCAAGCTTGAATATCTGTCTTGCCTGTATGCGGAGACCACACATTAGAGTATTATCTGCAGTCTTATCAAAATCCATCCAAGCTATGAGTGAGCCACTCATATTTGTGCCAATCTGACCTTCTAGCATGGAGTAACTTTCAATTTTATACATTTTTCCAGCCATCTTCCTTTCTGCTTTTTTTTCTTTTGATTTTTTTTTTACTTACTAAGCCTCTTTTAATTCTAGGAAGTATTTTGTTGAAGTTCAGTGAGCCACATATAATAGGTAATTAATTTGTGTCTCTGTAATACATGTTTATCACATCTAACAAAAAAATAAGTACAAAAATAAGTGAATAAAATTTGTACTTAGCATGGAGTGTCTGTTAGATCTCATATTATAAATGATCACACTACACTCAGGCATGTGTAATTACGGTCAGTTTTGGCCATTTTAATATTTCCTATGGCTACATTTCTGTGTTTCAAAGAATACACACACACACCCACACACACATACACATACATATGTGTATGTGTATATATACCCTCAATATACATGTACCCTGACTATATATATTCCTGTATAATGTATATTCAATTATATATAATTGAATATTAGTAGTGCAGATAGTGAGGTTCATCTAAAAATATGTGTTCAGTGTGGTTTACGCATGACTGTATGTATGGTTGTTTGTGTGTGTTTCCAAAAGAATTTACACACATTCTTTGCCTGTCAGCATCACACTGCAAAATAGTATAATTCACATTCAGATCAAATACTTAAAACTACCATGTTTTGTAATGTATGTAATTTTCTCTCTTTCCATTAGGTAGAAAATGGTTGCCTGTGTTTGCCTACTGTGAAGACCTAGAATTAGACAACTTTAGCTTTGATCTCCAAGTGTTTCAGGATGTAAATGCAATCTGACTTTACCCTGATGGACAGTTAAATCATGGACACGCTGAACAATTTACTTTGGACTGTCTTTCCAAAAGATGCTTTGGCTTCTCTCTTGAATGCGCACTAAGCATTTGTAGCTGATAAGGAAAAGAAAAAAACCTGTGAACTGGAAATTTACCTTACAATGAAAATTACGAGCACATCTTGCATCTGTCCAGTCCTAGTGTGTCTCTGTTTTGTGCAGAGGTGTTATGGAACTGCCCACCACGGCTCCATCAAGGTGACCAGAAACCAAACCAAACACATCGAAGGCGAAACCGAAGTTCACCATCGTCCCAAAAGGGGATGGGTTTGGAATCAGTTCTTTGTTTTAGAAGAACATATGGGACCAGATCCACAATATGTTGGAAAGGTAAGTTTTTGTTTATTGGGTTTTTTTTTTTTCCTCTTCTGGGAAATTGTGGGTGAAATGAGGGTGGAGAAGCAGTTGGATTTGAAGACATGGAACGTTAAGTGGATTATGTTGTAGGATGGTGTTACTTATACTAAACAGTTCAAAATAATGATTGTAAAACATGAACTTTACCAGTTATGTCACATCTTCTTAAACATTGGTCCATACTCACTAGACAGAATGTTCTTTGCCAACATATTGCTCTTCTTGTTCTCTCATGTAAAATGAAAACACTTAATTGAATACACAAGTAATTGTGTCTTTGTTACCATGAAGGTATGTTGGCACAAATGTGTGTTTTTTTTAATCTGTCCCTAATACACATCAAGCTAAAAAGAAGATAGCATATCATGACATTTAATATAATTCTATTAATTGTTATAGAGCTGGTATTTTCATTTGTCAGCCTTAAAAGCACATGGGTATTTTTCCAAGCCCATGAATCAATTTCCATAAAAATGTTGATATACTTTAAATATAGATTAAATATACATGAGATGTACAGGTTCTGTTAAAAGTAGATAAAATAATCAGGAACTTCAGATGAACTTTATTTTCTCCCAAAACTACAGAAAGGACAAATTAATGACTTATCAAACCCCTTTGGAAATTGTGTGCTCAGTAAAATGGGACAGTTTAAGCGTGTGCCATCTATTATCTAGGGTAAAGAATAGAGTGGGAAATGGGAGGTTTTCTAATAAATTACTGATTTGATTGATCCTTGAAAGCAGCTACACTCAGGTTTGCTCAGCACCTGTGAGAGAAACAGTAAGCACCCTGATAGACTTCAGGCTTAGCGATTTCCATCTCCTTGCTTGACTATTTATTTTCACTTTAGAAGTGTTAGTACTAAAAAAAATAAAAATTAGAAAAAAATAGTACTCTAAGCCATGGTGCTTCCCTCATGTGTGGGCAGACAGGATCACAAGCCATCTGTTCCACCCCTCATCCAACACGGACTGGGTTGCAGCTGTTTTTTCCCTGCAAGGCAGGAGCTGAGGAGTCAAAATATGGAACACACACACGAAAAAGATCTGAAACAATTTTATCATTTACGCATATTATATTCATATTAGAACGAGACCAAAAAAACCTCATCTTCATCCTATGCAGTTTTCCCCAGAAAGTATTCCATGAAGTAAATGGAGATATATACAAGACAAAAAAACACAACCTATTGAATTATTAGAAAGTTATTTTTTATGAACTTCCAAGTGATTTTTTTAGAATTCTTTTTATCTTTGAAAAGAAAGAAAAAAATGTTTCCCTTTAGGAGTGAACTGAAAGGAAAAATATTTTATTATTAAAATATTTTGTTATGCATATTACTTATTTTAATTTAACTAAAAAAAAAGCAAAATTTGCTAGAAAAGGAAAATGATAGACAAATTCTTATTTCTTCTTGAGTCACCTGGTTTTAGTAAAAGAGCAAGCCTCAATTGGTACATCAATCTAAGCCATCTTTCTGGGCTTAGGTGCCAATGAACATATGGTTGAGAGCTGATTACCCATCAGGAGGTGGCGGAGGTCTGTGAACCTGTTCAAGATTCTGGAGGTTCAGTGAAAATCAATATCTGTTTTATTATTTGTAGTTTTGACAGAAAAATATAAAGAGCCACACCTATTTCTTAACCTACCTGGTCTCCCTCCTCATAGTCTTTCTGTTCTACTCTCATTTGCCTTAATGAGCAATACAGATTTGTTCCCCACATCATCAACACCCAGTATCCATCCATTCATCCATCCATCCTTACACACATGCATACATAAAACAGTGGCAATTCAAAAAAATAAAACAAAAAAAAAAAACCCTTCAAAGTTCAACACAATCTATATGTGCTTAAAATAACATCTTTCTGTCCAATTATTTTTGTTTAATAAGTGAATTTATATCTCACACACATACATTCATAATGAACCAATCATATATTTTCAAAGTGCTCCTAAATAAAAACTGGAAATTTTTAAATGACTGTAAGCATGAGAAAGGATGTCTCCAAAGAACTAAAAATTATCTCCTTCACCCCTCTCTGTTATGCAACCGCCAGCATATCCTTGAGTTCTTGATTATAATTTTGTATATCTACCATTATCTTTCACATTATAAAACAACAGTTACTTGACTTTCTTTAGCATTCTTATGTTAATTGGTTAATAAAATTATAAAGGTTTCAAGTATATAATTCAATAATACATCATCCATATTTGTTGTGTGTTCACCACCTAAATTCAAATCTTTCACATATATTTGACCCCCTTTACCTTTATCTTACTTCCCCCTACACTTTCCCTCTGGTAACCACTAAACTGTTGTCTGTGTCTATGAGTTTTTGTCTTGTTTGCTGTTTTCATTTTATATCCCAAATATAAGTGAAAACTTTTTCCATCTGACTTTTTTCACTTAGCATTATAATCTCAAGATCCATACATGTTGTCACAAGTGACAATATTTCATCTTTTCTTATGGCTGAGTAATATTTCATTGTATGTATGTACCACCTCTTCTTTATCCAATCATCTATTGAAAGGGCACTTCTGTTATTTGATGTCTTGTTCACTGTGATTAATGATGCAGTGAACATTGGGATACATATATCTTTATGCATAAATGTTTTCAAATTTGGGGGGTAGATACCCAAAAGAAAGATTGCTAGGTCATATGATAGTTCTATTCTTAATTTTTTGAGGAACTTTCATATTGTTTTTCATAGTGGCTTGAATTCTTATCAAAAGCATCCTCAGCCTGGACTTTTGATAAGAATTTAAGCCTAAGAGTTTTGATATATACCAACTTCTCATATTTCTTATGATAATTTTCATAGACTTTTCTTAGTCAATGATTGAATTTATTATAGGATATTTTTTCCTCCACGTTGCTCAATACATATTATTCACTACTAATACATTTACATGTGGCTAAGGCCATGATCCTAAGGCCATTTATAATAATAAACAATATAACTAAACATATACATGAATAATAGATATAAAAATCCAATCATACATGTATGCATATATAATGATGCATGTATATGTACAATTGATAATGCATAATTTTTCCATAATAAAAAGACCATGAGAAATCAAATACCAAAACTAGCATATGAATATATCCTTAGATTTTATCTCACAAGTTTGTTAAAGATATTTTTAAATAATTGAAAGATTAGGCTAAGGAAGATATAATAGCATATTTGTTAGAAAGTAAGACATTTTCTTCTGGAACAAATTATTTGGTAACATCATTATAATTTTAAAACAAGTGTTCCATCTTTTCCCAAAATCATGAGGGGAAAAAAGCATACCATATAGTGTATTTTTATTTTTCAAAAGATGAACAGTGCTGAATAAATCCCATTTTAACTAAGAATATAATTTCATGTAAGATGTCACCTACATCCTAAAATGCATGCCATACATCACACTTATCACTGGAGTAGACACACTGCTTTCATGAAATAATAATGATTAGTGAGTAAAGGCTGGGTTTGAGTTATAGCTTTTCTGCTAGTTATCTGCATGACAACTGGCAAGTCTATTTATTTTCCAGCAATTCTGTTTCCTTACATGTAAAACAGAAATACTGTTTGACATTTCTAGTATATTATAAAATTCAATTTATAGTTTAGATCATGGGTCATTTAAACTACAGCCTGTGTCCTAATTCAGCCAGTTTCACGTTTTGGCATTACCATTTTGTTTTGTTTTGTGTTTTCACTTGTACATTGTGGAAACAATTTTTTAAAATAATATTTTGTGACACTCTAAATTCTATGTAACCCAATTTCAGTTTGAGTAAGTAACATTTTATTGGAATACTGCCACACTCATGCATTTTTGTATGGTAGGTGGCTATTTTTAAGTTATGGTGACAGAACTGAGTAGTGGCAAGAAGGGTAAGGCCCACAAAGTCTAAAATGCTTACTGGTGGCTGTGAACAGGAAAGGTTTGTGAGCCTTTGCTTATGATGTCTGCCTCACCTAGTATACTGTGGATGCTGGGGCTGTTTCTTCTTTATTCATCCGATATCTATCTCAGTGTCTATTGTAATGATCAAATGCGGTAATTAACTGGGAAGTACTCAATAAACTGTCACTATTTGTAGTCTTGTTCATTGTTCTAGTAATTATTTGAAATTATTGAAACAAAACCCTCTCTCACTAATCATTACTTTCATAGAGAAGAAAATTTTTGGAGGCCTTTACTTCACCAGTTTCACTGGAGTACCTCTCCCCGACAGTCATTTTAATGAGTGTTCATCAGCTTTGATGTTTTTGTTTTTATTATTCTTTTGTTAAATTACATGCAATAATGTAATGAAATTCCTGGGACACACATTATTTAGCACACATATAGGTGCATCTGTGGGAGAGATATAGAAGTGGGATTCGAATTCGAAGACAAACAAATCTTTAATTTTAGTGGATATAACTAAATCCCCTTCTACAGATGTATTTTCTGCCTCTCTTAGTGATATATAAGACTGATTATTTCTCTAGAGCAATGCCCACAGATGGGATTGTAAAACTTGGAATTGTGTAAATATAATCAGTAAAAAATGGCATTTCTGTATACTTTTAATTTACATTTTTTATTGTAAGTGAAATTTATCATTTTTTTATATTTTGAGGGATATGAATATTTTTTTGCTGACTGACTTTTCATGGCCCTTGATTTTATATTCTTTTGTTACTTTCTTTAACTTCTTGATACTAGTAGTTCTTTATATATAGTAGATGCAATAGTTCTTTGCCAGTGATATAAATTACCAATAGATTTTTGTTCACAGTTGCCATTTGTTTCTTGAATTTGATTATGATTTTTGCTTTATAGAAACATTTTAATATAGTAATTTTTAGCATTCCTTTGACTATAATTTTATTTGATTTGAATTCTTCTGAAAGTTGAGGCTATCAATTCAGAATTAGTGTCAGTAAATAAAAACATATTTTTTGGACCTTAATGCCTATAGTTTATTACATATATTAGAAAATATTATTTACTGAATAAACGGAATGGTATAAAATGGTATAAAATAAATTAGAATACATTTGAGTTCTTATTTTCAGCCAATAGCTATTGGCCATATTGCATATATGTCTTATATTTACCAGTGGAATAGGTTCTGAACATGCAGTTTGCAAAATATAGCAACTCTTACTAGTGTATGTTACAAATATTGAATCTCATGTAATTGGTAGAATTTAACTAAGGATGTGCATTGGAAATAGTGTCAGTTAACACATAACTGCTGGAGGAAGTTTCATACATTTAAGTGTAAATATGATTGGCAAAAGTATTGCTTAAACACTTTATTTTAAAAAGATTATAGATGACTTCTTTAACTGGCTAAGCATTCTTATATAAGAAATAAGGGAAACTCTATGTTTATGCCAGGATATCTGAAGTAGATATTGTCCATATTACATTATTTTATAATTAAAGATAATAAAATAAAAAGTAATAACATGGGGTAAGAGGCCAAAAAATGCATTTTTACTAGGTAATGTGTTTAAGTTAGTGATATATGTCTAACCTAGTAGTAATGTTATATCAGGTGTGGCTACACTGACATTAGAAATAGGTTTGATGATAAAACTTAATGAGAACTTAACCATTGTATAAAAAAACAAATGGTATTTTCCATCTTCACTTTCCTGGATTTATGGCGTATCTGCTTATGAACATTACAATGTTTTTTCTAGATATAAATCATAACATATAAAAGATATTGGTTATATCTATGAAGAATTTACTTCCTAAAATTCTGCCAGTCACTTCCCTTTCTATGCTTGTCCTATATGTGTGAGTAGATAAGTGTAGACTCTAGATAATTATTCAAAACCTGCTTTATTAAAAAAAAATAGCAACAACAAACATGTGGAGGGTAAGCAAGGAATTGCAGCAGTATAAAGTAGCTAAGGAATTGTCTTGCCAAATCCCAGATCTAATAAAAAGCAATGATGCTCAAAACAGTTAAGTGACCTCCTTCATGGGAAGAGGGATTAGTCATGGCACTGCCGAAGAATAAGCTGTAAGATATCTAGTTCTTTAATAAAAATTATTTTCTAGTGTATAGTGCATGAAACTCCCCTTTCATCATCACTATTGCTGTCATTATTCTATATTTTTTATTTAAAAGAGAACTTTCCATCTGTTTGAATATTAAGTAATGAGGCTTTAAATTAAATAAATAATTTGGAGGTTAAAGAGAGAATACATTATGTAAAAAGAAATGGAAAGGTTCAGGCATTTTAGAAAAAAAAATATGATAGCTTTAATGTCATCATGAACTTTGAAATAAAAATTTACTGCACAGCAAGGAAAGGTCCCAATCATCATTTAATATTGTCAAGATGATAATTTTATGAGTATTTTTATTATAACTTCTTTGAAAGGGAAAACTTCCTGTATCAAAACATGACATTTGAATTTTAAACAAATGACAGTGTGATAACATGATGTCATATGAAATTAATTATGGCACTTAGTTTTATATGGATATAATTTTCTCAATAGTCATAGAAATTTAACTATTTACATCCAGATTTGTGAGAAATTGAATGCATAAAAGAGAAATTTGATTTGGCTTATATTTTATTTAATTTGTAGTGATACAGAATTATTTTTGAGAAATCAAATTTAATTAAATTTAATTATATTTCTAGAGAATAAGTATTATTTAATTTGAATAATTTAAAATTGTTTAAATTAATGAACTGCTTTGGTATTTATTATATATAGCATTTCTTAATGTTACACTCACATTTTTTACACTCACTCAGAAGGTCATCAATGGAAAGCAATCTGTATGTTATGAGCACATTGTATATATTCATTCACACTGTATTACTATACACATGCATCCACCTGTGAGAGAGAGAGAGAGAGAGAGAGAGAAATAGTGCCAAACCAGAGGTGACTTTAACCTCTGGGGTATCTGCAATGTCTGGACACATTTTTCACTGCAACTAAATTGTCTTACTTACAATTGGCCAATCACTAGTGTTAAAGATACTTAAAAGGTCCGGGAAAATGTCATAATGCATTTTCAAATAAAAATAAACCACAAAAGAAACGTAATTTAGTCTACCTTATATTAGTCTGTATCAATACAAATATAAACAGAATTTATTGTTTTAATTGGGAAACAAGGTCCATAAAGGCAAAAAAGCCATAGGTTCACAAAAGTCCTAATTTGGACCTGATTTTTGGTTGTGACAAATAGGAATGTGGTGCTGCTAGCATTTAGCTAGTAGAGCCAGGGATGCTGCTATGCATTTCATAGCACAGGACAGCACCCCCTGCACCCCACAACAAAGAATTATCCAGCCCCAAATGGCAACATGTGTCAGAGGTGATCTGATAAGCACATCCTTATGTCATGTTTTTCTTGGTAAAATTTTTTTGAATATTTTGTTTATACTATTATATCACTACAGTGATGTTTTACATGCTTTTATAATACACATACAGATGAGTTTTAACTTTTAGTTTATGCATTCTGATAATTTATTTTTCTAAGAGATGGTTTTATTCCATTTTTTATTGGGACATGATAGACTTATTACTACCAATTTATTTTGTATCTTATGTGCCCTAGGTTTTCATTTTCTATTTTTGTTCTACTGTAATGACTTATATTGAGATTTGTCTCAACTAGTTTGAAAATTTTATGCTAATTTTTTTTTTTTTATATTTGTACTTGTTCTTAATTTTTCTGTATGCATTATTGACCTCAAAGGTCAAAACTTTATATCTCTACCTCCCCCACTGGACAACAGGTACGTAGAGTGGGCAAAATTTTATTACATTATTGTGTTTTCTACATTCTACCTGTCTACTGTGCCAATTTGTTTTAGGCCACTCAATCACTTATTCTACCTCTTAATGTTATTGTTGTTAGTATTACTGTATGGACTGTTTATTTATTTATGTGTCTAACTTATTATACAACTTTTTATTCTCCTTTGTTTCTATATCGAACTTTTTGCATTCACTTTACTTACTGAAATATGACCACGCTCTGTTTTTTTTTTTAATGGATATTTTATGAAATAAAATTAATAACGTTACAGTTATCCTAAATGATATAAATGGTTCAGGATATTTAAACTCTAAATACTTTTTTTTGCTATGTTATATTTTTTAGTATCTTGTTTCCTAAGCTTTTAAAAAGTACTTTCCAGATTTTTTATTTTTATTAAAATCATTTCAATGTTCTTTCTTAGATTTACCCACATTTACTAACATCTTTGCACCTCATTGATTCTAACCCTGTGGTAATTTTATTATTTTTTAATTCAACCTGGGAACAGTAGAAGATCTCTTTCTTTTCTCTATTCACTATCTTTCAGGGAGATTTGATTATGGTATGCCTGGTAAAATATTATTTTTCCTCATTTTAAATAGAGTAAAAGTGAAAAGGTAATTTGGGAAGAATACTGAAAAATAAAGCTGGAAAACTATCTGTGGAGAAACACATAACTTTTTTCACCTGGCAACTAACTGGTTTCATAAATCTGAATATTAATTTTTGATTCTAACTACTGATTGCTGTCCATACATTTAATGTAAAGAGCAACTACAAGTACACCAACAATAATAAAAATAAAAATTATACACCTTTTGTCTGGGCTGCAGGTTTGGTCTTCAGTTTATCACAAGAAACTATGTTTTTTTACCAAGACCTCCTAAATAGACCACCAGCTTCCTTGCTAGTTTTCAAGTTGGTAGGTAGATAATTTAATTTTTATGCCATAGAGATTTTTTTTGAGTAGTCTTGCTTTTTTTGACATCTTTACTTTAATTTTATAACATGAGTGACTGAAAGTCATGGTTTATAATACTCAGGATATATGAAAATCTAATTCTTAGTGCCCAGTGCCTGTATTAAGTTTAAATTCCCAGATGACATTAGGCTGGATGCCAGTTTGAAAAGACTTTGGTTCTAAGTCTTCTTCGTTTTCCTTAGTGAATTTTTTTTCACTATTTCTAGCGCCATTGTATTGACTAACTTTTAATTTTATTTTCCATTTTAATTGTTTTTAGTAAGAAACATCTTTATTAGAGTTGGCTGACATTTTTGTGGTCATTCTAGCATCAAGTTTTTCTTTACACAAAAATAAGATTTGTATTAGATCATCTTAATAGTTCTTAAAGATATAAATAATAGTATTCTTTTACCATGCTTCAATATTGCCATGCAGAAGTAGAGATAAAAATCAAAATGTTTCTTTAATCCTGGGTTTTGGCACACACATAAAATTCCAAATGTTTCAAAAATATGAAAGAGTAGAAATACACATTTCAAAAATCATATGGTATTTCATAACTAATTATTGACTGATTTATTTTAACATGTATTTGCCCTAAGAAAAATAATAGTTAAAATTTTTTTTATTAGAGTTGACATTCAGTATCACTGTATATTGGTTTCAGGTGTACAACATAGTGGTTAGACATTTCTGTAATTCAAGAAGGGATCCCCTGGGTTAGTCCAGTACCCACCTGGCACTCTACAAGGTGATTACAATGTTTCTGGCTGCATTTCCTATGCTGTACTTCACAACCCCGTGACTATTTGGTAATATTCCATTTACACTTAAAGTGGTTACTGATACACAAATAGTTGTTGTCATTTTATTATTTATATTTTTGTTTTTCTTCTTTTTTTCTTTTTAAAGGAGTCTTTTTAACATTTCTTGGAATACTGGCTCAATGGTGATGAATTGCTTTAGCTTTTCTTTTCTGAGAAGCTCTTTATCTCACCTTCGAAGGTGAGCTTTGATGGGTAGAATAGTCTTGGTTGTAGGTCCTTGCTTTTCATCATTTTGCATATTTCATGACAGTCCCTCTGGCCTGAAATGTTTATGTTGAGAAATTAACTGACAGTCCAGTCTGAGAGGGACTCCCTTGTAGGTAGCTATCTGCCTTTCTCTTGGTGCTTTTAGGATTCTCTCTTTGCCTTTAACCTTTGGCATTTTAGTGATTATCTGTCTTGGTGTGGGCATCTTTGGGTTCATCTTGTTTGGGATTAGGTGCTTCCTAGATTGTATTTCTATTTCCTTCTCCATAGAAAGTTTTCCACCATTATTTTTTCAAATAGGTTTTCAATCTCTTGCTCTCTCTCTTCTCCTTTTGGTACCCCTATGATATGAATATTGTTATACTTGATCTTCTTCCAGGGGTTCCTTAAGCTTTCCTCACTTTATCTATTGTTGATTCCTTCTAGTGTATTCTTTATTTCAGTTATTGTTTTCTTCATTTCTGACTGGTTCTTTTTTATGGTTTCTATATATTTTTAAAGCTTACTATGTCTTTGTTGAAGTTCTCACTGAGATTGCATATTCTTCCCCTAAATTTGTTGAGCATCATTTTAACCAGTGTTTTGAACTCAGCATCCTGTGGGCTGCTTGCCCCCGTTTTGTTTAGTTCTTCTTCTGGAACTTTGTTCTATTTTTTTCATTGGGGACATGTTTCTTTGCTTTCCCATTGTGGCTGCTTCCATGTGTTTGTTTCTATGTAATACGGCTGCTATGTGTCCTGGGCTTAGTAGAGTGGCCTTATGTAGTAGGTGTCCTGTGGTGCTCAGGTCACAGTCTCCCTGGTCACCTGTACTGGATGCTTTGGGAGTGCACTTTATGTGTGTTGTGTGTGCTCTCCTATTGTGGTTAAACCTTGATTGCTGTTGGCATGTCAATGGGTAGGATCGACTGGAGCTGACTAGCAGTAAGAATTGGCCACATCCACGGGGTATAAACTGCTATTTGTGGGCTGACCCCATGGAATGGGGTTCACCCCAGCTGGCTTATGTGCCTGTTGAGACCATCCTTTGAGAGTGCCGCTAGTGGGGCTAATCAGGTGGTGCTTTGTTGTGATCTGATGCCAGCCTTTGAGTGTGTAGGTTCTGGGGCCCCTTGGGAGGGGCTTTCGTCCAGGCCAAGGTCAACCACTGCCTGTGACCACCTGAGCCTACCTAGTAGGAGCTACAAAATGATCCGCAGTTTGCTGCCTTTGCTAAACTTGGAGGTATGTAAAGAGAGGCCATGTGCTCGGGACAGGCATCCACCAGCTCCAGGCCCGAGACATCTCAGCAAATGGTCCAGGGCACCCTGAAGTCTAAGGTTCAGCAGCTGATGTAGTCCTGGGTGATGTGTGAGTTGAGTAAGGTGAGGTCCCTGGAAGTCAGCAGCATGAAATCCACTGTGCTCCCCAGGTTAGTGCCATTGCTCAGTCTGTGGCCATTTGCAAAACTCTCAGATCACACCGAGGCCAGCTGCCACCTTCCTGGGGTCCGCAGACCCCTGAAATTTATTCAGAAAACACTGCAGCTTGGGCTGTAGCTGGTCAGCTGCCACCTGAACTGTCCCAGAGGTGCATGAGCTAAGGCCTGCTGTTTGCTGTCAAAAAAGTCTCCTGCCAGAAGGGCTGGGTGGGGCTGGCTTCTCAGCCAGTAAAATACCTCTAGCAAGTGGAGAGCTTTGTGGGGTGGGATCCCAGGGAGTCACGCTGCTGTCTCTGGGTCAATACAGATTCAGGTTTGGCCGTGTATAGGAAGGGCCCAACACAGCAAGATGGTGCCCACCCCTATGCTGCACAAAAGGAGGGCTCAACACAGAGACAACAGCTGCTATTCCTCCTCTTCTCACCCTGAAGACACACAGCTCTTTCCCTGTATGCCTCTGGTGCCTCCCGAGCTGCCATCCCTCCACTAGAGCCCAGGTGAGTGTCTGAGGGTGACTGAGAGTGTGTGAGTCCTTGAAGGTGGACATCCAAGGTCTCAGATTCCTTCCATCTCACCCAGATGGCCAGATTTTGTGGAAACCCCTCTTCCCTCCACAGGGCCACTGGCCTGGGGAGCCCCAGTGTAAGGCTGGGACCCCTTGCTCCTCTGGGGGATCTCTGTGGCTTGAGATACTCCTAGAGATGCTCAGCTACCACATGCAGGTGTGAGGCCAGCCTGTTTGGCATCTCCACCCCTACTGCCAGGGCCTTAGTTATAGGAGTTCTGTTCAGCTAGTCTTCAGATGGTTTTCCAAGTTGATTATTCGATAATTTAGTTGTAATTTTAATGTGGTCATAGGAAGATGAAGGCACAGTGTTTACCTCCCCTGCCATCTTGGCTGAAACCAAAAAAGAGCAGTTTTCAACATAGGTGTTAGGTTATGCTCAGGGAATCTATTTCATTATTTTATTGATTTTTATTTAATGAATGTTTGAACATTTAGTTGCACTCTAGTTCAACTAATAGAGGCATTTAATTTAAAAGTTGAGCCTAGAGGATCTTCAAATACATCCAGTTTTTTTTTTAAGTTTCATAGAGAAAATATCAGGCATTCATTACAAGAATTACAGAATGAAATATAATTAATTCCTTTCCTCTAGGATTATTTATGTTTCCTATATGTGAGATATTTTATAAAAAATAGAAAAATATATGGTGTGAAATTTTTTTCTACACTAAAAAAATCAACATAGCAAATAAAACAATATAAAATATGGACAAATGAAAATATATGAACAGTCATAGCCTTTGGTTTGTACTGCTTTGACCTAAGTTTGATTGTAGTTGAGTTTATTTTGACAAAGGTTGAATACTATTAGGTCATGTTCATCTTTTCAGAATTTATTGAGCACCTCTTCAGTTCAGGTCACTAAGAGAAAAACTAGGTCTGCATAAAGAGTTTGAAAATATAATTCCACAGAGGAGGTAGAGACAACAGAGCAGTAGAATCTCAGTAAAGGAGTAGATAAAGTGGGCAATCAAATCTGATTCTTGAAAGAGAATAAAATAACACTCATATAGTGTTGTAACTAATAATAGTAATAATAATCATAATAATTAATAATAATAATAATACTAGAGCAGGAGGAAATTTCTGGAGGTGACGAATTAGATATGTTTATGGATAGACTGTGGTGATGATTTCATGGATTGTGTAATATCTTCACACTTGTCAAGGTGTGTACCTTAAATATGTATAGCTTTTTGTATGTCAGTAAAGTGGCTTTACTCCAAAGATAATAATAAAACTATTAAAAATTGTGAACTGCATTTTTCAGTTAGCTTTTACCTTGGAAGTTATTTTCTCCTGAACAGCCTTGCTATGTCCAGGGGAGCTGACTCACATTCACACAGGTTGAGCCTTCTTGGACTACTGACAGTTGACCTGTGGCAAATAACTTAAGCTCAGAATTTCTTACTTAACCATAGGAAGGTTAAATTATCATTATAACAATGTGTTTAGACCCGTGTGTCTAGCAGAACTGTTTTAATTATGGCCACATTTTCTGTCCATTATGGTAGCTACTCGCCAAATGTGTCTATTGAACATTTGAAATGTGGCTAGAGAAACTAAGGACCTGCATTTACATTTTATTAATTTAAATTTAAATAACTACCTATAGCTATTAGCTACAATATTGGACCTTGCAGGTTTAGACTGATCAAGAAAGAAACCTAGCCTCATATGCAACATAGATTCTCCATCCCTTGGTTTCAAATAACCTACATTGTTATTGTTCAGTATATTTTTATGTGTGAAGGTTTGTGCGCTTGTACTCAAAGCATGATTTTATAGATCACCTTGACAGCAACAGAAGAATCTGACTCTGGGCAATTAAACATACAAGTAATTTTCCAAACAGATATTGGATAGCTCATGTACCAGTGATGAAATAAAACAGGGACCAGGAGAGGCTGAGTGACAGTAAATGCAGCAAAGTTGATATCTGAGGAACAACTGAGTCCAAACATTGCCACCAAAAGTCTCCCCTGGACTTTCACTGCTACTGCCATTGCACAGTTGATAGCACAGGTGTGAGAAATTATCTGCTCTGTTCGTTGCTCTTTGTGTCCCTTGGTCAAATTTCAAAACTCCAGATAGGAGTGTATGTTGGCCCAGCCTAAGTTGTGTACCAGTGATCTGGCTTCTCCCAGTAGGGAAGATGCAATGTCTGCTCCTGAGGTACCATAATGTTGAGACAGCACTCTCTTCTCCCCCAAATCTCACAATGTGGTGCTGATTTTTTCAAAATCAGATGCAGGAAGGTGTCGGGCTGTACGTGTGGGGGAAGTCCATAGAAGAAACATACACCTACAGCAAACTGTATGGGAAAGTTTAATATATTTGGTTTTTATTTTAGTTATCATTTTGTTTTATTGATTGTGTCTCTAAGATATAGTATCATTCATCCTATTTAAAACATATAAAAACTCAGAAAAATTAGAGGTCATTATCTTTCTCCTTTGAACTCACATCAATGTCCACCAAACTTTTGAATAAAGGGAGTATGTGTGTATATATATATATATATATATATATATATATATACACATACATATACATATGCACACACATACACACACATACATATATATATAGAGACACATACATATACATATATATATATATATGTATATATATTCATATAATGAATCATAAACTTGTTCTGGAACATCTTGTCTGCTTGGTAATTGCTTGTTCAGTTCATTAGCTGCTTTGCATGCAAGGGTTCTTTCTGTTGTTATATCAAAATTATGAGAAGTATTAAACACATCTATACTATTCAAGGCAATACAAGCTACTTTTAATTAAAATAAGAGGACACTAAGCAGAATGAAAATGCTGTAAGACACATATATTTTTGTACTCGGGATTACATTCCCCTCTTACGTATGACTTATGTTACAAATTGATGCTGTTTTTTTCTTCTTCACTCGTAGCTATCATTACTCTTATTCTTTGGACCCTCTTATTATAGTTCCAGTGAATTAAATTGTCTATGAGGAATTTTGAGATTTATCACTATTTTTATAAACATTTAGATGCAAAAGGGTAAAATAATATCTAATTACACATCAATTATTGGCACAGACAACATTCAGTAAATATTTATGTTTTGGGGAGGAGCATGGTATGCAATGCAGCTGTGCAGGACTAAAGACTCCTGGAGAGCTGCTAATTTGTGTAGAAGTAGTTTCTATTCTATGCTTTGCAGCTGCACTTTTCTTAGAAGAAAAGTTAAAAATAACGAGGAAATAAATATATGCTATATTAGGTTAATGTATTAAAAGCAAAGCTTCGCTATAGTCATTGCTATGGGAAAAATTGATCAACTGGGCCTTGTTAAAATTACTCCATGAAAACCTATGTGAAGAGAATTAAATTTGATTGCTCCCTAGAGACTGAAAACGAGGTCACAAATTGCACATCCAACAAACAGTGTCTAGCATATTTAAAGAACTCTCAAAATTTAAGTTAAAAAAATTGAAAATGAGCCAAAAGCCTTTTGTGAATCATTATTTTGGTGTCAAATCTAAATACTCTTCTCCTAGCGCTAGGTACCAAGATTCTCTCCTCCTTTTATATCCCTCTACCCCAGCACACACACCAAATTGTATAGTTTTAAGTTTTACATTTATGCATACAATGCAGTTTCAGATAACTTTTGTTTACAGTGTGAAGTTTAGGGCAAGATTGTTTTTTTTTAATTTGCCTATGGAAATCGAGTTGATCCAGCAAAATCCATTAAAAAGGCATTTTTTCCCCCTCTTTTGAATTGGTTTTGCACCTTTGTGAAAATTTAGTGGAGCATACTTGTGAGGGTGTATTTCTGGGTCATCAATTCTGTTCTATTGATCTATATGTCTCTCAATCCTATACCACACCTTTTTAGTTAGGTAGCTATAAAACCAGCAGTAATATCAAATATAGCAAGTTTTCTTCTTTGTCAAGATTGTTTTAACTAATTTAGGGCCTGTGTCTTCCCCCTAGAAATTTTAAAATAAGCTTTTTTATGTCTATAAAATACGTTGTTGTGATTTTAATAGGCATTGCATTAAACTTGTGGATCATTTTAAGAAAAATTGACATTTTAGTGTGCTGAGTCTTCCATATCATGAACATGATATCTTTATTTATTTAGTCTTTGATTTCTTTCATCAGCATTTTGCAATTTTCAGTGTTCAGTGCAGGAAATATCCTGTGCACGTTTTATTAATATGTCATTTTTTATTAAGTGTATGCTTTTCCCTTTTAGAGTGACTAGAAATTGTATTGTGTTTTAGTTTCTGTATGTTCATTGTTCATATCAATTTGTGTTTGTCCATATTCTGTCCTGCATACTTGCTGAACTCACTCATTCTAGGAGATTTTGTTTTTTGCTTTATTTTATAGATTTTCTGCATAGATTAAAATGTCCTCTGCAAACAAGAATTTTAATTCTACCGTTTGATCTGTATGTATTCCTTGCCTTATTGCTGCACTAGCTAGAACATACAGTAATATGTTGAATCTGAGAGGTGAGAAATTAAAGTTTTGCCATGTTCCTAATCATAGGAAAAAAGCATTCAGTTCTTCACTATTAGGTATGATGTTAATTGCAGGTTTCAGATATTCTTTATCAAGTTGAGTCCTTGATAAAGATTTGATGGCATTTCCATTTCTAATTTGCTAAGAGATTTTATCCTGAATAGATATTGGGGGTTGCCAGATCATGTTCTGCATCGATTGATATTACCATATGCTTTTTCTTTCTTATCTTATTGATATGATGGATTACACTGATTGATTTTCAAAAGTTGAACCAAGCCTTGCATACATGGACCAAATCTCACTTCATCTTTTTATACACTGAAGATTCAGCTTGCTAATATTTGTTAAGGATTATTGCTTTCGATTTCATGGAGGTTTTTGTTTCTGAACTATCTTTCGTTTTTGTATCAAGGTAATATTGGCTCATTAAGCTACTTGGAAAATATTTTCTCTTATATTTTATTGAAGATATTTGTAAAATTGATATCAATAGTTCTTTAAATATTTAGAAGAATTATCCAGTGAAGCTGTCCAATGTAGAGCTATCATCTGGAATTTTTCATTATAAATACAATTTCTTTTATGGTTATAGGCAATTCAAATCATCTGTTTCACTGTGACAGTTTGTGGTTTTTAAGGAATTGATCCATTTCTCCAAAGTTTTCAAATATATGACTGTAAAGTTTTTCATATTTTCCCCTTATTATCTTTTTAAAGGCTGTGGTCTCTGTAGTATAACATATTTATTCTGAATTAGGGATTTTTGTCATATCTCTTTTAAAAATATTTTTCAGTCTTCCTAGAGGTTTATCAATTTAATTTTTTGAAGAATCAGAATTTTATTTTATTGACTGTTCTATATTATTTTCTTTTCAAGTTAATTGACTTCTCTTACTTTATTATCTCCTGCCTTAAATTTACTTGAATTAATACTTGATTCTTTTTCTAATTCTTGAGGCAGAAACTCTTAGTTATTGATATCTGTTGTTCACATAAGTATCTTTACTGATTTTCTGTCTGTTCTATCAGTTGATGAGAAGGGGATGTTGAAGTTCCCAACTATATTTGTGGATTTGTCTAGATCTCTTTTTAGCTTTATCATCCTCCATTTATACATTCTGAATCTCACTGGTTTGGTGCTTGCAGCTTTCCTGATGTTATTGGATAGGGTTGGAGAATCTCAAGACAGTAAAGTTAAAGAGACTTCCTAGACCAGATGGGCTGGGGTTGGGCTATTCAGCAACCCTGCCCATGCAACTGAAAAAGAGAATTCTCATATTCTATGGGGAAGCAGAGTGCTTCCACTGGTAATTTATTCATGGTGGGTCTCCCAAGCAACTTCCCTCATCGAAGTTGTCTGCTTATCTGATATTGTCAGAGCGACTTCCAGTTTATCTGGGGAGAAATGGGCCTACTCAAGTGTCTTCGGTTATCAGAGTTGGAGGTTCAGGAAACACCAGTTCTGGGTAGCTTTCTTCCTCTAGATCTGGGGTCATAATTAAGATTACCTCCTTACTACTTTTCAGAATTCACTGATGATTTTCCCTTGTACCATTCCCAGAATTTATCATTTATAATTGTGCTTATGAGGAAGGAGCTGAGAACATTCGGGTCTATACCATCTTGTCTGAACACGCTAGAAGTCTGAAATACATTTTATTTAATTACCTTATTTACTAGTGTGAACACCTTATTTATAATTTCATCTTTTGAGGCAGAGGTCTTAGAAGTATATTTCACATATACCTTTTAAAACATAAATGTCGTTACTATATAGGATTAAATCTAGTTTAGTTACAATTAGTTCTCTTTCATGATGTCATGCTATTTGTAGCAGTATTTCAGATGAAACAGCTTCCATCTTAATGATTCCATGTGGACTTTGAGAAGATTTTATTCCTTAATGCATAAATATTCCATTGTTTTTCAAGAAGACATGTATTTGAATCTGGGCCACTTTTCCAGGTATAGCATCCTGGAACTTATTTAAGATAAAGGACATCATATTTCCAAATTTAGGATTTCTTATTTAGGTGATTACTTTCCATGTATGCAGAGGGTTCTCTAGTCTTTCTCTCCAAAATGTATCACAATAAAGTTTTCCCTCTTCTGGAATACGTCCAAGCCAGAGCTGAGTTATCAAGCCCCCTTCCATAACCTTCACTCTCTGGCCTTCTCCTGACTCTCAGAATGTGGTACTAAGACCTTAGTTTTAATTTGTTTTATTCTCTCTTTTCTAAGGATGAATTGCAGATAAATTATGCCCATTCTCCTGTTCTTTTAACCTTAAATTTTACTTATAAAATTCTCATTTTCTTCTTCCTAAAAACTAAGATTAGTCACATTGAAGGCAGTTGGGAATATTTTATTCTAGAATCGTTCTAAGTCTACCATACTTCTGTTTTATCCCTCACCTGGTCTACACCTGCTTTCTCATAATAAAATATAATGAACATTTCTTGATAAATCTTATGCTCACCTCAGCTCTGAGACAATAAATATTCATTCTTGACACCTTTAGAAATATTGGTAAATCACTTAAAATGCCCCTTAACAGATTATAACCAGTTAACCTAAAATTTGTTTAGTAATTTACTTATAATACCTACCTCAAAGTTCACAAATGTTAGTAACCAGTGAATACTTCATTTAGCCCTAGCTTAAGGTAGCTAGCAAGTAGAATCATTCCACCACAAATAACAGCCTAGATTCCTATATGAACTGGGGCTACTTTCTACAAGTTATATGTTTTCTCTTTAGAAGAAAACAGCAAAATATGAATAGGAAGGTAAGTGAAGAACTATAAAATCTTGGAGTTTTCTTTCCTGATAAGAAAAGTGATAGTTATTGTTGTAGAAATAATAATTACTATTTATCAGTTGGCTGAAGCCAGACTCTAGGATGGTCCGATAGTTTCATTATTCTGTATGCCACGCAATAAAGGCTATTAAAATAGCACTAAAAAATTGCAAGTGTCGCGCTTATAATTTGATATATTCACAACTGTGTCTATGAATAGAAGTTTAAATGACTTGTCTTTCTGTTAAAGTAGAAGTTTTTACCATAGTGATCCCATCTCTGTGGAAGAACATGAAATTTTTTCACAGTAAGATACAGTTTTTTCTATGCTACATATAAGTCTATATTTTAACATCTATTGTCATACATTTTATAGGTATTTAAAAATAAAGTTATACTTTATCATGCAAATGTGATTAAGCTTGCTTTAATTCAGTGACGAAATGTCTAAAAACCCTGCAATAGAGAATTATAGTTTTAATGAACTAAAAGTCAAATAATGCCTGATATATAACTTGACCTGTCACAGGTGGTTTAAGAGAAATAAATAAATTTTAAATTTCTTAATATTTCTCCAAATATAGTCTGTTGTGGAACTCCACAAAATAAAGCGAAGATGAAACAATAGCTGTAGTAAAGTGGAAAATGTCTTGCTGAATTTTTCAGTATATGAACTCTGTTTCAGCTAGTGTAAATGAATGAGTAGTAAATCTATTTCTTTCCTCCTGTTTCTGTCACATTTCTTGTGTGAATTTGGTTCACATTTGGAGTTTGAAATGGAAAATAAAAACAGAGTTCTGTTTGGCTTCTGCTGTGTCAGATAATTACTTTCAAAATTCTGTAACTGGAAGCCAATTGGGATTGGAACTGTGTTTTTGTTCCTGTGAAACAGAAATTCTGTCATGTGCAGCTACAGGATTTGACTGATGCTGCTAGAAGTTGCCTTTCTACTTAGTGAGCCTGAGTGACTCGCTTATCCAGTTACAAGTGATGAAAAAGCTGTTAAGGGAAAGCTAATTCGAGAAAATTAGCATGTTTGCACATAGTGTCTGGGATACATTTCTTATTTTCAATATAAAGAACAAAGCAGATGATGTTATTAATGCAGTAATTTTTCTTCCTGCCCCTACTACCTGCATGTTAACTCTGTGTGTGTGTGTGTGTGTGTGTGTGTGTGTGTGTGTGTGTGTGTGTGTGATGCAGAAATACTTTTAGGCTCGCACATCTGTTGTCTCTACCTCTTGTTATGTGCATTGGCATTTTGTACGTATTCATGTTTACTTCTGCAAAGAGAGACACCCTGATTTTCAAATGAGGAAATTCACTTTTACACATGGGCTGTCTGGTGATAAGTTAGAGTTTTCTACTTCTAGCCAGACCTCTCTCCTGAGCATCAGACTCCCTTAGGTAACATACATTTCATTTATCCACTTGGAAGCTTTGTTGCCTTCTCAAAATTAACCTGTACAAAACTGAACTGAAAGTCTGTCTCCTCACACCTGGTTTCTCTGCAGAATCCTCTTTTCAGTAATTATACCTCCATCCACTCAAGTGTTCAAGTAACATGCCTGAGAATCATTCCTGACACCTTTTTCACACCCACGTCTCCATAAACCCCGTCTGTTAGGGAGTGTTGTCAGTGCCTCATCTAGAATGTATCTCCTATCTGCCTAGTTCTCTGTGCTTCAACCCTCTTCATTCTAATTTATTCTGCCATCATCTCTCACCTTAAATACTGCAAGAGCTCTCTAATCGGTAGCTCACTTCTCTTGCACCATTTAAACCCTTCCCTGTTTGGGAGCCAGATTGATCTTTTGTAAACAAAAATCTAGACCCATCATTCTAGGGTTTAAAATCCTCTGTGCTTTCGAGTGCATTTAGATTAAATTCCAAATTAGTAACACAGACGAAAAAGCACAGTTCAACATCTGGATGCATCCCCAGCCTTGTCCAGAGTGACTCCTTTTATGTCTCTCAGTTTGAATTGCTTTTTGTCTTCTCACAGCATCTTCCATTGTCCCTTTATAAAACTTACCAAATTAAAATGTTTTGATTTTCTGTGTGTACAAACAGTTGGATTCATCATTAGATTCTGTATTTCTTCAGTACAGTTATGATAAATTGTTTGTTCACCCTATGCTTATGAATAGTCAGTAGATAGCCAAGCACTAGCACATGGCAGGAGATCTATAATCACTGAGTAAAGGGAAGAAAGAAGGAAAGAAGGAAGGGAGGGTTGGAGGGATGGAGGGAAAAGGGAGAGAGGAAGAAGAGTAATTTCAGAAGTTACACACATAGTAAATGGAAGAATTGAAACACAGACCTGTGTTTTGTTCTTTCTGGTTTTATCTCTCTTGACTAGAGAAGTTTAAGATTAGACTTTTGAAAAATCAGGGGTGTTTAGGTAGGGGAGTAAAGAAGACTCAAGGGATAGCCAGAATATTTTGATCATATATGAAAAAATCATGAAAAATTCTGGAATGTAGTTGAAATCAAAAATAGTACAATGCACGTGGTTATACTGGCATGTAAGTGTGTGTGTGTGTGTGTGTGTGTGTGTGTGTGTGTGTGTGTAGAGAGAGAGAGAGAGAAATACTAATGCAATTATACATAGTTGTGCCAAATAGTTTGTCTGTATCAATTGAGAGAATTATGTTTTATTTTTCATCTTATAATGTGCTGTATTGATTGATTTGCATGTGTTAACCATTCCTGCATCCCAACCTCTTTTTTATGGGGCCAGCATCAACTTGATACCACTACCAGACAGAGACATTCCAAAAAGAAAGTTACAGGCCAATATCCCTGATGCACATGGATGCAAAACTCCACAACATATTATAAGCCAACAGAATTCAAGGGCACATTAAAGGGGTTATGCTCCATGGGTAACGCCTTTGGATTACAGTAAAAAACAGAAAGCAATTATTAAGAATCTGAATGTGTTTGCATATAAGATGTAGTAGCAAATTTGTTTTGATTTTTTTATTCACTTGGAATTTGATGCTAATTGACTACAGTGTGGAATAATTTTTAATTAACCTCTTAATTGGCTATTGACATCAATAAACTGAAATAATAAATATTATTTTTAATAATCACTACAATTACAATGTCCAATATTTATTAAGTAATTATTAATGCTAGGCATTGTTCTGAATACTTTATATGCATCAACGCATATCCACTTCATGACAACACTTTGAGAAAGGTAGTACTATTATTTTCACTTCATTTTATCTATAAATTTCACTTATTTATAGATAAAATAACTGAAACCCAGTGAGGTTAAGTGACTTGCCCAAGATCATATAACCAGCAAATTGACCAGTTAGCATTAGAAGACATAGTTTGGCTTCAGAATCCTGAGAAATTAATGTTTATAAAATAAATTTTTATGACAATTAGGGGCAAAAAAATCATTTTAATTTTAGAGCTTTTAATTTTTTAATTTTAGATGCTTGAACTCACTCAGAATATAGAGAACTGGAGGTGATGACAGACTTGGTTCAGATATAGGTGGCCTTTCTGCTAAAGCAAGTGTAAATTTTTATTGATATAAGTGATGGTAAATCAGCAGCATCCCTTTCACAGTCAAATGTAAAAACGGTCCCCAGAATATATTCTTAGATTAATATGTTTTAAGAACAACAAATTAAACCTATTATGCATATTTATTTAAGTTTCTGTCTCATTAAACACTCAAAATTAATATTTTATTTTTATCATAAACTAATGATATAAATGAATCTACTAACATTTTAATGAATCTTTTGGAAGAATAAATTCTCTTTTTATCTCAAGTTATCTCAGTTATGGCCTTATGAAAAGTCTATCTATGTGTCTGCAAAGTAAACAAATTTCAGCCTCAACCATAGTTGCTTAGTTACTACATCTTGGCACCCAGCATAACATATAATTTTTGAGGATTTAAAAATAACAGAGGTTCAGTTTTTCCACTGATTACTCTATACCCTATTATAAGCAAAATAATCTCACACTGTTTTCTGTTGGCATTAGTTGATAGTAGTGGAAAAGCGGTAGAAATTCAACAAAAATTATAGAATAAGCAAGAAAGAGAGATTGAGAGGTCCCACAAACTGATTTATATTATTAGGTGCTTTATCCAATAAAAATGAATATTACTTATTTGACATAACTTTTGAAATAATTCATTATTTTTATTGGTTTAAAAATATTTTTAATGAAAGTTACTACTATTAATTGGTATTTGTTAAAGGTATCTTTAAATTAAATTAATTTCTTTCACTTTTCCTTGAACTTTTGTCTACTTTTCTGAATTTTGCTATTTCTCTCTCTCTCTCTCTCACTCTCTCTCTCTCAATCTCTCTCTCTCTCTATCTCTCTCCCTTCCTCTTCCCTCTCTCCTCATCCTTTTCCTCTTCCTCCTCCTCCTCTTTCTCCTCCATTTCTTCCCTCCCTCTCTCTCTTATATATCTCATGACAGATATTTATCTTCTCTGTTTCGTTACATGGTATTAGATTCAAGCTTGGCTCATACTAATTCAGTCTTCATTTTGCTTTGTCTCGCTTCCCCTAACTTTATTTCACTCTTAGAGACATTGTCATTCTTCAGTGGTGGCATCATTCAATCATTTGTGAAATGCTACTTTAAATAGTGATCACAAGAGCAGAAAGTTTACTATTAAAGAATTTTGATGAGATATAAATTAGGGCTGATGTATAGTGTCACAGAATGGATATATGTTTACTTTTAAATGAAAATAATATATATGAAAGTTACTGATATCAATATTTTAATATGAAATATGTCATTTTGATTTTCAACTGTAATAACATAATGGTTGATATCATTTTAGAAGACAGACAAGATATTTTCTTAACTGTATAAAGTTGTTTATATGTATAATTTTAACGTTTTAAAAATATTAGATTTATTGCATCAGTGAATTTGAAATCATAGTTCAGAGAATATGCTTTTGTTTCAATTCTCTGACAATATATGCACTGGAATTTTTATCTAATATAATCCAATGTGCAGTGTGTGGTTAAGTGACACAGTAAGGGTCTGGGGATTGCAGTGAGGACATGGGAGAATTAGAGTTCAGTGTGTGATATCAGGAGCATAGAGGGCGTTATTTGAGAACTAGCAAGAGCTTATACTATCCTATGCTATCTACTTCCTCTTACTTTTGTTTTACTTTAGGTCATTTTATTTTTTCCCTATTTTTAGGGGTTAGAGTCTGTATATTCAAGGAGACTGATTGGAGATATACAGGTCAAACCATAAAATGTCACTCTCACTTTAATAGGTTTGCTCTCTGAAGCAGTTATTCTCTTTCTCTAAAATCAAATACAAAGTAAACTAATGTATTATATAACAATATGGTGGATGGAACAAAAGCACTTGGTGCATACAAAGAAGTCTGTCATGTTGGCATTTTTACATTAGTATTGACATAGCAGGGCTATCTTAATTTGGGAAGAACTGAAGGCCTTTTAAGTTATTTGTAGCATCTTTATTGACTTCTTTTTGTTTTTCTTTTTTTTTAATGGATTATTTTAATCTAATACACTCTTAGAAGTGTACCATGGAGAGATAGCTGGGGCCTAAGGATTTTCTTTTAAATCATTTTTGTTGTTATCTGTTGCAGTTGTCTGTTTGAAAAAAAAAATTGGACTGTCTATGAAAGCTGTAAAGTGTTTTTTTCTGAATTCATTCTCATTCCTAATTTTTTAGAGAGAACTTTGCTCTACTTAAAAATGGGCCAAGTATGTTGCAGTCCTGTTTGGAAATACAACAAATGAATTGAATATTCATTATTGTTGAGTTTCTGAACATTACTGCAAAAAGATCCCAGTAAACATGTCAGGATTATGGGATTCTGTTAGTTGTCACATATTGTGATATAATTAAGAGAATTACACATTTTCATTTTTATGTCACAAGTAATGAATGTATTCATTATAGAAACATTGAAAATGCAGACAAAAGTAAAGAAAAATTTAAAAATCACCATTTGTACTATATACTTCAAAAATATTTCCCATTAATGTTTTTCTATGCCACTGTGAAGATTTTTCTTTGCTTACATACATATTTATGTTGAAAAATAGGTTAACTTTTGCCCCAAATATTTCTAGTTTTTTCTACATTTAAAAACATATAATAATCTTTTCATTAATACATTGATACAATAGCATTCTCAGTTGCTAGATATTTCATTTTCAAATATATCATTACTCATCTAACTAGTTATCTATAATTAACATTTTATTTGTTTTCAGTGATTCATTGTTATGTAGAATATTGCAATACATGTTACCATACATCCAACATTGTGACACAACTTTGGCTTATTTCTGTTTTATTTCACATTTATAATATGGCTAGGATTGTGTGATGACCTGAGACAGGTGTCAATGATCTTGAGACAGATTCAGGAGTCATGTCTCCTACACCTGAATAATTTACTAGCTGTGTGACCAATGGCAGGTTATTTAGCATTTTGTTCATGTTCGTCTATAATGCATAATATCAGTTTTCATAATATCAGTTTGTTGAAAAGATTACATGCTTTAGTGCAGATAAAATACTTCAAAGTTTTTATTTCATAGAGAGTGTAGCCATTGCTTTTTTCTTAATGAATGAAGTAAAAGAAACAGCCATAAGAATTTATATGGTGTATTGAAAGGACAGAGACTCCAGGCAGTTGAAACAGTTGATAAAACACAAGGTAGTAATCTAAGATGCAAATCATACAACTGAGTGGAAATTTTAGTTAGGTTAGGGATTGATTTTAAGATCTGAATTGAATGATTTAGTGAAATAGAGTTTTTTTTCAAAATGACATAAAAGACAAGGACATGGTCTCCTAAAATGGAGGCAAGCATGTTTTTATTCAACAGTTCTGTAAATAATTTTATAAAAGTAAACTTGCTGGCTCAAAAGTTGTACATGGTTTGATGGCTTTTTCTACCTATTCCCAAATATATAAATCCTTAAGAAGGGCTCAATAATGTGTACCCTGACCAAATTATAATTAAATATCTATTTTTGATTTTCTTTGCTTGCTGGCCATTTAATCTTTTTTTTTTATCGAGGTATAATTGACATATAACATATTAGTTTCAAGGATGCAATATAATGATTCAATATTTGTATATGTTGTAAAATAATCACCATAATAAGTCTAGTTAACATTAGTCACCATGTAGTTATATTTTTGGTAGTGTATGAAGAGAACTGTCACCATGCTGTACATTATTCACTGTGACTTATTTATATTTATTATTATTTATATTTATATTGTTCTTCCTGAATTGTCTATCACTTTTCTTTAGGATTTCATGTCTATTTTTTCATTTAGAATTTTTAAATATATGTATAAAATAAGTCTACCACTAAGTGGTAAAATCTCTTACTTTAGCCTCAGTTTATTATGTTTTTGTTCTTTTAGTGATATATGTTGTTCTTGATATAGATATATTAACTATATATCAATAATATCAATCTTTTGTTTTCTTTAGAGACTACAGATTATGTTTGAAACCAATTCTAAACCATCAATATTCCTTCTAGTTCTTTAATATTTCTTTTATATTTAAATTTAATTCCATGGGATTTATTGTGGGTATTTTGTGAAGAATATCAATTTTATTTTTTCTAAGGAAAAATCATTTAATTATTGTGGTGCCAGTTTTAATCAGTTATATCATCATTTCTTCTCACTGACTTGAGATTTTATCTTCATCATAAATTCATATATATATATATATATATATATATATATATATATATATATATTCTACTAGGCAATTTTCCTTCTAGTCTTTTGATAATATTAAGCATTACAGTATTTTATCTAGTTATTGATAATTAATACATGGTTTATATATATAAAATAATATTCACACATTTAAGAAAACAGGTCAGTGAATTGTGATAGATGTTTTCACCCTAGTAACCACTCCTTTGATCAAGGTATAGAACTGCATTGTCCAATACTATAGCATCTACTGACCAGTTGAAGTGTCGATAGTTCAGACTGAGATTTTCTGTAGTATAAAAAGTATATCGGATTATGAAGACAGTATAAAAAGAATAATGCAATATATCTCATTAATAATATTTTTAATTTTGATTACATGAAAAGATAATATTATTTTATATATAAAATTGAGATTGATGTATCATTGAAACAAAGTTCGCATCTTCCTTTTTTCTACTTTTTAACTATAGCCGACAGAAAAATTAAATCTGCATATGTGGCCTGGATGATTTTTCAGTTGGCTAGCACTGATAGAAGTTATTTTTACCTCTCTAGATATTATCATCCTCCCCTCCTCCTGAGAAGCACTGACCTGATTTCTGTCACTAAAGCTAGTTTTTGCCTATTCTAGAATTTTATGTAAATGAAATTATGCTATACATCCTCTTTTGTGTCTGGATTATTTTGTTCAATTTATCTTCAGTTTTTCTCTCTCTGGTACTTGTATCCATTAATAAGTACACCACCTTTATTTATCCATTCTCCTGCTTTGGGCTTGATTCCAGTTCTGAGTTGATATGAATTAAACTGCTATGGCCATACAAATACCTGTCTTTATGAATATATGATTTTCTTTCCTTTGGGAAAATTGAAATTTCTAGGTCATATGGTAAGTGTATGTTTTTGGTAAGTAAGTGTAGGTTTTTACCTTATAACAAACTGCCAAACTATTTTCAAGAAGAGTTGTATATTTCACATTTTTACAGTAACATGACAATTCCTGTTGTTCTGCATTCTCACTTAGAATTGCAATCTTTTATCTCGGTTATTTCAGCTTGTGTAAAGATGTATATCATTGTGGTTTTAGTTTTTCTGCTGGCACCTCTTTGGGTATATATTGTGAATGTATCTTCTCTTATGAGTGTCCACATATTTTGCATATATTTTTCTTGGGACGTTTGTCTTATCGAATTACAAAAATCCATTACGTATTCTGAATTTATGATCTTTGTAAGATGTATGTGTTAAAAACATTTTTTCCCAGTATATTGCTTGCATTTTCATTTTCTTGATGGTTTCTGAAAAGAACTTTTTAAGTTTGATAAAATCCAATTTACATATTTCTTTACATGGTTAATAAGTTGTTTTGTGCTTTCTCGGAGTTATTTGACTTTTTAAGATCCTCAAAATTTGCCTGTGCATATGTTTTAAGATGATTTTATATTTTATTTTTTTGAATTGATTTTTGTTATCAGATTTTGTTCCTTTGTTTTTTATACATGTATTAAATTGTACCATTATCATTTTTAAAGAAACATTTTCTCTATTAACTTTTTCTAAATTAAGTAACCAAATATACACATCTCTTTCTAAACTCTCTTATATGATTACATTGACATATATTTAATTACTGTAGTTTTAAACTAAATCCTAAAGTCAGGCGGTCCTGATTTCGAACTCCCCTGAATTTGTTCTTTTGTTTTGCTCACAATGTTTTGGCTAATCTAGGTCTTTGCATTTTCATATGAAAATCAGGAATTTTAATTTTGATTTTTAAATTATCAATCAATAAATTTGGAGAAAGGAAATTTTGAGTTCTCAAATCTATTAATGAGACAAAATGCTTAATTAATTTGGAACTTTTACAATTAATTTCTTTCAGTAATATTTTATAGTTTTCAGTGTAGAGGTCTTGCACATATTTCTTTAAATTTGTTCTAATTATGTTACTTTCTTGATATTATTATAAGTAGTATTTTGTTTAATATGACTTTTTATTTTTTTTTTTCTGGTAGATAGAAATACTTTTTTTAAAAAATACTAAATATACTAAATATTGGCTATTTTTGTAAAACTTCAGAATTTCATAGAGTCTCCCATTTTTTGTGAGACTGCCAGTGCAGTTTTGAATAGAAAAAGTTAAAAACATCTTTGCCTTTTTTTTTAACCTAAGGATAAAGCATTCAGTCCTTTGTCATTTAGTACACTCTTAGCTGTCGGTTTATAGTAGAAATTCATTGACAGGGCGAGGTAGTTCTGTTTCTTTTTATTTTTTTGACAATTTTATTTTGAGTATCTGTTAAACTTATTCAGATGTTCCTTGCTGCATCTATTGAGTATTCCTTTGAGTTTTATTCTTTATTCAATGAATGAGATGATCTGTGTTTTTTAATTTCAAAAATTAAACTAATTTTCTTTCCTGGGACAAACCTATGCAGTCAATATGTGTTATTCTTTTCATTTAGAGCTAAATTTTTGTAGAGAAGATTAATAGGAATATTTGTCTATATTTTTCTTTTATTTAGCATCTTTGTCAGATATAGGGGACAAAGTAATAATTGTTTATTGATGTATATATTAATATTAATTCTTTCTTGAATAACTCATCCATAAATACCTTTGGGTATGGTGTTAACTTATGGTAAGAATTTTGAATCCAAATCAATTTCTTTATTAGATATGTTTCTTTTTTTCTCAAAATAGGTTTGATATATTGCTTTCATATTTTATTTAATTAAATTTGTTCAGTGTTGGCCTAAAAATCTTTAATTTATGCATAGATTAGGAAGTATGATATGGAGATTAAACTACATTTTACTGTTTTGTGTGTGTATGTGTATGTGTTTTAAGATAAAATCTACAGACTATTCATGACATATGGTGATATGACTTACATTTTTAACTTTACATTTGTGCAAAACCTATACACATTCAGTTGAAACCATATTTTAGATTCTGAATTTTGATCTTTACCCAGGCTAGTGATACATGTTACAATATCCTCTCGTGATTCTGGGCAGTGGCAGCAAAGAGTTGCTGTTCCCAGTAAGTATACAATCAAGAGAGTAAACAATTAATACTCTATGGTGTAGCACCAAATAAAGTTTTGATTGAGTCTTTTCAACTTATAATGAGATTATCAGGACCAAACCCCATCATAAGGTGAGGAGAATTTGTATATATTAAAGCATTTTATTTGTTAACGTTGGGCAGCAGATTCAAAGGTTATCATCATATTATTGTCTGTATCTTTTTATATATCATGAAATTTTACAATATAAAATAAACACATAAAATGTAATTTTAGGTAAGCAGCTCATATGTAATATAATATTTAACTAAACAGTATATAAAATATATATACAACTATATATATACACAACTATATATATATATACAACTATATATATATATATATATATATATATATATATATATAACCATATACAAACTATAGTTATCTAAACACATTTTAAATATCTGAAATGAGTTTAGATGTATGCTAACATATATATGTTATGGCATATTATCACACAATATATATAATTGTAATATAGAATATGCATTATGTATTATATATACACATATAATTATTTATATATGCACATATATATGATTGCAATTAATAGTTTCTCTCTCAGTTGCAAAAAGAAATGTTGAAAAGAGAGATTCAGTAATTAAGAAGTATACAGAATACTTCCTAGTGTTCTAGAGTCATTCAAAGTATGCTTTGTAAGATAATAGTTCGTGACATGCTACATACACACAACAGGTTAAGAGTTGTGTCTGCAAACAATTGAGGAAAATATTGCATTGTATTTTATCTTTTTGATTATCAAAAATCATGAACAAAATTATTTTATGTCCTTTATCTTATCAGATAGCATATGGATTCACTATCACCCAAGATTAAAACATCCATTCATTTGCAAACAGTTTATCATCACATACTATGTGCCAGAAGTTTAGCTTGTTAAAAGGTGTTAACTTTATATAACCCAATTCCCTCAAGCTTATTCATCAAAAGAAAATTTATTCCTTAACTCTTATCTAAAAAAATTTAATTCAAATTTAATCCTCTTTTAACCTCAAATGCTAAACTATGAAATATTTTAAATTGCCACTATATATTTATTGTTTGAATAATGCTGAATAATTATAAATATCACTAAGTCCACAATGTCTATCGATTACAACCCAAATGATTCCCTAAATATTAGCATTTTTGTTGTACATCTACTTGGGCACCCTTGAGTTCCCTTGTAAGAAAGATGAATTCCTGTCTTCTAGAGAATGAAAATCATATTTTTCTGAATTTTACATTCTTTTAAATTTAATTTTGTGTACATTTTTCTTCATTTAACCATACTGTTATCTTTAGAAAATATAGGCTATGCCTTTAGAAAAAAAAACAAAAAACAGTTTGCTCCAAAACTTGCACAATGTTATATACATGCCACATAATTAAAATTTATTAATGACCATCGAATGAATAAATCAATAAAAACTTTTAGTATAAAACTTAGAAATATAATATGTTTTGGCTCACCAATAAAATAAAGAAAATAATGGCTACCTGCATGCTGTTTGTACATAAAATAAAATCTGGAATATATCTGGCCGAGTAGACACTCAATAAATAGCACAGAGAATTTTAATGTTAGTAACGTATACCTAATTTAAAATTCATAAAAAGCACACTATTACAAAGAACTCTTATCATTCTCAAATATCTTTAGTAAATGTTTTCTTGTCTTATAAGTTCAAGTAGGATTTAATTGTTTGTCCTCAATGTCATGACATTATATTTATGTGCCAAGATAATCATGATACATGGAGATAAGAGTATAAAATTCACAGCAGTTTCTGACAAAAGAAACAACTATTCCTGAAAACCTGTGTAGTGTGGCAGAAAGAGAAGCAGAAATGACAGAACTACATGTAGCCACACCTGGTTTTTATGGAAAACCTGTTTAGCTTTGTCATGTAGGAATTCCTCATTGTAATGATATTAAGTTGGGAACGTAACAGCTAGTGCACATGAGTTACAGTGAGATGTGGTTATTTAAAATCTCATCATGTTTTTCTTTTTTCTTCAATCTTGCTGCTTTGAAAATTGAAAACACCTTATATATTAACAGGTAGACATAAATTTTATGAGCATTAATTTGTCTTTCATGATTTTATTGTGTCTGATACATCCTTTCCACATCAGAGCTCCTTATAGAACTCATTGCAGAGAGGTTAAGATACCTAAGTGAGCCTTATTAGTAAATGGTGGGATCAGGATATGACAGAAGCCTATCAGAATCTCAATTTTGTGTTCTTATGACTGCTGCATCCTGCCTTCATGTTACATAGAGGAGCACAACAGATAGATTTCTAATTCTGATAAATAAGCCAGCAAGACCTTTCAAAAAGGTTTTTATCAGGATTTCTCCCAATTAATTAGGCATACACAAAGATAATGCAGCTTACAGCAGCAAGGAGCTTGCATTCAAATACATTTTACGTTGTGGACCAGATGTCACCTTAAATGCTCTACATTACACAAAATACTAAACTACTCCCACGGGCAGAAAGGCATTTAGCAAAATTAAATATCTTAAATCAACAAACATTCATATATTATTGATATATGTAGGCAACACAAAGTGAAATCTAGTCCTTGGAGCTGTCCTGATAAATTGAGTAATGTCTGAAGTTATAGGAAAGTTCAGGGTGACTTCTTCATGCAGAGCTTTTATCAAAACTAGAACAAAAGTCATTTATGTCATTAGGAATGAAGTTTGACCCAACATACTTATAAGTTAGGAAGAATTGTTATTGTCCTCATTTTGCAGTGGCAGAAACTGAGTCACAGGAAAGTTAAGTAATTTATTCCAGCTCACAGGGCAAGTAAGTATAAGTATCTGCAAGAAAATTCAAAAAATTTGCCACCAGAACTAAGCTCTTGACTGTCATGCTGCTCTGTTGCCTCGGCTATAGATATATCCTTGAGGACATGGCATTTCTGATATAAATTTGGATTTGCTTCTCTCTGCATCACAACCCAGTAACTTAGATTATGCCACATGAAAATCCATTTTATCCTCACTTATCACTGTGGAAATGTGTGTCCTTTTATTTGTACATTAATGTGTCCAATGCTAATCTAAAACGAATCGAAAATAGATTTTTATGTCAACATATACATTTTCTTTACAGAAAAATTTAACTGATTGTAAACATGAAGAGAAAATATGTTCTCTACATAGTAGAAATATGATATTTTTGTATGTTAATGAAGGATGCCTTAGATGCATCAAAAAAATGCAGAAAGTAGCAAAAAATTATGTATGTGACAAACAATACTGTCTTTTGCTTTTTATTTAAAATGAGGGGTTGCAACCATTTTTTCATTCTTTGTTCCCTTTTTACCTACAATTCTCTCTAGATCTAGATTATTTTGAGTGCTTAATTGGTATGCTAGAAAATAGTGTTGAGAAAGAAAAACATATGTAAAATCATACCTTAAATAATTATTCTTCACTCCATAAAACTACTTAAAATGTTTTCAATGAAACCTAATTTTATATAAATAAAAAAATAATCTAGCAATTAGTTAAATGTATTCGTCCATCTCTTCATCACCTATATAAGAGAATTTTGATATAACTTATGCTGTTTTTTATTATCTTTTTTATGATGGCCATAATTAATTCTTCAAGACGTTTGTAGGTCTTACATAGATTCTATTTTCCAAAAGGTTAATTGTATCTTAATTGCTGTCACTGATAAATATTAAATGTTTTTCTATAAAATAAAAGTAAGAAAAATATTTTTATGAATGTAATGTAGAATAGCCTACTTATTTGTGATTTTTTTTCTTCTAAAGGCATCTCACATCTGTGATTTGCTCAATTTAATTCAATGAGAAAAACTCACATTGGGCTTGATTTCAGCACCTATAGTACTTTTCTCTCCTGAGAAGTATATATTTCTTTTGCTATACCACAACAGTTTCCATGACCAAACTTTTTTCCAAGCCAGTAAAAAAATGTGACTTGAAGGTAATAATAATTGATATTTAAATTTAGCAAGTATTATTAACACTCTAGAATTTGTCACCATATAGAAAACAGCAATGAAAGGAAGCGATTACAGTAAACCTAAGAAAAAAATAGGTAAATTTTGTCTCCAGTGAATTTGCAGCTGGTGATAGAAAATCATTATACTCCTCAGGGACATTTTTGAAGCAGAAATGAAAAAAAGAGTCATCACTAACCAAGCCATGATGCTCTGCTATTCGGTAGATTAGATAACAGGAAAAAAAAAAAAAAAAAGATATCTAGAAGCAGTGCAAAGGAGTTCCAAGATGAAGATTTTTTTACATTATTCTAAAAATAAACCAAGCAGATATACTGAAATATGTTGTGAAAAATAAAGTAGAAGATAGTGACAGCAGAATTTAACGCGTTGAAAAATCAATAAAAATAACTCATGAAAGTGAGATATCTTTGCTTTACAAGGATTGGGAAAATTGAGTCAAGAAAAATATCAACAGAATAAGAATTCAGTGTTACTTTTTATTCAAAAGGAAATGCATAGATATTTGTTTTATACAATTAAACTCAAGGCCTAATACAGCAGATGAGTTTGGTTTATGTAACAAACATTCTGTTAAATGATGGACAACTTCTGTATTTGCGAAAGGGGGGTGGTACAGGACATGGATAATTTCAATAGATGGTTAAAAAGACCCTACTGTTATGTATTGATAATTAGGCAACAGATTGTTATTATTTTTTTTTTAACCAGCCAGAATGTGCAGTCTGTTTCACCCTCAGCTCATTTATCTTTCTGTCTTGGCAATTGTAAAAGTAGCTGTAGGTAATTTTTACTGGTTTACATTTCTACTACATGGAGCCACAAGTTTTCTGTCTCTGTGAACAGAAAATTCCAAGTGAATCTTGGGTTTTCTAGTTAAAACAGGCAGGGGGACAGGTAACCTGCCCTCCTAATATTATTTTCCAATATCAAAGACCCCAAATAAATCAGATAGAAAAATTTGATAACCGTATAATTTCAGTTATATGTGGGATATAAAACTGAAAGCAACAAACAAACAAGACAAATAAATGAACAAAAACTCATACACACAGATAATAGTTTAGTGGTTATTGGGGAGAAATGGATGGGGAAAGGTAGATAAGGATAAGGGAGGTCAAATATATGGTGATGTAAGGAAATTTGACTTTGAGTGGTGAACACACAATGCAACGTACATATGATGTATTATTGGATTGTATACCTGAAACCTATATAATTTTATTAACCAATGTCATCCCAATAAATTTAATTAAAAATGTCACCCAAAATTTCTCTATGGAGGAAGATCAATTTATAGTGCTAATAGACAATGTACAATTACCATCCCATAAGTTGATAATGTAGCTAAGAAGTTCACATTTAGGGGTGCGTTAAGATAAGAAGGTTATATAAGAAGAGACATCAACTTATCCTCCCACATTTTCCCTCTGAGTTCTTTGCACTATATATAATTCATAAATTGCCACTCATATGAAAGCACCTAAATGTTAATATGTCATGCAGAGAAAAATGGACCAGACTTTTTAGTCTATGTCATATTGTGAGACAAAAAGAACTTTGGTTTTGAAGTTAGACAAAGCATGTGATTCTGTGAGTCACACATTACTGGTTATGTGATTATTGATTATACTCTTCTAGTTATCTCTCAATATCTAATCTTCTGTTGTTCATGTTAGTGATCTAAACACCCCTTATATGTCTTCCAGATGAGTAGTACCTTATCCAGGATTCTTTGTAGCGTGTGTGTGCATGGATGGCAGAACTACCTTGCTAGTAATAGATTACCTCTGGGTTCAATGAGAAAACAAATTTGGCTTTATTGTATTTTACCCATATTCATTTGTGACAGTGATTTATTCTCTACTCAAAACAATAGCCTTAATCTATTTTTTTTTCTCTTCACCCTAACTATCATTGAAACTTTACTTCCAAATTGGAATAACGGCTTTATATCTGTAAACATGTATTTCATATTGATTTACATAGCAGAAGTGCTTAGGTATTTGTTATTTCTTCCAGACCACTAAAATTATTTATTAATAAGGCACATTGAATGCAGGCGTTCATATTGTAGATGAAAAGTGTTCAGGTTCAGTTCAGAACCTGTACACTTTCTGTTTTCCAGATCTAGATCAAACCAAAGCTGATAATAGTCACATGATATATTTAAATCAGGACCACTTCTTATTCAATAATATATATTTGAAATTTTGACTGTATAGCATATGTGAATTCAAAGGTTCTGGCTGTGTTAACCATAAACTTTGTTTTTCTCATGACTGTTCCTGATAACACCTGTTATTATGATATGATGGTTTATACTGTCTCCCTTTTACTCTCAAATGTACTCCTGTTCAAATGATAAGTTATATAATTATGCTAATTTGGGGAGAGTTATACAAGACCCCTTTTTTAAAAAGTCTTCTAGAGATTGAAATTTTATTGTTTATCAATAAGAAGAAGTGGAATTTAAAAATAACAATATAACACTATTTACATTAGAACTCCAAAAATGAAATACTTAGGTATAAACTTAACAAAATATTCATAATCTATATGGGGAGAGATACAAATCTCTGACGAGTTAAAAAAAAAGAATAAATGAATGGAGAGGCTTTCCGCATTTATGGATAGGAAGACTCAATAGTGTCAAGATGTCACTTTTTTCCCAATGTTATCTATAGGTTCAGTGCAATGCCAATCAAAATGTTAGGAGATTATTTTATGGATGTCAACAAATAGATTATAAAGTTTATGTGGAGAGGCATGAGACATATGGGAATAGCCAACAAAATATGAAGGATATAAAAAAATTGAACAACTGATACTACTTGACCTCAATATTTACTGTAAAGATACAATGATTAAGAGAATGTGGTACTGGCAAACTAATAGAAAAATGGATGACAAACAAAATGGAGAGTCCAGAAATAGACATACATAAATATAGTCAACTGAGCTTCGACAAAGGAGAAAAGACAACATAGACTCTTCCACAAATGGTTCTGTTACAATTGTATATCTGCAGCAAAAATCTGGATCTAGACAGAGATCTTATACCCTTCACAAAATTAACTAAGAAGAGAACACAGACCTAAATGTAAAATGCAAAATTATAATACTCCTGGAAGATAACAAAGAAAAAACCCAGATGACCTCAGGTATATTGATGACTTTTGAGGTACAACACCAAAGGTTTAAACTATGAAAGAAATAATAAGTTTGACTTTCTTAAAATTCAGAACTTCTGCTCTTCAAAAGAGAATGTCAAGAGAATGAGAAAACAGACCACAACTGGGAGAAAATACATACAGAATTACATATCTGGTAAAAAACTACTATTCAAAATATGCAAAGAAGTCTTAAAACTCAGCAACACAAAAACAAAGAACCCAAGTCAAAAAGTAGGCCAAAGACCTTCACAGACACCTTACCAAAAAATGATACACAGTTGGAAAACAAGCCTATGAAAAGATAACACTAGCACATATGTCATCAGAGAAATGCAAATTAAAATGACAGACAGGTACCACTACACATCTATTAGAATGGTGAACATCCAACTTACTGACACTGCTGAAATCAGGTGAGGAGGTGGGGCACAGAGGATTTTTAGGGCAGCGAAAATTCTGTATGATATCATAATAATGAATAAATGTCATTATAATTTTGTCCAAACCTGCAAATAGTACAGTACCAAGAGTGAGCCCTAATGTAACATCTGAGCACCTGGTGAGTATTTTTCAATATAAATTCTTCAGTTGTAACAACATATCACTCTAGTGGGAGATATTGATAATGAGGAAGGGTATGCATATGTGGGGTCAGTGGGTATATGGGGAATCTCTACCTTCTCAATTTTACTGTGAACCTAATACTACTCTAAATAAATAAATAGGATTATTTACAGTTCAAATCCCTTATGTTTTTTTTTTTTTTTTTATGTCTACAGTACTGGTTTTCCTAGGTGGTCTCTCAACCAAATACTAACTAGGCCCAAACCCTTCTTAGCTTCTGAGATCAGATGGAATTGGGCTTGTTCAGGATAGTATGTCCATAGACTTTTATTTATTTATTTATTTTTGTCTTATTTCCTTGTGTAAAATGTCCAGTAAAATGTGAAATGCAAGTGGTGATAGCATACATCTTTGCATGTTCCTGGACTTAGGGGTAAACATTTTATTTTTCACATTTAATCATGAGGTTAGATTTAAGTTTTCATAGATAGCATTATCAGGTTGAATATGCTTCCTTCTGTTTTTAGTTTGTTCATAGATTTTTTTATTAGAAATGGATGTTGATTTTTGGAAAATGCTTTAAACGTGTCTTTTGAAATATTTGTATATTTTTTAAATTTTATTTTTTAATACAGTGGATTACATTTGATTTTCAAATGTTAAATTTACATCACATTCATGTGATACTCTCACTTAGCCATGATATTTTAGATTTTTAATATATTGCTGTTTCATTTTATTTAAAATTTAATATTTATCTAATATTTCCTTTAGAATATATCTATGTTTATGTGTGATATTTACCTATACTTCCTTAATAGTATCTTTGTCTCATTTTGGTTGAAGATAATGAATAAATTACAGAATGAATTAGAAAGTATATTCATCCATTCTCTTCAATTTTCTGGAAATGCTTGAGTAAAAATTAGTATTACTTTATTTCATATTTGATGTTTGATTGAGTTTACCAGTTAAGTGTAAAGGTGTTTTTGTTTGATTGAGTTTTTGGTGGTGGGGTGAGGGAAGGGAGAAGTTTAAACTGAAAATTCAATTTTGTAATAGGTATAGGGCTATTTGTATTATCTATTTTTGAGTGACGTTTGGTAATGTTTATCTTCAAGAAATTTATTTTATTTAATTTGTTTAATTTATTGAAATAAATTTGTTCATATTGTTTCCTTTTTCTAAAATTTGTAGATATTTAAGTGATGTTCTCTATCTTATCACTAATAGCAATTTAAGTTATATTTCTAAACAATCTTTATAAAGTGCTCGGTTTTGTTGTAAAAACTACTAATATAAACCTATTTTACTTCAGAAAACTAGAAGAAACTAAAGATTAGTCTTTATGATAATTTAGCATTATATTTATTTGGTGATACTCCATCTATTTCTTTAACCAATGGGAAATATAACTTTCATTTCAATACTATTTCATTCTAATTCACCTCTAATAATTCCAATAATTTAAACCCTAATATTTCTTTTAACATAATGCCTGATTATTCATCCTATATATTTTAGATGTTATGGCTAAGCACACAGAGGTCCAAGTTGAGCCATATGATGCTGCCATTGTTCGTCTCATTACTTGGACACCATCTGTCCTAGCATAGTGGTACACTTGAGCTCTACTTATAATGAGCAACCTACCAAAATCGCATGGCTTTCTGTGAACTTCTCTCTAACATACACTATGTAGAAAGAGAGAAAAAACAACACAAGTATTCACATTAACCTGTTTTTGCTTTATATTTGCATTTTCTTCTTCAAAACATATCAAATGTCAATAATTATTATGTTATGTAACATTTTATTAATATAATCTGCTTTTGAAACTTTTTTTTGTTACTGACCATTATAATAAGTGATTTACTGGCATTTTATGACCCTTTATCCCTATGACTATCTTAATTGTGATTATTTATACTTTTCAAGTGAGGCATAGAAACCATAGGGTATTTACATTGTTCAAAACCATAAAGATATTCCAAAGAAACAACACATACAGGCATATTTTAATATGGTATCACTGAATCAAGAAAAAAAATAATAACAGCTTGTTGTTACATAAGGTAAAAGACTTACTTTATGTGACTATAACCCAATTATTCTATATCTACTCAATTTCTAAAATAGCCCACTGACAACGTATAACACTGTTACTCCATTTTTTTTTCTCATTTTTAGTTTGGCCATGGTATTATCATTGGTTCCTTAATGAATTTTTCCTGTCTCTCCCTTCTTTCTCTCTTCCTCTCTCTGTTCCTCTTTTTCTTCCTCATTTTTCTTCTTTTCATCAGTATCAAGTACCTATGAACAGATCATTTAAATACATAAGAAACAGACAATTTCCCATGCTTTGCATCTCTCTCAATTTCTCCTCTAGTCAATAAGTCCTCCTCCTCTACATAAATAGTAAGTCTCCTGAAATCTGATACATAATGCTAGCCCTTTAGTGATTTCCAGAAATAAGGATGCATTTGGGAGATAGAAAACTCACTTTTCCATCCACTTTGATACAGCTTATTATACCATTACCTTTCATTTCACTCTTACTTCCTCTGTTATGTCAAATCTGCTGTTTAATTTATCCACTAAAAATTTTTATTCATGTAATATTTTTCATTTCCAGATGGTAATTTTTAAAAATGTCTTCTGATTCTTGACAGTTTCTTATCATTCAAACATCTTTGTAATGGTCGCCTTTTTTTCTCTAATTATTTTGTACGCAGTATAATTTTTCTGTAGTATGCACACCTGCAATTTTTGATCATTAAAAATCAGTTGTTTCTCAGCTTTGATTCTCACTTGTGATGGTCTGCCTTTTCATGTGTTTCATATCTTCTGTTGTGAGAACTTGCTTAGTTTCTATGAGTAGTATTCCTGTGGGCCCTGCTTTGTGAAACTTTATTCTGTAAAGTATGTGCATCTGTCTCAGCTAGTAATTGGGGCTTGCCTCACTCTCTCTGGATGCTTCAAATGCTTCAACTTAACAGTGTTCCTATAATTTTGAGAAAGAACTAGTGTAGATACCATTCCAAGCATCCTCATCTTCACAGTCTAGTTTGTGGATTTCCCTTCTGGCTACTGACCTATCCCATTCACTGTTGCTCCAGCCCCGCCTTCTAGCATCCTTCTCCTTGCCTCTGGGAACCATTTTGACACTAAGATAGTCCCACCCAGACTCCAAGGATTTTGAGCACTAGCTGCTAGGCTCTGAAATTCAGGCATTTTTTTTTTTATGCTTTAGCTTCTTATCACTTGTCCACCATCTGAAACTCATGTTGTCTTGGAGGAATTCTTGAAGACAAGCATTATCTCCAAATGATTAATACCCTGGATCTTGTGTAGAGAAAGGTTTCTAAAAATATCTCCAGAAAATTCTTTATTTGTTTTTCGCCTTCTCTTTTTTTAGAATGTGTGTATATGTGTGGAAATTTGTCTGCTGTTCTCTTAAATGTAGATTTAATGTATGACTATGGCAGATGATGTGAAATATATCTATAGTTTTGTACATTTAAACTTTTCAATGACTGTGTTTGTATAACTGCAGTGTGTCATTTGGCTAAAATATGAGTCGAGGTGCTGAAGTTAAACTTAGAGGGCTTCAAGTCCAACTTCTCTTAATAGCTTGGTAGCCATGGGCAAATTAACTAACAATGAGAATCAATATGTTCATTTAAAAATATGGGGACAATAGTAATATCTACCTCATAGAGTCTTATAATCCATATGTCAATTTTTAGCTGGATATATGATACATGCTAAAATATATCAGATGAAAATGTATCATATATAATTTTTCTAATGCTCCTATAACAAGTTATCATACATCTTATGGCTTAAATAGCCCAAATTTATTATCTTACAGTCCCAAAATCAAGGTGTTGAAATGGCCTGCATTCTAGGGGAGGATAGTTTTTTTAAGCTTCTAGAAGTTGCCTACTTTTCTTGGTTTATAGCCAGTTCTTCAGTCTTTATAGAAAGCAGCATAACATCTTCAAATCAAATCTATCAAATCCTCTCTCTCTTTCTCTCTCTCTCTCTCCCTCTCTCTCTCTCTCTCTCACTTCCTCCCACCCTCCACCTTCCTCCCTGTCATTTCTGCTTCTCTAAGTCATACCTTTTCTCTGACTCTCCTGCCTTCTTTTTTCTCTTACAAAAGCACTTGTGATTACATTGGGCACAATGGAATAATCTAGAATGAATTATTTTTCCTTCATCTTTTTCATATTCGCAACGTTCATTTTTTCACATAAAATACAATTGATAGGTTCTCTGAGTTAGGACATGGACATTTGATAGGAATATATTAAGTGCAAGAAAAAGGTAGGGATGTTTTTGGTAGCAAAAATGTGACAATTAGGTCCAATCATTCTAGTTTGCTCAAGATCTTAATTAATTAATTATATGACCCTAATTTTATAAGGGATGAAAGGGACATCTTAAAGAAAGATTATCTAAGCAGATCCCACAAAGGGAATACAGAATGAATAATAATCTGAATATTCCTTTTCTACTAAGGTATATGATGACATACTTTTCCTTTTAAAATCTGAAGTTTCAAGTCTTACAAGGCAATTTGAAATAATTTATTGTTCTCACAGAATATGCACATGCTCTATTTTTACCAAGCCTAATATAAATGGGAAAAATGTCTGGGTACAAGTAAAACATTCTTTGGATCATGTTCAAAGCCTTGTTAACATTGTACCTGAAATGATAGTTCATTTTGCCTTGCTCATTTGCCAAAATAGCCAATTCTAAAGAAATGGAGACTATAGCATTCTTTTTGTATTTCATTTGAGACTGTAAGCTCAATGGCAGGGATACTATATTGATAATTATATATTTATATAGCAGCCATTACAGTATATTTTGATGCTTAAGTAATTTGATATTCATAATTATTAACACCAAAAAAGAGGTACGCTTTACATGACATATATTCAAAATATAAAAAAAATACTTACTTTGAAGACATTTGAAAACTCTGTAAACCATCTTCATGAAGATAACAAAAATATTGCAGGCAATCACTTGCACCCCTAATCCTAACAACCTCTGATCGAATTTCTCCAGCTATAGCTTAGATTTTCTGGTCTATACATTTATACATATAGAACCAAACATATGCGCTTTTTCTGTGTTTGGCTTACTTCATTTAGCATACTGTTTTGAGATACCAACTTAGGCATCACTATTCCCTAAATATTCAGTGGCTTAAAGCAACAAATATTTATGATATCATAATTTCTGTGGTTCAGGAATTCAGACTTGCCTTCTGTGGGTGTCTCTGAATTAGAATGTCTCATGAGGCTATGATCCAGTTATTTACTGGGGCTGTAGTCCTCTCAAGTCTAAATTTTGCAGAAAATCCATGCTCATATTCACTCACACATGTCTGTTAACATGTCTCAGGTCCACACTAGAGTCATCAGTTTCCTGCCATGCGAGCTTCTTCATAGAAATGCTCATGCATGGCAACTTGCTTTCCTCGGGACTCCAGGAAAGAAGGAGAGCAACAGAGAGGTATAGGTGACACAAGCAGGCAAACATGACTGAAGTCAACATCTTTTAACCTATTTTTGAAAATGATAACCTTGTGCTTTTATCTAATTAGTGTTACTATGTCCTACCCTAACTCAAGGAAAGAAAATTATATATGTGTGTAAACAGCAAGAGACAGTAATCATTGTGGGTAATTCTAATAGCTGGCTACCTATCCTAGTCTTCTTGGGGTGATTCATATTCCTCTCATCAAATATAATTATCGCCACCCAGGGTCCTCACAAGTGTGATCCCTTTATGGTGTTAGCTCAAACTCCAGAATCTCAACATCCAATTCAAGTCTAGATGTGCTTGATGCTCTTTGGGTATATAGGTCCTTAGGCTTAAACTATAACCTTGAATTTAGTCCTTCTTGGTCTTTAATTCTGAAAAACTATAAAGATGTTATTTACAAACCAAACACACATGGTGAGATCGGCATAAAACATGTATATTCAAAGAGGGCAAAAGGAACACTGGTCCATAAAAATTTTGCAGTTCAGTCAAGGAAATATTATAAGTTCCTTGGTTAGGTCACAAGATGTAGGAGGAATTTTCATTTTCACTCCACACTTTTGACTCTTTCTTTCTGTAGTTTGCATCATCCTTACACTTTTTTACTTTAAAGTCAGGATATCTTTACACCTGAGTAGATTTCTTAGCTTAAATCCTGCTGTTGGAATTGTGAAGATTCATCAGCATCCTTTGCTCAAATATTTGAAGAATTTGTCCTGAATAAATTACATTAACTTAAATTAATTATTGAGTTACATTAGAACCATTGTTGAAATTTATGTGCTTTTTATATTTTCTATAAAAATATTATGGGTGTGGTATCGAGGTTTTAATCTGCATTTCCCTAAGGACTAATGGTATTGATAACCTTTTCATTTTCTTATTGGTTATCCATATGTCTTTTGAGAAATGTGTATTTAATTATTTTGTCCACTTTCAGTTAGCATATTTGTCATTTTATTATTAAGTATATTTACAAATTCTAGATACTATACCCTTATTCGATATATAGTTTGTAAATATTTTCTCCCATCCTGTGAGTTTTCTTTTCACTTTCTTGAAAGTATGCTTTGAAACACAAGAGTTTAATGTCCATAAAGTTCAACTTATATACTATAAGTTGCTTATGCTTCTGGTGTCAATACAAGAAAGCATTGCCAAGTGCACTATTACAAAAATTTGGACCTGTTTTTTTTTCTAAGGTATTTGTAGTTTTAGTTCTTATACTTGGAACTTTTTTTTTAATTCACTTTGAGTTGATTTTTGTATATGAAGTCAGCTTGAGATGCAGTTGCATTCTTTTGAATATATATAGCTATGCAGTTTTCTCTTCAAAATTTCTTGGAAAGTTCATTCCTTCCTCCATCAAAGGTTCATTGCATCTATTGCAGCTCAATTAACCATAAAAATATAAGTTTATTTCTGAGCTTTCCTGTTTATTTGTATGTTTATCCTTATCCCAGAACCACATGGAATTGATCACTATAGCTTGGTAGTAAGTTTTGAAATGTGGAATATCCAGTCTTCCCACTTTGTTCTTTTTCAATATTGTTTTCTGTTTTCTGGCTGCTTCTCCCCATTAGAATTACTGTGGGCTTTACCAGCGCTGGAATCTCTGCCGGCTTGTTCATAATGCCCCATCACTGAGCACCATGAACAACATGTGGCGGGCACTCCAAAACTATATGTTAGGTGGATAAGCTCCTAAAAGTGATTGCTGAATCAAACAATAATATATTGTCAAGTAAATTTTCCAAAGGAAAGGGTTAAAATGAACAAAAATTATACAGTTTTAATGGGGATGAAATCACAACACACTTGAATGGGTAGGCTATGGTTTGGGACAGTAATTTTCTAGAATTTTAGTAAAATTTAGTATGCTCTTGAGGTTTTTTAAAAATGTAGCTGCCAGAGACATCTTTTTTTAACCTGATTTTGATTGGACGATAAAAGTAGACATTACTTTTTATAGAGAATAGGTGCTTTTGTGCCTTATATATCTCACTCCAATTTTAATCAATTGCTCTCTTTTTTGAGGCCTCCCAACAATTAATAGTCAAATTCTCAACTATTGATTGTCTCCTGCAGTGTCCAAGTATTTGGCATGCCTAGTAGGACTCTCAAAAGTAAAGCTGATTGGAAAGGAATCATGGCAACTTCAAAATTTAGAGATATTTTACAATTTTTCATCTTATATCATTAGAAACCAAGGCTAAGATCATCCATACCCTGTTCTCCAAATTACTCTGTACAGATATGAAAGTGTGACAGTAAGAAGGTCAATTGGTGGGAAAAATGATGTGTTTGAAATATGCTGTTGGAGGAGAGTTGTACAGATACCCTGAAACACCAGAAAGATGAGCAAGTGGGCCCTAGAGCAAATGAAGACTGAAATATCACTGGAGGTGAAAAATGATAACACTGAAGCTGTCCCATTTTGGTTGCATCATGAGAATAAGGGTTCTTTATAACATGACTGGTGCTGGAAAAATGAGAAAGCATCAGGAAAAGAGGAAGCCCAAATAAGAGATGGATGGACTCCACAGTAGGCATCAGTCCATTGGGATTAAGCAGGGTCGTGGAGGACAGGATATTGTGGATATTACTCATTGATAGGGTTGCCAAGAGTTGGAGCCAACTCGGTGGCATGTAACACACACACACACACACACACACACACACACACACACACACACACACACACACTTTAATATTCCTAATCTGGGATTCAGGGTATATCATAGTCAAACTAGTGCTGCTTCCTGCTCTTTTTTTCCTCCTTCCGGTCAGTCACAAGTTTTTTTCTCTAAGAATACTTGTAAAAGCGTTAAAAGCTAAAAACTAAAAACGAACAGAACTATACGTATTTGACAAAGACCTCTGATGTTTCTAGCAAAACACCTGTATACCTATTCCCTTACCCTTAACTAGTTTATTAACCTTTTAATTGACTGATGTTAGCTTTATGGTAGAATAAAGTACTTTATTGATACCAATTTTGCCATCACATTTTACATGTTAATTGGTACAAAGTTAAAAATAATGGTTATGTATTTTTCTTACACAAAGAAACTCATGCGTTAGTGATCAAGAAACTTATTATTTGATTAGTGTTTTTCTTCACATCAACCACTTATTAATAGTTCATTTGAATTTTGTTCCATAGTTTAAAATATAACACATTCTGAAATGAAGAATACATAATAAGTTCCAATGACATATATTTCCTATGGTCCTCACGTTGAAATAATTGTTTTTTATGTGTTGGAGACAGTAATAATAGTGGGACTACTATATGATATTTCTGACTTTATATCTGGCTGCCACTGGACTATGGTAAATATAAGTTTCCTACTCATGAAAATGTAGACAAATTTTGTAGTTCAAACTTCTATAATTTTAAGTCAGTGACCTATCGTTTTGGCATAGCTCAAAGTCCTAACTAAAAGCAACTTTTTAAATTAATTGTTCTGCCACCATGTTCTTAACCTTTTACAGTTATTCTTCCCCCAAGGATAGAATATTATCTTTGTGAAGAATTCTGTATTAGAGTAAAAGCTATATATATTTTTTATCCTGACCCTAATGTGTTCTAGGGTGAATAGTTTTCTCGGAGGAACTCATGTAAGTCACATTGGCTTTCTAAGCGCCATAGGTTACTACTTAACAGCAAGAAAGAGTCGATTTATGGAAGTAATGTCAGAGAAATATTCATTTTGCTTTACTTGGGTAACTACATTTTTTTTTCTCTTTATTCTCCTCGCCTTTTCTATTCTCTAAAGTGCAGTTAATTAACCTTGCTCTATTATGTTATCAGACACACAGGAATTATCTCTTCTTCCTTTTGAGCAACATCTGTCCTTCAGCATAAAAATATCACTCATTTTGTAAAATCCATGACTCTGAAAGTATATTCCCACCAATGTGTGTTATGATAAGACCCTGCTACTGCTCTTTCAGTGGTATTTCTAAACTATCTGCTAGAAAATGTTCGTTGCATGTGACTAAAATCAATTATCTTCCAAGTATTTTTGCATATTTAATGTAAAAATGTTGAAAATATCTCTTAAATAATATACTATCTAAATTTACAATGCAACTTTACTATTTACTAAATCAATATCTTGTATATAACCAGAGAATTTCTACTTTATATGCTCTACTCTGATTCTTTTTTTTTCAGATTTTACTTGTATTATTATTATTAATTATTATTATTATTATTATTGTTATTATTATTAATTAAATTTATTTGGGGCAACATTGGTTGATACAATTATATATAGGTTTCAAGTACAATTCAATAATATGTCATCTGTATATTGCATTGTGAGTTCACCACCCAAAGTCAAATCTCTGTCACCATATTTGACCCCCTTTACCCATATCTACCTCTCCACTCTCCCCTTCCCTCTGGTACCTACTAAACTGTCATCTATATCTATGAGTTTTTCTTTATCTTGTTCATTTGTTACTTTTAGTTTCATATACCACATATGAGTGAAATCATATGGTTGACAACATTCAAAAATAACACCTTTCTATTATGATTATCTGTATTGATGAGCTCTCTCTCTGTTTTAAGAGTTCTGCCTCTGATATTAGAATTACTCCTCACCAATTCCATTCATTCATTCATTCACTCAGTCATCATTTCCTGCCTTACAAAATCTGATATAAAACATATGCTCTTCCAGGATCTTAAAACCCACTTATAAAGGAAAACAAGACAATATATCCAACATTCCTCTCAGATATCTCTGTTGCAGATCATATATTGCAAAAAAAAAAAAAATGAGTATTTGAGAACAGGTATGATATAGAAGAGGCAGTCCTGAGAGTGTGTAACTTGTTTGCTTCACAAGTGATTATCTACATAATCATATAAACTACTAATCAATTGACCAAATGCTACTTGGATGGTTTAACATTAGTGTTTCATGGAACTAATCCTTTCAAGTTTCAGCTAGGCCAGCTGAGAGAGTAAATAATCCATTAATAAAATTATGGTCTACATTATTTAAACACTCAAACTGTGTATTATCAACTAATATAATTTAAATATATTTTATAAAGTTTTTATGTAACATTTAATGTTATTCAACAATATAAATACTTCTAAATTCCAACTTACTGTTTATGTTGCATGTCTATTTTCAAATCAGATATAACTTCCAAACATTTAGACTGAGTAATTTATTAATTCTAAAGCATTTTATTATGAAATCAGGTCCAAATCTTAAAATATAAATCAATAAAATTACTGGAATTTTTCTCTTACTTGAATTACATAACAAAATGTACATAAAGAATAGAGTATAATCTTTTTAATAAATGCTTTAGATTGACAAGTTTACTATTTATTTTAACCTCTGTTGATGGTATACTTAGATAACCCTTTCTTTATATAAACTTTTAATTCGAAACTAAATAATATCAGATTAACTTCACTAAAAACATAGATGAATATGTGACTGCATCCTGAAGATAAGTCTTGATTGTAACCATTGTTGTCTTTCTGAAATTAGAAGTTAGAAGTCACATTTTTCCCCCAAAGTGTTTTTAGTTAATTAGGTGTATACATGTTTGTACATATACATATATATGTATGTATGTATAATATAGATTTATAATTCACTTATACAATAGCTAATAAAATGATCTACTTCTTAGTAACTTAATAAGATTGTTCCAGAAAAGGTCCTAAAAACAATTGTTGAATGAATTCGTTGCTTTACTTTGCTGTGTTTTGGTAATGAGTTGATACATTTCATAAATGACAAATCTTTTCTTCTAGGTGCTATAATGATATGGTCAAAAGACATAAAGAAATACATTTTCATACATTCATGTAACTATCACCATGAAACTCAATCTGCATTCTCCATTAGTAGTTAATTTTTTAATGAAGTATGAACCTTGAAAGCTATGTTTTTCATATTTTCCTAATGCATTTTACTACCTTTTATAAAAGTCCCCCACCCCAAAAGCAGTTTTGAAATGATTTTCTAAATCTTGCTGAGTGATTTTCATTAAAATTGTATCCTATTTATGTCTTATATGTTTTCAAGAAAGAAGTAAAATTATTTCTGATATCCTGATTTATGTTTCAGTTATTTTTTTTCTATAAAAATTCTTCTTTCCTCATATTGTATTGTCTTTTTCTATATTTTAACTTTTAAAAAAATGTATTCTAAGATTTCAAAGATTTTAAAATAAACCTTCAAATTTTTCACTTTTCTATGGCAGGGAATCAAAATGCTATAAGAACAGGTTATATTTTTTCAGTATGTCCAAGGTCAGAAGTGAGAAACAGGTGAGTAGGGGAGGTTAAGTGACCAAAAGATTATATAGGAAGGATTTCTCTCCAGATCTCCTAAGAGAAACAATTCTACAAATATACCATTGTGATATGACAAAATAGTGCAGTTCTTCCTGGCTAGAAATATAGTAGTGACACTTATGAAAATATTTAACTAAATTTAGATTTTTATAGTTCTTTACAGTAGAATATTAAATATGAACTAAATGGTTAAATAGCATTTACTGATATGTAAATAACAAAAAGGAAATTTAAAATCATCTTAATCTTATTTATCATTGTTATTAAAGATCTCTTTTCTGCTGAAATGTTGCTGTTCTAATCTGTTCAAAGGATATTCAGTCATTTTAATAAGTGAGAATTTACTACTGTATCTCAATTAACGAAGAATTAGCATCTATTTATAATTAAATCTTTACTACTCTTTAAATCTTGAGTTAAATTTTAATAATCTTTAAGGAAATAAAATATTCTACCACAAGTTATTTTTTTTTAATTCCAAGTGTAACAGTTGATTTAAAAAAAAATAATGATAAAATTAATGTCTCTGTAACATACAAGGGCCTCTTTTGTGAATATTTTAATAATTAATTTGTATTTCAGTTTGTCCTACCATACATTTTTTTATTTTAACATTAAAATAGAATGGCAAACAATTAAATTTTCTTAAAAATGCATTTTTACTACAAGTATGTAAACAGTATTCCTACTAGTGATTTACTGGTAATTTATTTTCCTAATTCTATTCCATGTAGTTAGTAAAATATTCCTTTAGTAGAATGACATGAAGGGCTGTTGCTTTTGCTATTAATAAGTATTACTATTTTCTCTTAAATCGATAATTGGATTATTTTACGCATCGTATTAAAAATATTCATATTTACAGCATGTGGAGAAAAACTTCATAAAAATAAAAGATTCTAATAAAATACAGGACATTGAAAATTTATAATCAAACTAAGTATTGAATTATAGATAGGTAATTTTCAAAGAATACTATGTAAGGCTGGAATATAACTGCATGTAAAATTATTTCATTTCTATTTTATAGCTGCACTCCAATTCTGACAAAGGTGATGGGTCTGTCAAGTATATCCTTACCGGAGAAGGTGCTGGGACTATATTTATCATTGATGATACCACTGGAGACATCCACTCAACAAAAAGCCTAGACAGAGAACAGAAGACCCACTATGTGCTTCATGCCCAGGCAATTGACAGACGAACAAACAAACCTCTTGAACCCGAGTCTGAGTTCATCATCAAAGTGCAAGACATCAATGACAATGCTCCGAAGTTCACAGATGGACCGTATATTGTCACTGTGCCCGAAATGTCAGATATGGGTAAGGAAAATCATTTTTGTACTTTGACTTAATGTATTTTGAGAATCAAAAATCTTTTAAAGACAAGATTTTAATTTTTTTGTGTGTTGGTATGGAGAAATTTGAAATAGTGCCCAAGAATTTCAATAATTTTTACAGCCTAAACTATTAAAGAATATTAGTTCAAGCTATTCTGTTTATTAAAATTAATTTCTGAACTTATAAGTGTAAGGGTTTCATCTCAAAGGAAAACTATTGTAAATCAGAAAAGACCTAGAATTCTTGTTTAATTGACATGTGTTTTTGACCACAAAATATTTTATGTATATTGTAAAGAACATACAAACACACAAAGTGAAAATTTGAATAAAAAAGCCAGTATAATGTCAGATATCTATTGCTAGTCTTAAACTTGCAGTTTGTTGCCTAATTATAATAGTTTTAATAGTACAAATAAGTAATAGCCACATTAAGCAATTAAAATTTTTACATTCTCCTAAGCATTTGCATATTTTTACTTTTAAATATACAATTTTGCAAAGTTTTTTGAATACCACTTTAAATATATAAAACTGGCATACAATACTTAAGTAACATGCCCAATTCACGTATTTAGAAAATGACCAAGAAAAAATTGACTCCCTATTCTTCTGAGTGCAGAGCTTACATTGCATTTAATAAGTTGTAATCTGTGTCTTCAGTCACCCTGATGATCTGGGCCTTTCCTGCCTCTCACTAATATCTGTGATCTGGCTCTTGTATTTAGTTTTTATTTCATATGATGGATTTCTATGTGTTGTTAAAGTTCAGCTATCATAATTTTTTACTATTTTATGAGTCTTTAACCTTGGATTTAGAGCACAGTTTTGAGGAAAGATTGCTTATCTTTAAGATGTAAATTGATTTTACATACAATTTTACAAGGTTATTATCATCATTATCAAATCACTGTACATTGTATATATACATAAAAATATTTTTGGAAAAATTTTCAGTTTTATTGAACTGTGACTGACATTTAGCAATGTATAACTTTAAGGCGTATAGCAATAATGACAATTTATATCTATTGTGAAATGATTACCACAGTAAGTTTAGTTAGCATTTTTTATCTTATATGCATAGAGTTTTTTAATGGAAAATGGTAGTTTCTTCTTTCCCAATTCCAGCGCATTTTGGGTCTCTTGAGCTTGGCAGGTAGCTCCTGAAGTTGTTGGGGAAACAGGTTGGAAAGAGACACTAAGTACTTCTTGAAGAAAGTCTCAGGGGAGAAAGCAATTATCAAACTGGCTCTTTCTGGACCAGAGTAGAACACAGGGGCCTGCCTCAGAGACCTGGGAGAGGCCCAGACTCAGGCTCATTGGTCTCTGAGGAAAACTGGGGGCAAACTGAGAGTCTCAATGCCATTAACACTGACAGCTGAGAGTTTGTGTGGAAACTCTGACCAAGCTTCCTGCAAGCACTTGATGAAGGGACTGATAGCCCATCTGCCACCCTCCTTCTCTCTGAAAAAAGCAAAAAAACTATGATTCTATCCTTGTGAGAATGAGGCTGGTAAGGAGTTCCAGGGGCTGCTTATGATCCCCAAGAAATGCAAGGGAACAACCATAACCATAGGGGGCAAAGCACAAGAGAGAAAAAACTAGGCAGAGTGGTCACTACCAAGAAAGAGTAGGTGATAAGAGAACTAGTGTTTTAAGGACACTACAAAGAGGTTTCTGTAACACAAAGCCACATTTTTTTTAATAAGTAAACAACAAAAAAATGTAATGTATGGATTGAGGCGTGGATGGTCACTGATAAGACCAAAATTACTGCTTTGGAACTTGAGAATATACCTAATGGGAAGAAATAGCTACGAATCAGAGCAGAAGTACAAAAATATGAAAATTGTGAGTAAAAGATTACACTTAGAGCAGGGTTCCCCAAACCCCGGGGCCTGGTGACCTATTAGGAACCAGGCCACAGCAGGTGAGCAGTGGACAAGAGAGCAAAGCTTCATCTATATTTACAACTGCTCCCCAGGGTTAGCATCACCACCTCAGCTCCACCTCAGATGATCATGCATTAGATTTATATAGGAGCACCGGTCCCCAGTGCCAAAAAGTTTGGGACCACTGACATAGAGGATATGTTCATTAGACTTATTGTGTGAATACCATATGTTCCCAGAGAGCAAAATAGAGCAGATAAAAGTGAGGAACAATATTATTTTCTTGAGATGAAAGGTGTACTAAACTTACAAGTTTAATAGATTTTTCTGAGTTCTAGGAAGGACTAATCAAATATGAAATCTATGCAAGTTCTAGGAAAGTTCTTAAAAATGAAAAATGAAAAAAATTATAAACTTTTAGATTAAAAAATTCTTACTAAAATATGTATTGGCATTATTATATTTATCACATCAAATATTGGACTTTGGTCAACAGTTGAATATCATTTACAGCCTATGCCAAAACATGATTCATCTGTCAGTTAAGTGAAAGAAATATTTGAAGGACACCAAAAGTATATAATTCTCTTATCTACAAAAGATATTTTAGAAGATAGTTAAAATTGGAAATAGATGAAATTAATCAAAAAAAGAACAAAAAGAAAAAGACAAGGACAGGAAAAAGTAATCAGCATTCTGCTCTGAAATATATATGTGAGTGTGTGTGAACAGACTTCAATCCAAATGAGTACATCTGAGGATGCTAAAAGATACTGTGCAGTCTAAGAACCATGAGTTGTAAAGGAATTATCACAGTGAAGGCTGCAGTGTGAGGACTTAGGCACAAGTCAAGACATTTCAAAATTCTCATCTAAGGCTCGGACAAGAGAATAGGAATGGGAAATAGGATTCTTAAATTCTTTTACTGAGATGAGTGTGGTTAATGAAGAAATACTTAATATCTGAAAGTAACAGAGAAAAAGAATATACTTCTTGTGGTTCTAGGCGTGAGTCTATTGAAAGAGCATGCAAGCTATAGGCTGAATATTGGAAATTATATTGTGTGTGTGTGTGGACTAATTACTGTAGGAAAACATACATAACATCACTATATTAGCATCTAATGCACATGGAATATGAGTGTTATAGAAGGTTATATAATAGTTAGAGGAGGGAGAAACTCACTTTATATTTGGTGCTTACATATAGGCGATATTTGCATTGACTCTGATTTTAGAAATAAAAAAGCTGGCAACATGGTAGAGTAGTGATCATCAAACAGTGACAGGGAAAACAAATTTAGACTGCTATTTGTTTTTACACAAACATTTCACGGGAACACAGTCACTCTCATTTATTGATATATATTGCCTGTGGTTGATTGGTCACTGTGATGGCAGAGTCGAGTAGTCACAATGAAGACTGATCTGCAAAGCCTAAAATATTTTTCTCTGTTGCATTTTACATAAAAGTTTTCCAACTTCTGTTGTCAGAGATTTCGGGGGATGAGCCTGGAGGCAGGGGCCATAATTAGAAGACAGTGTCGTAGTCCTGATACACGAGGCACCTGCTGATCTAAGGCAGTTAGTGTTCTGTTGGATATACACATATACACAAAAATGTGGCATTTGCTTCAAAATAATAGGGTTATGCCTCTTCCCTTTAGGTAGACACTATAAGTTATCTAATATTCAGTCTCACCTCCTGTGATACTGAGAGAACTCAGTTTTGTTCAGGGTGACCTTATACAGAGTTAAATGTCTACCTCCCATCACTCCATTTCATCTGGGAATGGACATGTGACTTAATTCTAGCTGGTCAGATGTAAGTGGAGGGCAATGGGTGAAGCTTCCAAGAAAGATATGTTTTCTGACAAAAAGACATTGCTGGCACACATATTTCACCCACTTCCACTTTCCTTTCTTGCCACCTGTGATGCAGATGCATCAGCCACTTACGACCATAAAAAGAAATCCTCGTGCTAAGTGAGATGGAGCAGAACTGATTCACCCTGGCCTGCCAGTCCGAACCCCTTCTTTAAGAAAGTAAACCTCTTTCTCTTTAAGCTCTTTAACTCAATCTCAGATACATGCATTGAATCTGACTTGGTACTTGGACCAATTCTAGGTTTTAACATGGACCAGTAAGCAAAGAATTAAACCTAATACTGAATCCAAAAAAAATTAAAAAATAGTGAGAAAGATTTCAGCATCAAATAAGACATACTGATGTCATGTTCTATTAAGTGCCTTGATTTGGGAATACTACATGAATCATCACTCCTTTCCCCTTCCAATGTGTTGCTATGATGCTAGTTGACTTTGCTATGACAGCAATTTTCCTTCTGCCTGTGGTGTAGTAACAGCTGATTTCAGATCTCAAATTCCTGCTTACCATCAACTGTAGAATCAATGGTATCTGTACAAATTCTTATCAGTGGGTTAAAAGAGATTGAATATCTAGACGTGGACTTTGAGTTCCACAGAAAATCTAAAATAAATCGCCACAGAACAACCAGTTAGTTTTGCCAGAGTCTGAAACTATAGGTTCCTACAGCAGTTGTCTTAGTCATCCCTGAAACAACTCAAAGGAATGTTTATTGAGCACTTACTATGTGCCAGGCACTGCATGCCATTTGCAATAGTTTCATGCTTATATCATCATAAGGTCAGTATTAAAGTGAAACTATTACATATAATTAATTAAGCAATTTGCCCAGATCACATGGTTAGTAAGACCTGTAACTGGGAAAGATTTCTAATCACAGCAGAGCTTCAGCTTTTTAATCAAATTTAAATCTGATCAAGCTCTTTGGAAAATAATTATAACAACAACAACAACAACAAGTGGATGTTCTAGAATCCATACAGTTTACTGAGCCGGTGGTGGGGGTCTCCTTCTGGACTGATTAGAATAGATTTGACATTATGAAGTGGAAATCAGCTTCACTAACTGAGCTAAGGAGTGGAGTTCAGAGGACGACCAGGTGTGCTCATGATGTTGGACAATGTGAAGGACAGTATTTTCCCACATACTTCAGGACAAAATGAACAGTGAATAAATCCATGATTAAACTCCAAAATTGAAGGCTCTCTTACCTCAACTACCGGAGTCGCTCTGTAAAGTGCAACAAGCTCTCCTCTTCCTCACGTGTCCACTTGGCAGCCGCAAAGCAACAGCCACACGTGAGCACATCTCCATCCTTGGCCATGCTGGTGTTTGGACTGGTGATGCCTTCTGGGAGCTATACTGCCTGGAACATGGCATCCAGCCTGATGGCCAGATGTCAAGTGACAAGGACATTGAGAGAAGAGAGATAACTCCTTCAACACCTTCTTCAGGGAGACAGGTGCTTGCACACATGTGCCCAGGGCAATGATCAAAGACTCACTTAGAACCCATAGTCATAGATAAAGTCTGCAATGGCACCTACTGCCAGCTCTTCCACCCAAAGCAGCTCATCACAGGCATGGAGGATGCTGCCAGTTCGTGGGCACTAACCATTGGCAAAGAGATCATTGACCTTGTCTTGGACTGAATTCAGGAACTGGCTGACCAATGCACAGGTCTTCAGAGCTTCTTGGCTTTTTATAGCTTTGGTGAGGGAACTGGTTCTGGTTTCACCTCCCTGTTGATGGAATGTCTCTCAGATGACAAGAAATCCAAGCAAGAGTTCTCCATATACCCAACCCCCCAGGTTTCTACAGCTGTAGTTGAGCCCTACAACTCCATCCTCACTAGCCACACCACCGTGGAGCACTCTGATTGTGCCTTCATGGTTGACAATGAGGCCAATGGTGACGTCTGCCATAGAAATCTCAATATTGAGTGCCCAGCCTATACTAATCTGAATAGATTGATGAGTCAAATTGTATCCTCCATCACTGTTTTCCTGAGGTTTGATGGAGCCCTGAATATTAATCTGACAAAATTCCAGACCAACCTGGTACCCTATGTCTGCATCCACTTCCCTCTGGCCACATGTGCCCCCTTCATCTCTGCTGAGAAAGCCTATCATGAACAGCTTTCTGTAGCAGAGGTCACCAATGCATGCTTAGAGCCAGCCAACCAGATGGTAAAATGTGACCCTCTCCACCATAAATACATGGCTTACTGCCTGTTTTACCATGGAGACGTGGTTCCCAAAGGTGTCAAAGCTGCCATTGCCACCATCAAGACCAAGTGTATCATCCAGTTGGTGGACTGGTGCCTCACTGGCTTTGAAGTTGGCATGAATTACCAGCCTTCCGCTGTGGTACCTGGTGGAGACACAGCCACAGTACAGAGAGCTGTGTGCATGCTGAGCAACACCACAGCCATTGCTGAGTCCTATCTCACCTGGACCACACGTTTGACCTGATGTATGCCAAGTGGGCCTTTGTTCACTGTCATGTGGCTGAGGGCAGGGAGGAAGGAGAGTTTTTCTGAGGCCTGTGAGGACATGGCTGCCTTTAAAGATTATGAAGAGGTTGGTACAATTCTGTTGACAGATGAAGAAGAAGAAGAGGAATACTAAAGTTAAAATGTCACTAAGGTGGTGTTTTTGCAAGGAAGCTTATTCTGTTTTAAATATTGAAAAGTTGTGATCTAATCAGCTAATTTGTATGTAGAACTATATACTCTCATATACGATTACTGGCTCTGCTTTAAACACGATGCTTTGTTGAAGGCCCAACCTGTCCATTTCTGTGATGGATTTGAATAAAAAAGTATTTCTTGTCTTAAATGAAAAAGAAAAAACCCTCCAAAAAACCAAAAACTTTCAACCTGCTAATTTAAAAAAATAATGTTATGAAAGACTCTAATGTATGATATGAATCCAATAACTAATAAGAAACAAAACGTGAATTTAAGTGAATAAACATTTTAAGATAGAGATGTCAAATACTAATGCTAAACCTACTAAGATAAAAGATGAACTAAAATATGTGGTAATATCAGACATGTCAGTGTCTAATCTTTATTATGTAAGAAGCACTTTGCTGTTGCTTTATTGAGATACCATTGGTTAACAACATTATATAAGTTTTGGGTGTACAACATTACAATTCGATATCTGTACATACCATAGTGTGCTTGCCACCAAAACTCTAAGTTTTATTTATTACCGTATTCTTAACCCCTTTATTCTCTCATAACTCCCCTTCCTATCTGGTATCTACCATTCTGTTGTCTTTATAAGTTTGTTTTGTTATGTTTTTTATTTGTTTATTTTTTTGTTTTAGATTTCACATAAGAATGAAATCACATGTTTTTTTCCTATTCTTTCTGACTTATTTTTTTTAGTATATAATACCTCCAAGATCTATCCCTGTTGTTGCAAATGACAGTATTTCATCTTTTTTATGGCTGAGTCATTTTTCATTATGTGTATAATACATGTTCTTTATCCATTTATCTACTGATGGACACTTAGGTTGCTTCCATATCTTGACTCTTATAGAGAAAATTACAATTTACATAGAGGTACATATACATACATACATACATACATACATACATACATACATACATACATATATGAATTTGTGTTTTTACTTGTAGAGATCTATTCTGTAGGTACACTCATATGAATATGCATAGATATAAGTAAAAGTGTGCCCTTTGCAGTATTGTTCATAATGGTCACAAATTGAAAACACCAAAGTACAATGAAACGAAAGATTTCAAATAATGACTCCTCTTTAAACATATACAGAATACTCTATGCAGCCTTAAAATTAATTAAAATTTTATGTTTATGCAGACATACAAAGATCTACATAATTTTAGTAAAAAAATGTTTTTAGAAATGCATGAGGAATAGTCTTGTTTATTTTAGAAAATAAGGCTGTTTATTAGGATATGTATGATATCCACAGTAAATATGTCAAGGAAATTCAGGTGAAAATGATTACTCCTAAAAATGGGTAAATATCTGGAATGGCAGAATTATATTATTCTTTACTAAAAACTATGTATGCCATTTATAAAATTATGATGAAAAGTAAAATATAGATTTTTAATAAGATAAAAAATGTTAAATAACATTAACAATTTAAATATATACCAGTTTCTAATTTTAATAAAGACTAACAATGTAGGTAAGTGACAACAAAATTTTTCTCAGCATATGGTGCTTTATAAAATTCTCATTTTTATTATATACTCATTAAGTGAGTTTTGAATCATCCAGTTATTAAAAAAAATAATCTTGTATCTTGCCAATTCTTTCTGGAGAGAGAGAGGGAGACTCAAAGTATTTAATATACTAAGAACTGTGATGGTAGCTAGTAATGAAATGTTAAATAAAACGAGGACCCTAAATTTGAGCAGCCTGCAGAAACATAAACAGAAAATTTCAATATAGTATTTGATACACAAAATAAAGGGACAGAGTCCAGCTTGAAGATTTGAGAAGTTGTCCTCTATGAATTTTATATACATATGGAGTTTATCACTGGCCAAGAAAAATAAAAGAGCATTTTACATAGAGAATACAATAATGAAAAACACTGCTCTTTTCCCCGTGAGTTGATAGCCTATTTATGTATACATGTGTGTGATTATGTGTGTGTGTGTGTGTTTATGTGTATGTGAAGAAGGAATAAATAGGATCATCAAGCAGATTATGAATTCCTTTTATAAGTTAGCAAAATATACTACGAGAACACAGAGAGATAGCACCAGAGAATTCCTGGGTTTACAAGTTTTTATCAGATTGTTGCTTCTTGTGCATCTGTAGTGCTAAGTAATGGTCATGGAGACCTCCAAGTAATTGTTGTGTGCTATATTGCCAGTGAGAAAAGCATAATGTGGTTTCATATTTCTTGTCAGTGGCTAATAAAAAGCAGGCAAAGTCTGAGGGAATCTGGATGGTTTAATAAAGAAAAAAACAAAATAAACCGAAAAAGTTTTTGATGCATGTTTTAATATAGTTTTTCTTTATCTCTTTGATTTACATCATGTAATTTCAACAGTTCTCTAGGAGAAGCATATTCCCATTGGGCGAGGTTTTTTAACCTTGCTGCAATTGATATTTGGGACTGGATAACTATTGTGGAGGGCTGTCCTGTGCATTGTAGGATGTTTAGCAGCATTCCTGGTCTCTACCCACGAAATGCCAGTAGCATCCTTCTCACTACTGCCATATTTTGATGTCTTCAGACATTGCCAGATGCTCTCTGGGAAGCAGATTTGCTCTCTGTTGAGAACCACACATGTAAGATGAAAGAATGAAAACAGTAAATAGAAACATGAATTGGAGAAGAATACGGTTTTGGTTAAATTTACAATCTATTCCAAGAACTATTTTGTTGGCCCAGATAAACAATTTTTATGTTTAAATATTAATTGTCATGTTCAAATGCATAATATTATGAAAACAGCACCATAAACATTTGAATAAAGTTATCTGTTCTCACTGAAAGGAGAGTAACAGCATGGCTATTTGAAAGACATTATGGCTCTCAAGTTTTAAATTTAAAATCTACGATTTTTATAGCATTGATTTATAAAAGAACCATTTGAAATAGGATGGGCTGTCATTTTATTATTTTTCTTTATTGCTTATCTAAAAATGTGATCAAAGCCAATAAAGTGAAAGCATATGGACAGAATGACATATTATGGAGGGCCAATGTAACCTGAATAGGTCCACAAAGAGACTTGTACGCATTTATCATTTTATGCACATTTTACATTTTTTCTAAGGTATGCAGTGCATGATCATTTCAGCCTTGATGAACCTACCACCTTCCATAGAAGTAGTTCCTTAATTTCATTTTATATGATTTTATTAAATATCTAAGTCTCAGAATTGAGACTTAAGAATATGAAAAGTTAATGATATTAATTAGCCTGGCACAAAGAGGAAAATAACTATGAGATAAAATTATACCTGTTTTTGGAGTCAATGTTCAAGTGCAGGTGTGGCATTTTAGAAAGGAAGATAGAATGAATGAAATTGTATTTGTATATGAGTATTGCTATTCTCAGATGAAAAGAAAATTATTTATGTCTTAAGATATTTAGCAATATTATGATACATTATTATAATAAAAATCTGGTAAAAGTTTAGTTTAAATCATATTGATAAATCTTTTTTAAAACTATAAGAGTAATTTTGTCTCTTCTATTTGTATATACATATACCCAATTTTCTGCAGTTATAGTCTTGCTTCCACCTATAATCAGGACTTTTTAGTATGAATTTAAATTTGGTTTAATTGCAGTTACTTTAAGTGTAAAAATAAAATGCCCTATATCTAACAATTGTTTAAAAGAAAACCATACCAGATTACAATTTGATTTGCCTAATAGTAAATGTCACATCTTTGTTTTTCACCAAAACATATTTATAAGAAAATGTATAAATCTCTATCTCTTTTCTTATGTATATTAATAAAATATACCTATAATTAAGTATGATCTAAAAGCATTCAAATTATCATAGATTATAGATATAATGCTTTTTAATTTATTGGAAATAGAGCACAATAATTAATTGTATGAAAATTATGAGTATAAAATTTATACTTTAACTTCAGTGGAGTGCTGAAACTTAGTTTGGCATAAACAGAAAAGATAGGAAGTTTTACTGTATGACCCTTAGCTTCTGCAAAGTTCCTCGTCATTGGAGATGTAAACCATCCTTACTCATTTTCATGTCTTCTTTGTTCTCCTCTCTGATCTCAGCCCCTCAGGCCCTTTTCCATTTGAAGCTGTGTTCTTTGTTGCACAGCAACAAGGATAGACACCAGCTGTGCTTCCTTTATTGCACTACTTGTAGGGAGACTGTTTTAGTTCTGCTCAAACATCTTGGGAGCTTTACCCTGGATATCTTCCACGGCCTCCTTGTCATTTTAAAATCATTACTCTGGGGCATAATCTTCAAAATGAGGTCATTTCAATAAAGTGAGGCTGATGCTGCAATTGTACTTGGCAAATAGAGTGCATATAAGGTGTCACATATGACAACTGATAAATCATTATTTGGACAAACAAGTATGGTTTATACTTTTTTCTTCATGTTTTTCATCATAACTTTTTGTCTGAGTCAGTTGGCCTTTATTTTGTAAGCAAACGACCCACAACTTAGTGGCTCAAAACATCCTTCATTTTACAACACATTATTATTAAAAAATAATTAAGAAAATCTTATTTACAATACCACCAAAACCTATAACATACTTGGAATAAATTTAACCAAGGAGTTAAAAGATCTGTATACTGAAAAATATAATATCTTGATGTAAGTAACTGAAGAAAATACACATAAATGGAAAAAAATGTTTTATGCTCATAAATAGGAAGAGTCAATACTGGTGAAATGTCCATAATACCCAAAACAATGTACAGATTCAATACAGTCTCCATCAAAATTTCAATGGCATTGTATAATGAAACAGAGAAACTGATATTAATATCTGTATGGTTCCACCGAAGACCCCAAGCTGAAGAAATCTTGAGAAAGAAGAACAAGAATGGAGGCACCACACTTCCTAATTTCAAACTGTATTAAAAGCTATATTAATCAAAGCAGTATGGTATCAGCATAAAAACAAACACAGAAATCAAAGGAATAGAATAGCAAGCTCAAAAGCAAACCCATGCACATATGGTTAGTTAATTGTTAATGAAGCAGCCAATAACGTATAGTGGGGAAAGAATAGCCTTTTTAATAAATAGTGTTGGTAAAACTGGACAGCCTCATACAGAAGTATGAAACTGGACCCTATTTTATACCATACACAAAAATTAAGTCAAAATGGAGCGAAGACTTGAATGTAAGACCTGATACTGTAAAACTCCTAGAAGAAAAAATGAGGGGTAAGCTGTTTAGCATCAGTCTTGGCAATGACATTTTAGATTTGACAACAAAATTAAAAGCAATAGAAGCAAAAATAAACTAAAAGATTCTGCATAGCAAAGGAAACCATTGATAAAATGAAAAAGCAACCTATGAGTGGGAGAAACTATTTTTATGGGTTCCTAGGGTAGGATTTCAAGAATGTGAGAGCAGATTTTTTAAAGAGGAAGCTCAGATTACACTATATTTTTACTCTCTTCTATTATTGTAAACACACCACTTGAAATAGCATTTTGTAAATATTGAATAATTAGTTGTTGACCCTTTCCACCTACAATTTTTTAATTAAATTTATTGAGTGACACTGGTTAAAAAAATCATATAGGTTTTAAGTGTACAATTTAATAAGTCATATGCATATTACATTGTATGTTCACCATCCAAAGTCAGATCTCTTTTTGTCACCTTATATTTGGCCCCCTTTGTCTTTAACTACCTCTCCCAACCTACTTTCCTTCTCTCTGGGAACCACTACACTGTTGTCTGCATTCCTAGTCTCTGTTTGTCATATGTTTTTTGCTTTTAGTTTTATATGCCATATACAAGTGAAATCACATGGTTCTACACTTTTTCTGACTTGTCTTGCTTAGCCTGATAATCTCAAGATCCATCTATGATGATGCAAATGGCAGTACTTCATCTTTTCTCATATCTGAGTAATATTCTATTGTGTTTAGGTACTACATCTTCTTTATCCAAGTATCTATTAAAAGATACTTTGGTCATTTCCGTGCCTTGATCACTGAATAACGCTGCAATGAAGATCACGATGTACATATCTTTATAGATAAAGGTTTTCAAAATTCGGTGGTAGATATCCAGAAAAGGGATTGCTGGGTCATTTGGTAATTTTATCTTTAATTTTTTGAAGTGCCACCATACTGTTTTCCACAGTGGCAATACCAATTTACATTCCCACCAGCAGTGTATGAGGGTTCTTGTTCCCCATGAACTCTCCAACACTTGTTATTACTCGTCCTGTAGATGACAGCCATTCTCACAGGTGTGAGGTGGTATCTCATTGTGGTTTTGATTTGCATTTCTCTAGTAGCTAGTGAAGTTGAGCATCTTTTCATATGTCTGTTGGACATTTGTATGGTATGTCTTCTTAGGAAAAGTGTTCAGGTCCTCTGCCCCTTTTGTAATTGGATTTATTATCGTTGTTGTTGTTGTTATTGAGTTGTATGAGTTCTTTTCTTTTAATTTTGAATATCAGGCCCTTACCAGAGCCATTGTTTGCAAATATCTCATCCCATTCAGATGCCTGCCTCTTTGTCTTATTGAGGGTTCTACCTACAATTTTGTTTAGAGGAAATACTTTGCTGAAATAGAGCCTCTTAAATTTTTGAACATCATTATCGTGATATTTGGTAAAAATTCAATATTGCTTCTTGGAGTAATGATTAATTTTATTTTCCTATATATGAATAAATTTTTTTATTATAAATTTAAGAAAAACACATAAACCAATCTAGTTTTTCACTGTGATTTAATGATTGATGTTTACATTTTATGCTGCTGCTGACTTTATTTCTCCATTTACTTTTATGGAAGTATTGATTTGGAATTCCCCAATAGAACTGATCAATTTACAATAAAAATCACAAAATCATTCCTTCACCATAGGTTAGAGCCAATTCACAATTCACTGTATTATAGTATATGCTGCTGAAATTACTTTCTAAAAATTCTGATGTGCAATAAATTCAACCCTATTTCTAATTGAATTTGATTTCTAATTCTATTTTGAAGTTTGACTTTCTTTTTCTAAATCTTTAGATACTTTAGATATTTTAGATACTTTTCTCCATTTTCTAGGAGTCAGATGCAGAGAAAAAGGACAGTAATTAGGTACATCATGAAGACATAGCAATAGGTGTGGGGTAAATCTTCGAGATGTTACAGTGAAGAAAAGGTATGTCAGTATCATCAGACTCCTGCTGCCATCCACCAGATGTCATTCTCACTTATTTCCAGTAGTCAGTCCTTGATGATCATGGCTTTCTGCTGTCTTAATTGCAAGTCCTCTCAACATGTACACATTTCTTCTCAGCTAAATTTTATTTCTCACTTAAGTAATCTATGGAAATAAGAGTAGACCAAACAAATGGGAATAAGTAAAGGCTTTTTATTCAGTTTGCTGTACCAGGAGAGGTAATCACCATTACTTGCAATCGGCAGAGACTCAAAGGCAGGCAGAAGAGTGGAAAAGCTTTAGAGTGACCAAAAAGGAAGTTTTGAGTAAATCATGAATGGAAAATGTTGGCATGGGAAAGCTGTGGGTGGGCTGACTAGAAGCAGAGCTTCCTATGTAATCAGTTAATAATTCATATTTTGCTTTATATGCTTCATCTTAATTTGGAAGTGGTGAAAACTTTAGGAAAACTGGAAGTTACTAATCAAGTCCTGGCCATTTGGGACTTGTTGCTGTTGTTGCTGTTGTTTGGATTCCCCCACAGGTCTGACTTCTAGATAATAGCCTAGCTCTGGGGTTGGTTACTATAGACAATGGATTAGTTTCTTGGGCTGGTTGCTTCAGACTATGAGTCAGAGTTCTGTTTCATTTGTTCTGGCCATTGTTTATTGTGTATTCAGCCTTTAAATCAAAAACATAGGAAAAAAAGCCTAAAAGTCACTTTTGTAGAGAAAATCATAATATTATATGCTACAGTGATCTCAAATATGTAACTTACAAAACTCAGTGATGAGAGATGGTAAAATAAATAAATATGTGTGAATGTGTATAAATATTTCCTCAGAAAACATTAAGGGTTATATATTACTAAAACTTTAATGAAGCAGTATGTAAGGTCTTAATCATTTTGTCTATAATGATAAACGTTCTACCAACATAACTGAAATTACTGATATAATTAAGATCACACAGAGAGGTACTGGGAGGTAATTTAGATATAGTGCATACTTTATCTTTTTAAATTATTTTTATTTTTTAAATTACAGCTGTCATACAATATTATATTAGTTTCAGGTGTACAACACAGTGAGTAGACATTTATATAATTTACAAAGTGATCATCCTGATAAATCTAGAACTCATCTGACACTATACATAGTTATTACAGTATTAATGACTTTATTCCTTATGCTGTGCTTTACATCCCCATGACTATTTGGTAGCCAGCAATTTGTACCTCTTAATCCCTTCCCGCTTTTAACTCATCCCCAACCCCTTCCTATCTGGCAACCATCCAAATGTTCTTGGTATCTTTGAGTTTGTTTCTGTTTTATTTGTTTGTTTACTTTGTTGTTTAGATTCCACATGTAAGTGAAATCATATAGCATTTGTCTTTGTATGACCTATTCTACTCAGCACAATACCCTCTAGGTCTATCCACATTGGTGCAGATAGCAAGATTTTATTTATTTATTTAGTTAGTTAGTTAGTTTGTTAGTTAAGTAGGTAGGTAGTTATTTTTATAGCTGAGTAATATACCATTGCATAGATGTACCACCTCTTCTTTATCCATTAATTTATTGATGGGTTCTCAGGTTGTCTCCATATCTTGGCTATTGTAAATAATGCTGCAATGAATATATGAGTTCACGTGTCCCTTCAAAGTATTGCTTTGGGTTTCTTCGCATAAATACCCAGAGGTCAGATTTCTGAGTCCTTCTCTGTCTCTTATTATGTCCTTTGTTTTAAAGTATGTTTTGTCTAAATATTGATACCTAAGTTTTTTTTTTTTTTTGGTTTTCATTTTCATGAAATATCTTTTACCATTTCTTTACATTCAGTCTGTGTGTGTCTCTAATCTAAAGTGAGTCTCTTATAGGCAGCAAATGTAAGGATCTTGTTTTCTTATTCATTCAACCACCTTATTTTTTGTTTGGACCATTTAATTCATTTAATTTATTATTAAGTATGGTCCATCAATGAATGTTTTCAATTATGATACAATCTAAAAATTTAGAATTATAAGAAAAGATCAAATCATTGGACATTTGAGTGATGGATCTAGCAGGATCAGGTTCTGGAATTTAAGAGGCTTTCAATTTACATTTATATGATTTTCTTTTCTTTTATATTGTTTTTGCTCGCTAAAATGTAAAGAATTTGCTATTATAATTTAGAAATCAATGTTACTACTAACTGATAAAAAATAAATTGGAGTTTTTTCTCAATATTGAAATCAACGATTGAATGTCAATTATATGTGTGTACATACCCACATATATGTATATACATATAATGATTATATGTAATATATTGCATATATTATACATGTAATATATTGCATATATTATATATATATATTAATCTCTTCTGAAATATTATTGACAGCATTTGTGAACAACCAAGGACAAAATATTTTTATTCCTAGCATTTTAGTCATTTTTATTTTTTATTTTTGTTTTTGGTTTTGTTTGTGCTTTTAGTTATTGAATAAAAATTCAGCTGAATCAAAACTACGTTATTCATAATAATACCGAACTTGGTAATAATTTTTATTTTTTAATTTTTTCCAAAGAGTGAAGTTAGAATCAATTACAGAACCTATTCTTTATATAGGTAAAATACAGTCATTACTCAGAAAAGTGATGAAGGAAATTTGGGGAGAGAGCTGTTAATACCTTCAGCATCAATCAGAGCTTAGTCAGGAAAAACAAATCTTCTGCTAGTTAGATCAATAAAAGGAATTGAGTATATGGGAAAGTTAGAAATGATAGGAGAAAGGAAAAAGCCAAATTGTTGATTGTGAGACAACCAGTAAAGGAGTTGAGAGCATCCTTAAACTAAGGCTAAGAGAGAAGTGTTATTGACCCAAGGAGCTTGGCTTTATTATATGGACCATGGAGAAGAACAGTTGAGAGGGTGCTAGAACCATTGAATAAGTATAATCACTGGAAGAGACACAACCCAAAGCAGAAAGAAGGGGGACATAGACAGGGAGGGAAGGGGAGGAAGGGAAAGAGAGAAAAAGGGTAGTTTTTTTTTCTATTTTCCAGTTTTCTTCTATCACCTGCCATTGTTACGTTGGAAAGGAAGGCCAATCAGTATCAATGACAGACGTTGAAAAGGGTGCAGAACAAAGTAGGAAAGTAATTTGAGAACAATATGCAAATTTATTCAGAACATCTGTAAGATGGGTGGGAATCTGATCAGTCCAGTCACTTTTTACTGCCACCAATTACTTCGCACAACAATCAAGGAAATTGTGTGAATCTATAAATCTAACAGAAGAGCATACATCTATCCATCCCTGGGCATTGTTTCCCCCTAAGTATTCTACCGCACTTTTTCATTTGACAAAAATATAATTATTGACTTGCATTTTTGCTATGGCAAATGTTGCCTCTGCTCAAACAGGTGCACTTGACCAAGGGAGCAAACAGTAAGAGGCAGGAGATGCTTTGACTATCAAACAAGATTCAACAAATAATGACTAAGAGGAACAATAGAATACATGGGAAACAATGCCACAGAGCAGAACAGATAAGACAGGGGTTGAATTCTGTCTCTCCCATTGTCAATTATTTAACTGCTTGGAGCCTCTGTGCCCACATTCATAAAATGTCATTAAATGTAATTTTCTCAGTTTGATCTCACTATTAAATTTAATGTTATATAGCAAAGAACTTCCCATATCATTGGCATTAAATACATATTATTTCTTTAATTATTCTTTTTTCTATTTTAGGACTATAATATACAATTTACTTGAGTAATATGAAATTTATCATTAAGTATTCTTATAAAAAGGATCTAATTGAAAATATGCAGCAATTAACAATAGCCATGGGTTAAAATATGCAGTTAGAATAGTGGCTTTTATGTTGGTATCTAGAAGTTTCATAAATGTTCTTATGGAAATTTTTTTTTAACCCAGTGACTTTTGGGTGAATACTCAAAGCATTATTGAATTACACAATGACTAGAATCCTGTGCTATTGCTGTTTGGTGAAATTACATTCCTCTTGTGTAGAATAAAATTTAACTTGCAGGTTGACGACTATTGCTTTTTCACAGTCCCTGGAAAAAATTCTCCTGAGAATTAAGCCTTAAGAGATTTCTTCCGAGAGATCATCTCAGCCTTCAGAAATCTGTAGCTTATTTTTACTAAAAGTTATTGCTTAACATTAATTCACTTGAGATTTGAGCAGAGCTGCGAACCCTGACAAGTCATGCATAACGATGTGCAATCTCAGAGAATATTTGCTTGGTGTTCAAATGCCTTATTAAATATTTCAAATTGGTCTTTAGAGACGTTTGAGAAAGTCCAGTCTTTCTGCTTCTCATTGATATGTAACTTTACAAATAGTGTGCTATTTATAAAGCTGCAGTATAAAAAGAAACTGAATGAAAAGGGTGACACAGGACAATCCCCAAAGGACTCAAGTTTTATTGTAGAAAAGACATCTTGAGAGCTTTTTTTATGTATCTAAATCTTTTTCAGATTTGTATAAAGTGTTAGCTGAGGGATGTGGATCTGTACCATGGTAACAGCTAAGTACAAGCCATAGGAAATATTTGCCATAAAAATATTGGATGATAAATAGCTAATGAAACTTTAAAATGCATGTTTCTTTGGTTATTGTTTTTAATGGAAACAGTTATAAGATGAGAAAGCTTATATAGAACTTTTTAAAGTTTTCTTTGATAAAAACCAGTTATGCAGGGAAGGGGCTGTTGTTTTAATATCTATTGACCAAATCTCTATACTTTTCAGAGAAAATTAGATTCTAGTTTTAATAATCGGGTAGAATAATAAATTTTTAGGCATTACTGTATGCTTTTTAAAATAAATCTAGCATAGTAGAGGATAATAATTTTCTCTTTTCTACTAATATGCTATTAAGGTATTTATTGAATAATCAATTGAATGGTCTAATATGAGATACTTTTTCAGATATAGATACATAAATGTTAATGACTTTTTTCACTTAAACTTTTAACCAGAAATAAAAATTCTCATTAAAATGATTAATATGACTCATTAACAAACTTAAAATACTTAAGTATATTAATACACTTAATATACTTAAAAATGCCAATAGGTAGGTCACAAATAGTGCCTAATATTTTTTAGAAATCAAATACTGTTAAATTTTACCTACTTAAATTTTTCTACTGTGAGATTAGCTTCCAATTTAATCTCATTTATGATGTATCTGGAATCAAATAGTATAGGAAATTATCCATCATTTTTTTCTAGACTTGTAACTTTAGGCTCTTGTCAAGATTCACTTAAAGAACAACCATAAATTCTGAGAATAAATGTCATTTCTTCCTACTGCAACTATACCACCCTGTACTAGTTTGCTGGGGCTGCTGTACCAAGTTACCACAAACTGGGGTGGCTTAAACAACAGACACTTATTGTCTCGAAGTTTCTGAAGCTAGACGTCTGAAGTCAGTGTGTCAGCAGGGCCATTCTCCCACTTAAAGCACTGAGAAGGTCTGGTCCAATCCTCTCCAGTATCCTATTCTGGTGGTTTTCTGTCAATCTTTCACATCCCCTGGCTTGTGGTGTATGGGTTTGCCTGTGCCTGTCTCCAGATTTCCCATTTTTATAAGGACACCAGCCATATTGGTTAGGGGCTGCTCTGTTCCAGAATGATTAGCCACTTTCCACATAGGGTTGTCCCTTGAGGTTCTTTCTGGACGTTAGAACTTGAACATGAGAATTTTCAGGGGAAACAATCCAACATGTAACATATATCTTGGAGAGTTCAATTTTTTTTTTAATTAAGTTTATTGAGATAACATTACTTAATACAGTTATATAATTTTCAGGTGTACATTCTAATTTAAAATCTGTATATTCTGTTGTGTTTACCACCCAAAGTTGTTTCTTTAAGCTACCATATATTTGATCCCCTTTACCCACTTCACTCTCCCTCTACTCCCCCTATATTTGACCTTCTTTACCATATCTACCTCACCCTTCCTCCCCCGCCCCCTACCCTTTGGTAACCACTAGTCTATAGTCCATGTCCACGAAAAGCCTTTTTTCTCTAATGGAAAAGAACTTCCAAAAGCACCAGGGGTTCTTACAATTTTTCCACATAGACTTCTCATAAATTAGACAGTGTATGTTTTGCTTTTGGCCTGAAACTCCCTTAGCAATTCTCCTTGGTAAGAAATTCTTGAATAGTTGAGGAAGAGCTTCATTTCCACACTGGCCATTTATGTCCCCCTTCTGTATTCAGGGTCAAGGTGACTTTTTGTTGGGCTGTGTGGTACATACACCTATGCTCCCTTCAGCTGGCAATCTGTGCACTCAAAGTGGCAGCTTGATACCTTCAGATGCCACCAAAGTTCTGTGATAGAGGGAATTTGCTATTTCTTGTTTCACACACAAATAGAATTGCCCAATCCCTGTGAGAATGACAGCACAGAGAGGTGTGCAGCTGTTCATGACTGTACTTTCTGGCCATGGTAGAGAACTATTATATTTTCTTTTCCTCCCCTGAAACCCTTTCCTGCTCTGCTTCCTTCCCTCTGCCTCTTCAAACCATCGCTTAGTCAGTACTGCCAAACTCATTTTCTTTCTTTCCATTCTCCTTTTCTCTTTATTTCACTTGTCACTCAATTCATGGTTCTTAACTTTCACTTAACAAGGTTGGACTTTATAGACACCTCAAGACACCTCCTTCATGTGGTGATCCTGCCTGTCACTGTAAATGAGGTGAGATCCTGTGCTGTTTGTCTTTCTTAGCTTTCTCCTTGGAATGGTTGCTTGGGGACTATTTTAAGACATTGAAAACTATTTAGACTTAAATCACTCTTGCAAAGCCTAAGCAATTTCCAAACCTTGGGATTTTATAAGTGTGATTTTAAAGGTATTTATTTTACAGCTTTCTATACTTTTTTTTTCCTGAATTCTAGTAATCCCTGTATACCCAGTACTATTAGGATTTTCCCCATCAGATCCAAGACTTGACTGATATAATTTTATATATTATCCACATTATGAGCTTTTTAAACTTTTATATAGCCCAACCTGGGAAACTGCTACAGATTTCAGTTTTATTTTCAGTGAGGTTTCAATGAAAATGTCTCCTAAAACAACTTTTATCTGCAAGTATCTACCTCCTGGTGTTCTCTGAACAAGTTGGATAGATGAGTATTGGGTATGGAACAAGTGTCATGACATCACAGAAAAAGTCCTTAGTATTCTATAATAAGTATACGTAGTAGTGGAAGAGATAGTTTACATGTGACTAGCTCTGAAAAGCATAATCAAACCAGAAAATGTAGTGCTATAGTGTGAAAATTTATGGTACACATACAGCTCAAATGAGGCTCTCCAAGAATAGACTAACATTGAAGCAATGAGACACTTTTTTTCAACTTTTAATTTTGAGATCATAGATTTACAAAAATTTGTGAGAAATGATAGGGAGATATTATACTATTACCCAATTTTTTCGACTGGTAACATTGTAAAATCGTAAAGCAATGTCATAATCAGGTTATTAAATCTTATTTAGATTTCTCTAGTTTTATTTGAATATGTGTTTGTGTGTTTTAGTTCTATGTGACTTATCACCTGTGTATGTTCACGTACTCAACACCATAATCAAAATATGAGAGAGTTTCAATACCATGCCAAATCCTCATATTGCCTTTTTATAACCAAACTCACCTCTCTCTTCCTCTCTTTTAACATCTGGCATCTACTAATCTGTTATCCATTTTTGAAATTTCATCATTTCAAAAATGTTAAACAAAATCACACATTATATAAATTTTAGAATTGTTTCTCCTTGACCACTGGGTATAATTCCCTGAAGATTTATTTAAGTTGTTGCAGATACCAATAGCCTTTTTATTATTTTTGCTGAACAGCATTCCATTGTATGAGGGTACCACAGTTGGCTTTATTATTTTCCCATTGAAAGACATCAAGGTTATTTTTATTGGGGGCTACTATGAATAATGTTACTCTGAGTATTTGTAAGCAAATTTTTATGTGAATATACATTTTCATTACTTTAGTAGGAATGCCTGAGAGTACAATTTGTTCAGTTGTATGGTAATTATATGTTAGGTTTTATAAGAATTGATTAAACTTACATTTCTACTAGTGATGGTATGACTGTCCTAGTTTTTCAGCATTCTTGCCAGCATTTGGTGTTGCTGTTGTATTTCTTTACCCATAATTAGACATTTATTTTTAGATATAACAGTCAGTCCTCCCTTTCTGAGTTATATATAATTACTAATCATATTTATGATTATAATAATGCGAAAATACTACTCAGAGGCCAGAATCATGGCATATTATTAAAAGTTCATATACGTTTATGGTCTGCTAATAAGATTTGTCATGTATACTAGATGAACTAATTCTACTAAGTTTCCTAGGATCCCTTGAAGTCAAAGAACAATCTTTACTTAAAGTTTGTCTGAATTTCAATGCGTAAGTAAAAACTTTGTAGTTGAACAGCTATTAGGCCCTTAATCAGTGTGTTGTACCTAAAAACTGAAGTAATTACTAAAATTAAAGACTGAAAATTGTCAGTGCTTCTATAGTTAAGTACCAAAATAAATGCAGAATTGTATACAGGCTCACTTGATTGTGGAAATATTTCTTGTTTGATACATAATCTGAATTAGTAGATTAAATTGTTCTAGTGAGGCAAAATACAATATCAGGTATGCACATTAGTATGTGCTATGAATAAGTGAGAGCTCTTACCTAATAATTCTACGATGAAGTTGTATAGCTCATAGTATGTGGTTGTCATGATGCACTTAGATCAGTTTTTATTTGGGAATACCTGAAATTAGAGATTGATGTATCTTACTATGGAAATAGTGTTTAAAAGGTGTAAACATAAAGAAACCAGCATAATACATCCACAGAATTTAGTATCTCAAACATAGTATTTAAAAATTGATAAATTATTTTCAAGTACATTTGATCTTCAATCATCTAGTGTGATAAGAATATTCTTATACCCAATGTAGAAAGATAATTATATTGATAGTGTATATAAGAGACTAAAGGAATGAAATCTGAAGTTCCATAACTAGTTAGGAGAGTCACCAATTGTTCTTATAAGAAATAAACAGGGCATAAATGATGGAAATGACTTAAGTGGTTTGTTTAGATGCCATTATTAATTTAATGTCAGCTCACTGACCTTCCCAACTAATCACCAACCATCTCACTACTGGTTTTCATGTATCATGCAGTATACACCTTCATGATACATTTTACTTTGCCTCATAGTTAGCACCGATTTGATTCTTGAAGATCAGTCCAAATCAATCATGATTATTATGCAAGAGAAAGACCATAATATTATCAGTTCATAGCCATGTTAAAATGTCTGAAATGAAATGTTCTATTGAACTCTGATTTAGTATAGTTGATAGAGAAAGGCAGCACGGAATATGTCAGACAGATATATCTAAGAATTAAATATGGTCGGATACATGTATTATAGCCCTCCATAGTGTTTCAGCATCATGTTTTTCTCCTGTGTGCAAATTAAATTACTCATGTGCTAAATGCTATCGCACACTAAAATTTGTTTTCCTGAATGCACAGGTACCTCTGTTCTGCAGGTGACAGCTACTGATGCAGATGATCCAACCTACGGAAACAGTGCTCGGGTGGTTTACAGTATTCTCCAAGGACAACCCTACTTCTCCGTAGATCCTAAAACAGGTTAGTGAATTTATGTATAATTTGTGTGCAGGTACGTGCTACAATAAAAGAAAGCACCATTTTTACAATTGACACTTTAACAACATGGGTTCACTTATATGCAAATTATTTTCAGTAAACACATGCAGTACTGTAAGTGTATCTTCTCTTCCTTATGATTTTCTTAATAACATTTCCTTTTCTCTAGCTTATTTTGTTGTAAGACTATAGTATATAATGCACATAACATATAAAATATGGGTTACCGACTGTTTATCTTACTGATATGAGTTCCAGATAATGGTATGCTGTTAGTAAAGTTTTTGGGGAGTCAGAAATTAGGTGCAGATTTTTGACTTTATGGGCGTTTGACATCCTTAACCCCTGCATTGTTAAAAGGTCAATTGTATTTCTGTGTACTCTTCTATATCAGACATTATTTTGGGACATTTAAAAATGCCCTCACTTTTCTAAAACAACTGGATAACTGGATTACAAGATTAAAAAAAACTGCTTTCTTTAATATTTTGATTATTCATCACCTTTTACTTATAACAGTAAAAGGCTCCTTAACTTTACATATTTCTGTAGCATTTAGTGAAATGTTCTCTGCTAAAATCAAATATGGAATATTTCATAAAGATTCTTTTATAATTTATTTGAGTTTGAATCTCACACTAGTTGTTATATAATGCATTGGGGAATTGTTATATCTTGAACTGATATTTTTTTCCTAATGAGAAATTTTTTAGCCCCCAAATATTGTATGTATGAGAAATTAACTGAGAATACAGCCAAGAACATTTCAACATTTTTTTCAGGAAAATATGAATTCGGCTCTCTTTCCTTTTTTTTTTCTGGCCAAAACAATCATATCATATCTTATACTTTATGATGCCAAAATGGAAATGAAGGCTACTCAATAATACATTATAGAGTTATGTTACAGCACCATAATCTGGAAACCACAAAAAGCTCTGGTTCCATTGACAAAATGTTAATAAAACTTGGATAAAAATAAACCTATTTTTACTGTAGCCAACTGTTCAATAAGAAACAAGTCTCACGTTTTACTAAGAATTTTAAGGATATACGTAATCATAAGACATAGATGAAGCAGAGAGAGGTCCAGGACATCCCAGCAGCAACTAAAATTCTTTCTGGTCACATTAGATGCATTCTGAATGAGGTTAACATGGGATCTTCAAGTAAAGGGCACAGCGCCATAACTAATATATTGATCCAGGTTTAGTCATAAATAGCCCCTTATATTCATACAACTGTATATCATACAGAACATTTTACAGGGAACTGTGCCCTGTAAGCCTGTTAATTCCAGGTATTTGTTTCTGAATGTTTGCTCAAATGTTTCCATGTGTTTGTGTGACTACATCCCTGTGTGTGTGTACATATGTATATGTGTGTGTGTATGCTTCGGATGCATAAAGCAGGCCACTGAGAAGAAAATTTGACTAGCATTTTACTCTGGTATAGTTTGTGCTTAAGTGAAGCAAATATATTAATAACACAATGTTCAAATTGAAATTGCATTGTGTTATATGTATTTATTATAGGTTAATTAAGTACTTAATTAAACAAAAAATATCTGTAACTTAAACTCTTACTCAAGTAGTGCTCTATGAAACTATGTTTGTTTTTATAATTTTTTTCTCTTTTCTTTAAGCAAATCAATTTATTGAGTAAAATGTATGCCTCCATGTTGATATATTCAATTTCAATATTATATTGGATAAAGGACCATAGAAATCTAAGAATGTGCATCCTAGTATAAATATTCTTTATGCAAATGTCTTAGTTTCCCTGCTAATAGGGATTATAAAACAAAATGCTCATTTTAAAGTGGCTTTTTTTTATAATTTAAGCTTAAAAGACCTGTTATTATGCAATTAAACATCCCTAGAAGTAATAAATTTTGTGAAAATTGTGCTTAAAATGATGACTAAAATACAAACATACTAAAAACTGAATGAATAATCATTTGCTACGGAAGAGATGTTATATAAGAAGTTTTGGGACGGTAGTCGCAGCTGTTTTAATAGTAAGGCATTTATTCTAACTTATTTGGCATGACTATATTTCAACATAATCCCAATTACTTTCAATGAGACCAATTATAAAACATAAAATTTATACCAAATAGAGTTGTGAATCAATGCTTATGGTTAAGTTCAGGACTTTGGGTTGTCTAGTTTACATTATATTAAAAGGTACATTTTAGTGCTTACTAGATTTTCCAATGATGAACTGCCAGTGAGGCCTTGCTTCCTACTTTATAAACCATCTATGAATCTCTGCTTCCTACTTTATAAACCATCTATGAATCACTGCTTCCAGGGAATTGAATTATCTGACTCTTGATATACAATATTATACGTAATTGATTTAATAAATTGTTTTACAGTGAAATTCTATTAATCAATATGATGAAACAAATTTTGTGAATAGATTGTTTTAAATAAGTTTTATTTAGTAGCTATTTTATGCTACTTGCTTAATATCTAACAACAAAAGAGGAATTTATATTAAAAAGTGATATTTTAATATTACCATTTGAAAGATGCAGAAGACTGAAAGACTAAACTATAGGAGTTAATGAAATATAAAAGACATCTAGTATTTTTCAACATATTTATGTAAAATCATGGAAAATAGGCTTAATGAGGATAATTCTAGTTGAATATATTTTATTTTATTTTACTTTATTTTTTACTAAATTTATTGGGGTGACATTGGTTAATAAAATTATATGTTTTAAGTATACAATTCAATAATGTCATCTGTATATTGCATATTCACCACCAAAATTAAATTTCCTTCTGTCACCAAATATTTGAACCCCTTAATTTTAACTTAGCAAGGAAACACTTGAGAGTTACCAAGTGATGGGACCATTTTAAGTTTCATAAAAACTACTAACCCAAGCAGGGCATTTTGAGGAAGGCTGCTTTGCGAGAAAGCCATTTGAAGTGGTTGCTCAACCAGATCAAGAGAAATCTGGCCTGAGAGTTGTCTCTTAGCATAACTCAAATCTCAATCCTAGTCCAGTTAATATAGTGCCAACTGCATTAAAAATAAATTGATATGTTCAAGGTCTCTATGCCTCTTTATAAACTATTGAATTTCTGTCAGGTAGTAATGGGCAGAAGCTGAATGATCAAGTTGCTATGAAAAGGAACAATTTTCCCTGACTTAGGTCAAAGATAAAACCAGAAATATATCAAGAACCTTTTCTGGGTCTTAGAAACAGAATGGATTCACAAGGGAGGGTTGTGCAATTTTTCACTGAGAATGCAAATGTTTATGGTCATGGCATTTATAGCCACTTAATAATTCTCTATATTAGCTGTTACATGGTCAACAACTTATAAGTAACTTTATGTTCTTTTATTGTGTATATCTTATGTCTGTGTCTATGTCACAGAGATATATTATGGTCAATTCAAGAAACTTGAAAACCTGGATTAAAAAATAATGTCAGAGAAAATGGAGGGATGTCCTGGTTTGCAGAATCCTAATTAAGCTTTACTTACAATTGTTTATAATACTTAGAATTGTGAATACCAGCTTTTTGACCATCATTAATAAGAAATATGTAAATCAGGGATTGTCAATGATGATGTCAAGTTATTTGCATAAATGATACTAATAGTGGTTTTTAACCACACACCTAATATAGATATTAATTCAGTTTAATATAGATGCACTTATATTTTAAATTGTCAATCTTTTTTATACAATTTTTATATATTTTACATATTAAAGAATTAATGTTTAATTAGAAAATATAGCAGTTGGGAATATTTTTATTAATAAATTCTACATTTAATATTTAGGTACAGAAAAATAATAAGACTAGAAAGCCTACCTTTTAATCATATACAAAGATCATACTAGAAATTCTTTTTTCAGCACCTAATGCATTTTAGCACATGAATGGTTTCTGCTCTATGTGAAAAAGGAGTAGACAGTGAATTTCACATCTCTTATCAGTAAAATTCTCTGCATTAACACCGTCTATTCCACAGAGAGCAGGACACATGGCATCAAATAAAATGCACCACACCTAGTGGTACCTGTGGTTCCAAAAGCATAGTAGTATTATAACTTATTCTGACAAGGCATTATTGTAAATATAATAAAATGCTTCATTGATCTTCTTATGAAATAATTAAGATATTTAGTCATGTTCTAGTTTAATTAACATAGTAAAATAATTCATATATATTCTTTTTATAAAATACTAAGTTGTATTCCAAAATGACTTGGCAATACTTCGTGCTCATCTCCTAAAATAAAGTTTCATCTAACGTAGAAAAAAAAATTTATGTGGGGAGATTTTTAGTCCAAATAACTATACAAATTTATAAAAAGAGAAAGCTCCATTTTGAACTTTTGTTTAAATTTCTTTTCAGACATTTCAAAGAAAGTTTTTTGTGAATATTATAAATAAGGTAAATACACTATTAGAAAATGTGGATGATGATTTAAAAGGAAATAAGTTACACAATGAAATTAGCCTTTTATCATTAGAATTTAGTGTCCCAACTCAGATTAGTGTTCTAGGTTACGTAAAGGGAATGCGGCCTGCGTTACAATTGCCATTAATACAAGTATTAACCAACAATGGTTTTTATTCTCAAAAATGACCTTTCCTTAAAATCTCATATCAGAAATTAAATCATTTATAAAAATGTACTTAATAGAAGGCCTCAATGAGTTTCTTAGGATGTAATTAAAAACAAAGTTTTCAACATCCTCCACTTTGTGTGATGTAATTAAATGTATCAACAGTTTTCCTTCTATTTAATTCTCTCAAATTTATTTTATTTCAAAAATTGTTTAAGAAGGTTATTAGGTATGTTTGGTCTAAAAATGTTAAGCATCTCTAAAAGTTTTATGGATCTTGTTATTAATATTTCATAATTCAATATACAGATCTACTTGAAAATAGTTTCATTTACCCAAAGTAACATTTTATATTCATTAATAGCTTAGAAAGTAATAACATATAAGTTAAATATAGAAGTGGGACAGTGAAGAAGGCTGATAGGAAAAAAAATGAATTTATTTGAAAAGTGGCATTAGTAAGAGGAGTACCCAACCTTTTTGGCACCAGGGACTGGTGCTCCTATGAGAATCCAATGCCTCATGATCTGAGGTGGAGCTGAGGCAGTGATGCTAGCACTGGGGAGTGGCTGCAAATATAAATAAAGCTTCACTAGTTCCGCCACCACTCACCTCCTGCTATGTGGTATGAGGTCCATGGCGCAGGGGTTGGGGACCCCTGCATAGCATACAGAAACCATGCGTTAGAGGAAAGCTCTGTAAATACCTTGGACCTCCAGAAAGATGAACAGGTGGGTCCTAGAGCAAACTAAGCCTGAAACATTGATGAAGGCCCAAATGACAAAATAAAAACTGTCCTACTTTAGATATATTATGAGAATGCAGAGTTTTTTGTAAAAAACTATAATGCTGGGAAAATACAAGGTCGCAGGAAATGAGGAAGACGAAATAGGAAAAGGATTGACTCCCTGGTAGAAGCTGTAGTCATGAGACAGGACATGACTCATTTGTCCTGTCTGTGGATGTGACTCATTTGTAGGGTCGCCAGGAGTGAGAGCTGACTCAGGGGCACAAAGCTCACATGAGAACTTAAAATACTTAAATTATGGTCACCAATTTCTATAGAAGGTAAAGAGTTTTCCACAGTAAAATATGTTTTGTCATTTTTTCTTCTTCATAGCACATTTCTAATTGATATAATAGCAATGACAATATAATTGCATGCACAAATAATTATAGATACATTTTCAAATAATTTTCTTGCACTTGACTGCAAATAGAAAAAAAATAGTTAATTAGTAATTCCAATGCTCTAAGAATTTGCTTCTCTTAGAGAAAAAATGGAATTCAGTAATTCAAAATATGCCATAACATCATTTTACTTAAGAAAACACTGTCATAATTTGTCTTATTTAAGGAAGAATCTAAATACTTCCTGAACTGTAGCAATGAGGATAAGGGTTAACAACATAAGAAAAAAGTCCATGTTATGTAGCATTTAAGACATAAAACCAGTGAACTATAGTAGACACTAGCAGTTGTCCACTTGATATAAACTTCTCATTTTGCTGATCTTAAAACTCGGATATTGCTCAATATAACAACATAGTTAAAAAACTAGATTTCTCAGCCTCCCTGAAGATGCTTGACACAGTTTGGCCACTGTCATATAACAGAAAGACCAGTGGAGCTTTCTTGAAAACTTTTGCTATCTTTATATAGGTGCCAATGCTTTCTCCTTTGGTCTTCCATCTTCTAGATTTAAACACATGTGTAATCACTGGAGGACAGTGGCTGTCTTGTGATCATGTGACAACAAATGCACAAGCAAAAGACTGCTGAGCAAAAGACTAACAATGCAATCACTCTGGTTAGGCCATTTTTATGTGCAGTCACATACAGTGTTGATACCTGGATCTTTGTGAATTTTTTTTTTCTAGCCTAATAAATCACCTTTACAGCACAATGCATAGCTTAGGACGTCACCAAGCAGGCTCCCTGGGACCACTTTTATTCTTCTCAACCCAAAATCCATGATCCAGAGAAAGCACACTGCTCTCTGTGTATGAGTGACCATTTTACATTTCTAGGGCTAATACTAAAGTGGAAAATGAAACTTTGGACTCTGATTTAAATCAAATATCAAAAGTTATATTGTTGATGTTTGGCAAATTGAAGGATGGGACCAAAGGCAATTTATTCTGATACTCCATTGAGAATGCATATTTAAAAAAAAAATACAATCATTATGAAGTAGCAGAGAACTACATAGGCACTATGCATATCAGATAACTCTCTTCTGTAGCAATGAAATTATCATGTCCTATTGACATGAACAAAATTAATATCTATCGAATTTAATTGCTATGGGTATAGTTTTAATGAAACAAAATTATGGACTGGTGTTCTATATTAGTTAAACTACTTATTGCAGCCAAAGATGGATCCATATCATTGAATTAGCTTGAATTAGACACTTGGTGAATTTTATTGTATGTAAATTAAACTTAAAGCTGTTAAACAAGCAAGCAAAAGAAATGATCCCAATTAAATCCACTTTTTTTATAAATATCAACTTTTTTTAATATCAACTTTTTATAACAAAATAGACTAGCTATTTCTAGGAAGAAATTAACCTCATTGACTGAAATAGTAGTAACAGGAAATAGCAGGAATCAGTGTTAGTTAATTGCAACATGTTTAATACCACTTCTTACTGATAAAAAATAGCTTTATCTCTTTTGTAACTTTGCATATCCAGCACCTAAATAGCAGCTGTTGAGAAAAATACCAAGAATGAACATATTGGTATCTTGAATCTTTAGCCAATAGCTGGTGAATTTATTAGCTACGTGATGATCGGTAGGAAAATATTGAAAAGATGGGTAACAGGAACTATTGTAATTATCTTGTTTAGTCTTTAAAACTGATTGAACTTCACCCATGGAATGTAATCACCAAGCAATTCGAATTTTCATTCATTTTTAAAAATTTATTCTGAGAGGCTATTTATTCCCCTACCCCAGGCTGAAATGTACTACAATCCCTCTGACTTCCTTAGTCTTTTTCCTAATCAAATATCTTAAATATTTAAAATGAAATTGAGATACTCCTAGGATAATATTAATCAGTATTATCTATTATCTACCTATCTATAATCTATCTATCATCTATCTATAATCTGTCATCTATTTTATCATCTATCTCTCATCTATTTCTCTTCCTCCCTTCCTATCTCTCTCTCTCTCTCTGCCATCTTCCACCCACATCTATATTTCAGCTAAGCATGACTTATGCATTATTTTTCCACTTGGGCTATTATGCTATCCTGGCTTGTCCTTCCCAGGAAGACTTCTACAATTATGGTTGGTTCCCTTGTACTCCTTAGCCAGGCCTAATCTCTTTGATCTTCAAACTCATTTTTTGTATACCCCATAAAACATGGCAAGTACTTTTGTGGCTCACATGTTGTTTCTTCCCTACTCTGGGTGCTCCCTTAGGGCACGAACGCAACCATATTTTTGTTGTGTTCTGCACTGGGTCCCATTATATGCCTAACACATGGAATTGTGTTTCTAATTATCTTATTGAAGGGGTATATTATTTAAAATATACAACATTAAATTTATAGAAATTTGTCAGAAAAAAATAACTATCATTGCAGATTTTGATTCTTATTGTAACTAATGTTAATTTTATTACACTATAAAATGTGCTTCATCTTTGGTCTTCTATAAACACTTTGGAAACATTTTTATATTTCTGTCAGCCTTACAATCTAATTTAGGATCTTTCTCATGATTAGCAAAAAAATGCTGTGTAACTGTTGTTAGAATGCTAAGTGTTTTGTGTACCATAATAAAAACATAGTGAGTTTTAAGATCATGAAGAAAACTATTTCTGAGAAACAGGACATTACACACACACACACACACACACACACACACACAATTAAAAATTAATTCCTAGAATGCAAACTCTTTGAAAACTCTTATTACTTATTTTTGGACTTTCTAAAATGATTAGTGCATTGTGCAACATATGGAAGACAACACTATTTATTTTTATAGAAAGGAAATGTAATTTTGGGAAGGTGGTTTCCAAAATAACACCTGTTTCTAGTATTAAGTCTCTTTTATGTTATTATCATAATTATTTCATTTTTCAAAAATAATTCTCTTTCCAATATTGCATTTAGATAGGTTAAACATCTGAATAAAAAAGTAATAAAGTTATGGCTTTAAGAATATTTATTTATTTTTATTTTTTCTTGACATTGAGGAAATATGGAAGATAATTATGATCCATGAAAAAGAAATTAACTTGAAACAGAAAATTAAATGTTTAAATTTCCTCATTAATCTGTTCATAGGAGATTTAAATTGCCCTTTTATTTCAAAGGTATCTCCTCTCTCTACCTCTTTGGACCACTTTTTCTTGTTTCTATCTTTTCAATATCTTTCTGAAAGCCACAGAACTCTATTGTTATTGGGCAGAGAAATATGGACCTTCAGTTGCCTCACTTTAGTTCACCTGACAAATACAAGGGAGTTTCACCTTTTCAGAGTGACAATACAATGGAGATTGATTTCTCCTAAGAGTAAAGTCATTTCTCCAAAGACCAACCTGTGTCCTTTCTTCTCAGAGATACCTGTTAGCCATCTCTTAAAACACAACCTTTCCCCACTGAGCTAACTAAATATTTTTCCAAACATGCATGGCTTAAACACTTGAATATTTTAGCTATATTTCTCCTTTTCCATGTCTCTACTACCAGTTATTATTTTTATTTATAACTTACCCCCTACAATCACTATTTGTTCTCTTTGTGCTATTTCCTTACCTTATTACCCTTGTTTAATTTCTTCATCTTCAGCTTTTCTTTTCCTCACTTTATTTCCCAACTTTAGTCACTCAAATTTCGTATATTTTTCTAAAGAAAGAAATATTTTCCTAATTTTTTCTCTGAATTTGAGGATAAGGAATTTCATAGAATGAGAATTGTAAAGAAACTGTTATGCTAGAAACAAAGCCCATAGCTATTTCTGTGGGTAAAAAACAAAACAAAACAAACAAAAAAACAAAAACAAAAACAAAAAACAGAAAATACAAAAAAAAAAAAACAAGACACAAAAGCCCTGCCTGCTGGGAGTATTCAGTACCAAATATGCAAAGACATGCACAGGTCTGAGAGTCCACCGAAATGTACTAACAGGCAGACTTTGCCATAGGCACAACTGTGCTTGCCAAACACCCACGGGAGACTGTCATTCTTAGTTTGTGAAGCACTGACCCAAAGCAGAAGTAATTTAAGTATTAAAAGATGATGATTTGATGGTCCCAGTTCTTCCCCGTGCAGAAGTTGTACATGCAAACCTCAAAAAATTAAAGTACATGCAAATATCATATTATAGCTTTGGAAACCTCATATATATATATATATATATATATTTATATTTAAATTATAAATTATAAATCAATTATGTTATTTATATTTCCTATATCTTTCAGTGTCACAATTGACATTTGTTTCACATCCTCAAAACATTTATTCATGCATTCATTATGTTAATAAACATTTATGATGTCTTGTATGTGGCATTTCCTCTGCTAGCTGAACATTTAGGGTTGTACTAAAGGTTTTACTGACACAGTCTCTATGCACTCAAAATTCTCAGTTCCCCCTAATATCATCACTTGCAAACAAATTAAACAATAGCATATGCTTCTCAAAATGGTTCTTTGTTGTTTACATTCCCCAGCCCTGCTAACACTGGTGAGCTGCTGTCTCCAGATGACTGATTGACTACTAGATGTAGCTGATTGATAGGGGTGGCAAACCCAGAGGAATAGTCTTTTGTTTAAAGCACTCAATGGCTATGTATAAATACAGTCGATGATATTAACACCTCGGGCTTCTCTAAGTTTATTTAGGAGCCAGGCAAGTTGAACTGCTCCTGGAAACAGAGTTGATTTTGAGAATTAATTATTCTCTATCCAGTATTCCTGAAATACATAGCAATTTATATATAGCTGCAGTTCTCTATCTCTATGTTACCTCAGCTTTTTTGAGTTTGCATATTTGTAACACATTCTCTTCAGGGATAGTAAAAAGGGTGATTCTCAAAGGGCAGAAGAGAGAAAGTATGGGAGAGTGAAGCAGGAGAATAGACTACCCAGAAATGAAATGATTTATTGAAATGTGGAGACTAAAGCTTTTAATATTTGAAATTTCTTTTGTCAACTATTTCTCAGTGAACCATTCTGATATATTATTTATAGGCTACCTCAATCAAACCATGACTCGCAGTAGCTATATGTCAGAAAATGAGCATGGCTTAGGGAAAAAAGTTAATGGTTGTGACTTTAGAAAAGTAATTTATTTTTTCTAAGTCTCTAATTTGTCATCTGTAAAATGGGAAAACCAATGAGTACATGGTTATTTTGGAGATTAAAGATAATATTTTCTAGATTCCCAGGATAGCTCTGAACGTTTGCTCCATGGTCATTATTTGAATGTCCATTTTGATTAATGTCATTATTTATATTTTTATATTATATATGAGTAAACTCTATTAGCCTTGAAAAGAAATATCTATTTTGCCTTTTTTCATCCACACTTACTAGCATACAGCATTGCATTTGGATGAGTGACTAAAAATGTTGGTGCTGTTTTGTATTATGTGTATCTTACAAGAATTTTTTTTTTTAAATTGATAGAAATAAATGCCTTTGCCTTAATATCTCCTTAAACATTTTCCTACCTGTGATATGATTTTAAAGTTGTTCAGATATGTAACTTTGAGCATACTGGTATTGTTTGCTCCATGCAAATGCAGTATGTGTATTCTGAGCAAGCAATTGGAGTTTGATTTGAAACTCTCATTCATGCAGAATATTATGCACTCAGAAGCTGAATAGTTTTGATGGGGCATAGAATAACCACTATGCAAGCAATCGACTCTCTTCTGGAAGGTAAAATAGGACAAAGATGTTTACAGTAAATATGTTATAAGTGTACATTAAATTATATCTCAGATGAGTTGAACAATCATGATATGTTTGGTAGAAAGACATATCTTCAAGATATGGACTGTGCTCCATAATAGAAGGAAGAGTAGACATAGAGTCTGTGCACTACAATCTGGATCCTGATTCAGCTTATTTTTTGAAGTGTAATCTGGAAACATTATTTAGCCTTTCACACATCCATTGCAGTATATTTAGGAGAATTAAATGAGACAATGTGAATGATGATATATAACGCAATGCAAAATATGAATGTTATAGAATTGAATGCACATCATCAACATGTATGATTATATATGTATCTATGTCGGATAAATGCTGAATGAAACTACAAAACAAAAACCTTGATTACCAAAATGTTTTATATTAGGAAAAAAAGTATCAGCTGGAATGCAGCTCATGTAATATTTCAGGACAGAATCAGATTAAAGTCCAGCTAGTGCTCTAATCTGCTATTATTGGAAAGAAAGGGAACTTATTTATGTTTGAGTCCCTGTATATCACACAAAAACAGGGTTGTTTTGAGAAGACAATAATACAGAAAAAGTAGAATGCAGCAGGAAAAGAGAAAGACCAAATAGGAGACTGATTGACTCTACAAAAGGTTTGAGTTTACAGGAGCTGAACAGGCTGGTGAGGACAGGATATTGTGGATATCAGTCCTTTGTAGGTCATCAGGAGTCAGAGTTGACTCAATAGCACGTGACAAAAACAAAACAATAGAAGTCAATTATGTTGGGGACCTGGAGCAGGAAAGGCTAGACACTGCTTCTTTAGATTGGGGCCATGTTCAATTAAAGAAGATAGATGCAGATCACTGAACAGGCACCATAAAAATTTAGATGGATAGACTCTACTTTCTCTCTCTGAGAGCTCATTGAATACACTCAAGGCTGTTCACATCTCATTTTTGTTTTATTTTGTTTTCCAATCTTGATAAAGCCTTTTTTCTTACTATGCCCATGGTGGGGGCCATTAGAGTGAAATATTTCAATATTTCTTTTTGTGACTTGAAAAAAATTTATATTCTCTCCGTCTAGGAATATTGAATGCTCTTTCTAACACTTCCTTTGTCAAAAGCAAAAATCTTTTTTCACTAGTAGTCAATCGTACCACTGTGTCAAATTTTCTTCTGATGATTTTCTATAGTATTGTGAGAAGATATTGTTAGATTTTAAAATAAACTTTGAATAAAATGATCCACACTTTGCAGTTTGTTAGTGCCCTGACAAGTAAAATGGAATTCTTTAAATCTCACATTAAGGATTTAAATATAAATCACTTATGATAACCATATGCCTGCAGTCTAAATGAATACAGATTTAATATACAATTTTGCATTTAAAATGCAATTTAAATAATACATCAGTTTTATGTAGTTCTAGTTACGTGAATTATGTGAAATATGCAATTGAGATTAATCTACAGTTAAGCATTCTTATTCCAAATAAACCATGAGATTAAATGTCCTTTTGTACTTACAAAAATCAGAGAATCACCTACAGCAACTGCTAAGGATTGAACTATATATGGGAGGAGGGATCATATTTTTAGAACACAAAACAGATATTTACTACTTTTCTCGACATTTTCTTTATTTTTAAAAGATATTACGTTATGTGTTTCAACTGGAGTTTTCAGTTATTTCTATGATTCATAAAAGCAAAATTTCTCATTACAAGGTTCATTTCAAATGATTTACTCATTGTCATTATTTATTGCTTGCCTTGTGTGTGCAAGACCATGTGAAATGTTAAGTTTTGTTGAGTTAATGGAATAAAATCAGGGTTTAAATTGCTGACAATATCTTCCTTCTCAGATTTCAAAAAATTTATCAGGAAACAAAAAGAAATTTCCAAACCAGCCATCACAGTAATCAAGTAAACACTGTTCGTCATATTATCTCAGTAGAAGACAAATGTCTGATTTTATTTGAAACCACTTTTATAAATAGTAAATATCTTCAGTCTTATTGAGAACAACCAGGTTGCTCCTGTGATCTTTTTATAATGATAAGTCATGTTAAAACAGAATTCAACTAATAAATGTTGGTAGTGACAGTATTTAGACAAATGCAGCCTTTTCTGTCACTAAAGCTTATGTCGATTATGCAATATCCCTATATCCTCTGTGGCATTTCTTTGCAAATAAAGCATACTGATACAATTTATTCAAGGTTACTCATGAATATATTTTAACATCCAAATCAGGATACAAATTTTAAAAAGATTTTTTGAGGAATTTATTTACATGAAAGCTTTAGAAAGATGAAAAAATCTGTACTTAAACTAATAGTCTTTATTAAAAATTAAATTTCATGAAATTGTGACTGCCACAGCTTGCTAAACCATTTTAGATCAGAACAAAACAATAAGATTTACTTGTCCCATAAGACATTTATGTGTTACAGGGATTGTGGTTACTCTAAGAATAAATTATTATGGTTAACAGAAACACTCATAAATGGCCTATAGTTAACTTAACTTTTTATCTATGAAATAAAGCAATGACTTTGCTTTTAGTAATTCATCTTTTTCATGAGGATATATAAACTATGTTGTTTAGCAAAACTCCCTCAAATTCCAATAAAAATTCAAAGTTCAAATTTGCTTCCAGGCTTCCAATTTAAAGGACAATTACATGAATGAAATGTGGTAATAGCATTTTTTTCAAGTGCAACTTTATCTAGAAAAAAAAGAAAAACACTGGTGCGCTCTGGGAAGCAGAACTTTACTAAGGAGAGAATACCGGATCCAGATTTAGTTGTTAGAGTTGCATTTCTGCGCCACCATATTTTCCCCATGTGGCCCAATTAAGTGAACACATGACCCTCAGCTTCAGTTTTTTTTCACTTATAAAATGGGAATAAAAATATCTGCACTAATTTCCCATCAGGATTATTATAGCTATTAAAAAGCCTACACATAGATACTCTCAAAGACACATATATAAGGTTTTAGAAATATCAAGGAATTATCATTTCAATTTAACTGCAATAAAGTAATGTTGCAAAGTATATTAAAAATGTCCAGATATAAAACCTTATTTAATGGTAGGTAAAAAGAGGGTATGATCAACCCTCTTTTGATTTCTGTGTTTGAGGCTGTATCCACCTTTTCATTGTAAATGGTAAAGATAGACTTATTTCTGGAAGTTGATTATGTTCTTCACATGCATAGGAAATTTAACATTGGCTGTAGTTGCAAAGTTTGCTATACCTGGTGCTTTGCAATAAATTCTGACTTGGACTCTTAGAATTGGAGTTATCAGGAGTGTCAAGTCAGAGAGAACTAACCAATTCCTGATTGTAGCCCCCAGGATGCTGATTGCAATGTAGAAACCTCTGTAAGGGACAAGCCCATTTGTCATTGTCAGTGAACTTTGGAACAATAATTGCAATTTTACGACTATTTTTATAACTGATTGTATGTCAGGCAAAAAAAAAAATCTCATACATTTTTAGACTTTTAATGCATTCTAAATTTTCCATGGAGTAGCATATAGAATAGCTATTTCTGTTGTATAAGCAGGTCACTAATCATTCATTTGGTCTCTTTCTGGATGGTACAATAATATTTAATATGCAAGATCCCTGCATCCTTAGATTTAACACTACAGTGATATTTAAAAAATTATCCTTTGTAGCAAAGAGACAGCATAACCACAATTTATGCCCATAATATATACTTCTTCAATAAACAAATCATTAGCTTGAAGACAGAAGGTCAATTCAGAAAAAAATTATAATTATGAGTGTATCCTTCCAGTAAATTGCTGCATTGTTTTCTGTGTGTGTACACACACACACACACACACACACCTGGAGCTTTGGTTCTATCTCTTATCCCTTTCTCATATGCATGCACAAATGTGTGTACACAGTCACACACCAGGAAAGAGGTATAGGGTTGTTCCATCAGCAGTCAAGTGAAAGAAAGGGATATGCATTTCAACACTAGCTACCTGAGCCCATCATGTTTCAGGCACTGGTCCAGGTGCTGCCAGGCACTGTTTTTAAGCTGTAGGAAGATCTCCCTTCTTAACATCATTTCTCTTCAAGGAAATCTTCCTGTAGTGATACCTCACACTTAACTTAATGGCATTATGTCATCCACCATACCTAGTTGCCTTTATTCATTCTGTGTCCAACAAACATTCATTATTTCAATAAACATTCATTAACATTTACCTCTCACACTGAACCAGAGATTCTAGTAGACAATAGAGACAAAAGAACGATTACCACATACACACACACGCACACACACAGTTCAATTATAAATTACTTTGAGACCCTATGTATCAGGGACTAGCAATATGATTGTTAAGCTACTGAAATATGGACTGAAGGATACTAAATAGCTATTAATATTTTTCAGTTTATATTTTACCTTCTCTAAGATTTTCTAAGTCTGTCTTAAAATATGTCCAAATTATCTTTATTTTCTTGTTAGATAATTTACAAATCCAAAATACATAGGACTATGGACAAAATACTCTTAGTTATCATTTTCTATTATTAATTTTTATTTTAAATGGTATTTGGTTTTCTAATTCAGGTTTTGGATACCTCCTCTATATTTTCCAGTCACTATTGCTTGGCACAGACATTAAGACAGAGCTGTGGGGAGACGTGCATCTTGTGAAAATAGCCTGATTAAATATAGCCTTGTACTAGCCGATGAGGAGACTAGAACTGCTGATGGGGTAAAAGTCCCTTCCTGTCCCTGGAAGCTGGGTTTGTGTTTGTGTGACTGCTTTTGTGTGTATTTGTGCATGCATATGCTTTTGGATGTAAAATGCACAGAGAGGGAAGTGGACAACTGTCCCCACACCAAGATGGATTGGATACAATTTGGAATGAAACGTGACCCACATTGCTTAGTTTCAATTTTCCTGGTAATATTTCCTAGAGGCATAATCCAATTATAATTTTAATTACTTACAATCTTAATTTTAGTAGCAGATTATATATACAGTTTTGGAAAAATTAAAATAAATGCCTGAGATACCAAAACTTTTCAGGAATAAATATGGAGAAAGGTACACATTACTAATTACATAGGGAAAAAAATCATTCCTAATTAGAAATTCTCAAGAAAGATACATTTTATTTATTTTATAGTTTAAACTTTTTAAACTTTTCAAAACATTAACTTGATTTCACTTTTTTATACAGTTTCTCAGAATATTTGTTGATTAAAATAAAAAATTTTAGGTTATCATTTACTGATTCTAAAACAGTAAGAGACTTGCTGTTGAAATAATTATATGCTTTGAAACTTAATTTTAAAGTGTTTCTTAGAAATACTCTCTAAACTTCAAATATGATACAAATATATTAGAACACTCTCCTTTTTTTCTGAGTGTTTTGTATTTTCAAAGTTTTATATAAATGTTGAATAAATCTCTTTGTAGCTCAGAAATCTAGATATAAAATAGAGTTTATAATACTGAAGATCCTATAATCAACTCCTCCTTTAATATGGCAATATATTCTTTTCCTTTAACCATATTATTTTTAACATAAAATTTTATAGCTACTTTGTGAATACTAAATTATTTTTTCTTCTTTAGTTTTTTGTCTTTCATGAGATGAAATGAGCAAGACTTTCCATTTTATTAGATAAGTTAGAACTATTACAAAGTTATTTCTTTATTTGATATATATGTAACTTACAGCTATTAAAATCACAAAATTTCTAGACAGTCTAACTACACAATTTATTTTCTTTCATTTTTTGTTATAATATTTTTAATCTCCCACACAATTTGCCTCCACAAAATTCACCACTAGCCTGAGGTAATCTTTGGTTAGATTTTTCTGATATGGAAGACATTTGTGATATTTCAGCTGTAATTTTAAGTTCCCTGTTTTTCTGTGACAATGTAAAAAGAGTTGAGTTTGCTAATTGGAAATACAGTGAGTTCTGCTATAAAGCTTGTTTTGTAAACACAAATATATTCCAAAGTGACTGATGTATTAAGGGACAATTTTAGCATAATGCAAATATTGCATTTGTTTCTACATGATTTCATCCCTGTAAAACACTGAGTAAAAACAGGCGGCTGCACTCAACACACATACACACACACTCTTCAAATATGCATGTGTGTAATGAGCCATACCTACCTACATCAGGTGTTCCGATTTTCAATGTAGTTTGGAGAACCCATCTTCCATCACTTGACCATAATTCAAGCTGCAACTCTTCCAATACTCACTTTTACAAAAAAAACAAAACAAAACAATATTTTTTTCAAGGTAAATCACTATATCCATTATATTATTAATGTATTTCTTCACCATTTATCAGGCAAAAATTATTTTCATTAGATTCTCACTTTTATTTTCTTTGCTATGTCACTCAAAATTTTCAAGTGTTGGGCCCCTGACTGCAGTCAACTAGTGACTTGTGCAGTTAATATAGTTCAAGTTAAGACATACACGTACGTATAAATGAGGAAAACCTCCACCAGAAGCAAAACTTGTGGAGAAAATAATCCAACACCTTTGAGAAGAAATAAAGAGAAATTAAAGTTTCTGATAGGAACCAAATTTTTAGACATATATATTAGGGATAAGCACCTAGGTTGTTTTTTTTTTTTTTCTTTGTTATCCCCTTTCTTTAAATTTATTTTGGCAACAGTGTTTCAATTTTTTTCTTAAACTCTTAAATGAAAATCAGATTTTATATAGTTCCTTGATTTTGTGAAGTCAACAGTCAAGTGTACTGAACTCTCCTATTTGCATTTACTTGTGAAGAACTTTTTAAAAAATTTTCTGCCCATTAAGTTGAACCCTCTGTCTTTCACCAGATTCACTATGATGTCTACATGAGTTTATTATTGTCTCTTTTGGTGTTACCTCAGAAAAAAAATTAGAAGTCGTAATCTAGAAAATTCTTCCTTTTTCCTCTTAATTTTTCATTCAGATTATGTGGATCCTGTGAAATTTAATTTGCTTAAAAGAATTTCTTGGTTAACATTTTATTTCTATAATGGCTGTGAGTTCAGATTGCCTGGACCACAGTCTTACTTTTTGGCTATGTGAATTTGGGGAAGTGATCGAAATTGTCAAAGGATCAATTTTTATGTAAAATAGAAAATATAATAGCAGTTCTCCCACAGCTTTATTGAGACAGCTACATGTGATTATAATTGGAGAGTTTGTTGCATTATGTTGCATAATGAAAATTCTCATAGTGTTTTAAACAGTATTCTGATTACAGGAGTTAATATATGCTTATGAAATTTAAACAATGAAAAAATAGGATACAGAAAGCTGATTAAAGTCATTTGAGTTAATTATAATAATTTTTTAGTAATCATTTTACAGAAATTTTTGAATTCAGCATTCAAAAAAATTACATGAAGTATCTGATAATTTATATTTCTTCTCTCAATTTTCATTAACCTTAATTTATATGAGTTTAGAAGGGTTTAAAGTCACCAAAATTCTGTATATAAACCAGAAAGACAACATTTCTAAATTGTAATTATTTAGCTTTATAAATAAAATATGCATTTAATTACTAACAAATATCTAGGAACACATCAATAACCATTTTAAAGGACTGCTGTTGCTTTTTTTTTTTTTTGTATTTCATAAAGCTGCAAGCTACTAATTCTTCATAAACAGCTCAGTTCCTGATGACATTTAACATAATGACATTTAACCTGACAGTTCATAGCAATTTATGGCAGTCTAAGAAGAGGCTAAGCAAAGATGACTGTCCATGGATTAGCTCTCATTTCCTTTGTGTCTCAAATCAAAATAATAAGAATAATAATAATGATGTAGCACAAATTTGCTTGCTATTAAATTAAGTAAATCATTACTCATTCCTGACTGAATGCAGATGGACATCATCTGAAGAGATTTCTTGCTTAATTATGTCCCAAACAATGTGTGTCTTAAGAAAGGTCTTTTTGGAAAATTATTGTGTTGAGTATCCTGTCTTATTATTGTCTACAATAATAAGGTTTTGTCTAAAAATCTTGGCATTTAAAATATCTGTGACTAGCAGATTAAAAACACATATTGCCATCAAATATTATCATTAACAGTATTCCCATTCCCAATAAAGTTATACTTTTTCCAAATAGGTATTGACCATAGCAGATAATACCTACATTATTATGATATTGGTTCTTTTGACTCACACCATTATTTATTTCTATTGAGTTGTTCTTTCATAAGCAGTCTTGAATTAAAAAAAAATAATAATAAAAAGATAAAACTTTAAGGGGATTTACACCATTAATCAATAAAAAATGTTGTACTAAATTATTTGGTATTTCATTAACATTTCTGAGAATTAAAATGCTTATGGGAATCATATAGAGAAACATTGTAAGCACATATAAGTTTATTTCAGAAAAAAAACTGAGGAGATATGACGAATTTTTTCAATCAAAACCTTCTCAATACCAAAGGTATCATCAGTAAGATAACATGGGAGGAATTGTCCTATTCCATGAATACAAGAATTTTTATTCACTAAACCTCTTCCAAATGCTTTCACTTAGATGCCACACCAGCTCTATAGATGATACAATATTATTACATGCATTTATTGGCGGGTAAACCAGAGCATAAAGAAGTGAAAATTCTTGCCCACAGTCACGCAGGTAATCAGTAATGGACTTGAGGTTCAAATTCTGCAGGTCGATCCTGTACCACTAGGTGATGTTGCTGCTCTGTCGGTCTCAGTGATGTTCTCTGTATCTGGATGCGGCTGTGGAATCAGACAGACAGATCCTTATAGTGGCTCTGTTGAACAAGTCCAACCACCAAGGTTTTAACAAATATTCCATGGTTGTCCATCTTTCCCAAAGACAACATACAGTTTAGGTTTTCGGGGTAAGGAAATGTAATTCGAGATCACGCAATGATAAGAAATTATCTGCATATGTGATTGCAAAATATCTAGGATCGTTTCTAAATGGTAGCATTTCTTTCTCCATCACTCGTGGTGAATATCTTATGGTATATATCTTTAAAAATCATGCATGGTGCTTTAGGGTCTACTTAAGTTATTCTCGTTGCCATTCTTCCATTTACATGCACTGAAGTTTTGAAATTAAATTGCTCATTGCACATATGACTCTCCTCCCTTCATTCTCTTCCACACTTTATGTTCATTCTCTATTTTCATGATCTAGGTTATCCATCATATACTTTTCTACTATAAAACCAAGATAAATTTAGAAATTGAGTTACTAAGATTTACATTGGTTTATTTTAAAAATATTCTATTTGAAAAGTCCCCATGTCAGAATTATGTAATCTAATACTAAAAATATAAGATTCAGTAATTTTCATCATATAAACTTCATAATTCTGAAATAGGGCTACAGAGATGTTAGATATAGAAAATACAGTTAATGTTCATTCTAGACTACTTGACTTCTAACTCTAATAGAACATGAAATTTTATAAGAATTTGCTAAGTAAATAAACAAGGTATTTGTAAATGATATATGTAGATATATATATGAAATATTTTGAAAGCAATATTTATCCAATATAATTTATGTTAACTTTTTCTGATTGCTCTGTACTTTAACTGGAAGAGCTAGTTCTATTCAATTCTCTTTAGATTTGATGAAACACGTCAGAAAGTTGTACCTGAGGGAGGGCACATAAATTCTTGTCAGTTTTCTTTGACTGCTCAGTCCCTGAACTTTACCTGCTTTTTACATCGATAAATTACTTGAGTAACATAATTTGCTCTTTATTAAACAGCATTTTATCCCTTGCCCATAAACTTCTAATGAATTCTGATCTTCTGTATATAAGTACTTATCAGATCTTCCTACTGAGATATACCCCAGTACTGCAAACTATAATGTGCACTAAACTGAATTATGAACAAGAGACTCAGAGTGTTCCATGTCCTAATTTTATTTGTTCACTGCTCATTCATTTGGCTTAGCCAAACAGTATCTTAGACATTTTTCTAGACTTTAACTTTCATTTCACCTCCTTTCAGGTAGACTATCATCATGATATATTGATGTATTCTCTGCAGTGCATTTTGATTCTATCAAATCCTCTTTATTTCCATTAATAATATATTAATTGTCGTCTGGTTATTTTACTATAAAGTGCTGCAAAATCCCCTAATTAGTCTCCCGTTACTCAGGTTTGGTTTCTTGAATTCTTATACCTGTTGAGCAGAGGTCCTAGAATGGGCTTCAAAAGGTATGCAAATCTTTAAATGCTTTTTGTGAATCTCTCTGTTTCTATCCCCAATCATAGCCTTCTTCAGGTCCACACAGAGCCAGAATGAGCTTTGTAATGCACATTTGGTCATATTATGCACTTACTTACAATGCTTTAGTATTCCCCAATCATTAGAGATAAAAGTTGAATTTATGCTAAAGGATATGAAGGCTCCTTCATGTCCATAGAGCTATTTGCTTCAGGTTCTAGCCACACATCTGACCATCTTTCATTGCAGTAGCACAAACTGTTGGCTTCCATTCTTTGCCCTTCCTATCACATAACACGTGTTTCTATTCCTTAGAATCTGTGAATGTACGCTGGTTATTTAATGTACTTTTTACTTCTTTCTAGCAAATTTTGTTATTACTTAAAATTTCTATATGAAGACATAACTCCTTTGCACTATTTCTTTAATTATGTCAAGCCATTGAATAATTTTCCTCTTTTTATCTGAAAACAGTTTTCAGCAAAGTTTAATAAAAGGTATTATCTTCATAGAGTTTGCCAACATGATCTTTTTTTGTTCTTCCCTGCTAGTCTTCGGTGCAGGATTCTCTCTGTGAATAGACCTGTAGGGAAATGTACACCTCTACACTCTACCTTGTTCACTCCCACTCATTTTCTAGACCTCACTTCAAATGTGACTTCTACACATGCTCAGGTTCCCATTTCGATTTTCCCAAAGTACTGGAGCCCTGGACTAGCAGCATCAGTGTTGCCTGGGAAATTGTTAGAGATGTAAATTCTCAGGCCTCTCTCAGATCCCCACATATACCTGGAAACACAAAGATCCACAAGACAGAAATTGATTCTGATTGGCTTTATTGGTTTTAACTTCGCGGTGTTTGTAAACCATTATGTCTGCTTTGCTTGTACAAAGCCTGGCATAGAGTAGGCACTCTGTATATATTTGCTGAGTAGTCAATATGAAGGTGAAGGTTGTTTTTTCCTTGTCCTTATTTTATAACCTCATCACTCTGACACACACACACATACACACACACACACATTATTGAGATATACTGAACTGTTCACTAATATATTCTTTCCTTTTCATAGGCAAAGTGACTATTATAAAGATTGCAAAAGCCAGGCTTCATGTTATATTCAGTCCTGAAAATTTTGATGTTTTATTGTATGACTGTCGATATAAACACAGAGTGAAAAACTGGCTGAGTGCAAAAAGAATTATATTTAGTATTTCAATTTTGAATTAATTAATATATTTTTATTTAAATATAACTTCACAAACAATTATGGCAAAATATAGCAAAACTGATCTTGTTTGAAACTAATTTATTTCACTCAAACATTGGTTTAAAAACATTCAGTGTTAACACAGTAAACAAAAATTTGTACTGGTCTAGATGCTTCATGGCTGAGATGTCATCCAGTCAGGGAACATAATGATAGTGCACCTTGCAGTCACCTTCCCATCTTATATTTGACAATTAATTAAAAAACAGTATTTTTTACAAGACTATATTCAATTATTAGAAAATTCCTTTCATTCACACATCTTTTAAACCACAGTGAGCTCTCTGACTTTATTTTTATTCAAAATGAGCTAAGCTGATAAGTCTTATTATTTTATATAATACTGACTATAATTTCTCTGCAGCCTTTCTTGATAGACAGTTATTTCTTATTAATTACATGAATAGCATTTACATTTTAAATTACTATAACAGGTCTTTTGATGATAGTGGTCTAATGCCCTAGAAGAATACAGAAACATTTAAAATAAGTGGAAGGTCATTATTATCTCATTTATTTTATCAATGCTAATGAGAATCATAAAATATAATAGAATATTAATGAGGACTTAATGTCAAGTCTGAGTGAAAATATTATAACAATATATATTCAAATGCTTTCACAAGTGCATTCAAACACCACACGCTTAGCCTCACAGAAAATATTCTAGTATTATTTTCTTAAAAGTGTTCAGTAAAAATAAAATATAATTGCCTACAAAGATTTTTAATTTGTAACTACCTAGGCACTCGTTTCTGACAATGTGTCCCATCTTAAGTATTTGAATTCATATTTTTACATTGAGCAAGTCTTTGTAATTATCCCAAAGAAATCAATAAACCAATTTTAATTTTGAGAGAAAATGAAAAAGCATTTTGTATTTTTGATTAATTTTATTATTATTGATAAAACTGAATATTCAAAAATTTGTTTAAACTTACTTTTTTTGTCATGCATGTCTAATTAGGCAGCAAGAAATACAACTGCAATGATTCTTTAGCATTGCAAGTAAATTTCTGTTGTAATGGCATGTGTAAAGATGCCTGTTTAGTAGTTCAGCCACATTAAGGTGAGAGCAATTATTAACTGGATTTTAATTCCAGATTAAAATAATTAAACAAAATGAAGACATTTAAACGTATAAAACTTTTTAAAACTGGATGAGTATAGAGATATGTGGATCCTTTGATAAAATATAAATATATACATAAATGTATCTGTTATTTAAACAGGCAAATTATATATATATATATATTCATAATAAATAGTAATATTTAAATAGTCTGTTTAATTACTGTGAACATTATTCCTGTGTTTGTGTCACTCAGGAATAGCAAACTAGTTTATGTATATATTTATGTCTGTGTGTACCTGCATTTTGGTTGTAAGTCTCATGAGAGGTATTAGATTTTGAAATCCTGAAGGATGTTCTTATTTTTTGAACTTAAAAAAATATATATAATCATTTTAATAATAAGCTAATTAAATATTAATTTTATTTATTTACAGATATAATATAGGACAAAAATATTAACTGTTTAATTTATTAAACCATTCTCTTATATAGTAAGTTACAGTTTTATTTATTTATACAAATAAAATATTATGAAATACTTGACTCATTATAAATATATACTCTTGTTAATACTACATTTCTAACTTGACCTGTATACTATTGATTTTCTTTGTTTTTGTCACATCAATTTAGTTGTAGGGGTGAAAGTATTTTCTAAGCAAAATATTAACCACTAATTTAAAAATAAAAGCATATTTTATCCAAACATAAGAGATTAAGAAACAGGGATTTATTTCATTAAAAATTGTAGTGAAGTTTATGATTTCAACATTTTAAAAGAATATTTAACTGAGTGACAATTTATACCATAATTTTAATAATTTACTTGAGACTGAATTAATTTTTATTTGATACATGCCTTTCTCTCCTTGTATATTTTCCTTATCCTCCAGCAGAAGCTTACACAAGGACACAACTAACTCATTAAATGCAATGACCTATATAAACTCCTAATCTCCTTTCTTTTTTCTAGTTTTGTGCCTTCTTGCATCTCTTCCCCCATCCCTATTATAGTTTTTGTGACATTGATATATTCTAGTTCTCTTTGAACACAGACATTTTGGCAAAAATCAATTTGCTTTTGGGAGATTTGTTTGAATCAAATTGATTTTTGGAAAATTGACCTAGAGCTATTTCCATCTCCTTACAAAACAACTTTTCTAAACATTTACCAGGGCCTACAGCAGCCAAAATTCCTCTTTAAATAATTTTTTAGTCATAGATTCTTCATTGGCTGGTATAATATTTTAGCTACTCTTGCAGAGAAAATATTGAAAGATAGTTTGATCATTCCCTTCCATTGTTCAACTAGGAGGGGTCATTAAAACTTATTTTTCTTGTAAAATATGTGATGGAATTTTTGTTTGTTTGTTTTAGTCCTGTTTAAGGTCATTATTACATATCCTTAGCTTTTCTCACTAATCTCAATAAGATTAAATTTTGACACCTTTTTCTCAATTAGACCTGCATAACAATTACAACTTTTTACACCCTAAATTATTCCTCTATGTAGCACATACTGTGTCACAATATCTTATTGCTGGATATTTAAAATTTTAACATTCATATTATCCAGGCTTTTCTTAAACTCTCATCACACTAATAATGACTTTTCCCATTGTATAATCACACTTCTTTCTTAGGTCAACTTCCTCACTGTTTTTTAGCCAATACTCAATTTCCACATGCGAATGATTTCTTTTCAGAATACCTGTTTCTCATGTCAATCTTTTATCTTTCTCTCTTTACACTCATAATTTACATATTTCTTAAGCTTGGAAAATTTGAAGATCAAACCAATGTGCCTTTTTTAATAAAAACCTATAATGAATTAATCGGTAGCACAAAATTCTATTCATGTATGTCACTGTTGCTGAACTAACATAATTGAAAATTGCTGATAGGAAGAAGCATTTATTAAACCACCAGGTGTCTTTTAGTCTTCCATTCTAGCATTGAGCACATAGAAACTAGATGAATATTAATCAGAAGTTTTAAAGTTAAGTTTTTTTAGGCAATAATGTATAAATATATTTTGATTATTTGATAGTTTATTTTCCAGTTTATTATTTATACAAAAAATAATTTTTACTCTAAACAATAAAAGTGAATCATGTAATTTAATGAGTCTAGAGAATTTTTAAATATATTTTTATAGTTTATTATTTTTATAATGTACAATTTCATACTTCACAGCATGAAATAGATAATACCATAATAAAATAATTTTTATATAAATTATTTCTGCACATTTGTGATAAGTGATAATATAGTTTTAATGTTTTCTTTTGTAATGTTTATCTTTATAAATGTGTTCAGAATTCTTTAATGGAATTTCCTACCAATTATTAATTATCATGATGATTATTTATCTTGTGGAAATCTTATTCATGTTTAAATATTCTGAACCATTAATTCTTTCAAACATATTTATGAATACTCAAATATATGTGAATCACTCTTCTACATATAGATATACAGTGATAAAAGTAAAACTGAAATGTTTATTTCCCGCAAAAGAAAATTATAGAAATTTCCCATGCCTTATTTTCAAGAGCTCAGACCACTTTCAGGCTTGTTTTGAGAATTAACTGATTTAATGCAGTGAAGGCACAGTGTTGTGTGTCATGAATCAGATACATTCAATAACAGTTAACTTATTTCAATGCAACCTAAGATGGCATCAGTATTTTTAATGGCACATCATAGTGGAGACTCTTTTTAAACATAAGTTTAATTAAACATTCTAAATGCCTTTGCACACACACTGGGGCCATTTTGAAACATATACAGTTGATTTCTTTATATCTACATTTGAAATTTCATATTATTTTTTATTCTTTCAGATAGTCGGTATTTCTACCTAGATTAGATTTAGATTTCATGAACCTGGAATTTCTCTCAATTTTGTGTAATATGCATATTTGCTCAGCTTTCTACTTATGACATACAATAATAAACTTTCCAGGACTAGTTAATCATCTAAAGCTCTTCTAAAAGCTACTAGATATTTACTTTGAGTTTTACACAAATTTTCTCATAAGAAAATTTAATCATCGAAGATCAATTCAAAATGTTTTGAGTGTCCCTAAATATTATTTTCTCTGTAACAAATTTCTCTATTTTTTAAAAAAGGCTATAATAAACAATCATGTCAAATACATTATTAAAATCAAGGTCACCACATTTTTTAAGATTCTATGATCTATTACAATTAGACTAATATGCCATAACTTGTTTCTAATGTAAGTTATTTCACAGAGATGAATGTATTTCTTCAAAATTCTTGCACACAGTTACTTCAATAGTTTATTTCACTGTGTTATATAAACATATGTCACATTCAACATTCATATAATAAAATCAACTTCAGAAATTAAACTTTTCAATATATCAACTATAAATATTACTATTTTTTAATATCTTAAATGTGTTTTTTTTTTACCTGAACAAGTCCATAAACTATATGTAAATAAAGTAAAGGTACTAGAGTATCTAATGTATTTTGTTTTTCATTTTATTTATTTTTTTTATTTTTGGTTTTTTAAGTTCTTATTCAAGGCTAAAGAAATCTTTCCTAAAAATTTTATTCAATAACACAAAATGTAATTTCTCAAAATATTACATGTGGATTATTAATAAATTAGATAAAAATAAATAAAACAAAACAATGTTCACTGGTCAAATTACAAACTGGAGTTAAAACTAAATAGATTTAATCAGTGCAGCATTCATCAGTGCCTTTAGAATGTAATTCAAAATGAGCACAGAGAAAGATACAGTAGCTTTTATTTTCTTACTCACTGAACATTACTCATTAAACAAAGGTCTTATTTTCTTCCCTTCAGAAATTATGACTCAGGATTTGTCTTCTCCCCAGGTCATTCTGAAAATTCTGGTTTAGGATAGTCTTAACTTAAAATTGTTCTCAAACCCACTCTTTCAAACTAAGAATTTAAGAAGTAGGTGTAGAAGCACTTAAAATCAAATAACTTTCTCATTCAACTTCCATGTACTTAGAAGAAATTTGATCATTCTTATAAAACTTGAAGGCATAGGAGATGATCAGGTATATTGTAAAGGACTGCAAGATTAAAAGACGAAAATATATAATTTTACAGGAGAAGAGAATCATTTTTTTTCCTCACTAAGGCATTTTACTCATAAAATTCTGTCATTATTTGAAAGGTTCCAAAAATGCCTGAGCACCTATTAGCAGCAAAAAGAGAAACATTTTTGAAAGCATTAATTTTGTTAGCTTTAATGCACTGTTGCATTATTATAATGTTTAACTGTTTGAAAAAAAACAGTGTAATTTCCAGTTTTGGTGTTTTAGATGACCTTTTCTCATCTATGTTACGAGAGAGAATAAAAGTAAATCTATTCATTCCCTAAGTTTTTAAACTAATTTCCCCAAGTTCTCTTTGTTCACTTAGCATTATTTCTAAAATTATACCACCAAATTAAGCCTATGTACTTTTTATTCTCATATACATAGTATTTTATTTGTTATGAAAAGAAAAGCATAAGAGCAGTATGCTATAATTTTAAATAGAGCTAGCTATACATTGTTTTATTCTACTCATTTTTGCATTAATTTCATACACTTTACATGTTATGGGTAAAACAAAAGCTCATCATAAATTCATGAATAAAGAAAATTAAGACAGGTTCAATGGTATCTGGTTCATAGTTTATCATACTAAAACGAGTTGTCTATTAATTTATAACAGAAAAGCGATTTTAAGTATTTTATCAAGCAGGATAAGAGATCCCAAGCTTTTAGAATCAAAATGCAGGGATAATGTGAGCTGCACAATTATGAATTTTTCATGTGATAAACTTCATATCTACGGCACTGAAGCATAAAGGCATAGCAAGAATTCTTATATGGTGATATTTACCTCTATTATGCACAGTATGAAGCAGTACTCTGGAAGACTAGATGACCCTTTTGTCCTTTTCTTACTTGTAATATCTATGTAGAATCATGTCAGCACCACGCTACTGTTTCTGTGGGTTGTATATGCTAGCTTGAAGTAAATGCCAGCATACTCAGACAAATTTGGAAGAACCGATACTAGTCAGAATCCTGAACATTCCTGATAAGTGCTTATATTTTCATGTGTAACGAATGACCAGTTTTTAAGAGAATACACATCCTTGTGTGGGATTTAAAACATCTGTATGTATGTGAGATATATATATATATATATATATATATATATATATATATATATATAAATCAAAATACGTAAATACATAAATAAACAAATAAATAAATAAATAAGAAACAATTAGTGAAAAAGTAAGCCAGGATGGTGACTACATTTTATTAGATTCCTTGTATTTTCACTCACTCATTGGGCATGGAAGAGTCAACAAAGATACATTTAAATTTAAGTTGAGACATGATCATTATGAATTATTTTGTTCTCCTGAGGTGAAGTAAGTGAAAGGATGAACTTATATTAACTCCTCTGGGTTTTGGCTTCTCACAAACCCACTGTCTAGCTCCAGCTTCCAGAACGGGGGGTCAAACATTAGGTGACTCACACATTCAAGGACCAATAGCAGAGGATAAATCCATTACTCACCATTTTCTCTGAACCTGAGTGCATATGTGATAGACTCGTAGAAAGGTCTCATTTTCCCCTGCAGAGTCCTTCCCTTCTGCAAAATATGGCATTTCATTTTGATTTCATTTTACAGTGTATTTTCTGAAATGTAACTACCAACTTGAGACTGCATTTGAACCTCACTTTGCTAACTAACCTTTTTGAATCTATCTTAAAACTAATTTAGTTGAAAGGGAAATAACTAAAAAGTAGGAGAAATTTAAATATTACTTTATTTTGAAAGAAACACCTCTAGTCCACCAACATACTGTATTTCTTTTCGATTTGCAAGCATGCTAAGGGATGTTAAATGCTCTCACTTGTATTTTGTCTTTTTCCCAAAAATATTTTAAGAATTAGAATTTATCCAAGAATGTCACTGCTTTTGTGATCTTAAAATAAGTAGTATGTAATATCTTTGGGGTATTTAATTGAAAGGTAAAAAGGAAAATGAATTAAAAGTATAGAAAATAATTAATGTTCAAATTAAAGAGATATGTAAATCTAATAGTGAGTTTCCTTTCAAAATCTAAATTATAATTTGTAGATAATATGCTTATCATAATTCCTAAAGTTTTGTCTTTTAGTATATGGTTTATTTGTCCTCCTGCTGGAAATGGGTTTCAAATCCTCAGTCCCCTCTTTCTTTTCACCATTCTTTTGTTATTATTAGTTTTCTATTGCTGCTTAACAAGTTTCCACAAACTAAGAGGCAGCACTGTATTATCTCACAGCTCTGAAGGTCAGACTTTAAGTCTATACCCTGTGTGTTCTGCTTATAGTCTCATAAAACTGAAATCAAGATGTCAGCTGGCTGGGCTCTCACAGGAGGCTCTGGGAAAGGATCATTCAGGTTGTTGTCAGAATCCCTCTTGAAGCAGTTATAGGACCCAGGGGGCTATGAGCCAGGAATCACTCTCAGGTCTTAAACGCAGCTCTCAAGGCCCTTCCACCTGAAGATACCCTTTCCCTCTTCAAATTCAGCTTTAAAATACCTCTCTCTTGTCAAATTCTTCTTGTCTGTGAAAGTCTGTTTCGACTACAATCCCAGCTACAAGCCAAAGAAAACTCTTTTTAAAAATATTTATATATTTATTTATTAATATATATTTTTTAAAAATTTTAATTACAGTTAAAGTATCCATCAACAGATGAATGAATAAAGAAAACTTTGTTTTTAAAGGCATCAAATAGGTTAGGCCTATCTGGATAATCTCCCAGTCAGAAGGTCTAGTGCTTAGTAACCTTAATTACACCTGTAAATCGCTTTACAACATAAAATATCATAATCAGAGAGCTAAAGTTATGTTAGCCAACTGAGAAAATCAGTTACTTTCCAAGTCCTAAACTTCAGGGAACTTGGTACTCTTCTGTCTCTGACCTATTCCTTTCTCCTCTAATCCAAATATATGTAAAAATACATGTTTAATTTATTTAAAGAAAAATGACCTACAGAAGACTTATGTGTGTAATCACACTCAGAAAATATGCAGGGATGTTTATGTATCTCAAAACTTATTAATTCTTAATAAACTTTTAAAATGTTAAGATTACTCAAGATTAAAAATGGATTTTAATTTTTTTTCCCGTTAAAAAAATCAGTCATTTTTTATTCAAATGTTTCATTGCAAACCGGGGGCAAAAATTTTTATCATAAACTACTTTTCACATACTTAAGCTGAGTTAAATTAAATTTCATAAACATAGTGTTTCACTAATTTGGAAAACATCTATGAATAGCTTAAATGATAAAATTAATTATAGAATTTCCAGGTAGTTTATAGTTCAGCACCAGTGATGTGAATCTTTTCATATAAAGAAAGAGACAGATTAGTACACTGATTATATATTGTTTCACTTATTTATGAAGAGAATTCTTCTAACAATATTTATTATCATAATTCAATTAATTTCTCTACTTTAACTAAAATAATCATGCTATAATCCACAATCTATGTCATCAGAGAAATGCAAATTGAAACAATGAGATACCACTATACACTATTGGAAGGGGCACAACCTAGAACACTGATGATACAAAATGCTGGCAACAGGAACTCCTTTGTTATTAACTTCATTGTTAGTAACAATGCAAAATGATACAGCAACTTCGGAAGGCGGTTTGGCTGCTTCTTAAACTAAACATTCCCTTATCATCATCTGATGGAGCAATTGCATACCTTGGATATTGTAACGGCTTTATTCATAATCATCAAAACTTGCAAACAACCAAGATGTCATTTAGTAGGTGAATAGATAAACTGTAATATATCCCAACAGTGGAATATCATTTAGCACTAACAATGAGCTGTCACTCCATGAAAAGAGCTGGAGGGAACTTAAATGCATATTACTAAGTGAAAGAAGCCAATGTCAAAAGACTACATAGTGTATGATTCCAGCTATCTGCCCTTCTGGAAAAGAGGAAGCTATGGCTGCAGTAAAAAGATCAGTAGTTTCCAGAGGTTGGGGGTGGGAAGACAGATGAATAGGGAAAGCATAGAAGATTCTTAAGGCAGTGAAACTATTCTATATGATACTAGTCTGAATGATACATGCCACTATACATTTGTTCAACCCCATAGAATTTACAAAAGCAAGATATTACCCAAATGTAAACTATAGACTTTCATGGTTATGATATGCCAGTGCAGATTCATCAGTCGTAGCTAATGTGTCTCACTAGTGCAGGATGCCTATAGCTGGGAAGCCTTTGCAGGAGAGGATATTTGGAAAAATGGGAAGTCTCTGTACCTTCCATTCAATTTTGCTATAACCCTAAAACTGCTCTTAAAATAGTCTACTAAATATTCAAATAAAATAATAAAATAAAAAATATATCGTCTGAAATTGAATGTTTTGAAAGTTTTTTGTCATCACCTGAGCTGTCTAAGGAGACGATCTGAGTGATGTGTGACTCAATATGAAGTAATAAATCTACCTTTTAAATTCTATTATTGAGATATGATTTATATGCAGTCAATTTTTTTTTTTTGGTGAACAGTTCTAAAAGTTTTGATAACACATGTAGTCATGTAAACACTAACATAATCAACATGTAGAACAGAACATTTTTACCTCAAAATTCTCACCTGTCCCTGGATATTCAGCCACTACTTTCATTTCCAGCTTTTAGGAGCAAATGATTAGTGTTCTAGCCTTATAAATTTTTTTCATTTTTTCTAGAATGTTATTTAAATAAAATGATACAATATGTAGTCTTCTGAATCTGGATTCTTTAAATTAACATAGGACATTTGAGAATTATCCACAGCAAATGTATTGGTATATCTTGTCTTTTTATTTGAGTCATATTTCATTTTATGGATAAACAATAGATAATTTATTTATTTACTCATTACAGAATACTTAGGGTTTTGAACAATTATTAATAAAACTACTGTATTCATTCATGTACAGGTTTTTGTATGAATACATGTTTTTGTTTCCCTTGAGTTAAGTATCTAGTCCTGGGATTGATAAATTGTGTATAGTAGGTACATGTTTAATTTTATAAGAAACCACCGTGGGTCTTCCAAAGTGCCTGCAAAATTTTACCTCCCACAATCAATATTTGAGACTTTTAATTACTTCATATCTTTGGAAGCAATTGATATTATCATTTTAAATAATAGTTTAATGTTAGCCATTCTAATAAATACTAATCTATTATGGTTTTGATTATAATTTTCTTAATAACTAGTGATTTTGAGAATCTCTTCATGAGTTTTTTTTTCCACCTCTACATCTTTGATAAACTGCCTGTTAAAGTTTTGTGTGTATTTTTAAATTTTGAGTTGTTTTATTATTAACTTCGAAAATTTTTGTATCAAATTCCTTTATCACATAATTTGAAGATTTATTCTCAGTCTGCATGCTATTTTTTTATTAACTTTGTCTTTCAAATAATGTATTTTTGATTTTGATCAAGTACATATAAATTTTTCTTATATGCCTTGTATTTTTGGTGTTACATTCATTTTCTTTTCTTAACTAATGGTGAAAATATTTTCTTCCATGTACTCTACTGAAATTTTATAGTTTTAGGTTTTAGCTATAGGCTAACGACCTAATAATATTCTTCAATTTCATCATTTGCTAAGCATTTTTTATTAACTATATTTTTATTTAATTTAATTACTAAATTTCATCAAATGCTATTACTTATTGATACTTGATTTTTTTGTTAGTTTATTGATATGATGATGTACATTGGTTAATTTTCAAATGTTGAATCAACCTCTCATACTTGGTCATGATGTATTATTGTTTTTATAAGTGTTGTTACCTAGGGTTTACCAATATTTGGCTGCAAAACACTGTGTTTATGTTCATGTGAAAAAAAAATGGCCTCTAGTTGTGTTGTCTTATAGTATTTTTATTTGATTTTATATCACTAATCATTCTTAATAAAATGACTTGGAAAGCATTTTTTACTTTATTTCCTGGAATAGTTAGAGTAGAACTGCTATTGCATATTTTTAAAATTTTGTTAGAATTTTCTAGAGAAACATTTTTGGCTTGGAGTTTCATTGTTGAAAGAAAAACTACACATAAAATTTATTTTCATAGAATCAGGACTCTTAAGATTATCTATTTAATTTTCTTTGGTAGTTTGTGTCATTTAAGAAATGTTTCCATTTTCTCTAATATTTGGGAAATTTTGGCATAAAGATTTTCACTTATCTTTATATACTTTTGATGTCTAAAGAATCTCAAGTGATGTACATATTTATTATTAAAAATTTGTATCTTCTCTTTCATGGCTAGCTTCACTAGAGGTTTGTTGATTTTATCAATCATTATAAAAATCAGCCTTTTGTCTGATTCTATCTACTGTTCTTCATTTTAAAATTTCATTGCTTAAGCTATGTATTACTTTTATTGTTTTACTTATTTTAGATTTTCTTTGTTCTTATACTTTTATTCTCAGAGTGGCATCTTAAACATTGATTTAAACATTTTTTTTCTTTCTAACATTTATTTGTTGCTATAACTTTTTCTCTATTCATTGTTATAGTTGGATTGCCTTAATTCTGAAATATTATGTTTTAATTTTAATTCAATTCAAGCTATATTTTAATTTCTCTTGTGGTTACTTCTTTGATCTCTTATTATTTGGAAATGTCTTCAATTTCCAAATATTTTTTATTCTTCCTGGTATTTTTTAGTTACTGATATATAATCTAATGTTATTTGAGACCATATTTTGCATAGTTGTCATAAATGTGTTAATATATGTTTTATGGCCCTGCAGTATGGTCTCCCTTGTTGAGTGGTCCATCTACACTTGACAAGTATGTGTATTTTTTATTCTTGAATGAAGTTTTCTATGAGAATAGTAAAGCTCAAGAAGGTTGATAGACTTGTTTAGATCTCACCAGAGAGAAGGAGGAGGATGGAGGTTGATAAGAGTTAAAGGGGCCTAATATATCATGACAGAAGGAAATTTGACTTGGGTTGGTAAACAATATACATAAGATATATTATAGAACTGTACATTTGAAACCTATATAATTTTATTAACCAATGTCATTCCAATAAATTTAATTTAAAAATTATTTATATCTTCAAAGCCTCATCAATATTCCATTCTAATCTTCACTTTCAAATTACAGCTTTCCTTGCACCCTCAGGTCTCTTTAGTGATCAGAAGAAGCTATTATTATTATTTTTTGACAATCCGCACTTTGTTATTGTTGTTTAGTAATGGCAATGTTACACCTAACTTTCTATATCCTAAGTGGAAGCCAGAAAACTCACTTACATTTTTAGAGGATGAGAGAAAACTGTTGTCAGCTCTTCCACCATCTGTTTTTCGACAGGTGGGCATGTGTCACTACTGGGAATCCTTACTAAACCACTGTCAGTATTTCACTATGAAAGGTGAGAAATGTTCAGAGTGAGGCAAAATTTATTTTGTTTCCATTTTAAAGCTATATTTAAAAAGTAAAAGATAGATTAACAAATATGCTATCAGAATTCTTGTGAAAAAAGTGACACAAAACCCCTTAGAAATTTGAAAACTTTCTTATATATAGTCATCTTTACCAGGACAAGACGTAAAATGGTAACATTTAAAAATTGTTTTTATTTAATTAAATTTACTGGGGTAACGTTGGTTAATAACATGCAAAGTTCAGGCATACAGTTCTATAATACGACATCTGCATGTTGCAGTTTCAGAGTTTAGCCTCCTTCTGTCATCATATATTTGACCCTCTTACCCTGGTACATCTTCCACCCACTTTCCCTCCAGTAACCACTGTATTTTGCCTGTGTCGATAAATTTGTTTTGTTTGTTCATTGCTGCTTTCTGTTTTATATAACAGAGTTGTCATCAGATTTTCAAGTGATTTTAACATGATATATATTCACATATTAACAACTTAAGAAGTAACAACTTGATAAGGAATGAATATGTGAATGGTACTCAACGACTTAATTTGGAATCCACATATAGCAATTTAAATATTTTGATAGTTATTTGTTTCAAAGTTTTTTGATTCAAAACTATGCCTGCCATAACAATCCAGAAATATCTATTGAAAGGTAATTTAACAAGGCACTGAGATTAGGTATTCCTCTTTTTTTTCTTCTCAAATACTATGATTGTGTTGACATTCACTCTTATTTAACTGTAGAATTTTTAGAAAGATGATTTGATTTGACTTAAAAATATGAACTTGACTTTCTAAAAGACAGATATTAAAATATTTTAGAAGCTAATAATTATTAAATAAATGCACTGAGCAAAATAAATTTGCACAAACTTGGTACTGTTTATTATCAGCAATTGTGTAAGTAAAAATATTAATAATTACCACCATGGATGTCTTCTATAATCCAGTTTCATAGACTTTTTGCACATAAATGATATTGCTGACATATTAGAAAGTAAATATTGTTATTCCCCTTTTAAAGTTTGGAAAATGATCTTATTAAGAAATTTGCCCAGGATCATGTGGGTTATAAGTTCAATGTAGTTTTTGCCCCATTTTACTCAAGAGCCAATGTTTCAATAAGTCACCTCTGTGACACACCATGAAGTATAATACAGAATATGTCATGTGTTAACATGACATGTACATGTCATCATTTCTTGCTGGGAAGAACATACTCTTTTAAGCTCCAATACTGCAATAATAATAATAATAATAATAATAATAATAATAATAATAAAAAACAACTTTGTTTCAAGAGAATAATCATGTATGAGCTTAGAAATATTGTAACAGTGTATTCAGTTTTGAATGAAGAAATATTCTAGTGATCAGATAGACTAATTCTAGATACCAAGCATTCTCAATTCCCTCTAGTGCCATTTATCTCTGGGTAGAGCTCTTACATAAATGATAAGAGTTGTACATGGTAAGAGGCCTTCCTGCTCAATATCTTAGCTGACTGGCACACAGTCTCTTCAGGCAAACTGCAGACTTTCTGTTAAGAATTCAAAAGGACAAACTCCTTCAGGGGAAATTGCTATTCCTCACCTAGTTCAAGAAGCATGAGCTTCCAAAAGTGAGGAGAAAGATAATCATGTTCAGGTTGTTTCAAAGCACAATTCTATTTAAGATAGAGAAGATGTTTTTGGAAATGAATGATACTTTGTTTTACAGTTGGAAAATGCATTCAGAGGTGACTCAACAAAACTAAAATATATCTCTTAGATTATTTTTAAATTCACAATATTTAAAAGAAATGGAATCTTCAACTTTCTTCAGAGACCAAGGATTATAGTTAGCATCAGATATCTAAATGTTTGCTAAAACTAATTGATAAATTATTCTATTATAAATTTCAAACTGTATTTCAAATAATATCTCTAAATTGATGTTATTTTCTAAGAGTCTGAGTACTTGATAAGGCTTTTATATGAAGGCATTGACAATACCAAGTCTTGATAATGATATTTATTTTTTCAAACTGTGATTTAGAGAGTTAATATTATTGGAAAACTGGAATAACTTTTCTTTCTGCTACATATAGTACAAATCAATTTTTTTAAACATAAGGTGTTAAATGATTATTTCTAATTACAACTTATAATTTTTCTTTTCTATATATTTCCTCTGAAGTAAAATGCTCATCTACAAATAGATTTTGACCTCGTCAGGTAGAAAACTGAATATTAATGTCATAAGAGAGTACAGGTTTAATTAACTAATTCTGGTCTAGCTTTTACACATTTCTCAAAACAATGATTATTGCTGTTCTAACATTCACTTTTAATACATTATATAGCCTTTAAGACCCAAGACCTATGTTCATTTTTTCAAACCTCAAAATATATATAATCATCTCACCATTTTGTCTCTATGCCATGTTCTTTGCTTCTGTTATCATAATCATCTCAGCCCTATTTGCTACTAGGTAGTTGTATGACTAAATAGTTACTCTCAACCAATGCACACACAAACACACACATACAGAAGCTAAGTTTGCATTTATTTTTTTCAAGCTTTATTGAAATATAATTGATACATAACATCGTGTAAGTCTACACAATGCATATGTCAATATGATGACTTGATACACAGATATGTTAGTGAATGACTGCCATAGCACGGTTAGTAAAAAGTCCATCATCTCACATAATTACCGTGTGTGTGTGTGTGTGTGTGGGTGTCTGTGTTGAGAACATTCAAGATATACCCTCTTAGAAACATTTAAGTGTATAATACAGTATTGTTCACTGCACTCACCATGCTGCACAGCAGATCCCAGGTTTATGAACCTTATAAATGGAAGTTGTACCCTTCAACCAACATCCCCCCATATCCCCCACCATTCATTTTCTGGCCATGGTCATTCTACTTTCTGGTTTTATAAGTTTAGCTCTTTTAGGTTCTACATATAAGTGATATAACCATTTATTCAGGCCTGGACACTCACATTGCTTCCATATCTTGGATATTGTGCTTAATACTGTAATGAACATGGACTGCAGATAACTCTTTGAGCTCCTGATTTGAATTCATTTAGATTTATACCCAGAAATAAGACTGCTGGATCAAATTTTGGTTCTACTTTTAACTTTTTTGCAATCCTCCATACTGTTATCCATAGTGGCTGCACCAATTTATATTAATATCAATAGTGAACAAGAGTTTTATTTCTCCACATTCTCACCAGTGTTTCTTATCTCTTCTCTTTTGATAATAGTCATTCTAACAGAGGTGCACTGATACGTCATCAATTCTGGTTTGCATTTCTCATGATTAGTGATGTCGAGTATCTTTTCATGTACCCGATAGCTATTTGTATGTCTTCTTAGAAAAAATGTATTTTTATTTCATTTAGCTATTTTTGAATAGATTTTTTTGCTATTGTTTTCTATGCTCTTTAATATTTTCACTATTAACCCCTTATCAAACCTATGATTTAAAAATATAGTAGTCCCCCCTTATTTCTGATTTTTCTTTCTTTGGATTCAGATACCTGAGGTCAACCATGGTTTAAAATGAAAAATTCCAGAAATAAACCACTTCTAAGTTTTAAATTGTGCATTATTCTAAGTAGTGTGATTAAAACCTCACACTGTCTTGCTCTGTCCTGCCTCAGATGCGAATCATCCTTCTGTCCAGAGTATCCACACTGTATGTGCTATCAACCCATTAGTTGCTTAGCAGCCTTGCATTGACTGTCATGATATCACAGCATTTGTGTTCAAGGAACTCTTATGTTATTTAATAATGACACCAAAACACAAGATTAGTGATGCTGGCAATTCCAAAATGCCAAGGAGAAGCTTCAGATTGCTTCGGTTAAGTAAAAAAGCTGACAGTGTTCAACTTAATAAAGAAAGAAAAAATTGTACACTGAGTTTGCTGAGGATCTTGGTAAAAAATGAATCTTTTGTCTATGAAATTGTCCACTAATTTACAAAGTAAAAGATATGGTCTATGGCCATGCTACCCTGAACAAGTCTGATCCCGTCTGATCTCAGAAGCTAAGCAGGGTCAGGCCTGGTTAGGCCATGGATGGGAGAACACCTAGGAAGACCAGGTGCTGTCGGCATAAAAAAAATAATAATAAAAAGGGATTATAAGCTGACAAGGTCCTTGCAATCTGTGAGGTCAACCAAGGGTTGCCTCATCTAAAAAATAGAAAAGATAGTAAAAATAAATAAACAAAAGGTATGCATGTAAAGGAAAATAATAGTACATGCATATACAGAATTTCGTATTATTTGTGGTTTCAGGCATCCACTGAGAGCCTTGGAACATATTCTTGGATAAGGGAGGAATACTGTAGTTTTTCCCATTCTGTAGGTTGCCTTTTCATTTTGCTGACTGTTTCTTTTGCTGTGTGGAAGCTTTTTACTTTATTGTAGTTCTGCTTATTTTTTCACTTGCTGCTTATGGTTTTGGAATCACATCAAAAAGTTTGTCACCAAGTCGACGTCAAAGAGCTTTATCCCTGTGCTTTCTTCTAAGAGTTTTATAGTTCTGATGTTTAAGTCTTCAATCCATGGACTTCTATACATTTTTATAGAGTGCCTAGTTCTAGCTGAGGTTCCTAGTAGAACCCTAATGTCTATCTACATTTAAGATAGATACTGAAGTGACATGGACAATATGGCTGAATAGGACATCCCTTATAGTATCTCCCCCTCAACAACAATGGTTTGACATCCATCATGGACAAAGTGCCTTTGTGGAAGCTGAGGGATGCAGGGCCATCTGTAAAGAGACCCAGGAGGATTCCCACCCATCTCTGTGTGATAGGCATACAGCTCTCATTCACACTTGCGGACCCTGAAGGAGACCATGAACTGGCTGTAGCCTCTCAGTCCCTGTCTGGGAGCCCATGCATAGCACCATCTAAGACAGTTAGTCCCCCTCAGATGAGGGAGTCTGTGAAACTCCAGGCTTCCAGGGTACAAGTTCTGGCATACCACTGGAAAAAATATATATATGAGTTTTAGTTACAGTAGAGGGGTTTACAGGAAAAGTTTGAATTTATCCAAGTCATCTCTCCCATGAGCAGACACAGCTAAGGGCCAAGTGAGACCTTCTCGGCCTATGGATTTCCCACGAGGGGAACTGAGAGTATGTGAGTGGCTGCCTGGCTGCCCCAGCAAGGTGACCCAGTGCTCACTCTTGCTCCAATCAGAATATTGAGTGTAAACTGTGTGACTGTGGGACAGGAAAAGCTGGGGGAGCAGCAAATAGGACTGTCAAAGAGCATTAAAAGGATATGGATCCTAATAAATGTGTAACAGTCTTTATTACAAGCCTGCTCATGAGCTGCTGGGGACACCTTATCTGCTGATTCCCCCAAAGAGCTTCCAAGCACCCCTAGCACTAGACATGCTTAACCCATACATACCCCATTCTATAATCATCTCTCTTTATGGCTCACAAGGTGGGAGGCAGCTAGGGAGCACACACAGAAAGCCAGCCCAAACCAATGGCTCAGGAAGAGACCAGCTTGTCCTTAGGAAAGCCAAAGGGGGCTGTCAGCACTTGGCCTGGTGCATTGCAGGATCAAGAGCAGGAATACAAATTTAACAATCCTGCCACAAAAGAGAGCAAGAAGCATGAAGCAGACCATCCACAAAAGGTCTCAGAAACTTCAGAGTCCCTCGAAGGGCTGACAGAAGGTGTTTCTCTCCAGAAGCCAGTCAGTAAAGACTGCAGAAGGTGACCACCACTGAAAAAGCAACATGACAAACATACTTTTTGCTTTGGCTGTGATTGTCATGGTGCTGAGAAGGATGCACTTCTGTGTCTGGTCTTTACTCCAGGTCATTAGAAGTTTCTCTTTGCCTGGTATCATCCCTTTTCAAATTTTTGTCACTGTCCTTGCCTTCAATGGAACAGATCCTTTAATGGTTTCTATCATTTTGGTCTTGCTCTCCAAGACTATGGCTATAGGGGACTGGGACATACATGCCTGACTGGTAAATGATAATCTCCACTGAATGTCCGCCTTTGTGGCCCTTAATCAGCTTTAATTTATTTTTCTGGTCAGTCACTCCACATGGCTTTTTGCTGACATTAGCAGTGGATTTGGACACTTAAGGTCCCTGATGGACAGAATAGTGTTATGTCCTGTATGTAATTATATGTCAAATGTCAAGAGAGTGGTCAGCATACAATAGAAATTCAGTTTTTTTCTACACTGTTCATCAGTTTCTATTATTGAATGCTTGTTTTTTTTTTTTTTTCTTCATTGGTAACCTATTGTCATTTTCACCTGGCAGTATATGTAGTAATGTACCTTTAGCAAATACTAATTTAGTTGAAATAATTTTTTTTAATTTATCTACATATTCATACTTCCCAAAAGGAGAAATTATAGTCCTATATCCACCCTTCCCTTATAGTCACAGCCTCAATAGAGATTGTTTAAATTGCAGCATAATCTACCTATGGCTATTTACAAATGATCTTAGTTTGATTTTGTAATATCTCCTCTATTAAAAAATTACATTTTAAGAAAATTTTATTAAAAGATTTTAAATGCTGAATTCAATTTTGTTCAGTTAAAGAAAAACACAAAAAATGTGACTATTGCTAGGTTTCAGGAAATATAGTAAAATCAAATTGAATTTGATATCCTGGCAGTAATTCCAGTTAAAATGTTGAAAAGAGTTGCATTAATTTTTTTTTAATGAGTTCAGAAGTAAGTTACTCAGAAATAAATTTCCTGTCTACTTGCATGGAAGGTAACTCTAAGATAAACTGTATTCATGTTTGTTATGCCTGAATATATTTCACAGCCAGAATTTCAATTACTAAGAACCTTCTATTAGTGAGCCAGAAAATATCTGTCGGTAAAAAAAAAAGTAACTAGACTAAAAGTATCTCTTCTCACATGCTTCCTCTATGTATGGGAAAAATCAATTTGCTTTCATCTTAATCTCAAATAGAAGGAGCAATTGACTTTGGGGAAACCCTGTAAAATTTATTGCTGACAGCATGTGAGAGAATACTTTCTAAGGATGACAGAGCACATGAATTGATTTTGCTTCCAGCGACGCTGGGGTAACTGATTCTCTCAATCACTTAGTATAGCTCTGAGGTTTGTTGTCACTTTTCCTTGCAGTTTGAAATGTTTATACCAAATATGTGGTAGGACAATTTGAGAGAAGATGTCCAATTTGGTATTTAATTAGTCTGATGTATCCAACTATCATCACCTATGTATAGATATTATACAGAGAATTAATTTACTAAATAGATGAGAAAGAAAATGTTGACTTCACTGTAACAGCAAGATTTAAATATTACAAATATTTTAATTAACAAAATAATGTATTCTAGAAATATTAAGTGAAACCAACTTTAAGAGAGTTTAAAAACATTTAAAAATATATATTTTCTTATGTAACAACTTGAACATCTATCTATAATATGTAAATCATATAATTATCGATTACAGTGGTTGATTTTGAAAGATTATTCCAAATGGAATTTTTTGGATAAATAATATGTATGTCTTGACACCTTCATGGATGTCTGTGCATAGATGTATGGACATATACATACACATGTGTGTGGTATGACATACATACTTATATGGGTGTGTAAATTTTATTAGTTTACATGTAAATCTAGATACATATGTATATGTATGCATTCACATGCATTTATATATTTACATATAAACAATCTTTTATATATGCACACATATTTTTTATATTTTGAAGTACTTTCAGATATATATGATGTAGGCAGGACTTGTTTTCTTAGCTATGGAATAAAAGACAAGAAACAATTTTCTAGACATTTTGTCACTTTTTTCCCACCCTGTCAGTATCCCTTCTCCCCCCTCACCCATACTCACAGGAATCAAAACCAGGATCTAACCCCCAACATGCCATCTTCAAAGGCCTCTATAAAAGATTATATGTGAGCCTCATTCTGTTGTCTCAAAGTTTCTGTAAAGGACACTAAAAAGTGGTTGAAGAAAAAGAAACAGTCATGCTCAGTTTCACCTCCCTTTAATGAGAAGTAAAAGATGTGTATACATTGCTTCTGAAGGAATGACTCCGGTGTTCTTTGAGGAACATTAATTAGGCACGTACCTGGCTCCTCTAAGAGAGGTGATGGTTAAAAATGTGGAATAGAGGACTTTATTAGAGAAAATTGGCTGCATACTAACCTCTAATCACTTCTAATCCCTTCTTGGACAAAGGCAAGGAATGCTTCCTTTTTAGAGCAATTAGAGAAGGTTCCAAGGTGGTCACAGCAAGAGTGTGTCTGTCATATGTTCACTGAAGCTTGAGGGCCTGTGCGCTGGTAACAAAAGCTACTCAAGCATAGGCTCAGGTAGCCAAGACTATATTTCCAGCAAGATTAATGTGCTCAGCCAACAGCAAAGTAAAAAGGCTTTGGGAATCCTGCTCAGGAGAATGGCCTAGAATGTTAACCCTTAATGAGAAAAGTGTTAGGTTTCCTTGACCCAGAGGATGAAAAAGAAGTGCTAAGTGAAGTGCCAGAGAAGTTTTAGACATTGCCAGTGTCAAAGTGACTGCCATTTATGGTCCCAAGTGGAGAATGTCTGAGTTCACAAAAACTGTCCCTGAAAAAAATTCATCAAGGGTGTCCCAGCGATGAAGAGGGCACCAACCCAAATCTACAGCTAACTCTGCCATCTGTGTTGTGTTGCCTTTAGCAAACCCTTTCCTTCCTCTGGGTCAGATTCTGGAAGAGTTAACTGGGAAACAGAGAAGAAGAGAAAGAGCAAAAAGAAACTAAATTCACATCCCACTGGAAGCTTACAGGCTTTTCGTAGATCTAAGCTTTGGGTCTGCTATTCTGAACCAGACCATTATTATGCAATGGATATTCTGGTCTGGAATTTTTAATGCCTAAACGAGGAACAATTTATATTATTATTAAGAGTACCTGAAAAATTCTGGGGCTTGTCTGAGGTTTTATCCAGAAGCATCAAAAAGAATTAGCCCACAGAGCAGGTGTAAAGGAATGATGGGAGTAAAATTAGTTGTGTTCTGGTTACAAGCCAAATTTTTATCATTCAGATATCCAATTAAATGCCCAAAGATTTTCATTAGACCTGCAATATGAAGTCATTTAAATATCTAGCCCCTCTACTTATTAAGAATCATGCTATCTCATCTAAATCCCCCCAAAAACATTTATCTTCTATCTTAATTATAGTCTTAGGTTGCCCTTTTTTGCTCCTCCTGATAACTTCTTAGGTCACACCTTCACGCCACCATGATCATCCCTCTGAATGGTTTTGATCCCTGTGATCTCGCATTTCTCAATCTGTACTGCACACACTGCATTTCAAAAACTCAGAATGTAATAATTTCAATTTTTGCTTTTTAAACTCCAAACTTCACCTTTCTGCCTTCTGACATCTTCAGAATAAAAGCCATACTTTTTCACAGCACATATCAGACCCTCTGTGGTCTATTTACCTTCCAGGAATCATATTTTTCATCACTATATAAACTCTTTACTGCTTCAATATTTCCTGAAAAATATGATGTCTGCACTCAGTTTATAAAATGGCAGTTCCACTGCCTGCCTTCTTTGCCATTTTTTTAAAAAATCTGGCTAATGTCTACTTTTTATCAATATTGATCTCAGAGACAATTCTAATGGTGGCTTCCTTGGAAGCCTTTCCTAAAATTTTTCAACCATCACTCTGAGCTAAATCTACCTAGTCTGCTGTGTTAACCTTCAGCACATTTCTCTCACAGCACTAGTTCTGCCGTAAAGAAGTAATCCATTAAATAGACACTGCTAATAACATAAAAATTTCCAGTAAAAAATTATAAATAAAATTATATTTTGTCAATTGTTTCACCAACATGTGAATATAATAAAAATGTTAAAGAGGTGGGAAAATAGCGATAGATCATAACCATTAAATAAATGGCTGGTATCCTTTACTGTGTGAAAATTATATAAAATGTTAATAGTGTCATGAATAGCATTGAGTGCTATGGTTTACATGTGCTTAGTTAATCCCAGTGTTTATAACCTCACAAAACATTTTTACATAACTTAATTTAATCAAACCACAGCAAGCTATATCTTACTTTTATTTTTCCATTCTCTATAGGTAGAAACTGCTGTTAGGAGAGGTTACTTAAGTTCAAAGCAACCAAAAGAGCAGGACAGAGTTCTGACTGTTCTGTCTGATTCTGAAGTTCCTGTAACTTCTAGGTTTCACAAAATAATCCTGTTTCTATAGTGTAGTGGTTATCGCATCTGCCTCACACAACATGATTCTTACAACTCAAAATTCTTGTTTTTTCTTTTAAAAGTTCTGCTTATCATAGGGTTTGTATCCCTTCACATAAAAACAGAAATGCAGGGTGGTACCTTTAGCTCAGTTCCAAAGTATACTCAGTGTGTTCCTCATCATAGATTGGGAAAGCAGGGAGAAGTTTCATCTTATATATTTTTTTATGAGACTCAGACAGAATTAATTACCTTTTTGGAGAGTCTCTTAGATGAAAGCCCACCTCTGGTTAAAGTTTCTCATTCTCCTTTTGCACCTTCTTTGACAGAACTTGAGTTCTTGTCCTGCCACTATCGATGGGGTGTGCTCGCTTCTAGATGGTTGTGATGCTGTGTGAAGGGTCACTCTCTATTTATTTTTTGATATTTAAAGTTTTTTTTTCAAACTACATTTAAAAAATAGCTATAGAGAAAACGTCTTTGACAAGCACTTCTGGTGAAATAGTTTTGTTTTGTTTTGTTTTGTTTTTTTTTAACTCAGAGATATTTTATGATTTTATCCCTACAATGTTTTCTGAAAAATGATATCTTAATTTATTCATTCTTCTCACATTGATTTAGGAAACATATGCTATAGAGATAAAGTAAAAAGAGTAGCTATATAATTGTTAGTGTTAATTTTTAGTGAATATTAATTTGAAGTTTGTGTTTTTTATAATTACAAATATGTTGGGAAGTAAAGGCTTTTCTACATGGATATCCAAAGATTTCTAAGGAACTTGCTTCACATTATTACTTATTATGTGGACTTTTTAAAAGTGTGAGTCACATAAACAACTGGTTTATAGATTTTCATGCTATGTGTTGATTCTTCCTGCCATAATTGAAAGCTCCTGAGGAAGTATGTAGATTAAGGAACTATCTGGGGGATGGGAAGTAATTCACTATGAAAGTATTCTTACTAGAAGAGTAAGAAAAATATGCAGATACATCAAGAATACATAACTGGTTTAACAAAAATAAGGCAAATATTTTATTTCATTAAAATATACATTTTTTTCTAAATTAAATTAAAATATTCTTTATGTACAAAATTTAATTTATTGTGAAAAATAAGAGAGAGGAGAATATTTGGAGTAAAAACACTTACAATGTTAAAATGTGAAAATTGATTAGTACCATTTAATTAAGAGACTTTGTACAATGTCAAATCTGACTCCTTTTCTATGTAATTAAGACATTAACTAGACATTCAAGTTGTGTAACTGAAATATGTTTAGATCCGATTCTAGAATCTAAGACTTTCTCCCAATGAACAGTTTGATACTGTCCTCAATTATCTTAATAACATGTTACATCATCTTTTTCTGCTTGCCTAACTCCATTTTTTTAGTATTTCTGGGTATGATAGAGCCAGTATTTAACCCATACAATTAGAATTCAGTTTGCTGTCATAGTAACTACCCTCTGAGTTTCTGATTATGGTGAGTAAATTGGGGAAAATATTGCAAACGAAACGGAAACAGATTTTGAAAGGATGTCTGCAGTTCAGTAACGTGGTTTCAGAAGCAATATTTCTTTCTCTTGATCAGATTAGGTTCTAACAGCATTGGAATCAAAATTCTCATTATAACTCGGGAGATGTCATACGGATGGTGCATAATCCTGGGTGACTGAAAGATCTGACATCAAGTGATGAGGTTTCAGTCTTTTGTAAAACAGTACAAGGAACATCTTGCTCCATATGGCCCTTAGTTGCTTACGGTCTTCTTTCCCAGGGAATTAAACACCAATACCACTAATGTGGCCTGGTTTATGAATTTTTGACCAATACAGTACAATGGAAGTGTTATAACAATTTCTGTCCTGGACTTAAGAGTACTGAAAGCTTCTACCTTGGTCTATCTGAGCCCTGATTCTCATGCAATTAGTCAAGCTATGCTCCTAGAAAGACCACGTAGAGAGGCCCTCAGATAGAAATGACAAAGGACCTCTGATTTTCCCAAGTTTTTAATACTAATAAGTGAAACTAGCATTCTAGCATTTTCCAAAATGATTGAAGGACCCCAAAGTATCCTCTCTGGCATATCACCATCAATGCAAAACTGAGAAAAGAGAATGCAGTAGCAGAGCAAGAGGTAAGTGAGCCATGTGATGCTTGGCCAAGCTAACCTAGGTTTTCAGACACACTGTCCTTCCAAGTTACTGGACCTGTTCCTATGCAAGTACCACTGCAGAGAGGAGATTGCTTCTTCTAAATTGCCTCTGCCTGTTTGGAGCTGGCCCCTGGGACCCACTACAAAAGCCATTCTAAAATCGCATCAATCTCTAATAACCTAGGGATCCAAATTTGTGCATTTCTTGCCCTTAAGTTAGGAATGTCAGTGAGAACCATAACTTCCTCTAATTTTATCACATCAGGCCACACTTCTTTCTTGGGAGTCTGGTTGTAATAAGCCAAGATTTGCAACTAAACTGGAAATCTCACACTCATGGACACACGCATGCACACACATCTGTGTCTTTCAATGTTATTTCCTTTTATTTTAATTCTCACTCTCAACTAAGAGCATTTTTGACCTGAAAACCCATTATATTTCAGTTAGAAAGTTATCTGATCTTGATCCCTCTTTTCCTCCTTCTTCTGTCTCTTCTACCCTTGATATATATGATATATATCATATATACAATAATTTTTAAATATGTTGTTGTCATTTATAAGATACTGAAATCTGTCTCCTATATCACATTTTTTCCATTATTCTCTGCTATTTTCTCACTCTTCTATGAGAACATTTTAATATATTTTTTACATCATTTATTTTATTCAAACATTTTATTGTGGATATGGTTTATTGCTTATAATTGTAAAATTTAATTTAAATTCAGTATTTGTGTTTTTTTCACATAGGCTATATTTATATGTATATTTCAGTCTTCCTCATTTCAATAAATCAATCTAGTTGCTCAGGCAAAAAAAAAGACAAAGAAACAAAAGGTCAACCTGAGATTTTCCTTTCTTTCACACCTTACAAAGGTCCACCAGCACATCTCATCAAACTCTATCTTTACTGTTTTTCCTCAATCTAATCACTTTATTTCACCTCTCTTTATAACATTATCACTTTATAGAAGATTTCAATATCACCTTATCTCTGATTCTATCAATCCTTATGTTGCATTCTTCATGGAACAAGTTAAAAGATTATTGTAAAACTCAATCACCTTAACTTTAACAAATGATATTATTATTGCTTACATCATCTGCACCTTCCTTTTTCTAAGGTATATACACTTCTACACCTGTTACTTGGAGATCCTCAGGAGAAAGAGTATACATCCTGACCTTATTTGGAGGCTTAGTAGCATTGTGACTGGTAGAGACATGAGATCTGATGTGAATGACAGTGATATGGGCCAGCTCCCAGCAGAAGTAACTTCATAGCTCTTGTTCTTCCCTTCTGCCTTGGGGTCTGGTCATTCAGTATGGGTCCCAGAATGAAATGACATGAATTAGAGCTACATGCATCCATGGATGTGTAATATGAGCAAGAAATAAATCACTGCTGTTTGTGTTAGAGTTCAGCTTCTCCAGGCTGAGACCTTCTCTACTTTCTTCACCAGAAACTACCTAATGCTTCCAGCAAAATGCAATCCATTCCTTCTTGGAGAGCCTGAAATGCCTTCTGTGATGCAGTCTTCTCTATCCCTTCTTTATTTTTCCCTTATATAGTCTGCTCCAGCCACATTGACTCCTAATGTTCTTGAACTCTTAAACTCCCTCTAGCTTTGTTTGGATAATTTGCATTTACTTTCATTTCTGTCTGCAAGGCTCTTCTTTAGATAAGCCCAAGGTTCATCCCTTTATTCTCAACTCAAATATCACCTTTCACAAAGGTCTTTCCTACCATTCTACATAATAATCAAACTGAGACAACTTTGTGTCTCATATGCTGCTTTATTTGTCTTCATATAACCTATTACATATGTCTTTCAAAACAGCAGTAGTAGAGAACATTTATTGAATAGTTAACACATGCAAGCACTGTTCTAAGTATTTTTTAGATTCATTTTATTTTGTCCTCTCAATAATACTGTGAAGAAGAAGGCACTGCTATTATGTTATTTTACAGATCAGCAAACTGAAGGACAAGAAAGTTAAGTAATTGTACCAAGTTCACAAAAGATTAAGTGAAAGAGGCTTATACAAACCTGGGCATTCTCATTTTTTTTTTAAAAAGCTCTTAGGTAGTGTGCTGAGCTAGCCTGAAGCTGTTTCAGGTATATGCGTGACTTATCCTTAAGGCTGCACAGTATTCATCTAAAAGCTGCTGCCAACTCCTTGCTGAAATCAGAAGTTGAAAGCTGGTTTGATGTAACCCTGCATTACTATTTCAGAGGTTCAGTGCCTTAGGAAAGCAAAGTTGCTGTTGGGGCCATAGCAAAACCCAGCAAAGGGAACGGACGCCCTGTTTTTTTTTTTTCTGATTTTTTTTTAATCTATTTTTTATTCTGTAATGTTTTTGGAGGATCCACATATAGATGACCTGCATTTCAGTATCTAGTTTACCACAACTTTATAGGATTATTATGTGAAAACTTCCTATCTGTGACCCACAATGTCAGAGAAGAACCTTGAACTCCACTGTCCAGGGAGAAGGAACAGCAATTCTAATGAGTTATCTCCTCTCTGATTACTGTGGCTTTGCCAGCTCTTGGCTTCTACGATTCAGAATGATTGAGGTACAAACCACAAGAAACAGGTTTTGAACATATTACCTTTATCTGTCTTATAACCATCATTCATTAGGATTTTTACGGTGAAATAAAGCTAAAATGGTGTTTATATGTTTTCTATGGCACATGCCGCTTTATTAGAAAATAGTCTACTCCTCATCCCTAAGAATTTAATTATCATTTGGTTTTTTAACTTCATTAAACATTGATTATTAGAAGCTTATATAGCTTAGATTGCACTTTTGCAGAGTTCAGTAGATTACTCCATGTTAGAACATTTCTTTGGTCAATTAATTTGGGTTCTGAGTGAGTGGTTTTGTCGATTTTACCTTTTTTTCTAAAAGCCACAGCCAGTAATCACTCAAAGTAAAATTTGGACTAAATAAAGAAGTTCTGTATAACTTAATCAGTTGTCTATCAATCATGTTAGAAGGAAAGGCACTATTTTAACTTGCAGGGGTCATTCAAAATAATTAGTAAGTACTTAAATGCACTAAAAAAAGTGTTCAATCTACATCTCTACATCTACTTATACCTTACAGTAATATTGATGGGAGAGATGATAGGAAAGAATTTTTTTTTTCTATAAGAAATGGCAAAATAGAAAAAACTAACAAATTAGCTATATGTACTGCATAATAGGAAAATTTGTGGTTTCTGTTAGATAGCATGCAGTCAAAGTTGGGGGGAGGGCTTTCTGAAAATAAAAATGTAAATTCAGCAATGGCAGGTTTGGGCCTTTGTTACCAGCCAGTTCTTCAAAGGTGCCAAAGCTGTGAGTCCAAGCAACTGGACTTTGAATCTCAAAGGCCTACAAATGCTAAGAGAAGCTTTGGTGCTTCTGGTTATATTATGCTATATGCAACACTGATGATCATTTACCCAGTTATTCTTTCACTTAACAGGTATTTCTGAAAACTTGTTATATGTCAGGTATTTTTCTGAGGTGTTTGGAATGTCAGCAAACAATACAAACCCATATTTGTGACATTCTAGTTATTGGGGAGGGCAAAAATGAGACTGACAATGAACAATAAAAATATAACAAAAATAAAATTACATAGAAGGTGGTAATTGCTGTGGAATAAAAGAACATTAAGAAGAGGAGTGTGTGGACTACTTGAAAACAAGTTTTGGTATTAAATAAGAGGTCAGGTTTGGGGTATTGGCAGTGATGTTATTATGTCCAATCTAATGAAATGAAAACAACCAATTGCAATCTACAGATTTCCAAAAACTCTAGTTTTCCTCAGAGGAGCAATATCCCATTAAGAGAAGAGGCACAGATGGTTATTATTCAGTATTTTCTCTCAGTTTTGCTTGAGAGAGATGGCATTTATTCTGTAATTTATTCTGGCTGAAAGAGAAAGATCGCATTACTTCTAAAAAGTAAATTCATAGTTACATAAATAAGATTAAAAAAAACTTATTCTTGCAAAATCCCAATAGGAGTAGAGAATATACATTAAAGAGTGTACCTTATTATGATTTTGGGTTTTTTTTTTTACTTAGTATTCAAATAACATGTTTTACTAACTTGTAACTATGAACATATCATGAGGAACATTATGTCAAAAGAACCTGCATTTTTAGTGAATATGATAATTCCACAATTTTGTATAAAATCTTGTTTTTGAATGAAAATAGTTCCAAATGAATTTATATTGATAACATGTCTTGAAGATCAGAGATATCAGTTTATATGAAAATTACTAGTTAAACTTTTTAAAGGTAAGTAATTAAAATATAAATTATAAATTATTTTTTTATACTCGCAAGATCCATCATGTACACTAAACATTAACAAAACATAGAAAATAAGTAAAACACTTTCACCACAAGATCATTGAATGAAAAAATATGTCATGCATCTTTAGTTGGAAAAATTATGCATGGCTTTTAAACTATTAAAAAGGTGATTAGTATTTATTAATAAAACTACAACTAGGTGTACATATAAACCCTTCGCTTATAATCCTTTCTGTAATGTTCATTGCCTAAAGTGAATCAAACTATATACAATCTGGGGAGAGCTTTTTAACTTCGTAATTGAAAATCATTGATTGAGCCAGGCTATTTAAGCAGATAGTGGTTTTATGAGTGCTATTTCACAATTCATTGGCACTTCACTAAAAGGAAAATTCCTCTTTACCTTTAGAAAACTTTTCCTAGCTGCAATCACCTATAATAAATATACAATTTGATTAAAAATTAATGAGAAGGTCTATTCTTCCTCTGCCAAAGTGCATAAAAATGATTGCAACTCCTAAAGGCAATTACTTTGGAGAATTATATTCTGTACTATCATATTAAGCTTGTTAACATATCTTTGAACTCCCCTTTCAAAATTACATTCAGAAAGAATTTATAATGAAAAACAAAAAAGTAAAATAGATGATAGGTGGATGATATGATAGATAATAAATGATAGGTAGATAGATTTCCACATACATGTATGCATAAATATAGTCTGCTTTATAAGAATTTACACTCTTTTTGGCCCAAATTCATCATAATAATTTACCTTAATCACTAATTAATTAGATTTAGCTTCGAATTCCTACATCTATTTCTGGTCATCAAATAAATGCAATTTTAAAAGATGAAGGTCATTATTACCACAGGTTTACCAAGCAATCATTTCTCATTTTTTCTGGTCTTCCAGGAGTGGTTCTAGGGGGACAACAGCAGCATACTTAACGTGAAAATTAAACACAAAAAAACTGTGTTTAGAGTCCCCATATATATTTGCATATGTGAAATTTTTTATGTAATTTAAGGAGGATCACCTAATATTTAAACATTATTAAGAATGTCTAAATACTTATATCATAAAAGTCACCTATAGTAAAATATAAAGTATTCTAATAAGCAATTCTGTTTATGAAGGCCTACTAATCTATTAAAAGATTGTGCTGTGTTTATTCATTTGCTCTGGAGAAACAATTTGACATGAATGGTCTGTAGAAACTCAATAAGCACTTATTATTTAATCTAGATGAGTGATTTGATATCAAGTGCCTTTGTCCTCATCAATAAATTAGGAATAATGCATAAATATTCTGACATTGCATAGTACCATTTGAGTTGAAAATTAAATTATTCATGTTACAAAAATTGGTCAACTTTGCAGTACTATAAAAAGCATTTATGCAAGCACCTTCTTTATTTGGGGAGAATATTTCTCACTAAACTAGTTATATAAGCTGGTTGTCCTTGCACATAATAATCTGATGAAAACAATAAGAACAGTGCTAACTTTTGTTTATGATTTTGCGGTGCTTTTCTGGGCAGTTTCTAAGTGTTTTATACCTGTTATTTTGTAAATTCATTGTAATAGCCTTAGGACAAGATGAGAACTCATGACCTACATCTCAAAGGAGAAAATTGAGTCATAGAGAACTGATTTCCTTAAGACCACAGTGTTGATCGGTGAGAATGGTATTTGGACTCCATCAGTGTGTCCACAGAGCTCATGTTTTTTATCTGTATGCTACTTTCAATACCACCTAGACTTCTAGTGTAGAAATGGAAAGAAAACATTGTCCTGCTTTATTTATCATGTATTATACATGTATTAGCAAGTATCAAAATATAGTTATTCACAAGCTTTTTCTTTCACACATAAATAGTTCTGCAGGAGTAGCTTAATATGATATTAGATCAGGAAAAATAGGGACTTATTTTCCTTTAACTTAAATTCCTACAAACATACTGTAGAGAAAATGGATTTGTCTTGAATTTGAGCAGTTTTTGCAAATACAAGTAAGAAATTATAGGGGAGTTATGATTATACCCAGGGTCTTCTTACTCCTTTTTACCAGGACCTCTATGATTTGGTAGCTATAAAATAATTTAAATACAAATTGAGAGATATCTTGCACCCCTACAATTCATTCTATTTTTAAAAAATGTTCAAAATAATCTGGATTGAACAGACTTGATCATCTAATTTTTTTTTTTTAATTCATGCTATTTAGCCTGTGAACACATGTGTTTTGGAACTGTTTTCCATATCCTTTGTGTTCTGGGCACTTAACATGTGACAATGAAATCAACATTCACTGAATTAATTACTTTGTTAAATGAAGTCATTGATTTTCATGATTTCTAATTTGTTAGAATGTTTTTTGACATAAATATTGTCATTGGGAGATATAAGCTAAGTTTAACATTGTTAACATATAGAGAGTGAGCTATCTTCTAATTTTGTCTTATTGTAGGTCTGAAATATGAAATCTGAAGGTAATATATAATAAATATACTAAAGAGAAATGAGACATCACAGGCACCGGATCATATAGTCATTTTATTTTATCTTTCACTTTATTTTTTTATTTATAGTGAAGAGTGAGGTAAGCCCACTGGAGGCCAGTTAATGTAGTATAAATGAATACACTGCATTCTGTGCTTTCTAATTAGCAGCCTCCAATAGTCAGAGCAGTCTTTGCAGCTTGCTCTGAATCTGAAAGTGCCAGCAGTGAACTGAAGAGTGCATGCAAAGGCATAAATGCAATGCTTCAATGCAGAGCATACAAACCTCTCCAAAACAATCTACAAAACACGGAGATGGTTGGACCCAGATGACAGAGTTCATCATGTTCACCTAAACAGTGCCCAAATTAAAGAAAAAAAGAAAAAAAACAGGAAGAGCAATAGGCTTTTAAGTATTTTATAAACTCAAGTTTTAAAAATTAAGAACCTGGCTCACAAGATGAATGTGTTGAAATAACATGCCTGGCATATGGAAGGTATTCTGAATTATGTGTTTACACACACGATAGTATGTAATAAAGGCTTGCTCATATAGTTGTGTTTGCAGGAAACCCTTTCAAGAAGGCAGACAGCTCTGAGTTTGGGAGCAGCAACAAAGGCTTTAGAATCAGCAGGAAGAAAATCAGAAAGATGGAAGGAAAATAACTGTATATTTAGATGAGAAAAGTTCAGTGTGAAAAATGCACTTGAACTGGAATTGAAACAAAAGAAATGCAAACCTCTAGAACTACAGTTTGAGATATCACCAGTGGTAAGGCAAACAAAACAAATAGCTCACCATTCTAAATTTACTAGCGGGAAAACACAAACCAGAGAACTGTACAGGATTTGTGAAGTTTCTGACTTGCATATTTGTTCTGGGGGAAAAAATTCAATTTTTGGACAAAACTAAAAAACAGAAATGCATTTTAGAAGCAGATAATAACTATATCGAGCATTTATTATGTGATATTCGCTCTCTAAATGTTTTTATGAATTAATGTAATTTTATGTTAATCAAATAAAATATGTGCTATTAGTGTTTGCATTTTACAGTTGAGGACAGTTAGGCAAGGGAATGGATGAAACTGGGGTTTGATGTAGGCACCTGGCTCTAGATCCTTCGACCCTTAGACATGCATATGGGACCAAAGTATTCTTTTTTTTTTTCAAATTAGTCTACAAATGTAGCTAAGAGAAAATCCCAATGGCTAACACACATACTTGTCCAAAAAGTAGAGTTAAAATAGAAAATGAGTAAATCTTTTGAAATATTAAAGGAGAGTAGGAGATATTTTAAGTCATTCATTACAAATATAAATTTTTAATTATATGAATAGCATGTGGTACTACCCCTGAATGATTATAAATGTAGTATAGATGTTGGTTATCTGTATATTTTCAGTATTTTAAAAAGGACAATATTATCTTGTCTTCAATTTCTATGAATAAAATATGAGTTACTTTCTTAAAGACACTTCATAAGCCCTTCAAAAAGTTCTGAACGTTTTTGTGGTATGTCGTAAAGATTCTTGACTCAGACTAAAACTTGAAAATAGCCTCAGAGCTTGAGAAATGGCTTGTTCAGCGTCTTTGCAACAGTGACTGCAAAGGAGAGATTAAGAAGTAAAAATATTTATTTTGAAAAATCAAGAGCTTGGGTAAACAAATTTCCGTTACAAAGCAAAAACTGACAAATTGAGAATCAGTTTGGATCTCAAATGATGTAACAAAAAAAGTAAAACTGACGAATTATATTCATGTACATTGAGCTTCTACTTCTAAATTATTTGAGGATATGAATAAATATCCACTTGATACACCTTCTCAGTTATTCATATGAATAAATATTTCAGGTTTATGGTTTACCCATACAGTGGATGCTCTCTCTAGTAAATTCATTTTAGAGATATTTTTTTTAAAAGGAAAAATACCACAGAGCAAGATGCCAAAACTCTTGCCTAGTGAGCTCAGTGCAATGACTTTGATAAATTGTGCCTGAATCGGTGGAAAGACATTTATAGGTTCTCTGGAACCCTAAGAGTGAACAGCATTACAATAAGCAGTGAAAGGTGCTAAATCAACACAAGTGGTATGATTTCTGGGATTGTTTTAATAGAAAAAGCCTCTAAACAACTAAATCAATGCCTCATTTAGTCTTTCTTCCTCAGCCACTGTTTGCCATGTTAATTCCCTTCCTAGTTCAATCCTCATTCCATACTCCTGCTGCTTATTCTTTTGTTCTCTAATGTAGTTCATTCTTCAAATTTTAAAGAACTCTCTACAAAGAATTCCCAAGTATTTCCAGGGAACCAGATTTTTCTATTTAGTCTGAATTACATTTATTAATGTAGTAATCATTCTGCTTACTCCATAGGCTGCCTCTGTTTCTGCCTGATCCCCTCACTAAGAAACAAAATTAAAAAGTATTGAATGGCAAAGAGAATGGGTAAGAAAGATATTGATATAAAAATTAGAAAGTAGCCACTTCCCAACTCTAGGATCCTGGTTCACCTCATAAAATAGAAGTTTTCATAGCTGCAAAAATAAAAAACAAAACACATGCACACACACACACCCAAACACACACATAAAGAAAAACAAACAAAAATGGATTTCTACTAATCGCCTATGCTCAGTCAGAAAATGTAGAAATGTAAAAAATATCAAGATAAAATAGGGCAGAAATTACATATGCTATTTTTTATAGTTGTCTATGTCTTAGAGGATATAACTTGACAAAGAAAGGGCCACATCGATAACTAATAACTTAGTGGCAAAAAGGGCGCTTGGATGGACAATTTAATAATTGAAGAAATAAAAAAAAATGCCTTCTTACCCCTCCTTAAATACATTTTTCCACAATTTGTTTTTTACTTTTGGAACATGACATCTACTTTTTTGAGTATGTCTAAATGATCCTTGTGCAAAAAGAAGTCTCCCAACTTGATTGAGGTAAATTCAGGGCGGTCAGGATGTAATCATCTTTTCCGATTACACCTGAATTATACCTTGTTAACATAACATAAATTCAGCTAATTTTGTCCATCTAGTAGTCATATTTATATAAAGATCAAAATAATATTGAATTCCGTCAAAATAGTCCTTTATTGTTTTATAGTCATAAGGATTATTGATTTTTCCTCATTCGCCTTTTTTAAACAAAAATTTTTCTATCCTGATTGCTAATTTTCAGTATACAATGAAAAAAATGAAAACTCAGTAGAGGGCCATTAATTGTAGTAAGTGGAAGTTTCATTACATCGGGCAAGAATGAATTTATACCCATCCATCTCTTTATAACTATTATTATCTTGATTCACTAATCCAGACCTCTTTATGAACACCATGATCAACTGTCTTTTTTACATAGATAGCTCTTAAGTACATAAAAATTAATGCCTCTTCACTCATCTTTATCTTCCACTTTTAATCTTATAGAGGGACTCCCTACTGACCCAATTGCCCAAGTGCCATTTGATTCACACCCTTACCCTCACACCCCACTTCTAATCAGTCGTCTTGTCTTTAAAAATGTACTCTAAAATGCCTCACATGTCCTTTTCTCCATTTCATTTCTTCTGTTAAGTTTAGATCTGGCTGCCACTTTGCCCATTATGATATCCCTGAATCAAATTAACTTTGTATATCTTTCAGGCAATATCATATTTGATTTAACAATAGCTTTTGTCACACTGAATCAGTTTCTCTAACTTGAAATACTTTTCTGGGATGTCATACACTCTGGGTTTTCTTCCTTTCTCAATGATCTCTAGTTATTGATGGCTTCTACCTTTGCTCCCAGTTCATTGGCATGTAACAGTGTTTAATGTTTGAGGCTTTTTTATACACTCATTTTTTTTTTTTTTTGCTAATGTCATCAAACTTAATGGTTTTAAACATCATCTTAATGCCAACTCCATTTATAATGCTACTCTTGACTGTGCCTTTAAACACTATATGGTGTGCCAACTGAACTTCTCTGCCTAGGTGTCTAGGACACATCACAGATCATGCCCCAAATCGGATTTCTCAATCCAGCCACCTCCCCACAAAATTCTTTCACAGTCTTCTATATCTGTCATTGGATCATAGTCTCTTACTACGTTTCTTTCATACAACATATCTAGTCCATCAGCAAATGCTACTGCCTTCGAGACATACCCAGTGGCTGACCACTTCTCCCCATTTGTTTTAACTGACTTTATTGTAATTATCTCTTAAGCGATCACCTTAATTTTATGCTGTCCCACATAGTCTGTACTCAATACAGCAGCCAAAGAAATCATATTAAAATATATTAGATCATGTCACTCCCTTGCTCAAAACCTGCCAATAGCTTCCTATCTCATTTATGGCCAAAGTCAAAAACATCACAATGAGGTACATGCCTGTAAGAAACCTGGCCCATCATATCATTCTGACTTCATCTCTTCTTCTCATTCTCTTTGTTTTAGAGATGATGACCTCACAGATTTCCCTCCGACAATATACCAAGTACTCACATTACAGCATTTGCACTTATGGCTTTATTTTTTGGTCTGGAACTCTTTTCTCCCACCTCTTTTAAATCTATTTATACTTAGCAATCAGCAGAGTGCTAATAAATATTTCATGACCAGATATGTGTATGACTTTATATAAGTATACATGTTTATTATAAATTTTACTGATATAAAATATATGTAATACCCAATTTATAACAATTTTATAAAATATACATTATTCTTTATTGTAAAGTACACAGTTTATTGATTCTTACAGAATGCTTAAATTGATTTTTGCCAAGCTCTTGCATTCATGCACAACCTATTGTTCCAATCCAATGAATATTGATAAAAAAATTCTACCACAAATAAATACTTTATTGCTATCTGACTCAACAAAGAAGTTTCTCAGGTACTGATGAATGAATTTAGTTCTCACTTGAGTGTTTCTTAATATTTTTGTTTACATTAAGATATAAATAAAAGAGTTTGTATGAACTTCACTTTGTTATCAGCTATGTAAACCACTTTTTTTTCTAAGTTTTATAATAGTTTTAATTAGTTTAAAAAATATTCTTTTACTATTTGTGTTACTCACAATGTAATGGCTGCACATTTGAGATTAATGTGCTTTATTTATGTTTTTATCCTCTACTTACTCAAGTCTAGACAATGACTAAATTAGTCAATTAAGCTTTGATTTAGTATTATTTGCTGATTTCCTTGTTGAATATACCTCCACTGCCAATGACTTCAAGTCACCAAGATAATATCACTGAACATGGAGTTGGGAAAGGATGAGCAGCAGCATATCATTCTATAGTATTTCTACCTTATGGATAAAATAGACATAAATAAAACCAGAACATAAATAATAGTAAAATATAATGATTCAATTAACAAGTAATGTATTTCAATATTATTTTTAATATGATTTTGAATTATAAATTTATATAATTTAATGTTTAGCAGTGGCCATATTTATAAGCCAACTGTCCAAATTCTTGTAATTTTAACAATCAACTCTTGTGAATTGTACTAGCTAACTCCAACACACCATTATTAGAGGCCCAGTTAAAACTGTAAGCCCAAACTAAATGCTTCATTTATCTCCCTAGAAATTAACACCATATACTCTGCTTTGTATAATATAAATAATTATAGTGTTTTCTTTTTTCATTTTTTTCTCATCTGCCCTCTCTTGAATGTAAGCTTTATCAGAGCAGTGACTCTGTGTTTCCCTAACACAGTTCCTTGATTCTAGCAGGCACTCTAGAACTACTAATTAAGGAAACTAATGACTCTTTATAGTTCATAGGGTAAAGAATTCAAAGCCACTTTTCATAATCATAAGTTTGTATAGTCTCTATCCTTATCCTCAGGCTGCTCACACAATGTTTACTTTTTTTCTTGATATTGTGTTCTTTCACATATTTTTTCATATCTTGTGATTATTTTCTTAAGATGTCACAGTCCTTTTTCAGTTTAAACTAACATGATTTTACTTTAAAATTTTCACTAATACAAGCTTAAAGAATAAGCTTATATAATCAATGTATTCTTTTTTTTTAATGCAATTTGTTTTCCCTTAGTGTCAGAGTCTGAATCCCCCCACCTCAATTCACATGTTGAAATCCTCACCCCCAGCACCTCAGAAGGTGACCTTACTTGGCAATAAGGTCTTTACAGAGGCAATCAAGTTAAAGCTAAGTGATATTGTGGGTCAAAGACAATATGACTTGAGTCCTTATTAAAAGGGGAAATTTGAACAAAAAGATGCTCACTCAAGGAAGATGATTTGAAGAAACAGCGATAATGCTATCGAACATGAGAATGGCCATCTACAAGCCAAAGAGAGAGGCCTGGAAGTCATCCATCTCTCATAGCCATCAGAAGGAACAGACCCTGTTAATGCCTTGTTCTTAGACTGAGCTTCCAGACTCTGAGACAATAAATTTTTGTTTTTAAGCTACCCAGTTTGTGGTACTTGTTAGAACAGCCCCACAAAGTGAATACATTTAATATCCAAAAGAAATAAATTATTAACTTTATTTGTTTTATGTTTATTCTAATTTTATTCTAAACCCAAAACTTGATGCTATGGCACATTTCTATGGGTTTTGTGACATTCCATTCATTTAGCAAATATTTATTGAGGACAAATGTGGGTTGGAGATTATTTTAGGTAAGGAGGAACAACAGTGAAAACACAGCAAATAAAAAGTTTTGACCTTGTGATGCTTTCATTCTGGTAGGAAAGGACAAATAGTTATCAAAATTAATAAGTAAATTAATGTAATAACGATAAGTAAGTTAATGCGATGGCGATATAAAACACCAGAGAGTTAAATTGAGAGAAGGAAATGAAGTCTTTGGGAAGGGTAGAAATAGTACACTGTGTCCAGTTTTCTGATGTCAAGATGATAAGAGACATTATCCAATGGATTCGACAACAGAACTATTGAAAGTGAGGTCATGTGAGCATTTTCAGTGTAGTATACAGCTTCACTCAAGGCTGGAGGGGCTTGAACTGAAAATTAGGGGAGACAAGGTGAGACTATTGTGTGGTAGACACAGATACATCTCCCTGAACCCCTTTTAAGGATGGACTAACACCAAGTAAAAAGAATGCATGCAAATTCCAGATGTCACTCCCAGATGTCAGCTCCTTCAAGATCAATCTTGAGTTCTGATCTTGCTGAAATCACATCATTTTCTGGATAACACTGATCCAGTGACTGAGTGTAGTGGTATATGTGAACTATGGCTATTTTGGCCCAAGGCTGAATGCTCAGACAGGCAACAAAACCCAGCTTCATTAACCTAAAGTTAGTTAGTTCTGCATCCCAGACTGCTAGCTTTCTCTATTCATTTTTACCCCGCAACAGTTGACCCCTAATGAATATTCTGTACCTAAATCTCTATTTTAGTGACTGCTTCATACCATATATAGACAGTTTTTTTCCAGAGATTTGAGTGCAAGAGTTGCAGAACTTTAGACTGTTTACTTTTCAGTTTTTTAGATGACAGATATTTTAGCATGTGTTACGCAAATATTACAGAAATGTTTATTTTAGTCACAATACATATAGGCAGAGCTCTAAGAATCTCTGTGACTATTAGCTTTCACTAATCTACCAGTTTATTTTCTAATGTTATGCTCACTGGAATAACAAAGTCAAAGTTAATATTTGGCTGAAATTTTCTATTTTCTATTTGATGATTCACATTTCTACGCAATAAATGCAAGATAATAACTTTTGAAATTTTTTCTAGCATGGATTAAATTCTCAATAAATCTGCTTTATTTTTTTTGTCTTTTAGAAAAATGAATTATATTTATCCTTACATTTTACAATATAATAACTTGCATGATTGTCAGATATCTGTTAAAGAATAGAGAAAACCCACATTTCTGTTCCTCAATTTAAATAGCAAAAGTTAAAATTGGATGCTATTTAATATTCTTTTTACTTTTTTAAATTTTTTATTTAATTATTTTTAAATTTTTATTTTATTATTAGTTTCAAGTGCACAATACGTTGGTTAGACATTTACATAGTTTATAAAATGAGTCATTAATGCTAACTACACTCATGTCATGCTCCCCATCCCCATGAACAACTATCGACTACTAATTTGTACTTCATTAACCCTTCATCCCTTTCTCCCTGGCCCCCAACTCCTCCCACTCTGGGTATCACCACAATGTCCTCTATATTGTAAATCTTTGTTTTGATTAGTTTTTTCCTTTTACTCCTTAGATTCTACATGTAAGTGAAATTATATGGTATTTATTTTTCTCTGACTTATTTCGCTCAGCATAATACCCTTTAGGTCCAACCATGTTGTTACAAATGGTAGAATTTCATTTTTTTAATGGCTGAGTAATATGCCATTGTATATATATGAACCATAACTTCTTTATCCAATCATATGTTGTTGGTCATTAGGTTGCTTCCTTATCTTGGCTATTGCAAATTATGCTGCTATGAACACAGGAATGCATAGATCTTTATGGATTATTGTTGTAGTTTTTTTTTTTGGATAAATACCAAGAAATACAATTGCTAGGTCAAAATATATATCCATTTTTAATTTTTTGAGGTACCACCATACTGTTTTCCATAGTGGCTGTACCAGTTTTCAATCCCACCAATAGTGTATGTAGTAGGTTCCCTTTCTTCACATCCTAACTGATACTTGTTCTTTGATTTATTCATGATAGCCATTTTGACAGGTGTAAAGTGAAGTCTCATTTTTAATTTGCATTTTTCTGATGATTAGTGACCTTGAGCATCTTTTCATATGTCTAGTTGCCATCTGTATTTCTTCCTTGGAGAAATATCTGTTTAGGTCTTCTCCCCATTTTGTAACTAGATTGCTTTTTTTGTTGTTGAGTTGTATGAGTTCTTCATATTTTTGGATATTAACCTCTTACTAGATGTATCATAAACAAATATCTTCTCCTAGTCAGTCAGTTTTCTTTTCATTTTCTTGATGGTTTTCTTTTCTGTACAAAAACTTTTTAATTTTACGTAGCCACAATTATTTATTTTTCTTTTGTTTTCTTTGCCGAGGAGATATATCTGTAAAGAAATTACTGTTAGCAATATCAGAGAGCTTACTGCCTATGTTTTCTTCTAGAAGTTTTATATTTTTTAAACACAATTCCCTTTTTTGAGCAACATGTTAAATTATTCAGTATTCTCAGTAATTAACAGAATGGCAAATTTCTCAGTTTTCAATCATTTCTTTCCTTTTCATTGTTGCAGTTTAACACATCAGCATCATATTATTTCATAATTAAAAATATCAATAAAATTGTTTAGCCTGATAGAATAAGACTAGTCTTTAATACATACTCATTAGCTATTTTTTACTTTTTAGAAATCTTTTCCCAAACAAATATTTTTATACTGATTAAAAGCTCCACAATCCACCCCTTGTACGAGTGATCATTCCAGATTCATCTTTCAAGTATTAGGGGCTTTCCATTTACTTTTATTTTTTTATTTATCAAAGGACCAAAAACTCTGTTCACATACTGATGGATTCAGCTCCTATGCCTCAAGTTTTCAGTTAATAATGAATTACATGCCAAAACAATAGCATGTTGCATTTATATAACATAATAAGCCCTCACATGTTTTATGAATATCATTTAAATTAGAATATAATTCCCTTCTATATTTTACATTCTGTTATTAACATTTAGTTGATAGATAAATAGGCTAGTAGACTATTAAATAACTTACTGCATCAGTTCCACCTAGCAGGTGGTAAGAATATACCCAAGATACTATTATTTCTCACTTGGACCATTCAAGAGTACAATTAAATAAAGCTTTATCACATGAGGAAAACTCTTTTTTATAAATGAGAATTTTTTTTTTATAAAACTTTCATGTTTCTTTGACGTATTTAATATTCCTGTTATTTTCTGTGACCTGCATCTGTGCTTGTAAGAAGTATTCATAATTTATTTTCCCTTCACATGATCTCACTATACTACCTTCCAATGATAATGGGTATTAGTTATCTACCTACAAGTACCAATAATTTTATCTATAAGTTAATGACAATCAGATATCTACAACTGAAATATTTATTGGTCAAAGCAACGCAGTATATTAGTATCTTTTCCCCCAAAATTTTGTCAAACATGGTTATCTCTTATCATTTTTAAATTTACCAGAAAAATAAAAGAAGTGTATGGTTAAATGATTAATTTTGTTGCTTTCATATTAGACTTATACTTAAAAGATCAAAGGCAGTAAGAATGAACCAGCAGTCTTGAAAGCCTAGGAAATACTTTACTAAATTTTTCGATTATGTTTGTAATTTTCTTGTGTTGCACCTTCAATATACTACAGCCATCCTAATTACATTATAATTCTTATTCTCAAAAATGTAATAGCCACTTGAATTTTCCATAAGTGCCTTAGAGATTCAATGCTAAATTACGTACTAAAGGAAATACAACATATACATATACATAGAAGGTAATTTTAGGAAATGGATAAATATGAGTTTGCTTCACTACTGTATACCTGTTATATCGGACATACATAACATGTATATAATATATATGCATACATACACATTCATGTATATAACATGCATATCATGATAAACAGCTTATTGAAAATAATGATATATTTTTCAACTTTTAGAATATGATATAATGCATTATAGAATAAAATCACATTCTAAAAGAAATAAAACTTTCTTTTAAAAATCAAGAAAGTGTATAAAATAATAAATAAATTGATATTACAGGAGAAATTGTCAGTTTTTAGTTACTCATGGGTCTGTGTTTTCAACTATACCGTTACTAATTGAACTAGACAGTTATTGGTATATGTATATTTTTATAAAGCAATATTTTAGTATTTTTTAATTATATGGCTTTAAATATAGTTGTCTCAGCAATTACTCCAAATGTTTTGTAGAGTTATACTAAGTACCCTTGTTTAAATAGCAACAGCAGCCAAGAAAAAAATCTACTTAAAGTATTTTACCTTTTAAGATTCATCCATTTTACCATAATACAAACACAAAAAAATAAAGAGAAAAAATAAACTGCAGAAAAAATGAGAATACTGGAAAAGTATGCCAAAGTTTTAAAATGACTTAATACAGCTACCTGATAAAGTTAATATTTCTTATGTGCATATGCATTTTGAGCCCATCAATTTTTCAGAAACAAGAGCAAGCAATTTCAGGAAAGTCATATTTAGCTACTTCTAGAGCTCTAGAAAATTTTTTTATTATTATTTCATTACTTTTTTTTTAAAAAAAATATTTCTATTTAGAGTATTTCTGCAAACATTCAATATCTAATAATAATACATTCAATGTTTTAAAAATTTGAAATTATATTTTAAATATTCCTGATCAAAAAGATCTGTAAATATTATAGTCAATTTTGTTACTCTCTATAGAGTGCAAATTTCCAGATGATAGGAATTTTAATAAATTCATTATTTACAGAAGTTATATGCCATTTGTTCATTGCACATCAATTATATGGAGGCCAGTTTCATTTTTCCTCTTTTTTTGTCCTCAAAATACTATGTTTACCTGCACTCAGAGAACATATTTACATGCACCATAGCTGAAATATTTGAGATAGTGTGTTTCTGTATTTGTATGTATATATGTAGTCGAGCTATGAAGAGAAGGGTGAGTGACTGGGGGGTGGTGGGATCGGAGATTGGGGGCGGGAGAGAGAGAGAGAAAGAAGAGAGGAGGAGAGGAGGGGAGAGGAGAGAGAGAAAAATATTTATATTGATTTAATGGTGTTAAGAGTAGATCTATAAAGTCAATTATTTATTCCCTATAAGGAACAAATGTGGGTATATGTCTATATGTCTGTACATATGCATGTATATATGTATATACACATGTATATTTATATGTGTATGCCAAATTTTAATGCCATTTCTGTGTGGGAAACTATCTAAAACCCAGAGCTTTCAAAATGACAGTGATTTTGGGAGTCAAGAATTTGGGCAATTTTTTGATCCATGTACCACTGGCTCAGTTACTTGATAGCATTCATCCGACACCTGGATTCATGTGGCGGTTCAAAGATGAGTACACTCATACCCCTAATGCTTCAGTGGGAAAAGTTGGGAGACTGGGTTCAGAGGAGTCTCTTGCCCTTGCATCTCCGGGCCTCTCTATGTGGTCTCTCCAGGAGCATAGCTTGACTGGTTGCATGACAGTCACGGTTCATATAGACCAAGATAGAAGCTTTCAGTCCTCTTAAGTCAGGGCAGAAACTACTATATCACTTCCACTGTATGGAATTGGTCAAAGCAATCATAGGCCAGTTCAGATTATTGGTATTGGTGTTTAATTTTCTGGGGAAAGCAGCTAAGGGCCAAGATGTGCCTTGTACAGGTTCACAAAATACTGAAACCTCATCTTTTAGAGTCGGATCTTTCAATCACCCAGAATTATCTACTGTCTTTATGACATCTCCCTAGTTATAATCAGAATTTTGATTCCAATGCTGTTAGAACCTAACCTGACCAAGGAAGAAATTACTTCTGAGCTGCAGACATCCTTTTAAAATCTATTTCACTTTGATTTGAAATGTTTTCCCCAATTTACTCACAATAATCAGAAACTCAGAGGGTAGTTACTGTGACAGCAGACTCTGAATTCTAATTGTATGAGTGAAATACTGTCTCTATCATACCTATCTGTTCTTGAACAATTTTTTTTAACCCTTCTGTTCTTGCAGTCTGTTTTTTATATTAAAAAGTGGAGGATAATATTAATACTTCTATAGGCAGTTGATGTCAGGATTTGGTATGATGATCAACATAAAGCATTCTTCATAATACTTATTAACTTTAAGGAGTTCTATTGTTATCACCATCACCACCATGGGAATTTACTCTCAAATAAGTCTTTTTTGAAGTTTATTGATTATATTCCTTTGTAAGTGTACATTTATTTTTTGCTGAACAGAGTAGTTAGACTGAAAGGCCAAAACTCTATAGAATATTTGGCCTTCACAAATTCCTTGTTATTCCTATGGCTTTATTAGTATGGTTATTAAATATATTAACTAGGAAGATCTTTTGAAATTATAGTTAACATTAAAACACTTATAACAAAAATAATAATAAATAAAAATGCAAAAAATACAAAAATAAGACATGTGTTTTAATATGTCTGATTTATGCCCCAGATCTATAGGTAATTCCTACTTTTATGATAATATTTCTCTCTCTGTTGCTCACTGCTTTGCTGGCTCATTCACTTTCCCTGTCATTTTCTTTCAAAAGCTCTCATTTAACACCCACGATGTTCTATGGCTTAAGTACTTGAGCTAATGCTACAGTGGCATTAAAATTTTAATGTCAGGAAGTCCTAGGTTACATTTTGAAGTTTGCAAATTTCTGGTTTAGAGAGAATTACTTAAACTTTGAGCTCGCTCTCTCTCTCTCTCTCTCTCTCTCTCTCTCTCGGGGTATCTGGGGGAAAATAAGTGAGATATCTACCTGAAAAGAGTGCCCATACTTGAAACATGTGAATCCCTTTTCTCTTCAGTGGAAATAAAATGCTTCACCATCAATTTTAATGGTAAAAAGATAAATTTTAAAGAAGTAAAAACTGAATGTTCCTATTAAAGCATAAAAATGTCTTCCTACATGAGTTTATCACTGTTAATTCAATGAGTCATAGCTTGAAGCTAAATATGTTCTTTTTTATTTTTAAATTTTGATATGCCAATATCATATAATATCTTCTATGATTTTCCTTAAACTAAAATAATATTACAGCAAAAATTTTTTAAACTTTGAAGTTTATTTTATTACTCACTGGAATTTTAGAGTTACAAATGCATTAAATGTAACTGTGAAGAGAACATTGGATATATTCAACCACAACTGGGAATGACTAACAAGTAGTGAAGTCTAGTCAATCTTGACTTTCCACAAGGACAACGACAGAGCTATTCTAAACTTCAGCCATTGAGGAATAAAACATAGAAATATTTAAAGAGTATTTTAATGATCATTGAGTACCTAATCTCTACTATTCTCCTACGATAATTTTCAAACTGGTCTATACAGCCATGCACATTGTAGACCCCCCATTTATGTCAGATCCCCTTTCCATGGATACTCTGGAATGGATACTCCCATAAAGTACTCTGTCGTATTTGTCCATTTTGATGACTATGACCTCTGAAGTCTGGGTTTTGGTCATCATTTAAGAAATTACATTTTTGTATTACTTAAGTTTCCAGATTTGTGTATCTGTTTCTCTATTAATAAATACTCTAATCATAGCACTCTAATGTATTAAGCTCTGCGTTCTATATCAGAAACATTCAGCATATCAAGAACTAATGATGAAGAAAAGAGACCTCTGAAACTGTGTTGCTAATAGATACATGTAGATTTAATGTCTAAATGTTTTTACTTTAAAGTAGATGAGAATTTATACAAACCACACTACCTTTCCAAAGTTAGTAGGGAAAATTCAGAATGTGTATTGAATAGATATAACATATATTATACTAAATGCTAAAACATATAGCAATTGAATAGCTAACATAAAGAACTCCCAGGTACCTAGCTTACCACAATCAGGCAGTTGAAATAATCATTTCTGCCAAGAGATTAACTGCCATCATGAAGAAAATGGTTACTAAAACTTCTGACCATTTCTAATTATCTCAGCATTCATATTATTTTTAATAAATAGATCTTCCATTGAAATCTGAGCACCTTTAGGCTAGGTATCATATGCTGTAGGTGGATATCTCAAATTTGGCCATTCATGAGAATCAGGAAAAGAGCTTGTCACAAATACTGATGAATAGGGGCACTCCCCCAGATTTTGATACAGGAGCTCTAACATGATTTCCTTGAAGTTACAGAATAATTGACATTCCACATTATTTTGTTATTAAGTGGCCCTATGCCCCATTAGAGAAACACTGAAATTCCAGCACATTTTGATAGACATTACATAATGACATAACAGACTTTGAATAAATGAACCATTGAGCAAATAAAGAAGCAAAACAAGCAGTTGAGCCCAAGTGTATATTTATAGTTTAGCTACAGAACGAAACAGCAGTTTCTCTTATAAATGCATAGGTGTACATTAGAGGTTTCTGTAGGCATTTAAATGTGTATGCTTCTTTATTTGTTCTATTTTTTTTAGAGATTTTATTTTGCAGTCTTCTGTGGTATTATCTAATAAACAAATTTGTGCATTTTAATCTTAAATATTTTTATGGGGTAAAAATGCAAGAAAACATTTTGGAGGATCTATTGCAGTATTAAATCTTATCATTCAGGGAAAATAAACATATAGAAGGCCATTGAGTAGGATTCAACAAGCAACGTTTATCACCATGGATGAGTTTTCAATGTTATAAACTTGTATTCAGCAGAGAGTAATTCCCAGTAACAAGCCTCTACATATCAAGGTGATTGGGAAGCAGTAGTCAAAAGGCAATTTGCAAGCAGTGTGGCACCTACAATTGTTTACCAGGAATGTAATAAGAAACAAAGCAAAATAATACAAAAGTAATCACATCCTGTTGATTCAACTCAGCATCCCAGGTGAATAAAATGCAACAATTCCGTTAGAAGTTTTGAACTAAACATTGCTAGTGAAGTGTATCCTACAAACATTCAGAATATGTCATCATTATCAGTTATCTAACATACATTGTAAATAGAAGAGTTTTCTTTATTTTCAAACAAATAAAAATGTAATAATTTATGGTAATTCATTTACTGCTCTATCTTTTTTTTAACAAATTTATTTAAGGAAAAGCCCATAGGTTTATTTGAAAAACAAAAGTAAGATGTATTACAACACTGTGTACACGTACACATGGCAGAAAAACCCAACAAACAAGCAAACAAACAAAACATTTCTTACTTGGACTATGTAGATATAGTTTAGCCTAGTACATGAGTTTAGGCTTCACAGGTTTGAAAAATGTATAGTAACATTGCATTTTTTGTTGTTGTCTGTGTCTGTATTTCCATACACGTATGCATTTGTTGGCATGATAAGATGGAGCTAAAAAGTTTTTAAAAAGATATAAATACATACTGATAAAACTTTGTCTTTCTAACTGTGGCTTTTCAAAATATGGTCTTGACCCTCCTGCACTGGAATCACCTATGGTAGTTATAAATTTACGGGGAAGTCATAAAGAGCTCATGAATACACGTTAATCCTTGTGCTGGAGCTGAGCAAAAAATCTCTTGCCCCTTTCCTGTCCTTGGAATATACTTTATGCCCATTTTCAACATATCCGTTCTTTTCAATTTTATCTATAAAGTCAATGAAATACCAGTCAAAACCTCAGAAAGTTATTATATGGATATCGACAAACCAATTCTAAACTTTATATAGAAGCAAAAGACACAGAATAACCAACATAACGTGGAAGACAGATGCTACCCAACATCTAGACTTACTTTAAGGCTATGCTAATCAAGACAGTGTCATATGGATGAAATGATAAGTAATTCTATCATTTCTGTTAATAGAACAGAGATCCTAGAAATATACATTCATATATATTGTCAACTGACCTTTGACAAAGGAGCAAACATAATGCAATGGAGAAAAGATAGTATTTTCAACAAATGATGTTGCAACGATTGGACTTCTGCTTACAAATAAGTTACATAGATATTACAACCTTAATAAAAGTAACTCAAAATAAATTATGGATCAAACTATAAAGTAAAAAGATACAAAATTCCTGAAAAGATGATTTAGAGAAAAATCTAAATGACATTAAAAATTGCAATCACTTTTTAGATACAACACAAAAATAATAATCCATGAAAGTAATAATTAATAAGCTGGATTTTAAAACACTTAAACAGATCTTCACTGTAAAAGACACTTTGAAGAGAATAAGACAAGTCATAGCCTTGGAAAATATATTTGTAAAAACATATCTGATAAAAGACTTATCTAAAATATATCATAAACTCAGCACACAATACTAAGAAAAAAGATAACCCAATTAAAAAATAGGGAGAAGTTTGAATAGGCATCTCACCAAAAGAAGACACACAGATGGCAAATAAGCATATGAAAAGATGTTCAACATTATGTTCCGTTAGGGAAATGCAAATTAAAACAACAATGAAATACCACTACACACCTAGCATAATGGCCAGAATCTGAAACACGAACAACCCAAATGTTAGTGAAGATGTGGAGCATCGGGATCTCTTATCTATTGCAGGGGGGCATACCAAATGGTACGACCATTTTGGAAGATAGGTAAGAAGACTTTTCACAAAACTAAACTGACTCTTACCAGAAGATCCAGCAATCATACTCTTTGATATTTACTCAAAGGTGTTGAAAACTGATGTCCACACAAAATCCTGAACACAGATGTTTATATCAATTTTATCTGTAATCACCAAAACTTAGAAGCAATCGGAATGTCCTTCAGTAGGTGAATATATGAACCAACTGTATTAAATTCAGACTATGAATATTATTCAGCACTAAAAAGAAATGAATTATCAAGCCATGACAAAACATTGAGGATACGTAAATGCCTTTTGCTAAGTGGAGAAGCCAATCTGAAAAGACCACACACTGTACAATTTCAATTATGTGACATTTTGGAAAAGGCAAAACTATGGAGATAGTAAAAAGATCAGTGGTTGCCATGGGTTGAGGTGGGGGGAGAGATGAACAGGTGGAGCAGAGTGAATTTTTAGGGCGGTTAAACTATTCTATGTGATACTGTAATGGTGGATGCATGTTATCATACATCTGTTCAAACACAAAGAATGTGCAACACCAAGAGTGAATTCTAATGTAAAATATAAACTTTGGTTAAAAAAGATATGTCAGAGTAGGTCCATCCATTGTAACACATAAACTATTCTGGTACAGGTTGTTGATGGTTGGAGAGGCTGTATGTGTGTAGGGAGAAAGGGATACCTGGTAATTCATACTTTATTTCCAGTTTTGCTGTGGACCTAAAACTGCTCTAAAATATTATCTATTTAAAGTAATAAAAATTAGTGTGCATCAATTATATTCTAGGCCACTCTGCTTACATGCCTCTGGGCTACATGTTAGGAGAAGCCTTGTATACAGACATCACGTTGCTCTGCCAATTTGACTGTTACACTCCCAGTTACCTACGTGCTAACAGGGGAAGCCATAGCTAGGTACAAGCCACTGGGTTATTCTCAAGAGAATTGTGAGTTTGAGCAGATCCTTAGACAATCATTTCTGAGAAGTGAATGTCAATTCTGGATTTGCTCTTTTCTTTCCATTTGCAGATTTGGCTAACTTGTTTTTTTCCCATTTTGTGTCAGAAGCAGCTGTATTATATTAAAAAAATAATAAAACAAAGATAATGGAAATGTAATGGAATAAAAGAAGATCACAGCACATAAAACAGGAAGTTATGCTTATTTTGCTTTTTCTTCTTAAATGAATAATATCCAAATTGTATAGAAGAGATTATCATTCACTTTGTAATGGTAGATTTTACAATTATATATTTATATTCTTCAAAATATCATTTTAGTGATTTTATTGTAAAGTATTATCCTGTACAATAATCTTATGCTTCTTCACATTGTAGCCAAGCTACATTTGGAATATATTCTTTTTAGAATAACATCTTTATTTTGCTTCAAATATTTGGAAGTATATATATATTTCTTTCACAAAATTTTTTTTGCAAATCCTTAGCTCGTTCATTTCTGCATCAAATTAATGCCTTCTTATATAATTATCATATGTGATAAAATATTGTTCTTTTTAATAAGGATGCTCGGGGCTTTTTTATATGCGTGAATTAGATGAATCATTTATTATCGTATTATTATAATTTCCTCTGATAAGAATAAATTTCATTTCTATTTAGCTTCAGGAAAGTTTTCCTGAACTCCTCAATTATATATTCACAAATTTTGAAAGTTGTGGGATCATTTTTCCTGGTGCCTGAGGCTCTCTTCTCAAAGTCATTACACATCCAATCAATTCAATTTTTAAAATAAAGTGTGGTTCGGCGTTCTACATTTAGAAGAACTGATTGGTTATTTCATTCCATTTTTAAAAGACTATTTTTTAACTTTAATATACAATCCTATGTTCTCTCATTATATCATGATATTGCCTGCAAATATGTTTGTTAAACTCTATAGTTAGCAAATATAATAAATGGCATCATGCTATAATGGCACTGCTAATTAATCAAGTGTGTGTTTGATTGAAGCCATTGGTGTCTTTCTCAAAAGTGGCACAATCCAAATATTTTTAACAAAAGTAAAAAGGGTGGTTGTTAAATAAGTTGGCTGATGTTTGGAGCGACAAGTGTATTAATGTCTACATTCATATAAAATACATGCATACATATATATTTATGTACTTATAATGTGGCTCATCTTCATAAGAAAATTTTTTAATTACATGACATAGTTAATCTTCAACCCTCTGAAAAATATGTTTCAGTTTTAAATTTTAAGGCTCTGTTAACAAACCCATATAATGTGTGTGTAACTATAAATAATTACAAATGGATATATAATATTTTTTATCTCTATTGGATCCAAGTATTAACTCATGAAAAATCCAAGTAAGTAAGTGTCTCCTTTGGCACCGTAAAATAAAGAATTTGACTTTTACATGCGATTTTTAGAATCAATCTCATCACTTTCTTTATTTTGCTTATGTACTCAGATTCACTTATTATTGTAGCACTTATTTCCTGGCAAAAATAGTGAATTTCTTAGTCTTGATAAATATTAAAATGCTTCCCACCTATAATATTTGTTCAAGGGTTCACACTCCTCCAATGTTTTCAATCATCATATTTTGACAATGCTGTCAAGCAACTATGTAGATTGTTCTGTAGAAAGGAATATTAATCTCTGCTCTAATCATCCCAGCTGACACTACCAAGAGGACATATTGTAGAACATTGAACCCACCAGCAGAAGGACCAAGCTCTGGCTACAAGCCTGTCCTCTCGGAGCTGTCCACCCCAGGAGACATGGAGATGGGTATCTTAATTTGCCACTAACAGAACAGTTTAGGACATGTGGTTGTAATAAACATTTCAATGAGACAGTTTTAATAACATTGTTAAGGAAACATGTGCCTCAGAAGCCTTTCATTTAAAGTATTTTATTTAAAAATACACTCCTTAAAACAGAAGAAAAAAAGGAAAATTTTACGTTCTCGTTTAATGTGAAATCCATATGGTTTTTATTTATTTATTTATTTATTTATATTCCAGGAGTTATCAGAACTGCCTTACATAATATGGACAGAGAAGCCAGAGAACACTACTCTGTGGTCATTCAGGCCAAAGACATGGCTGGGCAAGTTGGAGGGCTTTCAGGATCGACGACAGTCAACATCACGCTGACCGATGTCAACGACAACCCCCCACGGTTTCCGCAGAGTATGTACCTGTTTCTTTTGTTTTGCTTTTGTCCATTGTTCATTTATACGAAAGAAAATGAAACACTTGACTATATAGTGTCATGTTGTTGTTATCTTAAATGGGATTTGGTCATGAGTGCTATAGGGTCTCCCTTCTATATACTAGGCTAAAGAAATCTTTTCACCTATTGTCTCCTGAACCTGATAGGTAATTGTCACTATGTTAAATGTGTGTGTTTCAGTTGGCATCAGTGTTAAATATTTTAAATAATGTAGTGGTAATAACTAATGATACCCTGCATTTGCTGAAGAAGTTCTGGGTTACTAAGATATTCATAGAGATATTCAAAATATATTTTGATATGGGTATTCTACTCATGCAAATTAATTGCATGTATACCTTTTGTGACAAATTTAAAAGGAAAGCCTTCATGTTGTGAATGAACTTTTCACACACACGCACACAAACACGCACACACACACGCGCGCACACACACACACACACCAACAACAGAGTACAGCAAATATAATAAGGTAGAATCTCGAAATAGAATGTGGGTGTTGAAAATAGAGTGGACAAACTAGTAAGCAATTCAGGAGAAGAAGGTATCAGTTCTGTGAGTTTGGAAGAAAATGGTATTTATGACATTTTCAGAATGGGAAAGAGATAACTATAATAAATTTGATTTCTACTGTGGCAGAGCTATGGACGACATTTTATAGAATAATCTTTAATTATCATCCTTTATGTCCTTCCTACACATAACGTTTAAGAACTATAGTAAAATAGACAACATATGTCAGTAACAGTTTTTCACGAGTCAGTCCTAACTGCTTTCCCTACCTTCATTTCTTAATGTTGCTGTCAGTAAACTCCAGGCCCAGCTGCAACAAATACTGCCTGTTCCTAAAACACAGTAACACTTTGCATATTCTTAATTCAACTCAGATTCTTCCACTCACATTTCTTTGTTTAAAATCTCTTAGTTTTCTTTGAACGCTGTTGCAGAATTAGCAGAAATAGTCAATTTCTGTCTATTTACTGTTACATAGCACGTTTCCATACTTTGTATTATATTTATTTCTATAGATGCCTATCTTCTTTACTATTATAAATTCCTGTAAGGAAGAATGATACATGAATTGTCTTTGTAAGCTTAGATATTCAGATATTTAGCCCATTCCATGGAAAATGATTGAATGAATGACTTATAATGAGTGAATGAATGAGTCTAATTTAAATAGTCTGTCAAATTACCATTATTAAAAGACATCTTAGTCAAGTTCACAGTTGGATAAAACCACTTTAAAAAATTGGGTCTAGAGATAAGTTTATGTAAAGTGGTTCGCTGGCCTTTGCTCTACAAACAAAGTATATTTGAGAGAGAATTCTAAATCACAGGTTCATATTACATTAATCCATAACCTATAATTAAATTTTAAAACATTTAACAAAGTGCACCGTACTTTTATATTTAGTTTATCATTTAGTCCACACATCTATTATTTTTAGACGTGTTATTATTTCATAGAATGAGAAAAATGAGGTTCAAAGATTTTTTAAAAAATGACTGATGATGCTAAACTAAATTGAATACAAAATTATAATTTATTATAGCAACTTGTCTGTTTTATTTTTAAATATATTCTATCATCACTATTTTTAATATATATATATGTGTATATATATATATATATATATATATATATATATATATATATATTAGTTATTAAATGAAAAGGCCAGTTATATACAATACAGGCTCAATAAATACTTGGTCAGGATATAAACAATATCTCCCAATCTCCCTCTATTCTTCTCTCCATAAACTAATGTTTAAATTTATAAATCCATTAAATTTGATTTTAGAATTCAACAGAAAATTGTAGTAGTGATGAAAATAGAAATATTGATTTCTAATTTTATTACTCATTAGTGACAGTGTTATTGCTGAAGCATCAGTTCATGGTGAAAGTAATCATTTTACCTGACAAGGATACAGAATAAATGTATACTCTCTGAGTGAACTCATTATAGGTGATGGGATTCACCTTTCTTTAGTCAGTAGCAGACTATGTAGAATGACTGACAGATAACATTTCTGCTATACTGCAAGATGCATTTAGTTAGGAAACTGAGACCATACACACGCTGACTAGCTTAAAAGGTATTTTATTTTGCACTCATAGTGCACTAACATACTGCTGTTTTCAGAATAATTTAGTGTCACCACAACAGGAGTAACATAGAGTAAAGTATTTTTTTCATATACCCATATGTGTTATAACTCACCAATGGGTTACTTATATAATGAAACTTTGTAAACCACTTGAAGAAAAAAATGATATAGTATGAGGTCTGGTATTAAGAAAGTATCATAAAAGGCACAAACCCATGTAATTCCATTTATATAAAGATCATATCCCATCATCAAATATCCCATCATCAAATACAGTTAGATCCTGTAGTCTAACTGTATCTCTTAAGATATGATGTTTCACCTGACTTCTTTCTCTTTACCTGGCTTTCTAGTGTAAATATCCAGCATACAAACTTTGCAAAAAGTATTACCAGTATGTTTTTTTTTTGTTTGTTTGTTTGTTTTGTTTTTGTTTTTTTTTGTTTTTTTTTGTTTTTTTTTTCTGCTAATCTACCATGGCCTGTGAAAGTGAGTCATCTTCTTATATCTTGTATTGTTATTCAAAGCTATCACTGTATTTGAATTTAAAGTAGATTTTGAATAAGAGTTTCAGAGTTAGAATGAAGTAGATTAATAGTTTACAAAGTCCCTACTCTAGGATTTTGTAAACTCAGTGGCCTAGGACACAAGGCAAATAAAGCTGCCTGTCAGTGTCCAGAGGCTATATGGGCACGTCCAAATTAGAGGACAACCACTATCAGTTCCTGGTAATGACTAGTGAGGGCAGGAGAGTTGGAAAAGGAAGCTACTTGTAAGATTCACAGTGAAAAAGAAGAAATCAGCTCAGACTTGAATCCTGACACAAAGAACAAAGAGATACCCTGTTCTCCTTCAGAAAAAAAAGTGTAAAATTTAGATGTAAAATTCCTCAGAATTGGTCTTCATATTGAAAGTAATTTATTCTACTTCTTAAGATTCTCGCTGTCTCCTTCTCTGGTTTTAACTATGTTATAGTTATACTAAAGTTATTGCTGAATTTTAATACTTATGTAGGAAAAATCACTGACATCTATTAATTTGTTTAAAAAATATGCATATAAAATTTAATATGTTACATGGAAGTTTATAAAACAAACCTTCTGTACCCTACCTGGAAGGAGCTGGATTTTGAGAATTGCCCTTGAAGAATAAATAAACAAGTTGGAGAAAGAAGCAGAAAACATGTAAAATTATCACAATGAAATAATAGAAACTTGATTGTCAAACAAAATTTCCCCACAAAGTTGAAATGATTGCGATATTGTAAGTCATCCAACTTTAGCCCATTTGTGATTGTAATAATGAGAGGAACAAGCCCTAAAAGTTCAATAGATGGCAGTAGTTCCCATAAGACTAAAAAGTACAGGTGTTTAACTGATTTGGATAAGTTTTAATATTTAATGAAGAAGAAAGTATCATTGATACTTACACTCGATGTTTTTTTTTGTTGTTGATACAAAATATTTTAGATGAAGAACCATAGTTTTTAATTTATTATTCACATTTTCATGAAAACAGATCTGAATGTGTATAATACATTGAGCATTGATGTTTTATTTGAAAAAGAAATTAAAAGAAACCAGGAAAAAAGCTTCTTTGCTCCATCAAAATATGAAGTGTGTGCTTTAATTGCCAATAAATTGGAGTTTCTGCAGTGTACTTATGAAAATGACATTGAGTTCCTTTTTGTATAATTACAGACATATATTTTGAAAGTTGGAAAAGTTTCTTTAAATATCATCATGCACTTTATTTAGATAAGTGTCCCTGTGTACTTTACAAGAAGGTAAATTCTGCAGCTGCATGGTTAATATCTACATTTGTAAAATAGTTGTGTCATTCTAATTATTTATATCCATGCAGAATTTTTGTTTGCCAACTCTTGATAGATATATATATGTTAATGTCGCCCACTGTGCTAGTAGATATTTTATCTGCCCTCTCATTTTTTATTAGTTTGTTTTTGTTTTTTAGTTAGTTTGAAATCATGTTACTGGATACACACTGATTTAAAGCATATCTTTCATGGATTTAAAATGTGAAATATCTCTTTAACTGTACTAATAGTTCATTCTTTCAAGTCAAATTTGTCTGATATTAATATACTTATACCAGAGTTTCTTTTTCTCTTTTTATTTTTTTTTGCAGTAAACATTTAGATGATATGTCTATCATTTTACTTTTAACTATATTGTTCCTAGTTTTTAAGTTTCATTAAGCCACTGTTTTTATTGTTTTGTCTTATTATAATCTTATTTTACAATTTTTAACAAAACAATTTGAATATGAAGGAATATTTTAGAAACAACACATTGAAATTAATGGAGAGAATACTCTGGAATAAAGAGAATAAATAAATAGGATACAAATGTGCGTATGTGTGTGTGTGTGTGTGTGTGTACATGTGTGTACTACTTTGTGGCTGAATATAATGACTATTTTAAAATTATTTTAAGTTTTTTTATTTTAAATTAAATTTTGTATTACCTTTTGACTCCTTCCCCCATTTCTTTGCCTGCCACCTTCCGCATTTTTTAAACGCCACTCTATTCTCTATGTTTTGGAGATTAATGATTTTTTTTCCTTTTAGATTACACATATAAGATAGATCATACAGCATTTGTCTTGCTCTTTCTGACTTATTCCACTTACTATAATGTCCTTGAGGTCCATCTATGTCATTGTAAATAGAAAAATTTTGTATTTTTATGACTAAATAATATGTACATATATGTGTATATATTCTGTATCCGTTCATTTATTAATGGGCACTAGGCTATTGTAAGTAGTGCTTCAATGAACATTCAGTGAACATATCTTGTTGAATTAGTGTTTTCATTTTTTTCCATATAAATATCCAAGGGTGGAATTTCTGGATCATACAGTAGTTCTATTTTTAATTTGTCGAGGTAACTCCAGAGTATTTCCATAGTGGCTCTACCAATTTACATTCCTGCCAGCAGTGTATAAGAAACGGTTCCTTTTTCCCCACAACTTCTCCAAGACTTGTTATTACTTTTTTTTTTTTTGAAAATAGCCACTCTAACAGGTATGAGATGATATCTCATTGCGTTTTTGATTTGCATTTTCTTGTTAATCAATGATTTAAGCATCTTTTCATGAACTCGTTGACCATCTATATTTCTCCTTTGAAAAAATGTCTATTTAATTCTGCCATATTTTAGTAAGGTTGTTTGCATTTTGCTATTGGGTTATATGAGTTCTCTATATGTTGAAATGTTAACCCCTTATCAAACATATAATTTTCAAACATTGTCTTTCATTTAGTAGGTTGCCATTTTATTTTATGGAAGGTTTTTATTAAACTGAAGAAGCTTTTTAGTTGGATGTAGTTCCACTTATTTATTTTTGCTTTTGTCACTTTTGCTTTAGTGTCAGATTCAATATATTATCACCAAGACCTATGTCAAGGACCTTACTTCCTGTTTTATTCCATGAATTTTATAGTTTCAGGTCCCTGTTAGTCTCTTTTCTAATTTATTGGGGTGACACTGGTTAATAAAATTATATAGGCTTAAAACTTATAATTCAATAATATGTCATCTGTATTGTGTGTTCACCATCCAAAGTAAATCACTTTCCATCATCATATATTTGACCCCCTTTACCCTTATCTAAACACTTATCTTAAACACTATCATCTGTGTTTATGAGTTTTTGTTCATTTGTCATGTTCATTTGTTGCTTTCAGTTTTACATTTTTCCATATGAGTGAAATCATGTAGTTATCAACTTTTTCTGTTTTATTATTTTGCTTGGCATGATTATCTGAAGATCTATTTATGTTGTCTTAAAATTTTAATCCATTTTGAAGTAATATTTGTGTATGATGTAAGAATGTTGTTGAATTTCATTATTTAGTTTGTGGCTGTCCAGTTTTCCTAACACTAGTAAGTGAAGAGACTACCCTTTCCCATTGTATATTTTTTAATCCTTTGTCACAATTAATTGACCATGTGTGTGTAGGTTTATTTCTGGCCTCTCTTTTCTATTCCATTCATCTATGTGTCTGTCTTTATGCCAATACTATTTTGATTACTATAGCTTTGTCATATAGTTTGAAATAAGGAAGTGTGATCCCTCCACTTCATTCTTTTTCATGGTCGCTTTGGCTATTCAGGACGTTATTTGTGATTCTATACAAATTGTAGGATTGTATATTCAGCTTCTGTCAAAAATGCCATTGGAATTTTGATAGAGATAGTATTAAATCTATAGATTGCTTCAGATGGTATGAATATTTTAACAATATTAATTCTTCTAAATTCATGAGCATGGATTTTTTTTCCATTTATTTGTGTCTTCTTCAATTTCTTAATATCTTATAGTTCTTAGTATATAGGTCTTTCACCTACTTGATTAAATGTATTTCTAGGTATTTTATTCTTTTGATGCAATTATAAATGGAATTGTTTTCCTGGTTTCTCTTTCTGGTAGTTCATTTAGTATATAGAAATGCAACAGATTTCTTTGTATTCATTTTTTATCCTGCAACATTGAAGAATTTATTTATCAGTTATAACAATTTTTTAATGGGGTTGTGATGGTTTTCTGCATATGATATTATATCATTTGCAGTGTGACAGTTTTATTTTTTTCTTTCCAATTTAGACGCTTTTTATTATTTTTTCTAGCCTGATTATTCTGGCTGGCAAAAGTGGCAAGAATGGGCATCCTTGTCTTGTTCCTGATCTGAGAGAAAAAGCTTCCAGCTTTCACTATGACTATAATGTTAGCTCTGGACTTGTCATATATGGTCCTTATTATATTGAGGCACATTTTCTCTCTACCCGCTTTTTATTACAAATGTATATTAAATTTTGTCAAATGCTTTCTATGCATCTATTAAGATGATCATATGAATTTCGTCCTTTATTTTGTTAATGTGTTGAATCACATAGTTTGATTGGCAGCTGTTGAATCATCCTTTTATCCCTGGAAAAATCTCACTTGATAATGATGTATACTTCTTTTAATGTACTTTTGAATTCAATTTGCTAATATTTTGTTGAGGATATTTTAAATTTATGTTTATCCAGGCAGTTGGCCTATAATTTTATTTTCTTGTGGCATCCTTGTTTGGTTTTGGTTGTAGGGTAATGCTGGCCTTGTAAAATGAGGTTGGATGAGTTCCATCCTCTTCTGTTTTATGAAAGAGTTTGAAAAAGATTAGTTTTAATCCTCCTCTGGTTTGGGTGTTTAGTTTACAATTTTTGTTGCTTATTTTAATTAACATAATTAATTTAATTGAAGATATATTTCTATTTAAGTCTGTCACTGTGCTTTTTATTTCAATTTTTTCTTTCACATGTTCTTTTTTTCAATTATCAATGCATTTCTTGGTTTCTTGGAGTCTCCACATGTGCAAATATATTGTCAACATCTATAATTACCAAAGGAAATTTTAATTATAATTTTTGGATTCATTTCTTGAGCTTTCTTTTTCTTTGTGCCATTGCTCTCATTTTAGATACTGTGCTATTCCAGAATCCCAACTTCTATCTCCACAAACTACATAATTTCTGCTTGGACTCTTTCCCTTGGCCCTGCATATTTTAAAAAATTGCCCTGAGTAATTGTGAATATAAAACTTATTTTGTGATGCTTTTTTTCTTCCAAGAATCACACTTCACTCAGGCCTTTCTACACTGAATATTCTTCAGTGACTGAAATAGTCATTTTATGGATTTTGAGGAGGTTTTATTGTTGTATTCTATGGGAGAGTTAGGTATATTTCACTCAATTGTACAAATTAAAAAGACTATCACACTGAAGTTAAAATAGAAAAATTATGGAAGATATTCTAAATAATAGCATATCAATTTGATTCTCAACAGGTTTAAAATGAACATACAAATCTTAAAAGATAGAATTTTAAAATTAATTGTAATTCAGGCAAGTTATTAGTATTTTATTTATTCTTGTAAAGATAATATGTTTCTTATGTTATATGATTTACTATATACATAAAGACAATTAAAAATATTTCCCCATATATTTATTCTATTAAACAAGGTAGTGAATATTCTTTCAGACACAGTCATAGCTGTACATAAATAAGATTGTGGCATTCTCCTAATTTTAAAGTTAAATATTTTTAAATTATTTGAGATTGCCTATTTAGAAAATTACCAGTCATAACGTGTCAACCATTTTATGACTTGTTTTTAATTTATTTGGCTGTACACTATGGCAACATTATAGATTTATTCTTTTTACTTATTCTCAGTATAGATGTGTATGTTGAGATTACTTAGAAATGATTTGATAGTTGCTAGTTTTTTAAAAATCAATTTTTAATTCTTCACAGAATGCTTTAAAAAGTAAGGATGATTTCCAATTAGAATTTATAAGTGTACAGTCTTTTAGCTTATTATACGTTGTGTTTGTTCATCATAAACGTGAGAGGATGTTCAAAACTGTCCCACTGTATCTCACTTTGAAAGAAACAAATTTTTGTATAGGGTAATTAGCTTTGCTTTGCTTACACACCATAACACAGAATGTTTTAGGTTAAGCAATTTTAAAGATATTATTCTAGAGTACAGTGAAGATTTGATATAGGACAATTTTAATATGTGGCTGTCAAATAGCTATAGCATTAGTCATTTATCCATGAATTAAAAACATCTCAGTGAGATCCTAATAAAATGCTTAATTATTAATATTCAATACAAATTTCTTAGATGCAGAAAAATTTCAGATTCCTTGTGTATCTTTTTCTTAAATTGAAAGTAGCACATCTAATGTAAACTATATCTGAATAAAACAGTATAAAGGACAGATTTAGGAATACTCTGGTTAATCTTATCAGTACTGGACAACCTAGATAATTCAGACATCATAGTATCAAGCCATTTATATGTCACTTGATTTTCCCCCAGAATAATATATATATATATTATATGTATGTATGTATGTATATATATGTATATATGTATATATGTATATATGTATATATTACATACAACTAGCCATTTTCACAAATAAATACTATTCAATTAAGAAAATTATTAGTCCGAATAAGTACAATGATTAGATGATAACAGCTTTTAAAGACTGGGGCCTGGGTTAATCTTAAGGAATGACTTATTTGCTCAGCTGACAAAGTTACTGAAGCAAAGACACAAGGTCTTTTAGAAAAGAATTAGAGTCAATACTATTCTGGGGGGAATAAGTGTATTTTAAAGGACAAGCTTCAATGAGGCAGATATCCTTTTATTATTCTTACCAAGTCTTCCTTTTTTAAATGTGCTTCACCTAATCATTAGCATTTTATGATGCAGCCTAAGAAATTTTATGAAAAGGATCATATATAGCAAATTAAATTATACCATAGTCTGAAGAAGTTATGAAATATTTGTATCTCTATCCTATGTAAAATTATAGTCAATACCAAAGTAAATAAAACTCCCACTATTTGAAAATATCTTTAAAACTTTTTAATAAAATATAGCTTAGAAATTATTTATATAAAACTAAAGGAAAAATGACATATACTACAAATAATTTAACATCTAAAATTTAATAAAGCCTGTTTTACCACCTCATATGTGAAGAAATCTAAGCTTCGCATCCAGTAAAGCAGAGAAAAACTAGCATGTTGAAGAAAATTATATGTTTTTATAATAATATTATATTCCTATTTTTTATTATCAAATTTATCCCATCCTCATGGATTTCTAGCATTTGTGATATCTCTATTTATTTTTTTTTTCATTCTGAATAAAGATTTAAATACCAAATGTTCACATCTTTATTTTATTTAACTTGTACTGTGATAAAATGTTCATGACATAAATTTACCATCTTAACCATTTTAAAGTCTACAGTTCAGTTGCATTACATTGTGCTACAGTCATTACTGCTATGCATCTCTAGAACTCTTTTTATCTTATAAAACTGAAATTTTGTACTCATTAAACACTAGCTCCCCATTCTATAGTACCCTGTAACTACTATTTAGCTTTTCATCTCTATACATTTGATTATTCTAGTTACTTCACATAAGTAAAATTGTATATTCACCCTTTTGTACCTGTCTTACTTCATTTAACATAGTTTCAATCTTCATTCATGCTGTAGAATATATCAGAATTATCAGAATTTTGTTTTTTTTAAGGCTGATTAATATTCTCTTGTATATTATACTGCATTTTGTGTAGTCATTCACAGTTGAAGGATATTGGGATAATTTCACCTTTTAGATATTGTATAAATAATGATGCTATAAAAATTGGTGTACAAATAAATATCTATGTCCCTGCTTTCATTGCTTTTTACTCTGCATCTAAAGATAGGATTGCTGAATCATATAATTTTAGATTTAAGTTTTTAAAGAAACCATTATACTGTTTTCCATGAAAGATTGAGTATTTTATAATCCCAAATGCAACGTACAAGTGTTCCAATTTCCCAAAATGCTCATCAATATTTTCATTTTCTATAACAGCCATCCTAATATCTTCATAATTTAGTCATTGTAGATTATCTGTTTCTAAGAATTTTTCATTTCCCAATGAGTTAGCCATCTTGTTGGCATATAATTTTTTATAGTACTCTCTTACAATCCTTTTCTTCTATAAAGTCTATGGTTAGGTCTCACCTTTGTTTCTGGTTTTAGTTATTTGAATCTTTTCTCATTTTATCACTAGTCAATCTGGCTAGATCTTTCTTGATCTTTTTGTAGAGAGAATTGGGAACTGAGCTGTCACCTCCTATAGACCAAGATCTCTCTATACTGGGAAGGGGTGTGGCAAGAGCAGGTGAAAATACCACAGATACTTTCAGTTTCAAAATTATTGTATTGATTGATCATTTGCTTGGTCCCTATAGACCTTTGACTGTTTTCCTGAGCTCCTATAACTTTTGTTAAGTCAGTTTCTAGTGTTTTTAATGTTCCCACAGGGAAACAGGGCTTTGAGCTTCCTAATCTGCCATTTTGCTGATGTCACTCACAGCATTATTTTTAAAGCATTTAAATCACAATTATTCCAATCAATTTAACTTTTCCAGATAAGAAAATATTCTACTTTATAATAATTTAATACATCAAAAATTCTATAGATTATGTAGTAAATATTTGGTATAATAAACAATTTATTCAGAAAAAAAAAATGCTTTCCACACATTAATTTTTCCACAAAAAAAAATCTAATAATTACCAAGAGTGAACAACCTTCATGACAACTCAAAGAAAAAAAAAAAGACAAGAATATAAATTTAGACTTATAAATTATCAATATTTTTGCTTTGACAAAATTAGATATCTAATATGAGAAAGGAATGAGGAGAGACCTTACAGTGAACCTGCACATTGATTTCAATAGTTTATAAAACAACTGGCTGAGTAAATATGAATTAGTTCAAGAGACTATAATCTGGCACCAGCTACAGAACCTCAAAAGCTCCTTCTTTCTCTCAAAATCTTTTCATCAGCTAGAGTGCTTCCACTGTTGCATATTTGCATAGATGCTCTAGTACTCTCCACCTCCCTGACCCTGCAAATGTAGAGAACATTTCTTTCTACTGGAGCTCCATGAAGCCTAAGTGTCATACATTGAAATAATAGGGTCAGGGGATTATGTGTACTTGCTACTGATATATGTGTGCATTTTCCTCCAATTGACTTTAATTGATAGTTCCATATGGTTGTGGTGGTGTGAGTGGTCCTACACAAATAGCTAATGGCAAACTGATGTTGAAAAAGACCAGAGGAGTAATAGGTGAAATGCAGGCACAGTCATCTTACCTTGCCAGCCCTGGAAAAAGGAGGAGGTGAGTAATTAAAGAAATGTATTAGGGATGTTACTGCAGTTGGGTGTCTGGCATGAAGGCAGGGTTCTAAAGTAGAAAATGGAGAAGCCACACCTATCAGTTAACAGAAACTTCAAGTGCCATTGACATTAAGAACTCAAATTTGGTAAGTAAAGGATTAGATGAAACTGGACACAGTAAATAAACTGAAAGACAAGTATAAAAAATTAGGCAGAATGCATCAGAGAACATGAAGATAAAACAACAAAAAAAGAGGGATCCCAATATATATTGTCAGGGGGTGGTAATTCACTGTATAATAATAGGAGTTTCAGATGAAGACACCAAAGAGAATGGTGAGCTGGTATTCAGGGAAAAAACAAAAAAGAAAACTTGACTAAAATATTTTAAGAATAAGTACAGATATTAATCATTAGATAAATAATTATAAGAAGTCCCAAACAGAATGGGAAAGTGTAAAGTATTACCGCCCAGATATGTTATAATGAAATCTAGAATTCCAAAACTCAATTTTGTCTTCTCTCAATAATGGTACAAATGACAATAATTATATTTAAAAATGGATGAGAAGTGAAAAAAAACTCTTACTCTAAAAATCTTTTAACCTGCTAAATTAGAATTTAAAAATTGCATGATATAAAGATATTTTAAAATGAAAAGAATGAGTTTACTATTCAGAAAACTCACTGAAAAAATACTTAAGATGTTTATGTCAGAAATTGCAATTACTACACAATATTCATTCCTACTGTGTTACTTCCTTAGAGAATTCTGTTTAGATTTGAATTTTGCTATTTTTTATCCTCATGTACTTGATATCTCTCTTACCTGTCCTTGGTAGATTTCATTATTTGTTCACAATTATTCATTCTCTCTCCACCTTTGCCATTCTCTCCTATAAGTGGATGGCATTTCCCAGCTGAATCTGGAATTGACCAAGTAGCTTGCTTTGCTCAATGGCATGTGCACCTTCATGATTTAAACCACACCTGAGCAGAAAGCTTAATGAGTATGCACAATTTGGCTCAATTTCTTTTGTTTTTGGCCTCCATTCTGATAACAATGTAGCCTGGAAAAAAAACTAGTCCTTCAGCTTAATGAGAAGACACCAGAGCTTAATGGGCTAAGCACACCAGAGCCCAGAAAAGATGCAGTAAGCCCCAGCTCACCTGTAGTGTGAAAAAGAAATATTTCCAGTTATCAAACATTGAAGCACACAAATTATCTGTTGATGCAACAAAAGTTAACTGATAAACAAAGTGATTATGCCTTCTGTACTCTATCTCTCTAGAAGCAAATTTCTGTCTGTGGCAACAAAAACAACAACAAAGTATAGGGAATTGTATACAGTCAAAGAACAAAACTTTAAAGTAAGCTTATAAAATGCTAGAAAATGGTTATGTTTTACATAGGTAAAAAATTTGTCTGGCATTACTTGGAAAGCAGAAAATTTTCCTTATGAACTCATGGTTTTAGAAGAAAAGGTCTTAAAGAGAATAACTTTAAAGTGAATTGATTGTTAATGACTGTATTTGATAAGATACTATAAGAGGTGATTCAAAAACATATTAGTCTATTTTGTAATAGACGGGAAAGAGAAGATAAACCAGAATATACATGATTTTCAGAGCTAAAAATTAGAAATCTAAAAGGTTCACCAAATAAGGTAGTCTCAGAGCCCTAGGGACAGAACCTTTGTAATGATTGCACAGAATAATTCCTAAATTTCTATGAGTCACTGATATTTTTTTTCTTCAAACGGGATATTTATCTATTGTTTTGTCCTATACATCCTCAATTATATATTGTTTTGGGTGTGCAAATTATTTCTCCTTCCCATACAGTGGTCTCTGGATCAAGAAAAGCCACATTCAGGTATGATTATGTCACAAGATCTTGAAATTCAAGTCTGATGTCATGGTTTAAAGACATTTGGGATGTCAGACATCACCTAAGTGTATTTTGTCTGTGAGAGTCAAATATTTGTGACTGGAAAGTGTACTGTAAGCAGATTGTATTATTTGTTCATAGTTGTTCCATTCCAACGCTTATCATGATTTCCTATAGGTCATATATATGTCCCTGATGCTTTAAATTTGAGTTTTACCAATGACTGTTTGACCAATGGAATAGGAACAGACATGTTATAAGCCATGATCTTGCTCTCACAGTGACTGCTTTTTTCTACTCATATTCTGGAAAGAAAATTCAGTTGAAAGTGAGTCTATCCTAACAAAGTTGTAGCGTAGTCATAGTTCTCATATATTACAAGATAGAATTCAATATTTATTGTGAGCTACCGAGATATTTTGGTGATTTATCAACACATAAACAGGTGATTAATAAACATATTACATCTGTTATCCTTAGCATTACCACTGTGTAGCACATTATGTATTTTTATCATATATCTTACCCATTTTCTCTCTCATACAAAGTATATTCCTTAAGGACCAAGATTTTTGTCTGTTTTGTTTACTGTATTATCAGTACCTAAAAATGTGCTGACACAAGGTAAGCAACATTTACTGAGTCACCAATCTAAGCTGACCAAAAAATTTATGTGTAAGAATACAAATTCATAAATAATCAAGAATTTAAGAAAAAAAATTTGGAAGGGGCTAACAAAACAAATATAAATTCTATTTGCTTTGACATATGGATCTACAGGACTTTGTAGAACACCTAGGAAACAGAAAAGGCATATGTCCAAGTTGGAGTTACAGATATATCAGGAAATAAAAGGCAGTGGAACACTGGCCAACCATGTAAAAGTAGGTAAAGTGACATTATGAAGGTTTCCCAAATTGATTAAAGACTCATATGCTATTTATGCTTTAAAAGAAAATGAAAGATTATTTTATAGCATTTGAAGAAGGAAAGATTCAATAAAGAATTTAACATGTGTCTACAGCCGTGCCACCCTGAACAAGTCCTATCCTGTCTTATCTTGGAAGCTAAGCAGGGTTGGGCCTGGTTAGTGCTTGGATAAGAGGCCACCTAGGAAGACAGGGTGGTATAGGCTAAAAAAAAATAAAAAACAAGGGATTATAAACTGACAAGTTTCTTGCAATCTGTGAAGTCAACCAAGGGTTGCCTTGCCTAAAAAAAATAAAATTTAACATGAAATGATGATCAATATTAGTACATAGACATTAAATTTATTTTTACAAAAAACAAAAACATAGGAGTAAAATAAATGAGCTGGTATTTAAAAATATAATATCTATATTAATAATTTTATGTATAATTTATGAGATTAGAAGGTTATAAAAATCTTTGTATCACAAAATCAGAAGTTAAGTATATAAAATTACTGAAAAAAATAGAAGAAAATTCTATAGATATCCAGAAATCTAAGGATAAACCAACTGTAGACATTAAATTTTCTTTTTAGTAAACTAGTTCTCCTTTTTAATAGAATAGAACTAGAAATAGTTTTAATGTAATAGGAAAGAAAAGCTTAGTTTCTGATATACATGCTATACATATTTTTTGAAATGATTAAAAAAATAAAACAGACACCATGATGATGTGAAAAATAAGATTCAGAACTCAGACTAAAATATGTTTTAATATGAAAACATCATCCAAAACTAACAACATCCTGGTGATATCTGTTTATTGTAAAGACCAACATAAACCCTAAACGTATGGGTGCAAGATAAAAGCCTACATAACAGCAGTAAATCAGCTATTTGTAGTTTTATCTCCTACCAAAATACATCCTAATTTCACAATATAGAGTGGTACAAATATGGATACTTTTGTTGATTTGGGAAAGTCTTTGTATGACATAATTTTAACATAAAGACTTTACCTACTTCAGCCTTCAACAAAACAATTTGTTTTGCCATAAAATTTTTTTTTCAGTGATTCTTCACTGCTACACAATTCAGACAGAATAGCCTTCTGTAGTTTGTGACTATTAAAACAATAACTGTTTCCTCTAAAAATGCTCTGAGAAATGTAGGGAGCTAGGGAAATTTTTCCCTTTATTGCAAGGAGAATTATGCTTCAAGTCTCTTTTTTGAAATTGAAATTGGCCCTTACAAACCCAGTTATAAAATTTATTTCTGAGTCAAATATATGAACTATCTTCTTATCTTTTTCTCAAGCTAATTCATGAATGGAGCCATATCACACGCACACATAATATGTGTTTGTATCAATAGTATGTGTGTGCATCTATGTTTATGTGTGTTTATATGTGTGTGTGAAATTGAAATCTCAGTGTTTTACTTTTTAATCCTTTGTAATCCTCTTGAAAATTGGATAACAACCTTACCATTTATAATTTTTTTGTGTACTCTGAAGGATTCCTCTTGGCAAAAGCAGAAATGTTTACTGGACTAGTCTAAAATTATTCAAGATGGCTGTTATATTTTTTTTGTTCCAGAGAGTAGTTAAAGAGTAAAAATATTACAGCAAGTCAAATGATCATTCACCCTGTATACCAAGATTCTGAGTCATGGAATTTGTTAACCTTATTTAGGAAAAAAGTGCATTTTTTTCTGAATAATAAACTGACTACATGATTGAATTACATCATGAATAGCAATGGCAAAGCATCAATCTATTGGTCAAAGTTTTCTAAATACATTTTGATCATACACTTTAATGTGTCTCTTCAGTACACTTCAGTCCCATAGAGAATATCGACTCAGAAAATAACGAGTAAATGAAAGAAATTATTATCATTATATTCAAAGGTGATAATACCTAATTATTTATGAACTGTTGACTCTCAGTTATCAGAATTTTTAAAGGTAATTCCATACATATCTTTATGATAGGTATTAGCATTTTTTCTTTTAGAATAAATATGTAAATTTATCTGATATAATTCGTTATTTTAGGATAATTTTATATATTTCCATTCATGGTTAATCACCTATTACCAAAAATGTGAAAGGATATAAAGGAATCACATTGAGGATTAAAGTTACAAAGATACATGTATATGTTATATTTGTGTCAAATTTAAATATTAATAAAATATTTACGCATTAAATGCATACTAGCCGCTTTACAATATGCTTACTACTTTAGAACACCAGTCCCCAAGATCTTGGTTTCTTTGTTTCAGATATACAGATATGTATATACATACACATATTTACATATATGTGTATATATGTGCAAACATATACATTATCAAGGACAGTTGGTTTTTTCGATGTCTCGTTCATTGTGAATAATGCTGCAGTGAACGTAGAAATACAGGCATCTCGTCGAGATCCTAATTTCAATTCTTTTGGGTATACCCAAAAGTGATATTGCTGGGTGAAATAGTAGTTTTGTTTTTAATTTTTTGTGGAACTGTTTTCTATAGTGGCTGACCAATTTACATTCCTAGCACAAGGGTTTCCTTTTCTTCACATTTCTACAATACCTGTTATTTTTGTTTTTAGTAATAGCCATTTAAACAACTGTGAGATGAGATCTCATTGTTATTGTTATTTGCATTTCCCTGATGATTAGTGATGTTGAGCATATTTTCATGTACCTGTTGGCTATTTGGATCTCTTCTTTTGAAAAATGTTTATGGAGTTCCTCTGCCAATTTTTAAATCAGTTTGCTCTTTTGTTGTTGTTGTTGTTGTTGTTGACTTGCATGAGCCCCTTAATCTTCTGGGTTTCACTCCTTATCAGATTTATGATTTCCAATTATTTTGTCCAATTGTATAGGTTGTCTTTTTTATTCTTTTGATTGTCTCCTTTGCTGTGCAGAAGTTTTCAGTTTAATAAAATCTTATTTTTGCTTTTGTTTCCTGTGCTTTTAATGTCATATCCAAAAAATAATTGCCAAGAGGATGTCAAGGAGCTTTTCCTCTATGATTTTGTCTAGGAATTTTACATTTTCAGGTCTTAATTTAAGTCATTAACTAATTTTTAGCTGATATTTTGTGTATAATGTAAGGTAGAGGACCAATTTCTTTTTTTTCTTTTTTTTTTCTTTTTGTTTTTTGTATATTCATACAAGAAAACTTTAACAGGTTTTGGATATGTTTACTACCTTCATTTTGGTGATGTTATTAACAGTGTAATATTTCAAATTCATGAAATTTTATGCATTAAATATGTATTTTATATATATATATATATATATATATATATATATATATATATATATATCAAGCATACCACTATTAAGACTTTTTCAAAAAAAAAATAGAAGAAGCTCACCAAATTTATGGTCCTGGAATTTATGATTATTTTTTTAAAGTGTTCGTTAGTCCTTAGAAGTTCTATAAAAGTATCCTAATTTTTTTTGATTTATAAATAAATCTCATCTGTCTATTTTTCTTATGATTAGAACACATTTTGAATACTTTGGTGTTACATATTTATCAGTTTAAATAATTTTTAGCATTCTACTATACTTATATACTTTTTAGAATATCTACCATACTTAGAATTTTTCTTTTAAATTGTATCACAGCATCTTTATTTTTATGTCTAATTACTATTCGTGTAATCCTTTTTAAGACGTTACTTTTTAGAGCAGTTTTAGGCTTACAGCATAATTGAGATTCAAGTCAAGAGGTTTCCTGCATATTCTCAGCCTCTGCACATACAAAACTTCCTTATTACCAACATCAATCATTAGAATTGTGCTTTTTATATCAAGGGTGAACTTGCATGGACACACCACAAAAATCACCCAAAACCCATAGTTTAGCTTACGGTTAACTCTTGGTATTGTATATTCTATGGATTTGGAAAAATGTATAATATATATTAAAAACCATTGGGTATTATACAGAGTATTTTTACTGTCCCAAATATCATCTATGTTGTGGATATTCATCTCTCCTCACTCTACCCCTGACAATGACTGACCTTTATTTGTCTCCATAGTTTTACCGCTTCAGAATGTCATAGAATTGGAATCATATAGTAGGTCATCATTTCTAATATGTATATAAGGCTCTTTTATGTCTTTTCATGGCTTGATAGCTCATTTTTTTAGCACTCAATAATCCATTGTCTAGATGGTGAACAGTTTATTTATTCATTCACCTTCTGAAAGACATCTTGGTGGCTACCAAGTTTTGGCCATGATGAATTTAGCTGCTGTAAATGTTTATGGGTATATTTTTGTGTAGATAAAAGTTTTGAACTCTGTGTAAATATTAAAAAGCATGATTACTGGATGGTATGGCATCCTCTGGGAGGATAAGCAGAGAATTTGATTATGGCAAGTGGTTTGCTTTGGACATCAGCTGTGGCCACAATAATTTATTTCTTTAGAAAATCAGATCCGGAGAGTAAGGCACAATTTAAATACTTTATTCTAAGAATAAATGTGCTATTATGTTTTTTATTTGTTTGTTTGAATTTTTGTTTTGTTTTGTTTTGTTTTGAATCTTCCACCAAATATTTTATATTATACCACAGAATGACAGCTTAAAAGGGCCTACCAGATTTGACAATTAACTGATGACTACAATGGAGTTCTACGGGAAATATCTATTACTACATTCAAATCAGTCCAAATTTAGCAGGTCAAAACAATCAACATTAATTATCTCATAATTTCTGTAGATCATGAATCTTGGTTTTATTTAACTGGATTCCTCAGGTTCAGGTTGATGACATCCCAGTGTAGCAGGCAGGAATGGTTGCCCTTTCTGAAGGCTTGCCTGGTAGAGGTGGGGAGGTTTCTGCTTTTAGCTTGCTAACATGAATATTTTCAAGTTTTATTTATTTGCCATTTGGTCTACTCAACAAGAATTCAATACAGTGGGGTAGCTGGATTCCTCTAAGAGAGGTATATAAGAAAAAGCGAAGAGAGCTCTCATTAGGTCTTATTGTAACCTAATCTTGGAAGTGACATTCCATTAATGTTTCTGATTTTAATTAATCAGAAGTGAGTTACTATATCTAGCCAGCATTTAAAGCGAGAGGTTTTCTTAAAGGCATAAAATATCAGGAGGTGGGGATCATCATGTATCATATTGGAGGCTGCCTACGAAAAGTTGATTTATAATTTGTAAATCCTCAACTATGTGAATAGTTTACATAATATTAAAATATTAATCTTAATATACTTCATTTTATCTAATGGAGAATAGTTAATGAAAAAGAGTTAGTTTACTTGCAGTTCTTATAATGTATCAGCAAGTATCAATTCTTCCTCTGAATGTGACTTTCTACTAGAAATATGCTTCCACTTGTAAAACTTAGCCTAAATGTTTGCTGAGTCACGACACTCTTATGACCCACTTTTAGAATTTTTAGAACGTTCTTTGTAAAAACAATCTTTTTACAAAGGTCTTAATAAGTACTACCATCATACTAATTCTTTGATTTACTTGTAGATCTGCATGTACTAAGACTTCTTTTTTTTTTCAAAGTGTCATCAGCTCTGTCTTAAGTAGCTGAAAATCCTTTGGGAGGCTTACAGAATTGTGAGAAGTTATGGTTTAGCTGGAACATAGAAACAGTAGCGACCAGAAACTTGACTTCCAAGCCACTATCACAGAAAAAATTAAGATACATGTTATAATTTATTTTATAACTTGTTTATAGATGATATAGATATAGATTAGATATAGATATAGATATAGATATAGATATATAGATATAGATATATAGATAGATACACACACACATATATATATATATACAGAACAGGGTTCTATTTTACATGTAACTTCTTAGAAACAACATGATATTTCCGAGAATTCAAAAAATTATGGCTTTTTTTTCCGATACTGAATTTGTGCCTTACTTAGGTTGGGTACCTCTCCATATATTTTGGAAATGTGGCCATTATCAGAAACCCTTCCAACATTTCATAGCTTTGCCACCAGTTGGAAACTACAGTCCTTTTCTTGTTCTGGTTTAAAGTTTCTGGGAGCATGACCTTTTTGGATCACTGTGAATGTGTTGCCCACTTTTCCACCAAACACCTGTGAGAAGGAAGATGGAGTCCTATAAAATTTTGTTCTCATGCTCTTCCCAGGTCAATTAACTTTATCAAGAAGGATAGAGTGTTTAGCAATACGGCAGATCCTGGTAAAACACAATTAAGGACAGGTAATAATCTGTTTCACAGAAGAGAGTGTTCTACCTGGGAAATGTTATGTTTGTGAGGACTGTTGAACTCAAAGATAACACATAAAGTCAGGTAATGTCTCAAATATTTATAGAAGAAAACTGACAAAAATCTTTATTGAATAATGAATAAACACAGATACTTGATGCGTGAGTCAATTTTTAATACAAATAGCACTAGACACATACAATTGTATCTTTAGAAGAGAATTAGAATGTTTTGTACACTTACAAGACATATTAGCATAAAAAAAGTTATACCACAGCTAACAAAATATTGGCCCAGGAAAATTATTTTTATATAGTCTCTGCATTCATTCATCTATTTAGTCTAATTATATCCATGTATAATATTAATTCACCATTTAGTCTTGGCTGAAACTCTTATAAAAATTCACTTTAATTCAAGGTTCCTGTTATTTATATTGCTATTTGATATTTGCTATAATAAATAAATTCCTTTCATTGATTTGTGTCTAATATGTCAATAAAGCAATTGGTAATGACTTGTCTTTATGTTTTTTAATATCTAATTTATAAGTTTCTTTAGGGGGAGTCTTACAAATTTAGTCTCAGGACATGCTGAAGAATATATTTCTGCATATAAATAATGAAATTTATAAAATCAGTAGTGTTCTAATGTTGTTGGCTAGAGGATATACAGTGTCAAAATTAATGCTGATCACAAATACTACATCTTCCTATGTAGTTATTATAGTTACCTTCTCAGGTTTAACTTCGTCATTATCTTTTTTATATTTTAATAATCTTCTATATATTTTACTTTATTATAATACCACTTCAAATTTCTTTTAGAAGTTGGCTGGGAATACAGGTAAATAGCTGTATAATTATGTTTACTGTCTCTCTTTGTCATGGCTTATATGTTTCACTAAATTTAAGTTTATTCATCAAAGTAAAAATCACAATCACAGGCAGGTGATATCTTTTTTTTCTGTTTTCATTTTGAATTTCAAATTCTCATACTTTTGGATTTTAATTCATATGCCAAGCAGAACAAGATTGGGGATTACACTAATACTTGACTAAACATCATTTTCAATTTTTGCTCAACATAAGAATGCAGACCTCTCATCTATTTTTTGTGGTTTGTGGATATAGAGCTAATAAAATATTTTAATTCAGATATCTACAAGTTATTTTCATATAGGCTATTTTTCATGCATGTAAAAGTTTACATAAATCTAGAATTTCATTACTAAGTAGTATACTAATATTTAAAATTTGAAAACAACTTCATACTCAATATGTTTATTTAAATATGTTACCTAAATATTTTAATGTATTTTATTTAAGGATATTATGTTATGATTATTACCAAAAACTTATCATAAAATATTTTTCAGAGCACTATCAGCTGTATGTTCCTGAGTCAGCTCAAGTTGGTTCAGCCGTTGGGAAGATCAAGGCAAATGATGCAGACACTGGTTCAAATGCTGACATGACATACTCCATTGTTAATGGTGATGGTATTGGGATATTCTCCATCTCCACTGACAAAGAGACCAGAGAAGGGATCCTTTCCTTAAAGAAGGTAAAATGAATATAATGATAGTGATTTACTCAACTCACCAATTTTTCTGTGAATGGAAATTTGACATAGGTATGATAAACCATACTGTCATCATTAAAATGATAAAACATTTCCTCTGTAATAAGTAATTACATTTTCATTATGGTTGTGTCTGACTCTTAGGATACTCTCTTAGGAATTATATTTCGTTACATTGGAAAGATCTGTTGTAGAATATGCCATGAATGTGACCCCTCATTTTGTCTTCAGATAACAGATTTATCATTAACATCAGTTCCATTAATGTTTTTATGTTGTAATAATCTAGTTACATTAAGAAACTTTTTCTAACTAATGAAAAAATCTTCACCATGTTAGCAAAGCTCTTCGGAGACAGTTTTTTGCTTGATGGTCATGGATCAATCAAGACAGCTGTGGTGAAATTGTTAATTTTATCCCTCATTTTTTTTTTATTCCTAAGAATTTATCATTTGACTGAGTCTATTGCTTTTTTCTTTTAAGAGTGCATAATGCTCATGTCCTTATAGAAATGAAGAACTTAGACAAATACTAAAGAATGATTTAAATGTAACTCCTAATGCACTGTGTCTCAGTCTTTTATTTTGTTAAATTATATATATTTGGGTTACATTGGTTAATAAAATTATATAGTTTTCAAGTATACAATTAAATAATACATCATCCGTTTATTGCATAGTGTATTTACCACTCCTTTCATCACTGTATATATGACCCCCTTTGCCCTTATCTACTTCCCATCTCCCCACTTTTCTTCTGGTAACTACTAAACTGTTGTCTGTGAGATTTTATTTGTCTTGTTCATTTGTTGTTTTCAGTTTTATAACCCACATATGAGTGAAATCGTATGGTTCTCAACTTTTCTATCTGACTTATTTTGCTTAGCGTGGTTATCTCAAGATCCATGCGTGTTGTTTTAAATGTCAGTATTTCATCTTTTTTATGAATAATATTTTATTGTATATATGCATCATATCTGCTTTATCTAATCATTTATCAAAGAGCAGTACAGTTGTTTCCATGTCTTGGCCACTATGAACAATGCTCCTATGAACATAAGGATGCATATATCTTTACAGATCAATATATCTTTACAGATAAACGTTTTCAAATTTTGTGCATAGATACTCAGAAGAGACGTTGCTGGTCATATGGTAATTCTATTCTTAATTATTTGAAGAACCTCTATATTGTTTTCCACAGTGGCTGTATAAATTTCTGTTCTCACCAGCAGTGTATGAAGGTTCTGTTTTTTTCCCACAGCCTCTCCAACATTTGTTATCACTTGTCCTGTTGATAGTAGCCATTCTAATAGATGTGGTGTAGTATCTCATTGTGGTTTTAACTTGCATTTCTCAAATAACTAGTGAAGTTGAGCATCTTTTCATAAATGTTGGCCATTTGTATGTTTTCTTGGGAGAAGTATCTGTTCAGGTCCTCTGCACATTTTTTTAATTACATTGTTTTTGTTGTTGTTATTGTTGAGTTGTGTGAATTCTTTATATATTTCAGATGTAAGCTCCTTATCAGAGGTGTTATTTCTTAAAACATTCTCCCACTCTGCTGGTTGCCTCTTTGCCTTGTCGATGGTTTCTTTAGTTGTGCAGAAGTATCTTAGTTTGATATAGTCTCATTTGTTTATTTTAGTTTTTGCTTCCTTTGCCTTTGAGATCAAATTCATAAAATCCTCTCTAAAATCAACGTTCATGAGTTTGGTACCTATGTTTTCTTCTGTAAAATTTATTGTTTTCTGTCTTATATTATGGTATTTCATCCATTTTGAATTAATTCTGGTGTATGGTGACAGATAACAGTCTAGCTTCATTCTTTTGCATGTGGCATTTCAATATTCCCAGCACTATTTATCAAAGAGCTTTATTTTCTGCATTGTATGTTTTTCACTCCTTTTTTGAAAATTATTTGCCCATGTACATGTGGGTTTATGTCTGGGCTCTTCATTTTGTTCCATTGATCTGTATGTCTGTTTTTCTGCCAATGCCATGCAGTTTTGATTAATGTCACTTTGTAGTATAATTTGAAGTCAGGTAGTATGATACCTCTGGCCTTGTATTTTTTTCTCAATTACTTTAGCAATTCTGGGTATTTTGTGCTTCCATAAAATTTAATTTTTATTTGTTCTATTTCTTTTTAAAAAGCCATTGGAACTTTAGAGATTTTATTATATCAGTAATGTTTAAATGTTTAATGATTTCAACTTGATCTACTAATTTTCAGGTTTTACTCTTACTGTCATGTATTTTGATTCAGAGAGACTGGAGTGGGGCTGAGAAACTACCTTTTTAACAAGTATTCCAGATTATTCTACCATAGACTATGTTCAGAACACTATCTGAAACATTTCACCCTAGAGTGCTACTGTAGATATTGAACTAAATCTATCCATCATCTCTCTATGTTTTGTATGTACTTTTTCTATGTGCACTATGTAAAAACTAATTAATTCTTCTGACAACCATAACTTTTTGTTGATTTAAAATTAAGAATTAACTTGATTTCTGGATGCTACACGGGGCTTGCAGAAGAGAACTTAAAGTGTATAAGTCACCACTGGTCTATGTAAAATATTCATATCTTTGCCTAAAATATTTTTTTTCATTTTAATATTTTTATTAAAATTATCAAGCCTGAATCAAAAATACAATGATAAAAAGAATCAATTTTGATATCTTTATTCAACAAATATATGTATTTTGAGTGTCCCTAATCTGAGTGCCAATTGCTGTGTTCTAATAAGCCATGCAAGGGTAAACAGAGTCAGATTTTGTCTATGCCTGCACAGCCATTCCAAACTAAGGAAGTGCACAGAAAAATCAAATATCACATACATTTCTAGGTCAACAATAAACACTTTCCTATGGAGGAGAGTTATACAGATCCATTGAAGAAGAAAATCTGGAAATTTGATCCTGTCCAACATTCATCAATAGATGAACAGAGAATTAAAAGAAATGTAGGAGTTATAGGTGAAGATATAAGAATAAGCATTCCAGAAAGAAAAAAGGCAATGTACTAAGAGTCTGTGGTGTGTGGAACATGGCTCATTAAGGAATCAAATAATATTATTGATTCTGGAGCAGAGATTCTGGAGCAGAGAGAGTGAAAGATTAAGTCAGTGTGTGGAAGGGCATGCAGGGCCTTGTTAAATTTTACCCAGTGACGAGCCATTGAAGATATCTAAGAAGGAACTGACTATATTCCTCATTTGATGTCAATATTTCTGATTAAATGTTGATGTAAGCTGAACGAGTACAAGACTGTCTTTTAATTTTTCACTGCATTCCCAACATCTAGCATGTTTTCTGATACAGAGTATGCATTCAATAAGTATTAGAATAATTAACTGATTGATATATGCATAAAAAATGAGGAGGGGATTGACCACTTTTCATTTCTTGAATGGTCTTCATTTCAGTAAATTGAGGTAAATGGAATGGTCCTTTCTGAAATATAAACTCAGAATCCAATATTTAGGAAACAAGTATAACACAGAAGAGAAATAGTCTTGAAAGAAAATTTCAAAAAATAGGAGAATTATAGCACTAAAAATTCCCAAGAGAAGCTGTAGAAAGAAAATATATTGACTGATTTTTTTTTAAATGTGAGTATTCTAGATATTTTAAATCAGTTTATAATTACAAATATTAATTGGATTTGGTAAAGGAGAGGACAGGGTGATTGCCACTGGCGGTTTTCAAATTATCATCATCATCATCATCATTATTTTCATCAAAATAATAGTAACAGAAACTAATAATTGTTGAGTGTTTTTTCTATCAGAATATGTTTTAAGCTCTTTCCCTGACTTGATTAATTGATAAAGTATACCTATTATCATTTCTTTAAATCACACTAGGACATTGTGATATAAAGAGTATTATTAATGTCACTTATAAAAAAGAAAATGAATCACAGATAAAGAAATGAAATCACAGCTATAGAAACTGAATCACAGAGTGAGAAAGAAAAATCATACCAAAGTATATATTCATCAGTGGAAAACTGGTCTTGATAGTCTTTCTTCAGAGTCTAAACAATTACTCATTTTACATGCTTGCATGGAAAAAAAACATATATGTACTCTCAGGATGGTGGAGAAAATGTGAATTAAGGTAATGGAGAAATAGGTGAAAAACAACATACTCTTTAGGCAACTTAGTAGTAAAGAAAAAGTTTATGGAACAAATAAATGAGAACACAGTAAAATGCAGATTTAAATTTTAAGTTGGAAGACTGAACACGTGTTTTCATGTAGGTAGAAACAAAAAAATATTGAGGATACTAAAGAGAGGATAATTGATTTTAAATGACTCACTGAGTTAGAGATGGTCCTGTGGAGAGTCTTGATCACCAGTAGAAAGAAACAATCCATTATAGTATGCCTCTTTTTCTGAGAGAACCCAGCAGGAGGGCCAAGAATGTTTGCAGATAAGTTTGCAGTGATCTAACCTGAGTGTGCAAGCGCATGTGCGTGTGTGTGTGCATTTGACTGTGTTAGGAGTGAGTCCATGCTGTTGAGCTTTGCTGTCTTTATAGACTAAGAAGTAACAACATATTTGCTAAAAAATGAGAGCAGTGGTGAATAGTTTGTGTATACAAACTAAAATACAAGTATACATTGTGTGATGAAGGACATTGAGGCCACCCTGCATGGTCTCAATTTATTTGATGTTGTTTATAATAAAAAATGAAAAGACATTAGTATATGTATATGTGTGTGCACATATATTTATTAAACTTTCTTCATTTTCTATTGACACAAAATAGATATTTTCAAGATAAAGATTGTTTCCATTCTGGAAAGGCTAGTGATAATATACTAAAAATAATCTTGACAATAAGTTCAAATTATCTTTCACCTTTTTCCCTGAATATTTTTAGTGCAATCTAGATTTCCTCTAAGATGCATTAATGTTTGTATTCATTTAATTCTCTGATTCTCCAGATTAAGATTATCAATTTTAGAGTTATTTCATTGTTACTTATTTTATGTTATAAATGATAGCAATTTAAAAACTGAACTACATAACTCAGTGAGTTTTAACCTTTAGGAGGTACTGATTCAGATGGCAGGAAATGGATAAAAATTCTTTAAAACCCATTCTTTATTTAATCTCTAAAGCAGCTCACTTTAGTCAGCAAGGCAGAACAGTTAATCTTCTCAAAGATCAAAATCAGCAGTGCTCTATAAATCAGCTTGCAGGAGAGTCTGCACATTCCTATCCATATCATTCCTTCATCAGAAAATTGTGAAGTTAAATCCACCGGTCCATGGTATGGTACCTTGTAAATACACTTTGATAACTTTCATTCATTGTTTAATGGAGCCTGACTTGGTGGAAAGGAGAAAAGCAGATAAGGATGCATGCCAGTTGATGCACTCGTTCTTGTGACATAAAACTCCAGCTAGGGATGTGCTTCTTCTTAGCAATCTTTCTCAGAATCTTTTCTTGTGGTCCCTCCATCAATTTGCATTTTTTATAACAGTCATTCCATTTTTTTTTCAATTCAAGGCTCCAACATTATTTGCTCTCCTGACTTGCAGCAATACCCTTTGTAGTATCATTTTTCTTTTTCATGCCTATTTAATAGCACATACAATGCCTATGAATTTAAACCAGGAAATCTTAAACTTGTCTTCAACTCAATAAAGGTGGGTAGGAAATATGATCTTTACTGTCAATTGAAATATAAATTTGGGTCCTGCAGTTTAAGAGCTCTATGTCACCTTATCTTAATCTTCAGTTTTCTTATTTAAGTACTTTACAAAGTGGTTATTAAAAGTAGATAAAATGATGTGAAAATAGTGCTCTAAGCTGTGTTTGGCTAATAATCACAATAATACCTCAATATCAACTTTTCTTTCTTGCTTGCTTACTTTCTCTATCTGCAACAAAATTTAATTATACTTCTCAGACCTCTCTATATGGTTACTTTGAAATTTTCCTTTGTTTCATGTTATGTAATTTACCTGTAAGCACACAAAGAATGAAATATTCTGTGTATATCATATGATGTCACATGCACATTCTGTCACTCATGTTTCTGTGCAATCTCTTTCTCCTTCTTTCTTCTGTAAAGATTATTTTTCAAAGTTCAAGTTTAATATTGTCTTTGTAGTAGAACATTTTCAGGTATATTTCAGTCACAAATATCTTTCTTTGGATTATTTTTTTATGCTTCAAATAATAGTAAGCATTTCACTAATTTCTTACTATAGAAAACACAGTAATTTCTTAACTGTGCTAGGTATAATAGAGTAGAAAACATTCTAATTAATTCACTATGAATTCACTAGTAATTTTCATAAATGTGTATCTGTGTGCTACAAGTGTGCCCTGACTATAATAGTTGTTAAACATTTTTGAATTATAAGCATAAACATGGTACATTGTATAAGTATATTTTAAAAGTTAATCCTGAGAAAAAAATGGGAAATGCATTCAACTATAAACATATTAGGTCTATTCAAAATAACCAAATTTTTGTTTTCTTAGTGATTACATTTATTTGATATTTCTATGTTATTACATTGCTTGACATTGAGTGACAGACTAAGAATCAGGATCATATTTGCCAATGGATTGTAAAGCTTTTGGACCATGAGCTACAAAGAGCAATAAATAAGCCACCTCAACCCGTTGCAGGTACACATACAGGAAAATGCTTGAAAAAGCACACTTTATATATTTGTGCTATTTACAAAAACTGAATATTTATTAGGAATTTTATTATTAAAAAAAACTCAGCTAACTTGCTATTTTTATTCTCAAAAGACTAATATCTGGAAAGTAGTTCTCCTACTTAGTCAGAAGCTAAGGAGAGAAGAGTCCAAGTTTTAATTCAATGAAATCTATTACTATATTTATAATAACTTTTGACAAGAAACATATTGGACAAGTTGTTCTTACTGTTCATCTTTAGGCAATGCAATAAGCCTAGAGAAATAGATCAATTGAAACGACCCTAAAGTTAATTGACTGTTTTGAACACATATATACCTACATTATAATTTATTGCACCAGTTGGAAATTAATAATTTGTTGAAACATTCTGTTGAGTTAAGATATACATATTCATTGGCAACTGGTAATTTTTCGTATGTGTGGGTACATAGAAATACACATACACACATATGTATTTACTTGTATTTAATTATATATAAATAATATGTAATATATAAGTATACTTTACATATATATATGTGTGTATTTGTTATTTGAAGTAAAATATTTTTATTTTTTTTCCAATCTTTAAACAACATAAGCAAAGATGTAATATTTATTTTTATTGATATCCTTGGAATTATATACAATGAATTAACATTATACTCTTCCACATAAAAAAATTATAACAAGAAAGCATATGTGTGTGAGTGTGTGTGCGTATATGTATATATACACACATATATATTTATACATATATACATATTATCTAGTCTCCACAGATTTTCTACTATCCAGGAAAAGTGTCTGACAAGGATCTTAAACCATGGCATAATAAAGATAAGCTGAAGAAACACTATTCAAATTCATACCATTTTTATTATGTTTTAGCAAACTATTATTAAAATATATGTGCTTTTCAGAAAATAAAAATTAATATTAATGTTTGTCACTATTCTAAGATTTGGCCATTTTTTTATGATTGAAGTGACATTTTTCATGTACTGTTATTAATAAAAACTCTATTATTGTCCTTCTGTTTTTGTAATTAGAAACCTCGATGATGATGCAGTATAGAAATTTAACCAAACATATGTCAAAAGGAGTCTCTTTTCCCTTATTCCTCCTTTCTCCTCCCCTTCCCCACTGTAGAAACAGAGTGTGTTTACATTTTTATGCCCAAACTATTTTGAATTTTGTTGTCTGGTCCAGTACCCTGCCCTCTCCCTTTCCAGGACCACAGCCCCATCCTCTTTGCCTCTGGTCCTCTTCCTGGTTTCTTACAAAGCTGGCTCTCTTTAGCTCCCCTGGCCTGTCCCCAGCCCCGTGTCCCCTGTTTCTTGTTTAGGAAGACAGAATTTTGTGACCTTGAACTCTGAGAAGAATTGATTTATCAGACAATTTGGCTAAATGCTGTTTTCAGTATCCTTCTATTTATGGTGGTTATATGGTTCCAGAAGAGGAATAAACTAGTGTGATTTAATGAAAGAAGCAGTGATTAATGAGAAACAATTAAAAAGTCCCAAATATGGAGAGTTGGCTGGAAAATGATTGATGGGAAAGAAGATAACTAGAGTAATATTAAATGTGTTAATATTAAAGAGGGAAAAAGTATTATTTTATATTAGAAAGTTCAATGATATGTAAAAGTCATTACTAGGAGTAATAGGATAAAATTAAGTAACTAAATTTTAAGATGAAAATTGGAGTCAACTCATTGACAGTGAATTGCATTAAGAAAAGGCCTACTGCCTGGGAAAGTTAAAATTACAATAGAATAAGCACTTCAAGCAGGGGCAGAGTTGATGTAGAATTTTGCATAAAAAGCATTTTAGTTTCTTAGCTTTTATGAATCTGTGAATTAAAGATATTATAAAGATACTTAGAGTTCTGGTAGCCAGAATTAATGAAGTTAGAATTAATGTTATCAGTTCATTTTCAATGTTGTAAAAACTTAGAAAGATGATGCATGAATGTATCTTTTCATATTGAGGACATTATATTTCATTAAAATATGTTCATCTTTATTCATCAAATCTGAATGTTCCATTATACTATTTTTTTCTTCTTAGATTTTTGGCAATATGGCATACTATTTAAAGGCATTACCCAGAGTATCCCAATGCCCGAGTTCCAATCTCACATATACCACTTCCAGGCTCTTGCCCCTGGGCAAGTTTGTTAAATTTTCTGTGCCTTGATTTTCTCATTTGTAAATTGGAAAGAATTATACCTCACAGAGGTGTCATAATGATTAAATGAATAAATATATGGTAATGATTTCAGTCACACATAGGTCTAACTATTCATATTTTTTAGATAATATAGAATTTTCCATCCTTCAAATGTAAACCATGTCAGAGCACTTTTCTGTACCCCGAACACAGTTATGTTTGAGATTAAGGAAGAGATATCAATCACCCACCATCTACTAAGAATTGTTCCAAATACCTGAAATATAAAAGTGAAATAGATGATATTTTTTCTCTTAGGGGAAACTGGTGTAGACACATAATATTGTTATAATACAAGATGTCAAGTGCTAATGATATTGGTTTAATTACCATTAGATAAATGAAAGAGAGTCAGGGATATGTTTGCATGAGCATGTGTGGAAGAGTATATACCAGAAACTCACAAAAATAAATGTGAGTTAAGAGCTTTATATCCAACTACATTGTACTTCAAATATGGAGATTATAGGCAAGTAACTTTGAACATTGAATATGAGAAAACATTGTCTTGGGAAACATCTAATCAAACCAAAATAATGGTGGATACTAAAGAAAAATGACAACCTGAACACTGAATGCTATAAACATCAGGACAGTGTGATGGATCACAATGTAAACAGTATGTGTCCTAAAAATGTAGAAACAATAACTCTTATTATAAGAAAATGAGATATCAAGTTAAATAACCTCATAGATTGCTTAATTAGTGCTCACTAGAAATCAAAGAATACATTAGGGCCAATAAATCAAATATTAGATCTACAAGCATACTTAAGGGGACAAAGATCAAAATATTGCTATTAATATGTAACAGAAGTGGGAAAAATAGAAACACTTTTTGTCACTGCTTTATGGAGGCTACTAATAATTACTGTTAAAGAAAATACAGATTAAGAATATTACCTTAATTTAAAAGCATAAAGGTAGTCATTAGCATAAAAATATAAACCTTTTTAAATAACAAAAATACAAGAATTTTATACAAACCAGATATATCTAAAACAACAAAAATGAAGGTTAAAATAAAACTAATAGCAACATAAATAAAAAGAAAGAAATGTGATTTTAATGCCCATTATGATAGAATGCAAATAAAATTCATAAGGAGACAAAAGAGACTTTACTATTCAAAACATATATACAAAAAGAGTAAATATTTATGCTTCACATCAGACAGGAACAATATTAACAAACCAATATACAAAAATCTAATATACAAATATTATATGGAACATTAGCAATATCAATAATACATATTCTTCCAAAAAAAAAAAAAAACTCAATAAATTCCCAATTGCCCAAATAGTCCAGAAAAAAAATGCTCTCATTCCAAATACAATAAAACTAAACATTAATGAAAATTACCTAGAAAATTTAAAAAAAGAATTTTCCTCAACCTGGAAACAACCACAACAGCAATATTTCCTTCAATAACATACAAATAAGAAAAAAAAGTACAAAACAAAATTGTAGAATTATTGGGCAAAAATGATAATGAAAAATAATATATGTGGATATTATAGGATACAGAATATGTACTTCTGAAAGTACATTTTTAATCCTAAATATATTAGAGACAGAAAATATAAGAAAATTAGATAAATTAATATGTGACTGAAAATAGAAAGGAAGAATAAAAGCAGAAAAACTTATAAAGACAGAAAGAGGTTAGAGACCAGAAATATAACCTATTACACTTAAAAACCTTTATTTTTTGAAAAGAAAATATGATATACAGTAAAATGATAATTGTCTTCACTAATCACATTAAGAAACATGGAAGAGATAATAAGTAGTAAACAGCTAGAAAAAATGGAAAGAAATGTAACATATTTTCTTAATGAGACACTAATAAATTCCATGTAAAGAATATTTTTTGTGAAAGTTGCTGCAAAGCAACTTCAAAGAAATAGAAGTGATTTCACCTATAAGCTGATTTCATATAAGAAAACAGGAAACTTGTGAAAGAACTAAAGGCCCAAATACTTCAGAGTTAATGGTTCTCTAAGGAAATTCTGTCAGACCTTAAGGGGCGAATGATTCCAACTATTTAAACCTTCCAGCACACTGCAAAGAATGAAAAATTATACTGTGTTTATATATGAAGCAACAAATCTATATTAGTTTCCTAGGGCTGCTGTAACAAATTATAACAAACTGGGTGGCTTAAAACAACATTCTTTCACAGTTTTAAAGGCCAGCACTTTGAAATCAAGCTAGGTGTTGGCTAGGCTGCACTTCTTCCATAAATCCTAGAGGATAATCCATTCCTTGCTTCTTCCAGCTTCTGATGGCTCCAGGCTTTCCTCGGTTTGTGGCAGCATCACTTCAATCTCTGGGGGAATGTCTGAACTGGAACTGATCATTTAGACTTGCAGTTTTCCAAGAAGACAAATTTGGCATAGTTCTGAAATTTTATTAAATGGGATAAACTATATTTACATTATCAACCCCCATCCCTGGACCAAATGTTCTTGGTGAGGCAATATTTATGAAGCAAATAATGGTGAACGAATTATCAAAGACTGGAGCCTGTTCTTTCAAAGAGTTTTCAAGTAGCTCTAAAAGTAAGAACTCTAACCAAATTTTATTTTTTTGGCTCAAGTTTTTAAATCAATTGTTCAATTCAAATGATTATTGCCCGAATCCAGCTAGAAAAGCATGGAGAGATGGTATTTTAATACATATAGACAAATGTTACTGAACTCAAGGGGTTCATTTTGCCTGCATGCGTCACACCCTAAAAAGACATGGACAGGAGTTTGCAGCAAAGTAGAGGTTTATTTAAGGAAATGATACCAAGCCTGGAGACACAGGTGAGCTATTATTCCTCAATGTCCTGGGTCCCCAGGGGCTTCTAGAGGATAGGTTATACACAGGAAAACTCATTAGTAGCTAAGAGAGTTGGAGTCTTGGGCCTTACTAATTTATTGATTAGGGCTAGGGTACTAGGCAGTTGATCATTGTATCAGGTCCAGATATCAGTCATAATATCCTTCTGTCTAGTTTCAGTGAGATACTTGTATGGTTATTTTCTCTTCTTGGGTGTGGAACTACAAGATGTTATCTTTACTTAGACCAAATCTCTGTTTCTGTGGTCAATAGACCCGAGGCTTTTTTCCTACAACAGTTGGATGCCAACCTAAGGGCTTAATCATGAAGGGAGCAGGGTGCAGGATTGGAAAGAAAAGAAGCAAGTGAGCCCAAGGCCATTTTGAAACAAGGAGAAAAAAAAGTAAAAAAAGACATTTTAAGAAGTGAAGTTTTACATGGTTACATAAATTCTTTCTTATGCTCCTGAACAATCTCTTTCTACAACCATCTTGTCAAGTTTAAACTATATCTCATATCGATAAAATTATTTCTGTTTGTTTTGGTTTTGTTTTATTTAAGGCCCCAAAAATACATAAATTGCATTTGATTAACTTTCAGCCAGACATTACCTTATTGTTTATGTGGCCTTGGTAATTTTTTTTTAAGTTTTTCTTCTACAATCTTCTCATCAAAAGTAGATATTAGTTGAATAGATGTCACTGTTTCTGGTATATTGTTTTTAACAAACTATTTTTAAGTGAACAAAAATCTGATAATTAAGGAAAGTGAAACTCACTGAGAGGTTGTTAATAGTTTCCCAGGAACAAAGGATTACCAGGAAATTATTGAAAGATCTGTTTAAAAATGCATAGGTAATGAATATTTGGGCAGCTCTGCCAGGATTAAAGTAATATGAAAAATAATCATAATCCTAATCCCATCTCTATATACTATTATAGTTGTAATACAAAACAAAGAATTAACATACATCATATTGTAAACATTATCCTGTGATTTCTAAGAATAAATAGATATCATTTCTCAGCTTTTCTATGCTTGCAATTCAGAACTGCCTAATTTTTTTTTATAAATGAGATTGTTAAAACAATTCTATTTGCATTAATTTATCTCCTTTTAAATCGCTGTCTCAACCTGAAATAGTCCTCTTATTCCTTAGTGGCTCCAGATGGGTCCCTATTCATCCATCTGCCAATCCTGGCAAGCAAGTCCCTCAGAATGATTGTCCCTGCCTTGGTATAGTTAAATATATATTGGGTAATCATAAGCATAAAATTATGTGTCCATGTAAACAGCCCTCTCCTTAACAGTAGGTAGGGTCATGTTAAGACAAATGACATCTAATTCGCTGAAGAAACTGCTAAAAAATGCAAAAAAAAAAAGTGAGCATTTTAATTGCATATCTAATATCTATCCAATTAGCTATGCAGCTTGATAATAATATCTAATGGAGGTAGAAGTGACCAAGATTGCCTTCACAAATGTCATTGAGATTAGGAAAGATATAAAAGCCTATGTTGAGTAAGTAGAGATCATATTTTAAAATCTTTTATTATCATGAGAAAGGAATGTTAAACATCCAGATAAAGGAAACGCTTTCTAGCTTTAAGGTCTCAGCCACTCATGTTCAAAGAGAAGTAACTTAGTCATTGTAAAGTCTACCAAAAGTAGCATGTTGACTTTAAACATTCACAGTGATCTTAAATGAATGGTAAACCTGCTTAGAGGAGTGGTTTTCAAGAGCAGTGTGCCTGGATTCTGACAATCCATGGTCCTTTGAGCCAAGGAGGACCATACACATCTACACAATTCCTGGTAGGCAGCAAGCATGTACCAGTCCCAGCACAGGTTATTTAAGTTTGGATGAGATTTATTGAATTAGTTGAAGACAGATTCTCATTTATTAATATTAAGGAAAGAGGAGTCAAGGAAAGAAAAGGCGCAGTTAATATGTGAGTCTAACTAGAATTTATGCGACTCTCCGATCAAGATGGATACTAGTTACTTTAGCAAATTACTTCTAATTTAAATTTCCTCAGAAAGAAATTACTCCCAATTAGTGGGTCAGAAATTGCAGAATCTATTAACGCTTAAAATATAAATCTAACATACATAATATGTATTGTATAAATAATCCACTTTTGAGAATTTGAGTTTTTAAGATTTTTTATTTTATCTGATAAAAACTTATAAAATATTGTGATGGCCCAGTCTCCTCCATGTCCCCATGACACAAGAAGGTGTCTAGGTTCCAGGTTTTTAATATCTAGTTTGGAAATTGAATGATTATTTTTCCTTACATGCAATTACCAATTTCATGAAAGATCAGTATTCCAAGGCAATTCAGAAGATACAAGGGAAATTATCATCAGTAAGATTAATCTTTCTGTTTATAAAATCTCTTAAGAACACTCTTTCTAATCAGAGTCTGCATGGCCCTGAGGGTAAAGAAAAATGTCTGAGTTCCTCTATAATTAATGATTATTCTCTGATTCTGCCAAGAAAAAAGGGTGTCAAGATTTGAAGAAAACTAGTGCAAAATTAGTGGCAGAAATAAATATGAAATAATATATCTTCTGCTTGTACTCACAGATATTAATAAGGAAGACCAGTGTCAGTGGAAACTTCACCACCTCAAATGAAAAGCATGGTCTCTAGATCATCTGCATGAACATCACCATGGAAACTTTTGACATTGACCTCAATCATAAATATGAGCTCATTTTGAGTCACAGAGCCTATTATATGCATTATGGTTAACACTTTTCAAACATTCAGTTCTTATGTGAAAGTGTACTTCCTCCTGAAAATATTACCTACCTGCTTATTTTTACCTAGGTTTATATCTTTATTATTAATTTCCATAATACTCACTCTTACAGCACTGAATATACAGTGCTGTAACTGTCTATTTACTGTTTTATATTCTATATAAGACCATGTATTCCTTTGGATAAATTACCATACTGATCTTTTTCGTTATTATATGCTAAGTCAAAGTCATGACTCTTGATATATGTTATTGATAAAAGAAAAATAAATTTTGATTGGAAAATTTTTAAGAAAGAAAAAAAGTAAAAAGATTGTAAAATTAGTAAAAACTAAAAGCTAAAAAGTAAATGGTATAAACAAACAAAAAGAAGACAATAATTTTAAAAAAAGTCATTTACACCATAATATAATAAAGTTAAAAAAATAAATACATGAAATTCTATTACCAGCAAAACATAAAATAAATAATTTAAAATAATAAAAATGAAATTCAGAAGGCTGTATAATATTTTCTGATAAAATTCCAAGAAAATTTTATTGAATTGAAATCTAAAAAATGTTAAATTTTGAAACATAATACAAAGTTTAAAAACAGCAAGATAAAAAATAAGATGATAACTAAAAATTATTGATATGAGATAAATTGTTTAAATGTAAATTTTTTTAAAGATCTACCTTTTAAAAAAATTGATCAAATTCGTAGTAGTTATTTTTAAGATTAATAATGTCAGGTGACGAGAAATTAGCAAAAAGTTATTAGAGCAGACTAAGAATGAGTCTCCAAAGAGCAATATTTGTTTGCCTCTGAGGAATGAATATCTTTTTGTACACAGTTATCATCATATTTATAGCTGTGAAAAATCACAATTGAAGAGTTTCCATAATTTCTGCTTTAGCTATTAAGACAAACTTCATAGTTTGTTTTTAACAGAAAGTTTATTGACTTAAATCTATTTATATTTGCTCATTTCAAAAATGGGAGGAAAATGCTTGTTTGACAGTGCTGGCAGTAATAATATTGGAAATCTTGTTGTTGTTTTTTCCACAGCCATTGAACTATGAGAAAAAGAAGTCCTACACCCTCAACATAGAAGGAGCAAATACACATCTTGATTTTCGCTTTTCTCACTTGGGTCCTTTTAAAGATGCCACCATGCTGAAGATCATTGTTGGGGATGTAGATGAACCACCACTATTTTCCATGCCTTCCTACATCATGGAAGTCTATGAAAATGCCAAGATTGGAACTGTTGTTGGCACAGTTTTGGCACAAGATCCTGACAGTGCTAACAGCTTAGTAAGGTATGGTATGCTTCAAACTTCTATACATATAAAGATTCTGATTGCTTCAAAATCATATAGAATATAAAATAATACTTAAAATATTTTATTTTCATCTTTTTTATTAATATAATTAAATTATAATGTTAACTGATTCTTTAACTGAGTAATGTAGCAGATGGGTTTCTGTCAAATTAAGAATATATTTGGCTATCTACATGAAGATATTATTGACCACGCCAATTTTTTTTTTCCCATTTAATTTAATAGATAGAATAACTGACCTAGGAAAAATTTGTTTAAGTATTGAATCACAAACTGGAGAACTTTTGCTCTATTAGTAATAGGAAGTAGAGATATTGTACAAAAAGCAAGGGTTGGGCAATAATGTTTACTTCTGACTCCTCCTGGATTTGTCACAGTAGCTGTGTGGATAACCCTAAGGGCCTAAAGTTTTTAATTTTAAACATTCTTATTCCCATTCTTATTATGTGATTCCTTAGTTCTTATCTATTTTAACGAAAGTTAATATGATAAACATTTCCCTTGGTATCTAAATAATGCTTGTAAAGGCTCTCAATTTTCCTTTAAATAAGCATAACTGTTTCAATTAAAAAAAAAAAATGCCCCCTTGCATGAAGAGAAACAATTTTCTCTACACAAATGTATGCATGTATTCAACAATCCTGCTCCATCTCCATCTGTGAGTGCAGAAAGAGTACCTAACAATGGTAACCCTCTGCCACCCTGGGAGCAAGGAATGGACACTGCTTGAATAAGCAGGGTAGGCAAAGTCAGGAAATAATATGCATAAACTCAAATTATAAAAATTGATCTCTAATTAAGGGATGGAAGTAGAAGTTGATATGCTTAGTTTTCCAAACAGAGAAAAAGCCCTCTTTGCTTCAGCATTCTATAGAATACATAATTTTAGGATATTTTTGATACATACCAGTAAGTACAAGTTATCTAAATGTATAAAAACTGTAGCATTACAAAGGATATTTACAAATGTGGCTTATTTTTCAACCAAAAGTAGCCAACACCTTTTGAGAATAAAAATATTTCATGCTTTTAATTTGATGTAAAATATTTGATAAACATCGGTAAAACTCTTGAAAATTACAGTATGATATTAATGATGTATTTTGTATTTTTTAATAGAAAGAATTGAGAGTTACATTTTTTAAAGTGCTATTAAAGCACTTATGTATGCTGATAATAGTCCTTATGATAAAGAAGTTAACACATACATATGCACACACATAGCAGCTTGAAGTCCAGTACAAAGATAAACAAAAAAAATTGCATCTTTTGATAAACATTGGAGGAAGGTGTGTATGGACAAACTGTGCTCAGTGTCTTCTAGAAGGAATTAGTTGAGGAAGATTGAACTGAAGCTCAAAACCCAAGTTAAAGATTAGATAAGTGAAGGCTAGAGACAGGAACTGTAGTTTTTGTGCATTGGAGAAGATCAGGTTTACCTGTGTAAGAAAGGCAACAACTACGGATGAGGAGAGAAGTTAGGAAGAGAAAACAAAGTGTTAACTGACATCTTTGAAATTTATGCTTCCGGCAATGTCAATGAACAAGAGAAGAAAAAACAGACAAGTGTGGACAATTATAATCAAAGCAGAGATGGGAAGGTTTACTTTGCAAAATAAATAATAATAAATTATAAAAGTCCTATGAAGAGTGACATATAAATGCCAAAAAATAGGCCAAAGGAAAAAAAAATGTAGTCAGGGACAGACTTCTTTCAGTGTTGCACTATATGTCCCAACATACACAAAAACTTCCATTCCCCCAGCATCAAGGTACCTGAAAACGAGTTTCAGTGTCACAACTGGGAGAGGAATGCCAGCTACCATCATCTCTGGGCAGAGGCCAGGGATGGTACCCAAAAGAATTATCTCATTCTAAATGTCAGTAGTGCTAAGGTTGAGAAATCCTTATACAGAGTAAACCAAACTGGCTGGTACATTGGCAAAACTGGAATGCTAAGTATACTCATGGAAAAAAATTTTGAAAAGATATTTTTAGGAATTGCACACCAGTATATATGTTTTACATATTTGCATAGTCATGTGAACATTTCAATGCATATATTTAGTTTAAAATAAATTATTCATGTGAAATTAATTGTCTCAGTAATGGCTCCTTATTATTGGTGCATTAATTGAACACCCTATATGTTAAATACATTCCCCCAGTTGTTGGGATGCAAAGAGGATTGTGTATTGTTTCCAAATGCCAATATTGATAAATTCAGTTCCATGAGCACAGGCATTACTATTTCTGCTTTGTTTTTGTTAGATAACTAAAATGAATCCTTCTAAAGCTACCTTAAAATAATTAGACTCCATAGCTGCTGTTTTGGGGTATAATTTACATAATATTTACTCCTGATTTCAATAAAAATGTGTCATTCACATGGGCCTCTAGGTACAAACAGTGAATAAAAAAAAGAAAACATTAGCAAACACAAAAACAAGCCTTATGCTTCCACCTTTCGCAGGGACCAAACATTTGTACTAATTAAGGAAAAGCACATTGAAAAGATGTATCTTGCAATGTGCCCTGAAATGCAATTAACTCCAACTTTGTAGAATTGATAATGAAAGGGAGTTTGAATCTTACTGGCATTTGTGAAAAGCTTCCCTACTTCAGTCTTTTGTATTTCAATTTTCTAAATTATTAGTAAGACTCTTCAGATTTCTAAGAGCATACCACATCTAGCTTTTGTCTCTTTCAACTCAAAACAAGAATGTGCAGTTTGCAGCAATATAATCACCACCTTTTTAGAAAGTAAAATCAGAACCAGGCTATTCATCAGGAGAGAAGAAACCCTTGATTTAAACAGGCTGCGCTCACTTGCTGGCATACTGCAAATTGAATTCAGGAATATCCTGAGTAACTACTGAGAGATGAGCAATTTATATTGGACATGAGAAGCAGAGAGCTTTTTGAAAATGTGCCCTTATAACATAAGACTCTTAAAAATAGTGACCATTCGTGGGTTACTGATATCTGTTAGCAAGGGGCTTTCTATAGCAATGCCAAAAACCCTTGTTAAACCCTAAGTCTGTATTATTAGGCTCCTTCTACAGATGAAAAAATTAAGGATCAGAAAGTTAAGTAATTTGGCCAAGTTTACACTGTGATAAAGTGGCAGATCAAGAATTTAAATCCAGGTTTGCTTTACTCCCCAAATCCAGTTTGTTTGTTTGCTTGTTTTTTTAAGCTACATTACCCTGCCTCATATATTTTAACACCTACTACTACTAATCATCATCATCATCATCATCATCATCATCATAAACAATTTATAGATGTCAAATAATATAAAATTTGAAAGTGATGGGTGTGTTACATGATCAGAAAGCCATTGATTAATGGCAGTACATGGGGTCTACTATTTGTATAGATGCATTTTATACACCAGAAAAGAGATGCTGAAAAGAATTGTCTTTTCTTATACTATATTTCTAAGACATATGCTACTTGATTTAGTACAGCATGAAAAAAATTATTAATGTCCTCAATGTTTCTTATAGGATAAAGAGTTTTAGTGTCAATTTATGAGTAAATATATTCTACCACCTTTATTTTTTTTCACTTTGATTTATAATGTGAATTTATCTATTCACTTACTTATTATTAATTTTTAATGTTATCTTTGTATAACAACTTTAAAGCAATCAGAAGGTAATAATAAATATTGTACTTAATTGTTTCATATATTCAATATGACACTGTAGGAAGCAGTAACCTATTTGTATGCTAACACGATAAATAAAATGAAATTGTGGTCAGTTTGGAAATACTTTTACTTAAAAAAATCTTCCTCAAATATGTTTTTAAAACAGAGAATAGGTGCAGAGAATTAGAAGTATTTACTCAGCCTGTTTTGAGTTTCATTTTCGCCGTCATGAATACATGCCCCCAGTATATTCACTGCATCTTTACTGGTGTTTTAGTTTTTCTTAAGCATCTCTGAAATTTTCACATAGCTCATAATGAGATGGAAGTTAGAAACATGACATTAATTTTTAATATTACAACAGCAAAAAAAGAGAGAGATTTCAAAGTAATAGCAAGGTCATATGGCAAAGTTAAAGAAGAGAGTTAAAAAAAAATTAAGGTTTGAATGAGGGATTCAAACTTTTGAAAAGACAAAGAATAACCAGAAACTATTTCAAAATATATTTATGTTAAAGATACCATCTGATATGTACTGAAATTTAGTCTGTAGACCAAATTTACTTATAAAGATTTAGCTTATTGAAAATCAAGAATATTTTAATTGGATCCTTAATGACAAGCCTTAACATACCCTCATCAAAACTGCCATTGTCTTCTGATACAAAGGAAACAACTCATTAGAGATATTTGATGTAGTTCAAATAGAGGTAAGAAGAAAGTAGACTCACACTTAAAACCAGAAGTCTTTGTGTCTGTAACTTTTGTTTTGTAATAGTACCATATTCCATATAGCCAAGTTAGCATATTTCAATCGACTAAGAATTTCAATACTAAATGTCATGCGATGATGACATCTGAGAATGGAAAGGGAGCTAAAGATGACTGAGACAACCCTGTTCTTATATAAATCATGATATCTGTAAACTAAGAAGGCCAAAAGGCTGACTCCAAACCACACAACTGATAGTAGAGATTAAAGGAAATTATCGTTTTTTTTTTTACCATGTTTCAGTAGAGATACAGAAGACCCTTATTTATTTATTTATTTATTTATTTATTTATTTATTTATTTATTTGCTCACATTTATGTAAAGCCTAGCATGCCAAATCACTATCCTGACCCCAAGAGGAGAAACTATTTTCTGGGCAGGCCTGTGCAACTCATTTAACCCTGGAATAAATACCTGAACCCAGGCTTAGTGAAGCTGTCCACCGACTGGAGAATAAACATCCTTTATGGCTTTCATGTGAATATTTCAAAGAAAAAAATGTTTAAAATGGCTTAATCACATTTCAAGAACTCAGAATTATTAGAATTTATTATATTTTAGTAACTTGGAGGCATAAATAAGAGAAGACATCATTTCTTTTTAGGGGTTTTACTTTTTTAGATACTTTTATTTCATTGGATCAGGGTTTTAGTTCACAAAATTAAAAAGCTGCCCATTCTATAAAGCATACTACATTATCAAATGACAAGATTCTTATATTTTTTAAGATTATTTTCTGGACGAATGTCTTGTGGAATAAATCGCATTCCCGAAAAGGGAACTTTAAATTTCAAAATTAAGCTGAGCTGTGCCTGAAGTATGACTTTGTAGTTAAAGGTAAGGCCAAGCTGCTGGGATATCCCACAGATTGTATATTAATTAAATTTGATCCCATCTATTGGTCACAGTCAGACAAACTTACAAAAATAGCTGTTTGGGAGGCAAAATTTCAAATGTACTTTACCACTCACATCCTGTGTCTTCAATTATCCAAAATGTGACAATTGAAAGAAATCTCCTATACTTTAAGCCAAGTGATGTTTCTCCAAGTAAATCACTATAAAAACAGATTTCTATTACATAAGTTTTCAATTAATTTCTTATGATGAAATGGATAAGCTCTAATGAAAATAAGTGCCCCTTAAGACTGAAATTTTATTATAAAAATGAAAAATAACTTTTCTAATGTACTTTAACATGACTAATAATTATCTTGAGTCTATGCTTACATAATCAAAGAGAAATTGAATGCAAAATGATGAGCTGGGCAATTCGTTTAAAGTAGCTTCTCTTGAAAAACGTACTTGAGTAAAGGTAACCATTATTGATTGAGAGGGACCATTTGCTGTCTGCACAACTTGCCTGCCTATTGACCCATAAATTATAATTTGAATAATGAATTTTTATCTTATTTCAATAAAATGCATTTTCTTTTCACATTTCTCATTGCATTAATATAAACATTTATTCTCTGAGTATCGATTATATTATTTTGCGAGTTCTTCCTTTTCTTTTCCTTATTTGCTTACTTGTTTTCCTAAATAAATTATATCTAAATAATTCTCAGGTCTTGCCATTTCCTCTCTCTTTAGTATTTATTATTTCTTTCTTCTACTCATTCAAATAAATATTTTGAATGAATGAATAAAGCCTCAAATATTATCTTAATAGATCTAGATTATATTTTAATCTATTTCACTAACTCCTTGATGCTAGATTAATTTCTCCATCACTTTGTGCCTCAGTTTCCTTCTTTGTAAAAAGGGTCAATTAACAGTAACTATCTCACACAGTTGTTTCGAGTGTAATGAACAAATATTTAGAAAACACAAAGCATGATGTAGTACATTTTAAGTGTTCCATAAACATTAGTTTTTATTACCTTTTACAGGATTGTTTTTATAAATAACTCATACATGTATATAAGTGTTTTTTCCCAATCTCACAAAACATTCTAATATATTCTATATTGAGGAGAAAAGTAGAATTTGAATATTATCTTTAAACATCTTATCTAGTTATATATATATATATATATATATATACATATATATATATATATATATATATATATAGAGAGAGAGAGAGAGAGAGAGAGAGAGAGAGAGAGCGCTTTGGTTTATGCTGGCTTATTTTTTATATTTATGGACTAGAATATAAAAATTCAAAACTCGAATTTTTCAGGTTTTATTATTATTCTCAATTTAGCATCTATATTATCTAGGCAATAGTAACTTGATATTATACTTGCTTTATGTTCTTCAAAATATCAAATTAATCTTAGAATCTAAAAAAATCTAAACATATATGTTTGTAAAATATTGAAATGTTTATTTTTTTAAGGTTTGTAAAAGAAAATACATGGATTTTATTATGAAAATTATTTGAAAAGTTACCTACTGAGAGTATTTGTATTTTGTTAAATTGTTTGTTTGATAAACAGTTTAATAGAGCCATCTCACTTCCAAATTTTAAATGGATAGCATTCCCCTAATATGCTTTTGAATAGTTTCTTTTCTCTCATATTTCCGTTTTCCCTTTTTCTAAGTTTTGATTTCTATGGCTGGGCAGAAATCCCAGGGTAGTTAAGCAGAACTATTTAGTTCTACTTGAGTCGAAATTCAATTGAAACTCTATGAATACGCTCTTCAGATTTGAGCATAGCTGATATCTAGCCCTTATGTTGTAGTTTTCCCAAGGGAGTCAGGTCACACAGAAAACTAAGATTTAAATAACACAAATCTGAGGAAAGGTGCCTAGTATTACACTTATCATTTAAAAAAATATTTACACATGTGTCTTATGTTTTTTAATTCAAATAAAAAATGTATTTAGCCTAAAAATATTTAACCACTAATCCTAGCAGCACTTACTTAACATGAGAAAGCTCTGTGTAAAGTGTCTGAAAGAGAGGGAGTACTCTGATAAAGAGAATATACGTTTTCAGCTTCTTAATTCAGCTTTGAAGCAGAAGAAATTCCTGTTTTCTTTCAAACTGACAGTTATGAAATGATAAGATTTCTAAAATGGAACACATCCTGCCATATTTCACAATGTGTATCCATAGCAATGTAAACTGACTTTTACTGATAGTTGCTGTGGAAAATTTTGAGGTCAAATAAGTTTCAATTTCAGGTCTAACTTTTGATATAGAAAACTTTTTTCTCGAATATCACCTCCATCCCCAAACAGAAAGTTTTTTAAAGACAGGTTAATAGTAACTGGCTTTAGATGATTGTAAAGATGTTATCCTTCTCATGTGACAAAACTTCTCATATCTTCTAAGTAGTTCAGGGCTTCTCTGGGTTAGAGAAGAGCGTGTGTGTGTGTGTGTGTGTGTGTGTGTGTGTGTGAGAGAGAGAGAGAGAGAGAGAGAGAGAGAGAGAGAGAGAGACTCTCAAATCAAAATAAATAAATAAACCAGCTTCAGTGACCCATGGTCTAATGCTTTGGAAAGAAGACAGTAAACCCCTTTCCCACTGCTCTGTAATGTCTAAATCTAGTGTCTCTTCTCCGAATCAGATTTGCTTTATACCTGTGCTTCTTCTTGTTTAAATTGTTTTTTTCATGTTGGACTTTCTTCAATGAACATGTAGTTAATACAACTAGAACAATCAATACACAACAGTCAATTCCTCATTTTGATCACACAGATACAAGTGAATATATTCTATCCCTTTTTAGCAGTTATTTCACAAAATGAGCTCATTAAATCATCTCAGTCTGCATGATAATTATGACTTCTGCCACATTTGGGTATGTGTATCCAGAGGTTGTCATAGGATTTTACAACTTAGTTATATGTTCTACCTACCTTTACAGTATACCTATGAAAAGCTTGGGCTGTATTTCAGTTATACTCTGTTCCAGAAAGTAAGATGAATTTCATGATATTTCCATCACTACAATTACCAATTCTATATATATACCCAAGTTCTGAGATTTTGCTCATCCTAAAATACAAGTGTCTCTATTAGTTTCAATGGAAATCCTTATATCGGTGCTCTGGAATCCAATTCTACTCACCTTCTCATGAATTTTACCTTTTTAGATATTTCACGCTTTCAACATGACCATTTTTCCCCCCAAGAAAACCAGCACTTAATATTTTCTTTATCGGAAAAAATGAATTTGTCAAACCCACTTCTCTGATGACATAAGCCACATTTTTCTGATCTCTGTTTCAGGTAATGATATCCAACAAAGTGTCATGGCTTGTGGGCTTTATATAGTCACATCCAAATACTGTTGAATCCACTGTAATAAAACTTCTATCCTTTGATATCTTGTTGAAACTATTTTCAGATTAACTAGTCTTGTTTATCCTGCCAAAGCCAATCATCCTTGACTGACTTCACTCAACTTCTTGACAGAATTCACCATTGCTGTTGACCTAAACCATCCTTTCCTCGACTTCTGTGCCACCTCATTCTCCCAGTTTTCCTCCTCGTTTGGGCTATTCCTTGCATTCTACTAGCACCTTCTCTTCTACAGATGCTGGACTGCTTTAGTCTGAAAAGGTTGAGCACTGTGATGCTCAGTCTTTCACTTTCCTCTTAGAGTTCTCTCCCAGATGAGGCTATACTGTCCCCATTACCTAAAATTTAGGCTGACATACCTCAAATTTATTTTTCCTGTTCAGAATGCACACTTGAACCCCACAATCATATCATATTCTTTGCTTTTTATTATGTTTATCTAAATGATATCTAAGACATAATATGTCAAAATGATTGATTTCTCCCAAATTTTTTTTCTCCCAAACTGTGCTTTTTTTCCTGTGTCTTTATCCAGATCAACAAATGGACTTATTGATTAAATGGTAGATCAAATATACACGTGTGCACGCGCACATGCACGCGCACCCCCACATACACACACACACACACACACACACACACACCACAAATGGAGTCATTTATAATTTTCTACCTTTACTAATCCCACTTCAACAAAACTTTTTTATAGGCCATATCTGATACATAGCATTATTTTATACACTCACATCTACTTCCATTCTTTTGCACCTTTGTCCAAGATGGCAATATTTTTCAAAATTGTTTTTAAATTTCTACAATCCAAGATTTAAAATACTCACTGTGATTTTTTTCCAGAATGTATTAGATTATTTGCTTTGTTTAAAATGGCTCCCATTGCTTATTTTAAAAAGTTAAAACTCTTTACTTTGTGCTACAGACCTTAGTTGTCCTCCTCACTAGCCATTTACCTAGTTCATTCTGCTGGCTGCATTGAAACAAACATTCTTTTGCAAACCAAGTCAAGTTTTTTCTTTAATTTGGATATTTGCATTTTGATGTTTTATGTTCAGATATTCTTCCCCTGGTACTTTTCGTATAATAATTTATTTTTTCTTCAGATATAGATAAAATGTTACTTAAGCCGAGACTAATAAAAAGGGAAGTATTAGAAATTTAATTTAAAAAACACTTTTCTCCTTAAATAGTTCTAGAATGGCTTGGAACATTTCTAAAGCATCTGATGATTGTTCACTATATTATTTATTCACATTTATGTTAATTAACTTTTGAATAATGTAAAACCCTATAACTAAGGGGTATAGAAGAAAGTAATTTATAACAGTAGCGTGTGCATCTGTGACTTTGCTGAACATCATCTGAACTAGGCTGCTTTTTGTTTGTGGGCCCTGCTTGTCTCTAACACATTCAACAATGCATCTGCTCCCTAAGTAGGTAGCTCTACTCTGGACTGGGCACCTGAACTGGGACAGCTCTGCCCATGTGTCTCTCGTCTTCTTTCTGGGACCTGCGGACTAACTCTGGCATGACTTCTTGTGGCAGGGGCAGAGCATAAGAGGAAACATGCAAAGCTTCATGAAACCTAGGCCCAACCATAGCAGAGAACACCACTGCTTTCACCTCCTTGTATTGCCAAAGTAAGCTGGAGGCCAAAGCTGATCTGAGAGCCCTGCCCCACACACCACCTGCATTGGAGAGGGAAGAAGATTTGTGGCTGGTGAAGCAACTCACCTCCCACTATTTCATTTTTTATTCTTTGACTGCAAAAGGCTCCTAGATGATAAAACTACAATGGCAATTAATTGAAATGTTTTGTTTTTTATTTTATATTTATCTTAAAACCTCAGCTATAATGAAACTCTAAGGTAAATTATTCTCCAACATCTCTTGCTATCCTAAAATGTTCGTACATATAGCAATGAGCAGTTTCATTATATGTTTATTGTTTTTCTTCCAATGTACTATAGGCTTCCCAGAGGTAATTTTTAAAAATTATTTATTCCTTATTAATCACTGTGTTTCCACTCTCTACTATTTTATTCATAAAATTTGGTAAAGCTTTTTTTTTTTAATTAATAATTGAACTAAGCATAGCATTAAAGACTGAGATAAATTTAACGGATGTCAGTTCTGAGTAAATATAAATTTGTCTGGCAAATCTTAAGAGCCAAACATGGAAATTAAATATATACATTTAAATATGTAAATAAAATACCTCCCTTGATTCAGTTTTATTTTCCTAATTATAAGATCATGTGAAAAGATTTATCTATTTTCTTTTCTAGATACTTCATCGACTACAATGCTGAAGATGACAGATTTTTCAATATTGATGCCAATACTGGAACTATTAAGACAGCACAGGTTCTTGATAGAGAAGAAACACCATGGTACAATATCACAGTTGCTGCTTCAGAAAAGGGTAAACTACTTACTTTATGTGTTATAGAAAAAGATGTCACTGGTACATGAAGATTTATATTGAAATTTTCTCATGAGTAAGGCTCTCACAATTTTTTTTTTATTTTTGATGCTAGGATCTAGCAGAGTGCACAGAATATATTACATACAATTTTACTTGGTGTCAGATGCAATGAATAAATTGCATACCTCTTTAATCCTGGCATAATGGTGGAGATTTGACACTGTGAAACACTTAGTTTTAACATGAATTTTGGGGGACTTACACATTCAGTCTATAACACTGGATTGGCCTATTATTGGCATGTCATATGAAAGAATCATTTAATGTGTGGTTTTTTGTGACTGGCTTATTTAACTTAGCATAATGTTTCCACATCATAGCATGTGTCATTACTTCATTCTTTCATATTGCTAAAAAAAATTCCATTGTATTGCTAGACCACATTTTATTCATTCATTTATCACTTAATAGACACTTGTGTTGTTTCCACTGGTTGCCTAATATGAGTAACTGCTGTGACCATTAATGTAAACATTTTGCATAGACATGTCTTAATTCTCTTGGGTATTTATCTAGGAGTGAGATGTGGAAATTCTGTATTTAACCATTTTATGAACTCAACTTCCAGGCTGTTTTCCAAAATGGACACATTTTACATTCCCAATGGGAGTGCATGAGAGTTCAGTTTTTCTATGTTGTTACTAAAATTTATTACTATATATCTTTTTTATTACAATCATTCTAGTCAGTGTGGGGGTGATGGTTCATTGTGGCTTATGCACTTTTTTAATGTCCTTTTAAACAAACTAATAATTATACTGCTTTAGTCTTTTCTAGTCTACCTGCTTTTTTCATGTTCTTGCATCTGCAATATTAGCTCAAGTGGCTTTCACTTAGATAATTTTTTCTACATAATAGCCTCTTTGAATTTAAGCATTCACTAATTATTTTTAAATGAGTTTATAAAGAATACATGAGTGGATTCATTTATGATCATTCTGGTTAATTTTTTATTTTCAGAATAACCAGAATAGATGTAGAATTGCATGTACTTTGTCACCTGAAGACAGTTTAATGGCTGTCAAATGGTAAGGGCTCATTGAAAATTAGTTGAAAAAAGTAAAAGAATGGATTGATTAATATATCCAAGATGAATTGATGAGGACAGTAAAAAGAGCCAGAGAAGACTGTGTCATTCTTTTGGAACAGGCTCTATGTATAGGATATAGAAAGGAAGAATCCCTGATGAGAATGATATTTGTCAGAAACTAAAGAAACTTATTTTAAAATAACTTCAATTTCAGCTCTAGAGGTGTTTTGATCAGAAAGTATACTTTAGATTGTTCTAAATCTCTCCTCAGTCCACGTAATAATTTATGATTACATGTGAGTTCACCTACAGCATGAAAACTATATCATGTGTAATCATTACTGAAGGAAATGCCCAGTTTTATTAAAGGAATGCCTTAAATATATACTTACCAAGATTTTTATTTCTTTACTATTTGTTAGGACTTTATCTAAGAAATGAGTTAATACATATCTACTAAGTAAAAGAGTATAGTAAATTATAATATTCTGAATTTTATAGACAGTAATAAAAAAACTTAGAAACACCTTAATGAGCAATACTAAAATGTAATTTAATTCTAATCATATACAGGTACATTGGAAGAATGAGCTCTAGTTAAGATTTTATGGCCATATTTTGAGACCGTGTTTAGAAAAGTGTACATTCATGCACTAATTACTTGACTTACGTACCCATTAAATATTGTTGGGGGTTCTTCCATGTATATTTGTTGGTTAAATGTTAACCTCAACATCAGTCACGTTATCTGTCTTTTCTAGTATTGTCTCTTTTGAAAATGCAGTTGATAATTATTTTCAGACCAGATTTTTTAAAAAAGGCTTTATATGTTAGAGCAATTTTAGGTTCACAGCACAATTGAGAGGACGGTACAGAGATTTCCCATATACCCTCTGCACCTACATGTGCTTAGCATCCTCCACGACCAACACCCCCCACCAGTAAAATACATTTGTTGTAATTGATAAATCTACAGGGGCACATCATAATCACCTAAAGTCTATAGTTGAATTTACTGTTAACTCATTGTTAATTCATTGAGTTTGGATAAATATATAACCACATATATTCATCATCATAGCACCATCCAGAGTATTTTTGCTATTCTGAAAATTCCCTATGTTCTGCCTATTTACCTTCTTCTATCCCAACCCCTGGTAGCCAATGATCTTTCTATTGGTTCTGTAGTTTTGCCTTTTCCAGAAGATTATATAGTTGGAAACACATAGTATGTCACCCTTTCAATTTGGCTTCTTTCACTTAGTAACATGCATTTAAGCTTTCCCATGCTTTTTTTTTTTTTTTAATGGCTTGAAAGCTCAGTTCCCCTGACTTTTTCATGGCTTGAGAACGCGATTATTTTTAGCACTCAATACTATCTCCTTGTTTGAATGTACCACAGTTCATTTATTCATTTACTTCCTGAAGGACATCTTAGTAGCTTCTGAATTTTGACAGTGATGAATAAAGCTGCAACAAACATCCACATGTAGGATTTGTGTGGAAATAAGTTTTTAATCTTTTGTGCCCAGGGGTAGACTTGCTGGATCATATGGGAAGCGTTTGTTTAGTTTTGTAAAAACCTGACAGTCTTGCAAAGTGGTGGAGTCATTTTTTGTTTCCACCAGCAATGAATAGAGTTCATGCTGCTCCACATGCATGCCAGAATTTGGTGTTGTCAGTGTTTTTGATGACAGAGGGGCTTTAATAAGGGCCACTCTGATAGGTATATAGTTGTATTTTGTTGCTTTAACTTGTATTTCTCTGATGGTATATATGTGGAACATCTTTTCATATGCTTATTTTCCATTTGCATATTTACTTTGCCCATTCACATTACAGAGAATAATCTGCTCGATTCAATTTATCAGTAAATCTTAATCTGACTCAAAACACCCTCACAGAAATGCACAAAATAATGTTTGACCAAATATCTTGACACCCTCAAACTAGAAACAGGTTGTGACCCAGTATTCTAGGGTTCATTGAGCCCTCTAGGTGATCTCATGCACATCAAAATTTAAGAATCAGAAATTGCGTGACTTTAACATAAATTAAATTGAAAACCCTTGTTTCTAATCATAATGTGATTTATGTCATAGCAGCACTTAGTATCAATTTTATGGATGTGTACAAGCACACATGCACATGGATGTTAGCATGTGCACACACACACACATACACACATACTTGCGCAATGTCCCAAGTGCCTAAGAAATGAACTCCACAAAGGACTTTTATGGCTTTTCTTTATAGGAATTGGCCCTTTCTGTTCTCAGCTTAATCTTCTGAAAAATGAATGTCATCTTTTAGTCACAGATCCTCAAACAGAGTCTAAAAGATTTTACTGTCATCAGAGCTCACATATCAAAACTGCATGTCATTGCATCAGTATGAATATTGGCCTTAGCTTTCTGTTTCATTTTTTCTCCATACAAATTATATATATAACTCAGTCCAAACAGTGTTTATATGTTCATTTATTAATTTTTTTCTCAATCCTTATACAGACATATTCTAAAATTAGGATCCACAAATTTCAAATTTGGTCCAACTATTAACTTCAGCTGATGGAAAATAAATTTAGATTTTATGAACTCATTTGTTGTTTGCCTTTTAACTTGAAATTCATTTTTGTTAGCAGCTGTGTCTAATGATACAAAATTCTATTACTGAAGAGTGGGTGGTTTTAAATCCCTTCAGCTTCTATACAGTATTTTTTTTTGCTGTTATTGATGGCTTATTTTGATATATGAAATTTGTCTTCCACAAATGTGTTTATATTAGCAGGCAAAGCATCCTAATTGGCCCCTTTTCCATGACAAACATAAAAAATAGCATACAAATAAATTGGTTTTGCTTTAACCAATGAATAAAAATATTAAAATAAAATACTTTTCTGGAATATCCCTTTATACATGTATGAGTCAGTGCATTAGTTACCTATTGTCATGTAACACATTACTAGATAATATTAAAAAATAATTCAATTTTTTCTAAATTTTCCAAAAAACATTTTGGCCCATGTACATGTAACATTATAGGTAAATTAGGATTCAGACTTATTTTAATTAGGTCTCTATCTCCATTTCTCTATTTTTTTTCTTGTTTTCATTTTTAAATTTTTATTTTTTACTTTAGTGTTGCTAGTAACAAGCAACAGTTCTAGGTTAACTTGTAATATATTAACAGGATGAATGCCACCTTAAATTTGGAACGTATTCTTTCACATGCAGAGTGAAATAAATTGTGATTTTGAATAACCATTAAAAATGTTGCTCCAATTAGGTCACTTTTTGACTAACCTCCATTTACTTTCTTTAAAATTTGTATTTAATACATGAAATATACCCATAATTGGATTAATTATTATGGCAAGTGGTATAGGTTCTCCACAGTGACTTGGCACAATCAAAGCCCATATTTTTATTTTTGTTTGCAGTCATTTCCATTTTAACCTCTTGAGTTCTACACATGGGAAGAGTTTGCTGAAGCAATTGCAATGTCTACTACATTTTATTATTCTGTTGTTGATTATATAATATATTGAAACATTTGAGGGCTTAGTAATTGCACTATGCCTACCTCTATCAAATTCTAGAAGAATTAAAACAAATGTATTCATTCAATTATTTTTCCTCTTTTCTATGTCTTTATTTTCCCATGTGATATAGCATTTCCTGTCCTCATAAATAAGCTTTATTTTCTATCTGAAAATAACATTAACTCAAGAAAACAAAAACTAAAACTTTACCTTGATCTAGTGTTTCCCTCCTGATACAACCCTACTATTTTATTTTCTTTTTCTCAAAACACTTCAAAAGAGTTACCTATACAGTCATGCACAGCTTAATGATGAGGATATGTTCTAAGAAATGTGTCGATAGGTGACTTTGTTCTTATATGAGCATCACAGAGTGCACTTACACAAACTTGGATGCTATAGCTTACTACACACCTAGGCTATATGGTATGGCCTCTTTTTCTGTAGGGTAGAAAAAATAATTTTTCCTTAACTCTTCTTGGTTCTTGACTGAGACATCCCTGTAATAAAATTATTAATAAGAGAAAAACAGAAAAAATGACATATACACCTTCTGTATACATGAAAGAGACCTAAGAAAACTGATTAACTCTCCAAAATGGCTACAGCCACCACCTAAAATATCATTTTTAGCTGAAAGACAAAAAACATGTTGGGGATGAGGGAAGTCAGCTATGAGAGGTTACCAGGTAAAGCACAGTAAAGGAGGGTAAGGTCATGCAGGTTTTGGTAGTTGTCTTCTGCACTGGTAAGGATTTCTAGAAATAAGGTTATCACCTTCTCCCTTTCTCAGTACAGCAAGGGAGACACCCTTACAGAGGTTTCCCTTACAGATGCAAGAATGCTTTCTTTAAATCATAGCAACACCATGTAGTTCTCTTTTAAGTAAGATAAAATACTTCTAAATAAATTAAGGTTAGAAAACATGACACCTATAATGAGTGAATGTACTCAGATAGGTAGCCTGCCAAACAAAGGGTAAAAGTAAGAAATATCTTCTGCTTTTGCTTTAGTTCTCATGTATGAATCTGAACACATGTTAGAGATTTTTTTTATAAATGTAGACTGTTCTGACATTTTTGCTTTTTATTATATACATATTTCCATTTTTACTTTTATGTTCATAAAGCCTATTGATTTATATTTATTTATTATTATATTATATATAAAGTCCTTACATTACCTTAGTATTCAGTGATATATGATATTTAAGAATAAGAAGACAGACAGACTCTATTTAAATTCTGTTTTTGTTCATTACCAGTATAGTTTGGTCAAGTTATATTCTTATCTGTAACAAATGATTTCAGTGAGGGTTAAATTATCTGGTACATGGTGATGAAATAAATGTTAGCACCTATCATTATCATAAATATAGCTAAAATATATGCTAAATTAATAGGAGTCATTACTTGGTATATCTTCAGGGACCTTAGAGAAAATTACATTTTTGAAACCATTATAAAATAGCATACAGATGAAAAAATGAAATAAATTTTATATATAATTATAAAATCTTCTAGCACCTATATAAAAGACATCTAGAAAAAAATTACAATTGAGTCAGTGTTACAATACATTAATTAAACTCACTCTCTTATCTATAACTTATTTCATGTAAAACTTAGTTGAGGCTAACAATTGACTATCTGATAATAAATAATAATATCCTCTCAAGAATGCATTAATGTTTTATTCTCCTTGAGTGATATTTTAATGTATAATATTGACAATTACTGAAATGTACAGATCTTTTTACATTGCAGTGGGTTTTGCAATTGTATACTCTGTTTAACTAATTTCCTATCAAGCTTAGGACATTTCCACAGCCTCAGACAGATTCTTCTTTACTCAATCTCTTTATTCTTCACCCCTCATAGGTAACAATATTGTGATTTATTTCACCATAACTTTTTGAACTTCTAAAATTTCATATAAATGGAATCACAGAATATATATAAATTGAGGCATACAGTATATATACATTTTAAGATGCTTTTGAATAATATAAAATGTTTAGATTCGTCTGTATTCTCAGTAATAGCAGTTTATTTCTTATTTATAAATAGCATTCCATTATAAATATATCATAACTTATCTATTTCCTTGTTGATGGGCATTTGATTTGTTTTCTGTTTAGAAGCTGTTATTTGCAAAGCTGCTATAAATATTTACACATAAGCCTTTGTGTGGGTACGTGTTTTCTTTTTTCTGAATAAATACTTACCAGTTGCATGTTTCTATCACAAGATAGGTGTGTGTTTAACTATGAGAAACAGTCATACTGCTTTTCCAGTGTAGTTGTACCATTTTATCAAACTGTGAGAATTCTGGTTGCTATAATTTCATCAGCTAGAGCTGATGATCTTTCTAATTTTAGCCATTCATTTGGGAGTATGGTAGAATTACAGTGTGATTTTAATTTACATAACTTTAATGACAAAAGATGCTAAACACTTTTTTCATATCCATATTGATTATGTGTATATATTCCTCTGTGATCTCATTTGCCCGCTTTGTTTAATTTTTTATAATTAATATTGTAAATTTTACAAATTTAGACACAACTTCTTTGAGACAGTAGAGTTTGTTCTGGAAATTCCACGTATAAGATTATCAGTGTGACATAGATTTTGTTTGGTTTCTGTCTTGTTTTTATTTTCAGAACAGATTAAAATGTGCATACTTGTTCTCTCCCAGGCTGTTTGTTAAAGTTACATAGCTTCCTTAATTGTTTCACAAAGATAAAGTTTGGCAAGTAAAATAAGTCTTATTCCCTCTTATAGATTAAATAATTAAGGCAGAGAGATAACAAATAACTTTCCAAAGTTTATGTTCCAGAAGAGTTCAGGAAAGGGGCTTATACTAAATCTTGTCTGATCCATTGTATTTTATTTACTCTGCCTTTTTATTTAAAAGGCTGAAAACTGATTTTCTAAAAATAAAGCTTAAAAAATAAAAATAATAATAGCAATAGCAATAATGTTGCATTAAAAACTTTAAGGGGATATTGTCCAAATTTTGCCACAGCAATATGCTTCTAACACATGTTCACATTTTATAGGTAAAATTATTGACATTTTATAGGTAAAATTATTGACATTCAAAAAGTAAAATACCAAACCTGGGAGTGTTGGAAATAATAAATAGAAACTCAAAGAAATGTGCCAATTCTCTAATATAGATTTAGCTAAGTTTACTATTGAGCCAAAAACATTAGAATGCATGCACGTAGGCCACAAGTGGCTGCAAAGCTATGCTGGGTTTTCAGCTCCACTTATCTGGAATTAAAGCTACAGTTTTTACACATCATTCTACTTTTAGTACACAGACAACAATTAATTCAGTTTGTATCAGTAATTATTAAACGTGATCTGGCATTCTGGTTTTCGTAACTCTTCATCAGTACCTCCCATGGGTGCCCCAACAGGGCATGTCACACAGATCATTAGTCATATCCACCAAGGAACACATCATGGTGGTAAGTCTACAGACAAATGGATGTTCGTCTGATCCCAAATGCTGTGCTTTTAATCATGAAGTGATAGAATAGTAATTGTATGTTGGAGATTTAAATAACATTTAATCCACATGGAGAGAGTCCATTTCTATCTAGAAGGGCTTATAGTTTCCTGTATTCCAGTATGAACTGGGTGCCAAGCCATTCCAAGGCCAGAGGACAGCGTGAGCAAGATAGAGGTGGGACAATGAGGTGATGATGGTTGAAAATGGGTACTCAGTTGTTCTTTTTTTTCTAATCGTTCCTGAGAATATGATCTTTCCAGAATCCCCTCCTAAAAGAATTTTTTCCCCCAATACTCTAAGGTTGCTTTTAAACCTGCCTGCTCAGAAAAAAGAGAGGATAACTATTTACTCAGGAACAATAAAAACTACTGATACCAATGATTAGAGGTAATAAAATTATTCTTGCCTCAAATTTCCAGAACAGATTGTTTTTGACTGCTCTTAAAAAATGAGAAATTACCTAATTTAGAATATAAAATACATGAAAAAATTGTGTATAATACTTACAATAGAAGACATATTGTCATATAGTGGTGACAGGAAGTTAATCATAACCTGAGCTTTGCTAAGATGAGTAATTTAAACTGGGTCCATTTTAATTTTGTAATTTATATATTGAGAGTTCAGAATAAGTATTCTCTTTTAGCTTTAATATATTATTAAAAAATCAAATAATTGTCCATATTAGCTTGTAGAAAAGCTATAGTGGTGCCTTATTTTCAATAAGGAGAATCATAATAAATAAGCAAATACTTAAATCACCATTTAACTAATTTTAAGTCAATGCTTATGGTTATCTTTAAAATATAAAATTATTTAACATGATAATACATATGCATGACGTTAGCTTTCATTCTGCATAGGCAAAAATACAAATTAATGATAATATTATAAATGATGTTATTAACAGAACATATTACTTTCAAAATGTATTTATAACTTTTTCTGTATATTTAATCTATTTGTATAACTTTTTTCTCTGTAAATTTATTGTGGCATTCAGCATTCACTATAAAGAAGATATTGTAAAGCATATTAAACGAATTTGAAAAAATCAATATACTTAAGAAGCAGTGTTATTGAGATCATCCTCAATAGTATATTATTTATTTTAGAATAAATTGTTTAGTTTTGCATGTTTGTTTTTCGGCTTTACAAAATTTACTATACTCAAATACAGTCTTCTGAGTTATTTCTAAAAAAATATTTTTATCAATATTTTCTTTCTAAGATTGTCCAACATATGGCTATGTTGAAATGCACTTATTTTTGCAATGGTATAAATACATCACTGTTATTTTATTTGTTCAGCTACTTTTGGACATTTGTATTTTCTATTGTTGTTAATATTATTTGTGCTGTTATTATATGAATCTTGGACATGAGAATACATAACTGTGAAAGGAAGGAAGGAAAGATATGTGGATTACTTCAATTTTTATGCATTCCATTAGTTTATATTCAAATCAGCATTTGAAGAAATCTTGTCAAACTTAACATTGTATCAATATGATTTGTGTTAAATAGAACTTATTTGATTAACTTGCATTTCTTTAAATATTAATGATATTGAACATTTTTTCATGTGTTTATTTGTTGTTTATATTACCTATTCTGTTAAATGTTTGTTATTAATTTTACCCATTTTTCTATTATTCTGTCTTTTATTTTTGATTTAGTATACTGTATTATATATTATAGATACAGATCCTTTGTCAAGAAATACATTCACTCATTTGAGACTTATTTTTTCTTCGTGGCATAGTTGGAGAAACTGAAAAAAATGTCAAATTTGAATGTAATTAAATATATCAGTTTCCTGTGCAACTAGTACATTTTGTGCTTTGAAATCTTACATGTACTTAATATAGTGTATATTACTATTTTTCCAAAGTATCTATAGTTTTGCCTTATCCATTTAAGTCTTTTATTATTTTAAATGAATTTTTGCACGTAGTGTATAATCTATGTCCTATTTTGGAATGATGACAATGTAGATAACGTTTTACTATATCCATTTCTTTATCAATTAGTACTTTTTCCATTGATTCTCAATAGCACCATTGCCATATATTAAATTTCTATATTTAGTGGATCTGTGATTGTTTCTGTTTTTTTGTTTCTGTCTATCCCATTGATATTGTCACATTGTCTTAGGTCCTAATACCATATAATAATAATAAGACTTGATAAATGGTAAAGCCAGTATCCCTTTTTTTTTTGTCCTTTTTTATACTAGTTTGGGTAATCTTTGTATTTATAAATCTTAGAATTCTTTTTCAATTTTTATAAATAATTCTCATTGGATTTTATTAGACTGTATTGAATATGCACGTTTGAAGAGGCTAGTTTGAAGAGGCTAGTTTTATTTATGGTATTTTGTCTTCCAATCACTTGGATGATAGAGCTCAAGTTTCTTACATCTTCTTTAGTTTAATTCAGTTAAGTATTCTGCATATAAGTCTCTCATATACTTTGTTAGATTTGTTTCTAGATACCCTTCATTCTTTCCTTCCTTCTTTCTCTTTTTGTCTCTTTTCCTTCATTTACTACTAAACTAAATAAGCAATTCTGGAACTAAATTGATGAAGATAGACTATTATACACATCAGTAGAGTGAGTTTGCTGTTATTTTTTTTTTAAGTTATTGATACCTAATATCTTTTATAAGTAAGAGTGTCTGGTACTGATATAAAAGTTTTACAAAGCACAGAAAACAACTGAAAAGTCTTTTCTTCTACCTCTGTTTTCTGTGGAAAAGGTGTAAAAGAATGAAATTACCTGTTTCTTTAAGTAAAATAATATAAACCTAATTTTGTCTCTTTGAAAATATTTTTTACCTAAAAACTGATTTTCTTTAATTATAGCTCTACTTAGTTTTCCCATTTCTTTTTGAGCCACCTATGGCTCTTTTTAATGCATTCATTTCCTTACTATTTTCAATATCTTCTGTATATGTATTTATACGACCTTTTCCTATCATAGTATTTGCTTTCTTACGTTCTCCTTTGATAAATCAATAAATTTGTGTAGATCTTATCTGTTTCACTAGTCACATTCTAATGTATCCACCTGTTTTTTTTAATTTTGGATTTTTTAAGATAATGGCAGAAAAATTAGCAATAAAAAAAATCTAAATTTCCCATTATGAATTCTAAATTTATAGCTTTGAAATACAAAGTAAACCAACACTTGCCTTTTTTTACACTTCCAAATTAATAAACTTACTGAAAAATGGGAAGATTGTGTTTAAAACATATTTTAAAGTAATAACTAACATTTTTATATCTACTAGATCTATGTGTGAATTCTATGTTTAATTCTATTTTAAATTATTCTTTATTTTTTGCCAAGTGCGACATGACATCACACACACCAAATATATTCTCCCATAAGAAGAAAATGATCTTGTGTGAAGATTTTACTTTTTATTTCCTCCAAGTTTATTTACATTTGAAACCTTGAACTTTTTAAAGATTATGTGATTTATTTTTTAACAACTCTTCTGCTTATCTTAGATTAATGATGACACCAATTGTTTATCCCTTAGACTCTGACAGCATACAATGAATTCTGACAACTTTCTCCCACGAGTTTCTGAATAACATGCAATTTCCTAGATATGATGAAAATATCATTTTAGCATTCATGCCATGTCTTGGTGTTCATTTTTCATTTTTTTGTAACTTAATGAGCTTAGCAAAGAGTGCCTTCATAAAGTTGTCTTTTGCCAAAAGTCCTACTACAGCATATGGAGCTAGTGACAAGCTACAGTATTAAGGAGATTTGTTTTAAACCAAGCCTCTAAAGTGTGTGTGGAAATACTAAACACATCCCTGTGTGTTTTGCAGACAATCCTGGTTTGCTGAGCCATGTCACAGTGGGGATTAGAGTTCTGGATGTCAATGACAATCCACCAGAACTTGCCAGGGAATATGATATTGTTGTCTGTGAAAATTCAAAGCCTGGCCAGGTAAGTTAATTGTTCTCTTCTTCTCATTTGAATTAAATCAAACAAAAAACAACAACAACAACAAAAACCAAGCAGCTCTATTTCTATTATTCTTAGGTATAATTCTTGAAATCCTTCAATGTTATTTTTATGCTCAGTAAAATAATTTTACAAAGCTTTGTTTTAACTTCCAAATAGATTTTTTTGAAAATCATAGAAAATAAATTTTTTCAGATCTCAAGTGTAATTCAAAATCTAATTCATTCATGCATGTATTCATCATACCAATGAAATTATATTGATGCATTGTGTGTAGCCCTGTAATAAATGAGGAAAAAGCAGTGAACTTTCTTGTTGTAATGAAGCTTTGTGACTAGACTAGGGAGAAGAAACTGGTTCATCTATTTAGTAGGGACCAGAGAGAGTGACATGAGTCACGACTGAGTGATAGTTGTACTAAAAGATGATTAAGTTTCAAAAATATGAAGAGTATGTATGTATTAAGAAAGAGAAGAAAGTAAAAAAAAGGGAAGAGCTTGAACATAGGACATGATCTGGATTGTATCATCAGAGCTGGTTAAAGGAGCATGGAAATTCTGAAGGAAATCCAGAATGGCTGAGGCACATAAAACAAGTGAGAGCATGGAAAGGGAAGTGCATTTGCTTTCTCTACTGTATAACAAATTACAAAAATTTAGCAGCCTAAAACAACATTTACTTAAGTAAGAGTTTCTGTAGATCAGATATCTGCTCGTGGCCTAGCTGGGGCTTTGCAGAGGACTCCCAAGACTATGACCAAGTTATCAAGCAGGGCTATGTCCTTGCCTTGGGCAAGGGGATATGGTCCAAGCTCACACGATTTTTGGCAGCATCTAATACTTTCAACTGTAGATCTGAAAGCTTCAGAATCTTCTTCAGCTCTTCAAAGTTCTCTAGAATTTGAGATGCTACCCACATTTCTTGCCACATCAGTTTTCATAGTATAAACATTTATTTCACCAAACAATCAAGAAGTGCCTCTGTAGTGAGTCAGGTAGAAAATAGCTGTATGTAATATAATGTAATCAGATGAGTGATTTGTCAAAATTTTTGCCACATTCTATTGGTCAGCAGCAAGATACAGGATACAGCAAGATACACTTAAAAAGTAGAGATCACACCAAGTCAAACACTCCATGAGAGTCACCTTAAAATCTATCTGTGACAGATGAATCTCAAGATAGAAAAATATTCTAGGTCCAGCTGAATCAGAAAGTCCCTTTTACTGTCTTTGGTAAACCAGAATAAAGATATCCTCCAAAATCACTTTAAATCACTTTGAAGCTTGTGATGTAATTATAATTAAAAGAAATAGTGCCTTGTGCATTTGTGTATTAGAAACAATCATTAGTAGCTTGATAGAGTAATAATTGCTTATGTGTTTTCAATACTCCCAGGGGAAATATTTATGTATATATTAATGAAGGACTCTTTTTTTAAATACAATGTTCTCATGTTCATTGTCTAAAAGAAAATTAGAAAATATGAATAAGACAAATCTGATGAAAATGATATATTTAAAGTACTTACAGGTTATGTGTTTTATTATTTTATCAATATGTTAAGATTATCACTTCATGTGCTTAAGAATTTTCTTACATCACCATTTTAAAAGCAGTATAGAATTTTATAATATAGACATGTAATAATTTGCTTGTCAAATCCTTTTTCAGTTGTGTCAAATATGGACACACATGCCAAAATTATTTTCTTTACATATGTTATAAATGTACAATTGATGAGAAAAATGTTAAAAATTATATTTAAAAATTTAGATTTTAAATATACATCAAGTACATATGGGATCTCAATTCTTGGCAGATTAGACGTAGCTGAAGAGAAAATAAGTGAATTAGAAAATAGGTCAGAATAAAATATTCATGTTGAAGCATGGAAAAGCAAAAATAAAGCATAAATAAAGATATGAAAGACATGTAGAGCACACAGGTCTAATTTAAGTTATTCAATTCTCTTAGAAATATTAAATAAGAGAATTTGGAAGAAGTACTATCTAAGAGATTATGTTTGAAACTTTTGCATACTGTTAAAGATCAGGTCAAATATTTAAGAAATATAGATGAAAACAACAACAACAAAAAAATAAAATGACTGACTACAAAGATAACTTTACCTAGATGCCTTAAAATAAAAATTTAGAAATAAAATCAGATGATTAAAATAGCCAGAATAAAAAAGACAATACTTTTAGGAAAAAAATGGTTTTAGCACAGGCAAAGATGTTTTAGAAGACACCAAAATTGTGACCTACAAAAAAATATATATATTAAATTAAACTTGACCAAAATAAAAAGTTTTGCTTGAAGAAAGACTGTTAAGAAGATATGAGAAACCAGAAAGTGGGAGAATGTATTTGCAAACCCAAATCACATATCTAATAAAAGATTAGCATCTATAACATAAAAAGAATACTGAAAACTGAACAGTAAAAAAAAATGCAATTTAAAAATGGTCAAAAGACATGAGCAGACATAGTAATAGGCCACAAGTAAGGAAGGAGACAGATGATGTTAAAATATTGTAACTCCTTAAATTTGGGGGAAGTAGATAGGCTCCTAATTTGTAATAGATTTAATGTATCAAGAATGCATGTTATAATCTCTAATTTAACTAATAAAAATTGTAAAAGACTATGTAACTAATAAGCTAATGGAAATTGGAATTAAAAATGCTTAATCTTATAAAAGTTGTGGTTTAAAGTTTTATTTTTTTAATATTTTTTAACTTGTGTTATTAAAATGTTTATTCTCTTTAAAATAATTCACACAAAAAATTGTTGTGCTTTTTTTCCTGATATATTTTCATTTACAGTATAAAAACAAAGAAGAATAGAAAACTTTTTATATAGGACCTATTTTCAAAGATTCTAGACTGTACATTTAAAACTAAAATATAATCATAATAAAACATGAAATTTATAACCAATATAATAGCTCCAAAATGATCTACAAAGTTGTGTGAAGTTTATAAAGCTTAAAATTAGAATGACAAAATTTCAATTTACTGTCAAGATATAATTTTTTTTTATTCGAACACACATAAGAATGATAAAAGATAAAATATTAGTACACAAAATTGTATTATCTAGGTTCAAGTCACAGAAAAAACTTTTAATCAAGAGATAAAAATAAATGTAAGAAAAGTGGTGAAATAGAAGAGAAATAAAAGTAATGTAAATTTAAAGAAGTACATGTTAATATTTATGTTAAAATAAAATCACCGAAATTTTAAAATTAAAAGATGTCTGTTGTCAAAATAGATAAGGAAAAATAGTCCATTAAATGTTGTTTGTAAAAGGGATATAATAAATATGATAAATAAAAATAGTTTGAAAGAAACATTTAGAAAAACATACCAAACAATTACTTGAATAATTATGCTACATAAAGTCACCTAACTGCACACATGTACTCACATACACAAACTTTGCCAAAGGAAAAATTACCAGCTATAAACAAGCACATTCACTGTCATAAAAAGTCAGTGTACCAGGTAGAAATTATAATTTTAAATTTATCTGTACTTATTAACATAGCTTCAAAATGAACAAAGCAAAAATTGATTGACATATTAAAGAAAAACAAAAATAGACAAGCCCATTATTGTATTGAGAGTTTTATATATATTTTTTTCCAGAAACTGATAGAACAGTCACTTAAAATTTTAGTAAGTATACTGAAAATTGTACAGCACAATTAATGAAGTTTATTCCCTAACGAACATAAAATACTGTACTGAACAACTTCAGACTATGCCTTCTTTCAAAACTTACACAAAACATTGACAACAAAACTTACTTTATGCAGGGCCACAAAGCAAGTTTTAATAATTTGCAAAAAAATTGGTCTTATTATTTTTTCTATTCAGCAAAATAAAGTAAGATACTAATTTAAAAAGAGTTATAAAAAGAAATACATTGGAAAAGAAGAAATGTACTTCTAAATAAGCTGAGTCAATGAAGTAATAAAAACTGAAAATATTAAAATGGAATAATAATAAAAATAGATTGTATCAAAAAGAAAAGAAAAAAGGAAATCATTTTTTGCTCATTTATGATGAAATTAACTTTAACAACAAAACCTCACAAGCATATAATTTAAACTATATGGTTGTATCAGCGATTTTTAGATTTTTTTTTAAATAATTTGTTTTTTCCAATTTATATAAACAAATAAACTTATTCTTAATTTAAGATAACTTTAAAAGTTAAGGATAAAGTGTGATTTTGTATTAGGAGTAATGCACTTTGCTAAGCCATAGCCAACTTTCTGAGGCAAAACCACTGAAAATCTGGACAAATGGTACTGAGCTCTTGCTCTTCGATCAATTGATGCTTGTCCTGTGGATGTGAACATCAACTCCCAAATCTAAAACGTTATTTGCAGTTTTCTGGATTGAACTCTCTTTGTATTGGCTTAATAACCTTGACTTTTTCAGTTGACCTTTTATATTGCCCACTTTTACTCATATAAACATCCATTCAGGCATTCTCTAGGTCAATACTACTCAACGTCACATTGCTAGCCTGAGACCTTTTCTAACTTCTGCATTGACCACCTGAGTTCTGTAGTCTTTCTAAGTGTGATTTTTGTGACATTAACAAGTCTTTCTTCATCTCTAAAATGAATAAAATGATCCAAATTTCAGGATCTTTTCAAACCTGAGATTTTATGAATCTAGATAAATTTCAATTTTTTAAAAAAGTGGGCTACCTTATTCTTTTTATATAAAAAGCCATCCTTTTTTTAGAGAGGGTTAAATCAACAAAAAACATTTTCTCTTTTGTGGGTCCCATTCACTATTTTTATAGTATTTCTCTTCTCTTCATATAACTGTTACTGTTTTCAGAGAGTAATTGCTAGACTTAGAACCCCTAAGTTCTAATGTATTTTGATTAAGTTTTGTGATTATATTTTTATCTTTTTAAAAACTACTAATAATTAGCATCATTGCTATCTTCTAATATTGTATGATTTTAGCTGTCACTATAAGGTAATTGCATTCTTTATGTGGCTAGAACTTTTGTTTCCAATTCTTTCACCAAAGTGAATTTAGATTTTTCATTGAGGGGATAAAAACATCATTTTTAAAGTATGTTATTGTACTTATATTTAAACAAATCATTGCTAATCTGTGTGGTAAATTATATAATTAACCATTTACAGGTATAAATGATCTGCATGTTTTGTTTAATTTGCAATTTGGGGCTTATTCAATCTTATATCTGTAGCATTTCTAGAGAAACTTTATGTATTATGATGCAAAGAACTGTATATAAGTAATGATTTGGGCAGTAGGTTTTCTGAAGCATATTTGTATTACCCAGCCCATTTGCTTTTAGAATTATGAGCATTTCTATTATGGATTCTGTGCATCTAAATATAACAGCATGTGGCTGTGGCCTTTTGTGAAAGCAGAGGTTTGCACCACATACAAGAGCAGTTTAGACTGATTCAAGTATCAATATAAAATGCAACAATGTATTTATCTAAGTTAACATATTTTCTGTTCTGAAAAATCTTTTAAGTAACTTGCATGAAAAAAATATTAAAAAGATCATGCATGCATGATTTTGAGGTTAATTCCCAAAATAGAATGAATTTAAAATAATTGAGGTGTGACTACAACTAGAAACTTTGAAAATAAATGAAAACAATGCTTTATATCTTATTCATATTAACTTCTTCTCTGTTCCACCCTTTCTCCCATTGGATGTAAATTTAGGAAGCAAGACATAAAATAAAAGATTTTATTACCTAGCACCAGACTCTGCCCCCATTACATTCAATGATTAACAATATAACTTTGGATAAAACAAAATAAACTAGGTCAGTAGAGATTTTACACCATGTCAAGGATCAAGCTCATTTAATTAACAAAAGTTGATATTATTATCAAATAAATTTATGATCCCATTTGAGTTTACAATACAAAGCAAACTCATTGATTAATTTAAAGGAAATATGCTATGCTCCATGGGATTTTTTTTTTTTAACTTAAATGTTTAGTTAGGGCTAGCTCATTTACCTACTATAAGATTACTCTGTTTTTATAAATTTGTGATGCAACTTTTTTCCTAATAATGTACTCCAGAAATAATAAGCTATGGAAAACACATTTTAAAAAGTGGATACACTTATATGATAAAATAAATAGAATCAATTAAGATTATTTCTGCCAAAAGTAAATACTTTTTCATAGACATTATTAAAAAATATGCTGGTAGTTATTTATAAATACCAACTATAATTTGGATTTTTTTCTTTGGTGAACTAAATCAGTACTTTTCTATTTCTTCTCATTTTCTAACCACCTAATGGCCTCAACATAGAGAGGAATTTTGGTTTTAACTGTGGTAAATTTGGGGTATTATTTCACTTGCAAAACATCAAAATTGGGTCAAGTTGGACATACTGTATTTCACATACAAGAAATACTATTTTTATGGCTCTCTCTCTCTCTCTCTCTCTCTCTCTCTCTCTCTCTCTCTCTCTCTTCTTTTAATGTTCCTAAAGAATATTGGAAAGAGGAAACCTAGCATTAGGATAGTATTTTTTTTGAATATTTATTTTTAAGAATATAATGGCTATACTATCAGTTTTGTATGGTGCTCTTAGGGCCACCTGTAATATGTTATTTACATTTTCTAACTTCCTCTGTCCCCCAGTGTGCACAAAGCCCAAATTTTGGAATTGTTTCCTCTCAACCACTAGAAATAAGAAATATTCCATACAGCTCTGAATGGTCCAGTTTTGTCTCTGCCCCTATTTTACTATTTAGCTTTGAGACACATGACTCTGTTTTAGAGATCCAGGTTCCTCATCTCTAAAACACAGGAACTGGATCATGATCTCAAAGGTAAAAAACATAGATATTGGTATTTGTGCAAACAATGCTTCATGTCTACCTAAACAGGTATTCATACAAAATTTTAAAACTAGTTGGCCCCAGGGTACTGTGGGTGATAAAGCAAAAAAAATATATAATGTTTCAAATATGCTAGAAAATAAAATGTGAGTGATTATAAGTTGTACCTTAATGTTTTCTGAAATCTAATATAAGTAAGATCAAGTTAATTGGTACTTCTGCTAGATAAATCTGAAAATGCTGAAGGTGGATAAAGAGGTCTTTTACAAATCCTTTTGTGTTAACAGCTAAAAATGTTATAATATAATTAAAATCAACAAAACAAGCCAAGTTAAATTTACCATTTAGTGTTTGTTTTTTCTTTAGGTTATTCATACCATCAGTGCCACTGACAAAGATGATTTTGCCAATGGACCAAGGTTTAACTTTTTTCTTGATGAACACCTGTCTATAAACCCAAACTTCACCCTGAAGGACAATGAAGGTGAACATGAATATATATACATATATATATATATATACATATTTTTTTTATCTAAAAGGTATCAGCTTCGAATTGATGTGGAATAGGCCTGAGCAATTTTGCTGTTTTCTTATATACTCATGAACAGCTTGCAAATCAGCATTCAAAGTCAGTTTGATGTTAATGTGTTATGATCTGTGAATAGCTTGTATTTAAAATTGAGCCATATGTACAAATAACTTTCATTGAATTTATTCAGAAGCATCTTTTTAAACAAGAAATGTACACGTAATGTGCTCTTGGGCAACTTTTAAGAGAACTCTTAGCTGACAAACATGTTTATGAGAGCCGATGCAACAGCTAGGGGTGGAAAAAATTTAAATTAGGACAAATGAAAAATATGTCCTAGGGACAGTTAGGAAAGAAAATGCAAAGTTTAAAACAATCGTGCATTAGCAAGGCTGCAAAGATGTGTTGTACAAATTATATTTCCTCTTGTTGTTAGGAAGATTTTCCACATCATGGGTAGATAAATACAAATTTTTGGAGAGTATTGTGGACATTTTTAAATTGTTTTTGTTTAACCATCTGTATTGTGTGTATGGTGAGGAAACACCATAAGTTACTAACCAGAGAAGATTCATCATGATTTAGATTCATCAAATCTGTGTAAAAGTCACTCTTCCTTACAGAGGAAACATTAAATCATTCGGTATGTACAAGTTCTGATTAGCAACAGCTCTCTTCTTACTGAAATTATCTTTGACTGCATTTACCTGAATATGTTGTTATTTGGGATTTAACACTTACCTCAGAATCACATGAAAGAAACAATGGCATATACATTTTGGAGTAAATTTTTAATTCCTTTCTGTACTCTTCATGGGGAAGCATTTTCAAAAACAAGGTAAAATGATATCACTTAATGATAATCCACTATAACATTTTCCCCATTATCCTTAAGCTTCTTTAAATTCTCATAACAAGAATAAAAAATTGTGTGTGTATCCATAACAAGGTTTATATGAAAATACAAAGCTTGTTTATTTTGCTCATTTTACCTACCCCTGTGGTCAGTTCTACTTATGAGAATACATATTTGTGTATGACAAATTATAATTAATTGACTTATACATATCTTTACATTTGAAATCCCACCCTACAACCCCAAATACATTTACTATAATTAAATACAGCAAACATGTAAAAAATTAATTTATATTTACCCATATTTCAAATAATTACATGATTTGAGGAGCATTCAACTTTCTGCTCTAGGAGATTAATATCATGTCTAGAAACCCATAATTATATTTCAACTGTTGTTGAAACCCATATTAGTGACTAAAAGTTCTTCATATATAATTTTTATATCTGCAATTTGTGAATTTAATTAATGAACATATTCACAAGGTCTTCATACAGTGCTCTGACAGTATCATCAGTGCTGAGAACTCACATTTAAGTAATTCCTGTCAAAATATATATGCAATTTTAAAAGGATTTATAATGTGGATATAAATGTTTTAACATGTATTTTAATTATACATATAAATGCTTAAATCAGCTACACCATTCAAAGTATGAGAACTGTGGATAATTGTTCAGAGGTAAAGATCTCTGAATTTATTTGTAAGACCATTTTTTAAATTTTTTGAGAATTGATTAAATTATAAATAACAGAAAAGATTTATTTTGGATAAAAACAATTAGAAATTTTCTGAAAAAAGGTACCAGTGGATAGCTGAAAACATGTACTTGATCAAAGAGATTTGGTTATGCTAGATCAGGAAAGCCACTTAGCCTCTTTGAGCCTCAATTTTTACATTCATAAATTGTGGTTCAAAATACCCACGTTGTAACATTGAAAAAATTAATAATACCATATACAAAAGTATTAGATTCAAGACAGCCTTTTCTCTAAACACAAAGAAGTTATAGATAATAATATACTAAAATGAAATTTAAAATGGAATATCCATACCAAAATGAATGCATGCAAACATACATGCATTTATGTGTCTGCAAATACTTCTCTAGACAAAAACCAGAATGAACACACAAAGGAGCAAGAGTCAGCAAACCCAGGCCTGCTGAATGCTGGTCACTTGGGCATTGCGTTATATATGTGTTGGTAAACATTTACATGACCCCAGAACATAAAGAAAAAATCTAGAATAAAAAAATAAAGCAAACAAACAAAAAAATTAAAATCATTTTTTTTCTGTGCCCACTGCTTACATGAAAGTGTTCGTTTAGGGAATAAAAGAAATAGAAATCAGACAGAGCCTCCAAGCCAGGATGAGTGATCAGGAAGCGATTGGTGTAGTGGCATCTCCACTGTCTGGTAAGGAGTGAATGAAAAGGAAAAGATATTTCCGAAATAAGAGAGAGATAATGCGTATTATTGTATATCTCTGAAAATCAAAAATTTTGAAGTCAATAAAATAGGAAACAAATCAGAAAATGAATTTATTCTGAATAATAAAAAATACATAAATAAATAATCAGAAAATAGTATAAGCATTTTTTGGATTCTCAAAAGTAAAAAGAAAAACACCTTACAAAAAAAGAATAAGTGATTAGATGAAATGAGACAATGGAAAATTAGTTTGTATGAAAATAATTTTTAAAACCTTATCAAAATAAAACTATATTTCTTGCATATAAAGACAAGTATAGAATAACATAAGAAGTATGTATTCATTTACTTTAACACAGATAACTACATATAAACATATATTAAAATTTAAAATATAATATTATATATACCTGTATATGACATGTGTTATATGTATACAAATTATATACATAAAACTATAGTTATTGAATAGACAGAAAAGTATATAATACTATATAGAGAAATAGCTAGATATATAGTTATATTTATAGACCTATATAGATATAAACACATAGCCATACATTTAAAATTTAATTATACATAGACATATATATGTATAATGAATGTATATATATATATATATGGTTATATATATATATATATATATATACACACAACATACACATAGACACAGAGAGAGAACAATGAAAACTTAATAGCATTATCTCTAGACTAGACAAAAGATTTAACAAGTCAAATAAAATTTATTAATTCATACAAATGAAGCTCAGATAGATCAAAATTTAAAAAAACTGGTAAGAATACTTAACAGACATGAAGTATAAAATGTCTGAAAAAGCTATGAAAAATCAAAACTGTAAGAAATATCTGTGGATAAAATTGCCACATGATGAAAATAAAATTTTACAGTTGATAAAAATCATGTGCTCAAAATGCTAAAGAAAAATAATTTTTAATTGCTAACTTTCTCTATATTATTTAAAAGTAGTAAGAGATTAAGTATGACAGTTAATATGACAGTTATTAAGTCTTTTTTCCAATGTATAAGAAGAAGCATTTTATTGTTAGCTACTGATATCTTAGAAAATATTCTATTAATCTTTCTTTGGCTTTTCTGAAAAACTAATAGGCAAAAAAATAACTTGAAATTAATATTTTATTTTATTCATTAAAACTTGAGTTAACACTAAATTAATAGAATAAGAATCTATAGTTTTCAAAGCAAGAAAAGATTTCTTAAAAGTTAATAATTAAGCTTTTTTTTATCAATAGAACACAAGATCAGAAAACAATGAAAGATGCAAAGTAGAAGCATAGAAAATGAAGTAGACACCTGTTCAAATATACTATAGTCACAATCAGATTAAATACCATTGTTAAAGATATTACATTATGTTTTTAAAATACACCATTTTACTACATAAGTAAATGAAGATCATCAAATTTTATATTAATTTATAACTTAAATATAATTTTAATCATAAACAATATTTAATCTGTTAGTAAATTGAAAATGGTAAAAGATCTAATAAAACAAGAATATATTGAAAAAGATGAAGGCGGTGTATAGTTAGAGGAAAGAGAAGAAAAGAGGCATATTTTAACAGATATCAAGACCTTATAAAGAGGAATGTAGTGTGAGCCCTGATAATTAGTTTTTCTTCTTTCTTTTTTGTAATGCAAATGCCTGACTTAAGTTTTGGTTGTTGAGGCATCCAGCTCAAAAATGGCTGTTTGGAATAAACTATTATCAGCCATAGGACTGGATTCGGATCCAGGCTTCCTTCCTGCACCTCCTTTGCTTTAGAGGTCTTGGTTAATTCTGATAACATTTAGGCAGCCTTTGTTTTCTCTTCTCACGCTTTAAATTCCCACTCTTACATTTTAAATTCACCAATAAAGGGTAAGCTCACAAAAACCCTAGGTCCCCACCTCAACCCCAATAAAAGCGAACCCCAGGCCCTTATGCTCACTCTCTCTACCTGGAAACTCTGTATGGTCCCAGGTATGATATGTAATTTCCATGGCATGTAAGTAATCAAACTTTTTCAATGTTTTCTGATAGTTATTGTTGAGGGCCTTTGCAATCTTAAGAACCAAGAGGTTCTTATGCTGAATGAAATAAGTCAGACAGAGAAAGATAAATACCATATGATTTCACTTAAATGAGGAATCTAAGGAACAAAAAAACAAACTAATTAAAAACACACTCACAGATATAGTGGACAATTTGGTGACAGACAGAGGAGAGAGGATGCAGGGGTCTTAGAGAATGGGGTGAGGGTTAAGAAGTACAAATTAGTAGTTATTTGATGGTCACAGGGATGGAGAGCATGGCAGAGGGAATGCAGTTGGCATTAATATGATGGCAAGGTAGAGGGTCAGGAGAGGGAGGGAGCAATTGTGGGGATCATTTTATGAGCTATATAGGTGTCTAATCAATGTACTGTATATCTGAAACTAATTAAAATAAATTAATTAATTTAAATAAAATCACAAGGGCCTATTTATTCCCAACATCAGTTATTGATAATTTGAGGTAGGCACACAACAATGAAGCTCCTCTTAAATATGGTAGTATTACAGGTACAGATAAATAGATGAGAACAAATTAAGAAGGCTAAAATATGACATATGCTGGGAATATATTTATAGAAAACACCAGCATACAGCTAATATTCTGCTCAAGGAAGCAAGAGTCATATTAAAATAGATACATGCACTCAAAGAAAATGTAGTGTAAATACTCCCTTTGGTTGATAGCCATTTCTTCCTTTTACAGAGATGAAAATCTCAAGTGAAATTCTCTATTTTTTTTAAATGTTCCTCTGTTTTCTTGAACATATTAATGATTTTACAATCATTGTCAGCTGATTCTAATATCTCAATAATTGTTAGGGTTTTTGTTTTTGTTTTTTGTCATTACTTGGAGAGACAAGACTGGGACTTACAGTCTTGTTTCTTGTTTATGCCTAGTCATTTTTGCTGGATGTTTCACATAATGTGTAAACCTAGAAGATTCTGGTTTGAATGATAATATATTTCTTCAGAGCATAGTCCTATCATTTTCTCTTATAAGCGATTAGAGAGGGGATTATTAATTTAATCAGAGTTGAGCTAAGCCAAGGCCATTTGAGAGTTGCCTTTAGGTTCAATCTACCTCTGATTTTTCTTTTCCTGTGGCATGGCCTTCTAGAGTTTTCAGCTTCAGCTCAGTGGCTGTTTGGGCACTAGGGCCTCATACCTAGTACCTAATTTTAATCATTGTGCAACTAGAGATGACAAAATGAAAACGAACAGAAAAACACCCCTTTTTTGCTTTCCAAAGCTTTTCAGCTTGAGTTTTGTCTTTCTGCAAAATTTCCAATTTAAATTTTCAATTTAACAAATGCCTTTAGGGAAAAATCAGCCGTGTGTTTGAGGACACTCAATTTCCAAACTGATTGCAAGCCCTGGAGTGTTCTATAAAATTTTTTCCTAGTTTCTCTGTTCACAGGTTGGTTCCAGGCTCCTAATATAAGCAGATACATTGTAATCAACAGTTCACCCCTCCACATTTTTCTCCTCTGGAATCTTATTTCTCTAGTTATCTTGCTTTAGATAATTTCTTGAAAATTTCAGGCTTTTCTCTTTGTTATCAGTGGGATCAGTCAAAAACTGGTCTTTAACTCAGACCTACATTTTATAAAATATTTGGGAGAAGTCTCATTCAACAGTTGAGGTGGAAATTAGGCTCTGAAGAAAGAACACTGTTCAATAATCTAATTATTATTGAGCTGTTGGCCACCTGGATGTTCATTGATATGCCACAGATATTTGTTCTTTGAAATGTAATTCAGACTGGTTCAGGATCTCATTCCACGAACTGGGCAAAACCAAGACCCTCTCCAACATTTCTGTGGATCATTGTGAAGTATACAACATCATTACTCCTTTTGCCAGTCACCATTTCCACCAATTTTTCCCTTTTCCTCTGTGTCTTGTTTTCCCTGTTACTCTTCCATGCCTACTACAATCTCTCTCCCCAAAGTATTAAGTATTCAAAGCTCAATAACACTCTAAGTTATGGGTAAACAGAATGCAGCTAAAAAACAGCATAGCTGAGCAGATAACTGAAAGGAGCAACAGATAAGTAATTGTAGCCTCAGAACTGGTTTAAAGTCCATTCTTTCTTCTAAATCTTTACTGGTATAATACGTACAGCTAAATAAACAGGGCCTATGAATACTCTGTGAAAGTCACCTCCAAAACAGAGTGGTGTTGAAATTCTCAAGAAAATATTTAGGAACCAGCCCCAATATATTCAGTATCTCTGAGAATCAGAACTCAATGTATCTTCCTATGTGGAAGATCACAGGACATCACAGGGAACAGTTAGGTTGAAGGACAGGGACAATTAGCATATATTGAGGTATACTTAATATTAGAAAGAAAAACAAATATCTTAATAAACATTTGCAGAATTAAAATCTAACAGTCAATAGACCTTCTTTTAGTAACATTTGAATAAATAGAACTACAATACAAAAACTTACTTTCCTATCTAAGAGAATACTCATGTGACAATTAGGGAAGGGTATTTAAAACACTGAATGTCTCAGAAAATATAAAAACTATGTACTGGTTATAATACAATGCCATTGACAAAATATCTGAAGCTATAGCAGCCAAATAAAAATAAATATAATAAAAATATCTTAAAAAGGAAAAACAAAGTATAAAATAAATGATATATAATTAAACTCTGAACAGAAATAATGATTTGCATGTAGAGTATAATCACATTTAAAAGCAATAATGACAATAAGATAGGAAATACAATGATTCTTAGGAAATGTCTATCAAATGTACTTTAAATATTTTCAATAAGAATATAGTCATTTTTGGATCTAAAAATGAAGAAAATACCATAAATACAGACACACACACACACACACACACACACACACACACACACACACACACAGAGCTCTGTTTCCTTGCCTGACACTTGACACTGGCTGTCCTGCATGTTTTACTCCAGCTTCATATGGTATTACTATTTACTGCCACTTTTCTCCCTTCTTAGATTTTTTTTCTCTAAAATAAATCTGCAGTCAGCTCTTAAGTAAACGTGTTTTTCTCCTGCCACTTAATCTTTAAAGTGATGTACACTGTCCTCTATCTATAAGGCCAAAAAACAAGGAATTAAAGCACATAGCTCCTGCTTTTGAGAAACCTGCCATCTAATTGGGGAAATAAGGATGATATAAAATGTAATTGGCAATTAAAGCCAGTGAAATGTGAATTACTTTAGAGAGCTCACTAAAAGTCGTATTGTTAAAAGAGGTGGAACACGACTTGACTTTAAAGGATAGAGTGTTCTACCAGGTAGAGTGATTCAGAGAATACTTTTCACTTAGTGGGAAATGAAGACAGCAGAGAGATGACAGAATGTAACATTAGTTATGTCGGTGAGAATCTGGCCAGGGAGACGTGACAAAGCAGAGTCACAGGCATTTCAATTCACTGCTGAGAACACCAAGTATTAAGTACTGTGCTACATTCTGGGCTCCAAAAACAAATAAGAAATTCTGCCATGAATCCTTTAGCAAATCATGGTGGACAGGAAACTTTGTGCCAAACAATATCCTCAGTACTTACATGGAAAATTATGACCCCTTACCGATTAATTACTGAAGACTTTCATTTGAAAAATAAAAAGTAAAGAATTTTTTTCTTTTTTAATATATATATACGTATATAATGCACATATATACATACATGTAAATATATATATTAACAAAATGTATATTGTAAATATGTTTGGTGACCACATTTTTATCATTAACTAATATATTGATACTGTAACAATTTTATTTAAAATTAAAAGCCAGAGTTCAGAAGATAATTTTTAAATTGCAGCATTTTTAAATTATATTACTCTAAAACAAAGCAGGAAGTGTTTCCTGATTAAAATGTATTTTTCCTACTATCATCTTCTCTTTAAATTGTGATAGATAAGCTTTTAATTTGAGCATCAAAAAATCCATTGTGTAATTTGTTTTCTTAACCAATAGCAAATGAAATGTAGCCATAATGCCACAGAGTCTATGAATATAGGCTTGTAACAGGGGTCTGTGCACACAATTGCTCTGTTCATTGTATAGTATAAAAGTGTAACCTAATCCCCTCATATAAAATCATCATTAGTCTACAAGGTAAGCCTGTTCTGCTTCATGATCTTTATGCTGCCTCTTGAGGGACTAAGTTTTATTTGAGGCAAGGAGATTTGCTAGCCTAATTCCTAGGCTTAATGCCAATTGTCAAGTGCATTTATAAATATTACAGATTTCAGTAGAAGAAAAGGTAATTTATAACTATTATACACTTGTAGGTCTGTTTTCAAGGTTCTAAATAACATTTAATAGGTATTAAACAAAAGATCTGTAGACTGTCATTTTCACTTTGCAGCAGCATTTGAAGATTTTGTGTTTTCCTTAGTTTTATTGCTTTTTTTTATTTCTTTGCAATACTCATTTCCACTTCTAAAAATATGAGGTCATATTATTTATAAATCTTTTATGATTTTTAGCAAAGCACTTAAAGGCAACATAGGAAAATGCTGTTTTCCTTACAGATATTTGGAAGTGCTAAAAAAAAATATCTAACTCAGTTTACATTGCATTGAGTTTAAGATAAGGGATCATTTCAAATTTGACCATGCAGCTATTAAAAAGGTATCTGTAGTGCCTTTTTCTTTCAAATTTCACAATCCTTTGGTAATAAAATTAGTTTAACATATATTGAAAACCATGAGAGATTTTGTGTTTGTTTTGTGCTTCCTTGGCATTGTCAGATCTGTGGTAGTCAGTATTCCCATGGTTTATTTCTGCCCTTCAAACCAGAACTCACAGCTGGTGTTGTAATGTGCATAATTTCTCTACAGAGTATAACCATTTAAAATTCTGTTTTTATCCACAGGGCTTCAAAAGACCATTTAGTGATCCGCCCATTTCTAAGTAAAATAACACACATAGCCTGTCCTGAGAATATAATTGCAAATGAAGCTTCAAACGTCCTCTAGTGTCTAGTGGATGTAGGAGCAGCTGTGCCTGCTGAGACACTCACCTACTGTCAGAGTTGCTGTTTTTGTTCTGCTTTGAATCTTCTTTCTCCTCTTAGTCAAATCTCAGTCTTCACTTACCACGTTTATCCAGTCATCCCTGGAAGACTCATACTATCCTTTGTGCCAAGGGAGAATCTAGAGCTTGACTAGTGAGAAGGCAAAGAGTTTGTATGTAATCTTGACCCTAAAATGGGAAAGTGTGACTTGCCAATGTAGTGATTTGTTCAGTTTTAGTGGGCCTGTTGCTCTAGATAGAAAAATGATAGTGTTCTCTCTTTAGTTTAACCTCTATTTCGTTTTTGTTTGTTTTTACTTATATATGTGTGTGTGTGTGTGTGTGTGTGTGTGTGTGTATGTGTATATATATATATATATATATATATATATATATATATATATATATATATATATATATGTATGTATGTATACATATATATGTTTACTAATAGATTTGCAAGCCCAAACCTCTTCTTATTCTATACTACTGCTCACTATGAAAACAAAAGGATAGCTGACTGGTATTCATTAAGCCACAATATAAAAGTAGAAAAACAAAACAAAAATATGCCTCATTTTACCATTCTGTGCCACTTTGTTTTGCTTTTCTTTTGAGAAAATGTAGGTTATACTCTTTTGCCTTAATCCCTTTTTGCCCAGAAACACATCATGCTATAGGAGTCATCCATCTCATCCTCTGCTTTCAGGTGGTGGGGAGGGGACTTTAAGCCATTTTAAAAATAGGATTATGTGTTAGCTTTTTAAAACTCTCTCATTATTTTTCCTTATAATTTCCTTTGATATTTATAAATTTTATTATTCCATTAATAGTTTATTTTACTTTCATTCCTCTACTAAAAATGAAAGTATTAGTTAAAGGTATGTGATAAATAATGAGAACAGGGTTTCTTTTTTTTTGTAAACTGCTTTTATCTCTATTTCTGTAATTATTATTATTGTGCTATGTTTACAAATTATTTTGAATTTGGTGTTGGGTTTCTATTTTTATAAGTTCTCTTTTTATACTTTATCACCTTCCCCACCTAAATTAACACTCATGGAAATTCGTATGTGTTATTCATGAGCAGATTTGCTGATATTCTTCAAGATTCATATTTTTCTTTTGTATATATTTATATTCTTTTCAAAAAACTTTAATACAAAGCCTTGTATACAGAGATAGACATAAATAATAGCAAAGAAGGGTTGAACAGTTTCAAATGTGGTTTTAAAATGTTGATAATAGATGGTAGCTTCTTTTCAGAAAGAGATGTTTTCCTGCTGTGAGTAGGAGAATAGGGCTCAAAAGATAATGGCAAAATAAAGTTGGAATGGCCTACTGTATCACATCTGATACAAAAAATGGATATTAACAAATTGATTACTAATCTCCTCTGAGAGCACAGTCTAAGTTCCCCTGTATACACAGAGCAGCCAATTGAGATAGTTATGACTATTTTACCAGCATTATTTATGAATCTGAAAGCAGAAGACTGAGACAATAGATGGCTGTGTTGTTCTGGTGTTTAAAAATTATCAAGAAGGAGTGTGGCAGATGGTCAAAGTGATGGCATTCCGGGGTGCAAATAAGAACCTAATGACATATTGGATCAAACGTTTGTAGTTTGGCAGAAACGCAAACGAAGCAAGGAGGATATTTACAAACGTAAATGAACAGGCAGAATCTAGCATCTGAAAATTGAGATTAGGGCAATTTTAAGATTAAAGGAAGGGAGAGTCAGGAAACAAAAGAAAGAATAAAACTCCAGCAGGGAGATCATGTGGCTGAAGTAATATAACCTATATTAGATTGTTTGGTTTTAATTTCTTAATACATGTCAACATAAGAAGGACACTATAGCAGAGGACAAGTTCCTGCTGAGTGTAGTTCAAATCATTATTTATCAAGTATTTATTTGTGAAAAGAGCCTGGAAGGAAAGCAAAAGAGCATCGTTTCATGCATGGGTTCTGATCATAGTTAGATTATGAATGGATCTTACTGCTGCTAGGAGAACAGAAAAAAAGGTGAAATAATATGGAACTATGAATATCTGTGTTGTGGAAGTCAAGTTTCAATGTTCTGCTTTCTCTTCAGACACACACAAACACACACACAAAAGTCCAAAAAGAGATCCACATATGAGGATCTCATATGTTCTCAAAGATTTGGAAATTTTATTTTAACAGTTTGCTAGACCATGCTTAAGATAAAGTATCTTTACCTCTGTGTTATCAAACAAGACATCTGTTGAAATTCCAGGCTCCTTTCACAGGGAGTGGCAGGGAGTGAATGGGTATCTAATAGTTTAAGAGTAAGAAGAACACATAGTTGTAATACTTTCCAAGATGTGAGGTAATATTGGACTTTAATATAGGATTTGTTTTTGCTTCAGGGAATATTTTAAAAGCATGCCTTATTTTAATTTAAACTGTATTGCAGTTTACAAAAGTAGCACAGACATTGAATCTTTCAAAATCTGTCAAAATACTGAACGAGAGCATCATTAGACACATATTGCTAGTTCAAGAAAATATATCTGAATTCCAGAACCAGTATGCAAGTCATATTATACCATCACAATCTGTAGCCACCTCTTTCTGTAGACATATAGGTGATGGAAGTGTACCTTTCTACACAATGGTATATTTTAGTATAAATATTTTTGGATAGTTTCTCACAAAATTACCAATTATAAAATTCCTGTAATTCCCGAAGCTATGAAAATACATTTTATTACTGCTTTCAAATGAATCTGAATTTCAATTATTTTGCAATCATTACAATGTGTCTACATGAACCAAATATTATATATCTGCATGGTAGTCACCTTAATGTCTCCTCTATGTGCTCCTATCCTTTTCTGAACAAGAAATCAAATCTATAACAAAATAAAGAATGTATTGTCATCTATTTTGAAAAATTAAAGCATGTTCAATTCTATTTCTACATTACCCTAGAGATTTAGTGGCTGGGGATATAAAGACTATATTAATTACATTCATAAAGATATTAATTACTAAGAAAGTTGACAACTTTTTCTGGACAATTTCTGAGACCTTTTCTGACCAAATCCATAAGTGACATGTAGAATTCTCACACTCAGTGTTTTCAAATTTCCTTCATATGATAAATTTTTCTACCTTTTACCATCCCAGTCAAGTTCTTCTAAATACAGTCCATCGAGTTCAAACATCACTTTTAAGGTGGGAAATTCAAAAGTATGTACAGTATCCCAATGAAGTCTTTTTCCATAAAAAGATGCATAGAAATTCCATACATAAATGCCTCTGAGGATATTTTAACTTATTTAGTTTCTCTATGGCCATCTCTCTCATATGATACTTTTCAAACTTGACAATCTAATATGAGTTTATACTTTATGTCTTCTTGTTAATGTAGGGTTTCGTGCTGATTGTTCAAAATCTCCTTGAATCTTAATTCAATATATTAGCTATATTTACTTGGCTTCCAAGTGTTCTGTAAGTTTCTGTCTTCATCCAAACTATTAAGAATTAACATTAAGAACCAAGCTTGTGTATATATTATTAATAAAGTTTGTCCTTAGTTTGACATTAATAATTAGCATTTATCTGCTGATGTTCCAGCTGCTATGGTCTCTCTTTATTCAGCTCACATTATTTTCTTTTCTTCCATTTGAACTTTCTATAATGCTTGGTTTATTTTTTAAAGCATCTTTAAAATTTAAAGATTTGTTGTTGTTCTCTAATTTGCAGCTTTAGCTAGACAAATTTTGTTTTCTGCATATATACACACACATCTGCGTTTCTTTATATATATTTTTTTTTTCTTATACCTTTCATTTCAGTTCAAACTTTTCCTTTTCAAGTTCAGTGAACCTCTGCCAAGTACATTTTTTGCAGCTCTGGTGAGGTATGCAATATCCCTTGTCAAGAGCTCATTATTCTGCTGCGCTGTCTTTCTAGGTGGGCAGCTCTTTGCTTCCTAAATCCTCTTTTCTTTTCAAAAGTCATACTTTCAACTGGAAGAAAAGAAAGAACGGTTTTATGCCTCTGTGTCTGAGAGTTTGTTTAAGGACTTAAAGTGTACTACAAACATGGGTTTGCTTTCTTCTTAATTCTAATCATGTTTCCGATTGTGTCGCCAATAATTATTCTGAAAGAAAACATGCTTCCAAATTAGGAATGCTAAGTGTACACTAGGCCAGAGCTGTAAAAGGAAGACCCTATCTACCCCTGTATGCATCTTGTCATCACACATGTTATTATTCATGTTTACTGAGACCAGGGGTCAGTGCCTTACATCTCTTCTTCAGAAGGCGAGCGGTGAGATTATTAAACATTCTTGTGCCTGTGAATACTTAGTTCCTAGGTTTTTTTTTAGACTAAGGAATTGAGCATCTAGGTAGATTTATATTAATTATGGTGGAACATCCTACAACTGATAGAAGTGCTTCCTCGAAGCTCAGATTTTCTGTGACAGTATCTGTAACAATTATACAACACATATAATGCAACACATATAAAGCCTACTTCAGAATAGAAAATTTAAACATTTTTTTCTTCCTCTTCTATCAGGTAAGAGAATCTTTTTCAATTGCTTATCATATTATATTTTTATGCTCTAGATGTAACCTTCTACAACATATACACACACATATATACACACATACATATGTATATATAAACAGAGATAAATAATTTAGGTATAGAGATCTAATATATAAAACTTTAAATGTGCATACTGAGTATAATACTGATATATATATATATATATATATATATATAGATATAGATATAGATATAGATATATATAGATATAGATATCTAATACTATATGTAAAATTCATATATTTGCAGAGATAGAGATAGATATATATCATTATATAATTTATGATATATGGAATGTATACAATTTGTTTTATCATTGTATTACATTTAATATTTGAAAAATTTATTGTCTTTATAACATTACATTTGGCAACATACAATCAAAATTATATTTAAGGTATTGTGTCATGATGATCTTAAACATAGTGATATGTAACAGGATTCCAATTTTCAAAATAAAAAAAAATATTTATATGAGATTGAAAAAATTCCTAATTATAATTATCTGTTGATTTAGATAGAAAGTAATTCACTCACAGGTAGAATCATGGGTCAGGTTCTCAGAGAAGCAGACTCTGAATTGGAGTTCAGAGGCCAGAGTGTTTACGGGAGTCCATCAACATCTATGGACCCCAAAGAAGGAAGAACAGTTGAACGGTTGGGCAGAGTGAGAAACTGAGTTGCCATGCAATGTCAGTGCCTTCACGCTGAACCCATGGGAAAGCTCAGAAACTAAGCTTGCCCTTCAATATCATCAATGGAAATATTGTATGAATTCCAAGGAAATGGCTTGACCTTTGTAGCCTTGCAGCAATGAGTCATTGATTATGCACTGCTCCTGAAAAGTATGACCTTGAGCCAGACAGCAATGTGCAACCAGGGCAACTAGTCTTCCCATGCAGGATATAATATATAGCATTTAAGAAACATGTAAAAATAGCATCAAATAATTTATCCATCACTAACTTTCCCATGATGTGCCCACTATAACAACAGCACTTCAAATCACAACTAAGTCTAAAAAAGTTTGTCAGCTAACATGGTATCTCCATATATATGTATTATCTGTACCAGTGGCTCTTAAACCTTTTTTTGTACATTAATATCACCTGAATGGTTTGCTAAAAAATGTAAATATTGGTTTTTATCACTTACATTCAGAGTCAACAGGCTTGGGGGAAGGGTCCACTGGCTCACCCAGAATATTACAATCCACTGGCTTTAAGCTGTCTGTGCCCTTTCACATCCTTTGACTGTTCTGTCCATGCCAGAAATGTTGATTGCTTTCTCCCTCCTCTGTCTTCCACTATTTCTGCTCTCCTCTACTTTGAGATCTATTAACTTCCAAATAGATCTCAGTTTGAGAACCAATATTAGTTACCCTTTAATAATAACCCCCTTCATGTTCCCTTGTCCATTTCATAAACAAGCAAACAAAATAATTCACACATTCCCATGTCTCCACTAAAGGAAATGTGAATCTCTAATGCCGGCTTTACTAAGTACATTTTGTTTTGCTTATGTCTGTCATAGATAACACAGCCAGCATTCTGACAAGGCGGAGGAGATTTAGTCGAACTATTCAGGATGTGTATTATCTCCCCATTATGATCTCTGATGGTGGAATCCCCTCTCTCACCAGCAGCAGCACCCTCACCATCAGGGTTTGTGCATGCGAGAGAGATGGGCGCGTGCGGACCTGCCGCGCAGAAGCGTTCCTGTCCTCGGCGGGTTTGAGTACAGGAGCCTTAATCGCTATTCTTCTCTGTGTTGTCATCCTCCTAGGTAAGTCATCCTAGACACCCTATGATGGCAACTCTGAATGCACCCTACAGTGGCCCAGTAGGGAGTTAGACGAGAAAGATGGGGAGGAAGGAGATGGAGGGGAGATGAGAGAGAGAGAGAGAGGGGAAGAGTCACTTTGTCAATTACAGATGTAATTGCCAACGAATGAGGATCACAACCATGGCTGTGCAGATTTTCTTTCCATTAACTTCCTCAGTACCATAGTTAATCTACAAGTAATTTGATTGAACTGTGATTTAAAAATGTTGAAATATCAGAATATAAAATAATAAAATATGAGAGGCCTCTTTTTGGAAAAGATCTATCTTCAAAACAATTGATGCTAAATATTCAGAATTCCATATTGAATGGGCTTTTACAATTTATTTCAAAGAACACAACTGGTACCATTCCAAAATGAATCTGAATACCAAATAAAAAAAATAGATTTCTCGTGGAAACTCCTCTTAATCTAAAACGTTAGTTAATCGTCAATGTTAGCTGAAGTTTAAAGTAGTAAGTCTAAATAAATTCAGCCTTAGAGATGTTAAAATTTATTTAAATGAAACTAATATTATTTTCATTTGTTAAAAATAAAATGTGTTTTTAAATTTTATATTATCTTTTTATTAGTCTAAATCATATCATGACTGCATTTCAAGCTATTATTACTATGAAATTATTTGAATTACTATTTAATATAAGACAGAAAAGTCAGATTTTTACAACAGGAAAAATAGATGTGAAGACTCATTCTGCTTTATACTTCAAAGAGGTTAATATATTTATTTTTCCAGTATGTCTTCTTCCTTCTACCTTTTTTTTTTTTTTAGTAGCCTTATCTTTTTCTCTTGGTACTGTGCATACATTAAAACAAACAAACAAAATGAAACAGAACTATGTTTTGGCGAGACAGATATTCCTGTAAGAAACATTTCTTGCTTTATTTCTGAAATAGAAGACAAATCACCTGTACAGAGGGAGTGGAGAGCAAGGTTTATAAGGCTGAAAGTAGAATAGAAATTTAGGTAGGAGTGAGAAAGTAGAATGGAAATTTAGGTAGGAGTTCCTTGGTGATGGTATAAAGATGGTGGGCTTTGCTCTAGGAGTGTAAAGAGAGGTTTAAAGTAACAGAGTTCTGTGATTAAAACCTGCATTTTGAAAAAGATGAGTATGAATGAAGTAGAGAACATACTACTTCTAACAAGAGAGTATGTAGACTGAGCGATTAATAAGACAATGCAGTGTCTTGCTCAGACATAGCATAGTTTGGACAGCATACTGTGAGTGGAACTGAAGAAAGGTGGATAATATCAAGATGTTTTAAGTGAAATCAAGTGATACAGATCACTAGATCTAAATATTTATCAAAATTTTAACTGAATGTTTATTGAAAGTACCTGAGATTCCACTTAAAAATGGCAATGTTAATAATTTCACAACAGTGAACAAATATCTAATGTTTATGACATAGTGTCTTTTTCTTGAAACAAATTTCCTAGGGCTAAAAATAATATAGCCAAAAAGTTGTGTTGTTTTTTTTGTAAGTAATCTTGGATAAATTAGATATGTAGCTGAGTTAGAGCAGTCTCAAAGAAGACTTTTAATCTCTTGCTCAACGTGGGCCCTGATCTTCCCTGAGCTGGGGGACACCAGAAATCACTACAGCAAAAAGAATGTAAAGTGAGAGAAAACAGACTAGAACTGAGCTGTGATAAACTCCAATGTGATCCCTAACTCAAGAAGGATGAGATAGCAGAAGAGAGCAAAGGAGTCAGAGAAGAAAGAAAACTAGTGAAATATAATGTTACAGAAGTCAAAGGGAAAAAAAAGTGTATGAAAGAGGACAAACCATTCAGCAATTTCAAAAGCTTCTCAGAGGTTAAATCAATTGAGTACTGAAAAGTATCAACTGCACTTAGCAACGTGGAGCATGGAGGTTCCGTGCACCGTAACAAGAATTATTTCATTGCAGTGTAGTCTTTTATAGTGGATGCATAATGAATAAGAAAAATCAAGCTTTCTAGATTTCATTCATTTATATATTAATTGATCATGATACTATTTTCTTTAGATATTAACATATTATACTTTTGTCATTGAAAATTAAACCAAAAACTCATAAACCAAAACCAAAAAATAAAACAAAAGGAAACTACAAACATTGAACCCATCAGGGTTCCTAATTTAAAGCTTAAGGTAGAGAATTCAGTGACTAATTTAAGTTCTTTCAGAGTCCTTATTCTGAAAATTGTTTAGTCGGTGGCGTCATGTTAACTTTAGCTTCTGTTTTCATTTATCATCATAAAGCTATTTTCATATACTAAGATAAAATGTCAAAAACTAATTGCAATTGGTAGGTACATTTAAGGTGAATTATGTAAAATAACATTTTTTATTTCATGAAATGATTCTTCCCTTTTATGAAAATGTTGTTTCCCCTTTGGGATAAATAAAAGAACATTTTTAAATTTTATGCTATCCCTCAGTACTAACGAAAAAAATATGATATGTTTACTCATTTAACTTTTTATTAAAACTCGTGTGTGTTTACAGTTTATCCAAAGGTTTCAGAATAATTTCTTAGACTTGGGTTTAAACAACCATTATTTATAAAGTAATTCACATTTTCATGGCATTGTAAGGGTTTAATCCACTTGGTGCAAAAAATTGTTGAATTAGGATCTGAATCAGATTTCTGCCATTTACACTTTTAGTCCACACAACACATCCGTGGCATTGTTGTTATTCAGACACTAGCTAGCCAAAAGACTCAGAATGTAGTCATTTGCAATTTTAAAATAATGTTGGTTAATGTGTGAGTTATAATTTTCAAGGGAAATATCAGCAACATCAAACATAGCAAAACTTTATTTTAGAACTTGTAATTTTGAAGTAGCATTCCATAATAACAGCTAAACAGATTGTGACATTAATATGTCGATATTGAAATGTTTTAACTAGTAGTCATTTGTTTGTGAAATGACTGTGATAGCATAAACCTAGTAGTAGTTTTGACACTAATTAATGGTGTGATCTCAGGTGATCCATTCAGTCTCTTGTTTCTGAAATTTCGGAATCTGTGAAAATGAAGTTTCTTCTAGAAGGACCTTAGTACCACCTATAAAATTTTGCAGTGCTTTTTTTATGTTTTATTACAGGAAAACATAATTCAATATTGTACAGTATGTTCAGACTCCATCTATGTATATATGTTGATTACCAGAAAATGGTACTTAAAACCAAAGGGCCTAAAATTAAATAGTGGAGCTAAACATCGAGAGTTAGGGGTTAAGTTCTATTAGGATTACTTTTTTTAGACTTATTTTATGAGATAGAAAAGAAATAATTTAGAATGGGGCTTCATGCAATCAGAGTTTGTTTCTGGGGGTACCCTTTCTCAGATCATACATGTATTTCCTAACCTCACCCCATCACTAGCCAGGAGGACCCAGAGCAGGTGGCAGAGCAAACCCTAATCCATTTGGCACAAGAAATCATTGAATCAGGATCTGGATCAGATTTCTGCCATGTACTCGTTTAGTCCACACATCAGATAAGCAGGTGACCTAATGAGTTCACTGGCTAGATTGCCCTATCCTTGGATATAAGTTTCTTGATTAATTGAGATCAGAGTTGTTTGGTGTGAGGATAATTAGGTGTGGGGAGATGAAGGTGGGATCGATGAGGTGGTAACTGCCAGCCTGTTTATCACCAGATCTGTCTTAAATGGCTTTGTGAGTTATCCTTGGTTTGAAAAAGCAATTTCAATGAGAAGTGCCATGACCAGTATAATCAAAAGCACTACAGAGGCCAATAAAATAATCTCCTTGTCACGTACCACCTCATTCTACCAAATTTAATGTAAATAGGTGATGGTCTAAAAAAGAATAAAGTGATATTTAGCGGTTTAAATTCTGCTATCACAAGTATTTGCTAGAAGTAGATTGGAAGTCAGTACATAATGTATTCAAATGCAAGTTTTATGATGATTTAAATTATAAAAATTCAAAACTCATTATTACTCCAAGCTCCAGAATGGTAACACAAACAAATAAGTAAAATATATGAGAAAATAAATTAAAAATTGTTTCTCCAAATATGAATTCCATTTTTAATCAAATAAATTAATAGCACTTAAAAATGTTATTTTAATTTTCTTAAATAAAAAATTAATCAAATGTATTTAAAATTCTGGCCAAACTCAATCTAAAATAATAGAAAAAAAAGTTAACCAAGAATAAAATATTTATTAAAATAAGAACCTCTCAAAAATAGTAGTTTATTCATGTTTCAATCTAGATTATATAACCAAATTTTAAAATTCCATGAATCATTTATAATTTTTAGTGAAAGACAAGCTCTGTATCTATTATTTCTTTTACAGTGCTTTGGCTTTGTTGTGTTATATTTTCCCAGATGACATACTGTAAAGAGTGATATTTGTTTCATATGTATAGCATAATATACTAATAGGGGGGAGGTGAGCTGTCATTCCATTATAGTCATTTTACTGCCAATTTTTAAATAAGAAGTTAACTTCCAAATCTGTGTGTGTGAATATTATCCTCATTCATTCTCATGAAATAAATTTGGTCTTGTTGCTTTTAGGAAACATTTATTTTGGTTTTCAAACATTTGATAAATGTTTTCAAGTAAAATTATGTGTTTGATATTATTGGTAACCATAAGCTGATTTTAAAATATTTAAAAATTATTTTCTTACTAAAGCTTACCATTCACAAAGATTCATATAATTCAATGCCATGTTGCCCCTTTCACAAATATGGAATTGTTGTTGGAGTGTCAACTGTGTGCCATCTGCTCCAGAAATACCTACCAAACAAGCATGAACATAAAGCGATTCATTAAGAGCACATCTTATCATCCATGTTTCCACATTCTTCTCTGAATTGGTCTAAATTAATTTTTGACTAGAGGGACCATATGTCCATATTTTTCTTGATGTCCTGATGTGATTGTAAACAACATTTCACCCCTAAAAGTATCTCAGATTGTATGAATAACCATTATATGTTGATTTGCATATTAAATAGGTACATAAAAAAATTAAGAATAATGATCACTACATGGAAAAAAGATAAATGTAAAAGTTCAAAGTTCAAACAACTAGCATCTATATTTTGAATTAAAATATATCAGGAATATTATTTTAAATTTGGGGAAATAGCAAATATAAACAATTATAATAATGAATCCAACAAAATCTCCTATGTTTCATTAGGTAAACATATTGCTGAAGGATGCAAATTACCTCCATAATTTGATAATAGTGTTGATCACATTCTCCCTTGTATGTACATACATAAATTTCCTTGACATCAACCACCAAATATTTAAACCTAAAAAAAAAATAACTTGATTTATTAACAAAAGTAAGAACGTTTATTAATATTAGGCAGTCCATAGAAATAGATGTTTTGATCTAGAACAGCCTCTTCACTTGATTATAAAGATGAGCAGAAATATATAACCAGTGATAAATCTAAACCTCTGAACATGATGAAGTGATTTGTTTGAGGATGCTGCTTGGGCTTTTGTGTTAGAAAGCTCTAGACTGAGTTGACACTAAAAGACAGTGCAGTGTCAAATGCATATTTACTACATTCAGCAAAAGTCTTTTTTTTTTTTAATGTGCTATATTAGAAAATGTCTTTAAAGTATAAGCAACATATATGGGAAACCGATTTATTTGTAGCAGAGCACTAGTGAAGCAGAGCCACGTGTAGCAAGGGCATTTCATTTTCACCTTGCTGTCATTACTCCAGTCCAGTTTCCCAGTGCTTCCTCTGCCTGCAACAATCTCCCCCATTACTTTGTCCCATTCCTTTGTCAGTATCCTTTTATTCCATGCTTTTCTAGATAATTTTTCGACCCTTCCTGAAAATGTTTTGGCTTTTATATTTCATCCCCAAAAGTTCCGACTTGCCTTTTCTTTCCAAATTTAGATTCCTCCCAGTGCACCGTGAACATCTCTTTCCACATATAATACTAGATCTCGCTCTCACAATTATCTTTTCCACTTCTGGCTTGAAAATCTATTTCTCTTCCTCTTCATATTTTCAAGTTTTAAGCACATGTACACTATGATATCTAAATACAGGCAAAGCTTATCTATATTGCTTACGGGTGCACACAAATGAGGTTAAACTATAAAGAGAAGAAAGAAAATAATAACGCTAGAAGTAAGAATAGAAGTTATTTTTTAGAGGTAGGGTAAAAAGGCACTTTCTAAGATGCCAGGTACATTCTTCACCAGAAAATAGCTAACCTGATGTGTGTTTGCTTTACAACCATTTGCTGACGCTTACATATAATTAGCGTTTCCAGATAGAATACAATATACAGATATAAATAGATAAAATACAGTATTAAAATATGAATTTCAGATTAAAATATATATCTGGGTGTATATTTGTGTGATCACACAGTCACATAAACACCTACAGATATATTTTATGAGACATACTTTTGTTATATATAAATAAATAATGCTCTAATATCCTTATGATATATAAATACGTATACATATATATGTATCCTATAATATGTACAACATAAGTCACATTCAATAGTATTGGGATATATATATATATCATAAATGTGTTCTTAAAATATGTACATATGTATATATTCCAAATATTGCATGAGACATTCTAAATTATATTGATATGTAACTACATATACAGTATATATACATATATGCACACAGTATATATATATATATAATGTTATTTATTTTATATTAAACATATATAATACATATGATATTCATCTCAAATTCACACTTAATTGGGTTTCCTGCATAATCAAGCAACCATTCAAATGTACTTCTCTGATTATTATATTGTAAAGAATATTTAAAATACTAACAAGCCTAATACCTACTAATAATAGCCTAGAATATTATCAACTAAGCAAGAATCATACAGTCTGTAGAGATGAAGTGAAGGATATTGGGCCTAATGACACAAAGTAATAGTGAGGTAATTCTATTTAGTAATGTTTTAATACTATCAAATAGAATAATTTGAAACTGCTGAAAAAGAGCCAAAACAAAGGACCCAACACACATTTCTATCAGTTCATCTAATGATCACAACATTGTAGGTAACAGTTTGACTGTATTTGCAAAGTAACCCGAAGCCACGTGTCCAACTGGCCACTTCAGTTCTTTGTTCCATATTCTTAAAATCATGATGCAGAATATAGTGATGGAAATATCCTCACCTCTGATATGAAAAGGCATAGATATGGTTCAAGCTCTTGAACCTTTCATTTATTTGTCCTTAGCCTTATGTTGTAGTTATTAGAGCAATTTCTTGAGTTCCAATTTCCTCATTTTAAAAATGAGGAAAGGCCCAGTGCTGCAGTAAACATTAAGAAGTTATGACCAGGACAAGCTGCAATCTGAAAAATTCCGATGAAACCTAATTTGCATACAAATAAAAGAACACCTTTAATAAACAAAGTAATAGCTTGATAGATAAATGCAATTATTAACACATGATAATATTATTCTAAAGGATAATGGACAAAAGAAGTCAACCATGTGAAATATTTCTGTTTTGGATTCTGGCAAAGCATGAAAAGTAACAGGTTTACGGTAGAGACTCCTTCCTGGTTTACAGAAACTTAAAAGGTATCCTGCCTTCAGTATATCTCCCTACAAGGATTAAGTACCTATAGATAGGACCATACTTAACATTCTTTTTCCATTCAAAATTTTATAGTGCTTTTCCAGCATCAGTTTCTCTCAGTGTAAACGCTGAGGTTATACTGTAGCACGACTCAGTATCCTGAATACATAAGCCTGGCAAAGGAAAATATTTGGGGGTTCTAGAAAGGATCAACAATGTCCAATGTTTTGTAGGTATAATCATTGTTTTTATGTTCTTCAAAATATTAAAAACCATCGAGGTGTTACGCAGAGAGTGCAGAATTCAGGGTTGTGTTGTAATGCAAGCCCAATGGAATGTATTTGATGACTGGGTTGGAAATTGCTGATTTCAAATCTCCGAAAGTGTCCTTTTTTGTTTCTAACTAACTCTTCATCCTCTTTCCCTTTTCCCTCAGCGATTGTTGTACTTTTTATCACCCTGAGACGCAGCAAAAAAGAGCCCCTGATCATTTCAGAGGAGGATGTGCGGGAGAATGTGGTCACCTATGACGATGAGGGAGGTGGGGAGGAAGACACGGAGGCCTTTGACATCACAGCCTTGAGGAATCCATCAGCTGCTGAGGAGCTGAAGTACCGGAGAGATATCAGACCTGAAGTGAAACTCACCCCCAGACACCAGACACTGTCCACGCTGGAAAGTATAGATGTTCAGGAATTTATTAAGCAAAGACTGGCAGAAGCTGACCTAGATCCCAGCGTGCCCCCTTATGACTCTCTGCAGACGTATGCCTATGAGGGTCAGAGATCAGAAGCAGGGTCTGTCAGCTCACTGGAGTCAGCCACGACACAATCAGACCAGGACTATCAGTACCTTGGTGACTGGGGACCAGAGTTTAAAAAGTTAGCTGAACTCTATGGAGAAATAGAATCTGAAAGAACAACTTAGGGGCTCAATTCTTGCAACCTTCTAGAGTTTGCTTCCTGAGCAAGTGGAGATATAACCTCAGCCATGACAAAGAAGAAGCGTGGTAACAGTACTTGGAACTGAGCAAGGTGTCCACAGCCACTGTAGAAACAAGTGCCCTTTTCACGATTGAAACTGGGTCATTTAATCAGAAGAAAGTCAAATTACAAAAAGAAAGAGAGAAAAAGCTATTGCTCCTTCTGTATATTTTCAATTGCTCAATAAAGTCTGTGGTACTGTTTAATTAAGAATACCTGAATTAAGCCAAACATGATATTTGTTTCAATATGTTGTGATTTTATTTTCCAAAGCAAAACTCAATAGAAAGGTTCAAAATCACGTATAACTCTGATGTCTAGGGGTGGTACACTGCAGAATGGAACTTGCAAAGGTAACCATGACCTCTTTTGCCACTTTTCTGGGTGGACTCTTGAGACCCGCACTCTGCTATTGTGACAGATGTCATTAGCTTTGTCTTGTGTTTAAATGGCATGAGGTATATCCAAGATACCAGGCCACTTCTTCATGGACTTGTACGTACCATTTTCCTTTGCCCTCCCCACTTCTTTTCTCCATACAAAATTGATGGAGCATGGGGATTTGCTGCTTGCACTATACTGTATGCAACTTCGATGCACTAATTGTGCACTGCTCTGAAGCACAGAGGCCATGGTCTCTGTTCCTCCTGCCCCCTTTTGTTTTAACAGGAAAGACCCTTTTTTTACATGGATAAAATGAAAGGTTTAAGGTTTACTCCGATATTCTGATCTGTCAGGGAACCATTTAATCAAAAAATTAGCTGGGAACCTCAGACTATACAAAACATTAGGAAACCTATTTTTTTTTTTTTTTGCCCCCATTGGTTTTAAGTATGTTTAGATCAGAAGATTGAATCATTCCTATAACTAAAATTAGTTGTCAAAAAATATTGTGCTTGGTTTATACCTCAGTCCAATATGCTTATTTATGACATGGGCAGTCATCAAAAATATGCACCTCACAAGATAAGAATGTAGTCTGAATAGATTATCCTCCAAATTACATCAACTTCATAGATTTGTGATTTACTTTTATTTCTTACACAGGTTCAGACTATCCCCATCTCACTAACTGGCTAGCCCTTTATGATTGGGATATACAGGAAAGTGTGTAGGACCAGGAGCAACAAAATAGAAAATTCACACTTATTATTCTTGGACACGTCTCCCAAAGTCTCTGAGCTTCAGGGTCGACTGTAAATTAGAGATGGCAAAGGCCTCCCTGCCTACCTCACAGGCTTGTGTGTGGTTCAATAAGCGTCTGTAAAATGCTTTGCCAACAATAAAGTCTTGCAAACACCATCTAATTTCCTAATTCCATTACGTTATAAATGTATAGTTACATACATTTTGAATAAAATATATAATAATGGGATTTCATAAAATTCAACAGTGAAGCAACTGCTAATTACACATTATATATACCAGTTGATTATCTTAATATTTTGCTAAATAAGTTAAATTTTTTTAGAACTTCTTGGCATTATCCCTCTAAATTGTTTAAATAATTTGTTGCTGTTGTTGCTAGTGGTCTTGATTTCACAGCATTTTTGAAGGACTAGTCTTCAAAAATAACCACATTTATGTATTAATTGAAATCCTCAAAATTTCAAGAATTATTTCAAGGGGGGGAGTTTTTACTTTGCTCTTTAAATTTATCATAATCTATTGTCCTCAAAAGTTATATGACATTTTCTGACTGATTCTACCTGTGTGCAAAATTTTTAATTTTTGCCTCTGTTTGCAACTGCCCTATGCTATCATATATCAGTTTTGAGGTATGAGAAGCCAGTAAGTTGAATTTGGATAATTCTCAATTTGTGTTTTAAGCCTGATAAATAAAATGAATTTAATTTTTTTACAACATTTTAACTTACCAGATGCTACTTTATTATTTTTTATATCATGATAATTTGTTTATATTCTGGCATAAATCTCACTCAAAAGACTCTCAGAGGCTTTGGGAAGTAACCTCTGAGGCACACACTCTGATTATACTAATGTTGAACTACATTTACCCTGAAAGAACTTCTATGGATCCTTGTGTTTTGACTCGCAAAGGGGACCAAGACAGCCAGGTTTTGGGAGTCCATCAAGCTTTTCGATTTAGATTTTTGACACACTATCCACATCTTTCATTTTGTTATATATACATATATGTTTTTTAATATTCACCTGTTAACTTTATCAATGAGAGTTTGAAAGATGATAATGTGTCTGTACCTTTAACCATTTACACAAAAGTCAAGGTCCTCTGCATGGTTTTGAGTACTAAAATATTTTCCTGCTTTTGTAGAAGAAGCACCTAGATCCATCTAATTTTAATTACACATTATAATGGTAATAGATTGCTTCTAAGCCCCTGATATTAAATCTAATATGGAGGAAAAATGGAGCTTCTATAGTATTGAAATGTTATCTTTCAGTGTTGATTTATTTCAGAATTTTGTTAATGAAAGCATTCCATGCATTATTTTTTATATGAACTCTGAATCTAGGCAATTATATTATTACTATAAATATGGATTGGGTCTCATATTTTTTATTCTGCTATTTTCAGTTAAAAAATAATAATATACAAATACTTTGAAAATAAAATGAAATCATTTAACAGTCATTACCTTGATCTAAAAATTTTAGTTTATGAGTGTTAAAATTCTCAAAAAGTTTAGTGGTCAAAGAGTTGACATATCAACTCTAAGCATTCATCAGACACAAATAATCAGCCATCAAATCATACATGATTCCATATGGAATCAGAATTGTAATCACTAATAATACGTCTCAGCATATTTGTAAGTCACAGTTATATTCAGATATCTAAATAATATATAACTTTGAAGTCAATTTACTTCTTCCTAATAAAATGATGTTTTACTGACAGAGCCAATACAAAATGGTAGCTGCTAAATTAGAGAAAACATAAATTGTTATGATAACTTGTTATCCAAGGTTTTCTTACGAGAATTTATAAATTTTAAATATTCTTTGTGCAAACACTGAGCAATTAATAGGCCTTGCAGAAATTACTACAGATCTATCATCAGAATTTTTTCCTATGACAAATCTATACAAGTACATTTAAAATGGAGAATGAAGACAAAATTATTACTAAAATAAGACTTAAACACAGTTAAATTGTCACTTTCCTATAACTTGGTATGAGAAAGATAAAATTCTAAGAGAAATTGCATTTACATAACCAAGCACATAAATATACACGCATATATATCTTCTTGGTGAATATCAGAAAGTACAGTAATGGATATTGGAGAGTACACGATTTATAATGGTAACTTACATATCGGTAGAATCCAAATATGTGAAGTATACAAAACTTTAGTAACCAACATATAAAGGATTCCGCTAGAATTTAATGAACAGATCTTTTTTGTCTTTATTCTGTATTCAGCCTAGCCCAGTTTTCAATGTTGTCAATGATTGGAGCTAATTCACAATGTGGTTAAACAGAGCAGACAAAATTATCAAACAGTAATAAATAATTATTTTTAAAAATCATGTAATGGACATAGGCTATTAAATACTAGTAAGTGCTTTGACCTTGATACTTACTTACTACAATGTAATCAGAAATCTGGGCAGAGGAAGGAAGTGTTTGAGGTTCGTCATTCTCAGCAACACAGAAAGACTAAATATACAACTAGCCTTTCTTTTGTTTGTACAAAATTGCATTCATAAGTGTAATTTGTTGACTCTTTTCTTTTTTAGCTGAATATGTAGGAAAAATGAACAAAAATTTATTTATTTTTGCAGTCATCAAACACTGCCAGTTAACTAAGCATAGTAATGGGTACATACACTGGAATATGCACAGGTCCAGTATCTTTTTTTTCAGTAAGTCTTTATCTGCTCATTAGTATGTACAGTGCTTGCTCAGAACTCTAAACTTGATTATTCTAAAAAGAGGGAAGAACTTCATGTTTTAAACTCAATTTGTACTTATCTTCAAGGTTTGGTAACATTCAATTAACTTACTTGGCTTTTAATTTTAAGGCTAGAAAAAAAACTCAGGACAGTTCTTGGGAAGATATGACTCAAATTTCAAATTCTTGCCCTTTAGAATGAAAGGCAAATTAGATATTATTTGAAAGAAACGAAACAATTTCAACTTTTATCCCATACCTCATCTGTAGGAGGTAAATCTTTCTTCAATACAGGATTAGAAATTTTATCAACTAAAGTAGCTCACAACCATTCGACATGAACAAGCAGCACAGAGCATCCTCACTTTTCAAATATTCCAAATCAATCATTTTAAAATAAACATTAATAATAATACTTTTTAATATAGAAAAGGATGTGTTCTTTGACTTATATCAATAAAATACGTAGCAAGGTTTATTTTAGTAAAAAAAAAAAAGAGAAAAATATTCTTTGAAGCAGTGATACAAAAAAAAAAAAAAAAATGCTCTTAACCTAGTGAGGAATGATTTAGTTTATCCACTTTGCTGAATCTGTGGAAATGAAGGATTTTTGCTGTATAGTGATATCTAACCTATTTTAGTAATGATTTCGTTTTTAAAGTCTTGGGTGAAAGCAAATGAAGAAAATGGGCATCCAAGGACTCTTGAAATTACATCCCATGAGGAAGGTATGTGATTTATAGATGAAAATGTATTCATTGGATGGTTCACTCTTATTACCCAGCAATACTAGCCTTGGGAATAAGAAAATGGGCCATAATAGTTACTGTCATCTTAATAAATTCATCAAGATAATTTCCTATGTAAAAATCTACCAAATTCTTACTCAAAATCATCTGTCATTTTCAACGTGTCATTTCAAATGCCTTTCAATGTTTCAAACAAAAATTTATACAGTCTAACATTTATTTATTAAGGCCCTCTAAATATGCACTGTATATAAAATATTACTCTAGACACCGAAAGGGATGTAAAAACAAAAATCTTCATAGTGGGTCTTATTATCAATGAAACTAGAATCTCACTTGAGAGTTAAGATCCAATATAAAAAGCTATTGACAATAGAATATGAAGTAAAAGCAGCAAGTGTTCTAAAATGTGCTGGAATACAATGCTGGGAAAGATCCAGGATCACATTTAACAACTGACATGTTATTTTTTCCCCAAAACAGAAAAGTGATCATGTCTACACTTCTCTCTTAGGAATCTGAATCTTTCATTAATGTCTACCATTCAGTAAAGAAAGATTATAGAGTTACTTATAACTGTAGGAGAAATATTGGACACTTTTGATTATTTCTAAAACATAATAACTTATTTCAGGAGTATAACTTGAAAAGAATTTTAAATATGTCATAGGTAAACTATGTTTCAGGAATGATTGTAGGATACAATTTTATCAATTTATTCATCCAAATAAAAATAAATTAAAATGAGGACAAGAGAGATACTTTTAAGAATTATATTATATAAGTTTATTCTTAAATGTATAATTATGTCCATCTTCTATAATCAATATTTTAAGTATAGACATATTTTTGAAGTGAAAAATTTCAAATACCAAAGACTAAATTGATGCCTTATTAAAACTACATCAGTTATTTTTAATAACTTATTTTGAATACTTAACACAAAAGATGGCACATACTATAATCTTTTATTAGATAACGATTTACTTTGAATTTATTTTCAAAAAGTAGCTATCATACAACATGAAGATTCAAAAATTTATTATCACAGAAAAATTAGTCTAAAATCCCTAATTTTATATCTCCTGTTTCTCACTTTTTCTTCTTCACATTTACTTGCCTATTTTTTACAATCCTTGAAAAGTTATATTTGAGCAATTTCTATATTTAATGTATTTTCCAGAACAAATTCAAGAAAATGTTTTTCAGAAATAAAAAGTAGTTATCATGTTGTTTTTAGGATTTTGATTTTCAACACATTTTCTCCCCCTGTCACTAATCATGCTCTTCCTCACAAAAAGTAATAAAAGAAAATTGCATTCTGAAAAATACTCCGTGAAAGCCACTTTCCTGTGAACTTGGGGTTTCATTCCATGATGTGGTTTGGTTTTGTAGTCTCACAACACTGTGACTTTTCAATATCCTGGAATTCATCCTGTCTTCTTTTTTCCAAAAGACAGCTGGGGGAAAAAGTCATTTTTGTTCTTGTTGAATTTATTTCAAAAGGCTTTGGTGATCTATTTCTTAAGACATTGACATTATAAATGAGATTAAAATAGTGCTTTCCTCTTTACAAAGCATTTTCAGTATCGTCTTTTTCAAAGTTTAATTTTCAAAAGAGAAGTATTATTTTACTGATACACTTTTCATCATTTAAAACTTAGAAAATTGTTTTTCAAGAACTAACACTGAATAAATCGGCCAAAGTTCGTCGCCTATGTTTTCTCTTTTCAATTAACACATAATTTCAAATGCTACGAGGCGATTTCACAATGATAATAAATGGTATTTAGCTTATCAATAAAATACTCCTTTAAAATTACTTTTAATCATGTGTTCTAGAATGTATAAGCATTTTTTTTAATTTTTATTTTGCTAACTTCTCCTCAGAATATGATTTCTAAGGAATAAAAAAAATATACACTTCTTCCCCTTACTTCTACCAATATTTTTTATTGTCTTTCACTAAGGCAATCTTGAGTTAGTTGTCCCATCCACTAACCTGTTTCATTTTGATAAATTGTGTGAGTGAAAGTGAAGTGCTTTGCTGGGACAAATAGTCTTGAAAAAATCATGTCACAACTCAGTTGTTTTGGTTCCTAATCAATGTCTTGAATTAAAATACAAAACTAGCAAACATTAACAGAAAATACCTATACTTAGATTAAGAGGGCGAAAAAAAATCCTGAGATTCAGTAGTGGAGGATTCAGAAATCTGTGACTGTAACTACCTGTATAAATTTAAATATCAATTAAAATGTTGTTTAAATGTCACTTTAAAATAGAAATAACAAGATCTTTCTATTTACCTCACAGAGTTGTTACGAATGCCAGATGTGATTTTGTGTGTGAAACACAGAAACTAGTAAAGTTCTTGAATTTGTTTTTGTTTGTTTCCTCAATCTCCCCAATGTCTGGCCTCAGAAAAATGTGACTTGGGCTATACATTACAGGTTTGAATGCTTGGCAAATTTCAACACAGATTAAGCATGGGTATTCTGAATGTATTTCTCCAGGCAGGCAGGCAAAAGAAAAAAAAATTATAATATTAGCTCATTCAAGAATCATTCTTACCATTCAGAAAACAAAGAAAATTACAGTTTCTATTTCACTATGTGTATTACATTTTTTAATACCCTTAATACATAAAAACCTAATTATACAATTAGACTAATAAATTACCATTATGTTGTAAATTATACTTAATCTTTACTTCCTGTTTCAGAATTCTTTTTTATAAAAATCAATTTATCTTATTCGTATAATTTGAAAAAGCATAAAATTAATTTTGTAATTTTTTTTGAAAAATATAACTGAAGTGTTTAGAGAAAGACTGTTTACAGGTTTATAAATCTCTTAACCGTCAAGAGAAGCAACACTCATTAACAGAGCATTGAGGCATGTTTTGCATAATAAAGGAAACACACCTGTGAAGTTTGAGGGCCCTTTGGGGGAGTTACAAGGATCCTATCAGGTATAAAAATACCATGCTATTATACAACAATTAACAAAATAATAAATAAACATTCAAATATAATGAACACTCAAATATCTAGTGCTTGTAAATTCTTAAATAAAATAGATAGGATGCAGAATCTAGAAGAAAACCTGGCCTATGCTTCAAATGCCAATTTCCCCTTCATTCTACCCACAAATTCGAGACATCAGATTATTAGTTTTTATTTATTCCTTATTAATTGTAATAATTATATCTCCAATAGAGAATGGAGGTTATTCTTTAATTTCAGTGAAACAAGAATGCTACTCTTTTAGGAGGTATTGAACAAAATAAAAATTATTTATTTAGAGGCTAGTTCTTCACATGCCAGAAAAGAAAACTTTATATTCCACAAGTAGGAAAAGAAACATTTGTTTCCCTTTGAGGAATTTATTATTAGTTCATTTTATTAGCATAAATTGTTTGTGATTCTTACTGGAAAGAGGACATTTTGAGGATGTTTCTGCTTTCCTCTATATCTTAGTCAGTCTAATTGTCTTGTTCATGAAAAGGTAGAAATCACTAATTACATAAAATAACTGAATTCCACACCTTTTTTTTTATCTTTCCCAAATCTCATTATGTTTCAAAAAATTTGAAATCTGGGACTCTTCAAAAGTTCCTGTGACTTTTTCTCTTGACACTCAAACACATCTTTTTATTACATACAAAATTTAAAAATGCAAATCTTACTAAAAATGCTTATGAAACATTGTATACATAAGAACTGCCAAATACTTTCAGATTATGACATTATGTACATTTGTTAACATTAATTAGAAACAGAACAAAGTACATAAATTTGTTGATAACGAATTTCAAAAGTCAATTTTTTTAACATTTGGCAACTGTGAAATAGTGATCTGCACAAGAAGATGTTTTCAGGGTAAAATAGTAAGAAGGAATGATGCAGATATTCCTGCTCTAAGTGTTATTAATAAGTAGATATCTTTCTTGTCTTCTTAAGTCTCATTATAACAGAAATTAAAGTGCACAAGGCCATCAGGAGTGCTTGATTTGGTTGTAACCTAATATACACTACAGCCAATTGTGCTGCCATATTGAGGGTTTAGATTCTTTGAACTGTTTCTGAGGTTTTAGAAGTTAATTTTGAATGCGACTAAGGGAAGAGAGGCCAGTATTTTCTAAATCGCACCTAGTGGCTTTAAAGTGTAGAAACACCAAAGATAAAATTATTAATTTGAGAGTAGATTCAAAGAAATTATCCCTATCTATTTTGTAGCTACTTATTTGTCTGTCAGTTAAAGAAAACTTCTCTCAAATTTTCATTTAACCTTACTTCAAGAAAATAGTTAAAGAAGTCCATCCCACCCAGCAAAAGAAAAAGAAAAAAAAGCAACGTAGGGAATAAGATAAATGTGCTGTTGAAATTGTACAGTTTTCTGAGAATGTTACTCCCAGCCATGTTTAAACACTGCTTTTTGCCAGTGGTTTTTTAAAGAGGACCAACTGATAGCATAGCCATGTTAAACTTAATTTTTTGGAAAAAGAAATAATAAGGGAACTTTATTTTTAAATTCACAAATAAAGTTTATGACAATATTATTTACTATAGAACAGAACCTATTAGGAATGTGAAATAAACAGGGAATTGTTTTATAAAATACCAAGAAAGTTGACACAAGGAGTAATAGAAAGAGGTTGGAATTATCTGTAGCTGTAAATTTTTTTTCAAATGGCATTGTGCGAACTGAAGATTCTTAGCATTCTAGAGCACAAAGACAAGAATTTCATTCTGTCAGTCACAATTCTAAATAAAAACACTTCCCTACCACTTTGCAAGAGGCTGACAAAGGTCAGTTTCAGAAATCGAATTTAAAAAGAGACACACGTACACACAAAAATAGAAAAAAAATAAATATTTGGGGAAATAAAATAACTCATATCATCCAAGTTATTACAACAAAAGACTGTAGCAAATCAGGATGGAGAGCTAATGGCAGTCACTTTCCGTATGACAGAAAGCAAATTCTTGGTAATAAGAACTAGTACTCACCATGAGTATCTCCTTAGGAAAACCTGCAGTGGTTAGATATTTAGATAGAAATTGGAGGGAAAAATAAAACTGCCCTGATGTAATATGCACGGAGAACTTTTAAGAATCAAAATTAAATAATTGAAAGAAAAATAAATGATAGTCTGAATATACACAATTTACAGTTGGTCTCAGGTCTACGTTATCACTCACAACTGACAAAATTTTACAACAAACACAGTAATAAGAAGGAAGTTTACCAATTCCTGATCAGTGTTGGACATATCCTATGTGAAATTACTATGAAACATATTTTTTTCTGCATTCCACAGATCACTAGGCTTTTCCAAAAAAAGGCTGTTGAAAATGTCCACCCTGAGCCATAAATACCCTAAGATATTTCAAAATATTTTGAACTAGAAAAACAGTAGGAAAACCTGATCATAATTATGATATACGAATAAAAATTATCAAGCAGTATTAATGAATCTTTAGGTTGTGAGTAGAACAAAAGAAAAATAGAATGTGAAGGAGATGCCAGGTTTTCTTCTATGTTCTTCATCATGTCTATTATACTTATGATCTTCAAGTATTGGATATTTGACTGTTTATTACGTTGGGGTTATTAATTATTGAATAATAACGTTGTGTTATGATACTTGATAGAGTCCTTATAAATCCCCAAAGAGCTCTCAAATTTCATATGGGTTTCCCAGGGTTTCCAGATGCTTATAATCTGACTTTATGAAATAGCCCAATGCTCCAGAGCATGAGTGCTACCGAATTTATTGTCAATGTAATCATTGGTTTTCCTACCCACATTCTCTTTCACTCTCCCAGAAGTAATCAACCACTGTCCTGACTTCTGCTTTTTCTTACAGCTTCAGGGGTATTTTTTGTTGTTGTTGTTCCACCTTACCATGTTTCAACTGAATAATAATTTCTTCTGTAATTCTTTTTCTGTTTTATCATTGGACAAAACTACTGTGAATAATTCTGATGGGGGGAGGGTTTCTGGAGTATAAACCATGCCAAAAAATTGTCCCTTTCTGAAGCTGTGGCTCCTGGCTTTCATACCCAGGTGTTCACAATTAGCTGCTCACAGGATTCTCAGAATCTTCCAGAGGGTGACTCATCCAACCAAGGGAATCTGCATAAAAGGTGCTTGCAGTGCTTGGAGTGGTATGCTCACCAGTGAAGACAATCTACCTAGGGCCTCTGGCATTGCCTACTGTGTGAGTTCTCCTCCTCTAGTCTATTATTGACATTTTCTTAGTGTTAATAAAACTTCGTACTCCTAAAAGAGATCCAAATTATACAGAGAATTTTTTATAAAAGTCGATGGAATCAATTTGCTAATATTTTGACTTAATTTTCTATAACTTTATTTATAAATTAATTTGCTGACTGCTTTAATTTCCTATACTGCCTTTCATAATTATAGAGTCAAGGTTATTCTAACACCAAAATAAAAATTATTATCATCTGGAATAATAATTTTTTATTTTTATTGCTACATTTTTATTATCTGGAATATTTTTTATAAGAATGAAAAAGGTTGTTCTATGAAAACCAGAAGGAACTCCTCTGTAAAATTATCATTTGGGAGAGGGGAGACAGGAGGAGTGAGATTTTTAATTCTTTACTCAAATCTCTTAATGCATTTAGAAATATTCAGATTTTATAATTCTGTTTAAATCAGCTTTAGTAAAATTATAATTTTATAGATATTAATCTTTTAAAATGTTTTTAAAATTTTAGCAGAAGATAGTCATTATTTTACTATCTTTTTTAATATCTACTGCATCGGGATATATTTTTTTGTCTTAACACATTTTTCTGCCTCTCCTTTTTTCTCTTTATCAAACTTGAAGAACTTTGCTAGTTTTATGACTTTTTAATGAATAATATTTAATTTTTATTTTTATAGCATATATATTTTTTAATTCTCTAATTTCTGCTCTTACTTTCGTGAACTTCAAAATTCATTCTGCTTTATATGGCTTTATTAGTTGAACTTTATTGAATATTTTAAGTTTAAAACTTAACTAATTAAGATTTTCTTATTTTCTAATATTAGCCTTTCAAGATTTAAATCTTCCCTATCCTCTTAGAACTGTTTTATCTATAGTTACTAGGGCATTATTCTCTGCTATAACAGAAAAGAATCTAAATTTCAGTGGTTTATGAGAACATAAGTTTATTTCTGGCTCTGTTAAAGTCTAAGTAAGTTTTCCAGATCTGTAGTTGAATTTCCCCAAACAGCGATCCACAAATCTTGTCATCTTCAATTTTGTATTTCTGATAGCCTCTAGGTCTTGGAGTCAAATGCTGGACCCTCTGCATCCAGTTGCCATGGAAAAGACAGACCGATCCACTCACATTCTATTTGATGAAAGCTGGTACCATGTCTTGCATAAATGCAATAAAAGGAATGAAATATTATTAGATATGCAGCTTGTTAGAGTTCAATGCCCAAAATATTCATTGGGGACTATTCATATACACATCTTCTCCCTACACATTTTAAAATTCCAGATTTCCAGATGTAAAGATATTGAAAATAAACTATATTTTTTTGCACAAACATTTTAGGTATGACAAGCCTTGCTGAGGTTTCCATTAGGGAGAGTGAGAAGTCTCCGAAAGTCAAAATTCTATACAGAACAATGCCATGGCCATTGTAAAGTTATAGTGCACAACATTCCTCATGCGTTTGTGGTGATGCTGGTGCAAACCAACCTGCTATGCTGCCAGTTGTATGAAAGTCTAGCACATACAATTCTGTGCAGTGCATGATACTTAATAATGATAATAAACGACAATGTCACTATTTTAGTTGTTTGCTATATTTTTATAGTTGTTGTAGAGTGTACTCTTTCTACTTATAAAATTGTGTTTCCTGTGAAACATACGCCACATTACGCTAGCAGCAACCTCAGACATATAGTATTTAACACATCTCTTGATTGCATTATTTTCACTTGTGCTTGATGTCATCTCGTGTCTTGTACAGTGACATGCTGTGCATGCTTATAGCCTCGGAGCAACCAGCTATACATATAGCCTCAGTGTGTAGTAGGCTATACCGTCTCCAGGTTTGTGTAAGAGCACTCTGATGTTGCATGATGAAGTAATTGCCTAACAATGCATCTCTCAGAATTCATTCCCTCCTTTAAGAAGTGCATGACTATAGAAAGAGATTTATTATAAATTCTAGCTATTGTGGAGGCCAGTGAGTCCAAAATCTGCACCTTGGGTAGCAGGCTGAAGACTCAGGAGAGCTGATGGTGCAGATAAAATCCTTCTGAGACAGATTTCTTCTTTTGCTCTATCTATGAGGCTGGTGTATCTAACCAGGCTTTCAAGCTGATTGGGTGAGGCCATGCACATTATGGCAGGAAATGTGCTTACAGAAAATTCATCAATATCAATGTTAGACTCATTTAAACACCTTCCATGTCGATAAATAAAATTAGCCATTGCAATGGCTGTTGGATTTTGTCAAGTGCCTTTTCTGTATCAATTGCTATAAGTGAATGGCTTTTCTTCTTTGTCCTGTTGATATGAAGGATTCCACTGAATGATTTCTGAATGTTGAAGCGATCTTGAAAACCAGAAATATATTTCACTTAGTCATGGGGTGCAAATGTTTATATAGTGTCATATAATAAAGACTTTGTCTAATTTTTGTTCTGGGTCCTGGGTGGAATTTCCTGAGGGATAGGAGTGTCTTTATAGTGGGCCCCAAGGCTCATTCCTTACTTCGTACTAATGAGGTAAGTTGTGATGGGCCCCCAAAGAGTTTCAGGATGAGTTGAAAGCTGACAGGTCCAGAAAGAGCAACCATGTGATTTGAGGCTCTTAGCCCCAGGTGATATCAACCCAAACTCAGGAGAGTGTATGGGGGCTGGGGATTGAGTACGGTCACTTAGACAATAATTCAGTTGATAATACCTACATAAGGAGACCAAATAGAAACTTTGGACACCAAACCCAGTTTATCTTTCTCATTAGTAAACAGGTCAATGGGTCAGGAGGTTGATATATTCTAATTTAACAGGGAGAGAACATAATAGCTCCACCTGTGAGATCCTTCTAGAATTCTCTCTAAAGGACTCTCCATTTGGATGGTCCTAATTTGAATTCTTGATCACAAAATGGCAATTAAAAAGATATCATTTTCCTGAGTTCTGTGAGTTATTCTTTACATTATAAAATCTGATGGAGTTGAGGGAATTCTAGAATTTGTAGCCACTTAGTCAAAACTGAAGATGATATGGGGCCCCCTGAATTTGAAAGTTGTCATGTTTAGGACTGAGTCTTTACTTAACAGTCGGTAGTTAGTGCCAGAATTGTATTGCAATATAGCATAGGCCATGTTCAATTCAATTTGCTAATTTCTTGTTGAGGCATTTTGCATCTAAGTTCATGAGACATATTAGTCCATGGTTTTCCTTTGCTGCAATATCTGGTTTTGGTATTAGTGTAATACAGGCATCAGAAAGTGAATTCTGAAGTGTTCCTTCTGTCTCTACTTTCTGGAATACATTGTCAAAAAGTGCTATCATTGATTCTCCATGTTTTCAGTAGAATTCACCAGTAAAACCATCTGGTTCTGGTTCTTTCTTTTTGAATGGTTATTAAATACTGAATAAAATTTTAATAGTTATGTCTATTAAAATTATCGCTTTCTCCTTGTGTCAGTTTCAGTAGTTTATATCTTCTAATAAATTATTTTATTTAAATTAATGTATTATGAGTTGTTTATAATATTTTTATATTATCCTTCTAATATTCATGGAATCTCTAAGCTTACATTACCATTTTATTGCATGTTGTTTACCTTCTCATTAGCACCCTTAATATACTGATTATGATTTTTTTATATTTTAAAACTTTGTCATATCTAAGTTTGATTCTGATACTTGCTTGCTTTCTTTAGACTGAGTGTTTTCTTGTCTTTCAGTGTGTCTACTAACCTTGGGTTGAAAGCCAGATATAATTAATTTGGCAATAGAAGCTCAGCTAAGTAGACCTTTAGTGTGAAGTTTCATATTAATCTACTAGGAATTGAACTCTGTTTAATGTTGTGTCACCTGCACTTGCCAGAGAATTCAAAATCTTTCAGTGTCATTTCTTTTCTCTTCTCATCTTGAACTTCTCTTTCAATAGACTCTGTGTCTTGCAGTTCTTTCAGTTGCATCTACTATTATTACACTGTATTCCTGTGGACATGGTGGTTAGAAATAGGGAAGGAAATTATCCTCTAATCTCCTGAAAAAATGTATGCATTTTAGTTAATCTTGTGTCCTTGGGTTATGGTGCTTTCACAAGTGTTTCTTAGCTTACTCTCTTCCTTAGCCTTAGCCTAGAGGTAAATAGAGTCAGATAAATGTTCTTCCTATTGATGAGATAATGCTCTGGTGAAGCCTTTTCTCTGTTTTTTTATTTTTTTAAAAAATTTGCATTTATTTTTAATGGTTAAGTTTTCTGTCACCTTGCTAGAGACAAAGAAAATCTTTCTTGGCTCTTTAGTATAAGAACCTGATGGAGTTTCTATAGGAAAAACATAAAATTATGACACCTCCTCCATGATGCTGACCCCATGACTAAGGCCCTATGATTTTCTCATCATCACGCAGGTCCACAATTAGCCTCTAGCAATTTGTCAAAACTACCATTTAAGTGTCTCTACGAGTTTTTACTCCAATGCCTTCTAATCCAGGAAAATGAATCTTGGCTGTTATTCTGTGTGTTTTCATGTCACTAGATTTCTGTGTAGCAGTTTGTCCTGAGGACTCATTTCTATGATATCCTAAGAAAATTTATTGATTTTTAGTTTATTAATTTTTTTTTTTGTAAGAATAGGGTTGATGACTTCCAAAATTTTTACATGTTAGAACTAAAACCAAGAGTGACTGGTCATTCTTCTGTCATATTTTTTATTTATTTAAGTATATTGATTTGCATCTATTTTTATTATTTTTTTATATCCAGAATCCTTAGTCTTCCAGTGTTTGAGATGACCCTGATGATGTCTGAAGATCAGAAACAAACTGTCGCCACAATTTTTGTCCCATTCGCAGACCTGTGAGCAAAAGTAATGATTGTTGCTATTGTAAACCACTGATTTTAAAGTGAGTCATTATGAATTCATAAAAAATTAGAATATGTAGATTAAGGGAAGATTTCTGTTGTTCTGTCTAGTTTCTATCAAACAAAAACTATTTCAAACTAATAATTTGTTTGATGACTCACATTTCAGGTCTTTTTGCACATGTTTACCAATTCTTAGAGGAAGGTTGTTGACCTTCCTTAGTCCTTTTAGATTCAGACCAAAATTATGATGGGCTACTCTCATCCCCATCTCCTTTTACAATGTGACATTTTTTCTTAATTCTCACTTTTATTGATGATTCATTTTTCCAATCTGAATTCTCAACTTGCATGAGCTCTTCAGTTTTTTTCTCCTGTCTCCCTGTAGTTCTTTAAAACCTAATTTCCAGGTCATCAGTGAGTGACAGAAGACTGTAGGACAACTGCATGGCTGATTTTCCTCTTTGAATCCCTGCTTTTTCATTGTTTGAAGCCTGTGAAGTTTTTCTTTATATAACTGTCTGCTCAGCAGTTCCTTTTAAAAGTTTCTCTTTGTATTTCATCAAATATTTGTAGTGTTTTGCACAAAGGGGCTGGTTTTGTTTTATAAGATATCATCTTCCCTTGTTGCTAGAAAAAAAATTAGCTCCAATTATGACAGCTATATTAAAAAAAAAAAACTATTATAATTGTATCAAATCCCAAATTCAAATAAGTGAAAAGGATATGGTGGACCTTGTCCAATAATTATTAGCTTGAGAATGTATTCATTGCCATCACTTGTTTCTGTTTTTTTGGTTTTGCTTTGTTTTGTTTTTTGTTTTTGAAACATTTATATGGATGCAGCAAGTAACCAACCTTTAGGGAGGCACTTTGGGGGTCATGAAGCAATTTGCATTTGCAGTACTAGATTTTTATCACTTCACAGGAGAAATTCTCATCACAGCTCATGCTTCCCTTGGGAGCATTCTTCTTACTTACAAATCTGTGTAGACATTTGCTTTCACAAAAGAAGTGTGGAGACTCACCTTTGAGGCCCCTCTTATCTGATTCACTCAGTTTCTTCATGTGATGGATATGTGTTTATACACAGACACAATACACATGCTCACACACACACACTTAGAACTTCCTTCAAATTTCAACCACAAATTTCTACTAAACCATATAAATAAATACATTAGTATATTTGTCCATTAAAATAATTCATAGACTTACCTAGTCATATAATTTTAAATTCTAAGCATTTAATATTTTAGGTCACATTTTATTATTATATTCCTGTATTATTATCTGGCAAAATGACTTTAATTTTTGAATATTTAAAAATTAATAGCCAAATTCATGATAAATACACTTTAAAATATTTCTTACTTATACAAGAAGAGTAAGTCAAAATTCAAGGGATGTGCTATTTTATATATTGAAAGATAACTAATTTTATAACATAAAGATTTTCTTTTTCATTAACAACCCATATATGCTGCTCTGGCAAGTCCAGTTTTTAGTATATAGCTGAGAATTCTGATACCAAATAGTTGATTCTATTTCTTTCATGTTTTCATAATTTATTCTTTCTGTCAACTTGTCAGATTTTCCTAAATTCAAAATCTTTATTCAAGATATTTGTATTGTTTTTTGCTATTTCGGTCTTCTAAACTGAAGGCATGAATATTTCCCCATCTTGTGGCCACTGCATTCCATTATTTGTTTAACTATGTTTCTTTCATCCACTTCTTTTCTTATCATTAACATGTAAGAGTTACAGAAACTCTGATTTCTTCATTTTTTTCTATTTTTGTAGTTTTGAGTTTTTAGATATTTCTTCAACTTGGTATCAGAGGTCACAAATTCTGGTATTGATGGTGGCTACTCACCTTTCAATTTGCCTACTTTTGTTGTGGTTTTTGTTGCTGATTATAAGCTCTTAGAAGGCCTTAATGGCTTCTGTTTGAATCTTCTTAAATACTGCGAATACCATATGTACAAAAACGAAGTCTGTCCCCTTCAGTGACTGTCTTGCTCGAGAGATCAGATTTACATCTTCCGTCATTATATCAGTTCTATTGAATAGAAATAGAATGTGAAATAAAATGTTAAAGTAATAATATAAATATGAGCATATCGTTCTCATGTCTGTGCAGGCCCTTTGCCAATTTTTTTAAGTTTACAAATTTATTAAGGCATAATTGACATAAAATAAATTTCACATGTTTAAAATATTCATTTTAATAACTTTGATATATGCATATAATCTTTAAACCACTATTATAATCAAAACACCAAAACTTTCTAGAATTCGACTGCATATTTAACAGAAAAACAAACTAAATAAGTCAAATATTTTATACGTCTATATTCTACATGAAATAAGGTAATAAATATCTCCACTACCAACAGAAAATAATAGCAATAAATAATATCTCTTCTGTCACCTTTAAGATCCCAATTTTAGAATAAATTCTAAATCACTACACCATGTGGAGTAGATAGAAAGCAATCCTTGTAAGCCTTGTAATGCTAATTTCCCTTGTAATGCTAATTTCCTTTAGATAATAGTCACCATCATAGTTATGCTAAATAAGCATTTATAGAATGGAACTTAAGGCACTTAAATTATAAGAGAATAAAAAAACGTGGTTTCCTGCCCAAAGAACTCAAACTTATGTGAGATGTCATTTTACCTGTCACTTAGGAACTAGCGACAAAATTAACCTATAAATGATGGAAAATAGCCATTCTGATAGAAAATAGAACCTCATTTTATAAAATGAGAGAGGAAGAGTGCAATGAAAAATGTTATATCTGTTGCAAATCTATGTAGACTCATATATCATTCAGTTAAAGTTTTTATTGGAGAGCTGAGCATGTCTGTGTGTGTGTGATTTCTCTCAATACTCCATAATTCACTCGCCTTTCTAGGACTCCAGTTTACTGAAAAAGCAGAACCTATTTAGTCTCATTTAGAATACAGACAAATTGTATCTTTCTACTGTGTGTATTATATCAAGGCCTATAAAATGTCATATAATCATTATAGAAAAACCATTATTGTCAAGAATAATTCTAGCTTTTTACAACTTGTAAAAATATCTTTGATTAATAGCTTTTGAGGTAGACAGAAAAGTTGTATTTTTAAAATTTTAATTGAAAAATATTTAAAAGACAGGAAATTGAACATCAGGTGAAAAAAAAAATTACACACTATATAACAGTACTGGCCTAGGGAAAAACACTTTTACTCTCATCCTATGGACACTGTTTTTCTGCATCACTAATTCAATTTAAATTTAACTTAGCTTCCAAAGCAGCCATATGATATAAATGGACAAATGCCTAATGACTCATAGTACCCTGCCAAATAACCAATGACATGAAAGTGGCATAATGTGCTGAAAAGAATATCAAAATAAAAACAAGAAATGGGACTGTGATCCTCGTTCCCTGATGACAAGATGCATGCTGTAACATGACTCAACACCACTGGGTGTGAGTCTCCTTATTTTTAAAGAGGATTGTTAAGGCATGTGATCTCTAATTTAGTGCACACCTTAAAAAGTCTATACTTATTTTTTTATTCACTTATCAGAATTTATTCAACTTAAAGTGTTTTATCTTTCACATTTAATTATCTTATCATGAAAGAGAATGGAAATTTCTAAAGATGCACACTATAAATTTTAATTCATTAATGTGTTCATATTCAGATTTCCTGATACTAAATTTCCCTAATAACTGTCTTGAAAATTCATTGTTTGTACTCCATAGCCAAATGCAGGTTTATCTATATACCATTATGCTAAGCCTATGAAATTTGGACCTCAAATTGCCATAAATTGTTAGTGATTCTTCAGTATCTATGAGTATTTTCCAGGTTAATACAAAAAATGAATAAGTACTCATTGCCATCTGTGCAATTTAATGTCAAGTATAATTCCTTGAAGTATTAAGTGATGTTTACCAATGATTTGTATGCAACATCTTGAATGGATTATGAGAGCATTAAGAAATGAAATCTTATGTGCAAATGGACATATTGCATATAACTGTTCTCAGACTCCTTAATTCCAAAGAATCTTTCACAAACTTTTCACGATGGAGTCTTACGACTACCTTAGAAGAAAGCTGACCACAACCTCCACTTGACTTGACTTTGATTGCACTAATGCAGGATTTATTGTTTCTTAGTTTGGGGATTGTTGCTCTTGTTTTCAGTATAGATGTTCCCTTCTGTGGGAAGTAAACCGTAGATTTTTACATGTACACCCAAATCTGGGCAGGTTTTAGGTCGGAGTCAGTCAGCTGTTGAATAAATGATTTGGAGCTCTTGTTCACAGGTATGGTTCACAACTGAATTTCATTCTCAAGTCTGGGAAAACTTCAAGTGAGTAACTCACAGATTGTATCTCAGATATTTTAGACTTATTCTCGGCTGGATATCACTAATATATGCAGCCGTGTCAGTTTTACATGTCTTACATCTAAACACAGTATGTTTTATACCTCTGGCATTGATTTTATGTATTTTTCCTCATCTGATTAATTGAATATTGTGTTAACTTGATAACACTGCAGTGGTACAAATGTAGCCAACTCTATAGACCCCAGTTGAAGAATGCTAAACTCCAGGGCATTATAATTGTGGTGTTTCTGACATGGTAGTCCTCACCACTGGCTACCTGTGCTTCAAGAGAGCTATGTTCTTTGAAGGTTTTAAATAAGGCAAAATATGCATGCTGAGCACTATCTAAAATTTAGTTGCAAATGATATGGATTAGAAGGGCCATATGAAGCATTCTGTATCCGGGAAAACTAATTAAGTACTAGACGATGTAGAAAGATTATTTCACCTAGTCATCATAATGCCTTGCTGAGTTAGGTATTAATATTTTCCATAGGGCTTTAAACAGGTAAAAAAATATATGTATTGCCCAAGATGCTATAGCTTTTTTTGTCTAAATTGAGATTTAGGATGAGGATTTTTGACTTAGTGGAAGTCTATGATTATGTGTGCTAAGCATTTCAATTAGAAAGCAAAAACAATGAATGTTTACTCATTCTGAATCTCAATATGAGTTATAAATCAGTTCATAATTTTTAAACCAGGCAGCCTTTCTTCAACGAAGACTTAGTGTGAGTGTCTTTTTGTGTTAAGGTTTGTATCACAGATTACAGGATCATATTGTAATAAAAAATTGTGACCAATTAAGAGCCCATCTTTTACCATTAATCTGTAATTTTTTCTCCATACACAAAAAATAGTGAAAATATTTTATCAAATGCTTTTTACCATGTTCTGTTATTTGACAGAAATTATTTCCAGAACTTGACATTCAAAATATGCATGTAATTATGCTCTGTAATGAGGAACTTTTCAACTCTTATGATGGACCTCAGAATGGAAATTACCAAACATATTAATTATTAATTTAGCATCCTCTCTTTAGAACGTGGATAAATTTTAATGTTCCTTTATTATTAAATTTAATCATAAGTAAATGTATACAAGGCTATAATTTGGTGTTCTCAAAAAGGTGGCTAAATATATGTACTCTCATTATCAAATAGAATATGACAGAAGAAAAATAAATCCTAAAAACAGTCTGGCACTAAAAATTAAATATGAACAAGTCATAAAAATATCTTCACAGTATGAAGTGTGAAGCAATTGATTACATAATTCTCTCAGTTATACTCACAAATACTAATGTTAACATAATAACATTTTCCTTTTAAAGGTTGCAATATAGTTATGGTTAAAGATTAAGTGTAATAAAACACATACAAGTAAATATTTATGTATAAATACAAACTATATATATATATACATATATATACTCAAAAATATATATGTGTATGTATATGTATGCACACACACACATATATATATATATTCATAGATGCATATATGCTGTGAAATACAAAAGAACATTATAAGGAAAAAACAATAGTAACATTTATGAATTAACCACTGATTATTTAAGAATTAATTGTTTCTCTAACAATTAGTAATTTAGAAAAATAACTTGTAAATAAAAGAATTGTTTTGATAAAGATTATCTTAGATTTTATTTATATAACTGGTTTTCCAGAAAATAGATGAAAAACAGCCATTTCAAACTATGTTCTGTTTATACTGCTAACTTGATCATCTTTGTTCTTTGCTTTTTGTTCATGTATGTCACTGACCTTTCAATCAAGACTCTGGGCCTTCTTCCAACGATAGCTTGGAATATATAGTTTCCAGAAGAAGAAAAATAAGTTGTGTTTCTGTGTGTGTGAGTGTGTGTGTGTGTGTGTGTGTAGAGAGAGAGAGAGTTTTCAAGCCAAAACTGAAAAAAATATAATAGGTATGTCTTTGCATGACCCCCCATTACACACACCATATATAAAAAATTCTGTGCATATTAATTCAAAAACATGTGTTATTGGGGTCTTACCTGCTTTCAAATGCAATTTCCACTTTGTTGCAGGTCTAAGATATTTAGACAATTAAATTCTGAGCTCTCCCTTTTCTTGTTAATAGCAGGCAGTGTTAACACTTTACATTTTGCAAAGCTGTCCTAACTACAAGGAATATGCAGTGTGGTTCTGGAATCAAGTCCATGTTCATGTTCTTATGGGAATTTTTTTTTTCTAATAACACTTGAAAGATGTTACTTTGACCTTATTTGAAGCCATTCTTATCCACTATTTTTGTGCTAGATTGCTAGAGCGAATCAAAATGAAATGATCATGTTCTTGAATAATCCCCTGTATATTAATTAAAGAAAAATAATATTCTCCTGAAGTGTTTCAGTGATATTGCAGTTATTTTTTTATTTCCATTACTTTAAGTGTTTTTACTCTAGATATATGTAAAACCATCACGGTGAATCTGCTGTCTACCAGTTATAACTGACCTCAGTATCTCCCCCTGTGTGTGGTCTCAGGGCTCACTCTTCATCAGAATTAAGTAAGGGTTAGGAGAGTCTATAAGAGCTGCAAGATCTTTTCTCATTAAAGCAAATATAAACTGAGTAAAACTTGAAAAAACTATTTTGATGTACTCCTTGCAAATATTCTCATGACTCCAGCAACTAAAATCTATTGGTTAACTATTTTTTATTCACCACATGCAGGCAATAGCAGTTCCATAATAATAAAGAGATTTAAATTATCTTTTTATTGACTGTAATTACTTTAATTATAGTAAATCCCATAGATGACTAGAAATATATAATTACAATACTTTTGTACTTTAAAAAAATGGAGTTCCAATACTTAAAGATCAGAATTTAATAAAAACTACTTTGAAATAAACTACCAAAGTAGATTTATGCTAAATTATCCACAAAAGTGCCAGATGGTTAAAGATGTTTCAGTTTTATTTTACAGAATAACAAGTGTAAATCAAAGCACAGCCAAATTTACAAGGGAAGAAAATACATTTTCAAGACTTTGAAAGTAATGCTGTTGATTTTACAGTACCTCGAAAATGATCTTATTCAACTAGATAAACTTGATATGAAAAGATTTAATCTGAATCATAAATATTTCATATTCAAAGTATTGAATCCAAACCAGTCATTCCACCAGCGACCTATTGAATTTTAACTATATTTTCCAATAGACCTATTAGGAATTCCTTAGATTCAGTCTGTAAAGTCCATTTGCTTCAAAATTACTTCCATTTCTATTGATCTAGTAAGAAAGAAGCAAGTCAGACATGGATTTTAGGAGTTTAATTTAACAGCAAAGAGACAGTATGACTTTGTCATTTCAAAATGAACAAATCAATTAGGATTTGTAGTTCCAAGATGACAGAAATATTTCTAAGGGAATCACATGGTGGGTTTGAGACATATCCATTAACTGTTCTCTTCCTTGGGAGACATCTATTTTCCATGTATTAAATAGAGATGATGGTGGCTGGTTTATGAATTACTTTTACTAGATGTTTTAGTTAGAGGATATTTTGTGCTAAAATAGCTTCTCTTTTACCAGATCTATTTAATAAAATACCCTTTTAATGGTCAATGATTTGCAGAGCTTGACCTGTGGCAGCTGATATGCAGAAAGTGATAGAGAAAAAAGAATGATGGATCCAAGGGTGGCGATGCTACACCTGAGTCTCTGATAAAATATGTCTATTCTTCATCTCACTACTGTCTATAAACTTGATTTCAATAAGCTTGCCTTTTGTTTCAACTCTATCTCTTCCTAACATCATGATCCCATTTCCTCTCTTTTGAGTTTGGCATCCCTGTTTAACCACAGTTAAACTGATTTTGGCTTAAATATCAAGACCTTGTTTGCCATTTCTCATGCATTTCTAATAATCAATACTGGGTTTTAACAAATCTTCCACACAGTATGTTTTCTTAAACCAGCTACTTTTCAGTGTTACACAAAGAAGGGAAAAAAGTGTTGAATTACATGTTAGAAAATGATATGTTTTTTCTCATTTTAAAACCACAGCATTAGTTAAAAAGGCAATATTTTCCCCCCATTATGCTTGTGGTGATGTTTTTTGCTTCTGTTTGAGATTTTAGCCCTGAGAGAAAAATAAAAAAGTTAAAGGTGTTAGAATCATTTTATTGAAATAGCTATACAACATCGATTGCCAAACATTTATTTAAGAATTTAAAACATATTAAAAGTTCACTCATGGATTTTACCATGTGCATACTTCTGGAACTTGGCTAAGTTCCTGAATATCTAAATTGAGAAAAATATTCCTCCCATTACCTTTTAAAATGGAATTATTTTTTTGGATATATAAATAAATCACAGAAATAAAACATTTTGAGGCATTATCTCAAGGATATTGCCTGAGTTCTTTTCCCATTCCGGGCATTAGAGCTTTAATAAAAATGATGAATTAGAGCCTATTGGCTACAGAAATTAGCCTGATTTCTGCTTCCAAAATTCCCAACGAATGACCTGTACCCCTCACAGTTAAAATTTTTACTCTTTAACCACATCAAACATCATTTGTCAAACTACCATACCATATAAAATATGCGTGTTTAGTTATTTAAATAGTTATATGTCAATTTGAATGATTTTATTCTTATATAGTTACTAATAGGAAGAATAGCATGCCTCCATGAAAATGATTATTTATTCATTCCTGATCATATATTTTATTGTAGTCTCCTGAGGTTGTATCTGTAGCTGGGAAGATTTGGAGTTTTAAGAGCACGTGTGTTGGCGCTTGAAGCCTTTTCATACAGTATTCCCCAGACTCCTCTCCTCAGATCTGTATCATCCATACAAGACTTTTACTGAAAAAAAGGATGGTGGGATTAGGGTACTGCAGCCAAGTGCCTGTGCCATACGCCTTGACTGAAAGCTCTGATAAGACTGACTTTGCTTCAGGTTTGAACTTGTTGAGCCTTCCTTGAAGAAAGAACTAAAGAAGCAGAGAACATTGTTTTTCATCACCACACTTTTCCTCGAGAAATTCTTCAAGCTGAAGGCACAGTCCCACAGACCTCTCATATTTTGAAACGAGTTGTTTCAAGTAGCCTTTTCCATTTTATTTGATGTTATATCACACATCACCACTTTCCTTTAGTTGCAGTGTTTCCCTAAACTTCCAGCTCTTCAGAAAGCTGCTGATCTCACCGGGTGACATGAGAGATTTCTCATCAAACGCTGTCTTTTTTTTCTGCTGAAAGGATGGAAAGTTAATAATTGTTTGAAACTATATTCTCTGACCTTGTAGAGGTTAATGCTTATCTTTATATTAAATGCGGTCTTTCCAAAACATGAGTGCTGTTTGAATAGCTGGTATTCTACTCACCTGTGTGACTTAGGAATAGTTGTTAAATAATTCTGAATTTGAATTTTCTTATTTGTAAAATGAATTGGCAGTTCAACTGCAATTAGCATAAATATATACATAATGCATTTGAGGGTATTCCTTTGATGGGTCTTCAAAAAAAAGGATACAGATATAGTCTGACATGCTGACTTCTGGCTTACCTAACAAATTCAAAGTGGAGCTCAGGGTGGAATGGACAATACAGAACATGCAATGGTTTAGCCTTTCTGCCTCTTCCTTTTCTTTGTGTTATGTTTTTCTATTTTATTTTGTTTTTGTTATTGTTGTATGTGTGTGTATGTGTGTGTGGATAAGTGTCCTGTTTGTCATTTTTTTGGGTAAGTTTTGATGACTCTTGCAGTTTTCTTGAAAATACTATGTTAATTTATTTTATTCCTATTATCTTACCTGAATAACCTCTTTTCTACTATACCATACATTCCCCTATTTAGACTATCTTTCTAGTTAATTTTCTCACTAAGCAAAAACAAACAAAAACTCTCCCATAATGATGTCATTTGTGATACATTATTATATCATAAATGTGAAAGGGAGAGGAAGATAATTCAGATATGGAAGAATTTAAGAAAACATAACTTATTGGGTGTGGAAAATAATAAAAAGGGGAAAAATTTAGTTAATATAACAATAAATCAGAAAAGATCATAGAAGAGAGGGTGGTGAAGAATGAGAAAAAGAAAACAAAAACTGAAATGTTACCATCTAAACCTAAAGAAATTATATAATGTGAGTTTAAGCTGAATTTAAGAATTACCAAAAAAAAGGACAAATTAAAAATATAATTTTGCTTACAAATAGAATAACTATTTTATCTAGACACATGAAAGTATGTGATTCAGAGACTGTGAAGCAAAAATTACTAAAAGTATTTTCTTTATAGGTATTCTTAGTGTTTAATTTGGTATATTGATTTTAAAATCTCCAGGCCCTATTAGAAATGGGTGAAATATAAAAATTTAAAAATTACTTATTAGATCAAGAATAAAGAAAAGAGAATAGTAACAACAAGGAAAGCATGTTAAATATTTAACATATAATAAATATTGATCAGAAAATGGGCTGGAGCAAATAGGTCAATGACAACCATAAATAAGTTTGGGGTTTAATTAGTTATAATAAAAATAAGTGAAGAAAACAATACCAAAATAGATGCTAACTATCTGAAACAAATCTATCTTAAACAAAAAGATAATGAAACTATGCCACAGATGAAAAGAATCTGGTAGTTTTATCAAAGTCTTTTAAAATGAAATAATCACCAAAACACCATACCGCAACTTGAAAAGGCAATTAGTAGTTTTACACTATTAATATTATGAAAAAATAAGTCACATATAGACATTCACACAGATATTCATATAGAAATTTAAATACCGATGCAGATAAATAAATGCAAGAAATAAAAAACAGCATTGATGTATAGTAAAGCAGAAGGAAGATAATAGAGAGCACCATTCTTGCTAGAGACACAAGTATATTCTTATTTTTACAATAAGCATGCAGGGGTACGTGACTTTAACATTTAAAAAAATAAACAAAAGAGATATTTAGCGCTTTTATAATTATTAGAATGTATTGTTTAGGTTATAGTTTTACCCAATAATGCCTGTCTATGTGACTGTTATTATATCATTCGATTTGGGTTTGATATAATTTAAACTGACATGCAGGACTAGAGGAAGCTCATTTATATCTATTGTGTCTTTTGTGGCACTTGACAGTTTGAGAAATAACCTGTCATGATGTAATTAAACACTTCTGAGTCACACATGTAATTACCTATAAAGACTGAGTGGTAGTGAAATCCATCTCATTGGTGCTAAATCCTGTAAAGAAAGGTGAAAACTACTGGACAAATGGCTCCTTGAATGCCCTGAAGGTACTTTGCTAACGTTTCCCAGATACAGTCCATTGAGAAGGGTAGAAATGGATTGTTTACCATAGTCCTGAAGGGAGACTCATCTGAATTAAAAGGAAACAATAGTAAACAAAACCAGAAAAAATTGAAACAAAAGTAGATTATTTTAGCCATAAGACAAAATATGCTTAAACATTTCTGAAAGTAAAATAAAAAGTTTTATCAAAGTTTTTAGAATAGAACTAATTTACAAATAGAAAACAAGTTTCTGTTTGTATTTACTGAGTTAAAACATGTTACCCATATAATGTAGGTTTAATTATAATTTTATTTAGAGTAATTACTACATTATTTACAAACAGTCATTCTATCTGTAAAATGTTAAAGCATTATATAAAATGCATACACTATATGAAGATAAAAGACAAATAGGGTCAATGAAAGAAGACATAAATAGAATAAGTTAAAAACATTAGGACACAACCAAAATGTTGCTGTAAAATAGCTCAGGATCAAATCAATCATATAACTAGTTCCTAAAAGCCAAAATAGAAGAAAAAAATCACAGGTAGTTACATAAATTACGTTTTCAATAAGTGAAAGCATCCATCAAATATTACTCTTAAGACCACAATTCTTTATAGCAAGACCTCTAAGGAGTGTCTTAGATGCATCCTCACAGCTGCATCAGTAGACGCCACTGTATACTTAGTAACTAATCTTAAACTCCATGTAGTAAATATGACATGATTTGTATATTTTTTGTCTAAAGCCCTTCAGTGTAGAATAATACCATGAAGTCACATTCTAGAAAAACAGTTTTTTTGGTTGGAATGAGAGAGGCGAAGGGTACCAATTCTGATGGTTCAAGTACACAGCCTGAGGATTTGACTTAACCCTTATCTAGATATTCTTCTACAAATATTGTTATGAGTTGACTGTTTCCCTGAAAGTTCATATTTTGAAGTCCTAAAGCTCAATATCTCAGAATGTGAATATATTTGAAATAGGGTCATTGTAGATATAATCAAGGAAAATGATATCATTGGATTCTAATCCAATGTGACTGGTATCCTATAAAGGAGAAATTTGGATACGGAGACAGAGGCATATACAAGGAAGACAATGTGAGGGAGGACACCAGGTAATGATGAGGTAGGTACTGTTTCCACAAGCCAAGAAACCAACCCTGCTGACACCTTTCTCTTATCCTTTAATCTTCAGAACTGGCAGATCATGTTTCTGTTGTTTATATTTGTGGTAGATTGTTAAGGCAGTTGTAGCAAACTAATACAAACAATATTTCTTTCTACCATGCTTTTGATAACTTGTATTGCAGAGTTTTTTGAGGATATAAGCTTTGAGAAATACCCAGAGATAAATGTTTTTTCGTGAACGATAATTGCAGACCCAGTGTTTTTGTTTTAACTTTTTCGACCCTACTGACATGCTTCACAAGGGCAAATATTTTTATCTTTTTGTTCCCTAATATAATCTAAGCAAGCTGAAGGGTGTGTTTGGCATATGGTTGACACTCAATAAGTATTTGCTGCATGAATGATTGAATTCTCTTATGGGAATTGAAGGGTGTAACCATTACTTCTTCCTGAGTAGACTGCTGTTCAATCATATCAAAGAAGTGGACCAAGGGAGTACTTATCAGCAGATTCAAAAGATTTCCTCAGCAAATAATTATGGATCAGCTCTGTCAGAAAGAAATATTAAACTGAGCCTCTAAATTCACAAATTAAAGAGAATACCAGAATGCTGTTTTCAAGCTCGTGTTTGCAAATACCCATTATTGAACCCTGATGTAAAAAGGAATATTGAGAAATTCAAGCCACAGTGTAAGTAAGCCTGAAAAATTTTTGCAGATTCTTTTTCCTAATCATTTGGAAGATGCCTTTGGACAAAGTTTTTCTCATCTGTCTCTCCACAAAGTATGAAAATAATTTACACAGTCTGGCAAAAATCATCGAGAGGTATACATGAAACCAACTGTCATTACCTATTTCAGATAGAAAAGTATGGATGCACCTTGTTTTGCACAAATGCCAAGTGGAAACAGAAAAACAATCCAAACATTGGGTTTCTGCAGTTGCACTGTTGTAATAGAAAAGGGGTAATAAGAGTTTTAATTTGATCTGTCATTGTTGCTAGAAAAGAATCTTGAAGAAAGTGTGAGTTCTAATAGCACAAAGTTTTAATCGTGACTCTGGCCAACTTAAGAATGTGTCTGATGGGAAGAGAATCGTCTCTTGTGATACCCATTATCATCCAATTTTCCGATTTATTGTGGGACTATTTCTAATAAGTCTGATTGATAATTTTACTTTAGAGAAACTTCTATAAGAAATCTATGCTGAATTTATAGAACTCATTGCCTATTCCTGGAGACAAAGATCAAAAACAGATCAACAAATAGAGTAATATTATATTATTTCAAATGTATTCTTATGTAATAATAAAAAATATTAAAATGGTCTGAGGTGGAATAGATATACATCTCAGCTATTTCTCAATTATAGTATAGTAATGAAGATATTAGAAATGCATTTTATTTACTCTGAGTAAAGTTTCCTAATGCTTTCAAAACCTGTTAAGAGAAAATAGTTTACTGTCAATAAAAATCATCAGTCTAATTTCTGTATTAATTTGAAAATAATTTTAAATTTCTATAGAACAATAGTATGTAAATACGTATTTTTGTGTGAAAACGCTATGAAAAATACCCATACATGTCTGAAAAATTACCAAGATTGTAGAATCTTTAAATATACAAAAAATAATAAAAGAGACATGTAAATTTTCATAGTTTATGGATGAAAATGAGAATAAAGATATTCGTGGGAACAGTTATAAATAAGCATGTGATCTAAAGTCAGGCATATCTGAGTACAAATATTAGCTATATTTACAAGTTATTTAACTGGGTCATATTATTTCACTTTTTGGAGTCTTAGTTTTTTTATATGGGTAATAAAGGCAAATCATGTTTTACTTATAGTCTTTTTTGTGAGTGTTAGGGACTATATGCAATCAGTTTCTTAAGGTCTGACTTTCAATAAAAAGGAGCTCATTATAGTAACATTAATATTAATTGTCCCATTCTAGGCCCAAGAGAGCTGGAGTCACTAACACAAGAGGGTCTTCAGCTCAGAGTGAGGTTTTTACACTGGGTATGGGAGAGGCCAGGTTAGCTATTCTATGAAAAAAAGACAAAGTGATAGCAGTATAAAGTTGGATCAAGTGAAATCTTAGTTCTTAGAGAAAATACATCTTTAAAATGAATAAGGTTACCAGATATGAATAACAAAAGAAGCTCTATTTTAATTCCATTCCTAATACATAAACTGTCTAAAGAAAGGAATAGATAGGATTTCTTGCCTAAATGACAGAAAATGGAAAGGCACATTTTAACAGGAAGATTTCAGAACAGATTTTAGAGACAAAATAAAAGAAAGGCTATGGCTTAAGCATAAAACCCCAGCTACTGTGCCCTATAGAATAATCAAAAGCTAGGAAATATCCCATGATGAAATATCAGAAATCAGCAGTTATTGTAGAGAAAAATGCATAAATGGTTTCTTTATGGATAGGTAAAGATAATTTATTTTTTTTGTGTGTGTTGCATTCAACTAATACTGGTATTCAACCAAAGGGAAACCTAACGCTATAAAACACTGCAGCCATTAGTAGGTATGAATCCCACTGCCAACATTCATATTTTTGCTAGGCCCAGAATTATGGATATGAGGCAGAAACTTTAATTTAAATTTATGCTTAAAGAGTGACCCCCAATTTTTATTACGCTTCTGTTCCTGGTATTTCCACTATTCTCCTATTGAGATATAGAAAAAAAAAGAAATTAAGACATTTAATTTGTGCAACATTTTGTGATTCCAGACTCCTTAAACAATCATCTCCCATGTGGGAGGATGGAGTAGAGGATTTTTCAAGAAGATATATTTCCAGACTGAGTCAGGTACATATTCCCTGATAGTATAATAATTGCATGTTTCTGATAATAGTGCTAAATAATTTCAAAATGTCCTATAGGTTCTCTAATTTTTCATGAATCCTTTCATTTTGGTATAAATAAAACAATTTTTTCATACTGAAAAGCATAGGATTATACAATAAAAAAATCTGGAGGGTGCAGGAAAAGCAAGGCATTGTGTATGAACAGATACTACTTATTAACTCTATATTTCTGACTATGTTGTAACTATATTTTAAAGTCTCTTTTTCCTTATCAGAAACTTGCTTGTGATAATATTCCTTAGGTTTGGGAAGATTAAATTAGATAATTTATAATAAATTACTTTTCCAGCTATAAAGCACTGTGCAACTTTTAATATAACAAAATGACATGTTTCAGAAAGATGAAAATCTCGAAATCTCACTAAATACAATAGTTTGGTGATACATACTGAACTCTTGATGTTCTGGTGAAAAATAGAAAACTGAACCCCATTCTTCCTGTTATATAATGTGGCTCAGAAAGTATAGTTTGAAACTAGAAAGAAATGTTAAGCAGCACAGGTCTTCACTAGAGGGGGATGTCAAAAACTACGGAAAGTTTGAAGTTTTACCCTATTTGTAAACTAACAAGTTAGCCTCCCAGTTTCTATGATGCTCGTGGAATGCACAACACACCTGGGTCAGAGACAGAGAATGTTATTACTCAGAGCAGCGTGAGATTCCTGCTTATATCCTTTCCCCTTGCCCTGCCCCCAGTTTTCCTGGGGCAACGTAGAGTACCCTAGTTGAAAGCTGTACACACAATGAGGCTCTGAGCAAACCCACCCAACATTTCCCTGGAGAGAGGCATTATTTTTATAATCCTGATCAGGAAACAAAATATGCTATACTGTATCTATGTTCCAAGATGCTATCCTGTATCTATGCCCCAGGCTATTTGTTAAACAATTCTTGAAATAATCTAAAACACAAACTGTCAACACTTCTTCATGAGATTATCAGGAAAGCAAGAGATCCATTCATTGTTGCTCAACAGGAGTATTGAGTACACATTTGTGCCCACTAATTACACTCATTATTTTTTATTGCAAATCTTATATGTACGTTATCTTGAATGCATGAAGATTTATACAGATTCTATAAGAAATATTTTGAAAACTGAGATTTTGATGTTTACTTTTGTTTGCCAATAAGTATGACAACCTCACATTAATTAAATGACAGAAATAATCACATAATTCATACCAAGGATGACATTTGTTTGTAATTTTTAAATAAATTAACTATCATCATTTCTCCAGTATTGTCTTTTCAGCTTGAAATAGATCTCATCTTCTATGACATTTTGCCTCTCAGAGACAGTAAAAACAACCTAAATGAATGTCTTCTACTTGTAAAAGCTGATGTCAAGTACCAAATAATATGAATTACACATTTTCACAAAAGAGCTGATGGCTTAATAAGAGCATTTTGGACATATGCAGCACCTAAATGATTAATCTATGTTAAAATATAAATCATTAACAAAAGCATGTCACCAGTCAGTATAATATTGCTAATTGCCCATTTCAAGGAAGATCCAAGTGTAGGAATTTCCCTGACATTTTCCTCGGGCAAAGCAATTGAGAGAAATCTATTTAGTCTCTGCAATTTCTCTTTTATCTAAAAGAACTTCATTTACACCCTCTTTATAAAGTAATCCCACTGATTCTCAAGCTGGCTTCCTTCTTTTAATATGCTGTTAGAACTTGATAATTTTGCTTTCAAGACTACTATCTGGTGATTCTCTATTTTTATTCTGCCTAACTTCTAGGTTTTTTTTTTTTTTTTTTCACATGAAAAAAGAAATTCAATAAAAGTAACCTAAAGAAAGAATCTCTGATATGCTTTCAGAGTACAGTTCTGGGTATAATTCTAAACTTGACCTTGTATGATTCAGGGCTTTAAACTAAAAAGTAAACTAGGTTGATAGCAAATTCAAACTTGAATGGATTGTAAACTTAAATTATTTGAAAAAGGGATTTATTTTGAATTAGCATTCTCTGAAATGTGTCATGAGATATATGTCACCTAAAATTTTAAACTATAAATTAAATGACAATACCAATGACTGACATCTTTAAGAGATGTCTCATGGGCATAATCTAAATATATATTTATATAATCTCTGATAACTTCAACTTGATATGAGTCTATAACAGTGTTTGTATTAGGGGTATGTTTAAATTTTTTAAACAAACTGCCCAAGCTCAAGAACACCCTAAGTTAAATCTTAAGAGTGATTCATGCAAGACAGACCTGGGGCATTTACTTAACAGGAGTAATATGAGTCCACAATGTGTTGACAAACACATTATTTGAGAGCATTATATACCGATAAAAGAAGATTGTGATAAACCTCCAGGGGCCATCAACTCTGGGAAACAATATTGCTCTCAGTTTCAAAAATTCTCATTTTGATTGAAGAAAACAGATGCAAAAACAAATGTCACCTTAAAGTATTTGAAGCTAGAAATAAGGAAAAGAGACCAGACTTAATGTGAACTACCCTTTTGGGAAAAATAAGGAAGTTATACAGAAGGTATTTCTGATCAGATGGTATGTTCTAAAGGAGAGAAATCTTAACATTATAACAATGGAATGGATTATTTACTTAGAAGTTACCATCAGCAAAATTATTCAACATATGATAAATTAGTGCTCACCCACATCTCATGACTGTTCCTTCCCAGAAGTGGCCTGCAGAAATTCCTTTCCAACACTGATATTCTGTAATACTGTGAAAATTTATATGTAGATTTTTAATTTCATTCTTGTTAATATTTTTTTTGACAGAAATGATACAAAGTAATATTTTTCAAAACAAAGCTAACGAAATTTTTTTTCAGAGAAAATTTGGTTTAAATAAGATATCTAAGATGAAAGACCCTTCTAATAGTTTTGGTAAGCATAAATCTTACATTCTGTACCGTCAAATACAAGAAACATGGTACTTTTGTATATATTGTTAATTTTTGATGCTGGTTACTTCTAAGTGTTTGTAGGACAGCATCCTGTCCGACTCTGTAATCTTAGCATGACATCTCCTAATAATAGTGCCAGAAAGAACAAAAGCTGAGGCAGGAATCCTCAGAATAAACGTATGGACGTGGTGAGCAGTAGAGAATTTAAATTGTCCTAATCAATTTGATAAAGTGGATATTGAAATGTGGTATTTAAGCAGTTAATAATTAAAAAAAAAAAAAAAAACAAAGTGTACATACACTTCCTAAATGGAACTTCTTGGATACAGAGAGATATTCTGATTTATTTTAGTTAGAAAAAAAAGAAAATCTGTACCACCATTTATATTTAATGATTTTATCTCCTAAGCTTCTCATATACAAAATTACATTGCCAACATTTCAAATTACTAATTTTCTTTTTTTGATTACATTACATTAAAGAAATTATAGTTGTGGAATATTGCAGAAGGAGATAAAAGGATGCATTTATTATTTAACATCTTTCCTCTCTTCTCTGTTATTATTTTCAATAATAAAATATTAGAACCAGAGTTTCAAAAAAAAAATGATTTGGCCCATGTGATTTCTATAAAGAAATGAGAAAGAAATTAATGAGAAAGAGGATCTACTCTTTGCCAGTGTCCTACGTGAGTTATTCTATTTTTTATTAACAGTAACTTTGCCAAGTAGGTATTATTTTGCAGGTTATAAAAATACAGGTGACAGTTTTAAATAATTTATTTATAGCAAAAGTAATAATTAGTACAGCAGGGAGTTCAATATCTTCCCTTAATTCTTCCTTAAAGTATATAGAATACCACAAAGAGTTAGTGGTGATAGCCATAAGGGGGTGTCCATTGCTTAAGTTGAGTGGGGGGGGGGTAGCTTACTTACATTTTTTTTCTAGTGAAAGATTAATTTTTAAATAATTAATCTATAAGCCATGATTTCCCGGTCACATTTAATTTTAACAAATTAAGCAAAACATTTAGACTGGAAAATTTTGAGTTTAAAATAAAAACATATTATTTCCTGCCTTAAAATCTACCTATGTTGCTGCTTATACTAGTTTTGCCTGAGACATAAAATTGAATGGAGAATGAAATATTTATATATTATTTATATTTGAATAATATTTTAGAGTCACAGATTTATTCATTTTATAGAAGACGTTTTATTTAATATATACATCCTATTTGTACATCCATAGCAATTGCTTTCACTCAATGATTCTAGTCTGGCAGTTTAGTACATAAAGTGTATTATATCTTTATTCCATATATTAACTTTAAGTACAGAAGATATCATATATGCTAAAGAATTATGTGTCCTTCAATTTTTTAAAAAAAGTTTATTTAGCAAAATCTTTAAAATAACACCAAAGCAAAAATACGTTTGGTATCTTTAAATTGTTAGATGTTTAGCATTATTTATATGTTTCCAAGTAATGATTATTCAATGTACATTACTTGTGTAACAATTTAATTATTCAATGTATGTTATGTATGCTACCATAGCCAGAAATAGAAGATAAAGACAGAATGAGATTTGTAAGTTTAAAATAAATAGAGGTCACAATGATTACAGAATCCAGAAATTGTACAAAATTTTTTAATATTTGGCCGATGTTCTTTATTTGGCTTTCTCTGTATGCAATATTGGAAGGTAAGGGAAAAAATTGATAGGGTGACCTTCCTCTAATAACACTTCATTCAAAGCTTGTATGAATGTGGCTGAGTAAAAAGGATTAAATTATTTGTAAAATCCAATTTGCTACACTGTAGCAGTTTCCCAGAAACATCAGTCCTGAGACTATAAAGTCGTTTAAGAGGCTATATAATTTGGATCTAACTACAGTTGAATAACCTTAAAGAAAGTAGTAAAATACCTTGAACAAGTATATGAGTGTGTGTCAAATGCAGTCCTGCTGAATGCATTCAACCCATCATCTTTCCATCCTGTTCTTTTTTCAATTCTAATTTGTTGAATTCAAACTAGTTCTTCCTGTCTCTCACATCTCTGTATTCTTCCCCTATATCTCTCCCTCCTCTCTTCTTCTTTCCTTTCCATGTGTTCTAGGCCCTAGGAAATACATTGGTGTAAAATAGTGAGCAGAATGGGGATGGTTCTCATCCTTATGCCAGGTACAGAACCGGATCTGTATCTTTGTATGTGTGACTATGTGTGTCTGTGTATATGTACGTGTGTGTGAAGAGAGAAACAGAGAAAGGCAGAGACAAAAAGAAAGATTTGAAAATCAGAGATTACTTACTTTGATATTCTTTTTTATGATATCACACACAAAGTGAAAAGTGATTTTTATAAAATCTTTATCTTTAACTAAAAACAAGCCACTCTGAGCAAAGTTAATACTTTATTTTGATTAAAGGAAGTAAATCTATGTGAGTCATTTTAAAAAGCATGATGCTACTGATTTCAATAAAGCATTTCTAAAATCTCTACTTTTTAAGAATTCTATCAAAATACATCGACTATATAATCGCATTCAATAAATGTTTTTCAATTAAACGATGATTCCATTAAATAAAATATGATTGAAAACATAAATGTACATATATCTGGCATTTTTCTATCAATACTAAAATGAATAATCATATGCTTATAAGTTAAAATCATTTTATTAATTGAGAATTATAGCCAAAATCCAAAAGTAAAATTTTTTGACAATTTGAATTAGTCAGCATAGGTAATATAATAAGCAAACTTAGCTTTAAAAAATCTCTATTCTTTTCTTGTTCACATATTTCCATCAAGATTAGCTTAGAGCTCTTTCTGCTCTTGATCTTCTTTTCTGAAGGACCAAGTCTCAGGGTGCCTAATGTGCCTTACATCCATGATTTCCTACGCAGGGACATGGAATCATGGCAAATCAACAGTGACTTCTCAAGGTTCCATCTGGGAAACATACGAGTCACTTCTGATGACCTTTCAGTTGTCAGAGCAAATCACATGGTCACACCAAACTTCTAAAGTGATGGGAAGTACATCTGACCATGCACATGGAAGATGGAGAACCAGAAATGTGTTTGGAAAACCTAAATAACTATCAGAACAATGATTTAAATGAAATTCTCTGAGTATCAAAAACTCATTGCATGAGTCAGGACACATTGACATTAGTTGATATAGGAAATTTAGCTAAAGGTTGGTCAACAAGGTGAGACTGGGCTGAAAAATCCCATGTATCCTTACTGCATTAATAGGTTTTTGTCAAAATAAAAAATCGTGGTCTCACAGTCTCATCACTGTCTCCAGCTCTATCAGCAGTGGTCAAGAAACCTTCTGTTTGGACAGAAACTGATAACTTCAGAGTCACTAGCCCATGGCATTCTTTGGGCTTAATCTTAAAACATGCATTTGTGTTGTCAATATTCACTAAGTTCCTCTTAATGAAGGAGGCTCTGTTGTGATTTTCTGTTTATGTGACAGTTATCAGCCTGGGAGGCAGAATCATCTCTAAATTTGTTGGACTAATGAACTTCTGGTATCTCATAAGCATTTGATGAATTTCTTTCCCCAAAGCATCACACCCAAAACTAAACATTAGCAACAGGCATGCATATTACTTCAAATTACATTAACATATGAAAAAGTCTCTATCTTTTCTAGGATTCAAAGTCCCTCAATAAAACATCTTATCATTTTTACAAAATGGGATTTGTCCTATTTATATACTGATAATGTCCACATTGTGCTCGACCTTGGTTTTATTTTTGATCACTAATATAATTTTGGCTATCTTCCATGAGAAACCACTCTTTCAGGCCAGTTTGTGTCTCCGAATCAAAGTTGTCCATTTCTAATTTATTACCTTTATTCTTTTTCAATGGCTCTTATAACCAATTACTATAAAAATGCTGACTTAAAAGAGCAGACATTTATTCTCTCTCAGTTCTGGAGTATCACTTAACAAAAATCAAGGTGTCAGCAGAGTCTGGGCATCTCTCCCGAGACTAGATAGAAAAAAGCACTTCCTCTCTCTTCCCAGCAGTTAAAGCCACGTTCGTTGTATTCCTTGGCTCATGGCCTCTGTCTCTAGTTTCAATCAGTGTTAGTTTCAGTCAGCAATAACAAAATCTGGTTAACGTAAACAACAAAGATTCATTTTCTCTCAACTCAGGAGGTTGAAGTGCAAGATCAAGGTGTTGGCAGGTCTGGTTTATTCTGAGGCCTTTCTCCCGGACTTGTGTGTGACCTCTTTCTCACCGCATCCTCACCTACCTGTGCACCTGAGCCTGGTGTCTCTCTCCCCACATCTTAATCTCTCTTCTTATCAGGACATCAATCCTATTAGATTAGGCCCACAGTAAAGACCCCACTTTAACATTGCATCTTTAAAAGTTTTCTATCCAAATACATTTGTACTCTAAGTTACTGGGGATTCAACATGTGAATTGAAGGAGGGAGCCCAGAATTCAACCCAATATAGTGGCATAGCATCTTCTCTCTCTGGCTCTTTTTCCCTGTTCTTCCATGTCAATGCTTCCTCTATGTTTGTCAAATTTCCCTCTAGCTCCTTCTCATAAGGATACATGTGATTACATTTAAGGCTTAGCTGGATCATCCAGGCTAACTTCCCCACCTCAAAATTATTAGTTTAATGACTTTTGCAAAATCATTTTTTTGTCCATATGAAGTAACATTAAAAGCTTTCAAGGATCAGGTTTGGATATAATTTAAGGAGTTATTAGTAAGGCTATCATTGATCTGTTCCACACTGTCCCAGGCTTAAGGTTATCTTGAAAAACATGCATTGTTTAAGACCCATTGAGCTTCTACATCCGGACACTATAGATCAATAAAACCACAGAATACAGAATTGTGAGGGTAGGCATTATCCTTCAAACATGTTGATTAAGAAGCAGATAAAAATATTCAGTTATTTTAAGAGCTTCTCACATAGAAAAGTGAAAAACTGACATATATTTTAGTACAATTATTTTCAAATAAGGAAACAGATGAAGTTCGGATGTCTCGAGTAAACTGGGACAATTAGAAAAGTTAAAATGAGGAACATCTCAACATTAAAAAGATTTAAGTTCTCTTTAACATTAAAAATGTATGCTTCCTGATGTCATGCCTCCTGAAAATTGTGCCATTTCAAAGGAAAGACTGATGCTCAAATGTCAGGGATGATATATAATGTGTTGCTGTTGTGAGAGAGCCATTGACGCTAAAGGTTGGTAAGAGTCATTCCAATTCTAAGTCTATAATTACCATTACCCTAAATATTTTAGTCAGAATGAATAAATATATATATACACACACACATAATTGAAATAGTCAAATCAATTTTTCTCTTTGATTACCTAAGATGTACTCAGCGAGAAACAAAAAATACTATCTTTCTTATTTCCATTCTTAATTATCTAAAAAATATTTGTTATAGTACTTTGCTCAAATCATAGAAGGTATACAGGAAGTACCCTGAGTAATATTACAAATGCAACAACTCTATGCTGTAAAAATAATTAAAATATAGTTTTACAATAAAAAATAATATCATGTCTCCAATACAAATATTCAAAGAAGTTTGGCCAGTTGACTCCTGGTTAAAACATGAATGTGAACTCTTAAATGCCACTCTTCCAACTTCATTTCTATTGGAATGACCATAAACATGTGAGAAAACATCAGAAATCAAGCAAAGAATGGTATCTTCTTCCACAAAGAGAAATGTGTGTTCTTGATGGCTAAACTGAGGAAGATGATAAGGTTTATTTCTGGTGAGGGCCACAATTTTTATGGGAATTCAAATGAGGACTTACACAGAAGAAACTGTCAACCTTGGAGTTTGTGTGGGGCTTGCAGCTGTGCTCAGATTAGCAGCTGACATGAGGGATGTGTCCTCATGGATCATGTTGGAGTCACTGCCCCAGCTGTTTTCCAAAGACAGCAGCCACATGAGTTGGGAAACAGTGCCCTCCACAAACTGTCTGATTTCAACAAGCTTATAAAACAAATCTTCATTCTTTTAAAATCCATAATTTGGGGACCCACAGCCTCCAATTATAATGCCCTCTGTGTAACTCTCCTATGAAAGTATTATACATGTATTTCTATATCTTCTTACTTAAATAGTGGTTTAATAAGTTCAATAGGGTATTAGCTACCCCTTCAAGCTTTGAATAATTAACAGATGTGATGTCACCTTTATAACAGTGTTCATAAATTTGAAAATGGTCAGAGGCTGGAGTGTTACAAGGAACACTTTTATTCTTCCTAAAGACATAAACACATCACACAATGTTTTTCCATTTATTACCTACTTTTGATACCATATACAAAATGCTTTAAAGGAACAGAAATGCATTCAGAAATATATGTGGAATCTTATTCTATGTATGCAACTATTTCATTAGTCAATGCTAACTTTTAGTCTTCATCATGTATGCACTTACTTTTATATATCTACAATAATTTCATAACATTATTGCATGTGTAACATTTATTTAGATTTCATAATGATGTGGTAATCCATTTTCTATGGTCTCTATCTTTTTCCTCATCTTTGATACTACATACTCCTCTCCACTGAAGCCACTGAATTTTTAGTGAATATGTCAATTCTTCTGTCTACATATTTATGGGAACTAGAAAATAAATAAGATATAAATTTCTATCTTCTTTTATATTTTATTTCTCACAAAATATCATGAAAATGCTTCCAAGCCTGCTGATAACTATATATATATATATATATATATATATATATATATATATATATATATATATGTGTGTGTGTGTGTGTGTGTGTGTGTGTGTGTGTGTGTGTGTGTGTGTGTATCTTTATATACATAAGTATATATTTATACATTTTACTAGCTGCATAATATTATTCATTAAAATGTTTTACTATTGATTCAACTATTTCCTGTTGATAAATATTTTAGAAGTTTGTAGCAGCTTCCACTGCTTCCATTGCTACAAAATATACCAAAATCATCACTGTATAACTTCATATACCAATGCTTTCATCTCTACAGATTCTTGTGTAAAGTGGAATTTTTTTACTGTAGAAGGTATATTTTAATTTTAGTTGCTATTATCAGATTGCTTTTTAAAAAACTTCTGTACTAATACATGTTTCTAACAGCAGTGTATGAAAACACAACATTCCTTATATTTCTGGGTGTTATTATTTATTCATGTTTTTCTAATGATAAGAAGTCTATTTCACTGCCACTGTTTTTTTATTTCATTGACAACCTCAAAGACTGAGCGTTTTTCCTCAGTTGATCAGCAGCTTGGGGATTCTCTTTGGATATCTCCTTTCATGAATTCAAATCCATTTGCCAATTTTTTCAATAACACTATCTTTTTCTTAATTTGTAGCAGGTGTTTGGATAATATCAAAACTTCATCTATAAACATTTGCTAATCACTTTATTTTGAACTCATATAATGGTATAATTTTAAATTAAAAGGTATAAAACCTTGTATAGTCAAATATTACACATTTTATTGCTTCTGGGTTTCTCCTTTTATTTAAAAATCTTCCTTTCCGTAATGCATGTATTTATCTCACTAACATTTATTCTTTACTCTTCATTTCCTGAAAGTTCTTAAAGCTCAGAACTATAGTTTAATAATGACCAAGAAAGTAGTAGGGAAGCAGTATCTGAAGATTCGTTTTCCATCTATAACTTAGTCCCTTCAGGAAACATTGAATGACAATTCCCAAAATTTAAGGGAATTTTAGAACATGCTATTGCTTGTTCTGTGGCATTATTTGAGGTTCATACGATGGACATTTACAAACTCCTTTTAAGAAACAAAGATGCATATTATTTTCAAAACTACAAATGTGAAAAGAGCAAACAAAATCATTCCCTAAATGACAACCTTAAAGAAAAGAAATCTACAGAGATTTTCCTTAGAAAAAATATGAATAGAACAGTGTGCTCGTCATACTTTTTTCATAAACAATCATCATTGTGTTAAAGTAAAATTGACAATAATATATAAAAATTCCATTTGACCTTGAGAAGTAGATAATATAATAGAAGTAAGCAGACTTTATGATCTAAAAAAAGCCATTTACCTTCAAAAATCAGAAATATTCACCTAAATATAGTACCGCTTACTATTAATAGAGTTTATTACCAGAATAAACTCTATATTTATTTTATGATTTCAGCCCCAGAAACAAAATATGGTCCTCTTTCTTGTGAGAGAATATTTACTAGCATTAGGTTTAACAATGCCATACAAGGTTGGTTAGTAAACTCAACCACCCATCTCATAGTGATATAGTGATATTATAAATTGACAATTATTACTAAAATGGCCTCTAGAAGTAAGAACTGGAAATGAACCAATGTGGAGCTCTGAGAGACAGTACTTCTGAGTTAAACTGTTATCTTAGGAACTCATTGCTCTAAGTTATCTGTTATTGATGCTTGGGAGAAATGTGTCCGCTGAGAGCAGAGGATTAGCAGATAATTGTCAATAGTCATGATTTATTAGTGTCATTTGTTTTGATGAAAAGGAAAAATCAGTACATAGTGTCAATATGAATCTCAGATCCCATGGATTTTTTACATCAATTACTTGGAGGTTAGAAAGATGATGTTTTATGGATGAAAGATTAGGACTCTTGTGAATAAAGATTAAGTTCAACTACTGTATTAACTGGAAAGTTCACAGATGTTCCTCTGCTCACTGCACATCTACCTACACTCAACCATACCATCTATTCTAAGAAAATCATACCACCCAAGAACATGCACACAGATACATGGGAGGATGCCATAAGCTCTGGTGAATTTATTCCTATATATGCAGAATATAATTTTTATTGATTGATTTAAAAATGGTGGTACAAATTAAAGTTGGGTCATTTCATGTCCTGTCAGCTCTCTATATGTATTACATCATATAGTTTTACTATGTGTTTTATTATCTGCATAAGACCAACCTTAAGCTTACTTTCACTTATACACTACAATTTATTGATAACAATATTTTCAGTTTTTCCTAGTGGAATAAATTTGAAAACAAATGTTTCTTAAGGAGAAGTTTTCAAATTTCTCTTCATCACTTTGAGTGATGGACATGTTTTTTTTTTTTTTTTTCAATAATATACAGGGTGAAAACCTGGGTCCCCATGTCAAACACATTTTTAATTTACTTGGTCGCAAGAGAAATTAGCAAGATTTGCCCAAGCAAGGCAAAGTGCTGTGGGGGAAATTGCCACCAGTCTCCCATTTTAGTTCTAACTCCATCTTTCCACCCTCTGTGTCTCCACCATAATGAGTAATGTGGTTACTCATTAAGTTTCTTCTGCACTCAGTACTCTTATGATTTTTCTCTCCCTTTTCCCTATAACAGTTTTCTAGGAGAATTGAAATTAAAAAGAGGAGACAACTCATTTTTGGTGCAAGTATCTGTGGAAGAGCAGCATTTCAAAGAACTCAGAGCCCAGAGGTTCAGGTTAAAAGACAAATTTGCCTCTCATCAATAAAATAGTGAAGGATGATTTTCTAAATCATGGGAAAACATCAGAAAAGAGAATTTTGACATCTATTTTCTCTCCTTTAGTTCTTTCATTTTTAAAGTTATCAAAGATGTAATATATGATAGCCCCATTTTCAGTACCTTTTTAGTTAGTAGTTTTTTTAATTTGTCAAGTATAAAATATTTTAGTCATTCTCATCATGAACCCACAATATGTTAGAGTCACTTATTTTGGACCCAATCAGTAAGGAGGAAAATGTGCTGTTTTTAAATTATAAAATCCAGGCAGATTTCTCTACTGAGTCACAGAGCTTGTTTGCCTCCACATTTCAACATTCAATGTCTGACTAATTTTATTTTCTTCCTCTGTCAAAAGCTGTTATGATCATTTCATGAAGCCCTAATTTCTTATGAAGGCAGACAGTTACATCCATCTACTCGTTCGAATGAACATAACTACTTTAAAGAATGTGCAGCACAGGTCAAGGAAGCCCTATAAATGGATACAAAAGAAAAGGGGTAATGGAGACAAGCTCAAGAGCCCTCTAACCAAAGTTTTCTCATTTTTCTTTTTTAGGTGAGGCACCCTTGCTTGATTGACCTCACAGATTGCAAGGAACTTGTCAATTTATAATCTCTTCTATTTATTTATTTATTTATTATTTTATTTGTTTATTTGTTTATGTATTTATTTACTTATTTATTTATTTAATGCCTACAGCACCTAGTCTTCCTAGGTGGTCTTCCATCCAAGCACTAACCAGGCCTGACCCTGCTTACCTTCCGACATCAGACGGGATTGGGCTTGCTCAGGGTGGCATGGCCATAGACAAGGCTTTCTCATTTAGATGTTATTTTTGGGCATTGGTATTTTGAATGTTTTGAAACATAATACAGTTGATAATACTGCTTCTAATTCAGTATTCAATGGTATTGTTCAATGAAAACCTCACATGTGCACATTTTTTGGTTTTTAGAATTAACCTTAAAAAACACAAATAGGTCAATTAATATCTATTTCCATATCATTTTATGAGAAGTTGCAGAGAAGAGAGGATGGCCTTTCCTTCACAGCATTTATGTACCTATAAGTGTTCCTGTAAATGTCCACTTGCACATTCATTCACTGGGGATGGCAGTAACTTGTTTACAAAAATCTTGCATGCAACTTGATAAACAGACCTGAAATTGAACCCAGTGGGAAATCAAAATCTTCTAGAAAGTATTAAATTACGGTAAAGAACTTATTACAGTGTACCTAATCTCTATCCGAAGACTGTCATTTCTCTAAAGCATAGCCATAAACCAAATTAACTTGAAGTGATGCTCCAAATGAGAAACTGTGTGTATGTGTTTACGCCTAATGATATCTTCAGCTTTAGGTGAAAACGCCCACCTGGGCAAACTCATTTCCACCTCTGCCTCCTCATGTACATTAATTATGTAACGAGGGTAAAACCTTGCAAATCAATCTGAGAATGTTGATCTAAGTAAACATTGCATCTTATAAATTCCTGGAATCTTCTAATTTCCTGTAATTGATGTGCTAACTCAAATCCTGTTACTCGGGTCTGCCAGTGCGTGCCATTTTTTGACTTTACTCAACTGCTCTACCATGCTTTGACACAATCTGCAATTTATTATTTTTTTAAACCTTTATTTTTTGTTGTTGAATTGTAAAATTGATTTACACTTACTACAAAATTTGCAAAATTCAGAAGTTTGTCGAAAACAAAATGTAAAACTCTTCTCCCATTGTTTGACGATAACTCCTTTTATCCTGATCTATTCCATGGTGACCTTTCCTGTGATTTTCTCTTTGATACTACCTATTACCTCTTCTTCCTTCCCCTCATCATTCTCAGGTTAAGGAAGTTGCTTCTATTATGAGCCTGTTGAATCATTCATATGTTTGTTGTTCATAGCTGTTGATTTTAGATTTTATTCAATATGTTTCAGCATTAATTTTATCTTTGGAAAATGTTATTAGCTGTTTGATAAATTTGTTCTCTTAATACAGGTAACAATATCATTTTAATATGGCTTAGAATTCTTTCAAAAAGTTCTGTAAAACTGTCATTCTATTTAGAATTTTACATATATAGTCCATAGTTTTATTTCTATTTATATCTTTACTTTTATTCTAAATTTGTAGTGCTCTATATCTATTTTTCAAGTCAACATTTGTTAGTATGTAAAACATTTTAAATAAATATCTTTTTTTAAGATACTAAAATTTTATTTTAAAGTATAAGAAAATTATACGGTGTAATACCATTTTGAATTGGTATTCATAAATATTTAAGGCAATCTGAGATTTTCTGTCTATATTAAACCAAATAAAGACACACATACATCTAGAGTATATTTAAAATAGACAGTATTCTGCTTGTGTTGGTTGATATAGTTACAATTATTTTTGTCTTTTAATTTTGTATTTATCAAAAATAATTTTTTCTTTCTCTGACATATTTAGGTTGACCTAGTTTCCTGTTTCTATTTTCCTTTGTTCTTTTCCAAATTAGACATTCTATTTTCTTCTTAACAATTGCAATTTAATTAAAATGTATCTAAATGTGAACATATTTTCCATTCCACCCAAGATTCATCTTTGTATTAAAATCTGGAATATATTCTACCATTTGTACCTTTAAATATTCCCTTTTGCCCATTTTCTCTTCTCTCTTCTCATATAAATGAGAGAGTCTTGAAGATTAAAGCCAGAGATTTGGTTTGTTTGTTAGTTTTAACCTGATTTCCGAAATAGCATTCCATCATTTATGTTCTAATTCTTAAGTTAGTCAAATAAGGGTAGCCCACACTTAAAGGGTGAATACTATACAAAGAAATGATTCCAGGATAGAGATTGGGGGGCGAAAAGGTGCTCATTGTAGAGCCTGCCTACAACAATAAATAATTTAATGATATAAACTTATCTTTGAAATGTATGGCATGTTCACATGTTTAATATTTAATAAAATTACCTGATAAAAATTTGTAATAATATTTTAAGAGAGAAAATAAATTTTAAGGTTTTTTTTTTTTTAGATTATATGCTTTATATGTAGTAAGTAAACACTGTAACATAAATTATTTTTCTCAGGTTTCTGTTTATAACAGATCTGATCTCACAAAGGTTGAGGGAACTTTATTATTCTTGGCAAATATCAGCTATTCACCAAGGTGCATTTTTATGGCTAAAAGTATTTGATTTCCTTAATGTAATATCATATGTATTTTACTTGTGGTAGAGTATTTGCTTAGATATTAATTTCAGTTCTGTTCACCAACTCCCAAGCCATCCTGTTACCCCCAATTCTCAGAAAGAAACCAAAGCACATAGCTGACGCTGCTTGTTGAGAACTTTTAAGTTTCAATAAAAAACCTCACGAAAACTGTTGAGAAAAAGATTTTAGTTGAGTTTAACTAGTGCTCCAACACAAAGGATATAAAAAATATATATACATGACAGGACATGTTGGAATATTAAGGTAAATGAAACACTTGGGGAAATAAGAAAGGAAAAAGGTATAATAAGCTCTCATGAGAGTGAGAGGAAAAAGGGCGACCTGACCACAAAAACTATCTTGGACCTAGAGTTGGACTCTGGGGCTCTGAACTCTGGTCATATCAGCTATAACATTGGCGTTTATTACAGGTAAAATCTGTGTCAGACCTCTAAGATCTTTACAAAAAAAAAAAAAAAAGAAAAGAAAGAAAGAAAATGGATAGAAAGAAAACCCTCATAGTGACAGATGAAATTTTCCACGAGATTTTTGGGATACAAGCACACCATGTAATTTAAGTTGGGTTTACTGTATGTATTATTCTATTCTTTTTTCTTCTACTATGTCTTTTTAGCATTTCTGAGTGAGCACCAACACCAGATTGTGTAGCTTTCTCACTAATCCTCATTACCTATGTTGACTTAGTTGATTCCTGAAGCCAGACAAGAGTATTCTTCCTGCAACCTGCTGAACTCTCACTTCAGTTCATTGTAGAAGCTTTTCTAAACCAACTTCTCTCTTCTGGCAGGGGAGACATTTTACCCAAAAACCTACACTGAGTGTCTGTCCTTGTCTGACGGTCAGTACCTCCATGTGCTGGTCTCACACCTGTTCCATGGCCTTGGAGCCAGAGTCACTGACCAGCCAGGAACAAACCAACCCCACATCTGCCCTAAAGTATATCCCTGGAAAGGCTCTGGACTCAAGATAAAGTCTCACACCAGCAGGGATGGGGCAGCATGACAAGATGTGGTGGAGGCTAAAAGAAATTGAACCTATACTCATTTTGAGGAGTGTTTGGGGTGGCTTTGGCTCCCCCTTGCAGGCGAGGCCAGCAGCCCCTTTGGCCCTTCTTTGGGGGCCTCACCAGGCAGCATCTGGGCCGAGTGGGCTGCCGTAGGTGAGGAGAGCGACAGTGTCAAAAACGAGTAATGACTATGCCCATGCAACCCAAACCTCTTTGTATTAACTAACTAATTGAGTTTTTAAAATTATAAGGTAAGTATTATCATCTCCCCATTTACAATCCCAGAGAACTTCGCTAATTTGTCGAAGGTGTTAAAGCAGCTACAGGGTAGATCCAGAATCTGAATCTGGCCAGGACTTTTGGATCCAAGAGTTGCAGTCAACTCTGACTCTGGAGTCAGATGGAGCTGTACAGCCAGGATAAAAAAGCCAAGGCACAGGCAAGTAAGGTGACCTTCTCTCCCAGAAGTAGGAACAGCATGGGACCAGGCTCCTGGCCCAGCCTCCCCTGTCCAGGCAGAGTTTGTGTTCTGAACGAGCCCAGGCTTTCTCTCTCTCTGCCTCTTGGCTTTCTAAGCCAGTTTCCTTCCCCAGCCAGCATGATTGCTCTGGGCTTCTTTTTTCTCCCTAGACTCTTCAGCTTTATTGCCAGTGAACCAGTCAGTCCTAACTCAACCAGCTCCCAGATCCTCACCAGCTCTGAAAAACACCTGAAACCTACAGTCCCCAACCAAGGGGCTTGTGAGCTGCCTCTTCTGGGGTAGGGGGCTTCTTTCACTGTGCACAGTTGGAATTGCATTAACAGCCTTCTCTTACATGGATAAAAATAAAGGTTAGTAACACTCTCTGTCCTTCCCTCCTATCATCCTATCTCAAAGGTGACAATTCCTCCCACCTCCCCCAACTCTACAGAAGGGCACCTCACTCTTTCTCCTGCTAGAGCTCTGCATCTTGAAGCTAAGCTCCAGTCACTGGGCCAGTTCCCAGACTGCTTTACCTGCCATGAATGGAAGTTAGTGGCTGTGAAAGGGACTCCCCTATCCCATCTCTTTTCTTGTCATAATGCCTTAAATTTGAGACCACCTAATCTTCCTATTTTAAAACCATCTTTTTACCATGCTTACTTCCCTTTTGCCATGCAACCTGATATATTTAAGAGATCTAGGGATGAGGATATGGGTAGTTGGGGCCGGGGGGAATATGGGCATTATTCTGCCTATGATGATGGTTTTAAGGTAACCTTATAAGTCAGTCAAATATTTTCATTTAATGAAAATATGCATTTATCTACACTGTATGTAGATTATTTTAAAAGGAATATCTTATAATAATGATGACTTAAAAAGTGTGAAATAAGCTTTTAAGAAATGCTCCTTAAAAGAAGATGGTACTGGGAAAGCTGACATGGACTATATTAGACTAAAGTTAACCCTTGAATAACTAACTGCGTGGGTCCACTTATATGCAGATTTGTTTTCAGTTGACTGTAGCTGAGTTAACCTGCAAAGTTCAATTCACCTGTATAGTTCAAACTTGCCTTGTCAAAGGTCTACTCAGCCTGTTGGGAATCTGAGTTAAGGTCCACATGAATTTTAGACTTCTGGGAGGTGGGTTCCCCAAACCTCCTAATTTCAAGAGTCAATTGTATTATAAAAAAAAAAAAGAGAAAATACTTTGAATTTTGAATGTGTGTGTGAGGGGTTGCGTGTGGGTGTGTCTGGGTGTATGAGTGTGGTGTGAGACAGAGGGAATTGAGAGAGGGAAAAAGAACAAGAACAAGAGCATAGGAGGAAAAGAATATGATATTTGGTAAAAAACACATTTTTTTATGAAATCATTTTCTGTTTAAGATATTTGTTCCTTTGAAATCTCTGAGATTTCTTTAGAAAAGATTTGTTTAGACATGCAATCATTTACACCATTCTTTAATGGCCAATTTCCTTTTACTTAAAAGCCACCTCTTCAAATTTCTAACTAAAGATAATGACTATGCTGAAATTATATAGCTCCCTTCTTTTTTTGCTGCATTTTCTCTTTCATGTCTGTGACACCATCACACCATTGCGCTAAAACCAATAATTTTCCTTTCCAAGAGTGCTTTCTTTCAAAAGGAAATCAACAGGAACTATTTCATATTCTCACTTTCCTATTCAAATTGACTTTACTGCATTCCCTTTACATTAAGTTGGCTTATATCTGTGTTTTTGTTGTTTTTGTTGTTGTTTTTAATATAATTCACTGCCACCGCGCTTCTAATAGTTTTTTACAAAGCCCCAATTTAAAACATCAAATACAGTGTTCTACTCTTTCCTACTGATAACTCATGGTGTAAACCTCTTTTAAAAAGTTCATGGTGATGACCTTATTCAGGAGAAACTCCATCCACAGTCGACTCATAATGCCTTGACTTGCCCTTCGTCATTCTTTTCTTTAGTTTCAGAAAGCTGGTTTATTATTTAGCCTCTTTTGAGCTGTAACTGGTGGGTGGCAATACTGCCCTGAACTTAACCTGATAAGACAGGTGTAATCATCTCTCGCCCTTCTGCTTTTCATGCTAACAGAGCTTGGTATGTTCTAAAATTTCCACACTATTAATAAAGTTCCAGGGACTCTATTAATCAATGCCATTTTTATACTACTTCCTAATAGGTAGTCTATTAGCTCATATGTACTATTTTCAAACCAAATGCATGATTATTTTCTACCATAAAATACTCTAGAATTCTAAGGTACCTCTGATTCATTTTGTAGCATCCTGAATTTTATATAATACTTAACCACATTGACAATTCTATTTTAAAATTATTTTTACTAGTCCTTTTTCCCCTCCTGAATCCGTGGGCTGCTAAAAAGACTATTTGTTCAGCCTTGTCCTCTGAATGTTAGCCTCATAGGTAAAAAAAAGAAAAGCACTAAATATTTTGAAAGTGGAAAAAACAGAAGATGATTCTTATTTCCCTTTGCATGCTTAACCAAGTTTCAAATAGGTATTATGAAAGAAGAATAAATAACTTTTCATGGTTCTGTATTTTCTAGGCTCTGTTAACCAGTGTTTTTCAAAAATATACATGGAGACTGCACTTATAACTCTAGTCTTATAAATCCAACTCAAGTTTGCACTACAGGAAGGTAGCAGAGTTTTGGAAATAAACTTTTTATTTTGTTTTTTAGACTCTGTAACATTTGAGTGAGAGTAATGCTCTAGTTATATGATGTTGAATATTGCACTTAACCTTTAGTGCCTCAATATCAGCTTCGGATGAATAAGAAAATTGCATTTTAGAGAGGACAAAGAAAGATAATATAGTTTGTATGCTGAATTTCTTGTTTCAGTAAAAATGTGATTTTCAGTTTTGACTATTTGTTTACATTCTCTTCTCGATTCACATCTGTTTTGCTTAACCTATTGTTCATGTTTATGGGAGCTATCATTCTATTATCTTTTTATTTGTGAGACAATGAACTTAAGTCTGTTGCTATGCCTTAGATTTCTTTTTTAATGAAATTACTGATCCTATTTGTTGATTTTTAAGGGAAATCTGTCTTCTTCATTTGTTTTGAAAAATACCAAGGTTTTTCAAAACCTTGCAGAGGTTTTTTTTTTTTTGAGTCATAAGTTGTTTTATTTTTATTATTTTTTTTAATTTTGTTTTTCTTTCCACATTATGGCTGCCTTCAACAAACACTAATTTGAACCACACTTTATATGGGGATATCTTGCCTCCACTCCCAAGTGATATCAGAATGCAGCTACTTGGCCAGGTTCCCTCTAGCCACCCCAGGTGAGCATGTCACTTTGGAATTATCAGCTGCAGCTATGGAAGTAGTAGTCTTTTCTGTCTTGTTTATCCTCCTCTCAATGAATGGAATATCATTCAGATGCTGCTTTAATGTATAAGTTTCCTATTACCCCATTGTAGTCCACTTCCTCCTACAGAATCTAAATTCCTGGCCATATCGAGAGTTTAGTTTGTGGACTCAGAGGTCAAAAGGCTACAATACCAGTCGTCCCTGCTCATCTCTGGATAATTTCATTCTATTGAACCTCTATGAATATGTTCAATTTTTAGATATATATTTTCTAGAGTGGTGGTAGGACACAGCACAATGGCATTAATTAAAAAAGGCAATTATTACTATATGTTAGGATCATCTTTTCCAACCAGGCAATCCACAGAAATGTCAAACTCACATCTGTACAAATATAAAAGCAATACATTTCCCCTTATACTTGTACCTCCTACTGTGATTCATTGGGTTGGTGTTAGCATTATCATGTACTGCATTACAGATCCTGGAAACTTGAACTTGCCCTGAACTTCCCCGTTCACTTGTGCAATGTAGCCAAAAAATGACCAGGTATAGAAGACTATAATTCTATAACAGACCTTATAAAAATTTTTTTCTTAATTTTCTACTGCTACTATTTAATTAAGGTTCCTATGATGTCTTATGTCTGTAATTTACAGAATTAAGGCAACATATAAAACCTCATGTCAGTGTTTCAAAGTAGACAATGGGGATCTCCTAAACTGTTTTGGGCCAGAAAAATCAGCTAAATTTCATAGTTTTAGAACAGTATAAAATATGGACTAGTTACTCTTGCATTTATTTATGATACTCTCTAATATCTACCTGATTCACTGCATCTATATGTTTACATGCAGTAGCAAGGTAAACTTGCATCCCAGGCACGAGTCCTGACAGCCTCTCCAACTGCTAAGAATGAAGTGATCAGTAAATTAAAACTGCTTTTCCTACTCTTTATCATTATAAACATGATGGATATAGTCATTCCTGTGGACATAGGATAGGATGAATTTTAAAAATGTTATAAAACCACAGAAGTGCTTCAAATGTTTTGAGCTGAGTTCATCTTAGTAAGCACTAGATCTGTCACAGTTTTTAAGCTATATTTTGAAGAAATAGAAATGCCATTTTGGAGACCATATACAATATTTGCCATAATAAATCTATATTTAAGAATAAAATTATGACTTCTACAGTATTTGATACTGATATGTTTGTCCAAAAATGTCACAATGCACACAGTGCTTTGAAATGTGATATCTGTATTTATATATTTACATCTGTGTCTGTACATTTGTATTGTGTTTGTGTGGCTCTAATTTTTATAGCCTTTAATAAGGACAGAAAACAAAGATATGAAGAGAATTTAGAGATGAAAAATCTGAATAAGAGAAGAAATTTTCCAGAGAAAGCCACAGGAAAATGTACTCTTGTCACCTAAAACAGCAGCAAGTTTTAAATTTGGGCTTTTGACCAAATATACACACATACAACTATTATTCTGATTTAATTGGCAGAAACTAGGTCTAGATTTTTAATGGACCAAGCAACTGACATTTAGGAAATATGAGTAACAATGATTTATTATATACCAGTTGTTATACAACCCAAAAATATGCTTTAAAATTTACATGGAGATTGAAGCAACTCTCTAAATTTAAAAATTGCCCTCTCAAATTTGCCCAAATACTTTAAGATCCTTGAGAATATATGTAATAAATATATGTGAGATGAGTAAATACTGAAACTTCTATTTTTAAAAAATGTTTACTTGGGGCATACAGTGGGGCATAAATAATAATCAAATTCTGGTAGTGAGTATCAACATTTCTACTATGAAGGTTGTAGTACACAAAAAGATGAAGTTCATTGGTCTACATCATTTATGTATCATTTATTTTATAATGCCTTATAACTTATTCTTGAATTTGTTTATACCATATAGTTGTAAAATCAGGCCAATCCAATTAAATTTATAATATCTTCCCCAAAATAGATTCTAAAATTATTAAATTTGTTTGTAGGCTACAAGAGGGCATTGTGTGTGGATGTGAAATATATATTGAATTATATACATATATAACTTGTGTATATTATGTAAACAGATACAATATATATATATATTCTCTATATACTAGATTTTTATATTTTATATTTTTAATGTGCATATCACTTGTCATATGTATATATAACCTCTGCATGGCTTTTAGCGTGTATAAACTTAAGAGGAAGAGGTTTTAATATTTTTTTAGCTTTATGGTATCTTTAGGGAGAACAATAAAAATAATCATTGTGATATGCAATTTCAGTATAAAGTCTTTCTTTAAAAATAGAGATATTTAGGATTCTGCATTACATAAGGTAACATATGTCTTATGTTAAACATTGCTACAGCTTTTTTCGGATCGGATTACTTTCAGTGAAAATGCATTTTATTTTTAGCTAACAGGTTAAGTCTTATAGAAGGAACAGCTAGGATCTCATATACCTGAACCGACTCAAATTCATAAATTAAAAAGAATTATTTTTGTTAACGTCTCTATGTACAGCTGCTTCAAAAGTTTGAAAAAGCAGAATTCATGTTCAGGGTTCTATATGTATGTAACTAATTTCCTTTTGCACTAAGGTCGGTATTTATTTCAAATGAGATCTTCTTCACTGTATTATCTAAATTGTTAATATTTATATGCTAGGAATCTAATGATGTTTGTATGTTTATATTTCATTTTTACATATTAATCCACTCTTATTAACTATATATCAGAAAACAGGTACCAAATCTTCACAACAACCCCTCTGGGTGCCCGGGAACTCAGCATGTTTTGGGAGCAGATGCTGGAAACATCCTGAGCCTTTTTATAAGAATGATTTTAATAGAAGGCCATTTAGACATAGATACAAAGGTGACATTTTCTTGAAAGATTCTTGGAAATAAGCAGGCAACAATCAAACGTTCATATGAAGATGAGATGCTCATCTGTGCGAGATAGGCTGTGTGTGCTGTTCACAGAGGTAAAAATGAGTGAATTTACAGTACTGCTTTTATTTCCTACTAACAGGATATAACCTCAGCTGGTATTCAATAGTCCTCCAATTCTGACTCTGATTTCTTTCAACATGATCCTCTGGTTTCTATTATCTTACATCCATCACAATCTTTCTTCATGTCACCCAACATCTTCCTTCCCCTTCACTTTTCTTCTGGTATCTCTTATTTAGTTTTAGTGAGGGTGGGGACTACAGAGAATTATTTTTTTTATTCATAGATCTTTCTAGTTCCAAAGTTAAAGTCAAATCTCTTTTCCCAGCATCTCTCAGGCCTACCTTTATCATTGTTTACATTCAATTTTCTCAATCACTGAGTTTTTCTTCTTATATTCCAACAATTTGTATTTTAATTATGATAGAGACCATATCTGTGTCTTTCAATTGGTTAATAGATTAAAGAAGAGAGAAGAAAGCCCCAAAATTGATATTTTTAGTTACATTCCTAATAAACTATATGTAAAGTCGACATGGATTTCTAAGTAAACAGCCATACTACACACAAATGATAGTTATTTCAGATTTTATTTGGAGGAAAACATCTTATGTAGATTAATCTTTAAATATGAGATAAGCTATTTAAATGCTCTCTGGCTTCTCTGTGTTTTATGTAATTAATATTTATTAAGGACCTACTATATGCTAAGTCTTGTAGACGTAGTGACATAAAGACACAAAAAAGGAGTCTGTTTCTTTTATATGGAGCTTACTTTTTAGTAGATGAAATTTAAAAATAAACAAAGGTTATACCTAAACTCAGATATAGATAAGTATAATGAGAAAATAAAACTAGTTGATAGAGGATGGATAATTTGTATTATGAGATCAAAGAATCTGTGATAAGGCAACACTATAGCTAGAATTTAAATAAAAGAGAAAGTGAAACTTTTCTCCAGGCAGAGAAAATAGACACTAAAAAGACTCCAGGGTAAAAATGAGTTTGTGTATTGGTTTGCTTAGAGCTACCATAATAGAGTACCCCACATTGGTGACTTAAATATTAGAAATGTCTTGTTTAACAGTTCTGGTGCTAGAAGTCTAAGAACAAAATGTTAGTAGGGATATTTACTTCTGAAAGTTGTGAGGAAGAACCAATTTCATGACTCTCTCCCAGCTTCTGCTGGTTTGCTAGCAATCTGTTGTGTTTCTTAGCTTGTAGAAGCATCACTCTGACCTCTGCCTTCATCTTCACATGGCATTCTCCTTGTGTGGAGGACCGAAATTTCCCTTTATATAAGGATACCAGTCATATTGAAATGGGGATCCAGGCTATTTCACTATGGTTTCAATATAAGCTATGATATCTACAGCAAAACTATTTCCAAGTAAGGTTATATTCTGACGTTGTAGAGGTTAAGAGTTCAGCATATGAATTTTGTGGGGATACAGTTCGACCCATAACAAATTGTGTAACAGTAACCTTTTGCTGTATAACAAAACCTTCTATAATTTAATGACTCTAAACAACAATGATTGAGCCCAAAATTTCCTGTTTGACAATTAGAGCCAGAATCAGTTGGTGGCTTAGCTCAGTTCACTAATACATCTATGTTCACTTAATAGTTTAACTTCTAGAGGTTGGCTGGTTGGTGGTTGAGGTGACAGGTACAGCTAGGCTACCTCTTTCATTATCCAACCAGGTGGCCTGGAGTTTTTCATGTTTTTCAAGAGCAACAGAAGAGAATGCCCTAATTACAAGCATTTTTATACCTCTACTTGTTTTATGATGACTGATGTCTTATGGATCAAAGCAAGTCACCACCAGGTTTAAGGGGTAGAGATAATAGATTCCAACCCTCTCATTGAGGATCTGCACCATCACATTACAGGGGCCTTGATACAAGGACATGAGGAATTTGTGGCCAATTTTATAATTTACCAGAGCTTGTCTGAAGACCAGAAATAATGCTTGCCTGAATACCTAAAATTTCAATTTAATCATACTTAAATTGGATCATCAAAAAATAAACTTATTTATTATCATGGATGTGAATTAAAAAAAAGGTATTAAATGCCCCAAATTTAATTCTCTCATCTATTGCTCTCATAATCTCTTCTTCCTGTTCCCATGGTAGATGACTTTCACAATCTAGATATTTTTCTTCATGAAATACACATGATTAACAATATATGTGATATCAACCATTTTTCTAGGCCAAAGAAAAACCAGAGGTTTAGGATTCTAACTTTCAGTACCATTATGAAATTATAGATGCAATCAATATAGTAGTTCTCTATCATACTAGCTTATGTCTTGAATAGGTTTTTGGATATTTATCATGATCCTCTGTTAACCTCAGTCCATTACCACAAGAGTACCTGCTTCAAAATGTGTCCCTTTTTTTCTAAGGAACATTAAGATTTGAGGTTTATATATTTAATTGGCTTAATTCTCCTATTGAGCTAGAAACTAGTAGGTTATTTTATTTCATATTAAATTGGCTTATTGGTTTCAAGAAGAGGATTCAAATTGTTTTACCATGTAGTAACATTTTTCTATCAATGACTCAGTATCTATTCTCTCTTATTTTAAAAAGGCTAGCTCTGACTTCCTTCTAGGTAATTTTATCTTCCACATTGAGAACACTCTTAATGCTTTCACATAGAGAAGTGAAAGATTTAAATTACATTTAAATCCGACTCTTTTCCTGGGATTTTCAATCTTGAGATACAAGATTCAATGATAAAGTAAGTAAAACAGAAGTTTATTACTTTCAGTGGAAATATCTAGTGAGATTACTGAGTAATATATATATATATTTTTTTAATGCAAAGCCATAAGAACTGTCTAATGTTGCCTTTTCTAATCTTGGCTATCCAGTCTTTGACTCTGTAAAATACTGGATATTTCCTTATCCATTTGTTCTTCTATTCACATTTGAGTAAATTTCCATTGCCTGTAACTAAAAGCTTTAATTCATATGCTCATAAACTAAATGATTATAGTTTCCTTATTAGAAAATTTCAGTGCATATGAAAATTTCACTTGTGTCATGTTGAATAATACAAAATTATATTTAAATGATTATTAATTTTGAGTGAAAACATACTCATTATATAAAATGTAAACATTATCTATCCTTGTTTCTATTTCTAGTTAGATAAGAAACCTACTGATTTGTCTTAAAATTTCAAATGTCATGATTAGAAATTTCCATAAGGATATAAAAACATAATTTATATCCTTATATGAAACTCATTATTTCTATCTTCTGTATGGCGACATTGTTTATATTGTATAATCTTTATATTGAATTATTAAATTATGTTGAATGTTTGAGCAAATAATAGGAGTGATTTGAAAATAAGTACACTAGAGGCAGAGGAAACTGATGATAATAAAATGTTATAATATATTAGATGTAAAAAATGCCAAAGTTAGAAAATGGAGTTGGGGAGAATTTTGTTATATATAATAGAAAAATAATCTTGATTAAATAAATAACTATATTTTGCAATATGCCATAAAAATGTCTCTAAGGCATTTCTTTAGGTCTATTTTTTGCCATTTAACTGTGACCGGAAATTTAATAAATTATACAATATAGACACGTGTTAATAGATAACACTCTACCAAAATGTTTCAAATAAATATATTATCAACATAAAGATAATTTTTAAAAAGCAATATAACAAAAATTTGCAGATACATTTATTTTACTGTTATTTTGATCTGCATTTAATTTCTCCATTTTGAAATAGCATTTGTGTAGAAAATACTTACATAATGTTTATCCAATTAAAAATGTTTTTAGCCAGCTCTAGTGGAGCACTGCTCATAAGCTAGCTATAGGTCCTCATCATTTCATTGCAATGACTTTGAAATGCTAAAACATCATTTCTTTGCCTGGAGGCTTCTTTTGTTGACAGAAATCTGCTTTAACAATGGCATAAAACAGGTCAGAAATGCAAGAAAGTAATATTTTCCTTGAGCATCCTCAAAACTAAGTTTAATGGAAAAATATCCTTACCTTCCTTACCCATTTGTTGCTAAAACTCCAAGGCACATATTCTAAATTTTTTCTCATTATTTTCTGGCAAGATTAAGCCCCAGTGGTTCACAATAGTAATTTCCTTGGTAACACATTTTTATTGACTGCCTGTACCTTCCTTTTCACTTCACCAGTCCTCTACCTTTGTTTTGGGGTTTCCTGGGATGACCTTCAAAGTAAACTACTTACATTGAATCTTTGTCTCAAGGTCTGGGCAAACCCAAACTAAGACAAAAGGAAAACTTTTTATACTATTTGACTTAATCTTTACAATAATATTTTCACATAAGTAACTAAAATACATAACATATATTTAGCCTATTATAATTTACACAGACATTATACTGTGACATTCAATGCTAATTTCATCCTTGCTCATTCCTTTACAGTACACACCCTTTTAAGACTTATTCTACTTCTAATTTTCCAAAAGCAATGTACAGTTCCATCTCCTGTGTTTTTGCTCATATGGTTTATAGTGACATGAATATTCAGGTCTGTTCTGTTCAGTGCTGAATTTCAGTTCATTCTTTAAGGCTTTGTTCAAGCAGAAGTGGATTACCTGACCCTGTTTCAAATACTTGTTTCATTTGCAAATCTGGTAAAATTCCTTAATTAATTTGGGTTTAGGGAAAGGTACAATTTCTAATTTTTATTATATCTGTTATATTCTAGGTCATTATCCAATAATTTCAAATACACCAATCTTCAGTTCCTGAATTCATTTTTGAAGTTTTGTTCTGTAAACGTTATTCTTAATACTGTTAATTTATTGTTTTTTTTTTAATTGTATCTTTCCATAGGATTCTCATCTCTAATTTAGAACAAACCCAATATTGTTACAAATATTTATTTATATACATCTCATACCCAGTAGACTGTGTCTTCTAAAATACAAAGATCTCAAAAAATGTACTGAGTAGAAAGTGTAAATCGCTGCTTGTGTGCTTGACACCAGAAATGACACACTGTAAATATTTATAAAGAAGTGAAAAATGTCAGAAAATATATTTGACAAGTACAGCTTGGGAACTGAAGTAAAATTCAGAACTCTGGTTATCATTTTTATACAAATTAAAGAAAGAGTACTTTTCAAATACCCATACCATAAAATACCAGGCTTAGTGACTACAGATTTTAGTTGACTCCTGGGCCTTATTATTTTATATCTAATTTGAAATCATTTATAATACATAAAAACCTGGTATTAATACACAATTCATCAGCTCTAAATGATTAAAGTAGTTTTCAATGAATTAAACATAAGACTATATTTTAAGGTTATTATATATCTAAAAGGACCCATGGTTCAAAATCCCCTGATAGTCATGAATACACATCAGATGACAAATTATCAAATATTTCAAAGGTATGCTTAATCTCAGCCAGTATTTTATGTATTGCAAAATTGAGCACTCATTTTTTTCTTAAAGTAGCAAAGGATTTAAGCATCATTCAAATATCAAATTATTTTGATTTCTATTGAACTTAAACTATCATCTAAAACACTACTGAAAAGGAAGAAATTATATAATTTAAAGAAAAAAGGGAAATTTTTGTGGCTTTTTTTTAAAAAGTTCTTTTTTTTTCAATGTTTGTTTACTATTTCTTTTATTTAATAGTAAAAAAACCATATTTAAATTATTTATTCTAATATTTCAATGGATATTATAATACTTTGATTCATTATATCATGAGATTTCTGAACTATATACCAGAGTCCTATCCATGTATGTATACATGGTACCTCACATTATTACGGAATGATATTATAAACCAAGTACTGTTTGTAGGATTATAGACACCAGATCCCCTAGTACCAAAGAGAATATTCCAGGACTATGTTATGTGGTAAGAGTCAACTTGACCTTAGGTTGAGCCTCAGATGTCTGGAGGATCCAACAGCACAAGCTGGGAATAAACCCCTTGACCATGTTTCCTGCTTTGGCTACCAGTTGGCCAAACAAAATCAGAAGCTAGAGGGCAACAAGTTCAAAGTCACAGGGTATAGTGGTCAGGCTCTCACAACAGAAAGCAGATGGATTATGGGGTGGGGGTGAAAGGTTCTGCACTATGGTCTCTAAGTATCTGGTGAATGAAAGATGAAAGAAAGAAAAATTTGCAGCTACAAAGCTGTTTGCTAAGGAGTAAAATTTATCTTTTATTTATCTTTTTATGTCAAAAAGTAATAGTCTTCCTAAAACCAAAGTCTCATTCTCTCTTTCTTTCTCTCTCTCTCTCTCTCTCTCTCTCTCTCTCTCTCTCTCTCTCTCTCTCTCTCTTTTTATCAAGCATGTTGTTGGGAAAGGTACCACTTAGGTTCCTGAAGTCATCAAATCTGAACAACTTAGAGAAACGATCTGAGTTGGATTAGAGATGCTTGGATACTTATCACTGAGTTACTGATATTATTCCAGTACTCCCCAGATATATATTAGCTAGTTTAAAATCAACCTACAGAAAGAATTTTTCCCAAGGCTACAGTATAATATAAATAATACTTAGAAGACAGGGCCAATTGTCCATGGAGTTCAATGTACTTTAGTGTCTGGTCAAGGTGGCAAATTAATTAAGAGTCAATTCCAGTCCAAGCTTGGCTTTATAAGCCCTTGTATGGGTCATGCTGGAAGGGTGCACCCTTTTCAATTTCTCCAAAAATGGGGGAATTTGGGTGTACTACATTGTAAAATATATACATATATATATTATATGTTTTATATAATATATATATATATATATATATATATATATATATATATTATATGTGTGTGTGTGTGTGTGTGTGTAATGTAGATTCACAATGTCTGAAGCCTACAAAGCAGAGAATCTAAGTTCTCATTGTAAATGGAGTATTTAAGTTAGCTAACATCTCCAGCAGACAAATCTGACACTTGAAAATACAAAGCATTACATCAGTTCTTTAAAAGTAAGAGAAATTTGAACATAAGAAAATGAAACATTTCCTACCCAAGTCTAAGCCCCTCACCTTACAACCAGGAAAAAGAAACAAGTGTGATGAAGTGAGACTCCAGTGGAAAGTCAGGTTATTACTTCTCCCAAACTTTCAGGTTATTTATAATAAAAAACTACATCTACTTGGAGATTAAAAAGAATCAGTCAACCATATACTCAGAAAGATAAAGCACAACTAACTGTTCTACTTAAGATAGACGTAAAGATGTGAAACGCTGTGAGGCGAAACTTTCCTGATTTTTGTTTATTATAAATTTGTTCTAATACATTCTTTTAGGGTAATCTCCAGATAAGTTTATGCTTATTTGTCAATTGTATGTCATTTTAACTTAATTAAAAGCAGATAAAAGGATTTAAAATATAAGATGTCTGAAGACATCAGAAAACCCACTCTTCTGCTTTTCTAAGCCTCACTTTCAGAACACTAACCTGGATAAAAAAATTTTTTTTCAAGAACTAAAAAGCATTTTGAATTACTTAAATCATTTAAATTATTATTTAACCATACACTAACATTTAAAAAACATTATATAGTTAAAAATTAGTTCATAAAATGGTAAAATTGGCTTAAACCATTGTGCCTGATTAAAAGTAAATTTGTTTACATTTGGCTACTTAAAAAAAAACACCTAAATTTTCTAACTTCATAATATAACTCTACAAATTGAAATAAGAAAAAAAATTTGGAGATGTACATTTTTAACCAGCAATTTCTTAGTTACTGTTAACATAAAAAAAATTACAAAACACATAGCTAAAGAGTAAATTTGTGAGCTGGCAGAAGACATGGACAAGTTTCAGAGAAGGGAGAAAACAATATTTAAGAAAACAATTTGATTTTACTAGCAAAACTGAAGAAGCACATTGCACATAAATAGTAAATATTAGTATATTCAAAGCAACATTATTTATAAGACTAAAGCACTTGAACTAAGACATTGTTCCTTGTCTTTTGAATAGATAAATTGTGGATATTAATAAAAGGCTGAGCATAACAACCCAAAAAATGTTAAGTGGAAAATGCAAGTTACCCAAGAAAACATACAAACTTACACATAAAATTTAACATTTAAAATTTAACAGTATAAATCTTAACAATAGATACAAATTTGGTGAAGGGAAGAGAAAAATGAAGTCTTAGTAGGGAACTCATGGGAGTGGTAATTACTAAGGATAGGTGAATGCAATCAGTAGCAAACAGAAAGTTTCAAAATTATTATTTTTTTTCCTTATTCTGAGTAATTAACATGATGTGTTTAATTAATAAAACAAATTTGGAGTTATAAAAGATGAAATAAACGTTTGATTACAATTTAATTGCATCAAAATATCTAAAGCAAATTAAAAGAAAATGATGAATTGAAAATTTATAATGTGGATGAAGATGAATTCTAATAAGATATTCAAATGAATGAGAAATAGGTGAATAACTGAAGAGAAAATTCAGAATAAAAAAATCAATATCTGATGATCAGGAGAAAATTGCCCATATTTCTAAATTTGAGAAATGCATATTAATGGAACACTGAGATACACTTTCTTACCTATCAGAATGGCCCCCCAAATGGGAAAAAATTTAATACTTATTTCCTGTAGTATTATGGGAAAAGAAAGAACATAAAAATTAAAGTAATCTTGAAACACCATCTAGCACTGTCATTAAATTATAAACATTATATTTCATTACTCATTAGACTCACTGCTGGGAATCAAATCTAAAGAAATAAATCTACTGAGTTGTAATAAAAATTAGATGGAGCATATTGTGCTTTTTAAAAATTAGTTATGAAATCCAACACTTGCTGTTAATTTGTCTTTGAAAAATTTACTTAACCTCTCTGTTTCTCATTTCTTTTCTTTGTTAAATAGTTATAGAACTTTGTGAAATAATTTTAGTGCTGTTGTGAAGAATATCTATAAAGATATCAAACATACACAGATTGTTAATTTTGATTACAGAAAGGAGAGGTTAATTTGTAAAAATATGAGTATTAATATATTTTTTTAAAAACGCAGCATGTGTGATATCTGAGGTTATAACATTTGTAAATGTTATATATTCAAATATGATATATGCTTATTTGTACATGTGAGGTGATACATAAAAAGACTGTACTAGAAGAAAAAAAAAATAAAAACAAAGATAACCCTAAAATAGAGTTGAAAATTGAAAGATGGGGAAAAAAATCAATAAACACAGATCTATTTTGTCTGATAATATGTTTACAATGTTAATATTTAAATTTTTATTTAAATTGCTATTTTCCTTTGGTTTACTGTGTAATTCACTAATATATGGTATTTTCCCCTATATCTTTTCTTCCACATATCTAATCTAATAGCACATCATTTGAGTTTTACTTATATTATCTATTTAAAAGAAAACTAAAAAAATTATTATGAAATAGACTAAAATGAATATAAATTACTATTGACAAACAGAAAAGGTCTAAACGTATACTGGAACTGACTCACAATGGCTTGCAGGAGCTGATTGTTAAATTTTCAGGATTTCAGGTTGGTAAACTGAAATAGTCATAACGAGTATACTAGTTTTCTAGAGCTGCTGTAACAAAACATCACAAACCAACTAGCTTAAACAACAGAAATTTATTGTCTTGCGGTTCTGGAGACAAGAAATTTGAGATGAAATTGTTGGCAGAGCCATGCTCCCCTGAAGCTGCCAGCAAGGATTTGTTCTTGTTCACTCCTGGCCTCTGGTAGTTCCTTGGTTTGTGGCAGCATAATTCCAATCTTTACATGTTCTCCCTGTGTACGTATTTATCTCTGTAATCTTGGAAAACAATCTAACACTATTTTATTAAATTATGAACCCACTAAATTAAACTCAATAATTTCACTCTTTGGAATCAAAGGTTTTATATTGAATTAAAATTAATCATTTATATTGAATTAAAATAAAAATTGAGTAAACAACCTCACTTTTACTTGATTACCTCTGCAAATATTGTAATGCCAAAACAGGTACTAGAGATGAGGACTCCAACATATCTATTGGGGGGTATGCAATTAAACCTTTAATAGTGAGCATATTTACACATTATTTTTCTCTCGCAAACCTGTTCTATTTACCAGTACTCTTGTGTGCATCTTAAATCAAATAGCAGACTTTTACTAAGCATTGGCTTTCCTCTTGGGAAAAACTATAAGAAACAAAACAAGAATGCAAAGCCACTAAATTTGCCATCACATTACATAGGAGTATATTCTTTAAGAGCAATTGTGGCATAAAATCTCCATAGTTTAAACAATTCTCACACAATTCTTATTTACCTAATGAACTTTGATTCCAATTTTGAGATAATTATATTTAATTTTTAAATATGAAGTGCCCTGAATTTTTACAAATACCTTACCTGTTTATTGTTTGTTTTTGTTTTTGTTTTGTTTGTTCTTCTAACATTCTTGGCTTTTGAGGCAGCGCTCTACCAAGTTGATTAAATTTGGAATAAATAATAATGGGATGGTATAATAGAACAGAATAGAATGAGTGTAATAGAAGTCAACATAATATTAAAGCACAATATTACTAATTAAAGTTACATTTGTATTACTGCCCATTTTAAATGGGCAATTACTTATAAAATTAGTTGTTAATGTGCAAGAATCAACAAAATGTAATGTGTCTAGATCATTATTTGAAAAGATCTCATCCTTTAATTTTCTTCAACTTTTGTAGTAGTGAAAAAGTTAAACCTCTTAACACTGATCACATTAAAAAGTTTGTATTATCTGAATTTCTTAAGATACTCATAGAAAGTCAAATCTTTAATTTATGAAATATTGATTATTCACTGTTTTAAAAAAGCCTTCAATTCAGAAGTGACTGACACAAGCTCCATTGTTTGTTGAACTACAAGGAGTAAGACAAAATTACACACACACACACACACACACACACACACACATATATAATTCTGTGGAGAATAAAATGTAAATATGACTGCAGTGTTTCTAGTGGGTAAAAAATAAAAATATTTTTCTGGTACATGATTTCTTCTCCATTTTATCTCTTCACATCTATGTCTCTGTTGATAGTAAACTTTCTTTTTCCATTTGAGTAAAGTAGTTGTATTTTGAAATCAACCCTCTACAAATAAAAGAGCATACAAAAATGAGTTTGTAAACTTATAAATAGGACAAGTAATTCACTCATTCAATAAATATTGAATAAGCATTTGGTAAATTCTAAGCCCTGTATGAGTCCTGCACACACTAAAATGAATGAGATCATCCTGTTCATGAGAAATTTACTATCAATATAAAAAAATAAGCAAATAATTAAAATAGTTCATAAAAAGAAAGAAGTATAATCAAGTATAATCAGTTCCATAATGCGTACATATGGAATGAAGCAAAAGATTCAACAGGAAGCAAAAAATATATTTTAAAAAAGATTTCTCTTTACTAAGTCAAGAATAAAAGTTTATGGCTGTTACCACAGTGTTGATTATAGTGGCACTTATTCTTCAGGAAAGTCATCCAGAGAAGCCAAGGTATCGCTAGAAATTATGTGAGCACTTTTTCTTGCTGTCTTTTACTCTCCCCTTCTCTCTCCTTCTCACTTTCATGAGATTCCTTACTTTTCTGTGCTGAAATTGCAATTTCTCCCTGTACTCCCACTTACTTGTTTTCTCTTCACTGATATTTATAGCGTCTGCTTCTTCCTAAAACTATAGGTCCTACCTATAATGTCAGCTCTGGCCTCTTGTACAATCACGACCATCCCACTCCTCCTCTCACTGATAAGAAATGCCCCCCTTTATGTAGGTAAGATTTCAAATACAAAAAGAGAATGGGATTTATCTAGGCTTCAACCAACCCTGAATATTGAATACTTTTCAATATTCCAGCATGCTTCTGGATTGAATAGTTTCCATTAGCATAAAATGTGGGTCTCAGAACTGGTAGATAAATCCCTAAGACAATACAGCAGCATAATTTTACTCATTTTAGATACATAAGAGAGTACCTATAATACAATTATTATGGACTTAAAAACATAAAGAATTCCAAAATATATCTAGGGAACTTCAAAAAAGATGTATTTGAGAGAGCGTGCATTCTTGGATTTAAAAGTTTCTACAGAACCATCAAATCAATATCAGTGAAGCTAGGCTTAAAATTGACCAAAAGACTGATTGAGAACAGATGCTCCTTATGCCAGTTTGTAGTTAGCTTTAGAGATTATAAAGGTGGCAGAGCAACTCAAAGACCAAGAGTGGTAATGGGATGTCCCATGACACACCAAGACTAGTTTCCCAGACACTTAACCCTACTAGTCCTCTATTTTGTGAAAAAAAAAAAGACAAGCTTGAAACAGGTGCAGGTCACTTAGGTCAAGAAAGTCACCTCTCCATTCCAGAATTTTTTATATACCATGATTTTCACGTGGCCTCCCTGGGCACATGTATTTAGGCCATTCCTGCCAGTGAAGCTCCATCTCTTCAATCAAGAGAGTCTCAGTGAAAACTTCTGAAAATCAGGTAAAACTGGAGCTATCCCATGTTTCATTCAACTCACTATATTCTGAACCTCGGTGCTACAAGGACAAAAATCCAGAGTCATCCCAAGTGTCCTGGATCCGGGGGCCGAGCTTCAGACCATCAATTAACCATGTAATTGAACAGGTCTGAAGACTTGTTGAAATCACTAAATCCAGGATTTATTTAATAATACATGACTGGAATTCATGGGTTTTTGTAAACTCACTGAAAATACTCATGCAAGCATAGCGTGTATGTCCATTTGTCTGAGAGAAGGATAAACACTTTCAACAAACTCAAATTTTGTGAATAAAAGGAGGAAAGAAAAGCAGGAGCCTGCATTACATGCACTAGGAATTGACTTAGGGCTTTTATTGAATAGTTTCAAATAGCAAAATTGCCAATTCAGAAGTCCATAGTGCTTATCAGAGACATTGCTTTCTGGGAGACACACAGGACAAGATGGAAACCAGCAAATATTTTCATTTTCACAAATATTAACAAAATGGTTCAAAATTCCTCTGGAGGTAACACTGCTATGTTCAATATGAATATAATTTAATTGTATATTGGAAGTGTCTGCTTATAGTGTAGATTCCCTTTTTCTTACAAAGGGAATCTTTATTTGACAATAAATTACCTCTTAGTCACAAAAGGCTCATTAATATCTACTTCTCCGATGCTCATAGTGAGGCATGATTTAATAATGTTTGTATCTTCAGAATTCTCTAGCCTCTTGTCAAAAGACCAGGCCTATCATGTTGATTTATTTCTAAAATTCACAGGTAACCAATCAGAGGCACCACAAGCAATATCATTTTTAGTATCTTCCATTGCAACTCTTTTCATTGAGGACTATGAACAACACAAATTTTGTTGATTTGAATTCGCTGTTAATACGTAACCCTTTATTCTTTAATTCAACTGGGAAAATTTACAAAGAGAAAAACTGGCAAAAATTATTAATTTTTTTCATGAAGAAAGAATGTTGATGTATTTCATAAACAGAAGTTATAAATAGTTTATAGAACACATTTGTGATTTAGAAAAACCTTTTTGATTTTTTGAATTGTATTAATATGTTTTTTAATTAAAATCAAATTATTTATAGCTATTGAAGCCTTGAAAACTAATTTGTGATCCAAATTTTACAGTACTTCCATCTAAATAGATTTTATAATTTAGAGCATTTTATATTTTGAGATAAATTTTAGATTAAGTAAATTTGTATATGTTTATAGCAAAGCATAATTTATTGAATAATTTTACAAAAAATTATCATATTTTTGACTAAATTTAGATCTATATATTTCTTTTAATTTATAAATGACAAATTAAAAAACACATACACAAAAATACTTTCAGCACGCTTGAGGAAGTGTCCTTAGGATGATATTTAATTGTTTTATAAATCAATATATTTTAAATCTATTTTTACACTTCTTAATATCTATATTCTCTAAATTTGATACTTATATGTATGCCATTACCAGACATTGCAACAGCACACTTGATTATACTTACTCTAAATAATTAAAAAATAAATTAATTTTCAATATTTGATGTGCCAAGAACTGTGTCCAATAATCATAACCTTAAGAAACAACTGTATAATATGGTCTTTGTCCAAATTAACACACCAAACTTTACATTGAGATATTCATTTAGATTTGGAAAAGTTATTCTGATTTTCACAGACTTTACATACATTATCTCAACTTTTAAAAAATATTTTGTCAGCCTTGATTGGCTGATTTACGTTATGATAACAGAAATCTTTAAGTTTAGTAGCTTCGGAAGAAAGTTTACTACATGGCTACTGCAAGTCAGCCAGGGGCTCAGCTTACTGAAATCAGTAAGGGTCAAGGCTGATGGGTCTCAATGTAAACACGGTCTTTTATGATCACAGAGGAGGGAGTAAGAGCACATGGGCTCACAGGCTGGCTCCCAAAGCCTGTCCAGAATGGTTTTATTTTACCACCATACATATTTCATTGAGCAAAATGAAACAAATAGTTTACTTGTTAGGGATAAATTTCTCTAAGACTTTATCTCATAGTTTTTAAATAACATCTAGTAGCTTTTAATAGAATATAAATATAGTCTATGTCACATAAATTACTTCAGAAAATGTTCAAAATCTTTCTGCTTAATAAAGGTAAACATTTCTTTCCCCATTACTAAGAAAAAAATTGTAATAATAATCATCTATATTTATCTATAATAAAGAATGTAAATAGTGTTGAAAAGTAGATTTATAAAAAAAGATTGTTGAATTTCATACTTAATTCTCTACTCTGGGTCATAGCTTGTGTGTGTGTGTGTGTGTGTGTGTGTGTGTGTGTGTGTGTGTGGCATTTTTAGAAACCTCACTTAAATTTCATAATTCTTGGTTTCCTTATCTTAAAATGTATTTATCTCATAGAGCTGCCAGGAATACCACATGAACTAATGTGTAAAGCTGGAAATTCTAAAGGCATATACACATTTCAGGAATGATGGTATATTTTTTCTATTCAGATAATATATATCTGTTTTATCTGTGTATATAAGAGCAAGACTAGTTTAACTGGAGAAACTTGAGAATATTTAACTGAGTCCTATCAGAAAAAGAAATTATTTTTCACCCTTAACTGAAAAATATAAAAAGAAAAAAGATTTTATTTCATCTGCAATGTGGACATGGTGTGGTCCATAATTGATTCCTTGATACAGTGGAAAAGCATAACCAGCCATTACTCTACCAGCTTGTTTCTCTACAGGGGCTAAAATCCTGGTGAAAGAAGTATTCAGAATTGAATAATAGAATGATTGCAACCCCAAAAGACTCCGAATGGCACTGAGTGATAAAGAACAAAGAAACAACTGAAGCAATGAAGAAAGTGCTCAAGAGAATAGATGTAATATTTCTTTATGTCAGTTGATAATCACTTCAGTGAGGTACATCACTTTCATACCAGTGGAAATATGAAGGATGATGGTTAGAAAAAGAAATGAATCCTGTAAAAACATTTACAGGCATATAGGATCAGAGAGACTAGCCTGCTGTATTTTCAGAGTAAAAGTAATAAAAAATTTTATTTAAACTGTTAAAAAGTTCTCTGGGTGTGGAGATACAAATAATATTTGATGTATGAGACATGGTAACTACCATTAAAGACCTTGAACTTTACATATGGAAATAAGGTTTAAACATCTAAATTGAAATAAAATACAAGACTAACCTTGAAGAATTCTTTTAATACACTCACTTATACTTTAGTTGTGTATATTAATAATGTATATTTGGATACGAGAGCCATCATTGTGAAAGAGGGAGTTCTTTCAATCATGGACTACTTTAACAGATGCTTTTGCATTTCTGCTACATAACTGTTCTAACCTTTGAACCATACTGTGAAGAGCACTCCATGACTTAATTGAAAATGTAGTTGGTCATATCATTATAAGAAATACACAATTGAATAAAATAATTACAAATCTCAATAAGAGCTATGACTAAATAAAAATCAGTTCCTCATTCAGCTGTTGCTCGTCGCTCTGGTGGAAACTGAAGGGCTCTCTTGGGCTTTGCTCCACTCCGGCCTTCTGCACATGCTCTTTGATTCTGTGACCAGGCTGGAAATTTAAACTGCATCTCACAACTTAAGACAGGAACAAGAACCTGAACCAAATCATTCAAGCTCATTGAAAACTTCTTCACAGAAAAGGAGTCTCTCAGGTCTATTTACATTTCATCAGACAAGACAAATCATACTTCAATACAAATGATGGCTGTAGAAATATAGTCTCCCTATAGGGAGGCCTGGCAAGAAGGGAAATGAATAATATTGTTACAGTAAAAAAAGAGAATAATTGGGGACAATAATGCAATTTACCATAGAAGTACTCAAGATGAAATGTATATGATAGGTGGAATGAAGAGGCAGAAAACATAGTATATTAATAAGCTTTGAATTTAGAAAGGGTTTTCTGTGTCTAACTATCCCACAAAACACCAGTATTATTGGAAAAGAGTAAAAGAGGAGAATGGCAAAACTGAGTGAGCCTATAAAGCCATATAGCCAGATCATCTGCTTAGCATATGCAAGAGTAATAATTTCAAATCTTGATTTCATGTTATTAAAAGTGTTCCCTTTTTTCCACATCCTCAACAACACTCATCTGTAGGTTTATTGATGATAGCCATTCTGACAGGTGTGAGGTAATATGTCATTGTGGTTTTAAGTTGCCTTTATCTGATGATTAGTGATCTTGAGCATTTTTCATATCTCTATTGGCCATCTGTCTCTCCTTTGTGGAGAAACGTCTATTCAGGTCCTCTGCTCATTTTATAATTGAATTGTATTTTTGGTGTTAAATTGTGTAAATTCTTTATAAATTTTGGATAATAACCTCTCATTGGATGGATTATTGGTGAATATTTTCTTCCATTAAGTAGGTTGCCTTTTCATTTTGTTGATGGTTTCCTTGGCTGTGCAAAAACTTTTTAGTTTGATGTAGTTCTATTTGTTTATTTTTTTTCTTTTGTTTCCCTTGCCAGAGGAGATATATCAATGCCCACAGAATTCAAATATGATATATTCAGCTTTGATATATTTCATAAATGATTCAGTGACCTCCACTGCAATCAAGCTTCAGGCATAGAAAATTCTTCATAACCTACCACAAATGACCTTCCTTTATTATTAGAGAAAGTTTTTTTTAGAAGGCAGGGGCTTTATATCTTTTCATCATCATATCTCAATTATCTACATCATCACATGGGATATTATAGACAGACAATCGATGTTTTTAAAATTGAGAGCAAGCAGTAAGAAAAGAGGTAAAAAAGCAGGAAGAAAAAAATAAAGAAAACAAATATATTATTGAATTTAACAGAGTAATTCAAAGTTTATATGAAAAAATAAGTTCAAATATTTTGACAATTGGAAATACTATTTTTTAAAAAGTAAACATAGATTGGACTTTGTATATGTTAGAGAATATTACAAAAAAAATAAATCAACTGATTTAGAATTAACTAAAATCTAAACATGCTGAAAAACCAGTCAAAAATCTCAAAATAATAATATTGCATAATAGTTTACAATAAAATTATATACAACTAAATATTGTCAATAATTATTTTCTTAATATAATCCACTAAAGTATTTGTTTATTTGTTTATATCACTAGGAGCACTTTCAAATATATATAATTACCTTTAGTCATAAAAATTGACACATCAGTAAGACTTAAAAATTGCAAATCTTATCAATGTATATGGGGTTAACTCTCAAAAATATGCAGAACAGGATATTTTTAAATGACAGAACCAATAAAATAAACCATAAATTATAGTAAAAAAGAGAAGAGACAGGTTGATGAAAACAAAATACCATTTTAATATTGGTAAATCTAATGAGAGAATAGGTCTCTAGGTCTTCAGATAAATGGACTGTTGTTAAAACTAATCAAATTATATGTAATTCTCTTTTGCACAAGAGTAACAGTTCTGTTCTGGATGAACCAGAAGACAAGAGGAGTTTAAATCCCTATATTGTTTCTTCTGCCAGTCTTCCACCTTGGGGAAGATTTTGGGGCGAGGACATAGAATATCTGGAAAGTCTTCTGGAATCTCACTCCAGTAGAGAAAAAAAAATCATCCAACTACAGAAGTATTTGTTTCTCTCTAAGGAAACAGTTTATTATTAGGAAAAAAGTATATGATGTTCAAAGAAAAGGAAAGAAAAACACCAGATAAATTATAGAAATGCTATTTTTGAAACTATAAGTAAAAATTCTTTGCACTTTATCTAGTATGGTAATTACACATAAAATAAATTACATGTTCTGTGAATTTTTTTTGTTTCTTTGGAGATAAATGGAGCCATTAACAGACATTTTGTGCATCTGACAATATATTAACATTCAGGTCTAATTTTTTTTTTCTAGTTTTATCTTCACATTATAAGTCATTCTAATTACCTTAGTTGAAAAGTCAGCCAAAATGCAATTGAACTACAATCTTCTTAATTCTACTGTTTTAATCATTGTTTTTAATGTAAGTTACACTAAGTGACTGGAATAAAGATTTGGAATAAAAATTGACTATAGTTACTGTTATTTCTAATTCTATAAAGAAAAGAAGAATGAAGCAGCTTAGTTTCTCTTAATATAGCCACAAACTCAGAACTCATACCTCCTTTTAGCTGTATTACTGCAGAGAAAGCATTCGCATTTTGACTTAAAACTTTTCTATGGCAACTATTAATTAGGACTTAATGTGCAGGGTCATTAAAGATATGCAATCACTAGATTGATTTATTTTGGCTTTGATTTTAACTACATTAACTATAATATAAAATCCATTATCCTGGATTTTAAATTACAATATATCCTTATACAGTTTGAATTAAAAAATGATCAGGAATCGATGTAGTTTTCCTATTTGTCAGGACTTGGTTGTGCAAATCCATTTTTATTTCAAATATTTTTAAAAATAGGTTCATATTTTAGATCTCATTAAATTAAAAATAGAAAGGCATAAAACTATCAACCAAGAATAATGATTTTTATTCTCTAGTTTTATCTTGATAACAGACATTTATTGTTCACTTTCTGTTTTAAATGATAGCATGCTGACAAATATGACAATAGACTTCATTTAATTTGGTAGTATACTATGAGAGGTAACTATAGTTACATTGTTAATATGTACTGAGGTAGTTTTTTTTATATGATAAAACTCTTATTCTTAGATTAGTACCCTGTGAGCCAGGTGCTGATGCAGAGGTCTTAAAAACGGAAAATTAAAAAAAAAAAAATCCTTATTGGAATACAGGCAAAACAATCCTGTACAATGCTAAAAGCATATAAACATGCAAGATTATAAATGCAATATAATTACATCAAAGTGGGATAATTTTACCAAGAAAGACTCTTCTCCTGTTGTATTGATTCCCATCAAATTTGTCACTGTTTACCTTTAATTAAAGGTGATCATTGTCAATCACTTTATTTCCCAGTTTTAAATAAGTGACTGCATTATCATTTTAAATCACCTTGACCTTTTTCATTGTCAGGAATACCTTTGGAGGAAAATAAACCCGAATTTCTAATATTCCCTTTCTGGAAATCAGGGGGTAAAGTCAAGTCATGGGAGGCCCTCTGTCAGTAGAGCTCTAGCAGAAACCTGGAGATTACTCATTGTCAGAAGAAATTTCAAGAAATTCTTGGTGTTGAAAACACTTGATTCTTTTCTCATTTCCTTAGTTGCTTTAACTTAAAATGTGGGACTAAAGTAAAGTGATAATAAAAGATCATTAAAACTTAGCAGTGTTCTCAACTGTCAGGGTTAAAAACCAGGAAAGTTTTGAAATATGGTAATATAAGACAAAATGAACAGTATATGGTTGAAAGATGATTGTTAAAAAGGTAGTTTAATGGAAATAAATAAATGTCATTTAAAAAGCAACTATTTTTAAGGGACTTTCACGATGACAAATTTCAAATGTTCCATTTTTTAAACGGAAAAATTAAAGTTTGAATTTATGATGTTTAATGCTCTTTCTATTGTGTCATACGATAGCAACATATTAGAGATGATGCTAGTCTGCAGTATATTAATGCTAAATTTCGCACTGGCCAAATATCATTTTGTTGACAAATAATATCTGCTTACACTGTTTTCTTTGAAAATCTATTAAATTTGCATAAACAATTTCAGGCAGATTAGGTAAGGCATAATAAAGCCTTTATATTGAATGCATATGGTTCGATATATAAAGGTCCCATCTTTATACATACATAAAGACTTACAGCATTAAGTTCTATTTACTATTTGCAAAAATCTGATCTTGAGTTTGGAAGGTTGGATGCTTTTCTTAATTGGATGTGGGGTAGAATTTTTAGATAGATTAAATAGATTACTTTAGATAGCTAAAAATGTAAAAATAGTCAAGCAAATTCATTCTGCCTTAGTATATTGAAGGGCTACAGAATGAATAAGATATAGTACATAATAAGACAGTGGTTAGAAAAAATGAATCTGTTTTTCATACTGTCCTACACTTACTTTATATTACACATGATTTATATTTCTATACACAATTTTAGATGACTAGAAATAAGGTTTTTTTATGAGGACTTCTATAATGGTTATTATTCAGTAAGTCAATATGCCCCCAAAAGAAACATAGACATTATGTCTCTGTTCTCACTTCATAGGCAAGCATTTTTACCTATAACATTTCTAAGTTAGTAATTCATAATTACACTTGTTTCTTGAATAATCAACATTAAGCAATCTAAGAGAAAAAAAGGAAGAAAAAAAGTTCAAGATACCAAGGGTCCAAATTTCCTTTTTCGTAGGGATCTTGTGGGGTGGTACTAAAGAAAGAAAAGCAATTCTCATTTTTTTGATTTCTTCTGATCTTAGGTAAAATGTTGTTTCTCCTGGGAAAATAATTCTGGAGTATCGTCACAAACTGCTGCTCTGAGGGCCAAAATCAATGTTCTCCCCACCCCCCTTTTGGGAGGGCCAGCTTCAGGTTCTGTTCAGAAGGTATCCCTTTTCAGCATCAGTTGTCCTGATCTAGTATGTGGGGCCCTGACTTCATTTCCATAAATCTGGAAGCTAAACCAAAGGATCACACTGTATAGATTGTTTTATTTTTCAGTTCCTTATTCCAGTCAAGTGTCTGGAAACTGATATCCTGAGAATCCAGACCATGCCAATCTTAGCCATCTCATCTGTAGAAGACTTTTGCTATGTTTCCATTTGAAAAAACTCTGCTTTTACTCAGAAGAAATAAATAAGCAGATTTTATATAAAAAAGTCAAGCTCAACACATTGTATGTGGATTTCTACAGTAATATAGACAGATTATGAGTTGAATTTAACCTAGTTTAAAATACTAAACCTATTCCAGATTTCAGATAGGATTTTTTTAAATTCATATATGATACAATAAAAATTATTATTCTAGAAAATTATACTAAAAATTCAAAATAAGTTCTGAGTATATGTTTATATTTGAATGCTTTACACATTAAATATTGAACTGTTGCTCCCAACCATCTAGATTGTTTATGCTTTTCTTGTTTAACCCTATATATAAAAACATCTTCATAAGCAAAACAATTATTTTTTAGTTTATTTTTTTGCAGTTTATTAAAGCTATTAATCTATTTAATAAACTTTCAGAGTTTAATAAAGCTTTATTAATCTATTTGAAAAAACAAAAACAAAATCTATTGTATAGGCGACCTTGATTGCCTACAGTGACGTCATCTTTTCTCTTTTGAATCTTCTATTTTCATTTGTAGTTTAGGTTAACAAGGCCTATGCATGCTTTCCTTGTTAGTAAATGTTCCTTCTTTTGGAGTATTTCTTATCTCTTCTACATAAATTATGCTCTTTTACATTCAGTCTAATTCTTTGCTACAAATGATTTAGTTGAACATCTTAAAACCCTAAATTAATATTTAATAAATAATTTTTTCTAATTTGATAATGTATTTCTTTGATCCAATTATACTACACAACCTATGACTTCGAGGAGTGGGGTAAACAAGGCATCGTGTGGAATCTGACATTGTGCACTGTCCCACATTAAGCCTCTTCATTCTGGGTTGGAGGGCTGTTTTACACACAGGGTGATTTTACCTAAAAACACTTCTATATTTCATCTAATCACAACTCCACAAATATTGGAATCCAGTCAGTATGACCTGTCTCTTTAATGTTGAACATCCTCTGTGTTATAAAGACCCTGTCCCAAACTTATGTCAATAATTAATTCAACAAAATGCTATATTTACAGAAATTAAGATATACAGTGATTGCTCATAGCTTTGATTCTTAGATAAAGAAACAAGGAATTTGAAGGAAGAAATTTGCAATACAAAACGCATATCTGCAAAATATAAAAGTTAAAAATTTTTTTTTCCACCTATAGCACCTGGTATTCCTAGGTGGTCTCCCATCCAAGTACTAACTAGGCCTGACCCTGGCTTAGCTTCTGAGATCAGGCGAGATTGGGCATGTTCAAGGTGGCATGGTGTAGATGATAAATTTTTAAGTTTTCCTGGGTTTTTTTTGTTGTTGTCTTGTGAGGTTTTTTCATTTGTTTGCTTGTTTGTTTGTTTGTTTTGCATAAGCTTAGTGGCTTTTAGACAAGTTGTAATACTCATGATTACTTTTGGAAAAAAAAATTACATTTCTTCCTTAGTCAGAGCCTTGTTTCATTTTATTTTTTATTGTGCATTTGTAGTTGTGTGTGTTTGTTTGCCTATGTGGGACAATGCAGCTATTGGGACATGTGTTTGCATGTCTGTATGTATATTAGAATTACTTGAAATAGATACCAGAAAAGGATATGAATATTCAATTATTATAAGAAAAGATATAAATGTAATGATCAAAAATAAAATAATGCTCAAATATAAATTTAAAAATGCTCAAAAATTTTTGTGTTTTCAGATCCCTTAGTAAAAAATATTCCTAAGTTAACATTTTCTCCTTTTTGTAGTTGTTTCAAATTTCTTGGCAGAATGAACAATATAATACCAGTATTCTACATTGAACATTTTTTTTAAGTCCTCAGAATATATCAAATGATAATAATTTCCTCAGAATCATTTGGAGAGTGAACATTAAATATAGATACTTTATGAATATGAACATTGCCATCACATTGTCATTCTTTTCTTTCCCCTTTCATTTGAATTGTGTGTGCAAATGAAAGCCTGAAAACTAATGGGATTTGCACTATGGTTGGTACCTCAGAGCACTGCTTTTAAAATTGACATTTTGTGGAAAATGAAGCAAAAACTCATTATGAAACAAATTATACAATTAAATAAAAAGTAGCAGCTGGGAATTGCAGAGATTTTATGTTAAAATCACAGCAAACATTGCTTAACTTTATGGAATCAGATTTCCAATGGATTTGTTATCTGCTGTGGGAGATTCACAGCAGCGACTCCATAATGACTACACACAGAGAACTTGCATTTCTGCAGAACTTTTCTCCTCTGCCCACCTCAATTAGATAAAGCAGTAGAACACATGCTTCACTTAGGAAAAAAATATACATCCTATGATGTGGTAAATGCAAATTTAAATGACCTGCTAATTGTGATCTATTTGGAATCTAAGCCTTGCATTATACATGATTTTAAAACCCAATACATTCAAATTGATCATTGTTAATATAGCATTGAAATGTAAACATTTACTATAGTTAAGTTGAATGTATGTAATATATACTTCATGCATTTTTATATTTATGAATGTTGAAACATAGCACACCTCTATCTTTGCTATACTTTTTATCTGAAATATTTAATAGCAACGTTGCTATACGTACTTGTATTTTCCAATAATGTGAATTGCTTTTCTTTTATTTAAAAATATAGCATATACAATTAGATTCTATATTTGTTGAATAAAGCTCATTCTTTTATTGAGGGAGAAAGGAATATGATGTTAAGAACACCTTGGTTCTAAAACAATGATTTTTGAAAATGTTTTAACATTTCTGAAATTTCAATTTGCTTGCAATCAATTGCTTGTTGTTACCATTAATTGACAGTGTTTCATTTTTCTTATCTTATTATAAAGTGATGGCACAATACAACCGTGTTGTTAGTGTTTTTTCTTGTTCTAAAATATTGATAAAAATATATTTGCAAACACTTTTATATACATTATTTTAATTGTTTAATTCATCAGATATTTATTGAATATCTAAAGCATATTCTGCACTATGAGTAACAATAATTTTGACATGAGCTCAGCCTTTATGGAACTCTGAAACTAGTGGGAAAAAATAGCAATACAACTATTCAATAAAATATGTTATGCAATTACTGATACCATGCATGGATGATCAGAAAATAATTTTGGAAAAGACTAATAGTGTAGACCTCAGAATAACTATGTTTTGGAAGATTAGGGCTTGAAAGGGTGACATTCCAGAGAGAAAGATTATTATTCCAGAGAAAAAGATTATGAGTCCAAAGACTTGAAGGTGATAAATGGTTACTTTGCACAATAATTAAGTTAAAGAAAGAGAAAAATAACATCAGAAAGAACATAAGAAAAAATAACATGAAGAGTATTGCATGTTATGACAAAGCGCTTGGACTTCACTCTTACGACAACTGGGAGCTGTAAAGTTAAGTCAGTTCTTTAAATTAGGAAGTTTTACTGGTTCTTGTCTTTAAAAAGATTATTCCATCTTATCCCATTCTCTTTAATGGATTGAGAGAAGCAAAGATTCCAGTTTCATAAGACTTTCCATCTCTGGAAACTGTTTTCTTCAATTTTTGCTCAAAAGGAAGTCAACTCTTGTCTGAGGCCATCTTTATTTTGTGATAACCAATAATAGTCAATGAACATTATAATTTTCAGGTTTTGAGATCACTTCACCAGTGTACTTAGAGCCTGCAGTTTTATCAATTCTTTTTCAACTTCCCCAAATGAATCTCCAACTTTTCAATCTACAGTTCCTTCCTTCCTTCCTTATTTTCTTCCTTCCTTCCTTCCTTCCTTCCTTCCTTCCTTCCTTCCTTCCTTCCTTCCTTCTGTCCTTTCCTTCTTCTCTCTCCCTCTATCTCTCTCTTTCTCTCTCCCTTCTCTTCCCATCTCCCTGATACTATGTCATATATTTTAGATTTATGGTGATAGATGAATCTGATACCATGCTGGTAAATATTTAACAACCTGATATTGTCAAACAGGACAAAACAAAATAAAATAAACAAAAAGCCATAATGTTTGTTATTTGATTGTTTCTTTGGTGTTAATGCTTTCATCATAGAAAATTTGAGGCTACCAACTTTCTGTCAATGAATGCAGAGTTGTGCCACCTTAAACCATCAATAGAAAGCCCAATATAAGACACTACTTTTCATAGTTAAGGTAATAATAACAAGAGATAAAATTTCTAATCCAGGTTATTTTTTTTTTAATTGAAAACGTTCCTACTGTCCCCATGTTCTTTAAAATATAACCTTTTAGGGACTCTCATGAAGAAGATTCTTAACAATTGGAATTCACTTCCTTTAGCAAAGAGAATATTGTAGAAGTCACTCATGCCAGTTCGGAGCTAGGCCTCAAGATCATTGCACACTTTCACTCTCTACTTCACTACTCTCTCTTCATGTTGAAAGCAAGCCTGGCCCAGCCAGCTGAGTGATAGCAGAGACATAAAAAGAGTTGAGTTGTCAGCCAAGAATAAGCATGAACCATCAGTCCTCAGCAAACTCACCATTCAGAACTAATAGCAAGCCTAGCTGGGACCAAACCAGCCCAAATTAGCTGAACCACACAGGCACTCTATAGGTCACTGAAGAACAACAGTGATATTTTTTCAGTGATTGACCCATTATGAATTGCCAGCAGTTCCAAGTTTGATATCCATATCACATACTACATTGGTCCAGAAAGGACACTTAAATTTTTTTTTTTCTCTACACAAACACACACACACACACACATATACACAGAGTCCTCATGCATTTTGCTAACAAGCTGAGTACATTTATGGTTGTTAGAAGTCATTTGACTATCAAGCACTCCAACTACTTAAAGTGTGTGAATAATATTCTTTCCAGGTGTTCATTTTCTACTGACTGTTAACTGAGGTAGTGAATTAATTTCTCACCATCTCCCTGGCTCCTTTTGTTGCCTTGCCACCTATTTTCTTCTCATAAATTTGTCCTAAATTTATTCTGTGACATTCAAATTCTTTTCCCAAATATGCAAGCAAATTTATTAATGAAAGCCCCTCTTCTCAATTACTGCTTCATTTGCAGGCTCCATTTGCAGGTGCTCAGCAAAGAAATAAATGAAACAAATAAAGGAATCTCCCTTTAGAAGTGTATCTTTTAGAATATAGCTCTGCATGTAAATAGCTTTTTGTCTTTATATAATTTTACCAAATTCCCATACTATTTAAAACCGGCACTAGGTTGGAGAGTGGGTGGTGTTTTACAGTGTACCTTGGTGCATGGACATTTTTTTGAGGTCGACAGGTGACCTAGTGTCAATCTAAATCTTTCTATGATCAAGTTATCCTAACACGGGAATTTTTGAATTAGGTGGCAAGTGCTCTAACAGCTCTTAAATGTTCAACCTGTGACCAAAAATTGTGTAGCTGCCTCTGAGGTTCCTATTAGCGATAGCCTCTACTTACACAAAACAAGATCAACAAACATGCACCTTGTTATGTCAGCAGGAGTCAAGAGATATTACTGTGTCGTGGCCTAAAGAATTCCACCAATGGCAACTCTCACCTTGGAACCTTGGACTGGGGAAAAGAATGAACTAGTGAACTTCAGTAAATGAAGACTGCAGACTGGGCTCCACATACACAGGGAGCTGTAAACGGCCACTCATAGTTACTACGTGGATCTTGGGACAGAACCAAGAACTGGGGGTTTCTACCTATTATTGAAAACTATGGCCTAAACTACCACCAGCTCCCAATGTGAAAATGACTGGAAAGCCAATTAAATCAGGGTCTCAAAGGAAAGAGTGGAGCTCAGAATCAAGAACTTCCCTACGGCCCTCAGAAACGGTGAGAAAGACCTTGAACCCAAAGGGCTTGTGAGTTACACACCTGTGCTTGTCATTGTCCTCAAATGCCATCAGAAGTTTGTTTTGTATCTTGTTGCTGCCACCAGATCTGTTTTTTAAAAAATTCAACAAAGTAAATTTGAAGATTGAATTGGGTTTAATCAATAATTTCATGAATCTCACTTTCGTCTAACAAATAGAAAAGAGCTCCTAAGAGAGGTACAAAATGGAAGGTTTTCATAGGTGGAAGGAGATAGAAAAAGGGAGTTGCTAAGAGTGAACTGTTTCAGACAAGGTCACCTTCCTTTGGGGGTAGGGTAGGGTTTGTCATGTATGTCACCTACTCCTGCTGATCAGCTGATTCCAGATTGATTGATTAAAGGTTATTTCTGGAAGAAGCCGAAGGTGCAATTAGGTTAGATATTAAATTTAGTTTGCTGGCAATAAAGCATGGCACAAGTGACTTCATTTTGGGCATGTTAGCTCTTCTGTTCATTCACAGTACCAGTAAAGAAGAAAAGCAGTCCTGGTGGTAACACCTGGTAAAAGATAAGAAGCTTGTGGCTTTCACACAAATTCTTGGGGGCCCAAAATTTAGTTACAAATATTTTAATTTATTTAATTTTTATTTGGAGCATAATTTAAAATTTACTTTAAATGTATTCTACATGATTTAAGTAATTATTGTTTAAACAATTGGTGCCAAGCTAACTTCATATCCTTTCATATATATTTAAATTTATCTTAGCACTTTCAAATAGCTAGCTAATAGAAAGAAGAGTCAGTCAAACTTTATTCATAAATGAAGTTTTACAATGAGTGAAATATAATCGGTGTGAGGTAATGTTACATAATGAAACTTTTGAAGATGTTCTATTAGAAAAAACAGTGAAGAACTGAGAAATTACACATTGTACTAGGATTAATTAACTCCAAATAATCTGAAACTACAATAAATTATCTTTAATTAAGCAACATAAGTCATCATATTAAATCATAATTTAACTTACAATTTACTATTTTTATAGGTTTTTATATTGATATATAATTTAGTATTGCAATGTTCTGATGGTTACTTGGTTAAAAATTATTACTGTTACTTTGCTTACACATATCTCCGTGACAAATAATTTAACTAAAAAGGGGGTCAGATTTGACAATGATATTACAAGCGATGTAAACTGTTTAGAGAATTTAAATATATTATATATTATTTCACATGAGAATTATGTGTCATGTGGTAAAGATGCACATTTTTATGTGAATTAGAAAAGAAACTATAAAATACTTCAAGCCAACTTTATTTGGTATATTCCATTATTCTTGGCTATGTTCGAATCTCTTTGGAATTCAGAAGGCCCTAATGAAACCTATGATTAACTAGTTACATTTTCATAACTGAAGTCTAATTATAAGTTTAGACATTTCCTGTCTAACAAAGAAAAAGCCAATACTGCTGACAGCTGCACATGCTATAAAAGCTGAGAACTAGGAGAATTTGAAACAGCTGTGACATTGTCACAGTAAAACCCTGCCGTCTCTCTTATGTGAGGTGAGAGAAGATGTATCATTAAGCATACAGCAAAACACATCCTTATGTGAGCCTTCCCCAGTCCTCATAGGTTATAAAATTATAACTGCCGATGTTTTAAACAAAGCCTACAAGCATTAACATTTTGCAAAGAAAACAATGTATTAAAATCACAAAACTTTTTTGGGTAAAAATTATCTTCATACTGTGTTTGATTCCTTTTTTGTGATATGACTAAATTCTTCCAGTTTGCAAAGACACTTATATTAAAGGACAGAATTTAAATGTATCTCTGTGGCAGTTTGATAAGGTAAAAATATTTTTATAGCAAATATCAAACATTAAATTTCTCTACTTTTGATTAAAAGACATGAAGTTTAATAAAATTATACATCTATTATATTTATATCTACCTATATAAATATATGTAAATATATTTTATAGTCAAATATAGGCAAATTGTAATATAGTGAGCTATATCTATATGGATATATATCATTGATGTATTTAATACTTGACTGGCAATATTTGACTATAAAACATAATTTTATAATTATATATATTATATATTGAGAGAGATAGTACTTAACTATTTGGATTTCACATTAAACTCATCACTAAAAAAGTTAAATTTTATCTAAGAAAATCATGAGTTCTATGATTGAAATGATTTCACTTTAATTAGTGCTTTTGCTAAGTTCACTACACAAAATAAACCAGCAATTTGTAGAGGGGTTTCCACTATGTGGCTTCATTTACACATTCGTCTGATAAATGTAAATGGCACAATTAACATGTAACAGGTAGTACCTTAGGGACCTGTTGTTCAGGTGATGAACAAAACAGACACAGCCTTATGCAACTTTCAGGCCAGAGGGAGAGTTGGCCAATGACAAATGTCAACAAAATATATCTTTTTTTACTAATCTGAAAGTGCACATTTTTTTTTTTAACTTCTTGAACTAGTATTTACTGTTTCGTTTATAGTGCCTTTCTGTTGCCATGGTCCAGGCAGCAGCCTTCTAGTATTCAAAGAAGAAGTAATTGGCATTGTCTGTCTATGGGCACATGGGGTCAGGCTGTTCACATGTCATTCTATCAGCAGAATCAAGTGTTCTCTGTTTGACAAAATGTCTCAGCCCTTAGGAGAAAGGAGTTTGCAGGCATAGCAGTGCCTCCTATTAATTAGTAAACCTGTTGAACAATTAGTTAATTTAAAAGAAGGGATTCTCCCCTTTAACTTACTAATGGGGCAATATCTGCAGGACTGAGGTGAAGAGAGGACTGAGACTGGCTGGGGTTCATAGGAAGTAGAAGTGACGAGGCAGCCCTACTTGATGTTGACTCAGTTTGTTACTGCATACAAACTTGGTTTCTTTAAAATAGTCTTTTTTCTTTTCTCGGATTCAAGTTGGTTTTACCCAGATAATGACATTGTGACTCACTTGCTTCTTTTCCCTTCCCTTATCCTCTGTCTGCCAGATCTTTTAATCATTAAGTTTTAGGACATACGATTAACCAAGCCTCAGGTCTGTAATCATGAAGATGATAGGTTTCTGTTGGACTTTAGACTAAAGACAAGATCTTAGCTTTAGATGTGTTTCAGCCCCAGGGCCACTGAGGAAGAACAACTTCACTGGCCACAGGACCAGTCCTTGGGACCAGATGGGATGGCATCATGGCTGATTCCAGAACTGGATACAATGGTCAATCACCTCATCCCCCTCTAATTCTCCAATCAGTAGCACCCATGACTCCACCTCCCCTAGTTTCCATGACTACTGATTTTTCACAAAATAACCTGTACTCCCGAGACACCCAGAGAGCCAAGCCTTTGAGCAATAGCTCACCTGAGGCTCTAGCACTTATAACTGTAACAAACCTTACTTTCTTTGCTGCAAAACCTGCACATATCTCTTCTTTTGTCTTAGATGCAGACAGGCAGAGGGACCTCCCCCCCACTTTTTTTTTTTGTCCCAATAACAAGATGTGCACAACTACCGAAGTTTATTTAAAAGCATGTCTAGTTGTTCTTACTGGTGGTGGATCTAGAAAGCTACCCCATTGTACATAAAAAATAGTTCAGGATTATTTGAAGAAGGCATAGGAGCCCTGGTTATTGATAAGTTCTACCGAAGTTAAGAAAGTGCCAACACCATGACTTGCAAAATATGTGCCAGTGGTTTAGTTTAAAATTCAGGAAACTGTGGTAATCTTTGAAAAAAAAAGATTTTTTTTCTCTGCATTTGTGTGCATTTCTCTGTTATTGCCCTGTAACAGCATGAAGGGTGATGTGTATGAAAAGCATGAAGAGCATTAACTGTAAATCAAGAACAAATTAGAAAAGCTGAACTGTGAATTTGAGAATAGTTTACCTTCACCAATTTATTTTGTTTATAATTACTTTCTTTATATGTACAATAGTGATAAATGATGACTAAGATTCAAAGCGTTATTTTACAGAACTTAAAATGAAAATTATGAGTGATAAAAAGCGATATATATATTTCCTAGCAGTATATTTTCAGTTAGAAACAAACTTAATAAAATGTATGGTAATTAAAGCATCCGCAGAAAGGAAGAAGAATAACGAATAAGACTCTGTGAATCGGGAAGTGCTTTGTAAAAGATTGTCAGGCAATGTTTCTGATGAAGTGGTATTTATTTTGAGATTTGAAAATAAGAATAATTCCCTTTGCAAAAACAGGTTTACTATAGAATTTGTCCAAACTGATCCACTTCTGAGAGAAAACAGGATACTCCTAATAATTATGTTGATACAGTATCCAGCGAAAACAGTAAGCATGGTCATGCTAAACAAAGAATAGTAGATTGTATAAGGCAGAGGAAAATGCAAAATAATTAGAAACAGTTTGGCATGTAAGAGTAACTTAAGTCCGTTTGTCTGAACTGTAACAGAATCAAAGAGACTATTATTGAGATGAGATCCAGGCAGCAAAGAGGGCAAGATCAGGTAGAATTTACTAGGCCAAGGTAGAATCCACTTTTTATTCTAAATGCAATAGAAAAGCATTTAAATTGAAAGTAATATCTGATTCTTAATGTAAAAGCATTATTCTGGCTACTCTGTGGAAAATGGAGTGGAAGGATCAAGACAGAACTAGAGTTCTGAGGAAGCTATTGCAAGAATTCATATGACCATGATGGTGATGATAGAAATCAGAAAAAAGTGGATAAATTATAGATATTTTTCAATATAGAACTACTGAGGCTTGGATATAATGGCTGAGGGAGAAAAAAGTATGAAATTGCTCTAACTTTCCTGCTTGAATAATTGGATGGTTCAAGTCAGAACAGATTTTGGGAGAGGGATCAGGCCTTGTGCTTAAATGATGTATATGATGCATGAGAGACATTCATATGGAGATCTCAAGTAGGAATTTAGATAAATAAGACTGAAGCTCAGAGAAAAAGTGTAAGCAGAAGAGGGAAAATTAAAAAAACATCAGCATAGCATGTTGATTAAAACAATATAATCTTATTTCATGTAAGAAGAGAGTATAAAATGTAAGAAAGCAAAGATCAGAAGTGTGATCTTGAAATTAGATGAAGAAATTAAAAAAAAAAAAGGTCTGGTAAAGGAAAATGAACCATACATGCTGGTACAAAACTGAAGCCCATCATGTCCAGAAACACAAGAAAGATTATTGCAAGAAGAAAAAGTGGTTGAATACATCAATTATTATTAAAACATTTAACAAAATGAAGTGAAAGAAATTGCCAGTTGATTTGGTGATGTGGTACTGAAAAAAATAGATGTTAGAAGTTGAATCCAGTCAGTGGTAGACAGATGAGTCAATTACAGAATCAGAAGTTGAGAGAATGTGGTGGCAATACTCTCAAGAAATATGCCAATGAAGGGAACTAGAGAAATGAGTTATAAGATGGAAATCAATTCAGTGCCAAGAGGGACTATTATATTTATTATTGTTATTATTATTTTATCTTAGTGATAATGTCCTAGGAAGAATCTGTAATTGTGGGTAGGATGTAGGAAAGATACTTTAGAAAGAGAGAATTTGATTTAATAACTGATAGTAAGAAGTAAAATCCTTTATAAAGTAAGGCAACACCAAGTATAAAAGCAGAGATTACCTTTGGATTGCAGAGGCACTTTGGAGTATGAGAGTGACAACACACCTCACAGACCTCCTCCTGCAGAGAACATAATTGAACAACTGGATGATAAGGGCAGAATTAGAAAAAAAAATGGGGAAAAGAACATAAATATAAAATTTCAAAAACATTTAATTTTCAGCTTCAATAATGCATGTATTCTAGAAGCATATAAAAGCTGAATAAATAAATAGTTTTAAATGGTTGGAGATATTAATTGATTAGAGAAATGAATGTTATCAATAAAAGCTAAAGATCTGGGGTCTCTCCAGACATTGGGAGAGTGGTTCTCAAAAAGTATAGCATGTGTGTGTGTGTTGATGGTGACAGTGGTGCTGATGGTGGTGGGAGGGGGTTCCTGGGGAAAGTCAGCATGTGATAACAGATTGTGACTCAAACTAAATAGACCCATTCTCTGGCTATTCCAAGGACTACGTAGAAGAAAGTTGGCATCTGCCTACCAATATACCTGCCAGTGCAACTCTCACCGAGAACTACCCAACCATCATGAAGGAGTCTCCCTCATAACTTACCAGAGTAATATTAGCGAAGAGGATAAAAGTAGGGCATATACAAGCCAATTAATGTCTCAAACAATGAATGTCCAATGTTACAATAGAACTGGCAGAATGATAAAATGGGAGGGAGGAAGAGAGGTGATGGGGAGGGTATTTTAGAATGCTTTCCAAGCCATTCCATTACAGCCTTACCTCTCGTCCCCAGACAATTTACCACATGTTTAGTTAACTCATAGAAGGCAACGATGCTTTCTTACAAAGTGCCCTTAATGTTACCATCAAAATAAATTATATTCAAATGCTGCACCTACAGGAGAAAACCATCTATTTTATTTCATATTTCTATCATATAAACAAGCACACCAATCTAGTACTGCTTCACTAAAAACTTTGTAGAATAGTAAAAGAGACCCTTCCTTAAATGACAGAATTGCTCCTTTAGCTAGAGTAATAGCCAATTGTCACAAATTGATTGTGACAGTCTAGATTGGATATCATTCAGTGGTTAAGACTGATATAACCAGAAAGTTGCAAAGTCAATTCAATTATTTTAACAATCCTAATTACTAAATTGAATTGCACAAAGTTATTTGGGTTAAAAATTGTTTATTTCAAATTAGTTGCTATTATTTTTGTTTGAGATGGAGATTAATCATTTGTGAGAGTTCATCTTACAAACAGCCTTTTGAAGTCAATCTGGTACTGCTCAAAATTAATTATTGACTTTTCTCTGATTTAGAAAGTTAGTGATAGGTTTTTAGAAATGTTATATCATTTTTTTAAGATTAACAGAAATATATTCAGAGAATCTAGTTATTTAGAAAGGTTTTTAGAGTGTCTATTGTTTGGAAATAAGACAATAGTGAAGAAAGATATGTTTCCTGCTGTTTGTAATAAGCTGCTCTCAGTATTATAATAAAAATCAAACTGTAATGATTGTTATATATACAGAAAACTCCTCAGATTTTAATCATGAAGTGAATGTTGATTTCTGAAACTCTAGCCCCTGGTACCACATGTGACAGTGGGAGACTGTAGAGTTTACAATGTACCATGACTAATTGAAACTCAATTAAATTGAAAATAAGTGCAAGTTTTATAATACTTTATTAATATTTTGAACTGATAACTTTGAAGACTTTTGACCTAACCAGAATTAAATTATAACAACTGTGGTATCTTAATCCCAATCCATCTCAAATAAACCCCACACTTGAAACATCTGTTCTGCAATAAAAAGATAATTGCTCCAATCTCAATGACATTCGAATAGAATTGCCAGATTCCAGCAGAGAACAAAAAAGGAAATAGAAAGTTGGAGGAATTTAGTATTCACTAAAGTAAAAACCTGAATATTTTTCTTAAGATAAAATATTTAAGAATTTTGCAGTTAACTACTTTACAATCTTAAAATGTTGGGTGTTTATTCTATAGATAAATAAGTACATAAAGGAATCTTAAATAAATAAAGTAGCTCAGCTTCTGGCATTTCTCAAAGTAGAATCAGTAGATTGGGTCACAAACCCCTTTGTTAATCTAAGGAAAGTTATTAACTTTTCTCAAAAAGATATAATATATATTCAGAAAATAATTTCAAGGCATTCTTTTATCCTCACATCTTCATTCTCAAGTACCTAAATTTAAAACATCTGTTTTAGAGTATAGATTGTATTTATTTTTTAGGTGTCCATGTTAAAGAACAAGACAAAGTGGGGGGAAAACACAATAAAAAAAATAGCCTAACATCTATAAATATCATTAATATAGTACACATTAAAAAGATAAAATGGAATTGAGAGTCAAAAAAGTGGAGAACACTGGCTAATTGAAAATTTTGAGACAAATGAAAATTGTTCATGTACAACTCTCAGAAAAAAATGCCTTTGTGAACCATGTATTTGGCATGTGGTATACAATTTTTGATTTCATAATGTTACAGCTACTTCTAAAAGTTTCTACTTAAAGGGATTGAAATATTGGTGCTTTAGATTCAAAGATAAATCATAGATGTTGATGGACATGTTAAACATGACATTGGATGTTGAAATATAGAGATATGAAGTAAACAAATATTGAAAAGAGACAGAACACAAGCATGATAAGTGAGTAAATCATGTGTGAAAGGAAAAAGGCACAAAACATTTAAGAAAGCTTTTAACATTCTCTAGGAAATTGTTTTTTAAGGAACAAGATAACATTTTAAAACATCAATATCTAAAAAATATGGGTATATTTTTTTTCAAAATATATTAAATCATTTTATTGAAGTATAACTGATATACAAAGATCTATATGTATTTAATGTATATGATGTGAAGAATTTGAATAAACAGGCATTGTTTTTGTGATAAAACTCTTTTGGTGATTTAATGAGAAATAAGATTTTTTAATTGTCCTTCTTACCATCTATATAAAAGCCTTCATATACTGGCTGATTCTGCATTATATTTGGTCTACAACATTGTCACTTTTGAGGTGCCATTCTGTGACTGCCACCCAATTGGCTTCTGAACCTACAGTCTTCTACCTTAATTTGAGAGGATATTGAATCTTCTCAATCTTGTTAATTTGTATTCCCAATTTGAAAACAAAAAATATCAGAACCAGTTTAATGTATTTTGATATATCTTATCTAGATACAAACTTATATACATTAGGACAAATTCTGCCTTATTTTTAAACTCTTGAAATAAATACCATCTCTGATGCACAGCCTTACCAGATTATTTCCCCCCCTTACACTAGGGACTCATTAGTCTTAATGAAAAAGTAAAAAGTCTTCAAACCAGCATAAAAGAACAATTGTGATTGTGCCTGGGCTGGCCATTCCAGATTAATCATTTGTATCACATCACATTATAATGTGTGACCACTTGATTCTGAACTTCCTATCGTTGTTCATATACATCATACTGTTTCTTTGTCCCCAGCTTTCCTCTAGAGCCTCTTTGTGTTCTATCCACAATTGCCACATCACACATCACTTTCTACTAAAAAAATTCTCAGTCATCATTCCCAAAGTCTAAGTATGGCCAATTCATATTTTTTATCTCATGTGTATATGCCGAAAATTTAGTACTTACTACAGTTACTATTGTTATTACATTCATTCACCACTTCTATATCTTTAAGGAGACCTTAGTCTCCTCTTGAGTAGAAGCCATGGTATTCCAAATTTTATAATCTTAGCAACTAGCATAAAATCATGCACTCCATGGACAAACAATTTGTGTCTTAAATGAGTAAATTTAATAGAGAAGAATGTTGATGTGTGGTAAAAGCATATATGCTTTGGTGTTAGATCATTCTAGATTAAAGTTTAGACTCTATCAGTTATGAGTTCTGTGACATTAGGTAAGAAAATGAATTTCTGTCTCATAAGTATTTACTCTTCTGCAAAACTAGATCAACAATGAATGGGAATCTTTAGGATTGTTCTTGAAAATTAAGATATAATGTATATTAATGTAACAAATGTCAAAAGCATGGGAAAATAAGTAAATATTTTTTTTTCTATTATCATTATTAGTAATGAGTCAGTTTACTAATATTAAACAAAAATTTTTATAAAAATATAGGGTCTCTCAAAACTAAATAAATAGAATTAAGTAACTAGTATCATTCTCCAGTGACCCCATTTGTGGTTTTACAAGCACTGCTTTAAAATATAGTACTTATAATTTCTCATTTAATAGAACTACATGTATTTATAAAGTAAAACAATTTTTAAGTTTCTAACTTTATGAAATTCAATTTGAAATGCCTTTAAATATATGGGTTTTGAAAAAATATTTAAATCCTTTGGGTCTATATTTATTTCAAGAAATTCTTCAATAAATCAATAATAATGCACAAAAATAACAGTATGTAATATAATGAAACTGAGATTATTAGAAAAAAAGTTACCTTTTTAATTGAGTTTGATAAAAATCAATCAAAAATGTAAAATATTTTTTTCCCTGACACTTTTGTAATACTTTTAAACTTGAAGGTAATGTAGAACTTTGGTCTAGCATACAATGTGGCTATTTTTAAGTAATTTTCTCACTGTTGGGTATAAATGGACTCAGGGCCATTCAGCCAAAACATTACAAAATTACTATACTACCTTATGTGATCATTTTTGTTATTTAGGTTTTCAGAGAATCTGCAGAAAGTACAAATGTTATTTTGACAAAAATGTGTGTTTGGCAGAAGTCACTATCTTAGATTTGAAACCAAGAGTTTTAAATTAATTCATATATATTTTTTTTAATTTTGAAAGTAAATCATGATTACTATGAGTAATTGAAAATGTTCTCTAAAGTTTCTTGGAAAAATCAGTCTGCAGATTTTTTAGGAGGCTGATTTGATTTTTTGTAATATTTCAGAAAGAAAATTTATTCATTAAAACAGATTCCTATGTTAAGTATACAGTTACCATATGAGCCAACAATTCCACTAATAGATATCTACTCAAGAGAAATAAAGACAAATGACTTCAAAGAACTTGCATACTAATTTCCATAGGAGCATTATTCATAATTGTCAAAAAATCAAGACAACCCAAATATCCACCAACTGATAAATGCTTAAATTAAATGTGATATATGTATATATATATATATATGTGTATATATATATATATATATATATATATGTGTGTGTGTGTGTGTGTGTGTGTATGTATATATATATATCACATATTAAATGTGGCAAATATATACACGCAATAAAATATTGTGTGGCAGAAGAAACGAAATATCAATACATGCTACAACATTACACAGGTGAAAGGAACCAGTCAGACAAGACTACATACTGTATGATTTTATATAATGTTTTCAGATCTTATGTATATAAAATTGACAAATCTATAGAGACAGAATGCAAAGCCATGGTTGCCAGTGATTGGTGGTTTGTGAGGAGAGAAAGAAATGACTCATAATAGGCATTGGATTTATTTTTGAGGTGATGAAAATATTCTAAATTACTTTATGGTAACACTTGCACAGCTTTATAAATATATTTTGAAAAATGAACTATATACCTAAAACAGGTGCATTTTGTGTTATAAAAATTTCATCTTAATAAAGCTGCTTAAATATGCATGTATCTTTCAAATATTAAAAAGTTTTAATATTCTGAATAATAAAATTGTTTTATATTTGAAGAAAATATCTTGAAAAAGTAATATAATGATGTCATTTACTTAGATATTTTTATTCTGAAATATTTAAAGTTTAATATTTTTCATGAACTTATTCGTATGAATATGAAAACATAACTACTGCAAATAAAAACTAATGACTGGTCTGAAAGATACAAAAGTTTAAAAGCTTTAAATTTTACGTAACTCTTTTAACATATGTAAGTTTGCTTTTTATTTTAACATATAATGAGGTAGTTTCTAAGTAGTCTTTGCTTCATTAGGTGTAATTATTAAACTAAAGCAATAAAATTCAAGGAAACATAATTGACTACCAAAGAAATTTTCTACTTTTCTTGTTTGTGTTATTATGTGCCAAAGGAATTTGCATCTAACCACATTTCTTTAAGATTTTTATTTACTTTATCATGATTCTTTCACTCTTTATGGCAAGCTGGTTTTGTTCCTATCACGTCATTAAAGTTTGTTGCTACATAATCACAACTACTTATTAAGTCCCTTAAAGACTAGACCTTTTCATTTTTACCTGGAGACATCTTAGCATCATGTCTAGCAGAGTCTATGACATACTTTTATTTTCCTATTTTATTTCATTATTTTTGGCTACAGCTAGTTCTAATTGTCAGATATCTGAGGAAACTTAAATTTCAAGGACACCAGCTCAGCTTGCCAACTGCATTGTTTGCACACTGAGGGCACTATATCATGCTGGTCTTGTAGGTTTCTACCCCGCCAAGAGACCCATCCTTACAAAACGATGATATCAACACAACCAAGCTAATGTCCTCTTTACCCCAGTTTAACCCATTAACCTGCACTTTCCTTACTGTTATTTTTTTACCACCAAATGATCTATTTTTGTGGACTTTCTTCCACTGTTGATTTCCTACCCAACAACTGTACTCTATTCATAACTCTTTATCCACCATGCACGTTTTTTGACTTAAAATGTGTTTTATAGGTAATTGTTCTCACACTAGGATTACTAATGGCTGAACTATCCTGAGACATGATATGCAGGTCTCCTAAGTACACACAACCAAAGAACTTCATAAGAAAGTTTGCTTCCAACAGAATCTGTCTGTAAAGCTTTGACCAATAAAATTCCCCTGACTTTTCAAGAAAAAGGACTCTGGTGAACCGTTGATTTCTGTTACAATTACCTTTTGGCTGAGGGTAATCAAAATTTACATAAACATTGATTTTCAAATCGAATAGGTTATAAAAGAAAAACAAAATTACTTCTTTAACATTTTTTTCCTTGTGAAACTGGAAGCACAATGCCTCATGGGAAACCAAGGCAAGAGAGATGAACTTCTTTCTTTCTTTTCAGATTGAGCATGTCAGTTTATTTTAATGTTTCTGATATATCACCAGGGAATAATACACTGGTCTTTTTAGAGGTTATGCTGTAGAGCAGTGACACTTTGGTGCATAGATACAGTGATTAAGCAAGAGACAGATTAGAAATAGTCATAGGTAATAGAAAATCATACATTGAAGCAAAAATGACACTCAGAATTCATAAAATACTTGGAAGATAAATTTTTATGAAGACCTGAAAACTCAGTCAGAAACCTACTCTTTGAAGTGTAGTCACTGCTCTATTTTTAAACCTAAAGGCTGATATAAAGAGGGATGCATAAAGAACCCACAGAAACTTTGCTCTCACCCAAGAATCCTACATTATCTACTGTCATTTTAAGTAGAGAGGCTGTCTGCTCTCCCATACCCCAAACTAGCCACAGTGAGTTTTAACAGCATATTTCAGACTCTTCCAAAACACAAAGCTCTCTCCTTTTTCCTTTGTTTATGACAACTGGTTATACAACAAAATTCAAGTACTCTTCTTTGGTAAAAGTTTATGATCTCTTAGTCACTATTCATTTCCTTCAACTTCGTAAACTGACTTTCTTTCTGCCTAAATGACGTATCATCTTGTATTTGTGACTGAATGGCTATTTAGATGACTTATCTGTTTTTTATCACTTTTTGTAGAAATAAACCTAAAAATCACAGTTACTTAAAACAGCACTTTTTTATTTTTTATTTTTTGAGATTGCAGAAGAACTATGGCTTTTCTGGACTTGCTCTTCTCTAAGAATTTATTGTTCTAGTAATCAAGCCAAAAGCTCTCCGCACATCAGGGATGTGGCATTTTCATGGTCGGTACAGGAACAGCAAAATAAAACCAAGCCAAGTCACACAGGTGAATTGAATGCTTTTTCACAGATGTAGAGAAATAATGTCTGCTCACGACCACTGGCCAGACAACATATGGTTAAGCTTGAGTTGGCAAAGTATACTCAGCCTTCAGCAAAGCAGGGCAAGGGTGGGGAGAATGAACAACAGGATATAATGAATACTTTCTCCAATAATATATTCCTTTGGTTGAAAACATTTGCTTTCCCTTAATGCAATTAAACCCACCCCCTCTGAGAGATTGCAAATGCCTCATCCAATTATCCCATCAGACTTAACACTGGATGCCTTATGGTCTGCATCAAGTCAGGGTGCAGTTTTGCTTGTTTCCATATCTGTGAACTGAGAGGATAAGTTGTTGCCTCTTCTCTCTCTCTCTCACACACACATATGCACACACACACACACACATGCACACACATATCCACTCACATAAAACAGAGAATGGTGGAACAGTATTAAGACAACTAGAATAAAGTATCCCATCTGGAAAGGAGGAAAGAGCAGACCTATTCAGGCCACTGGTCAATAGCAGTTCTGAAGACTAGGCAAAAGCTGAGAAGTCTTGAGATATGAAACATTCCTGATCAGGTTCTAGTTCACCCTAGGAACCCCCTGCTGAATTGTTCTCCATGGCTGTCGGCTCTGGAAAGTTATTCCTTTCTATCAGAATTCCTTGGATGCATTTGGAAGAAATGAAGAATACTCGCTGTGAGCGAATTAAGCAGTTTTCTGAATGTGCTTCCTGTACCTAGTAATTTGTGATCCCTAAAGTCCTGTTATCTTGAAGAGTCAGTGTTTCTTAATTTAGACTGGTAGGATTTTAGGCACTACAACACACTCATTTTCTTAAAACATTTTACTACTCAACTCCAGTCAGCTCCAAATGCCTAGAGATGCATGCCTTTCTCTGTCTGATTAGAGAGACCTTGAGTTTCATGAGCTTCCATGGGATAATATTTTGTTCTCTTTTTTAGAGCTATTGTTTAATTGATGGGAATATCTAAGTGTAACATTAATTCAATCAGATATTTTAAAAAATATGATTGCATCTTTTTTTTTTAATATTCTTTTACTGTAACAATTGAGAAGGAATTATTCCTTCGAATCATTATAGTTCTGATATCTGGATTCTCTCTTTTTTTTTAATCTCTGATTGTAAACAGGCCTTTAATTTTTTGAGCCAATTTATATTTTTCAATATTTACTTAATCCAGACTGGTAGGATTTTAGGCAATGCAACACAATAATTGATTACTATTAATGCAGTTAATAATAAACAATAAATATTACCAATATTCTCTCACTTAAAATCTCATTTCTTATAGCCAAATACTTATTTGACATTTTTCCTTCCGTGTTGTTACAGGTGATAGTCAGGCCCAGTGTTTTCCTGACATTGCAAACTTCAGCAGCATTTTCCTTACTAGCTAAGTTCCGGAACCAAAGCCTATGCTTAATATTTTAGGCGTTTGCTGTGGCAGCTCACTGCTTTAGCACACGTTTCTTTTTTTAGGCAGTTCTTGCCGTGGAAGAAAACAACACTAATATTTTAGGACCTATGGAAACAAACCTTTTTTATTGTTCCCATTAAATGGTGGCTACAGATTCGATGTTGCTTACCTGGGATTTGTTGGCTGTGCTTGGCTTCGCCTGCCTTTTCAGGCAGAATAAGTGCTGAAGGAGCGATCCTGGTTTAGGACATGTTGTACACATACATGGCATGGGGCAGAATTTTGAAAGGAAAAGGCAGAAAATGCATGAGAGCACTGAGAGGCTCTGCTTTGGCATGTATGAAGTGCATTTCATCTGTAGGCTTCCACTGACCAGTGAGGTCCCAGGCTTTAAGTCAATTGGCAATATAAGCCACTTATGGGGAAACACAGCATAATGTAGAGGGAAAAATAATTGTGAATCATAGTACAATACTTCTCACCATCTGTTATGGGCCAAATTGTGTCTTCCCAAAATTTCCACGTTGAAATTCAAATGCCCGGTTCTCAGAATGAGAATGTATTTGGAAATAGGGCCTTCAAAGAGGTAATTAAGTTAAAATGAGGACATTAAGGTGGGCCTAAATCCAACATAACTGATATTCTTATAAAAAGAGAATATTTAAACACACTTGCATACAAGGAGAATGACATGTATTAGTTTGCTCAGGTTGCTGTGACAAAACAACTCAGCATGGGTGGGTAAACAACAGAAATTTATATTCTCACAGTTCTGAAGGTTAGAAATCACAGATCAAGATACCAGAATGTTCAGTCTCTTTCGGCCTGCAGTCAGTGGCCTTCTCCCTGGGCCTTCACATATCTTTTCCTGTGAGAGAGCTCTGGTGTCTCTCTTGTCACCAGTTCTATTGGATTAGGGCCCCAATCTACGAACTTATTTAATCATAAAATTATATCCTGATTGGCCCTTTATCTGATTATAGTTATATCACTAGTTTTCTAGTGATGTCATAACAAAATACTACAGTTTGGGTGGCCTACATAACAGAGATTTATTTTCTCACAGTCCTAGAATGGTAATGAATGGCCATGCTTCCAGGCTCTCCAGTCGTGTAACTTACGAAACAGTTCAGGCTCTGATAAGGTTTCTTAATGCCCCATCTATGTTCTATTACCAGGGGAAAGACTTGGTGCTCTGAGGTATGGTCTTCTTTCAATAACTGTATAAAAGAAAAATTAGTGAAGTGGAACCAGTTTGTGCTGAATATACTGTTATGATGCCACAAGTTAATGTCTTTGGCCCAAGTTTAATCGTAAATACTTTAAATGGAGGGCAGTCTTGTAGCCATGCATCAAATCCTTCATTCTTCCTCCTCCTAGAAGGAGGCGAAGTTGTCCACAAGAGTTTCAGATAACAGGGGACATGCTGGATCTTTTTCAGCCTACATCTTCAGATGAATGTGGTTACCAACTGAACAATCTTGCTATTGTGGCCCTGAGTTTAACTGCTGCTTTTTAGGTAGTCTAGGCTTGGTTCTGATTTCCACAGTCTCTGTTTTATTAGTCCTTCCCTAGAAAAGGCTTTATCTTTCATCCAAGAACCAGGCATCATTAGTTCACAGAAAACAGGCTTGGAACTTGGGCTCACGTGACCATGTCAGTCAATGTCGGAGAAAGTTGTAAGAAATGCTGTGAGCTCATATCTCAATTCTGCTTCCTGAAAATAGAGATAGGGATTGGAACTGCATAACCAAGGTCAGTATCCTGGTTCCTAATAGAAAATAGATACAGGAGACAAGGTCCTTGGTTCCACATTGTATGAGGACGAACTTTCTCTTTGGATTGAATTCTCCAATCTACTAGTTTTCAGAGAGAACAGACTTAGTGCTTTGGGTCCCAGTTTCCTCACTACTCTAAATTGAGGTTTTAAGTCTGAATGATGGTGAAATTCTAAGAGCTGTTATGCTGTAGCAGAAATGTTGAGTCATTGTGAGTATAACCCTGGTATACTCCATGGTATTCTTGAGGGTGATTGTTAGGCTACTACTGATGAGAAAAAATTACTTAAAGGTCAATGACTCAATGCTGAAATATTAAAAATAAGAGTTTATTAGATGTATTTTGAAAACACTTGTTTGAGGAAAGGGGAAAAGAAATAATGTGGAAGTCATTTGAAAATCATGTGGTAATCACCCAGGAATTACATGGAGGTCAAGTGAATACTTGAAGGGGTTCATGTGGGGATGAAGGAAGTCCTCCAGAAGTCTGGTGTGAAACAGGTGACTAATCATGCTGCCAGGCCTGTCAGTTTTCACCTTACCTCTGACAATAAATAAGCCTTCAGTTTGTGTAATTTTTTGCTCTTGAGTGTACACTGTAAATGAGACCTATGTAGTGTTCTGTATTAAAATGTCCACACAACTTACCCTAATATCAGCAGAGGACTGGGTCCTGGGCCATGGAATTCCATCAACATTGTTTCCTACTGAGATGGTCTTGTGACCATTTGCCATGTCCTCTATCTAAAGATCTGTTAAGTAAATTTAGACTAGCTTCTGTATGCCAAAGTATCCACTCATCTTCCTGTTAATAAATCAATGCTTTGTCATGATTTCAGGCTCTCCAATTGAGTATCTTATGAAAACAGTTCAGGCTTTCATCCAAATCTTAATGCCCAAACTTTGTTCTATTCCCACTTTGTGAGAAAATCAGAGTTCATAAATTTTACAACTGTTCTTCATATCTTCACATTGTGGGCCCTCAAAATACTCTTATTACTCCCTCATTATATATTTCTGTGTAATCACAGTAAAGTGAACACATGCACACACTCAGTTATATTATTATTTTCAGGGTTAAGGTAGGTGGCTACCCAGTCACGTTGTCTCTAGGAAACAGAGGCCCAACGAAATGCTAGGGGAACTTGGCTGACTCTTATGAAAGTAGATTAGTAGAAAGTGCCCTTTGGGATCTCAATAACACTTTCCAAACTCAGGATACAAACTGGTAGCTGTGATTGGAAATCAAGTGATTTCATATTTTCTTGCAGTGGAAGAAGATAGTGATCAGCAGGTAAGCAATGCTTAGGGAAGATGCGGAAAAGAAACCTTGCTCCTCTAGCTTGGTTTTGTTATGAAATGCCACAGGGCTTTAGGCTCAGCTCCTAATTCAGTCTCAAAAATACAATTCTTATACTTTATCTCTACTTGTAGTTTCCTAATTATGTTAGTCCTCAACTCTTAGTTGTTTTGTTCTCCAAACTCATCTGTAACAATGACAGTTCCACACTAAGCAAGGTGCCTCAAGAAAGGAACAACACTTTGGAACATAATCTGCTTTAATTACTAGGGCATTATCTCTTCTACAGAGAACAATTTTATTTGCATGAGAATGTCTTAGAATGTAAGGGAAGATAGCAATCACCTAATTCCATCTCCTGTACAAAGCAGGTCTGCTCTAATGCCTGGCTGTTTCAATGCAACAACAGTCTCCAAGCCTTCCAGCCTCTATCAGTAGAGATGATGTGAGGTTCAGCATAGAGGTGATTTATTTTGAGAAATATTTCCTGACTCCTCAAGGCTAACCTATGAGCTCCTCACAAGAGCTTTCTTGTATATTTCTTCAGAAAATTCTGCTTTATAATCAATTTTTTTATTTGCGTTTCCTGTTAGACTGATTTCAGCTTCTTTGAATAAGGACCCTTTTTGATCTTGTTCTTTATGATAATCAACTCCCAATAGAGTCTTTCTCGTATAGCAGATGATTAATAAATATTTTGACTTGGTGAATGAATAGTTCTATAATATCGACTGTGTCAAATCTAAAGATATTTTTGAAGGTAATATGAAGGCCCAAGGATCAAATTTCTTTCTAAGATTAGTGTCTTTACACAGTTGGCATGATTAATTATGTAATTCATTGAGTTTTCTATTTTAGATTGGATTCTTGGAAGAGTTAAACATTTGATTTACAAATAAAAATTATTGTACTTACCTTATCAGTGGGCCAATTTTAAAGTACTTCCTTATTTATTTTTTCCTTTTGGAAAAATTGTCTTCATAATTTTCACATGACTCCAGTTACATTGACATTAATAAATATTATACATCACCATAAAACATTTGAAATTTGTTTTGAAATGAACACAAAGTATGGTTAATAAGTTTAGAAAACACAAAATACTAGAAAAAAATGCATTGATTTTTTTCATACAACAAACACAAAGTTTCTTTTTAAAAATTAGAATAATTTTTACATTATTCTAAAGCATTCTATCTTAGACTTTCAAAATATGCTACAATTTCTAGCTTTTATTTGTGGGTATATGCAAGATTACCTGATATTAGTCTATATGATTCTTTGGTTGTGTGGAGGGAGATATTAAAATTAAAGCTAAATAAAAGTCAAAGCTGACCTTTCTGAAAGGCATGGGCTAATTACAAACAGGTAAATAAATGAAAAAAAATCTGTTTCTTAGGTCAAAGAAATTCTTAAGATATAATCCAGAACTCTAAAATCTTAGAAAATATATTAACCTATTAACACATGTGTTCATATGAATATCTCTAAATTAACTTGCAAACCAAGTTGTTTGGTGGGGGAGGGGAAGAGAACACATGTACGCAGAAATAAAAAGTGCCAAGTTCAGCTAGTAAGCTAGACAGACAATTTCTCATTTATTTAAATAAAGAAACAATTTATATTGTAAAGCAGTTTTAGTATTCCACTAATTTATATAATCGGTGATGTTATGAAAACAGGTTATTAAAATGACTATTAAAAACTACTCAGAACACTATTGACGAAACTAATTCCAGGATTAACTATCTGTTATGGGTTGAACTGAGTGTCCCCAAATTCAAATGATGAAGTCCTAACCTTCTAAAACTCAGAATATGACCTTGTTTGAAAATAGGATCATTGCAATTAGTCATGATGAGTTCATACTGAAGTAGAGTGGGCCCCTAATCCAATATGATTAATGTTCTTATAAAAAGAGGAAATTTGAACACAGATAGCTATACAGAATCCTCAGCATGGAGAACCATGTAAACATGAAAGCAGAAATTGAAGCAATGCATGGATAAGTCAAGGGATGCTAAGAGAACCAGCAAACCACCAGAAGCTAGGGGATATGCCTGAAACAGTTACTTCTTCATACCCCTCAGAAGGAACCAACCCTGCTGATTCCTTGATCTTGGACTTATAGCTTCCAAAAGTGTGAGGCAGTAAAATTTTGTTGTTTAAGCTGTTTGGTTTATTTTTTTTATGGCAGTTCTAGAAAATGAATACATCATGTGATTCATTTTCTCCCACTATCCTACAACAAAGTCACTATTTACAGATAAAAACTACTACACATTGACTGATCATGGCTTTCCATTATATGTCTATTGTGATGGATTGATAATTACATTCTATATTTGCATAGTAACTACTTTTATTCTTTTAAGTCTCATGTGGAATGGGTAATTTTCTCAGCATCCTGTGTAATGACTGTAATATCTGCACTGATCCAAAGATACTCTGAAATGTTTTCAGTGTATACATTCTCAATCTTGCTACTCCAGAAACAAAACATTATAAATTGTATACATTTTATTTATATCCATTTATTTATTTATTTATTTATTTATTTATTTATTTACTTACTTACTTACTTACTTATTATTTATTTATTTATTTTTATGGTGACAGTTAACAAAATCCAATAAGTTTCAGCTGTACAATTTAACAGTAAGGCGCACATGTATTTGCACTGGGTGCTCACCTCTCATAGTTACATTTCTTTCTGTATACATATTCTTTTTAACCTGAAATATTTTTAATGGTTTCAGTAACATTTACTGATTCTATCCTCTCTAATACAGTTTATACCCCTCTTTATTAAAATTGCTATATCTTATTCAATACAGAGTGGTTCTTGGAAGATGTCAAGATGAACTTTCTGTCCTAGAATACCTTGTACTTTCAGCTGAAAGAAAGAAGATACTGGTACAAGAAAATAGTGTTTTGCTATGGTTGATTGTATAACAAGAGAGTGTCTTATTAAGTTATGGAAACTTTGGGGAAAATTTAGTTTAAAGTGAATGGTAGTATGTATGCATGTGTGAATATATAATTATATGAATATATCAATAGATGTGTGTGTATAATTATTGAATATAACATATATATATATATTTTTTTTTTCAATAATCTCAGAAGATGTTAGGTATTTTGGTCTCACTAATCATGATAAGAAAAGTATTCCTGGTGATGTATCTCTATTTTGCTTTACTTCTTTCTAGATGTTATGTCTCCTTTACCTGTGGATTTCAAAAAATAACTAATATTTCCTATCAGAGTATTCACCATGACACACAATAGCCTTAGTAGTTTCTGAAACAGCCTAAATTAAAATATAAAAATTATTTCATTGCTTTTATTGTGTGGGACATTTCTAGTAGTTGTGGACATATGTGTGTGTGTGTGTGTTTGTATTATATATGTATGTATAATACACATATATGTATATGTATATATACACACACATATATATGTAATTTCTGTTTTGGACCATACAGTATGAATTACAGGGATAATAAAAAATGATACAGTCTTCTAGGCTAGAAGTATCTTATTTTTTGAAACAACAAATGGAAAGTCAAAGAAAGGCATTTCATTGCCTAGCTACTGTAGAAAGCAAAATATTAAAAATCAGTTAAATTACACATCATCTAGTATGCACCCATAATAGTACACATTTCCTTCATATAAGATATCTATTTGACTATATAAGACTAAAACCATCTTATAATTTATTTTGTTTTTCTCAATAACATAGTAAGAATTTATTTTTTAAGTAAATGATGTTCCCAATAGTAACAAGCACACTTCATGACCAAATTTTGGTGTGTAATATCATTCTCTAATAAAAAGGGACTAATTCTTTTTGGATGAAAAAAAATACTGATTCTAGGACTGGGAAAGTGAATATACAAAATGAGTTAAATATTTTGCAATCATAATAAGTAAGGAAGTGGCTAAACACACACACACACACACACACACACACACACACACACACACACACACAGAGGAGGATATATCATGAGACACAGGTGCCAACTGAAAGAGCTCCCAGTGGCCAAAGGTAAATAATTTGAGCATTGTAATTGAAAAGATCATATTGGACTCACCAAAAATAGGAAATAAATACCCAAAGCTCATATTGTTAAAAAAATTTAAATAAGTAAACAAGCAAAAATGAGAAAAGATTAATTTCTCATGCAGAAAGTCCCAATCAATTTATAGAGACACATAGTCCTCAGGAACATAAGTCCCTTCCTGAAGTGTGGGCTGCGCATAATGGTTTTCTTTCAAAAAGTACATTATGGAAAAAGAAGAAAAAAGCCATCACTTTAAAGTGGAGAAAGCTGACAAACATGACTGCAGCAAGTTAATAATGTTAACATCAGCAGTGACAATTCTTGTTGACAGTACATACTGTTGATATGATGAGAACAACATTTCCTGTGTGGTTTTCCTTTCCGAAATGCCATAACTACAGTGTAATCATCAGAAAAACATCAGAGAGATCCCAACTGAGGGATATTCTACAAAATACTCTAAAACTCAAAATCATCAAAAACAAGCTAAGTCTGAGAAACAATCACATCCAATATGAGCCTAAGGAGACATAATGACTCCATGAATTATGGTATCCTGGGTGGTACTCTGGGTCGTAAAAAGCACATTAGATTAAAAGTAAGAAAACATGAATAAAGTGTGGATTTCAGTTAATAAAAATGTATTGATATTGGTTGATTACTTATGACACCTGTATACTAATATAAGATGTTAATAATAGAGGAAAATGTATGTTTGGTATCTAAGAACTTTCTGTATTATCTTGCAATTTTTCTATAAATCTAAAACTAAAATTTTAAAAAGTTTATAAAGATATAGATAAAGAATGACATTTGGAATTACACATTGCATGTTGATGTCATAAGATTGCTTGCTGTGGGTTAAGAAGAAAAAGGTGTTTTCATTGTGACACTTTGGTTTCATTTAGTTAAAATTATGAATAAAACAAAACAAAATGCTCAAAATGACTTATCTATACTAGAGATAAAATGTCAAATTTTAAGAGAAAATAAATTTCTGACAGATATTTTCAAAATTAAAATTAAGCCATCTGTATAACTAGATCTCGACAAGAAAAACAAAAACAAAAACAGATCAACCGTTCCCTGTACAGAGAATTGCAGGTAAACATTAATGACAAAAGAGAAGTAGCAGGGAAGACAAACAAACCAGCTCAGCTAATGATGCTGATAGAAGACACCATGACATCATGGGACTGACTACAGTTCAGGTTGAGAGACAAGCTATAATGGCTCCACACAGAAGAGAAGTAACGTGGAGAAACACAAGTCAGCCAAGAAGCCTGGTGACTTCAAACTGTGTCCTTATCCTGAAATTCTTCCTGCCTGTCATCCTTGTGATTACCTACACAAGATAAAAAAATCATGCTAAATTCTTAAGATATAAACATTACTATTTGTTACATTTAAAACCAATTTCTTTTGTAGAATTTTATGTGCAGAGAGAAACTTCTGCCTGAAGAATGTCTATTTGTTCCTGTTTTCTCTTTTTTTGTTGTTCACTGACATGAAGTCACTAGCTAAAAACATTGTTCTAAATTTAGTTGGAGGTTTTTATTGCCACCACATAATGTGCCATCAGACTCTAATCCTGGTAAAGAAGGGAAGGAGTGGGTAGGGAGGGTTGAATATTTTGGGAAGTGAGGAAACAAGAGTTCAAAAGCAGATCAGTATAATTCTGTTCCGGTTGTTAAAAAAAGAAAAAAATGTTAAAATTTTGAGGAGAAATAAAAAGTGGGACATGGCTCTATTTATTTAGGATGAAGACTAGAAAGTATAGAAGTTTTAAAGATTAATCTTTTAAAAAGTGATAAAATAACAAAATTTGTAAGGCTGCTGTACTTAGAAAAATGAAAAGAGTCTAGATATTTCTTAAAGGCTTTCTTAATTTTTATCAAAATGACAAAGAGAAAGAAGAATTAGAGAAATGACAGAATAAGAAGGAAATTTTATTCACTGCAGTGAGAAAAAAGCTACATTGAACATATCAGGTATTTTACCCCTTGAATGGATGCTTCTAGAATTCATTCTAGTTAGAAAATCTCCTCTGAGTAATCTCTGAATGAGATAATATATTAACTTTTTACTCATGGTACCAAAACTGGAGAAAAGAAGAAGCACTACAAATACCTAACTCTCTCTCAAAGTCATAAAACAGTTAACATTTCTTAATTCTCATGTTTTCTGGACATTGTCTCATCGACTTAATGCACATTTTCTTTACTGTTAAACAAATCTTACCAACTACATGTACACTTTTTAAGAGTAACAATTGAGCTTTATATTTCTTCCAGTTTATTGAACAAAACAGGACCTTGTTAAACTCTCCTGAAAAGACATTTATTTTTATCTCTATAATGTTTTCTATAAATAGAAAATAGATTACTGCTATTTGATATAGTGTTGACATTAATTACAGCAAGAAGCTTACTTTACTTTATTGATAAATAGTTAGGAGTTTCTTAAAAATGAAGTAACAGGTTGGAGTGCTCTTCAAGGGACCTGAATACTGGCATGAGCATTTAGCAAGGCTTTTGGAATTCTAATGCTTTTTCACATCATTTATCTTTATCCTAATCCATGCAAATTATGCATCAAGATGATTATAGGTACTAGAAGCAATTACATGTGTCTAACCTATTAAAAGTGCTTTAAATTCCACATAAATTAAACCTGTTTCTAAGTGTTAATTAACTAAATGTATAAAAATTTGATTATAATTTGGTCTCTGGCATTTTAAAAATTATTAATCCCCTAAATTATCTTTCCTTATTGCTTCCCTTTCACTGAAATTCCATAAATACAGTAAAATTATAAATCAGACCACCAAAAAGACAGTTTTCCTTTCCTGGATTTGGAAATTATAGTTGTTTTCAATGTATAGTACTTAGCTCCAAAAAAAAAAAAAATCATTTAATGTCCAAAAGCCAAAATTTTGGGAAAATAATGTCTGGAACTTTAAAAATGGAACTTATTTCACAAAAATGAAATCATTGTTTTTTTCGATTTTAAAATTATACATTTTGGTCACACACTATGGTTTGAAAAAATGCCCTAGGGGGGAATATGGGAAGCCTTAGCAAATGTTAACTTGCAAGAGTATCTTTTATATTTCAAGAAGGGAGATTCTGGTAAAACAGATCCTAACTTCTCTTTTATTATAGGCCATCATTTTATGAGTAAGGCCACATAGTTATCCTCCATTTAAATGAGGGTATGTCAAATGTGAGAAATTTTATTATTATTTATTTTTTTTGGTGGGGGGACTTGAATGATTTGTACCTAACTGACAATGCAAATTAATTGCATGCTCGGCATATTTCTATCTCATCTATTCATATCAAAAACACTTATGTAAGTTTTACATGTCAGTTATATATAATTAAAGAATCATATTCAAATCACATTTTGTCACCCCTTTAAATTTGTTTTTAAAAAGCCATCTTAAATTCTTACATTCATTTATATTCATTGTAGACATTTTGCAAATGATTAGGTCCAAATAAAGAACAACAACAAAAACCCATAAGCTCTATTACCCAGAAATAACACTTTGAACAATTGTTCTTCATTGAATGTGTTCCCCCAAAAGATGTGTTGAACCTAACATCCTATAGCTGTGAATTCAGCCTTATTTGTAAGTAGGGTCTTTGCAGATGTAATCAACAAAAGGTCATTTTGGAGTATGGTGGTCCCATGCAGATATCATATGATAATTAGGTAGAAATTAGAGTGATGTATCTATAAGTCAATGAACGCTAAGGACTGCTAGAATTCGCTAGAAGCTAGGAAAAGGTAAGGAAGAATTCTTCCCCAGGACTCAGAGGAAACCTGGTATGCTGACACTTCAATTTCAGATTTCTAGCTTCCAGAACTATGAAAAAATAAATTTCCATCATTTTAAGCCTCCTAGCTTATAGTATTTGCTTACAACAGGCCTAGAATGGTAATCCTTAGTACATTATTTTTCTGACTGCTTCTGAACACTGTTATCAATGCTATTTCACACCTTGACTTGTTTATACATTACTTTCGACTGACTGTGTGTGTTCCAAACTCATATGAAAACCAATCCCCCATGTGATGGTATTTGGAGGTGGGGTCATGGAGAATTGATTGGGTCATGAGGGTGAAGCCCTCATGAATGGGATTAGTGCCTTATAAAAAGGACCCTTGCCCCTTCTGCTGAGGACATCACACCAGACATCGAATCTACCAATGCTTTATCTTGGACTTTTTAGCTTCCATAAATGTGAAAAATAGATTTCTGTTGTTTTTTACATTATCCAAGCTGTGGTATTTTTTTTTATAGAAGCCTGAATAGACTAAAACATACATATAGATACTATCTGAGGTCATCAAATGTTGTTTATGTAAACAATAATTTATAGTCACTAGTTTTATAGAAAGAGCTCATTCTCTAGTTATATGACCATTATCCATTCATAAAATTTTAACTTCTTTATTCGCATTCTATTTTATTAAAAGTATATGTTTGATATTAAATAATAAAAATATTTGGGGAGCTATTTATTTTTGGAAAGAAATTACACTGAATTAAATTGAAAGATACTGATTATTGACAAATATATTTGGCTTTGGAATTGTATTTAATCACAGTCACATGTTCAATTTTATTGTAGCTAATTAATTAAATATTTTTCTGTTATTTTCTTTTTTGAAAACAATAATAGATATTCTATCTATCCAATTTTGAAAAATATTTACTAAAATATCTGATTGTAATTATAATTTATTAACATCTTACATATCTACTATTTTCCTCTATACACAAATTCTATTTAGATTTATGCATATACAATGTGATGCATATCTTCCTTGTGAATTGTGCCTTTGAACGTTATATAAAATTTGTCTTGGCCACACTTTTACATTTTTATTCTTTCTTTAACATTTAATTTTTGAACATCTGTTGTAATATAAAAATAAAATTTTTTGAAAATTATCTGACATAATATTTTTAGACAAATACTGGTAACTAAATCAATCTTATGCTTTTTAAATTTTTATTTTATTTTAGTTTTATTTTTTTATTTTATAGTGTTTTATCTTTTTTATTATATCCTATTATTCCTGACTTGGTCAACTTGCTATCTATCTTATTTTGTCTGCATATTTATTGGTAACTCCTTCTGTACTCTTCTTTCTAATTTGAATACTTTTCTTCACTAGTGTTCATAATGAAATATATATCTCTATATTGTTATAGGCGCAACAAAAAAACATACCTAATATCCTGTTCTAAGTTTACTATCCAAAACAGACCCCAAACCACCACATAAAAACAGGTGATTTAAAATATTCTCTTCAACACCCACCTATAAAAAGATTTCAAGTTAAATTTTTTCTCTTTGTTTTCATTGCCATATTCCCATAACTCTAAAGCTTTGCTTAAATACTATATGTAACATATTTAGCTACAAGCCTTGACTAGTTTTAAGGTAGGTCTCCTCTTTTTCAAATGTTTTAATTAGCAAGTTACACAATTTTATTTTTTCTAGCACTGCCCATTTATGATATCAATATCTCTGTTGCTATGAATATAATGCTTGTGTCCCCACCAAAAAATTTTTGGGTTAGGTTGAAGCTCTAACCCCCAAGATGGGTACTTTAAGAGAGTAATTAATGTTAAATGTGGTCCTAGGGCAGGATCCTGATCTGATAGGTTTACTATCTTATAATAAGACACATAACAGAGCTCTCTCTCTCTCACTTTCTCCTCCAACACATGTGCCAAGGGTAGGTTCTGTGAGGACATAGCAGAATGGTTGCTGTCTGCAAACCAGAAAAAGAGCTCTCACCAGAAACTGACCCTGTCAGACCTTGGTCTGCGGTCCTGAGCCTCCAGAAGTGTGAGAAAATAAATTTCTATGTTTAAGCCACACAGTCTGTGGTGTTTTGTCATGGTGCCCAAGCAAACTAACACATCTATGTTCCAGGTTTTCTTTAAAAAAAAAAAAAAATCAGAGGACTGCTAATGGCCCAGGATCCTTGACATTTAATCCCTTATCTTCCTTATCTCATAGTTTACAATATTCTACTACTCCTTCAAATTTCCAATGTGACAAGCAAAGTTGATCTGCATACAGAGGACTGTCTTCAAGATATAAAAATATTTTTCTCTAATAGTAAAGTAGCTTTCACTCTAGTTTCCAAAATGCTTTTTATTAAGGTTCCCTGATTCTGGTTTCTAAAACTTTAATGTTTGGTTTTCTTCAGAATTTTTATGGTTTTGATATATTCATTTCTTGTTCACCTAATCCAAGAGTTGACATCTACAGCTCAAGGGTAATATCTGGCCCCTGCCTGCTTATGTAAATAAAGTTTTATTAGAACACAGTCATGCTCATTCATCTCTATATTGTCTCTGGCATTTTCTAAGAGTTAAATAGTCACAAAGAGACTTTATGACCAGCAATAGCCAAAATATTTACTACCTGATTCTTTTTCTGAGAAATGTCCAAGCCCTCATCTAAATCACTGATTAAATATTGTGTTCATACCCTCTTTCCCTCCAGTACAAACAGAATAATCCTTAGGAAATGAATTTCCAAAGCTCTCAGAAAGCTCTTATTATTTTAATTTAATGTCATTTTTTTTCATCTGGCTCTATTTCATCAGAAGCTAATATTGCCTTTGAGAGCTCCATTTATAAATTCTCTCTCAATTGGTTAGCTCTAATAAATGTCTTATTTTTTCCTTTTGCCTACCCATGACTCCAGTCAACTCTGAAAGTGAGGTGAATCTTGTCAAGTAGCTTAACTAGCAATAGCATTAAAGCAGAGGAGCACATAGTACACAGCAGCTCCTGGTGAAATGTTATTAGTCAGACAACAGGGCAGAGTTTCTAAACTGATTTAGGGTATGTGAAAAGGTAGTAGTAGAATGCAGGATTTCAAGAATTCAGGATTCATGGTGGGAGAGCACAAGTTTCTGAAGGTCATGAAGGGACCGATCATCTCCCTCATATACATGGTTTTGGCTGCAGCTCCCTTCCTTTATTTTGAAAACCTGGAATGCAATGTTTGTGTTTATAGAGTATTATTTCCAAGGTATTTCTTCCTTAGTTATAACTGGGCAAGTCATTCATAAATGGATTGCTGCAATAAGTAAGACTGGTAGAGTCCATGGCAAGTACATTTAAAATCAAGATTTTTATAAATTGCAAAAAAGCGAATGGAAGCAAAAGTGAAATATAATTTTAGAAAATTCAAAAGCACTGACAAATTGAGGAGGGAAAAGTAGCTCAAGAAATGAGGCTGCCCCACCCTTATGCCTGATTTCCTACTTTTTGAATACAGAATACTTGAACTGGTGGAGTAGCTCCTGGGAGCAAGTGAAACCAGAGACTCGTCCAAGTTCTTGGAATGTCTAGGATTTTGGGCAGAGGGATTGAGTGCAGAACTGTTGCTTCCATATTAATTTCGACCTGAACCAGTGATCCCTGGTGCAATGATCAGAATTCTGCAATTCCCAAAAAGCACTTGACCTAAAGAGATGAAAAAATCCCAAGCATTGAAGGTACAGTACACCAGTCTGCATGCGAGACTGCATGACTACCTGCTCATTCTCTGCCTGCTCGCAAAGCATCTCCAAATTCCTGTTAATGAGTTAGTATAAGGCTTTGCAAAAACGTATTTTGGAAATGTAATGGAAAGCTAGCTTTATACTAAATAGCATAAATCCAAAGAAAGAAAAAGATACAAAGGTAACATAGGGAAGCCACATGGGAGACACGTACATCTGGAATGACCTTTAGATGGCCTATGATAAGCGCCGCAGTAAATGTTTGCTTAGGTGTCTCAGAGCATCATTTTGGGGCTAGATCAAGTTAGCAACTGCTAAAAAAAAAGTAAATAATTGTTTTCTTCATCTACTTTAATATTCTTTGCCTGAATTAAAAACCCATGATAAATTCACAGCTATACAAGGTCAATCTTTCTAATAAAATAGAACGTAAAATTCATGACCATATAACATTCAAGATTACAAATGTATTTCATATTTTGTTCTTTTTGATTTTGATGGCAAATTCTTTGAAGGAGAGGTCATATCTTACAGTCTTTATTATAACCTCAGAAAATGGAACAGGTCAATATATTAATTATAATTCACTAAATTATTTGTAAACCAGCTCTGAACAAAAGACTTAATAAGTTTATATTTGGTAGTGTTAGGAAAATTATGGGTAGAAATAAAAAGAAAATTTCTGTCTAAATTCTGAAAAGCCAGAATTTTATTTAACCTTTTGTTAGTGAGTTAGACAAATCATATTTATCTTTTAAATAAATTTTTATGTCTTGATTTGTACAAACTAACCAAATAAAAGATAAGTATGTTTTGATAGCTCTTTTTTTCCTGCAGAGATAGAATAAATCATTGCATGTATGAGATTAAAACTTATTAAAAAGAGAATTTATAAAAAAAATAGAAATCATAGGACTTTTGTTTCCACAAAAAAAGAAAGAAAATAAAAAAATACTGTTTTTAAATATTGTGAAATTCTTAGTGGTTTTAAAAATAAAGTAAAACCTAAATCACATTTACATCCTAGCCTGTAGTAGAAAGACACTGAGCCTTAAATATTAACATTTAGTGTCATTTCTTGACCTATTACTGTTACAATGAAGACTGACTTCAACTAATCTTTCTTCACGCAGTTCAATTTCACAGTATAATTCCAGATAAATGAACAAAAATAATCTAAATATTCTGTACACCAACTTCTTCACAGCAATGATTTATTTCCCTAATAAAAAAGTAACCAGTATTCTCTATTTTGAACAAGCACGGTGTAAATAATATAAAGCACAGAAGATGAAAAAAAAATAAAGGCTAACATATTATATATAGGAAATGAGTTTTGTATCATAAGTTTAGGAATCTGAGGACACAAAGTTCACTTCAATCTACTCTTGAGTGAATTGGCCCAAGAACCCTGGGGGTAAAACAAAAACTTATTATTGTTAGAAAATAGAATTGGCTGCACTATTTTATTTTAGTGAGAGTTTGTTAGACATGGTAAACACCACAAATAATTGAACTATCCTGATTATCAAGACCGTAGTTTTGTTCCTTTTCTAAAACTTTAGAGCATACAGAATTATGTATTCTTTCTATTCAATAATATGTATGTTATGAAAGAATATTAAATATGGATTATTCTCAGAAAATTTTGTTATCATGTACTTTTCATGGTCAAACAGTATAAACAAAATAGTAGAATAATTGCCAATTTGTGTCAGCATTTGTATTATAATCAATATTTGTATTGCCTCTAACATTTAGTTTATCATAAGCATAACATGTTGCTCACAAAAATAAACTAAATATATTAGTTTTCTACTGTTGCTCTTCATTAATTTAACAATGATGTTTACATATCTCACTATTGTACATTTGACCATTATTGTTTTAAACTAGGGGGAAAAACACATATTTAAATAATGCGACTCCTATAATTCCATTTTTTTTCCTGGCAATTCCAATAAAGAAAAGGCAACCAAGTAACAGAATTAAAATTATGGAAGCACTGTGGTTCCTTTAAATAGACTCCTCTCAACTTGAACAACTTCCCAGAGCATTGAGAACCCAGGAAAGTTCTCAGATCTGAGAAATCACAGGATAGAGAAAGTTTTTAGCTGTATTTCCTTTATCTTTAACTTTCCACCTCTACACTGCACAGTAATCTCTATCTATCTATCTATCTATCTATCTATCTATCTATCTATCTATCTATCTATCTATCTATTTATTTATTTATCTATTCATTCATTCATTCATTCATTCGCTTATTTATTTATGTATGTGTGTGTGTATGTATGTATGCATGTATGTATTTTCTGCCACAATTCAAGAGAGGCAACTACTAACAAAACACAGTCCTGGATATTTACCTGGCCTTTCCTACACAGCATCACCTCCTGCCTTCTATTATTGCATTGCTGCGTAACCACACAAGATCCATTGTTTAATCCACATCTCTTCTTCAGCAGTATCAAGTTAATTGCAGTTGATCAAATTCACCATATTTTTGATCATTCATTCAATAGATGTTAATCAAATGCCTATTTCATGTCAGATAATAAGCTATCCTACTGTGTTATAAAGCTTACATTCTAGTATCATGTATTTATATTTTATATAGACTAGAGCCTTTCAATAAAATATAGTTACTCATATTCTATATGGAACTGAATACAACCTTCAAAATGAGCTTAAGCTCTATCTTCTCATGGGGAATCTTCTAAATCTGTTCTCATGATTTTGTGCATACCATTATAACAGAACTTAATATGCAAAATTGTAATTGCGGAGTTACTTTTCCATCCAAAGCTTTGATTACTTCACTGTGGGGTCTCTGTCATCATCATCTTTATATCTTCAAGCTTCATTTCTGTCTCAGATGAGACTTTTTATTTAAATAATACACAATACTAAATCACTTTAAAATGCTACAGTTACACCTGATAAAGGTCATAGGGAAAAGACAATAATACAGCTCATTTTGAGTTATGGCTACTAAGAAAATGTTAACTGTGGGTTTCTGATTCAAGGGTATATTAGTAGAAGTGTCTTTGATAAGACTGAGTACAAGCTGTACCACAACCATCCTTGATTTTGTTCTTTTCTGGCTACAGTTGTGTTTGTACTCATAGGGATGTATCTGAGGAAGTGAGGTCAGTCTCCGTGAATTAAATTGCTTTTTGATTAGACTTAGTGATTGCAAGTCTCTTTTATGTCTCTCTCTCTCTTTTTCTTTTTAAATTGGAATCATACTTTAAGTTCAGTTCAATCTAGGTTTCTACACAGATGTCCAGATATGGAACTTAAAGTAGCACATATCTTTTAAAGAAGGAAAGGCAGCTCAGATCTTTTCCTTTATCGCTCTCTGAGCCTGATAAAATTGAGCATTCAGAATGTTTAAATTACTTGATCCAACCCTAATTTGACCCAATGAAGCAGCATGTGTTCTGAACAGACTTAATTTGAACAGACCTTAATTTGAGACCATAAAGAAAAAATATGTCCCTCTTATCCTTCATCTCCCTGGTAAGATGTCCTTATGATTCACTTCCATTGATGACTATGTCAGTACTCTTATCATAGACTATCAGCCCATCTGAACTGAGCTCTGTGGAATTTTTTTCATAAGTATTTGAAAGCTGAATGAAAGACTACCTCACTAGATATCTTCTTAATGAGCAGGAAAATATACACATAAAATTTTCCTTTAGCTGACTCAGTTTTGTAAGCTCACATCTTCATTTAGTAGTCTCTTACAGCAGGTAAAGGTATAAATCAGCATAATAGAGGGCAGTAGGAAGCTGTTAGGTAGTTAAAAGAGGATTTTACTCTTATCTTTTCCAAGGATGGAATTTATCTATTCATCACTGGCTTAATTTTCTAAGTTTACTATTAAAATATGGTTCAGCTGGTACACTTAAGTAATGAGGTTCATATTTTAGAATCTTGGAAAAGGTGTGTTGCTTAAAGCAAAAGAATCTAACAATTTAGTTGTTCCAGCTCACTTTGGCTCATCAATAACTATGGTTAAGGTCATCTTTGTCACTATCAGTTTTGTGTAACATGAACAAATTTAATAGCTAACTATTTCCCCACCATCTTGTGATTTAAAACTACAATTTTAAGTGCCTTATCCATCTGAAATTAAATGTTTAGTTGAGTAACAAAGCTGACCTGCTGATAGAAATACAACATACCTCATAAACAGTGTAGGTGTTAAGTGTAGAGTGTAGGTGTAGAGTCAAATTAACTGTTCAAAACCTCACATCACCCCATATGGACCAAGGAACTTAGCATATATCACTTAGTCTCCTTAGGCTTAGTTTCTATGAAATGGTGAGAATAATAGAAACTCTATGACAATGAAGTGAGGATTAAGTTAAATGATTAATAGGAAGTTCTCAGCACAGTACTTGACTCAGAAAAATGCAAAATACATATAGAACTTTATGATTGATGCTATGTGTTTTAAAATAGAATTGAACTTGGAAAGAGAAATAAGAAAATGATGAGTCTGCCTAATCCTCCAATATATATGGAAGATGTGGCATTTCCTTTAAAATGTTTGTTACTTCTAAACTTCTCTAAGAACCAAACCCCTACTGATATAAAACATCTGTGTGAGATTCTTTAGAGTGAAAAACAAATATTACTGATGGTGATATAACTTTGGGAATTTAAGTAAATTCTGTCTCTCTAATAGAATCTAGATTTATTTTTGTTGGCATGGTGTAATTAATTGCATCCTTTTACATTATCAAGAGTATTTGATTTAGACAACAAATTATGTGGTTACACTAATTTTAAAAGACATAGAATTACATAAATATTCTCTAGGCTCTCAATTAATTTTCTTTTTCTCAATCACATATTCTACATATAGATTGAGACAAATTATAAGAAAATTATATATTTATTCACTAATCAACAGTTCTATCACCTTATATGACTAGTTAAGTTTACTTGCCCACAAGCTATTATCTATTACATTATTATTATTGGAAATTTTATTTCCATCAGGAGATTCCAAATTAAATATTCAGTCAACATATTTCTAACTCATGAACCCACAATGTACAATAAAAATTACATTGAATTTTAAAACTTTCACAAATAAGGGAAGCAAATTTTTAAAAAATAGTGATCTAGGCTAGAGGTACATATTCCAAAATTATATTTCTATGGTAACATGGCTAAACATATTAATTTAATGTGAAAAGCCCAATAGTCCAGGGTTGATTTTAAATTCATTAGTTGTCCTGCAACTGCTAGTCATTCAAATCATTTTTTTTTAATTAAATGACTATATTATGTATCTGTATGTAAAAACATGCATATTTCATGTTTTAAACTGAAAAGTAAGAGAAATATAGTCTATTTTGGAAGACAATTCTCCATGGACCTCATCCATGTTTTCATATCATGTGACAGAGACACCAACAGCCTTTTTCTAGACTATATTTTTAAGGATGTTTGTATAATAAATAGCCATTTTAGATATCCCTCTGGAGCAGAAGACAGGTGTGTTAAAGTTTAACAAAGATAATGTCTACCCACTGAGCAAATTTTGGGCAGATATGCTAGCATCTCATTATAAAAAGTTGGTGTTTCTCAGGTTTAGGGTTCCTCAGCTGTGATGAAAATCACAACCCCTGTAGCATCCAACCTGTATTACGTCCATGGGATTTGTGGTACATGGAGAATGAGGCGCATATAAAGCTCATGTTTCCAGCTCTAATATAATGATAAAGTCCTTTCTCTCTGATCCAGGAGTCTTGAATCTTCTGCCAGCATTTATGAAACTGCAGCAGTCTCATTGGTTACTTTGTAAGTCAGTCAACTTCTCTTCACTGATTTGTAATGAGACACATATTAATACGATCTTTGTGACACTTACTTCTTTTGTACATAGTCACACTAAAGTGCTCCCAGGGACACAACAGCACAAACACATTTGTGTGTATTCGATTAAGATCTAAACTGAGTTTTCTTGGAATGTTCAATATTCTCCTCCACTTCGATATCATCACTTCTACTTTTTCCTCATTTAACACAACCAGGATATAAATATAAAAACTATATATATATATATATATATATTTTATAAGTTAAAGATGCTTTCACCCTTGCAAAGGTAATTTTTGAAGGTTAAATAAACAATATAAGAAAGAAACTTGTTATTCTAACAGACTCATTTTAAACCGTAACACTGAATCTCGTTTTTCTACCAATCTCCAACCAAGATTTTTCTTTCGATTCCAGTCTTTTTGATACTATTTTTTAAATGTCAGCAGTAGGAGCCCATGACGTTTGCTTGTTCTCTTTCACATGGTATCTCTGCTAATGATATCACATCTCTGATTTGTTCCAGCGTGAAACACAAGTGTTATCCTGTGTTTCTCTTTTCCTCCACATAGTCAAATTCATTATATTTCAGTAAAATATGACATATTGTTCTTCATCTTCATCCCACTGCCATTGATTTTTATTTAACTCTTTATTATCTTTGAACTGAACTCTTGATTATTTTCAGTCACCAATACAGTTGCAATACAAAAATTCATGGGAACTTGACTAAAATGTCTGAATGTTAAACTAATGGAAATTCCAATATTTATTTTTCAGACATGGTCAAGACCAACTATATATTGATTAGATTCCATATCCCTTGCATTCAGGAAATGTTTTTTTCCCCTTTTTCCTTTTCATTTTCCTAGTTTTAACTTCAGAGTTTGCTTTTTCAGCTATTCGCTTTTACCCACTAAGTCTCTGTTATTTGGGAATTCCTCAGATGTTAGACAATGACAATCACTTTTTTGTTGTTGTTTTTACTTAATTGACTTTTTCTAGAGAAAATTATAAATACTTACTACTTTTTATAGTCCCCCAATCTGAAAACTCATCCTCCTTAAGATGTCTCTTTTTAGTATATAGAGATCAGCCACTACTTAAATCCCATTGCCTAAACTATAAATCCTACTCTGTAGCAGAAAATGCATGTATTTTCTTGAACTGTTCCCAGTTTAGCTTAACAATTAAACCTATTACTCTTCTTTGATTTCACCAACCATGATTAACTCTTCAATATACTTCAAGCAAGACATTTTCTTTCAATCTACACTGGTTTTGCATGTACTCATTTCTTTTTGTGTATCACTCCCCACCTCCTTTATTTCATTTATTCAATTCTAATAATTCAGTCTAAATTTCATTCCTTTTTGAAAACTGCCAGGACACATAGAAGCAGAACTCGTTGTTCTATCTGCTTGGCTTCCACAAGGCTTCACATTTCTTATACAAATTCTAGACTCTGATTAGATTTTTATTTCTTCAAGGAAAATGACAGTGTAGTATTTACAGATCCTTGTACTTACTATTTATTCATAGGTTTTCTTTCTTCATGGGCAATTTTTTTTCAAATATCAACTTGCCTTAGTCAAGTTTTTCCAAAAGAACTTTGCATTCATATTGAAGTCCTATAAAAGTGGAATCAATAAATACAAATAATTTTTTTCTACTGAAATGAAAATTGAAATAAGAAAACACGGGGTAAGATTCTCAAGTACTTTCTTCTCATAAAGTTTGTCCATTTTCACTAAAAGATGTCAAATGTTCCAAGACATAATTTTTTTTTCCCCAAACTTAATCAGATTTTATCCGATATCACTGGCTAGCTGTACGGTGCTTGTTATTATTTTTAAAAATCAAAAAATTTATCATGAATCAATAATTTTGATTTTAAGCTGTCTCCTTGTGTTTCCTTCCCTTGGTGGTACACATTATATAATCCTCTCCTCTTGTGTATAGATGGGAACTGTGATCTGCTTCTAACAACAGAATATGGCAAAGGTGATGGGATACCATGCTAAAGATTAAGTCTTACGCTATACAAGACTCTGTTGGCAGAGCAGAGACAGAGACAGACTCCTGCTGGCCTAGAAGAAATAACCCTCCATGCTATTAATTGCCTATAGAGAGGGCCAAATGGCTAGAGACTGCAGTCGACCTTTAAATGCTGAAGATCACAGTCATACAGCCACAGGATATTTTGTCAACAACCTGAGTAAACCTGAAAACAGATTACTTTCCAGTTGCACCTTAAGATGACAATGCAGCTCAGCCAGCAACTTTACTAGAACAATATGTGATCCCAAGCAAAAACCTAGCTAAACTGTGCCTGGGTTTATAAGCCACATTTAATGTGAGGTAATAAGTGTGTATTGTTTTAGGCCACTAATTTTTTTATTTTAATAATTTTTTAGAAAACTAATACAGAGCAACAATAGAACCCTAATACACATACTATTGGCTGCTTAAGTCAGATACAATCTCCTTTTCTGGATTTCAGCTAGTGTGAATTATTTTTTGAGTAAATGTTGCAGTAAAATTTTTTCAGGAGTCAATCTTAAAAACTATTCAAGGGTTATTTTAATAATCTTTAATCTCTACTCAAAATATTATTTAAATATATTTATATTTGGTCACATTCTTTTCAGTCTCCAGCGTATAAGATTTCTCCCATTTTCTTATGTCTTATTGTTCTTGACTCTTCACTCCCTGAAGCTCATTTACTCTGAAGCTAAGTTATTTTAGCAATGGGTACATGTAAGCACATTTTTATAAAATATATGAGTAAAGATTTTAACTACAATTGTTTAAGAATGTTGCCTCTTTAAACTTTGGCTTCTGGTCTTCACAGTTTCCATTTTGTGAATAAATTTGGATGGTTATAGTTATTTTGGGAATCCAACCATGGAAATATGATTTGAAACTCAGTTAGTTATAATTTAGCTTAATATATTTATGTTGAGTAACTTACATATATTTTTACGTTTTTTTTCCTTCCTTCCTGATATTGGCATGTCTTGCACAAACATTTCTATGAAATGAATTTTCAACTCCTACAAAGTTGCAAAGCCAAGAACTTGTATAATATGTGCTTATACCACTCATTTGCTTAATCTAATCAGAGACAAAGCTGCCTTCACAGTACCAAAGGTGTTGGCTCTCGCTAACTTGCAATTTTTTTTATATGTTTTTATTTCAAGTTTACCTAGCTGCAAATTTGGATTTTTTTTAAGTGTAATGAGATTATCAGCTCACTACAATGCTGTTCAGCCTTTGCAATATGGAAATAAAATCATTTTAAGTATTCTAAAACATATTTTCAAAGTCTGCAAAGTAAAACCCAAACACAAAATGCTGAAGTTTACTTAAAAAGTTGATATGGCTCAATATATGTCATTCAGCTGCAATTCTAAAAGATATTTTAAAATGTTTTAATAAAACCATTGAGAAATAACAGATGCCTGATTTGGATACTTATGAAAATTATTCATTTTGTTGCATTAATATTTATTTATTGAAGAACTGAAAAAAATTTAGATTAAAAAATAAGAGGAATGTTAAACAATAATGATAGCTTTAAGTGGAGTAATGAAAAGATTAGAATTAATATTTGATATTAAGTAAACCGTAACAAAAAACAGGTAATACTAAATATAGTAATCCATTAGGAAGAGATTAAGTCCAAAAATAATTAAGAAATATAATCTGGGTTCTGTGAATCCATTCATATATAAAGGAATTAATCATAAGGACATATAACAAAAATTTTAATGTTATTCATTTGACATATAGACCCCTAACAATGGAGATAACCTAAAACAAATAAAATGTCATTTTCATAAAGATATTAAAGATAAAGGTCATGAGTAAATAATAAAAATTAGTCACTAAAGAAGAAATTGTGAAATACCCAACAATCTTACTTAAACTCCATGTATCAAAAATATTCACTAGGGTCTTCCCCAAATTTATCAAAATTTTTAAAAAGTTACATAACATTATAAAAAATTCATCATGAGGTCCCAAACTCTTTTCTAAGTAGCCAGTAATAACAATAATAAAAACTTATCACATATACTAATAGAAATGATAAAATATTTTTCTTTAAAAAAATATTATAAAGCATTTTTATATTAAAAGGTGATCACAGTATGCAGCCAAAAATATTACAGAAAAAGATAATATAGACGTAAGTCAGGCACTTAATAAAAAAAAATATGCTTTTTTTCTAGCTTTTGAATCCGTGGGTCTTCTAAATTTCAATGTATTGTGACTCATGTCTTTTGAGTACATTATTTCTTAAATTATTCATGTCTACTTGAAGACTCTTGTGAGAAATTCCTTCTGAATCCTAGTTTAAAATAACTACAAGGCAAAATTTTTTTTATCTTACTAATATATTGAATTGTATGAATTATAAAAATTTTTAGATGGTTGATAATAAGCTTAGAAGTAAGATATTCTTCTACTAAATGTGCCTGAATCTGTCCGAATCTATATATAATACCTTTTTAGCCCAAACTGTCTTAACACTTATTTGCTCATCCTCTCCTGCTTCTGGATTTAGGATATGCCATTATATTTTTATGACATGTTTTTGTAAAATCTATTTTACAAAAATCTATTTTGTAAAATCTATTTTAGAATAAGGCATGATATAAATATATATGTAACAATCAAATAAGAAATATAAATAAATTGAGTCATGAAATAATCCTAGATTTGTGGATATGCTTCATTAGTTTCTTAGCATAGCTTTGAGTTGAGAAAACATATCTTAATTCCATTTTGCTATTAGAAAAAGAAAAAAGCCTTCTCTAGTATCTTTTAGATAGAAATTCCAGGCTACTGCACATTTCATGATTTGTTTTAACTGAATAGTAACTCTATTTCACCCATCAATATTTACAATCTAGATTTTTTAAAACCTTATTCGGTTGATTGTTTCAAATATTAATATATTTTCTCTACATGCTCTAGACTGAACTATCCAGCACTAATATCAAATCAATTCTGAGGAATACTTTAAGGATTTCACTTACATTTATGACATGTCTGAATTTAAATTTATGATTTTAAAGATCTATCAATATGTGCAATATTGTTATGTTAACACTCTAGATCTGTTTTTTAATCATTTTTTTTCTTGATTTCCTAACTCATTCAGTTTTCTTGGAAATTAAAACCATCTCCTTAACTCAATTCTTGGCAACCTGTTCTACTTTTGTGAGGATACTCACTCTAAACTAGATTCTTTCCTCCATACTCTTAGCTAGAAATTAATTGGTTTATCCAAAATGGAAGAAACACACCCTACCACATACATAATCCCAAGAGTTCCTTATTCAGAATACCTTGTTTGCCCTGTCCAAAAATAATTGCTTGTCTTGTGTTCATTGGCCTGTAAGATACAGACTTGCTTAAAAATGGATTACTGTTATTAGGCCCATATCTGGCCTGACTTAATTGCCTTCCCATCTCCATTGAGCCATGTTACTGAGGTTACAGCAAGACCACAGAATTATGACACTGTCACCTCTTTATCCTCCTTCTTATAGGGAGAATGATCAAATATATAATTTATTTTAATCATGCAAATTTCCGTTTGAAACAAGGGACAGTATTTTCATGCAAGGTAGGCAAAAACATACACTAGTTCAGGTGAGCCTGATGTTTCATATCAAAAAATGGTTAAGGGGCCACAGAGGTCATCAAGTTACAGGGCCCATCCTGTCCATCTTCTGCTCATTGTTTTTGTTTTAACCATAACAGAAGACAAACAAAATGATGAGAAATATTTTTTCTAGAAATCCTCTCTCCCTCTCTCTCTGTCTCTCTCTCTCTTTCCCGCAGAAAAAAATACCATTACATTAACATTACAGACCAAGTTCTTAGCTTTCTTATAAAAGAGGCACATCTATTCCATGACAGTTGTGCTTCTGTAGAGCTTCTCTGTATGTATTAAAGAAGAAATTTGGAAATTTTTTCGCCACCAAATATCTCCACAATTTAGTCACTTTTTAAATTCTGTATTAAATGTATTGTCTTTTCAAAGAGAAAATAGCTTTGGTAGAGGCATACTTATTCCTATGAAGTCAGATTTGTGTGGTTGTACACTAATAACTAAAAATTGGGGGCCCTGTGCTTTAGAGACTGAACAATGAGTACTAGCAATGAAAATGTTCCTGCCTATGAAGGCAGATGTACTACAGGTAATGGATGACAATATTTCAAGAGCTGAGTGAATAACATGGGGGGAGATTGATAGATACAAAACCTTAGACAGACAGATCCTTTACTTTATCTATTGAACATTCCATGGCGATTTTGTACCATGGATCACTGAAATCATCATATTAGTCTGCTGCTATTATGGAAACCTTTTCATGATTAATGACTCAAAACCATCCTAATAAATATAAAAATAGAGAAGGATATTCTATTCAAGGTTATAAAATATATTATAGCTCAGTAAGTCCTGAATGGCTATGAACCAGAAAACAAGTTTGTGTCATGACCATAATTTGTTCTGGATATTCCATCATAAACACTGTCCTTTATAAAGAGTGGCCTTTGTGATGACTATGCTTTGCACAATATAATTTCAGTAACAAAATTAAAACTTGTTGCAATGTATTATATTTCAACAAATTGAAGGCCAAAGAGTGTGCAAAACAAATTGTGAGACTCAAATAAATCTCCTGGCATCGACCCACTTGATTAGTCAAGATAGACCAGGTTATATTGCAAAAGCAAATGTCAATGGCTTCATTCAGCAGAGGTGTTTCTTGCTCATACCAAATACAATCTGAGTTTGTTAACTTTTGGGGAATCTGTCTTCCACGTGGTACCTCAGTAACTAAGGTGCTTCCACTGTGTTGCTTCTCCATCTCAAAACATGGATTCCTGAAAAACGCAGGCCTTAAGAGTTCACATTTAAAGAGTTCACATTTTTTTTCTGGAATAATTCATCCCTAAAATGATACAGGTCTTTAGTTTATAGCCTATGGGCGAGAACTGGGAAGTGCCCCATAATCTACAAAGGAGTTGGGAAATGTGTATCACCCAGGGGTGACAAGAAAATTCAGTACTAGAAATATCTGTACCACTGTTGGGCAAAAATCTGAGATGGTTTTCTAAATAAGATCTTGTGGGTAATATGATATTAACTCTATCTAAATTATTGTTGTTTTTGTTATCATGTTTTATATTCTATTTTGTATTATAAAACATTTTTCAGTCAATCTTACTAGGTTCCTTTTTGAAATATCCACTGAATTCTTAATCACTAAATTTGAAAAAATTAACCTATCTGTATAATAAAATCATAAGATTACATATGACTGTACTAAATATTATCTAGATGTTAAAGCATCTTTTGTTTGATTTCTCTGGAACCCATATTTCCACACTGTTTTTACTGTTGATGTGTTATTGCACAGACACGGGCAGCATTATGCAGATAATAAAGAGGTGGTGATGAACAAAATTGAGAACCAGTCGAAGGCCGCTCTCATTTCTCTCTGTAGTGTATTTTCCTCTCCTCACCCCACCACCCAAACTAATGCTGCTGAAAATCAGCAACTCTGCAATTCTCAGTTTGACACTAACTATGGACTCCACAAGGATTGATACACTAGTTTCCTGGCCAAAATTCTGCTTTCCTCATCAGCATCATTGGTCAGCCTTTCCCTAAACATAAAATAGAAAAGATTTAACACTTTTTAAATCTCATCAGGGACATATAACTTCCACTCTTCTTAAACTGAATACCTTTATAGTGTCTAATGGCAGGAATCTGCAAAGTTTTTAAAATTCTCTAAGATTCTTCAGGGAGCAAATAATCTGTTATGTATATTTTTTATTTTTCTGTTTTTCCTTTTTGCATGACTACAATATTAAAATGAAACATTTAATTAATCCAAAGTGCATACATATATTTTTGTCTATTTCATTATAGCATAAAATATTTTAGGTTTAATGATGTTTTTAGGATTTAAAAACTAAAGTCTTTACTTTTAAAAGTTATTAAATATTAATTTAGAAATATGCCTATTTCTTAAAGAAGTTTATTTTTTACTTGATGTGTAGTCAAGTTTTGCTAATAGAAGTATATTATTAATATATTGAATAACATTATAGTTTCTTTGGTTTTTCTTTTTGTTTCTGTCCCAGTGAAGCTTGATTTACAAAATGCAATTTGAATTCATATAATTTCTACGTCATAAATTATTATTGTCTTTTTGATTTATTTTTTATTATTTAATTTAGATGATGACCTGGAAACATTTTGAAAAAAAAATCAATATTATGTAACTTTTTAATTTAGTAAAATTTATGTTAAAATGTGTTTTATTATAATTGCATTCTGAGAAGTAATTTTTGGACCTGGAATAAATGTATCACACAGTAATTGGCACATTCTTTTATATTTTACTTTTTTGAATTGGTTCTAATTTCTACTACGACCCATAAGTTTAAAAAATTAAATCAAGTCTGACATGATATTCTGATTTTTTATTTGCATTAACCAATGCTTTTAGTATTTCCTTGTCCTCTAACTTAATCTATTTTTATGTAAATGTTCCTAGAGGTCTTGGAATTTAAAATAAAACAGTCCATTTGCCCAGGTTTTTAAATGTACTTTAGGGGTAAAATTAAAAAACACACTTTATGGATGACAGTTACTCATTTAACAAAACTAGTTGACAGAATTTATCAATATTTTTTTTCTTAGAAAAAGGTAATTATGAACAAATCTGATGCAAACAATTAATGTGTGTGGCAGTATATGTTGAAGTGGCATATTTTTCTTCCAGGCTTTGTGTCTATGAAAAACTGCTGTGGATTTTTTCTTTTCTTTTCTTTTTTTAATACTGACTCCTGACAAACATTTTTCCAAATGAGAAAGTGTCTATTTTGATTGCCAGATATGGGGGTGAGGTAGGTGCCGAAATAGAAATGCAGATCAATTTTAGTGGTATCTACCTTCCTGAAGAAAGCAGGCTCTCTTTTTCTTTTAACTCCTTATGCAATAAATAATGAAAGGCCAGGGCACTGGAAATGTCTGTGGTTGGTTGTTTGCATTTGCTAATAACAGGAAGAGTAAGATTAGCTTTAGTAAACCCAATTACCTGCCTCCAACACAGTCTAAACAGCAATAAAGGTGACCCTTTGCCATGGACCATGGAAGCATCTCCATTGATTTCAAATTTGAATATTCCTGCAAAAACAAATTTCTATTTGAATTTTAGAAGCTTATTTGTTATTAATTTTAATGAATAATTTTTTAGAAGTATTTTTTAAAACATTTTTAATGATATTTTGACTAATAATAATTATAGGGTGATTGTTTTTCCAATGGAGGATTTTAAGGTATAAAAAAATGTATAAGCTCCTTGAACATATTTGAGATTTGACAGAAGGATCTTAAATGTTATATTTATTTTATATTGCATATGTTACATTCACCGAAACATGTAAGTTTATCAATAATTATTAAATATTATGAAATTCTATAAAATTATTGAGACTTTAACACATATATTTTCTTAAACAAATAATGTATAGAGATATAGATATAATCAAATGTTTGCATATATTTTGTTTCTATGATAGCTTATTATATAAATACTTAAGAATCAGAATTTTTACTACATATTAATGAGCAAATATTTAAATAACTTTCCCAAAGGTAAAAACAACTGGCATGTACACATTCACCCACATGCTATATCAATTGTATCAGTAGATTCTTGCTGTTATTGTTACAACAACCATTGTTGACATTTAATCAAATTTGATTGAAATATACTAAACTTTGAATGTATTCTTGGATTTACTTTGCTGATATTTTCAGAGTTTACTGTCACATTTGTTCACGAATGTTATTAAGCAGTAATTTTTATATTTTAAACTGTCTTTTACTCTCTGGTATTAAGGATTGTGCTAGCATTATAACATGACAAAGAGCATGATTTCTATTTCTATCTAGACTGTTTTATAAAATATTGGAATTGCTTGGACCTTAAATGTTTGAGAAAATTTAGTGATGAATTATGTAAGCTGTATGTACCTGTATGTTTGATTAATTTGATTACTAATGTAATTTCATTCTTTTTAATAGGCTTTATCATATACAAGTTTTATGTTTCTTCTTTTATTTGTTTTTGAAGGTTAATTTTTTTTTTTTTAAGGCGAGGCAACTTTCGTTGACCACAAAGATTGCAAAGGCTCTGTCAGCTTATGATCCCTTATTTTTCACTCCTCGTCTTCCTAGGTGGTCTCCCATCCAAGTAATAACCAGGCCTGACCCTGCTTAGCTTCCGAGATCATATAGGATCGAGCTTGTTCAGGGTGGCATGGCTGTAGATGAAGGTTAATTTTTAAATCTGTCTACTGAATTTAGATTTTCAAATGCTGGCATGCTTTGTTTATAATTTCTTTTTTAGTCAACTTATTTGTTGTACTTTTGTTTTCTGTCTGTCTCCCTATATTTGTCTCTTACTATCTCTAATCTCATAAGACGTATGCTTATCTTCAAAAACTCACCTCAATTTCCCATAGTAAAAAGATATATAAAGATAATATTAGCCATTGTATTGTTATTTTATTGAAAGTTGTGAGGCAATAGGATAAAAGGTCAAGCAAAATTTGAGAATAAAAAATGGATGCTAATCTCATATAAATTGTTAATCCTATAAATAGAAACACATAGGACAGATAGATGATAGGTATAGGTGATTAGATAGATAGATGATAGATGATAGATAGATAGATGATAGATGATAGATAGATGATAGATAGATAGATAGATAGATAGATAGATAGATAGATAGATAGATAGATAGATAGATAGATAGATATAGATGATAGATAGATGATAGAGATAAGGCATTAAAATGTAAGAAACTTGAAGTTAGAGTAATATAGTTTCAGGCTGTTTTTAACTTTACGACAATTAGCTTATAATGCACCTTTACCAACTAGGACAATTATGTACCTTTTATATGGAACTCACTCCCATATCATAAAAACAACAGCAAAATAAATGAATTTTTAAAGTAAATTCTATTATTAATCTATGGAAGTTCATCCTCCCATAATTCAATTGAAGATACTTTTGTTTAGGTAAATAGATGTTACCACCAACTTCTCAGTAATAATAGAGTTAGAACTAGAATAAGAACTGTTCCAGCAAATGACCAGAATGCACTGGAAGTTAGGTGGCTCACAAAAATCATGTAATTCTGGGTGAATTGACTTTTTTCTTTTTTCAATTTCTCATATTTACATCTAGAGGTAATCAGCAGGAGTTAAGATGGATGAAAAACTTGGCTTTATGTTTAACTTTTACTAATTATTCAAATTCATTACGCTCAATTTTCTGAAGACAGTGATAAGCCTGAAACAAACATACTGCTATCCCCTAAACTAACTTTATTGATGAATATTTGAAATGACTTATAATTAAAAAATATATATTTTTTAGAAAATATCATAATTAATAGCAGGAAACCTTCCAAATGGACCTTCAGGTATCAACAAGCAACACCATAAGTCATCCCAAACTTTAAATAATGGCTTAAAGTGAGGTAAGGAAACTAGAGCAAGCAGGATACTGTATCTCTCAGACGTTGGTGAAGGAGAAAGCACATTTTCAGATTTCCTTGAGAAACAGCACAAGCTTAAAAAGAAAAAAAAATATTTAAAACATTTAGAGCTGGTTCTCAATAGATAGCTGGTGGTTATACTATATTATATTTTACTTTAAAAATGTATCTGTTAAATAAATAATGAAATAGTTTACTTTTGTCTGAAGACTTTGTCCTCATTGTCCTGGCTTTCCTTACTCTACCTTTCAATCTTTGGGAGTCTGCTTGCCTTAAGGGGCTATTTTTATATATTTTTATTAAATTTATTGGGGAGACATTGGTTAATAAAATCATATAGGTTTCAAGTGTTCAACTCAATAACACATCATTCATATGTCATGTGTGCTCACCACCCAAAGTTGAATCTCCTTCTGTCACCATGTGTTTGACTCCCTTTACCTTCCTTTACCTTTCTCTCGCCGCACATTTCCTTCTGGTAACCATAATCTGTTGTTTGTGTCTATGAGTTTTTGTTTGTTTGCCTTGGTAGGTTTTAGCTTTCAGTTTTACATCCCATGTATGAGTAAAAGCACATGGTTGTTAACTTTTTCTTATTCACTTAGCACGATAAACTCAAGATCCATCCAGGCTGACACAAGTGCCGGTATTTCATTTCTTCTTATGGCTGAGTAATATTCCATTGTATATATGTACCACAATTTCTTTATCCAATCATCTATCGAAGGACATTTCAGTAGTTTCCATGTCTTGGCCACTGTGAATAATGCTGCAATAAACATCAAGGTGCATATGCCTTGTCAAAAAAAAAGTTTTCAGATTCGGAAGGGATGGGTAGATACTCAGAAGAGGAATTGCTGGGTGATATAGTAGTTCTATTAATTTTTTGAGGAATCTTTATAGTATTTCCATAGTGGCCGTACCAATCTACATTCCCACCAGCAGTATATAAAGGTTCCTTTTCCCCCACAACCTCTCCAACATTTGTTACTTGTCTTCTTTACAATAATCATTCTAACAAGTGTGAGGTAATATCTCATTGTGGTTTTGATTTGCATTTCCCAAAAAGCTAGTGAAGTTGAACTTCTTATATCTATTGGTTGTTTATAGGTCTTCTTGAGAGAAGTGTCTGTTAGGTCCTCTGCCCAATTATTAACTGGATTGCTTATCTTCTTATTGCTGAGGTGTATGAGTTCTTTGTATATTTTGAATATTAGGCCCTTATCAGAAAAATTGTTTGCAAATATCTTCTCCTATTCAGTTGGTTGCCTCTTTGTTTTATTGATGTTTTCTTTTTCTGTGCAGAAACTTTTTATTTTGATATAGCCTCATTCTTTCTTTCTTTTTTTTTTTTTTTTTTGGCTTTTATTTTTCTTACCTTTGAGGTCAAATTCATATAATCTTCTATAAAGCCAGAGTCCATGAGTTTAGTACCTATGTTTTCTTCTATGCAATTTATCAGCTCATGTCTTATATCTACACCTTTGGTCCATTTGAGTTAATTTTAGTGTCTGGTAACAGATAGTAGTCTAGTTTCACTCTTTTGCATGTGGCTTTTCAATTTTCCCAGCACAATTTACTGAAGAGGTTTTCTCTTCTTCATTGTATGTTTTTGGTTTGTTTTTCAAAAATTATTTGCCAATACATATATACATGGGCTTACTTCTGGGCTCTCAATTCTAATCCATTGGTTTGTGTGTCTCTTTTTCTACTAACATCATGCTGTTTTAGTTATTGTCTCTTTGTTGTATAATTTGAATTCAGGCAGTGTGATATCTCTGGCCTTGTTTGTTTTTTCCTCAGGATTGCTTTTGTTGATTCAGATCTTTTGTGATATCAAGACTAGTTTATGAAGGTGCTATCATCACTTTGTTTTCTAAATATATTATCACATGTATAAAACTACTTCACTACTGTGTGGACTTTATAATCATTAAGATTTAAGAAATAATCTTATCATTTTTTATTAAAATTTTTTTTCTGTTAGACCAAAATATTACTAAACTGAATGCTTACACTTTCAAAATACTAATTAAACTGCTCTTTTATTTACACAATTGTTTAAATGATGCATGGTATTCTATACTGAAGTTCCTTATGAAAATTAATTACATGCTTCTAAATGTGATTGCTTTATGGTTTTCACTCCTGTAAAAATAAGATGTTGATTTTTACTGTATCTCCCTTGATATTAAATCTTTAGTATAAATAAATAAAATTGCTTGTCATTAAATACAGCTTACTCTATAATACACAAGACACACTTAAAATAATGTGATCTACTCTACTTGGTATAGATACCTCTTTTCTTTAGTAAACCATGATAAATTTAAGTTCTGATGTAAGTAGGCTATTTCATTGTCTTCCTCTTTCAATATTTTGCTGTAGTTGCTGAATAGTTTCTTAGCAAAAGAAGTAAAAAGGATTAACTTGACTACAACTCAGTTAAAATGCAAATGAAATGAATTTCTGGGCAATAAAGCATGCATTAAGCTGGAACTCTAATGAACATAATAGTAAAAAGTCCCTGGAATATTTTATGCACCTCTATCTATTCCATCTTTATGCTCATTTAGATGTAAGTCTTCCAATAATTTTAGAGGCTTTGCATTTCTGCTTGCCACAAACATGATTAACAACTTTACTGTGCCATTTTCTCCAGAGATGACTTTAAATCTACTTTGTTTCACTATCCTGAAACCAAACCATGAAGCCAGAAAGAATCTTATTTGACTTCTAAGACTTATGCTCATTTCATAGGAATTTTTGAAATTCAATATTAGTGACTATATAATGTAAAATGACTAGGTATAGTTATGAGGCTTTGGTATTTTTTAACATAATTTTATATTTAAAGCAAAAAAATAATATTTCTTTTATAAGAATTTATTTGTCATTAGAATAGATATAAGAGAAAATGGTTTTCTTGTAGGAACACAGACATTAATTCCTCTTATCAATGTGAAGACAGAGGATAGCCATTTTGGGGTGGGAGAGGAGAGTTTTGAATTTTGGTGAGTCAGGTATCCTTCTGTTGAGATAAGCCAGAGTTTAAGCAAATGTAACTAGGTCATTTCTTTTACCTTGTTAGACCAATTCACATTTTGCTCAAAGGCTTTTTAAAACTACAGAGGATTTTAATATATTATCCTAAAAAAATAATTGTACAATATATTATTATAATAGATCGTAAAAGAGTATGGCCGTTATGGAGTAAGTACTATTCCAGAATGATAAAATGTTAATAAGTGTTCAAGGTCAAGAAAATATAGGATAGGTTGGGAGTTAGATCTACAGAAGCTGGTACATTGTGAGTTGAAATAGCTGCAAAAGATTCATGAAGTCTATTCTCTGCCAAAAACTATCCCTGAAACAAATTTAAATGATCAGTTTTACTTTTTTCATGTTCATCCATTAGAAAGCATATGGTATAAGCTGCAATGATTATAGCAATAAAAAAGGACCATTTGCTAATCATGGCAATGTTGTGACTATGAGATAAAAGGTCAAATAGAGCAAAGGAAAAGTAGTCTTAAAACTCAAAGCAATACGAATGTATCATTTAATGTGCATTATCCACTTTATGTACAGTATGCTTTAATATAAAAAAAAAAAGTATTTTGGCTTCCACTGTATGTTCCCATTTATCTACTATGGAGAAAAAATAAAGATTAATTGAGTTAGGTGGGGTAAATGAATTACTCATCCAACTTGATAGACTATCTTTGGACTTTCTCTTTCTGAAGCCAGAATATTAACTTTGCCAACTGCTTCGTGAATAAAAGATCCTATATCACATATATGCTCTGTCCTCGAAGAATTACAAAGTGCCGCTTGGTGACTCAGAAAGCACTTTAAATAGCTGAAAAAAAATCTCTCTTTTGTTGTCCTATTCAAATTACTCTTTCTACAGCTAAAATTGAGCTGTTATTCTATCATAAAATATGTACCTATATACTCATTTGCATTCATGTAGTCATGGAGTACTTAATCTTAGCTTCCTTGGAACAATTAATTCTATTCCAGTCAAGCTCTGGACATTGCTCTTCCTTGCCATGTGTATCTGGTTCCACTTCTGCATTCATTTTGAATGCATCCCTCTTATTAAAGGGAATATTCACAACAAGAATATGCATTTACTGTGCTTATCTGAGGCAGCCGTGCTTTGTCACTATGAAATGTTTTCTTTTCCCCCTTATTATTTGTAATGTAGTATTTATTCTTAATGGTAATGCACTATTTTAATCATTAACGGTGGTGATCAACAGTCTACATTCTCAGTGAATGGTGTGTAGATAGATTATTGTCTCGGAGATGAAAAAGTTAAGTGACTTGACTAAACACCACTACCATTTATTGTCTGCTCAAAAATTTCTCTCATATCCATACAGGTATAACATTACCCTCTATTCGTGGGAGAACTTCTACCGTTCATTCAGTAGGTCATAATTCCAGTAAAACATTCAATCAAGGTGCCAACGCCATTGCCACCGTCTCCACTTCTGTGATAAGTTCAGGAATGAGCACATGATCTGACAGCCTGGCTAAACCCTTCCAGCAGCTGCTATACTGTGGAAGAAAGTGATGATATTCTCTTTATTTTGATGCAATTTATTTATATTTTATAATATTGAAGTAAGAGGATAGTTATTTCTATCTAGAAAAATGACATAAAACATACATTTTTAAATTATATTTTAGCAGTGCACCTGTTAAATAAGTTTCATGCTAATTTAATGTGTTATAATGAGGAGTGTAGGTTATGACATAATTATTTTGTTAAAACTTGATGTATACAGTCTGAATAAAAATAAATCTTAAGGAGAGCGTAGGCATCTATGCTATTCGATTAGAGACTTTTCTCATAGGAGATTAAAACATTACTTAAAACTTAATTAATAAAAATTAAGCAGTACTTGTAACAATCTGATGAACTCTAGAAAGAAAAGTACTATTTTATCACAATTTTTTTCTTTGCAGCACATTGTTTGACAGGTATCTGAGATTGTGAAAGAACACTAGATATATTTAGGTTACTTGTTTATGATTTGATTATACTGGCTAAACTATATATATTAACAGGAAGACATTTAAAGTATCAGAATGATAGAACAAACAACTTATAAAATCATCTTGGTAATCTGTAAGAATATCTAATAAATATAATTCCCTTATAACTAGTAAAAGTAAATTAAATTTAACTCAGATTTTTTTTTCAAATATCTGATAATTGATCATGCCAAGCTGATATATAGGGTATGAAAGCCTAAGAAATATATAAGAAATAAGCCAAGACACCAGATGCAGGAAGAGAGTGTGATGTCTGTGGAATCATAGCACCATTAAAAACAAGAAGCTTTTATGTCCCTATCAGCCTATGAGGTGGGTGACAATCCTTGACAGCTGCTCATTGCCCTCCCATGTGCCTAGGTTATGTGCAAGATTATTCAAATGACAGAGTGACAAGGTGGTGTGGATTATCACCAATGATGCAGTAATAGGTGGTGTGGGTTGTCAGGGAAGCCACTTGTGCTAGACCCAGTGACATAAGCAAATTCTTAGTCCTCTGTGGCCAGGGGCCTTGGAAGGCATGGCATATACAACCATGCAAAACTAGGCAAAATTAGGCTGCTTCTATGTCTAAAGTACCACTCCTGAGAAAGAAGAAATCAGGCTGAAGAAAAGTTGTTAAGAGGCTTCAAATGTATGATGTGAGAAGGGGTGAGTTTATGACAGTGGATGATCAGGAAATCGAATGCTGTTAATATCTTGAAGGAAAGAGGTGAAATAGAACCTAAAAATGGCTGGAATCACAAAATTGTCAAATGGAATGCATTTGTTCAAAAACTTCTATTTTAATATGTGATAATTACATCAGGGGAACGTTTTGGTTCCACTTGCCTTGGTTGCTCTCCTGACTATTCTTACACACAGAATATCCCTGCCTTTTTTCCTTCCTTTACTGTTTCCCATTGAACTTGGGCAAAAGCCTCACTAGTGCTTTCTCTCTGTGTAATGTTTCTTCTTCTAATGTTACTGCCCTTTTATTCTTTGTGTTAATATGACACTTAAGTCATTAATGGTGGCAGACTACATTCTACATTCTACATTCTATATGAAATATATGTGGATTATTTGCTAGAAGGCAGACAGGTTAAGTAATGTGACTAAGCAATATCATGGCAATAGGCCGTGAGAGCCTATACAGAAAAGCATTAAAGCAAAGAGTCTTAATATGTAATGGAAATAGAAGAATAAAATATTATTCTGATACCATTTTAAGAATTTACATTAGAAAAATCTTACATGGAATAACATCCAAATTCCAACCTACGTTTGTGTCTGAAATACAGTGAAATGTCCCTATTCTACCCTCATTACAAACAAGTTTGAGGCAGGTGTTTCTCATGACAGTGACAAAGATAAAGACATCCTCTTCATTGCTCAAGTTACAGAGAATAGTTATGCACTAAAGGAAAAAGTAAGATCTGGTGAGATCTCAATAACAAAAATAAATATGTTCTTTGAAATTTTAATGGTAAGGTGTAAATCTGGTATAAAAGTGTTTCTAGAAGATCAGGTTGCTTCTAACATTTAATCATACACAGATGCTCCTTTATGTATGATGGGATTATTTACCGATAAACGCATCATAAATTAAAAATATCTTAATTCAAAAATGTTTTAATACATCTAACCTACGAACATCATAGCTTGGCCTAGCCAACCTTTAACGTGCTCAAACGCAGAAACTCAGAAACTCAGAAACTCAATTCTAGAAAACATTGGCAACACAGCACACTATATCAATTGTTTACTCTCATGATCAGGTAGCCTGACTTGGAGCTGGGGCTCATGCCTCTGCCTGGCATCATGAATGGATATTATACTGCATATCACTCATTTGGGAAAAGACCAAAATTCAAAATTTAAAGAAAAATTTCTACTGAATGGGCATTGTTTTTGCACCATTGTAAAGGTGAAAAATCACAAGTGAAACCATCATAAGTCAGAGATTGTCATGTTTTTTTCTCAAAAGCAGCATATATAATTTTATTTATGAGGCAGTGCATCAAGGGTGGTGCTGATGATGAAAACTTGCTCCTTCTCCAGGTATTCTCTCCTGCCCATCATTTCACAGGGATCAAATTTAAACACATCTTGTCTCATCAGTTGTAAGGTCTGATCTGGCTCTTTTGTTCTTTAGTCCTTTAAATATAAAGAGGATGACCTCTTTTACTTAACTTTATTCACTTACAAAATACAAATTCAGATAGGTAGTTTAGCTGGTCTATTCTTTTATTTTTTTTTCCTTTTTTTTTTTTTAGCCTAACACCATTTAGGAATAATGCTAAACTTACAAAGTTATTAACATGGTTTAAGTTTTTGTGCTAATGCCCTTCTTTTTATTCCATTTCATCTCCCATCTTTCTTGGGAGATCTCATCCTCGTCTTTGTAGAAGCTAAACTTTTTCAATGAAATCTTCAATACAGCCGTCATTCTTCAGTTTTATCCACTAGTATTTTATTATCTCTAAGAAAAATTTTTAATGATGAATATATGTATATACATGTCTCATTCTATTTTATTAAAATGGAGAATGTCTTGGGAGGAAATCTGTAAATTTTAAGAAGAGGTAGAAATTAACAACATTCAGCTTTGTAACATTGACTAATTTCTTGGCTTTGTAATATATTACTCTTCAACTTGAAAATCATTTATATGAGAGATTTCTTGCCATTTTCCTCATTCTTCTCTTGTTCCAGATGTGGCTGAAGTAAGTAATAGGAAGCTAGGAAAAGCTTTAAAGCCAAGGCCACTCTTAGGACTTTATGAAGGTGGTAGAAGAACTGAAGATTGATATACTGGAAACAGATTGTTAGAAAATGTCCTCAGAGTTTCCAAAAATGCCTCTATTTTTGAATGAGCATCAGTAAGGGTTCTAAACTCATTTCTTATCTACATCAGGCAAAGGACATTTGAGGGGCCTCTCACACATTCTGCTCATTTCATTTCTACATATAGCAAGCATTTGGCTTAATTGGGTCTTCATCTTGATGCATGTGAGGGACAATGCCATACAGCCATTCAGTGTTATGAGTGCTAGGGGAAGGCTTCACAGTAAATCAGATATTTTACTGTCCATAGGAAAAAGAAGAAAGAAAAAATACTTTTTGATTTGCTAAAATCACATGTAAAAAACGTGCAAACTAGGTTAAGGAAGATCATTTGATTGTAAAAACTTTCACATGGCCATGACCATGGCAGAAGAGGCCTGCTCCGGCACATACATGAGTTTCTGTGCCTGAGGAAGTAGACATGTGACTTTACCTACCAAGAACAGTGATGACTGTCTTCAACTGTGTTTGTTAGCATCTCTCTAGCTCTGTCTCAGCCAATAAAAAATTATAATAAATAGCTACATAGAACTTTTGACACATTATTTATGAAAATGCCATGGGCAACTACAAGGAAACCCAGACTGAACATTTCATGATGCTTCTTGAAGCTCAAGTAATAGAGTTAACTACTGACAACTAATTTTAAAACCAGTATTACCATGTGCTATAAACAGCTGGCAATATGGAAATATGTATATTGTTTATGCAAATATGTGAAAGAGACCAACCAGCTGAAGAAGTTACCAGATCAGGCTTTGTTTGGTATTTTAATATTGCCTGTTGGATTAGCAGAATCCTAACCACTGTTACCTTTTTTCACAGACTTTGGGTAATTTTAATATATAATATGTAATTAATATATAATATAATTAATAAATAATATAATTAATATATGATATATGATATGTGATATATAAATACAACACGATATATAATATATAATGTATAATATATAATGTATAATATATAATACATAATAAATATATGATATAGTATGTAATATGAAATATTATAATATATAATAAATATATAGTATATAATCTCCAACTGAAAATCTCATTTAAATGGCAAGAAATATATCGGTAGATATATTGCTAGGTAGATATAGAAGAAACCTATAAAATATTAATTTACCAGAAAGATTTTGGAATTCCCCAGGTATAAAAGAAATTGATGTTAAATTCTTACGTTCTGTCATTTCCTAAAGAATGCCAGGTAGCTACTTCTAGCTGTTTATTACCATTTGCACCTCTCCAACTACTCTCATTTTCCTCCTTACCAGATTAGATCTCATGGTTGATTCTTACAAAGACTTTACTTTTACCTGACCTCCAGTTCTCCTTTTTTTCTATGACAATAACTACTGATGAAATCACAGTTCTGCTTAAACTTAATTGTTCGGGACTCCTGATCAGTTTTTCATTACTGGACTACAGTTATACTACACAAGACACTGCTGACAAAATTACACAACTCTTCTGATAATTGTACTTTATATAATCAATTCAGTCACATTGTTCTGCAAAACAATGAACATAGACTTTACAAATATGTCAATGTCATGAATGAAAAGAAAGCAAGAGGCTGAGGAGCCAATCTATGTTCAAGGAGACTAAAGAGGAATGATAAATAAAAATCATGTCACCCTTGTTTGCATTTCAGGTCAAACAATGAGGCATGTCTTCAAAGTTTATTATTGGAATAATAGGATCAATTGGAGTACAGACTGTATTGTATAAATATATTCCTGAGCGTGGTAAATTGTACTGTGATAATGTAGAAGAAGTTTCCCTTAAAAAGAGATTAGACTGACACAAGGACCAGAGGGGAGAAATTTTCATCCAAACACACACCAAAGAATAAGGCTGAAAGACTAAACAGAGGTGTCCACTTACAACAAGCGAATATGAGAGTCACTGAAAAAAGGCCAGCCTATGAAGAGCAGCAAGTCCAACTTCCATTTTGACAATTACTGAAAGTGAAGAGAATGAGGACATGGGACACAGGGGAGTTTCAGTGAGTCCTCGAAGGTCTTTTATAGAAGTGTTTTCCACAGTGAGAGCTCATAGTACAGCTCAAATCTCAGAATTTAGCTAAGTGGTTCTCAGCACCTGAAACTCTTACCAATCTTGCTAGAAATGTTGACTCAGTATATTTAGAGCAGGACAAGAAACCTGTGTTTTAACTAGAAAAACAGGTGATTTTTTTGCAGGTAATTTAGAGGTCTCACAAAGAGATTTAGATTGAGGTGGTTTTTTATTTTTTTATGTAATTTTGTGACAGTTCTTGACTTTTTATGATTATATATATTCCCAATTGGGTTGAAAATATTCATCTCTATTTTACATCTCCCGATGATTTAGAACAATACTCAGAGAAGTGTGCATACCGTATGGCTATTTATGATTATAACTCACCACCTATGTGTTGTACTTAAAATTACCCAAAATACATGTAGACATAAGGGTGTTTTTCTGAAGTAAAGCTGATAACAACTCTGCCAGGTTGGTTAGGACAAGGGTCAACCTCATTTTCCATATAACAAAAACAAATTATAAAAACTTTAGCATATCTATAACTTCATTTGAACTTGTTGTCATAGAGAAATATACTGTTAAAATAAGCTACCTTATGTGACTGTGGTTTTATATTTTAACTTACTGAATTCACACAAATCTTGGTTACTGGCTCACAGAATAAACAAGTCCTGAGAATAGGCACTGCTACAAGCCTAGCACATAGAAGTATGCCTGGTGAAAACAAAACAAAATGAAAAGAGAAAGAATAAAAATAAGAAAAAGAATGGAAAGAAAAGGAAGAGCAGCTAAACGATTAATGATTAAACTAAGGTCTTCCTAGAAATTCTCACCCATCTGCAATAGGAAAAAAGCTATGTCACGTGCCTCATTTAAGTATAGATTCATTTTTTTTTTAAATTTCATCTTTTCCTATACTTAAAAAACCCCTATTAATTTCTCATTATATTTTATTTTGAAGCACTTTCCTTAATCTGTAGTAAATTGAATTAAAATGCGTTATGTTAATTCCAAAGAGTTGTTTCTATAGTATTCATTACAATTATACATTACAATTACCTTTTAAAATTTTTGTTGCAGCTATGTAGTAGAACAGTAGGCAGACAAAAAAATGTGATTGTGAGTGTGTGTGCATGTACCCATATGTGTGTGTTTGCTTTATTGACATATATATACCTTTCCATACGATTAATATTTTACTTAGGTCAAAGATTTATTGCTAAATACACCATTTATTTTATTCAAATGATTAAAATGAAATGTAATCGAAATGAAGATCTGTTTTAAGAATCATATTTATAGCTTGAGATCTTTAATTCCACCTCTTTTATGTATAAAATAATAGTGTGAAAATCCATGCTTGAAGGCCTATGAAATCTGCTTTTACTACCATTTAAAAAAAAAAATTTGATTTTATAAGAATTTTCAAACATTCTTTCATGTACATGTATATGTGAGTGTGAGAATCAATTTTTCCATTTGATGTTAAGCAGGCAATATTTTATTGGCATTCCTTTGCTTTTAATGGTCCCAAGTCACTGTGAATACTTTCTTCCCTTTCTGGAAAAATTTAGCAGGTGATTCTCCATGGTAAAGTAGTTATATTAGTATCATTATGTTTAAAAATTATTTATGAATCTTGAAAAACTTTTACTTACGGTAGAGAGAAATGATCTTGGGATTTTATTTCATTGAATTTATAATTTTTAAAATATTTACATAATCCAAATGTTTCAAACTTTGATTCAAAGCTTTTTAAACAACTCCTGAGTGTTCTTCAAAGTATAAATACTCTGGTATAGCAGATATTACATGTGCAGTGCAGATGAATAAATCCATTTTATCTGCAGACTGTACCTGTAAGTACATTTTTAGTTATGGACAGAACTAAAGTTCTTAGTTGGAATGGGTAGGGGAAAAGGGTATTTATGTGTAGCCTTCTACATAAGAAGGGTGGTCCCTTGTTCTTATCCGTATTCCATTTTCAAAAGCACAGACTGCCCTCCTAACACTTTCTTAGCTACTAAAAATTTAGATAGGTACTGCTTTAATCAATATTTGCAATATTCTCTCCACCTCACATACCACAGGTGGATTTTTCTCCCTTAGAAGTGACCAAAGTTATCAATCCCCAAGGACTTTTCACTTAAACAAACAAAAAAAATTGTTATTTTAAATGAAAAGTTATTTCTTATAAGTAGCTCTATGAGACAGTTGCCAACTCCTCAACCAATAGAGTATCATTGTGTATGTTTTATTGTGTCCAATAAAACAGAAATTTGAAATGTGCTGGTACAAAGAAACAATGGTCAGATATTCAACAGACAGACTACTCTTACAATGGCTAATAATTAAGGAGTTAGCAGTAAAATGAGCTTTATTAAAACATTAAATACATGGTAAATTCCTATATTGGCTTCTCTCTTTACAATATAGGGTTGTTAAACCAGCTAAACATTGATTTAAAAAGGAGTGCAAGGATTTTTTTCCTCCCCTAGGGAAATGAATATAAAAAATATAAAAATAACCTAGAAATTTTAAGTAACTAATGTGAAATATGGCAAGATGATGACCTTATTTAATATTTTCCTATTCTAATCTGCACGGAGTCTACCACATATATTTTAGAGAAGAATAAGGAGGGGGAGTAATAACTAAGAAGAAAATGTAAGGAAAATTATATGCAGATTAAAATTTTGTCAGAAATTAATTTTGAAGTTTTCTGTGACAACCTGATATTTTATGACTAACACTACTAGTGTTACTATCTCCACCACCATCTGAGACAGTGAGTACTTACTGTTCTCTCTCATTTTAGGACCAAGAGACTGAGGCACAGAGAGGATATGCAATTGGTCAAGGCCACATGTCTAGTAAGTAGTGAACCTCAGACTTCAAGTTTAGTCCATGTTATTACACAACAAAACTCTTGAAACCCCCTCACAATGTCTCACAGGTGACTCCTTAGCATTTTATTGTAAATATATACCATAACTCATTTGAATGGATACCTAAATGGTTCCAAACCTTTTATAAACAACAGTATGAGTCTTTTTTTTTTCTTCTTTTGAAAAGAAACTAAATTAATGTAGATTTATATGTCAGCATTTTAAACTTATCTCGTTATAATTTTTAGGTATCATACTTCATACAGGTTTCTTTTAAAGCATTTATGAAGTAAATGCATACCTTATGCTGAAAGCTATTTTTAATGAAATATGTGCAAGTGATTTACTTTATATAATTGTTAAATGAGCATTGATTTAAGACTAGCCGCTTTAAATGAGATAAATATCTTACTGTAAAAACAGAAGATACAGTGGCAAAATTTCACAAATAAAATGCAAGAAAAGAGCTGAATCAAAATAGGCAGAAAATTCTATTTTTTTCTATACACATTAGATTTTCAAACCCATGTTGATCTTAAGTATTTTTGTATCTTAGCAAAACACACCTTTTGACATTTCTTGATGTGTTAAAAAATAATTTATCATTAGAAACAAATTTTAAACAGTGGCTTTATTATGTCTGAACCCTTAATATTCAAAAGATAAAAGGGCATGAAAATGTTCAAAGGTGTTAATATCTTTATTAGGAATAAAAAAGTACAACTGTAATGTCAGAGATTTTAATAATAATTTAACTTTTTTCCTTCACACACACACAAACACACACACACACACACACACACACACACACGAATAATTTTAATCTCTAGTCTTACCACTATCCAATACTCTTTTGAATATTTCTCATTATTCACATATTCATTCATTTTGTGCATATTTCACTTTTTTGGCTTCATCTTAGTTTTTATCTGCCTTAATTTTTTTCCTCCCATTTCAGTACATATTTTTTATTTAATTTTTATTATCTTGAATTATTTTAAATTTTGAAGTTTTCTTGAGCTATTTCTGAACAGATGAAGTATCTATCAATATTTGATAATGATGTGGATGTCGTTAAGCACTGTCTTAGTTCAGAAAGTTTTAAGAGTCTCTAATTCTGCTGCATCAATTATAGGTGCAAATGGAGGTATGAGTTACTCATCACCATTCTGTTAGTTTTTCAGGATAAAATTCGTTTACTTAATAACAAAGTGACCTGCGACATTGTGTGAAGAAGCATGTATTCCAAAGGTGAGAAGAAAAATGGTAGGACATGTCTCATTAGCTATATGTACAGATAGTGAGCAGCTGTTGCTTAGAAAGGAAACAACAATGAAAGGAACAGCTAGTCCAGTACTTGAATTTTGTCAGTGGACCATTCTGTTGAATCTATGCATCAGATTCCCAGAACTTTCTCATCTTCTAATTGCAAGTTTATACCCTTTGACATACATCCTCCCAATTTCCTCACCAAACAGTGCCTAGTAACAACCATCCTACTCTGCTTCTCCTGGTTTGGCTTTTTTTTTTTTTAATTGTAAATGTAAGTGATACTGTATTTGTCCTTTTTTGTCTGACTTACTTCACTTAGCATAATGTCTCAAGGTCTATCAATGTTGTTACAAGTGACAAGTTTTCCTTTCTCATGGCTGAATAATATTGCATTGTGTGTGCATCTATATGTAGATACCTCTATATAGATATTTAGCTCTCATCTTCCTTATCTATTCAGAAGTTGATGGACATTTAGGTTGTTTTCATATATTTACTATTGTGTATAATGCTGCTGCACAGATATCTTTTCAATGTTCTCCTTTTATTTCCTTTGGATATATACCCAGAGTGAGATTGCTGGATAATATTGTAGGTCTATTTTTTTTTTTTTTTGAGGAACTTCCATACTGTCTTCCATAGTGGTTAAAACAAATTATATTCCCACCGAAAGTGCACAATGATTCCTTTTCCCACATCTCTCTAATACTTCATCTCTTGTCTTTTGGTAATAGCTATTCTAATGGGTATGAGATAATATCTCATTATGAATTTGATTTGCAATTACATAATAATTAGTAATGTTGAGCATCTTTTCAGGTACCTGCTGGCCATTTGGCTATTCAGGATCTTTTGTAATTCCACATAATTTGTTAGACATTTTTTTATTTCTGCAAAAAATATCATGGGGATTTTGATAGAGATCACATTGAATCTATAATGGTTTTAGGTATAATAGATATTTTAACAATATAATTCTTCCGTAAAAGAAATTAATAAACTTCATAATCCAAGACTGGATTTTGAAGAAATAGAAAATATAAACAGATCAAAAAAGTGTAAGGAGAATGAATCAGTCATCAGCAAATTTCCCAACAAAGAAAAGCCTATCATCAGATGGTTTTACAGTGAATTATACCAAATATTTAAGGAACAAACACCAATCCTTCTCAATGTCTTTCAAAAAAATGAAGAAGAGGAAACACCCTCAAACTCACTTTACTATTAACCTGATACCAAAGTCATCTAGACACTGAAAGAAAATAAAACTACAGACCAATAGCTCAGATGAATACAGATGTAAAAATTATTAACAAAATATTAGCAAACAAAAATTTAGCAGTATATTAAAGTATCATACATCATGACCAAATGGGATTTATCCCTGGGAAGCCAGGATTGTTGAATGAGATACACCACATTAATAGAATAAAAGAAAAAAATCTTATGATCCTTTTAATGGAACTCAAACTGATGAAAGGTAGATATGGATAGGAGGGGTCAAAAATTTGATAATGGAAGGAAATTAAATTGTGGGTGGTGAACATAAATGTGACGTGTGTGTGTGTGTGTGTGTGTGTGTGTGTGTGTGTGTATACAGAAATATATACATATTGTCGAATTGTACATTTGAAACTTATTTGATTTTATTAACTGATGTCACCCCACTAATTTTAATTTAAAAAAATTTAGTTCTTTGCCTAAGTTAACTTCTCTATTTTTCTCTATAGGACAGAAGCTTTGCTTAGTATATATTCCTCAAAGAGGGGACACAATGCCACCTAGCTTTGGAGAGCCCATTTGGTCAAAGATGTTTTTTTTTTCTTATGTTTACTTGAAGAGATTTTCAAAAAAATATACTAATTACCAAACCCTGCACCAAATTTATAAGAATTTTTGGAGGGAGGCCCTGAGCTCTTGCACTTCTAGTAACATCTTTTCAGATGATTATTATTATTCACAGTGTAGATTAAGAAACACTAGTTCAATTTAATTATTTTGGTTCAATTTCTCTTGCCAATGAATATTCCATTTCTCTTGCTAGTGATTGATTTTGGACAAGGGAATATAGGTGTGTTCCACAAATTAGACCAATGAGGAGATACTATCTATGGGGCTTCTGGAAAAATGTTTACCCACTCTTCAAAGTTGAAGAATTAAAAGGCATACTTAAATTTATTGGAACATTATCATATCAGGATTTAAGTGCTGCATTTTTTGTAACCATCTTATGATTATAAAGTAAGGTAACTAAAGATAAATACAAAAGCCAAGGAAAGTGAAGCATTAGATAAAAATAAAAAAAAATGTTGTTAAAAAATATGAAGAATATAAGGAACAAAAAAAAACACATTAATCAAAAACAGACTCACAATAGAGCACAATCTGGTGATGGTCAGAGGGAAGAAATGCTGGGGGAGAGGGGCTGGAAGAAAGGGATGAAGGCCTAACATACATAGTACTAATTAATAGTTGATAGAAAGTCATAGGGATGGGGAGTATGGCATAGGGGATGCAGTCAACAGTAATGTATTCACTAGGTTGAGAGCCAGAGAATAGAAAGAGAAATCAGGGGGATTGTTTTATAAAATATATAAATGTCTAACCAACGTACTGCATACTTGAAACTAATAATAATATTAAATTTAAAAAACAAATCTATCACCAAATTTACAAAAAAATATTTGCAAAATTTAAATATTCCTTGATCAATCCAGTAGCCAGAACTTTTCATATTAAATAATTAACTTTTTAAGATAGTTTATATTAGATTTTTGGTTGTTTGCAACTCAGATAATTTCTTTTGATCTAACACACCCTAAACCTGTATTATTAATAATCCAAAAATTTCTTCTCTCAGCATTCAAACCCTGTAAGTTAGCAAGAAGAAATATATACATTTATATTTCTACAGAACAAATGAGAAGAAAAAAAAAACATATGTCACTACATCAACACAGTCTGGATGTATTACAGTCCACAAAGCTTTTATTCATTTCTATAAAACAACAATCATTTTCTAATTCCATTTCACATTAATTCCCATTCAATTATGGATATTATAAATTCCAATGGATAAAGGAATGTATTTGTTTGAGAACTAGAAAAATTAGACATTTTTTTCTGATTAATATATATATTTTTTCTCGTTCATGTGCTCTCTGAGCTTTGTAAACCTTAAGAAGTCATTATGCCCCTGTGAGTTGCCTAAGCATAATTCCCATTTACCTGGTAATAAACCAGAACAAACTCTAACATTCCCAAACTCCTTTGATCATAATTTCCCCTGGGACCTAAATAAAGGTTGCTGGCTCGATATTTGTGTTTTAAGAGATGTAAACACTACAGAAATAGCATTGCATATGTTCAGTGATCACATGAGTGACCATGGCAAATGAGAAACCTAAAACATAATAAAAAAAACTTTTGCAAGTTGGATTAAAATGATTTGTTAGCATGGTTGTATTGCTGACTACCCAGTATCACTCTCTCATCCATCAAATGACAAGGCAAAGTCACTAACTGCAGTCTATCAACACAAAACTATTCCAGCTTATTAAAACTTTCCAGGATTTCCATGGGCAAAAAATGGATTACAATAGGATTCCCACAGAGCTTTCTTATGGCAAGCATGGGTCAAATGCAAGTCTAGAATACAAAACACACACTCTAATAAAATGATGACACAGATCTTTAGTTAATGGTGAATGCTACTTTCCACTTCCCAAATTCCCATATGGATGCTGTGAGGGCAAACTAGCAGCTATATTAATGTTAATGGAGAACTCAGAGTTGGCACAGGCACTGGCTTCACTTTTTCCCTTGCTTTTCTATATGACATCTCAAAAAGCAAAATCTACCATTAAACAGAGAAGTTAGAGAATAGCAGGAAAAGCAAGGCAAATAATTATTAGCACATAATTTTTATAGGGAGATACAAAGTATATTAAGCAGGTATTGCTCTGGGTTTCAAAGAGTATTCAATGTAAAACACAAAAACATAACTAAGTTTTGTTCTTTATATGAAGGATATCAAAACCTCTCTGCTCTAGCACAGTGTGGGACATCAGAATGACAGATTTTTCCCTGGAATGTTACATAATGACAATACTCTAGGTTCTTATAATAACAGTTACAGAGAACCCTGGTTTAACACTATGGTCTCTATTTAATGCTGAGAAATAACCTTGTGACTGCTGTCTCGACATGGTGGTTTAGAAGGTACTAACAATTTTGCTGTTTTACATCCATATATAAACATTTCATTCAGATTTTACTGTTTATTCAATAAAAAACTTTGACTTTCCCTAATGGTTTGCTGAGGATTCTGTCCTAGAATAATTAGATTCATGAAGCACATCATGTTTATTTACTTGCCTTAGATGTCGAGAAACGTAGCACAAAGGTCTCTGCTCATTTCCAGTTGCTCCTCTCAGGCTTTGTTCTCTGAAACAATTATTTTTGCCACACTCCATTTCCTTTTTATAATAACTGATTTTTGCCTTTATTGTTCTATAATTTTATTATAATTATAGCTTTTTCTACAAGTTTCCTCAAATTATGTGACTTCGTGCTCACTCTTTGTGGGCACTATCTCATTCAAAGCAAGAAACATTGCTTTGTTATAATAATTGTTTTATATTTATATTATTTGTATTTTAGGAATAAAAAGTTGGGGGTAGCAAAGCTAAATATTTCATCCAGGACTGCATGGTGAATATGTTGCCTAGGTGTCTGGTTGAATTCCAGTGCTGCGACCTTTGACACAGAACTCAAATTGCTGAAAGGCAGCAAAAGAACATGAGTTCTGTTATAAAGAAGAAATGTCAATTTTCTCTCTTCTCTTTTTTCCTTCCTTCCTTTCCTTCCTTCTTTCATTCCCTCTCTTCCTTCTCTTCTATCCTTCTCTTTTTCTTTCTTTTTAAAATTTTTTCTTTTCTTTCAAGAAATTGTATTCAGCCAACATTTATGTCATCACCGTTCTAGGTGCTGAGAAAGAACCATGAACAACAAAAGAACAAACTAAGAAACTGTGTTTCTGTAAAAGATGAAAACTGTGTTTCCATTTCAAATATAGAAAAATTAAAACAATAAGAAGTTTCACAATTCCACTAACTTTGTATTTTTAATATATTACAAACAGAGTTTTTTGTTTTAGTATTCAGTGCATTTTGGTATTTAGAGGAATGTTGCAGGTTCTGGTCGAGACTACCACAATAAAGCAAATATTGCCATCAAGCAAGTCACAATTTTTTTTGTTTACCAGTACATATAAAAGTTATATTTAAAGTACATTGTAGTTTATTTAGCATACAATGGAATTGTGTCTAAAAATACAATGTGCATACTTTAATTAAAAATAGTTTATTGTTAAAATATGTTACTCATCATCCGAGTCTTTGGCAAGTTGTAATCTTTACGCTGGTGGAGGGTCTTGCCCCTTTATTGATGGCTGATGATTGATCAGGATGAGGTTTGCTGGATGTAGGCATGGCTGTGACAGTTTCTAAAATAAGACAACAGTGAAGTTTTTACATCAATCAACTCTTCCTTTCATTAATAATTCCTCTGTAGCATGCAGTGCTATATGATAGCATTTTACTTGCGGTAGATCTTTCAAAATTGGAATCAATCCTCTCAAACACTGCCTCTGCTTTATCAATTAAGTTTACACAATGTTCTAAATCCTTTGTTGTAATTGCAACAATTTTCACATCTTTACCAGGAGCAAATCCTATCTCATAAAATCACTTTCTTTGCTCCTCCTTAAGAAGCAACTACTCATCCATTAAAGTTTTATCATGGGATTGTGGCAATTAAGGCACACGTTGGGCTCTGCTTCTAACTCTATTTCTCCTGCTTTCTCTGCCACTTCTGCAGTTACTTCCTCCAGTGAAGTCTTATACTCTTCAAAGTCATCCATGACAATTGAAATCAACTTCTTTCAAACTTCTGATAATGTTAATTTTTTTATATTTTCCCAAGAATCACACATTTTCTTGATGGCACCTAGAATGGTAAATTCCTTCCAGATTATTTTCAATTTACTTTGCCCAGATCCATCCGAGGAATCACTACTTATAGCAGCGATAGCCTTACAAAAAGTATTTCTTAAATATAAGACTTGAAGGTTGAAATTACTCCTTGATCGATGGGCTGCAGAATGGATGTTGTTAGCAGGCATGAAAACAACATTAGTCTCATCGTACGTATCCATCAGAGCATTATCAATGAGTATTTTAAATAATATATTGAAATCATAATATCGCTGTGACCAATGATCTTTGTTGTTGTTACCATTATAACTGTTTGGGGGCACCACTAATTACGCCCACATAGGACTGCAAACTTAATTAAAAAATGTTGTGTGTATTCTGACTGCACCACAAACTGGTCATTCCTTGTCCCTTTCCCTCTCCTCAGGCCTTGCTATTCCCTGAGGCACAATGATTTTCAATTAGGCCAATTAATAAACCCGCTACATCCTCTAGGGGAAGCAATAGGAAGTCACACATCTCTCACTTTAAATCCAAAGCTAGCAATGATTAAGCTTCGTCAGAAAGGCACGTTAAAAGCTCAGACAGGCCAAAAGCTAGGTCTCTTGTGCCAGTTTGCCAAGCTGTGATTGTAAAGAAAACGTTTTTGAAATAAATGAAAAGTGCTACTCCAGTGAACACACAAATGATATGCAAAATAGCCTTATTGCTATTATGGAGAAAATTTAGTATTTTTTAATTAATATATGTGCATTGTTTTTTTCAGACATAATGCTAATAATGCACACTTAACAGACTGCAGTATAGGGCCCTGGGACACAAATAAAATTGTGTAATTCAATTTGCTGTGATATTCGCATTGTTGTGGTGATCTAGAACAGATATGCCTGCAATAAAAAAAGTTTGAAATATTGTGAGAATTACCCAAATGTGACACAGAGACACGAAATGAGCAAATGCTGTTGGAAAAATGGTGCTGATACACTTGCTCAACATGGGGTTGTCATAACACTTCAACTTTTAGAAAACATGAAGCCTGCAAAGTGCAATAAAAAGAAGCTCGATAAAACAAGGAAGCCTGTGTTAAATGGTTTTAGAAGAACCAGGTAAAGAAATCAAAGACCAACCTTGCAGTGAAAACATTTCCCACATGGACACATCTAACTTACAACATCATAGCCAGCCAGTTATATGGTTGCTAGAAGTCTTTGTTTTCACGTGAACCTTCCCATTCTTATCTTTTCCCCCAAGCCCGGGCTGTAAAATGTTCAAGCATCACACAGACTTGTTAAGTAACAGAATGACTGTACAGTGAATGTTCAATCTGTGGCCTATTACTTTTGAAAATCCTGAAAAAATGTGGATAAAGCACCTTGTTCCATATTAATATATGTAGTTGAAGCTATGGCTGCTGCTTTTTCTTCTTCTCATGTTCTTTATGTTACTTTCTATCGGAAAGCATTATTTTTAAAATAGTTCCCTCAGAACTTCAGTCAGCCTTTGACAGCTCATCGCTAATTTCTAGTTCTTTCTTAATAGCGATATGTCTTCCAGCATATTTCCCAGAATATTCAATTTAGTGTCATTTGATGCTTAAAAATAAGTGGTCTGCTGCAAACCCCTTATCTCTTCATTCAGCACATAATTTAATTCCATGTAATTTTTGGTTCTCTCCAGATTTTGGTGCACTGTTCTATCTTCTTAATATGGGATTTTTATCTCATTGAAATTGTGAAAAATGAAGAAAAATACCCAAATACCTATATATTTTTATCTCATATATTTTGGATAAATAACTATCATCAGAGTGTTTTTATTTATTGAACGCTGAGTAAGGGTCATGATATCTGCTGTAACAAATATTTATTGAACAAATTTAATAAACAGCAAATATTTTATTTAATTGCTATAAGTTAATGTTATTATTCATCCTAAAGTTTTAATCAGTTGTATGTATTAAGTCTCACATGAAGCTGGCTCATGGCATAGATATTACTGCTCTACAAATTTTACCGATGAAGAAATTGAGGCAAAAAGAGATTAAATAAAGAGTGCGTCCTACTGTTGGCAAGTTAACAAAATCTGGTTCTAGCATCCTCCATGTTTGCTGTTAACAGCTATGTAATAAAGTGTCTAGTTATCTAACTGAAAATACATATGCTTATTTTTTATAATGTCTTTCCATACAGAGCACCATCAGCCAATAGACGAAACTAACTTTTGAAAATGTCATGTTACATACAATTTAGAGGAAAGAATGAATGACATGTGAAAATTTTGAGCTCAGTTTGCTTCCACACAGCAGATGCATATGATAACCTGTACACATGGACCTAATTCCTTTGTAATTCTATAAAATTTTTTCATTAAATCTTTTTTTTTTTAATTGTTGATGATTTTTAACCTCAGGAAAGGCTCGACAAGATTAAAATAGATATGTGGCTCCATAGAGGAAGTTTCTATAGTAACAGAAAATACATAAGAGAGAGAAGCACAAAAATGTAATGTCTAATTCATGCTAAAAGATGGATCTGTTCTATTTATAAACCTAATACCAGGTTGGACTCAATTTTAATTCTTATCTTCAACGTTTTCTAGCTAATTTGTCTTAAAAGCCCATATATTGTTTGTTCTTAAAAGATATTTCCCATAAAAGGAAAATAGAGACAACTGAATGTTTAGACATGTATTTAAGTTTTCACATGCTTCTCTAGTGCCCCCTACTTATCCATCCCTCTTTCCACTCACACACTTTCTAAGTAGTCTATATTTCACAACATGTTCCCCAGCACTCATCCCATAGAGCATTTATGCTGATTTACTACAGTTTGATCAGATATTCCAGATATCTAAGGTTCTTTTCCTTGAAGAGATTTTATATATCTTAGTTTGACCCAATCAACACTATCTTCCTTCCCCTAAAAAAAACAAACAAACAAAAAAAAAAAACTGACAGTCTAATTTATGAAACATTATAACATTAAAATTAATAGTCTAAGTAAAATTCTTAAAATAATCTCCATTTGTTTTACAAAACTCCCTTTAACGTTTGATTTAATTGAAACCTGGTTATTCCCTAAGAATAGCCTTTCTCCTTTGAAGTTTTATATGTGTTTGTGTATGTGCATGTGTGTGTGAGAGAGAGAGAGAGAGAGAGAGAGAGAGAGAGAGAGAGACTGTGTTTTTTGTGTGTACTTGAAGATAGCATAGGTATATTCCTTACAATGCAATGTATTCTCAAACATTGTCTTTAAAAATCCTGCTCTCTTTAAGACTATACGTGAGATTATATACACACTATTTGTGATTTCTGAACTATGAGAGACAATCTATGATCTTTCCAGGGACTCCTCCCATTTCATAACATATATGCTCTCTTGATTTACTGTTTTTGTCTTTGTCATCACTTCTGCACATTTAAATTACAATTAGGCATTCTTATATAATTGGTCCAATGTATAATCTTATAACCCTAAAAATCTCTTCTAAGTCATTTCTCTTGATCTTCCACATTTCAATTGATGGCCTCATTATTTAGTGAGGTCAAAATTAGGAGCCTTCCTTAACTCTTCTTTCTCTTGCGCTTCATTACCTACACATCAGCAAGTTTTATAAAAGGCTTTGAGATCATTTTAAGCAGTTTGCATTTTATTTTGAATAAGACTGCTATCCCCTGGAAGTTTTAGAATAATAAAATAGATGAGACTATTGAACAAACCTCTATCTCTACTCCATAGAAAACGGACTGAAGTGAAATGCAGCAGAATGAAAGTAGGAAGACTTAGGGAGGAATTTTCAATATTAAAATAAAATAACATATTGGTACAGTCTTGGGTGGTTCTAGTAGAATAGATTAAAAGTGGCTACTCACACAGATGTTCATTTCACTCTGGCCATGCCAGTTTTCTTGCTAATTTTAAAACACAAGGAGCTCACTCTCACCTCAGGGCATTTTCCTTTGTTGTTCTCTTGCCTACAAAGACATTCCCTAGTTCTTTTACAGGGAATTATTATTGAAATATCACCTCAGAGAAGCTCTCTTAATACACTTTTAAATACTCTCTCCATCAGTCACAATCTTCTTCACAATCTAATTTTATTTTACATATGTATGTGTATTATATACATGTGCATACTCATATATAACACATGTATTATATAACATATGTATTTCATTCTATTTATAACCAAATGACTTGAAAACTGGGCTTTTGATAGTCTTTGAAACCACAAATCCTTAGCATCTAAAACAGTGAAAAAGTGCATAATATTTCAAAGAATTATTGACTGACAAAATGGAAATTTTGTAAAATTTAAAGGTTACAGATAAAAATAAAATATATTCAAATGAGGAAAATTTATATCAACTTCTTCAAGTAAGACAGTTAAGGCCTGAAAAAAAAAAACAGGCAAAATATTTAAGGCTCTAAACAAATTATTTCATGGCTATACCTAAACATTTTCAGTTAGAAAACTATACTACTTTACATAATTTATTACATGATAAAAATTTATATAGATAGATAGATAGATGATAGATAGATTAGATAGATAGATTAGACATATGTATGTATATATATATACATGTCTATCTTTCTATCAAATATCTATCATCTATTGTTCTATTATCTATCTTTCATCATCATCATCATCATCATCCATCATCTATCTATCATCTTTCTATTTATGGTGGAAGGACAATAGTCTATGAAATGAGATGTATCTGGCTCAAAACTTCATAACCATCTTCTTAAAACTATGAAATCTTGGAAAAATCATTCAAACAATTTGAGTTTCAGTTCTTCAATCTGTTTAATGAACAAAACATCATTTCACTTGCAGATCTGTGGCAGAGTTTACCAAGTCTTTGTGAAGTACCTAATAATGGATGCATGTCACTACAAAATCAGGTGAGAGTTTCACGATAGTGCTGGTGGGATGATGGCATTTCTCTTGTTTTTCACTGCTACATTAAACCTAAGAGGCTACAATTTGAAATGCTTATTTTCTATTAGCTCTCTCAAAATGGGCATATTTCTCAGCATGGTTATCTTGTAAAATTGTGCCAGTAATGAATTACATAAAATTCACAGAAAAATGATTTGTTTTATAATCAATAAAAACAATATGCATTTTTGTATATCAAACTAAATTATGTTTTCTTCTAGATCAAATAATCCTTCTGTCAATAAAATCATATCTATGGATTCATTCAATCTGACTAATTTCTATTGTATTGCTATTATCTAATTCTGATAAATTTTTACTTTTTACTTTCACTAACAAATAAATTGCTTAAGATTATACTATTGTTATTTTTTCTAAAAGAATGTCAGATGTGGATTTTGTTTACAGTAATTCTATATTATTTTTCCTAACTAAAAATGCTCTCTATGCAATATATTTTGGGCATTTATTTTAGCCTTTACAATGCAGAGATCTTCTCACACAACTCCAGCTGTCAAACAGCAGGCATTTCATTGTGTGTGGGAGTGTTGTCTGACAGCCTAATGGATAAATGACATATTTAAACAATTTTACCATATTAAAGATTTTTGTCTAAAGCGTTTAGGGTTACTTTTATTTCCTACAGTAAATGACATATTTGAGAAACTTGAAGCTGATGTTCCTTGTTTAACCTGTCAATTTTAGTTTCTGAAAATATAGTGTTCAGAAGTCAATGCTATTAGCATAGATTTTTTTTACATATTCTGTAAATTGTTTCTGTCTTCTTGAATAAATAATTTCTAGGATTCTATCACCCACTTGTATCTAAGTTTAAAAAAATAAAAAACTGATTATTAATGTTGAATTTCTCACTGAAGACATCAGTAAGAATCAGTCAAGTTAAATGTAGCTTACGTTTGACATTCCTCCTTAGAAACTCCTCTTCTGTGTTTTTTCATGCTACACAGCTTTCATCTCCTTCAAATGCAAAAACAGCTTTTCTCTTCTTCTTTAAATGTTTATATGATTCAATATTTAGTGTGTGTTTTTTTAAAATATGTTCTTTATTATCTGCATCTCCCCTAGCTCTCAAAACTATATTTGGGCTCAAATGTTTAAAGATCACCTCTTGTGGATGAAAAAACTAGGTTTTCCTTCCATCTCAGAATATCATCCAAAACTCCATGTGAGAATAACTCTTGTTCAGAACGAAAGAATTTCAAGGAAAGGTAGAAAGAACATTTTCTGGAGCAATACACACTGCTGCTATCACAAACCGAACACATGACCCTCCTAATCATTTTGATATACTTGTAAAATAGAACTGGTGGTAAATTCAGGAAGCAGATGTTTCTATTATTTGTTATTCATGTGTATTAGTTCCTTCAGTGAAATTTATCTCACAGACACACACATATGCATATGTGTATGTATACATATATTTTTATGCACATATTCACTATCAAACACATTCAAATATATACCACATTTCATCAAATCGAGGTTGCTATTGAGCTATGCCAATGTTTTATTTATTATTAAGAAAGAAAATGATGTAAGTTTATGAGTTAAATTATGGTGAACAATGAATTCTGACATATTTCAATTTAAAAAATATAAATATGAAAAGCCATTACATGGGGTCACTGAATACTATGTATATATATATATATATATTCTATTTCCAGACAGTTGGAGATTCTGCAAGCATTGGATGATTTTCTGGCTGGAGTTTTCTTGAACAGAGCATGTGAAGGTGGGAAGGGTGACAGATAACAGATAACAGAGACGTGTAGCATGTCAAAGAATGTGTTATATCATAGAAAGATAAGATGCTATGTAGTGAATTGGAGAGAGAAAAAAGCTCATGTGTTTTAATAACATACTAGAGACACTCAGAGGATAGAATAAAAATGTCCTGTTGGGTCCCCAAAAATCATCAAAAATAATTCAGAGTAAGGATGATAGCTGTATACCACCATAACTAAAACCCTACCTGGATGATTTAGTTTGATAGGGCAGAGAAATAAGCAAAATAATCCATCCCCCATAGCTTTCCATGTATGCTTATATGGTTTTGCTGAGCAAATAAATTCCTTTCTCTATTGGATGCCTCAAAACAGTAGCAATTGGGGAGCATAACACCTTCATGGTTTTTAGAATCAGAGTAACTAGGGGGAGTGATATATTAAAATCAGAGAAAGAAAGAAAAACCTATATAGAGTGAGATACCCTGGATCAATTACTTCAATAATGATAAAACTTGACTCTGGATGGGTATGGTATTCATCTTCTATTGCCAATTTAGAAAATCCCCACAAATTCAGTAGCTTACAACAACATAAATTAATTACAATTCTGAAGGACAGAAATCTGGATAAGTTCAACTGGTTTTTATCTCAGGGTCTCTCATGTTTGAAATCAAGGAATTGTCTGGCCTGGCTTTTATGTGGTAGCCCTGAAAAGGAGTCAGTACTTCCAAGAAGACTCAGATTGTTGAAATTATTTAGGCTCAAGTGGCTTTAGGACTGACACCGCTGTTTCCTTGTTGATTGTCCACTGGGACATCTTCAACTTCTTAAGCTCACCTGCAACCCTGGCTCAAGGCCTCCTTTACCTTCTAAGTCAGCGACAACAAGTCGCTCCCCTCCTGCCTCATCGTTCTTCCTTCCTCCAGGAGAAAATTCTCTGCTTTTAAGAGATCATGTGATTCGATTGGACCTAATTGTGTGATCCGGGATAATGTTCCTATCTTTTAAAGTCTTAAATTTAATAACATCTTCAAAGTATCTTTTTCCACGTGAAGTCATTTATTCACAAGTTCCAGAGATAGAGGTGTGAACATATTTGAGAGGACCATTCTATTATACACATTATACAAAACTTGAAACCAAAATTTATTGAGAAAATTGGCCCAGCACAATTGAGGTCAGCACAGAAAATTTGGGTGTCTCATTTCTTCTGTAATTCTGTAATTGGAGTCTTTTCATAGTCTAAGTGTTGCTATAATTGCCGTGATAATTTTCTGTCCTCTACACAGCATTATTTGCTCTAGGAAGACCGGAATTAGGGTCTTGAAGAATGTTTATATTCCATAAATATATAAGAATCATGCACTTTGGGGATGCTTATTATTAAATAGCATTAATGCATAAGTAGAATAAAACAGCACCATTTTTATGCTTTTCTTTGGTAAAAGTTCTTACACACTTAAGAAGCCAAAAAATATACATTTATTAAATATAGTGTATGTTTATTAATTTTTTGATATTTATAGAGCACTTATTATGTGTTTCAGTCTGCTCTAGCTATAAGCGTTATGGCAGTGGATTAGACAATGTGTCTACTCTGATAAAATACACACTTTAGATATCAAATTTTAGTAGGTTAAGAGTAACAGGAAAGAACAAATTTAAAGTTTTTTTTTTTGACTTTTTAAAAATTAAATTTCTGAAGTATCAGCTGATACTTTAATGATATTAGTAACACTGCCTTTAAAAGTGTATACAAAAAACTTTACCAGTTTTTGTCAACTGGGGCTTTAGAGGCTATTGACTTATTCCTGGAGGTAAGTGGTATCAATTTAATGATGCTAAATGTCTTCTGTTTCAATAAATAGACCCAAACTTATGTGATCCCTTGATTTCTGGAAATAAAAATAATAAAAGACTCTGTACTGCACAACAGAGGGAAACAACAGCCCCATCAGTGAGTCTATTGGGTTAATCATAAAACCATATAATGTGAGAGACACTTGACCCTACAACACACATATAGGCAAACAATAAATCCACTACACTATAGAACAAAATACAAAACAAAGCAACAAATTATAGATATTTGAAAAAATCATATATTTTTAACCATGATACCACCAAAAGATTTCTTAAACAGAGCACAAAATAACAAGGCTGGATAAATTTAATGTTAAAATTATGAATTTCTATTCTTGAAATTACATTATTAAGGGAATTAATTTTTAAGCTACAGAGGGGAAGAAGATATTTGGAATACATATTGCTGACAAAATATGGATATACAGATCATGTTGAAAATATATGCAGGGTGTCAATAAATTGAAGATTGTAAATAGAAACATAAGTGGTCAAGAGGCTTAAAATGACAGTCCTCCAAACAAGGAGAGCTAAAATGTCAAAGAACATATGTGAAGGAAAATAAATCTTAATGTGATGTGTCACTCACAGTCACAGGAACATGAGCATGTGATGTGTGTGTGTGGGCAGGTGCGATTGGGGCTGAAAATGCCAAATGTTGGTGAGGAATTGGAGCAATTGGAACTAATATACATTATTGGAGGGGAGTAGTTTGACAGCTCCCCCACAATGAACATATCCTACGACTCAGAAATTCTGCTCCATATATAATAGCACTACATACAAAACACACCCAAGAGATATGTACAGGGTATTCATAAAAGCATTGTTTATGGGTGGAATGGAAATCATGATGGAAAATTACATAACGAAAGACGTAACAGAAAACAAATGGAAAAATGTAATAAGTAGAATGGATACACATTTCGTAATTCCCATACATAGTAATACTAAATAGCAGTTCAAAAGGACAAGCAAATACTATAGACAATATGGCCAAATATTGTAAAATATCTTAATGAACAACCATAAATACTGTAGGATTTAATTTACATATAAAAAGGCAAACCCCCCAAAAAACTCAGGCATGTTGGTAACCGCAAATGGGTAATGGTAATAGGGGCTACATGGGAGTTGCATTTGGGGTGCTGGAAATGCTCTATTTATATGAGCAGAGGTTACAGGGGGTGGAAATTGTTAGTATTTACTTGTATAAACAACTGTACACATGGCTTGTTCTTTAGTGTGTGTTTACATGTATGTGTTTACATTCACGCGTTACCTTAAATTATAAACAAACTAACTAAAAAAGTACAGGATTTGGGCTTGAACTAGCTAAATAAGTTTTCAATTGCTAAGCATTTATACATTATTATAACATTGGATAAGTTATTTCAACCTCTCTGAGCTTGTTTCCTCATGTATAAAATTGCTAATATATTGCTGAATTAAAAGATCTGTGAACAATAAAATTGCTAACATTTACATATCTTTTCATTCCAGTTCTTGTGTATTATGTGCAGAATTCCATCAACTCTCATAATCACACCATGAGGAAAGGGCTGATTTAGCTCCTCTTTTAGAGATTTAGAAGGCATTAAATACCTTGCTGAAAAGTCTAACGGGAAGTGACAAAGCCATGATCTTCTTATATTCTATATCATACTTCCAAATATAGGATTAAATGCCATGATGCATTTATAGTACCACAGTGATCAGGAAGCTTTGGGTTGTGAGTAGTAACATCACAGCTCAACTGGCGCAGGCAAATGGCAGAGATTTTATATCTAGTAAGAAAGTTGCAGTATAGGTGGACCTAGGAATTAGCAATGCCTGGAAAACATGCCTCCTGCTTGCTGTCAATCCACAGAGAAGAATTCTGAGCACATTGGTTTGGGTCCTAGGTTCTCCCCGGGGGCCAGGACACTGTAGTGTTATTATGCCTGGCAGTTCCTGATGGGACATCATAACCGGAGAGAAGGAAGAAGCAGCTTCTTAAATGTATATCTGTGTGTGTTCTCTGAATTGTATTTATTTATTAAGGATGGGTCCTGGGTAGAAAATTCATATATGTCCACCATGAGCACTAGTGTGGGCATATTTAGGAAATGTCAGCCATTGTCATCATCAGCATCGTGCTTATGAGAAGATATTCTCATCTTTGTTTTCTAAACCTTTTTCATATTTTAAGAGTAAAATATGCCTTTTCTCCTGCACTAAGATTTTAGCAATTTCTCAGTAAATGTGGTGGATACTACTTCTACTTGTATAATTTTTGGAATTTGAGGTTCTTGTAAACACTTCCTTGTTGCCAGCTTTTTGGACTGAGGAATATAGAGAAGACAGAGGAGTTTTACCTCTGCATAGGGGGTAAAATTGTAATTCTTTTCCCACAGTCTGCATTTTACCCAGAATAAGAAGGTAAGTGGTAGCCATCAGGTAGTAAGGAAGTACAATAAACATTTTTATAATGATGTATATAGCTTCCTCTCTCTCTTCCTCATCAAAGTGTGTTTTAAACTGCTGACAGTATGGTTAAATCAGGAAAGAAAGTTAAATCAACCACATGATTGTTTTTACACAGGGCTCCTCGGTATGTCTGTTTGAATATGAAGCTTGAATTCAAAATCCAAAGACAAATAATCTTTTACTTATTCATTATCAGAGATTAGGTCTGTGGGTTTAGATAATCTACAGCTGACTGGAATGCCCTAGTGGCTTAAAGAAATTAATAACTTCCAAAATTAAGTCAGCAGTAGGGGAATATGTTAAAACAGTGGTTCTCATCCTAAGATACGTAATAGAAATGCATTGACAGCTCTTAGAAATTACAAAGCCAGTCTCTGGAACAGGCCAACTAAAATGAAATCTCCGAGGACATGCCCTAGGAATATTATTTTCTAAAATGCTCCCCAGGTGATTCAAAATTTCCCAAAAATATTACCTAAATCTTAAGAGAAACAGGATATCCTGTATCTGCCTTAATTGTAGAAGCATTTAGCATAAGAAATACCACTTTTTTATATACCTTTAACATAATTTGGAAATATTTTTAGTTTACATCATTTGAATTTTTAAGCAGAGAATAATGAAGGGGTTTGAATTTCCTCCTCCTAAATGAATTGAGCACAAATGCTGAATCAAACGCCAGCCTTTTTTTTTTTTTTTCCATTTGTCTCAGCTAAGTAGAGATAAAACACACATCAGTTAGGGAAAGAAGAAAAAGAAAAAAACAATCAAAATGCTGAACTTGCTGTTGCTATAAGTAGAACCAATTACTTTTCTGGGTATTCTATACACATAAAAGGTATCTGATGCTCAAGTGAGTTTCAAATCACAGGCAGGAGCTGGTCTTACTTGTGAGTCTGAATCACCTGTGGCAGTGTCATTTCTAGGTCATAAACATGTATTGTCAGCTCTTATTATTTTCCAAGGAGCTTTGAAACTACCATTCACTATACGCTTATACATTTCTTCATAAAATTCATGAAACTTTTGTCATAATGCAAAAAATAAATAAATATAGGCCTATTCATTTACAGATGCATCTCATTGTTTTTTTCTTAAATTTTCTTCCAAATAGTCACTTTCTTACTTCATCATGCTCAATTAGCAATAGTTGCATTTTTAACACCTTTTCTTACAAAGACTTGTTTTTTGTTCTTTATTTTTCCATATATATATTTGGATATCTAAATGTACACACATACATAAATACATATATAATTTCCTTCATGAAATAGAGATGACAAATATTTAACCCTAAACTTTACTTTTACTCATTGAAATGGGCTTTTACCCAGTTACTTTTTAAAATAAAATTATGTGTATAATAAATATATACTTTTAGAGCAAATAAGTTAAGTAATTCCATAATTATATTGCCTAAGTTTTGTTATTGATACTTATTATTTATATGTTTATAATGATGTTAAATACTAAGATTTCCTCAGTAAATTATTAAATAAATAAATGATTAAATAAATGTAAAGAAAAACTAATGGGTTGTTAGTAAATTAATATTTCTGAGTTTTCTGAAATACATAGAATGAAGTGCCAGAGAAAATAGATAATTCTATTTGCACTTATATATATATATATATATATATATATATATATATATATATATATATTAATTCTGGTGAAAATAAAATAGTATATTTAAGTAGCAAACTTATAAATACCTATCTGTCACACAGACCTTCAAAGATTTACACAAATTCAGCATAAGAAATATTTAAAATCACAACTTCACAACTTCATAAAATCACAACTTCAGAGTTATATCTTTCTTGTTATTTCATTTCACGTGTTTACCTGGAGACAAATTGTAAGATTCTTACCACATAAAATTATAAGACTTTATTGAGAGATATTCTAATTTACAGAACTTAAGAGAGATATATAAAATATTACGAATAGAAAAAATGATTTGAAGCTGTCATTTTTCTCTAAATTTAATTATAAGGTTAATTCAGTGTGTAGGTTCCACAACAGAGTAATCCATTGCACCCAACAAGAAAATCCTCAAACATAGAAGATACTTATATAGCTAGCTCATTTTTTAAAATGGACCAAGAGGGATAATGGCCATTCATGACACCAGGACTTATTGTGAAGCAATATTAACATTGATATTTTGCCATTAACTCAAGATGAATCAATGGAGTAGAACAGAGAAGTCTCATAGACAGTCAAATTTGGTAGCTGACAAAGGTTGCTTTTCAGATCAGTGAAGAAAGAGACAGTTGAAAAATGTAGCTACAAAAAAACCAACATGAAGAAAAGATGGACCTTATTCAACAATAATATACCCCTTATTCAAAGATAGACTTCAGATAGAATAAAGTCTTAAAGGCAAAAATATCATCAATAACAAAACAACGAGCAAAAAAAGCCTTGGAAACATTGATTAATAAAGATAATTGAAATCTCTCATACCTTGGGGTCTTCAAAAACTTAACAGACAAAACAAAATAAGAATAAAAAGATAGGTTCATGTGCCAGTGATTAATTGATAAACTAAAAATTGAGGCCAGAGAAGATAAATTTCTGGTTTATTCTGAGATTATAAATCTTAATACTTTTAAAATGCTAATTTTTTTCTTTGACCTTAGAATCATTTATTGATAACTTATATTTTCCCTTTAGAATGCAAGCTATGTGAGAATAAGAACCTCATTTTTTGTTCACTCCTGTACCATCAATGTCTAGGACTGCACTTAATATTTGCTGGTTTTAAATGAAATTTTCAAATGGTGTGATTTTCTTGTCTGAAAAGCTAAGATTCACCTAGGAATTAACAGCTCTGAAATAATTCATTAAGTTTACTTGTTAGATGAATTCACCCTCAAATAAACAATGAATTTTTCTAAAAAAAATCAATAAATATGAGGTGAATATGGAAGAAAAATGATATTTTCAGGGTATAAATAAAAGTTAAAAATGCTGGTAATAAATTCAGGAAATGTGGAGAAACCATATTTTAAAAAATTAAACACTCAAAGGATACAATAATAGAGATGTACAAGTAGAAGAATGAACTTATCTGGGTAAAGAAATCTCAACGTTTGAAATGTGTTTCAAAATAACATATAATTTCAAATCCAGCCATTCAAAATACTACACACACACATTCACATACTTATAATTAATTTAGAAATTTATATAGTTATTTTAATTTTTGAAGATTATACTGGAAAGAGATAAATGGAAGGGTTACTTTTTATCATGTAGCTGATTAACTAAATTGTCCTTTTAAGGGCTTTAAGAATATATTAATATCCATTTTAAAAATAAAAAATAGATAGTACTATATAAAATAAAAATGTATACTTTTGTAAACATCCAATTTCATTAAAAATATTGAACACAGTACAAAACTGTTTTTAAATTATAATGAATGTGCAAATTTGTATGATTTTTTTCACTTAACTTTGTCTTCTTCATAGTAATTTAATTATGAGAAACAAGCTCCTATCTCTAATTAACAAGAAAAATTTAAATTGATTTGAAAATAAAAATGGCTGATATTACTGTTGACACAGTCTGTGCTTGTACCTTTAGTTAGAATACAGACTAATGTATAAGACTTCTTTCTGGGTGACAGTTAGGGCCTTCTGAGCTTTTAATTGGCCTTGAATTATCTTTCACAGATGGCCAGGTTGTTAAGCAGATGGCTCTTCCCCTGACCTTTAAAATCTTTGTTTTTCTTTTCATAATTACCTGTGACTTTTAATAGATCAAATCTTTCTTTTTGTATAATTAGCTTATGTGTTTCTATCACATGGCTGCTTTAAAGTACTTAAACACGTAGAAAGAGGGCATACATTCTTAAGTGGAAGATTTCAATAAAATACATTTTCTATTGAATGATGAATTTGGGAGTGAAATACTTTTTTCTGATTAAAAGACATATGCATTCCTAAGCACAGTGTGTGAATGTTACAGATATCTTTCCTTTTCTGATTTCCTTAAACAAAAATTTATATCTCATATAGATGTGGTATAGAAAGGAGAATGAGAGAGGGCCATTGTGAGAGTAAATACTGCTTTTCTCATAATGAAGACAGAGAGGCCATTTTATAAAGGATCTATGATTTGATCTGATCTTGGAGGACTGTTCTCAACATTTATCTAGGTAATGTGTCCCACGGAATTAATCCATCACGGATTAATTCCATTGTGTTTGCTCAGAGATTTAGGCAGTGTGGAGTGTTCAGTGACCATTTCAACTGAAGTCCAAGAAAGATGTATTGTTATATCTGTGAATTTAGTATTCTTTGTCAACAGTCCAAGAAAAGTTTTTCAAATTTCTCTCCAGTAGGTTACTATTTCCAGATTCTTCAATCGTGTCTAAACTAAGCAAAATGTGGCAGCAGTCATGACAACTGAGGAGTATGGGAGAAATTTTCTATCGTTATGAATCTAAATGAATAAAAAGTCTTAGTTCACATCTTCCAATCCCAATTTCACAATTTCATATGGATTGACGAAGACCTGGTAATGTTTAAGTGGTCCATTTCACAGTTGTGACTACAAGGACTAGGCCTACATGAGTAATCCAGCAGCTTGAAAGGACACTGTGGATAGGACCTACCTTATCAAAAAATATGGAAAATGTAGGGAGAAGTGTGATATAAGCCTGTTAGAACATTAAAAATACACCTGGAAGAACACACCTAGGTCTAGTTTTTACATCCTTTGACTCTTACGCAATCCCAGGTCACACTTCCTCTTTACTCATCTTTATGTTCTGTACCTTTGCATTCACTCATGATAATGTCCCACTATCTGCTTCTGGTCTTTTCTATGGTGGAGACTAATCTCTCCACTTTTCAACTCATTTCATGCATCCCCTGGCTCATGACCCGATACCCACACTATTTGGTGTCAGGAAACATCAAAGTATGGCAGGCTAACTGCTTGGTTCTTACCTAATATGAAGTAATTTTCTTAAAATTTGATGAGCTTAAAACAGTTAATGTTAAAATTATAATTTTTTTTACATTTTGTAAGATATCAAATTGTCTCTTTCAGCCTTAGTTCCCTTATATTTAACAAAATGTGTAAAAATACTAATCACTATTAAAATAACTGGATGCTTTTAAATAACTTTATTTGTTATAAGTGGATGTTATGTGGTAAACATCACAAATACAGTATTTAACCTAAATAATATCTAATTAAATAGAGCAATTTAAATATATTCATCTCCTCAATAAGTAGTAGTATTGAGTAAATAGAAGCAGATCTTGGAAACCTACTGCCTGGGTTGATAGATCTTTTCTACTTCTTAGTAACAAGATGGATTTTTGCAAGTTAGTTAACATTCTGGCTTCAGTTTCAACATCTATAAAATAATAGAGCCTACCTCATATGGTTCATGTGACAATTGCCTTAGCACAGGTACAGTGATCAATATGATCCCAGTACATAGGATAGTGCTCATATTTACCATAATCACTGTCCACCAGTCAAGTTACTCTTTATTAAAGGCCTACTCTAGACCTATATAATTCATTATGATACCACAAATCATCAGAGAGACTTGAATTTCCTTTTCATAGACACTCAAACCCAGAGATAGTAAGTGTGCTGTACTCCAAAACCCAGCTTTTTTCTTCATATTTAGTGTTTTTTGTAAATTTATTTTTTTTCACATAAAGCCTTTAGTGAATTGTGTTTCCATTTAAGGATTAATATCTAGCTTTCCCATGAGATTGGATTATCTTGTACATTTTACATAACTGGAAGCTAGAATGCACTTGTCTTTTTTTTTTTTTTTTTAAGCAAGTTAATTCTCTGGATCTTAGTTTCTCCTATTGTATAATGAGGTATTCAGATGAGATGATTCCCGAACTTTTTCTAAGCCTTATTATTTTTGCTAATATAACAGGCATTTGTGTGTGTTCTCCTCCACGGTTTTGGTTAGGCTACACAGGCACAGTTTCAGGGGACTCACGTCATCAGTAATCATGACAGGCATTATAGCATACCAGTATGTGACAAATGACAAAACATTTCCTCTAGGCAATTATAATGATTATTATGGTGGCCTTGACCCAAACTAGGTTTAATCTTTTAAATACATATGTATTTTTTCAGAATTTTGTAAAGCTACTACATTTGTTAAATAATATATTTTTGAAATTTGGAGAGGAAAAGATAAAGTTAATATAATTGTATTCATTCTCAATATATGCTTTTTAAGTCATTACATAGTTTCTCATCATTAAATTACAATTACCAAAATAGTATACTGTATTAAAATGCTTATTTGGGGATATATTGTACTTTTAATTCATTGCTTCATAAATTTATGTGAGCTCTTTCTCATCTATTTGCATGGTTTTACATATATATGGTAATGACTCAAATTAGGAAAAAAAAATATATATATATATAGTCTAGCTCATACTCTTTCCTGACTTATATATATCCAAACACCTAATTAATAAGTACTGGGATGTCTTAGAAGCTCTGTAAATTGCAAACAAAAATCTTGATTTCATCTCAAAACCTGTTCATCTTACATTAGTATTTCTCATATACAATAATAGCACCATCTCATTTAGTTCAGCTCAAAATCATAAGTGCTATTTTCCTTCTCCTTTCTCAGATACAAATGATCAGAAATTTATTTCCTCAGTGCCTGACAGCATCTGGGCTTATCTCACTACTTCTCCTGTTTTATGTTGGCTCAAGCCACTATGTCACATTGAGACTATAGCAGTAGACTTCTCCCTGGCTTTCTTGTTTTCTTTTAAGTTCATCTCCAGTGCTCTCCAGAGTACAGTTCTCTACAGAGAGGCTAATGTGATTTAATAAAATTACAAATTCCTTAAACCAAAGTTATGAAAATGTATCCTTTGTAATTAAAATAAATTTGAAATATCTTACGGTAGCCTGCCTAGATAATCACAGAGGATATGGCCTCTCCTTCCTCAGTGACCCATTCATGATACCCATTCTATTGGTCATCTTTGTTTGCTTCATATGATGAGAAAGTTTACTGAATTCATTGTTGAGTTCTAATAGGTTTTTGGTGGACTCTTTAGGGTTCTCTATTTATAGAATACTTTGTCATCCAGAAATAATAAGAAAGGAAGCAAGACTATACAATGAAGTAAAGACAATCTCTTGAATAAATGGTGTTGGAAAAATTGGACAGATACATGCAAAAAGATGAAGGTGGGCCACCTTTTAAACTATAATAGAATAGATTAAAAATGAATCAAAAAACAACAAGTGTTGGGGAGAATGTGGAGAAAAGGGTACCCTCATACACTGATGGTGGGATTGCAAATTGGTATAGCCGCTATGGAAAACAGCCTGGAGGTTTCTAAAATAATTAAAAATGGATATACCTTTTGATCCAGCAATTGCACTTCTAGGTATTTATCCAAAAAAAACCAAAACAATAAATCATAAAGATCTATTCATCCCTATGTTCATATAAATAATACTTATAAGAACCAAGATATGGAAGCAACCTAAATGCTCATCAACAGACAACTGGATAAAGAAGTAATCGTTCATATATACAGTGGAATATTACTTAGCCATAAAAATGAAATAGTACCATTTGCAACCATATGGATGGATGTACAGGTTATTATGTTGAGTGAAGTAGACAGACAAAAAAAGATAAATATCATATGATTTCACTTATAAGAAGAATTTAAGAAACAAAAAGAACAACTGAATCAAAAACAGACTCATAAATATAGAGGATAATCTGATGACAGCCAGAAGGGAGGGGTTTGGGGGGCTGGGAGAAAGGGCTGAAGGGTTAAAGAAGTACAAATTAGTAGTTGATAGATGGTCATGGGGATGGGGAGTACGGAACAGAGAACACAGTCAGCAGTAAAGTAGTGGCTAAGTGGAGAACCAGAGGGCTGATAGAGTAATTAGGAGATTGTTTCATAAACTATATAAATATCTAACCAATGTTCTGTATACTTGAAACTAATAATAAAATTAATTTTAAAAAATAAAAAAGGAAGTTTGCACCTCTAAGTCCCATCATTGCCACTTCCTAACTTGCAGCATGTTGACTCTAAATCTCCCCATGGCCAGATATTTTTAATTGTGTACTTTTCACATTGCTCCCCTTTCCATACCAAGTTTTATTTATTTCCTGGTATTTATGACAATATGAAGATAACTTATTTATGTCATTGTTTGCTTGAGGGTTTTATTTCTTCTGCTAAATAACATAAACTCCTGAGGTCAGGAATTAACTCTGCTTAAACTTCAGCACCTTACCTCCAGCATCCAGATTAGTGTCTCACAGAAAATAAGCACTCAAGAAATATTTATTTTGATGAATGAATAAAAAAGTAATACTTTTTTCTGTATATTTATAAGCCATTACTCTTTTTCTAGATGACTGTCTTAATAGTTCTTTTAAATTCTAGTTGATTTTGGTCATATTTTAAGTTATTGTATTCACATTGAATCAAAATTGTGTTAGTATAAAGCAAAGGTTTAATTTTTATCCCATCCCTCAAAACATTTTTAATAATGCCATAAGAAAATTTTAATGTTTAGGTTACAATGCTCCTCTAATTATGATCATCTTGGGTATGAAGAAAAATCCTCCAAACACCTAAGGCACACCTAGTTTTCTCATGTTGCTTACAATTATTTTTATATTTCAGATAAATTTTATCATGTGGAACAAAATTAGATAATGTAAAGGCAAACTTGGTAAACTCCTTTTGATTGAATATCAGATCTCATCACAACACTTACAAGATTTAAATCTTTCCTTATATTCATACTAAAAAATTTCTTATTTTTTAGACATAATAATGAAATAAAAATCATAAATTTTATAATGCTTCCTCAAAAATAAAAGTTCCTAGTTAGTATATTTAAAGACAGCATACCCTTTTATTAGTTCTGTTTTCATTTTCATTGGAGTCCCAAAAATAAGAAATACAAAAAGAATATCAGTTATAACATTATTTTTCCCATGGCTCCTCAGACATGTTCTTAAACATTGGAAATTAAATTGTTTCAAGAAACATTGTCATCAAATGCATACAAGTGTCCACACACATGTGCATATCATGTGCTTTATTTGGATCTGGAAAATTAAGATCAGTTTACATATCTACCAACTTGTGTGACCTTATGCAAGTTTACTTAACTTTTTATTGGGTAAATTGCAACAACACACATTGAAGAGTTCTAAGAAGGATCATGGACATAATGGATGAGACACTGCCTGTTCCTGTATGTATAAGGACTGGATTTACACCTATTATCATTTGTTCATTTTTGCTGTTGGCATTGTCTATTATTAGATATACACCGTTGGTTGCATAAAGGCCTTATTAGATTCTATAGACAAAAATCTAGGTTTTCTTCTACTTGATTATTGTGAAGGCCATCTGGTAAGTAAACTACATATTTCCCAAATTTCAAAAAAGATAGAACTTTAGTTTAATTAAAAAAAAAAAAAACATGTGTACACATGCCATTAAAAAGAGTAAACTCAAATAACTGTCACATTAAAACTAAAGAAAATAGATTCATAAAATACACTAAAATGATAATATTGACTCACTAAAGATTTGAGCTTTTATTAATATTATTTTTTACTTTTATTTTTACCTCGTGTATTTTTCACATTTGAAATAATAAGTTCAATGAACATTTTTTCTATTTTGGCTACCCTTTTGATTTGGGGAAATCTCAAGATAGGTTGAAGCCAACAAAGCCATCTGCTATGGAAGCTAAAGAAAGGTAGATAATCCCTTCTCTTTCTCTTTGGCAGCATGAAATCTCAGCTCACCAGCCACATCTCCCTCCCTCCCACCACTGAAGACTTTGAATCTTGAGTATATGAAGCAAAAGCACAATGACAGCTAGATATTTTTAATAGAATTAACAGAGTAAAGAGTCTAATAGTTCAATATAAAGTGTCTAAGTGAAATAGAATCCAATAGAAGAGTGGGACAGGTCCAGACACAGTTGTCCCACTGGAAAAGGTAGTGACATACAGTTGAACAACAGCAGTGTTTTGAGGTGGTTAATCACCAGTTTTTTTTTTTTTTATTTTGATTTAGTTTACATAGCTTAATTTTTACATTCTTTTTCACATTTGGAGCAATCAAATTCTCAGTCAAGAAATTTCATATATAATTGTTAGCTAAAGTTAAGTAATAATCATATAGGAGTAAAAATTGAGAATAGTTTAAAATTTATAGTAGAAGAGTGAAATTGGTGCAGGAGAAAAATATTAAAAATCCAGCTAATTTGGAATGGTAAAAATCTGGCAGGAAGTTTTCAAATATTTAATAAATATCACTGGAAATAATTTTCTGATTAAAGAAATTTTATGCAGCCAATGCAATCATTACCAAGTAGCACATATGGTACGTGACCATGAAAAATATTCATACATGTGACAGCAACAGACAATTAAGAAAACAAAATGGCAGTCTAAAGTCATTCAATGCTCAAATGAAGTCAGGATCTGAAACCTTTCAACAGTCTTGATTGCTATTTCTTTACTGAAACAAGTTAATAGTGTCTGAATCTTTTTTATGTGCAATTTGATTTGGCAAATGTTTTCTCAATACCAATAAACAGAGAAAACAGGTCACAGCACTCCTTTGCTCTGTGACTTAAATTTATATAACTTATCATGTTTTAGTAAGGAGAGATATTGACTGTCTTATGAGGACAGCACAGAATCTACTTTACAAATTACATCTTGTTTATGAAACTTGACAGATAAAAAATATGAGATACTCCAACTGCCTTGGTTGGGCATATACATAGCAGATAATAGAGAAAATTAATAGATCTACTATCGAATTGGAGATTGCATCACCAAGCCAAAATGAAAACCAAAGTACCATGTTTCAAACTCTGATTCTCTTACTACAAAGAAAGATGAGTTATTTGAGGTACTCATTCATTTTGAAAGCAATGTTTGTAATGGTTGGTTGTATATCTCTAACCTACTTAAGGCTTTGAAAGGGTCCCAGAATGAGAAAAAAGCATTAAAATGTCCCAAGATACAAATTAAAGGACTTTGTCACTTGGCCCTTATAACTAACTCACTGGATCCAGTTCCACTAAAGTTGTGGGTGGCAAGATGCTATGTTGAATGAAGTGCAGAGTCTGCGGTAAGGTGTGATGGGATAGTCACAGCTCAGCTGCCTCTGTTTTAAGAGAAATGTCATACCCTGTTTAGAATATCCTATTCTTTTTGAAACACCTTCTGACTTACTCTTGGGCTCTCATAAAGTACCACTCACCTTCAGAAATCAAAGAATCACACAGCCTTAGCTGCTCACTGGGAACTAAGTGTTAACTAACATATACAAAGCCACTTATTAAAAGTGTATCTAACAGAATTCATTATCTCATAGTTGTTGGTCAGCCTGTGTCTCCAACTATCTCTGTTCACTCAGAATTCTGACTCAAGAACAATCTAGCTAAGGTGTCAGGAACAGAGGTGTCAAAGATAGCCTCATCTAATGGGGAATTATCTGGACATTCCTCGAGGTATTGATTGGTCTTCCAGTATGCCAGTCATTGTCCAGTAAGAAAAAGCAAGCTACTCTACTTATTTGAAACAGAGATACATTAAATGTATGAGTGAAAATGATTGACTTTTGTGGCTTGCAAACTAGAATCTTGAGTGGTAAAAATGTATGTATTTAAGGTATATTAAATAGACATTAGGTATTAATGTGGTAAATGTATATGTGATATATTAAATATGTATTAGGCCAACATGTATTTTAGGTATATAAATGTAAATTAAATGTATTATTGACATTCATTTTGCTTCTTTCATGTTTTATGCATTCTTTTATTTGTAATTCAGTAAATATTGTTGAATATGAACAGAATATATTTCAGGATCTGTGTGAATTGTATAAATCCAGACATGAATGTGATAGCTATATATCCTGATTTAATGGAATTTTACTGTTTGCCTTTTTGTGGTATTGATAGGAGTAATATTAGCAGCTGAGAATTAGGAGTAGTTTGAGAAAATAGCTGCTATTTTGGTGTCAGTCACATTTGGAAATATGGAACTTTTGAGATATCAGAATGTGGAGCCCTGAGCCTCTAAATGAGGAACTCAACAATTAAGGTTAGACTGAAACACAGATTTGAGGTTACTGAGTTCCAATTCACAGATGATGACCTGATTCATAATCAGAGCAATCAAGGAAAGTACAGAAAGAATAACCTACTCTCACCAAGTCAAAGCAGTGGGAGGACTGAGTCTTACAGAGAACACTGACATAGTGAGGGAAGGAAGAGTTGGGATGAAACCAAGGGAGGGGAGGGGTGTATATATTTCAAGAAGCGTATTAGAACTCTCATCTCCTGGAAGGCATTCCTAACACACAGAAACTCTGATTTCATTTAATCTGTTCTAGCATCTGATGGGGAGACAATATCACAGGGTGGTTAGAGAATAGATTCTGGAACTAGCTCTGTGATCTTGAGCAAGGTACTTTCTTCTCTGTGCCAGTTTCTTTATCTGCAACACGAGTATGCAAAAATATCTGCCTGGCAGATTCACATAATAATTACATAATATGGAAACTATGATAAAGATAGTTTGGGTTCAGACTAGATTGTCAGCATGTGTTAGTCATTAATTCTGCACTTTTCCCGACAGGTGCTGGCTATAAATATCTACCTTTATATTCTCTTCCCTAGTACAATGACTTATTTATGGTTTCTGTTCAATAAATCCTTGTGGAATAGGGTGATTTATAATTTTATTTCACTATGTTGTTTGAGTCTCATGGAACTAACATTTAGAAGAAGTCATTATGTAAAGCTACCGATAGCTAATTTACCTGAACAGTGTTCAGTATATCATTATAAATCCAAAATAAAGAGAAACACTATATCCCAAAGGCATCACTGCTAACTCCAGTTTTGATTTCCATATCAAACAACGACAAACTTCTGTGGATTCCAAGTTGCTGACTGACTACAGGTAAAACTTCTGAAAATGTTTTAGCTCTATTCCTGCTAAATGCCATACTGTGCTTTAAGCTCCTCGGTTTTTCGATCTACCCAACAGAATTTATATCTGTTACATTTCACTTGTCAAATTCAGCCTATTCCTTATGGCTCTGAAGAATGTGAGGTATCCTGATTCTGTCAGAATCGCTTTGATATAAAATAATCTCATAAAAGTGAACTCTGTATAACAGGCTTACTTTCTTCACTGACATGTAAAAACACATTTCTGAAATTGTAGTTCATGTTCAGTCTCTCAACATATATGGTAATATAACTGTTATTGCTGCGAGATCTGAAGTCATAATCTCTTTAAAAAGAAACAGTCTTCTTTGAGTGATTTTTTTATCTATTGTGCTGAGTAATCTGTTTATTATTTCAGGTTCTCTACCTTTGTCTGTTCTGATCAATTCTCAGTATCCTATAGAGTGACTTCTATAAAGTGCATCATGCAGAAAACTGTCTCTAGCTTCCAACTGGATTGGGCCCACAAGGGGCACTGGCAGAAGATTGGAGAGAGGGAGGGAGGGAAGAGGAGGGAGAGGAAGAGAGAGAATGAAAGCAAAGTATTCCTTCCCCATGCTTCCTCCTATCAGGCTATTTATTGTTTTCATACCTATGGCCAGAGGGTCCAGAGATGCATATCTTTCCAGGTTCTAGTAATCTCTTGCACTCCTTGCTCCTCCGAATCTGGCTGTACTAATGGCTTCCTGCAATTAATATTCACAGGTACTCTACCACCCCTTTGTTGGCCCAGAATTTTGTAATGGTCCTGTGAAAAACTGTCTTAAATTACCTTGTGAGGTGTGGTTTTTTTTTCTGTCAGGAATCTGAATGCTACAAACAGCGATCTATGTATGTGTGTAAGGATGAATGTAGATATTTTATTGAGTTTTTTTTTCCTTTGGTGTTTTGAATTTGAGCAATATACTGTTTGTCTCATGAAAAGGTTTTTATGTAGCATTATATTGGTGGTAAGGAAAAAAAACTATTCCTATTATTTAATTATATTTACATAATAACTCATTTTTAGATAGTTTAATAAAATCTTCACTATTTGCATTATACATAAGGTCTCATGTGGTTTAATTATCAAATTAGATTTTTGGAATCGCTAATCTGTAGATTTTAGAACTATGCTAAAAAATTTTTCTACAAAATATATAATCTATATACATAAAACAAGCTAGGAAAAAATTAATATTTTTGCAAAACTCGAGGGAAACAGAAAAAATAGAAATGAACAAATATAATAAAAGAAAAAATATATATTTAACTTACACCAAGAATGTAGCTAGCTGAGTTGGTTTAGAATCATATTGCATTTCGTGGCTGCAGCATTAGCAAGAGGAGTATGAGATCAGTCAGTAACTACTGCTTGTTACTCATTTAAATTCATATGACTTAAAATGAGGTTCATGCTTCTAATTGGTATCGAATTCTCTCCAACAATTGTTATTTTATTTTTATTCTAAGATTTACTCAGGGCTTTATACTCATAACTTTATTAGAAATAGAGAAAATGAAATTCATAGAATATTTTTTATTAAACAAAGGTGGCGTATTTCACATATTAGAACTAAAATGACCTTCATCATAGTTCCATACTTTTTTTCTCAATTCTACCATTAATTAAGAACATAAGGTAATAATTAGACATAATAATAGCTTATAAAATAAATGCATTTAGTAGTATAAATACATAAATCTTTCAATATTTCTCTTTCATTTTTAAATTAAGAGTACTTAAGAAATAGTTTATCGAATCAACTTTAACCTTTAAAATGAACTTACATTAATTTAATCATTGTTAAAATAGTAGTATGCATTTTATTAGATGGAAACCATGGATCCTTTCTACAGGACCTTTTTAATGAGATAGTTTCAAAAATTTAAATTGTCTCTCATTCAACTTCCTGAAATTTTAGGCACAGACACTTAACTTTCTGGTTGATATCTCTCTAAATGGTAATAACCCTATTAAAAAAAAACATGAAATGAGAGAAATAATTGAAAAAACGTAAAATTTCTGAAAAAATTAACCTTGCAATTAGATCTTGAGACAACAGCATGAACATATTTTAAAAAGCCTGATTTTTCTGTGTCAAGGATATGCTGGTGACTCTCTAGCAACAGTACATGAAATTCTAAATTAAGTTTGAATATACATAGAATCAGGATTAAGAGTAAAGAAGCTAGATGTGGAACAGCATATTTTACTTTGTAGAGATACTTGAACTTAAAAACACTGGATCCACTTCATTTACCACTATATAATATGCAAGGATCAACTGGATTTTTCAAGAACTAATTTTGTGAAGATAGGAAAGATTTAAATCTTAAGGATGACTACAAGAAAATTATACAAGGAAACTATGATATTTGCCAATATTTGTTATTAAAATTATTTTATATAAGATGATAGAATATAACAAAACAAAAAAATCTGAAAGACAAAATAGACTAAGAAAAATCTCACAAAAATTGGAAAATGTTTAAATGTATCAGAATTGATTTATTTGTTATAAAAATCATTATTACATTAAAAGTGAATCAAGAAACAATATGTTTTAACATTTTCCAGCCTTATGGCATGTAATTATATTTACTGAATACACTTTTCTATATAAAAAACAATTTATAGATGTGCAAAATTTTGGCATAAGAAAGCCCACTTTCTAGAAAGTTATCTTTGTGTTTAACAGAACAATCAATTGTACTTTTTTTTTAGTTTAAAATAGTTTGCAAATGGATTTAAAATAGTATTCCAGGTAACTAACTTTCTTTTTACTCCAGAAATAAGCAATCTGTGAGTTAATTTATTTTAAATGGTATGTTGGGCATGTTCTGTGAAAATTACTATTGATACAATTTGTCATTGTAATTATTATATTAACATAGAATAGTGAGAAAGGCAGTGACAAGTTCTTTTAAACAATTAAATATTAGAGGCTTCTGTATTTATCTTGGCATTGAAAGAGATAACTTAGAGAGAGAGAGAGAGAGAGAGAGAGAGAGAGAGAAACTGACACAAAGAGGAATTGAAATTCTCATCAATGGCAAAATAGTTTAGAACAATATCAGATTTTCTTAATATTTTATACTTATATCATGTTGTTCTTAGCTTGGAATATTGTTCTAAACTATTTTGCCATTGATGAGAATTTCAATGGCAAAGAACAAGCTAAGAACAACATGATATAAGCATAAAATATTAAGAAAATCTGATATAGTGGTTCCTTTAAATCTTTGCTGATAACAGCAAATCTTTAACTCCACATTCTCCTTTATTTGTTGAGTTTGAGCCTTTCCAGAGTTCTGAAGGGTTGAGCTTTCTTCCTGAACTATCTCTCATCGCATATTTTATGCTGTGACTTCCTTTATCTTACTGATTACCTCCTTTATCACCTTCATTCTGATAAATATTTTTATTAATATTTAAGTCTCTTCTGCTGCATCCTCCTTTTTCTCTTGTATTTATTTTCATTTACTAATATTTTATTTGGATATCTGGGATATAGAATGAATAAGCATTTGTGTTCAATCTTTTTTTTTAATCAAAGGCCAAAAATATACTATAAAATATATAAATTATTTTTTAGTAAATAAAACAATTCATGTAACTGAAAAGTACTTTAGTCAGTTATTATTTACTACTCAAAAATTATCTCTTTAGTTTTCCCCCAAGATTCCAACCTAAATACATATGTGTTTAGTTAACTGGACAATAACATAATTATTATTCTCGTTACAATCTCTGCCAATTGCTACAACTAATTTAATCATAAATTAGCAGCCTAAGCCTAAAATGTTGTCATACTATTTTTGATGTGAATAAATACTTTACAAAGGAAACCCGACAAAAGGCAATAATCCCAATATTCAGCATTTTGACATTTGAGTTTCACTAGAATTAAACATTTCAGATATCTTTCATCATAGACTTAAGTCTAACGAAGGTAATTGATACCTTAAATAAAACCATTATCTGCACATACTTTTCAAAAGACTTGAAACAAAACCAAACATATCTCTTCTGACTTTAAACGGAATTTAAAGACATACTTAGCTTTCTAGTATTTCTATTCTAGATCAGTTTCTACTACAATGAAATGAAAAAAAAAAGTTCAAAGTGATTTTTTTTACATATTAGATATAGCTTTTAAACTCCAACAATAATAACTTACAAGGCATGTCTTTGCTAAAATGCTTGACTTATGTTAGGCAAGATTTACTACTAGACCATATATCCTTAATATTACAGTTTTCTGATATTATTTATTTATCACTTGCCACTGTTATTCTCTCTCCTTTTCTGGTTATTTCTCAATGTTTTTAGTCATTTAGTACCAGAATCCCTCAATATTCAGACATTGATTTTTTTCTGTCTACATTTCTTGCTTAGTGATTTTATCTAATCTGCTAGCATTAAATACTATCTATGCATTGGACGCTGCCTTTATCACTATTGGTTCCTCAGGAAAGAGATTCAAAAATGGATTCAAGGACAAGTAGTTCATTTGGGAAAAGTTCCTAGAAAACACTGTTAGGCAAATAGGGAAGTTAGGAAACTGGATACAGTAAATAAACTTCTTGCTAAATAAGTTATTACTATAAATCAGAACTTAAAAGCTCACTGAGAAACCATGAGAATCAGAGAACAGAGATATAGCTTGACCACCGGAAGGAAAGCAAGAGAAACAGAAAGATTTATCCACCCTGACCTGTCAGTCATTAATTGAGGTCTCCTCCAAGAGGATGTAATCTCCCAAAAGTTTTGACTGGCCTGGGCTTTTGCCTCCAGTTCAGAAAAAGAACCTAAAGGAAAAACGTCATAGCTGCCTGCAGTCTGAATTGAGCGAGTTTGCAAGCATATGGTATATGTAAAGCAATCTGACTGGGACATCAAAGGCATCTACTACTCAACCAATATTTTCACCAATCTAGTCACCTCCTTTAAACTCACTAAGATTTCTAAGGCCTAGTGATTTTATCTAATCCACTAGGTAATAATAGATAGCATTAAATACTATCTATGCACTGGACACTGCCTTCATTAGTATTGGTTTAAATATTTTATGTCTTTCTTTCATGCTAGAAATAAAGTTTCAGGCAAGTAGACGTTTTTAGCTATTTTTTTTTTACATATACATGCCCCCCAAACCTAGAACAGCTTTTAGTGCTAGAAGGTGCTCAAATAAATATTCATCATAAGAATGAATTCACTGAATTGTGTATTTACTTAAGGATTACATGGAAGACTCTTGAAAAGCAAATAGTTTTATTTCATTCACCACAAGAAAATGCTTTATATTCAAAGGTGTTTATGGAGCACACTATGTTTTAAACTTCAGCGGAAATTAACATGAAAACAAATACCTCTGCAAGTCCATATTTCAAATTCACAATATTTTTGCTATTTATTTTGTCTTTTATATTCGCATATTTGGTTTCATTATACTTCCAATTACTATTATTATCATAGATTCATAAAAAGAGAATATACCTAAACTCCAAAACAAATAAATTAGCATGTGATGAAGAAGACCGAGTAAGAAAAATTTCATTTAATGTCATCATCTAATTTTTACTACAAAACAACTATAAATTATATTTTAGTGATAGTGGAATAGGTATTTATTTAATAGAAATATGCATCATTGTTTTAGCATTTATTTAAAATTTCTATGAGAAATAAATACACTATTTTTTCCCATTTTGTTTGGACTGTGTTGACTGACTATACTGGGGAAAAAAAGATTTGGAGAAGTCTTACACCAAAATACATTTATTGAGATCATTTCTTTAGCTGAATACTTTTTTAATAAAAGTAAAACATAACATTAGCATCTTATTATAGAATAAAAAGTGGTTTATTCACTAGTAAGTGTTGGTGCCTGACCCTTGTAAACTTGGCTGGTATATAAATGGATAACTGAACAAGAATTGATAGATGTTAAAGACACTGGCAAGGAGGGAGGAAAATGACATTGCCTATTTCATCAGCGATGTATTTAGTTTAACAAAATTTGGTTTGGGTGAATTAATTTAATTAAATGAACTGATTCATTTATTGCTGTGCATAGGACCCTGACCTCTCCATTATAAACTCATCAATGTGGCAAATAAGCAAGAACGTCTGTTCAATTATTTGTTCGGTAGCATTTTTCAGCCCCTGCACTACATGATTTATCTGCTTCTTTGTACACTGGCACTAAGCAGAATATTTAGCACCTGGGAGGAAATACCCATTAGAGCTTTGTATAATTACATGGTGATAGTATGTGCAGATTTGTAGAAATGTGCATTTTGATAACAGAAGTGGTATGAACAGAAATAAACTGAGTGTGGTACTAGAGTAGAAATGCTCAGATTACATATAATAAACTGTGGGAGTGGGGGGAAAATCTGGGAGTGCAAAAAAGAGAAATTGGAAGCACAAAAAGGAAACTTCAGTCGTGAAGGGTAGGAACAAAAAAAAGTAGAAGAAAAAAAGTAGAATGAGCTCTCTAAATTTGCCAATAGCTCTACTGTCATCAATAAGGACACATAGGACAGATGTTGACAGTGCTACTCAGAGAAGTCTTGAGCACAGTCCTGCCTCATTTCTCACAGGGTGGCCTGCAAGTGCCACATGGTACGAGTCATGCAGGGTCCTCATATATTATTTTGTTACCATGTTTGTAATGATCTCTGAAAACACATAAAGCCATTGAATATTAATAGGTGAGAATTTACTAATCCACAAATCATATCATACTTCTTGGACTAACTGGGAAGATCAATATAAACAGAACTTATTGTGTATTTATCCATCTTTGTGATAATAAAAGGATTTTACTGCAAATGAACTCCATATAACTGAAAATTCTTCCAAACAATAAGCTTTTTACTGAATGTTCTCTAGATTAATGCTAGACACACTATGAAATCAATCACTAGGCTCAAAAAAAAAAAAAAAAAAAACAGGAAATTTTTCCCTAGAACATAGCTGTTTTTTCTTTCATATGATCTTATTACCTTAAAGAAAATGTGTCAGGGGAGGTCTGGAGGTGTTGACTTTGTACACACTATCATCCCACAGAGCACCCAGTTGCTTAATAGAAACAATGCTAAAAGTACAGCAGTACAGAGTTTTCCCTGAGGCTATAAATAATACATTATTTTGGTGTTTAATCCAACGCTGACAAGAAGAGGAATGAGTTGGCACCCGTATGGTGAATATTAACTACATTTCTAACTATTGCTGTGTTTAAATATTTAAGGCCTTGTTTATAGATTGCAATAAAACAAAACGAGGAATTAATATATTGCAGATATAATTGTAAACACAATTGTGTACAGTGAAGACACCTTAAAATATTTTTTCTCTACAAAATTTGCCTTGTTTGATTAATAGAGAACCTGAAAAAGCATAGCTTAATTTTCGAGAGGGGGAATTTATCTCATTGCAAATAACTGGGATTCTGATGCTTAGATGAGCCTGCATGGTATAATGTCATGGTGACAAAAAATGTTGTGTTATTCTCAGCTCTGCTACCATATGTGTCATCATAGGTGGGACCCATTTTACAAGTGCCTCAGTTTTGTTGTATATATAGTAGGGACAATAAAACTATCCTACGTTGATAGAACCATTATAAAAATTAAAAAATATATCTTTGTAAAATAACGTGTAGGTTGTAAACACTTCAATAATGAATAATCTTTTCTGCTTGCATGTTTCTAGGGACTGTAGAGTCTTACTTGACAAGATCTAGTATACTTTTCCTGTCCTTAGTGTCACATATAAGACATTTTTTTAGATAATTATTAAATGAATAAATGCAACAATGAACTAATAGACAAATAAATGCTTAATTTTGATCAATGTGTTACATTTTTCACCTTCTACAGTAGAAAACTTCACTGTTACCAGCAAAGCCCCTTGGAATTTTTATTCTCTGTCATTTAACTCATAGAATTAACTCTGATATCCAATACAAGAAAAGTTAGCCCTATACATTCTAAAGAGCTTTATTTGATTTAATTTTATCCTTCTTTTGTATTTGTACTTCACACTTTGGGGAGCATTGTGGTGTTGTAAAAGAAGCTGAGAGATTGTTGTAGTTTTTTGCAGATTCTCATAGATTTTCCATCCGATTTCTCTGGACAAGTAAATCTGAACAGTGTAGTCCACTAGAACGTGGACTTCACCTGGATTGACATGAACTTGGTATTACACCTTGTTATTACACTTGGTATTACTACCTATGAGGTTTAGGCACATTAAGCTTAATTCATCAAGTTAGAATGCTAATATCTCCCATGTGACTTAGAGGGCTGTAAGTGCATTCATCAGAGCATGACCCGGGACCAATGTTCTTGTTCTCACATAGTCTACATATAAAAGCTTAGAAACGGAAACAGAAAATGGACCATCATCTTGAACATTTCCTTCGTGTACGACATTAGCAGACCATGTTGGTTACCCTAAGGATCACCCTGCAAAAGTAGGGACTTTCTCTCCACCGCATTCGGCTGAGATGCCAAGACTAACAATGCCACACATACATTAACAGGGTAAGAAAAAGTTTATTATTCACATAATGAAGCTTTCTGAAAGAGCAGGGCAAGCAGATTGAAGACTGCTTGAGAGAACAGGGATGGGTTACTGGCTTAGTGTTTTAGGGGTTTTAAGGGATAGGGATGGAATAAGGATTCCTTCATGTAGGCATGGCCTCTGTGGTTTAAACTTTCCAATGGCACCAAAAGAACCACCCAGTCTATCTTATCAGCTGCCCAGATGTGGGGCAGAATAGAAAAAGAGTGATAGGGCTTGGAAACTATTAACAGTACAAATCAATAATAGTGTCAGATAATTTATAAAATTCACCCCCAGGTTTGACTGAAGACTGAAATGTGCCATGTTCCGTTTAATTGAATTTGAACTTGTTTACTTAAGCCATGATAAAGCTCTATGAAGCCTGTAGAGTGAGGCTGATAAAGGGAGGCGAAATTTCCATTAAATGTCTTAAGAACCCTACACTGTGTATTTTGAGAAGCTCAATTGAGTGACCTGATAGTTATCAAAAATGCATAGAAATCCAAAGGGGGTAAGTAATATCTCGATGAGGTCTTATATAGTGGTGACACTCTGTAGACAGACTTGTGTGACCTGGATTTATATTTTGGGTATCTGTAAGGCAAGAGATTTCCAGAATTCCTTATGTAACAGTGGGAACTTTGAATAAGAAATTAATGCTACTGCCGTTGGACAGACCACTTGGCTAGACCATCAGTAATGGTTTAGGAGTCCATAGAAATTTGTAAATAGATCTGAGCTTTTGCCAGAACTTCCAGTCCTAAAATGACTGCCTAAATTTGGGGGTGTAGGGGGCATTGTGGTCAACACTGGTTCTTATTTATCAGGGACATTTCATCTGGTTAAGGAATGAAAATCAGCCGCTCTTCAGCTGGGTCCATCACATGTAATTGGGGTGGTCTTGTCCATTAGGTATACAAAGTCCTGTTACTGATCAATTAGTTGACCCCAAAGGACTACCAAGGGGTCTGGAAGAGGAGGGGCCTCTACCAAGATCACTGGCATCTCACAGGAGCTGAGGGAAGATGAGTGCACGCTCTCTTGGAGGTGGGGCAAGCAGAGTGCCCAGGTTGGATTCTGCCCTGCAGTATAGTGTTTTAGCAATGAGGCTGTGATGGGTGTGACAGCCTGGAGGGTACAGATTTCATGGCCCAGAGCATGAAGAGAAGTTGAATGTGGTGGTTCAGGGTCTCAAGGCCTGGGGCAGTCTCAGCTCCAGGATATTATAGTATGAGTGTAACTGTCACCATCACAGCATATTGCATGGACTGAGGATGACAGTTTTGACTAGAAATCTTGAACAACTTATTACCCTCTTGGATGGTCAAGAAACTGCTGAAGGCCTGAGAGGAGGGTGCCAATTTTAAAACAATGTTCTAAGAAGTCTCTGGGAACACTAATGGGAGTGACTGTAGTATATAAATTTGGACAGATTCTGTAGTCTTTCATAGTGAATAATTTGCAAGTACCAGCATGAATGGACTTAAGTAAAATTTGTAAAGAGAAATATGTTACCTCTACAACCAAAAAGGGTAAAAAGTTATAATGGATTAGTTTTAATGTCATAGATGTTTAGTGGCTCAGCAGATGTCTCTTTACAGTATCAAGAATTAAGCTCTAGGAGATTTCTGCATTTTTTAATCATATTTTAAATAATACCTAGATAATACTAATATTATGCCACATCTGAGTTATACTTACTTTCTTTTGATTTTCCTGCTCCAAAAATTATTTGCTCTGTCATAAGCAAAAGGTTCTTTGTAAGCCTATAATCTCAGCCTCTAAATTACACCACATGGAAAACTTTTGATAGATGAGTAGAAAGTAATGAATTCATTTACAAGGGGAACACAATGTTGTTTTCAGTAATATTTGTGGACTTAATTAATAAAGATTTATATTCACTTGTCTGAAGTCTAGTTTTGCTAGAGTTATACCTGATCTTAATTAACTTATATCCCTAAATCCTTATGGGTTAGCTATCCTCTTGAAACATAAATATCTTTTTAAACATTATCATATTTTTTTTTGTTTTAAGAAGTTTAGTCTCACCTGTAAATCATAACATCCCCATTCCACATACAATTTCATCAGGAAATCCTATTAGCACTATCTTTAAATATGTTCATATGGGTATAAATGAATAACCACAAAAGCTAAATATAAGTGAATTATTATATTCACTTATAAATTCATAGAACAATTAAAAGATAAAGCTGACTTTGTTTAATTGTCATGCAAGGTGACACACACTAATATAGAAATTCACTGAGTGGATCACTAAGGGAGAAGAGCCAAGGGTTTTAAAAAGAAGATGAGGGTTTGTGCTATGTAAAATAGGGTTGAAAGTTTTGCAGTCTGGTAGGAGTAGAAAAAGTACGAGCCTCTGTATACGGCTGGTTCAAACAAGTCCCATCATGTATGGGCCAGCAAAGACTATTTGCTTTTGTCCATTGAGAATCTGGTATTTGGGCTCAGTAACAGTGTTCAGCCTCATTTCAAAACTTGCTCAAAGTTCATCACTGAATACTTTGAACAGATTAGAACAACGTTCAGTGTTTGTTCTCTCTTAGACAATGCTGCTGTCTGTGCACAATATTATTATTAATATTCATGTTCTTATATAATGATTCCAGAAATAAACAATTCAAAAATTGTCACTTGAGCACCGTTCTGAGTAACATGATGAAGTCACTCACTGTCCCACTCCATCCTGGGAGCCCAGGGTTTTAATCATCCTGTTCAGTGTGTGCACATGGCACGTATAGCACAATAAAATATTTTGAGAGAGATAACATTCACACAACTTTTCTTAAAGTATATTCTTATAATTGCTCCATTTTTTATTATGTTATTGTTAATCTCTTAGTGTGCATAATTTATAAATTTAACTTTATCATAGGTTTGTATGTAGAGTATGTCTGTATAAAAAACACATATTATGTATATAGGATTTGGTATTATCTACAGTTTCAAGCATCCATGGAGGGTCTCAAAACATCCTCTGTGGATAAGGGGCAGGAACCAATGTATATGGTTAATAAGGGGGAGTATGAGGAACAGAGTCTTTACAAATAAAATTCAAAGCTTAATGATTCACTAATTGATAAAATAAGCATAAATTTAAGCTTTAAATGGTATATGTATACATGTATATGTGGTCTTACATTACGTTGAATACACTTTCTGAAACATGAACAGGTAATAAGCTATTTGGACTCTTCTCAAAATTATCATTGTGTGTATATATATATATCATTGGGTATATATATATATATATATATATATATATATATATATATATACCCACACACATACATATTTTTCAAGAGGGCCATGGCAAATCACTATGCAGAGCAGCAGCAAGTTGTACACTTGTCCTTTTTTGTTGTTGCTGCTGTTTAAATTCATTTAAATCATCACACTGCTTCTCATTTGCTTAAAATTCTGCACCATACATACTAATAGTAGTAAAGTTTATCCCTGCTCTCATCCCAGGAAAAAATAAAGATAGTTTTCATTGAAATCTAACCAAACTTTGTTAAGTGGACTGTGACAAGATTATAAATGATATGAAAAAGAACATTTTAACATTTGGCCACCAACTTAAGAAAATGGTTCACCTATACAAATTTTTGTAATTTTTAAATATATTCTACCCTCATATAGTCCTCAGAATTAAAGCATAATGAACAGGAAATAATGCAACTGAGTGCTAAGGGTGAACATCTTGCCAGAAATAATGAAGGTAGAGTTAATATGAAGTGAAGAATTTCATAGAACTAACAAAATAACAATCTATACTTTTCACTTACACTGGGGAAGTGGATTTTGCAATTACCAGTTGCATTAAATGCACCAAATAAAGCTCTAAAATTGACACTATAAGGCACCACCTTAAGTTTTCCATAGTGATTTGTCATGGCACTTGTGAAAAATATTTACTTAGAATATTTATAATTTCCTTAAAATTAGCCCACAGATTGATTAGGTCTATATTTCTTATATATTTCTAAGGTTAGTAATATATTTTTTCTCCCAAATGTCACTGAAATATAACTCTGCTTTGATACTTCTGTTACTTTTAACAAAGAGTCATAGCAAATAAGTATTATCCCTCCAGAATATGAACAAAATTCTTGCTCAGAAAAAAAACTGATTTATTTAACTGAATGAGATGTAGCATGTAAAATCTAGATCCAAGCACTAAGAGGTCAAGCACTAAAAGGAAAGACTGATTAAATTATTGTGTATAAATTAAAAGAAATGATATAATAATATGTGAAGAATAATAATTTTTATAAAAGAGGAGGCATTTACTGAGAAACTTTTCCAAACACTTTATGTATAATATTTCATAATTGATAGGTGAGATTTGAATTATCTTCTCTCTGGCACTTAACCTATGTGACTATAAACTAAGATTTCACCTTCCTTTTCTACAGGAGACCAAATTGCAAAGTAGTGTATTTTCCAGGAAGAGACTGTCCCACATTTTAATAATTTGAATTACTAATCATTAAATACAATCAGATTGAGTTAATGAGAGGATTGTTAAAAAGGTTAATACATCTTACATGAGCTTTGATTTCAGAGTTCAATTCTTGAGCAAATATTCATCTCTCTAACATGAATTGCCATTAAATATGAACATGCTACACTAAAATAAATCAAAAATTTCAATCTATCTAGCTTTTCTCTAGTGTTCAAATAACTTGCTGTATATGTGTGTGTGTGTGTGTTTAAGTTTTCTTGAGAAAGAGAATTTATTCTTTTGTGTTAGATGGCCATGCTAAATGGGAGAATCAATTATCATGCTCAAAAGGTTTTTTTCTAGTTATTAAATATCCCCAGAGCTAAGATCAGCTGAGTTATCTGCTAACTTTTGGGTCTAATTTCATTTTTATTTTCATACAATCTTCATTACAATTTCATTAAAGGGTGTGGTGAGTGGGGTTATTTGCACTATTTTATTTCATAGTATATTTGGCCACTTTCTCCTCCCTCCCCTCTCCATATTTTCAGAATGACATTTTCATCAATTAAAAATATGTTGAAAAATACTATCAGGATTTACAAAATGATGTAATCTGTTAACATTTGGCCTTCTAGCATATGTGATACCACTATTCCTGTAATACACTCCTCAGTGTATAGAATTAATTTATTTAGTAGAAATCAATCTGTGGTTTGGGAAATTGGGAAAATAAACGAGAGGATTAGTTCATCAATGACAGAATCTGAAGGGAAAATATACCAAGGGACAAGGTAATTAGTGCTGTTATTTTGTTAAGAGCATCTCAGTAGTAGAATTCCACAGATGGGAAAGAATTCTCAATTTAACAAGTTCTCAGAGGAGAATTTTGAAAGGACTGATAGATTGAAATAGTTATTAACGATATTATTAGAAAAGATGTCACATGATAAAATTAGAATAAAATTTTTACTAGTTTAAATATTTCTAAGAAATCAGACAATAATCATCTATTTGGCTATGGAAAAATAACCAAATGTTTCTTGAGTTACTACACAAGGATTTTGTCATAATCAAGCAATCTACTAAGTCCAGCCAAGATTCATAAGGATGCAAATTAGTGTCCATCTGTTCTTCAGGGTGATTAGCAAGGATTTTGTGTAGAATGTCATGCTGGAGTCTCACACAGAGGTTTCAGTTCCTACAGCCAGATGAACTCTGAATTCTAGACATTCTAACCAATGACCCAGACAGTGGGGAAAAACCATCTTTGGTATTTTAAACCAGCACAACCACTGTGAGGATAAATTAGTAAGCCTAGAGACTGCAGTAAAAATATTTTCCTCTTCTACTGATTGTCTTTGGAAATGAGCTCTTTAAATGAGTACGTTATTCTGGACAGTCTATACTCATTCCTCTTCCCTAAGGGTCAAGTATTTAAAAGGGATACTCCTATCTAGATGTCATCTTCTTTGTGAAAATATAGACCAAAAATACTAAAAAGAAAAAAGATAGCAACCTTTCCAATGTACTCTGCAGAGTAAACTGACACATACTGTTAACCATACTCCCTGACTCATGCCTATGCTTATTTACCTATAAGTCACACGTTCCTTTGTACAGGAATATCTTCTTTGCAAAATATGAATCATATTTTATGAGAGTTTTTATACATTTTATATATTTACTTGCCAAAATGTGGTCACATTATTTAATTTGGGACTTTGCCTCATCTTCCCCCAAATTTAACATGGATCATTTTAGGTTAATAAATATAAGCTGCCTCATTTTATTCCAATGGCTGCTTAACATTCAATTGTGTGCCTATGATGTGATTTATGTAATTATTCCTCTTCTGAATAACACATGAGCTTTTTGCACAGATAAGTTATTACGAAAAATGCTACATTGACTATCATACATATATGTCATGTTCTAGTCTATACAAAACAAATATTTCTATGGAAAATTGCTGAATATAAAAAAAAATACACATTTAATATGTAAGAGACATTAGTCAAGTATTTTCAAAACTGTAATTACTTACACTCACCACAATAATGAGGGATACTCTTAATTCTGCCCCTGATTTCTTCCCAACAGTGCATTCTATATTTTAGAATTTTGCCAGTATTTTCACTTTAAAAGCTTCCTCTATGTATTAATTTACATTTTTAATGTTTAATGTCTATGATGGTGGAAAATAATTTCATATATTTATTGACATATGTATATCTTCTTTGACAAATTGCCTCCTGTTTCATTTTTGTTTATTCCTGATAGTTAAGGCAGTGTATGCAAGTAACTGTCATTCACATTACTCTGCTCCTGAATGAAAGAGAAAAAATTTAGAAATGAATGTATTGATCTGGATGCTCCATGGAGATACTGACTATAACTCCAAGTCAACAATCTGCATTAATGTTTTAATTTCTCACATTTTCGTGGTACACTTAGCCTTCAACCAACTATGGGTAACTGTGCAAAAATAACTATGGGTAACTGTGCAAAAATAACAAGGATCAAGAATTAAGCAGAGGTCAGACCATGCAGTACCTTGTAAGGCACATTGAATCATACTGAGGACTTTGGTTATATTATGTGGACAATAGAAATATATTCAGAAAACATAAAATGAGTAAGCAATCAATTTTAAAAGTTCATACATGCTAAAAGTAGAAAATAGATTGTATACAATTAGGATGGGAAATGTACTGGAAAATGAGAAAAATTTTACCTGTGCAGATTAATTGGGTGGGTGACTTGGATATGCTAGGGGCAGTAGAGACTGAAAGAATTGCACTGGGTTTGGACAGACTTGACACAAACTTATCAGCAGATTTTGATTGGATGTGGTATTTGAGGGAAAAAGAGAAGAATGGTGGCTTACTTTATGGATACATAAGGGTACTGTTTACTGATCAGGGAAAAATTCAGAAGAGTTTAGGAACAAATTAAATGAGTAGACTTTTGAATATATTGAAGTATATGTGAATTCTATTTTATTATTATGTAGAAAACTATTTAAATGTATCAATAAAGATTATTTCTTATAGTTACAGAATTGATGATGAATTCATTTTTAATCACAACACATACAACAATCTCACTCAATACACACATTTATAGGTTAAATTACATGGTTGAAGCTGAGTTTTATAAAAAGTATTTTCCATAAAAAAGATGATATCTATTTTATAAAGCCATTGTCCAATTTACTGTATTAAATGTTTGAATATGAAGGATGCAAAAGTGGAAGCCCACAGAATTCCAAGTAAATAATTATCTTTACAGAATCAATGTTTTATATCTTTTTTTCCTGGTCTTTTCTTCCTTGAAATTTATTTTTCAATTCAGATGACTATACTTACTTTGTTAAATAATTATCTTTAAACAAAGGTGTTATGGATATAATCTAAGTAATTTCCTTCTGTAATTTTATAAAATGTAAAAGGTTGTATTACCATTTAGTCATCAAAGAAATATATCTAGAAAGGGAACACACAACATCCTGCATACCCAGAAAAATAATAGCAAAACTTACTGAAACATTTCAAAGATAAAGTGGGAAGGATGAGAAGAATGACTAGAAAAAGGAGGCTGGAAAAGAAAGGAGGTAAAGAGAGAGGGCAAGCACAATTGTTCTTTGATATTTCTTTAACAGGCTATACTTCATTCTGTTTTCTCTTGAACATCAGCTTTATGTCCCAGGGTGAAGTTAAATATTTCACAAAGGGGAATATAAAAAAAGATCAAAAAGGTTCTTTCTGAAATTAAAATGAAATAGATCAATGAAAAGGATTTTTTTTGTGCAAATCCCTTGCTTTACAGTTCATCATTTCATTTTGCTATAAAATTAGAATAGCCTTTGAAAAATTTGATGCCATTCATGCCTCGTCTCTCATTTACCCTTGATTTTTAAATACCAGTAATCCTGTTTTCTACTGCAGTCTATCAGGAACATTTTAATATTTTCATCCTCAGTAAATTTTCTGTGTCAAATTATGTATTTGTTTCATTGCCAAGATTGCCAGTTTTCTTTTCTTTCATGTGTGTTGATAAATTTTGGTTTATATTTATCTAAATAATGAATACCTTTAGGACTTAAATCACTTACTAAGGCATTAAGGATCAGTTTACTTAGAATTATTTATGTTCTGTTTGTACTGAATATCTTTGAAACAATCTTGGACTGAATGATTAAATGAGTTTCTGGGGTGTTATTCTTCATGGATTGTCATTGAACTATAATCATTTTTAGTTTAGTTCATATTTTGTCAATATGTCATGGCCTCCCCTCACTATTTAGTGCAATGGGAAAAGCAAGACTGCCCTAATATGGTCATGAAAATTTATCTGGGTTATTTGGGCGGTGAGCTACCTGGGAGTTCTTCAGTTCTCCCAGCAAAAGGGCTTTCTCAGACCAGCTTCCCACATGACTAGTGACTTCTCCCCATTGTGTACTCCTAAGTCTAACTCTCAACAGCCTTCTGGGTACACGGAAACAAAGCAGCTGTTACAGACATCAAGATTCAAGTTGCCTCATTACTATATCTGCCCACACTGACAAAGTCAAGGCCTTTTTGAACTAAGAGTAAGAAATCAGAGGCTGTGTTCTCCTTTTTTTTTTATTGCAAACACGTGTTCTTTTTTTATCATCATACGCTGGCCATGGTTTATGTCTTTCTGATTACAATGAGAGTCTAAGACCTAGGTCTTCTCTTTCTTGTTGACTACTGGCTTATAAGTTTATTTAATAAAGAATTTTTTTCTTAATGCATATTATGTAAAATTGTGGAATTAGTCAATAATTGCCTTGTCTATTAGGTCAGGATATCAAAGAGACCTATTTTGCATGATGCTTACCCAGCCTAAATTCAATGTCATTTTTTTAAGTTAAAAATGATGTATAAGCCTCCAATTCATTTGATCCATGTTCATTCCATTTTCAACTTTTGACAAAATCCTAATCCTAGATAAATTCATCTCTCAGAATTTTCCTTTGGCATAATGGAATCTGACTGGTGAAAAATACATAATTATATTAATTCATGTCACTTGGATGACAATTTATTTCATGTTATTACAGTTAGCCTGTTACTTTTCCTCTAAGCGTCAGCATTTTTTCCCTATTTCCAAACCCAGAGGATTCCCTCTTCTTTTTCTTCATTGAGTAAATCGAAGCATCAAAAAGGAACATTCACAACCTCCTTTGTCCCATCCATTCAATGAGCTACATCTGTGCCTATGAACCTCGCTTTCCTTTCTGTCATAAACCATGTAATGGTTTCCATCTCCACACAATAAAATACCTATGAGTTTTCAATGGCTTATAAAAGCCTATGAGACCTGGTTCCTGTTACCTCTTGGATCACATCTCCCACCGGGCTCACTAATGCCCTTTGCTTGAAATGCTCTTCATCAAATATCCGCATGGTGCACTCCCTCTTCTCCTAGAAGCCTTACTCAAATGCTACCTTCTTGCTGAGGTGCCTCCCTATTAAAATTACACTCTCGGCTTTCTATCTGCACATTTCCTCCTTTCAATTTCTGCATAGCACTTAGCAGCAGCTGCAAAGATACACAATTCCTGCCCCACCTCTCTCTAATTTTCTGTGTAACTCCAAAAGTATTTGTAATTATTTATCTACAACATTCTCAATGAATGCTTTTGATTTGAATATTGCATTTGGTTCAAAAGGATAATTCAGCATTATTTTAATGGCTAATACAAAATGTCAGCAAACAGAAAGGGTTAAATTTTGAATTTGTTATCATGCGTCATGATAATTGCACATATTTTCAAGATTTTAAAAACAATATTAGAACATATAAAATATATTAGAAAATATGTTCTACTAATTAATTCAAAGCAAATATATTGATAAGCAATAATTTTATACCTAAATAGAATAAAATCCTCAAATGTACATGTAGAATTTAATGATTCTTCAGAGGCTTAAGCTAATAGGAACCAAGATTTTATCAAAATATTATGAAGGAATAGTTATCGAGTAAAATATATATAAGTGTATATATATATATACACATATATGTGTGTGTGTGTGTGTGTGTGTATACTCATCAGATATTTTTTGAAAATAACTATAGTATACTCTGCTAAGGGAAATGGCAATACATATTAAATAAGACATAGCTATTTTATTCTGAAATCATAAAGTCATCAGCTACTTGAAAGACACATTTTTTTCAAGGAGAGGTATTACCAGATATAAATGGCCAGAAAGAAGCCTTGTCAGACACTAAATGGTGAATTTGACAATCTAGGAACAAACCTTCTGCCTCGAAAATTAAGTATGTGTTTTTTTCAGTGTCCTGGAGTTGACTGAATGTGAGAATCTGACTCATACTAAACATCTACAAAAAATGTCATATGTAGCCCAGACCTCTTGTTATCTTAAGTACGTCGGTTTGATGTTAGCAATTTGCAGTGGTTTGAACAACATATCTTCCTAAAAACAAATTATCTAGTAGAGCTAAAAAAGCCTTTAACTTTCTGTTTAGATACTCCTATTAACAAAAAATGTAATGATTTTCCATCTGTCAAATGGATTCTATATTGCAAGGAAATTAGATGGATAACAAAAAGAAATATTACACTTATTTTTAGTGAAAAAGAAACAAGGTTTTCAATGTGAAAATGAGGATTTAGCTCTTCGATGAATTCTATGTATAGCAATTAAATAATTTCACCTAAAATGATAGAATAAACGTGAGAAATTTATATTTGTAATAGTTTCCTATTGCTGCATAACACATTTTTCAACAAACCAATAGCTTCTAAAAACACTCATTTATAATCTCACAAGTTTTCATGGGTCATAAGTCCGGCCACATCTTCAGTGGTTTCTCTGCTTGGATCTGACAAGACTGAAATCAACATGTCAACTCAGTTGTTAATTCTCATCTAAGGCTAGAGGCCTTCTTCCAAGATCCTTCCAGTTACTGATGGAATTCAGTTATTGTGTGTTTGGGACTGAGGACCTTGCTTTCTTAATACCTGTGAGAGAGTCAGGGATGCTCGGGATGCTCTAAGTTCCTGGAATACTGGTTCCTCCATAAGCAGGAGTTTTTTGTCCTCCCTAGTTCACAGCATGGAGAATAGTAAGCTTATTCAAAGCTTATTCAGAGAAAATCTATCTGATGTCTTCTTATCTGAATCTTAATCTGAATCTCACACAAGTCTTGAGTAATATTTTTCTTTTCATTTTAACAAGTGTCGAAATATATCTTTTTTTATTACAAGATGAGATGTCTCAGAACCAGACAAAGTGACGAGAAGTTGTGATAAATTTGTAAAAGGAAATGAACATTATGTATAATATAAAAGTAACAGGAGAAGCTGAAGTTGAAAGCAAGAGTGAAGGAGGGATTCTCTATATGGGTTAGCATCTCAAATAACATAGAAAATTGCTTGAGGTGGAGAGAGACAGACAGATCTGTGTAGCTAGAGTCGAGTTAATGAGTGAGAACTCAAGTAATGAGGCTGATATTATCATTTCAGTGAGAGAGGTAAGTTTTTCTCTTTCATATTAGTAAGTAAACTCTGCAGTTGCATTTGGGCATCATGTATGCATCAGGGTGTAATCAGGGAAGTGGTTTTATGGAATGAGCTATTTATTGTAGGAACTACACATTATGTATTTTGAGGAGGAACGAGGGAAGGAAAAGTCCAGAAAAGGAATCTGAAGGATCAGGGAAGAGTCACAAACCAGTCCATTGGAAGCTCTAGTGAATGTGGGACCTATCTATACTAGATTACATTCTCTCTATTCCTGACATTTAAAGGACAATCGACATTGCTTTAAAGAGCTTACTATCCATTGAATACATTAAAATATTTAAAATCTCCAGCTTCCTAACGTGCAAATGTAAAGTGAGACATAATAAAGTCTAACTTTTAAGTGCCGTAAGAATTAAATAAAATAACAAATAAATAATAACAGTACTAGGCTCACAATAAGTACTGAATAGAATTAAATCACTTACTATCTCATAATTATTTCTTTTTAAGACAATTTCTGTGTATTTAATAAGCTGTGTCACAGCACTGTGATAAACATTAGAAAATAAAATCTTTTAAGACATTCAAAGCACATACTGTTATGATGATATGGCATTGTGATAACAGCATGAGATTAGATTTAGAGCGAAGAGGTTTGAAATTTTCCCTCCCTGACTTACCCGGTGTTTAACTTTGGTAAATTCAGACAGAATAACCTGTCTGAATATCAGTATTCTTATTATTATTTTAGTGGTAATAATCGATATTTACAACGGTTGTTGTGTAGATTAATTGACTTAATATTTATAAAGCTTTCTGACCAATGAAGACACCGAAAAATATTATTTTTATGACTTATTGAGGAAAACATGAATCTTCAATGAAAATAGACATAAAGACATTCAATACATTTCACATTTTATATTTTTTAAGAAACTAATTGGTTATAAGAGATTTAAAATTTAATGCCTCTACTGCCCACACATCATTTGCGAAAGTACAAAAAAAAAAAAATGCCTATTTCTCGAATTCTATGCTGAGACTGACACTGACTTAATAGTGTAAAATTAAAATAAAAATAAGCCAAAAGAGAGTTTTTATATGTAGATAAATCTATTTTATTAACTACAAAGTGAGTGAAAAAAAAAAAAACAAAAAAACACTACAACACACCAAATATTACCACCCCAGCAAGTGGAGTCTGGACACTCTAATTAATTTTAATGGAAAAGTTGAATACTTGAAAGATTGCACAAAACTTTGTGTGCAAATAATGACATTTCACAACTCTCATACATACCTCCTGAAGAAGAGTCCATGTATCATTTGAGAGTATATGTCAGTGAAATTTCATTTAAACCAAATGGCATTTTCAAAAACTTTTATATCTTTATTTAATGGTTTCTTCCAGCACTGTAAGTATTAATAGATTATCAAATTGAAAGATGTTTGTTCTGACCTTCACATAGCTCCATTTCTCTGGTGGCTTAATGTCTCTTACAGAGTACCTGAAGTGCATTAAGTGATTTCTCATTTCCGTATGATTCCACGATGCCTTTGTCACAAAACAAATGATGAATGAGTCGATGGGTAAAAATCCAAATAAAAGCACACAATAAAATATTTTCTACTTTCTTCTGACACGTTAATTCTTGAAACTTCAACTGAAAAAAATCTAGATATTTCAAATCTACAGCATTTCTAGGCATATTTTTAGTTGTCAGATGTTTGGTGGAGCATAAGCAATATGTATACATATAGATGTGTGTATATTTATATATGTGCATATATATGATGTCTATTTTTAGAAAATAAGAACAAAAAAAATTTAAAAATCAGGGGACAAAGGTTTGGCAGATATGAAAAGATATGCATGGGATCTTTGAACTTCACTCCACAAAATCATATTTATAAAGCAAACCAACAGTTATTCTCTGTGCTCTGATTTCCTTATATGCATGTTAATAGTGCCATTATCATTAAATGTGTTTGTAGATATAACATGCTTAGAATAGTGTTAGGCACTGATGTTTTTTTGATTTTTGGTGATAATGCCTACAGTATTAACTAAATTGTTAACCCGTAGAGAAGATGAGATAAAAAACATATGCTGATCAGAGAAATGGAAAATCTAAATCTTTAATCATATTAACAGTCATTAGGTTATTCCTTAAAGTTCTTGAATCTATACTTAAATTATCAATATTAAAGAAGTTTAAAAATATATATATATTAGTATAAGAAAGTATGCTGAAAGACTTTAAAGTTTTTACAAGTAGTGAGCCTGGGAAGTATAAAAGATATATATTTTTTTCTGTTTAGAGGCAGGTAACTTATTTGATTTTTAAATCTATGTTCATGATTTATATTTATAAATAATTAAGGTATACCTGTGTGAATATATTTTTCATTATTTGTAAAGAATTTTTATGCTAGATTGATTCCTAAGTGCAAAATTAACTAAGGAGAAAAAATAGTTGAAGAGAAAAACTGTATATTTACTGCTGGGGGCCAACTCTCCTTGAGATTTCCACACATCTGGACCATTTTTTCCAGACTGTCTTTTCAAGGACACTTGAAACAGTCTTGGAGACCAAGGGCAGGGTCTCCTTCCAGGGCAGAGAAGAAATTTATTTTTTGACCAGGATAAAAAAGATGGCTCATCCTTTCAGGGTAAATGTTCATTGGGTTTATTAGCCACCCTTTTAAAAGATTGGAAGTTTTTTCTAAACTTGGGATTCCTTTTTGTTGTACCAACAATAAGGTTATTCTTGGTACAAAATATTCCTAGGCTGCTCTGTTGGAAAAATTTCTATGTGGATTGAGAAACATGGCACAGGGATGCAAACAGGAATGGCATGCTGCCAGTTGTGTGGTGAGTAATAAACTCTGTAGTTTTTGACCCAGAGGACTCATGAATTCTGCCAGTATCTATGAAACTTTGTCAAATTAACCTATTAGCTTGTTAGCAGGGTAAAATCTCATTCTCTTCACAATTTTTAGCATTTAAAATATATATATTTATGGAAGAGGAAAGATAGATTTGTAGTGTGTAGCTGAAGCAACGAGCTAAAGTGACAGCACATTTGCTTCATTGGACTTTACTGTTTGAGTGGTTTAAAGGCATCTTGACTTGGGTTTAAACTTTTATTTTAATTTCAGTATAGTCCCTTCTATTTGTTGGAGGGCACATGAAATTTATAGTAATTTCCAGAAAGCATAGGGAAATGTGCATAGTGGTATGAAAAGAAAGAGTAAGGAGGGAAATAAAAGTTTTTTACTAGTTTGCTCCAATTTTGTAATTGAATTATTGTGCATATAGAGAAGAATGTGCTAAATAATTATATAAAAAAAAGAATTATCAAAAATAAATAAAACTGTATAGATGTCACTCAGACCACTGCTAACATTCCAGAAGCTCCTGGTTTCCCTCCCAGTCACTCTCACTCTATATGGCAAAGATGGACACTGTTGTGGCTTCACTCATCAGAGGAGTTGGAATACACAAAGAGACTTTTGACCATTTGGCATAAGTTAATTTTACCTAAATTCCAATTCATAAAGTCATTCTTCAATAGAAGTTGGTCAATTATTAAACATGTTTTCTATGTTTTTAAGTAGATCTTTGGGTTTTTAAATTCTAGAATTTTATTTTGGGTTTTATTCTATCTGCAGATATTCTTAATCTTTTTAATTTTTTTTGAAGCACGTAAGATAGTTTTTAAAAAATTTCTCACGTAACTTCATTATCGTAATTTATTTTGAGATCATCTTTAGCCTTTACTCCTTTTTCTATTTTCCTCTTCTATTATCTTGTGTTCTCATATTCCTGATTATTTTTGACTGATTAATAATCATATATAAAATAAAAGAAACATTTTCCAAGGATATGCTCTCTTCCCCCCAAAAACATTTAGAATTATTTTAGGTAGGATTTGAGACTTCAGCAATCCCTGATTACTTCAATCTAATTATGACAATTGAGATATTTTGAATCTTGCCTTTAGTTTCTGTAAAGGCTTTATTATTCTCAATTATCTTTATCCCGAAGTGCATCATTTGGAACCTCAATTTGAAAATATATGGTGTATACTAAGAATCATCTTTGTGGCAAAAAAAAATCTAATATCCAATTTATGTTTCCTTGGATACGAAATACTCATTTAGACCCTTGACTACTTCTTTCTCTAACCTGCCCATGTTTCTTGGAGTAAGCCATCCAGAATTTAGACTAATTCATGTATGATTCCTTCTCTAAAGAGATCTTGGTCCATAATGCATCCCTCCTTTACAAGTTGATCTCAGAAGATTTGTTCTGCTGCATTCCTTAATCCAACATTACTAGAAGTAAAAAATTGAGGTGATTTTCAATCAAGTAGAAGGTATAAAAGACAAACAGAATGAAAAAAAAATTTTTTTTTCAATAAAGTATTGGTCTCCTAGGGCTGCCGTAAAAATTTGCAACAAATGCCATGGCTTAAAACAGCAGAAATGTTTTCCTCTGATAGTTCTGGAGGCCAGTACTTTGGAATCTACTGCAGGATCATTATCTCTACTAAAGAGCTCTTGAGGGGACTCCTTTCTTGCTTCTCCCAGCCTCTGATGGTTCCAGGTATTCCGTGGTTTGTAGATGTATAACTCTGATATCCATCTATATTTTCACGTGGCCTTTTTCTCTGTCTATGACTTTTGTTCTGTCTCCTATGAGGATATGTGTCATTGGGTATAGCATCCACTTGGACAGTGCAGGATGAACTCATCTCAAGGTCCTTAATTTAATTAACATCTGCAAAAGACCTTTACCCAAATATGATCACATCCATAGCTTCCAGGGATTAGAAGATGCATGTATCTTTTGGGGGGCTGCCATTAAACTCACTACGGATATGTTGAAACTTTTTTCTGATACAATCTCAGGGTATAAAAATGTTTTAAGGCATCTGGAATTTCAGAAATTCGAGTCAAGATGTGAAACTTTACCATAGTATTTAAAAAAAGATTTTCAGTACATTAATTAAATATAAAGAGATTTTTTAAAAACTAAACTGAATGGAAAAACAAATATTGCTAGTTCTCTTCTTTCGTTTGGATATCAGTGTTTAGTTTTCTTCATATGTAAAAAAAAATGTCATTAACATAAGTACACAGTAAGTCACAGAAATGATAAGAAAATATAAAATACATAACATGGGTGGGTCTAGTGTCTGGGTCTGTGGATGTCGGTCTGGTACTAGGACAGGATGAAGCCTGGTTTCAGGAGGGTGGCCTGGAAGCTGGGGCCATGGGAGTGACTTGGCAATGGAGTGGATCTACAGGAGCTGGCCTGTAACCTGGGGCTTCGGAGGCCACCCTGAAGATTGGATCTGCAAGGGCCAGCCTGGGTTAAGTCTGACACTGGGGTGAGCCAGAAGCCTGGGACCACAGGAGTGACCCTGGCATTAGGGTGTGTCAGGGGCCTGGGCCAGTGGGAGCCAGCCTGGTGACAGAGTGGGCGAAAAGCCTGTTTCTCTAGTTATCAGCCTTGCACTGGGCCTGGCTGCAAACCTGGGTTTGCAGGGGACTTCTAGGAGCCTGGGGTTGCAGAAGTCATCTGGAGCCATGAGAGCTGGCCAGTGCTGGTGAGAACTAGGTGTCTGGTGACACCAGAGCTGTACTTTTTGGAGTAGATCAGGAGCCTGGCATCATGAGAGCTGCCTGGGACAGTGGGAGCCAGTCACCTGGGCGTGCTGGGCACCTGGGCTCATGGGAGTCCCCTGGAGGAGCCCCTTAGGCTGGGGAGTTGGCCTGTTCCTCAGGTCCCAGTGAAGTCCAGTGTTCATCACTCTCTTTCTCCCACAGGGACGGTGTCCCTCTGATCTGGGCCACTTGGGCTTGGTTAGGGTGATGGGGATAATGTGAATCTACCTTTCCTACCATCCTCAACGCATGTCTTTTTATTTCTGTGACTCAATAAAATAGTAACCTCTCACCTGGAATCCTTAAGTCATGTGAAGGCATTTTCATGCACAGATAATTAATTGTTCAAACTGATGATTCTGGGAGTGGACAGGTATCAGAAATTCTTATAGGGCTTTATTATTTTGTTTTAAAATTTCAACAGTAAAATACTTTACTTTTCAAAAGTAAAGTAAAAAATCTATCATATATTTTACTGCTTAAGAGTCCCTTATGAAAAGTCAGCATCCCACTGGCTCACTCCAGGATCACTGTTTACCAATGTTGGCCACATGTTAAAAATGAGAACTTAATAGGTTATAATTATATTCTAGCTGTGTCTGTGAGCAGGAGAGTAGCTTATACAAAGTTATGCAACTGGCAACTTTCAAGCTTATGCAAAAATAAGTTTGTAAAATGAAATTTAAAAGAAAGATTTAATAAAAGAAATGCACTAAATCATATCAGTAAGCAGAAGAAAAATACTGACTGGACAGATTAATTTATGAAACGTTCTCATAAATTTACATTGTCAAACCTCATAGATTTCTTTATTCATTTTTAATTTTTTCCATAGATTTACTTAAAGATGAACATATATTGCTTTGAAGAAAAACCCTGATTAGAAAAACTTTTTATCCACTTCTTAAACACCTGACATTTTGTAAATCAAGAAGAAATGTTTAAAACATTTCAAGGGCAGTGTTTATTTTATAGATGTAATCAGAGTGTCCCAGTCTTGGACATTGTTCTCGCCTTTCTGCCTTCTCCTCAATCGGACTCAATGCCTCTTGAAGTTCTTACCCATTTCCAAAGTGTCATGATCATGCTTTCTAATTCAGATCTGTTTCCTGGGTTTTAGACATTCTTTAACCTCCATGCTCCATTGGATTTTTCAGATCCTTAGATGACATAGCTGCCCCTTAACTGATTCTTCTCTCCTGGACTCACTCTTCTTTCATTATTTATTTTCTGATTATTGGTATCTTCTCCACTAAGTAACTAAGAAGAAAGTATAATCTAACTTAGGCTTTTTCTTTCTCTTGCCCTTGAATTTATAATTAAAGACAAAAGGGAATCCCTTCAGTGCTTGCTTATGTGCGCTCTTTCTCTCTCTCTCTCTCTCTCTCTCTCTCTCTCTCTCTCTCTCTCTCTCTCTCTCTCTCCCAGAAGCTTCCACTTCTGTAATCTGCCCCACATATTATAACTGCTTTGACTCCTCTGATCTCCAAACTTTATTTTTTCAAGTCAGCAGTGCTGTCTGGTTCAGACTGAGGACCTTTCTCTACATTCATTGCATTCCAAAAACTATTTGGGTAGTGAACTGGGTACCACTGAGTGCATGCCATGTGTTTCTCTCCTCCCAGGAATCATCATTCTTTGCTCCTTGTTATTTACAATCTGAAAACACTTGAAATATGTAAGTTTGTATGTGTGCAGGTGTGTATGTGTGTGGTTTTCTAGTTAAGGTTTGGTTTGTAAATCTAGTTCCTGTTCTTTCCATCATAGGTAGAAATGTTTGCTGATGAGATTTTCTATTTATATTTGGATATGTATAGAATGTATCATTTTCTTTTAGAAAAGTGATAAACAGTTTGAAACTACACTTTATGTTTCATTATGACCACCTTTACTTACTTATTTACTTTAACTACACACTGAGGGATCCTAACGAGGAATTTAAGTGTCACTGCTACCCAGAAATATATAACGATCTCTGTTCCCAGATATCTTTGTCTTGGGGTTTGGCAGGGTAGGACTCATTCCATTATCTGTGTGCTGTGGTTCCCAACTAATCTGCTGTGCTTCAGTGAGAATCAAGGTGTCATTGTTCATCAGAGTCTGGATGGCTAGTTCCTTGTGTTAATTGAGGGCCTGGGTGTTCTTGAAATACTTTGCTCTATTGCCTTGTGGTGGTATCATATTCATTTTGAATATTTAAAGTCAACAGTACATAAATCACTCTGTCATTGGTCATATAAATTATACATCATCTGATCAATACATCCTAAAGCTTGTTAATTAATACTTTCCAAAACATGATTAAAATTTTGGAGTATATAATGAGTTTATTTCCCTTGAGAGAGTTAGCCATATGCTTAATTAAAATGAATTATATTATATTATAACTAATGTAAATATCATTACAATATTAACTTTATTTGAAGAAAACATGTTTACAAAAAAAGACACTTTATTGGTGGGAAAGCTTTTTTAACCTCCCTTTAACACAAGAAAGCTGTATTTTTACTTGTATATAAATATAGAATTAGGCATCCTCAACAAAATTTCATTTCACCCATCACTATATGAAAAAAAGTGCTATAACTTAAAGAGGAAAAACATGCACATTTATAGTTGGATAGTTCTATGTCTCATTCTGAGTAGCTATTACAAGTAGACATAATGAGTAAGGATATAGGAAACTTGCTATAACTTATCAACCTGGTCAACCCAATGATAGACCATACTATGGATCATAAAACAACTCTAAGTAAAATTTTTTAAGCTGAAATTACTGAAGCATATATTCTTAGAAGAAGATACATATAAATTAGGAATTAATAACATAATATTGGGGAATCAATAAATATTATGAGATTAAACAATACACTCTAAATAACAGATTTCAAAAAATAAATTACAAGGGAAATTAAACATATTTTTAACTGAATTAAAAAATAAAATGTATACAATTTTCTGTAATGCAGCTAAAAGCAGTGTTTGGGGGAAATTACAGCATTGTATGCTTCTATTAGAAAAATATGTATAAAATAAATGCTCTGGCTTCTACCCTAAGAAACTAGAAAAAAGAATATTTAAAATAAAGCAGATGGGAAGAAGTAATAGGAAATATAATAATAATATCAATAATTTTAAAACAAAAAAATTAGAGATAAATCAAAGAAAACAGCAGCTGATTTTTGAAAAGAACAATAAAATTGATAGACTTCTACCTGGACTAGTGCTCAAAAACACGTTACTAATATCCAAAATAAGAAACATCACTTTAAACCTACACATTGTAAACTGATGACAAGTATGTTAAGAACAATCTTATGTCAACAAATTTTTTAAAATAGATAAAATTGAAAGATGTCTCAAAAGACACAAACTACCATACCTTATTCAAGAATAAATAGATAACAGGAGCTGCTCTCCAACTATTAAATTGAAAACATGATTGAAAATTACAACAGCAAAAACTTCAGTCGCAGATAATTCCACTGATAAATTCTACAAAGAATTTAAGTAAGAAAAAGTAAAACTTTGTAGAATTGGTCAGAAAATAAAACGAGGAAATAGTTAACATGTCATTCTGATATCAAGATTACACTGACTCTAAAACCAGAGTTCACAAGAAAACTACTGATCAATATCTCTAATTAACAGACTCAGAATCCCTTATAAAAACTTTAGAATATAAAATGCAGCACTAGGTAAAAAGTAACATACCATTCTGTATGGCATTTATTCAAATAAGGAATGCAAAGGTAATTTAGCAATTGAAAATCAAGCAAGGTAATTAATCATTTTAGCAAGATTCATATGTCACACGTTATAAAAAAAACACACACAATCATCTTAATAGATGAAGAACAAGCATTTGATAATACTCAACATTCATTCAGTAGAAAATCTCCTACCAAACTAAATATAAGGGAACTTTTTTTTTTTTTTACCTGATAAATGGTATCAACAAAATGCAGCCCCTAAGAACATAATGGTAATTGTTGAATGCTTTCTCTGTGAGACTGGGAGGAAAGCCAGGATATTCTATTTTTTCACTTCTACCATGTACTGAAGTCCCTATCTTGTGCAATAAGCCAATAAAGAAGAAGAAAGCCCACATTTCAGGGGAAAGTAAAATTCCCATAATTCACAGAGGACATGAGCACCTATGTAGAAAATTTAAGAAAAACATAAAACACATGAGTTTTCTGAGATCAAGGTATACAGTCATTTAAAAAAAAATAAATAGTTTTTTTCCTTCATGAACTAGCATTGAATAATTTAAAAATTTTTAAAATATAACTAAGAAAATTGCATTTACAACAGCATCAAAAAGAATAAAGTAGGAATAAATTTAATGAAGGGAGTGCCAGCATTGTACAATGAAAACTATAAAAATTGATGAAAGAAACCAAAACTTTAAATAAATAAAGACATAATGTGAATGAATTGGAAAATGACATCAGAACAATTCTCTCTCAATTAATTATATTCTAGAGCATCAATATAATCCCATTCAAAATCTTAGCACAGTGTGTGTATATGTATGTGTGTGTAGAAATTGAAAGGTAATTTTTAAAAAGCATATGTAATTCAAAGATTTCAAATAATTTTGAAAAAGAACAAATTTGTTCTTGTGGTTAGGCCTCAGGTATACTTTCCAAGGCTTATCTCACTCTTTATGGATTTATGTTCTTCCCTCTCCACCAAAAGGGTTTTGCATCTTAAATTCTTTTTAACACTAATTCTTATTTTATTAAAATAATAGAGATAATTCAAAGAAAACTTCTATATACTCTCATCATCAGAGTTATCAGCCCACCTGCTTTTATTTTTATTCTGTCTTTTTTTCCAGTTTTAATGCACGAAGTATCCATACTCTTTCTACAGCCACCCCTTCCTCTCTGGTAGGCTCTTAATATTATTTTCAAATTCATCACTCCAGAAACTGTTCTGTTTCTCTTTTATATCATTAATATTCCCTTCTCAACTGATTAGTATTATCTGCATAGACATGTTATCCTATAGCTCATTTTAACCACAAAATACAGAACTCAGTATCAATATCATAGTGTAGCTACTACCCCATTTCTCAGATCCAGTTTTTAGCTAAACTCCTTTTGAACATTTTTATCCTTTACAAATTCTGTCATTTCAAAAATTGAAAGCTATCAAGTATTTAATTTCTCCACTGCTTTCACCCTAATCTAAGAGACAAAATTCTGTCATCTGGATTATTGTAATACATTTTTAACTGGTCTCTGGCTTTTACTTTGGACATACTTAAGGGTCAGATTGATTCTTTCAAAATACAATAACTCATTCACTTGCTTGAAATTCTTTGATGGTTTCTTATTGTAATTGTTGCAGAAACCAAAACCTTCATTAAAGCCTTGTAAGGTTACACATAAATCTATCTCTCTGCCAGCTCCCTCATTTCCTTTCAAGTCTTACCTTTCCCATGCCACATGGAATGTGCAAGCAGCAATGTTGGTCCTCAAGCACGATGTAATAACTTGAGCTTCAGGGGCATTTGTTGTAAAGAAATCCCAATGCTTTAACCTGTCAAATAAGCAATTAGCAACTTTATTTTCAAAACGTCTTACATTAGATGGGTATCAAATTTTATTTTTGTAAATTAACAGGGGATACTGTTGACACTGAGAAATTAATGTTGAATATACGTAGTTTTAATTTCCTATGCCTATCAATGACAGTGATTTATTTTAAAGGCTGTGGGGGAATATTTTTAAAGTTGGAAATACTGTGATCAGTTTTTGTACCTTTTTGAGAGAGATGAGAAATAATTTGTGCTACTTTAGCACTATTGAGAATGATGTGGTCAATTGGGTAGAGGTCATTCATTTTAAAAGGTTCTTTTTTTAAAAAAAAAAAAAGCAAAGTATTTCTAAGAGAAATTTACTTGCTACATGAGGAGCAGCTAAAGAACTTTTAAATTAATTTTAAGAAACCAAGATTTAGGAGATTGTTATAACATTATTTAAAAAATATAGTCAATATTTTATATAATCTAAAACAATAAACATAAATAAGCTAAAAAATTCTAGAAGACAAATAAAAGCTCAAAATAAGAAAAACTTTGTAAAAATGAGAAATGTCTGAACATCATAAAGAAATGGTTTTATTTTACTAGTTGTATATTAGTGTAGCCTGAATGCCTTTCTGGAAAAGTATTTTAAAAGTACTAAATAATCGGTTGAGTGGTTACAACAGAAAATCTTTTAAGACCAATTTAAACCAGTTATTTTTATTTTCAGCATTACAAGTATCTTCAGGCCTAAGGCAATCAGTGATTTGCTCTCTCCCTTGCCTCACATGCACTCCTTGTAACTCATACTTACTGTACAGGTTGCCCTTTGAGATAATAAAACGATTGATAATAAAACTACTTGAACTCCTACTTAGCACAATTTTAAAACACATAGGCCAAATGAGCATCACCAAATAATGTTTGGTAAATATTTTTTAAGTGAAAATAAAATGTAGATGTTAATTATGCTAGCCTAAAGCAAGGTAAGCAATAATGGTTAATATTTTAAAAGTTTATAAATATTTAATAGCATATTAGAATTGTAAGGGAATGCTCAGTCAAGTGCAATCGACCTTATTCAATGGGCTTAGTCTAAAATTTCATTATGGAGTAAATAAAGAGACTATTTATCTTTATTTGTAGACTATTGCTTCTTCCTTTTTCAATAATCATTAGTAAATTTAATTATTTCATGCACATTTATGAATATATTTCTTGACAGAGAAAAGCTGTGTAAACTCCAAGCTATGCCAATGGTGGTCAAATATTTGATCTTTCTTGAATGCTAAAATGCCAAAGGAGCTTATCTAACATGAAAAGATTATTGTTACTTTTTTTATCTAAATATTGGTTGGAAAAATCAACTCACTTTTCAAATAATTTTATCAAGTGAATATTTTAGGATAGATTTGCTTTAATAAATAATGTTTAAATATAAATGATGATACTGACTTGAAGTGGAAGTCAATATATCCTTTTCGCTTTCAAAATTGTCCTACATAAACTGGGATTATGAAGAATGGCTTTAATAATTTAGCATTATTAACCCTCTACAGTGGAGTCAGATGATCTAATTTAAAATACAGACCAATCATTTACAATTCTGTGGCCCAAAGTAAATTTCTATATCCAATGAGCTAAATGATCTTTATTTGTAAACTGAAATATGTGTTTTTCCATCTGTAACACACCTTGAAATGTTACTGAGAATTAAATCGGAATACAGGTAAAAAAAAAAAAAACTAACAATATCTTTGAACAATTTTGGCTAATTTTATGTGTTGAAAACTCTAGCTTTTTCTTTCAGCATCATTTTCTCCTATGGCCTCATGTAGCTCATCTTGACCAGGGTTCAGAAATGATGCTTAGCAGCCTATGTAACTCACTCACTGTCTGTTTTCGTAAATAACACTTAGTAAGTAGACTGCCCCTATGCTTTTGTTTGCTTGTTGTTAATTTTCTATGGCTGCTTTTATGCAATTTCATATAGTTGTAACAGACCATATAGACCACAAAGACAAAACTATATATTATCCAGCTCTTTAAAAAGTGAACTGTTTCTAATTCCTGATTGGAGACTACAGAAATCTACGAATATACTGTATTTTGGCCAAATTTTTGATAAAGTCATACACAGATACTTTTATCATAACTTTACTCTGTTCTGAAATGGTTTTGAAAATCACATTTACTACTTTAGATTTATTATTATTACCATTATTAAAATTGATAAGACTCCAATGTGTCAGCAGTTTAAATTGATCATTATACAATACAGTTTTATGATTTTCTAAGATTTAAATCGTGCAGCTATCATAACATTTCACAGGTTTCTAAGTTTTAAAATTGTAGAATTTTGCCTATTATCCAGCTGACAGCTACTGCTTTACCTACTCTTCTTTCAATGGCAATTCGTTTGTTTCATTTTTGTATCTCCTCTAGGGTTAAAAAGAATAAAGCTAGATCATGCTGCACTATTTTGCAAATGCAGAAGATAATCCTCTTTCCTTGGATGCGGGGTACTCTCCACGGAAGATGTGAAGGGGCTCAGGCTGGTACCTTCGTACAGGATGCAATCTATCTATGTCTATGCAGTAATCATGGATCACAGTTATTGTTATTACTCTTATTTAGTTTTTATTTCTCATATTTTAGCCAACTTGTGGTAATGGTCAAATATATTTGCATATGACTGAGAAAAGCATTTCCTAATAATTACTTTACATTCTTTTGTATCTATAATTGTAGCTCCATTCATATTATTATTTTGAAAAATTTTAAATTATTCCACAGGTGACCTTTTAATTTTGCTGATATATTTTGTGGGGTTCTTTTATTTCCAAAAATCAAAATCTTGTTTTGGTTAGTTCTATATTTTAATGTATTTTCAAATCAATTTAGATGTGTTATTCTTAATACAATTTTCTACTTAGGTTTTTCTGTGGTTTTGTTTCTAACCTTTAATCTTTATGCATAAGGATTTTAATATTATTTCTTGTTTTTTAAATAATATTAGAAGTTGCTGCTAAATTTTATTCTGAGCATCAATTAAGTTAAATTCTGATGATTTTAATGAGTAACATTCACATTAGTACTTGCTTTGATTATTGATTTATTTAAGCATTAGTTATAGGAATGTTTTATTCATGTTTATTGATTTACAAGTAGAAAAATTTGCTATTATTAATTTCAAGTTTAATTTATTTGTGATTATATATTCCATATATACACAATGTAATTTGGTCTATGTATACATATATGTGTATATATGTATATGTGTGTATAGATAGATAGATAGATGATAGATAGATAGATAGATAGATAGATAGATAGATAGATGATAATAGATAAAATTTGGTCTACCCAAGAGTTAAGCAAGCACATGATGTGATATTTTTGTCTTTATTTTCCTTAAGCTCTTGAATCATATAAAATGTCTGTCAATAATTTAACAACTGCAAGTACAATTGATACACCTAAGACCCATGCACATTATATAAGGCAGTTTCTCTGAGAAGGTGTATGTGGACAATTGTTGAATGTTCCAGATGATGGTGGGCTGTTAAGCCAAACAAGAGATCTGAGGCAGAAACACTAGCCCTTGTCAGTAAGTGTCCCAATTTGCTGCCTTCTCCTTCTCAGAGAAAAGTGAATCTACTTTGAACACGACTTCTCTGAATCATCTCTAGAGAACTTTAAATTATTAGTACATGAGGGGGCTGAAGCTATAGAAATGTTAGGCCCATAAATTGGCTTTTTATAAAACAGATGAATCACCGTAGCAGAAATACAGAAGATATAAAAAGAGTTCTATGGTTAAGCCTAAGCTAACAGGTTTTATAGAAAAACTATTAGTTTAGTGCATTGGAAGAATGCCAACATATAAATATAATAGGAAAAAATATTTCACTTTTAAATAATCAGAAACATGTACATTAGAGCCATATTAACTATGCTGATCAGTATATTTATCACTTTGGGAATTCCCTTTATTTCAATATTATAATTCTTCCCTCTATCAATCATAGGTCTTCATTTCCAATAACAGTTCTGCTGTAAGACATAATAGATGCCTTGAATATATTGTTTCACTTATTTTTGTAAGAGGAAAACTTGTCAGAATTAAGAAATCATCCATCCCTCCATATTAATGTACAGTTAAGGAAACATAAACAGAATCTCTATTACACTTTTGTTTTTTTTTAATTTAATAATCTAAATCTAAAATTCATGTGGAATAACAACCAGGAGAACAAAACCTTTTATATAAACATGATAGATGATAGATGAGAGATAGATAGACAAACAGACAGAAGGACACACAGATATCGATATAGAAAGTAGGCAGAATTTAGATGTAGATAAATATAAAGATATTGAGAGAGACAGAGAGACAGAGAGACAGAAAGAGAAAGAAAGAAAGAGAGAGAGAGAGCTCTTTGTTAGGTCAAATGAAATTGTTCATTAAAAAAAAAAACATATATATCCTTACCTCTTTACCTATTCAAAACTAAGACCATGAGTCAAATATTTAAATGCAAAAATTCAAAGCATAGTAATTCTAAAAGGGAAGTTATTAAACACTTTTAGAATATTGAAGATGTGAAATTTCTAAGCATGAATTCTAAGACATACTCAAAGACTAAATACATATATATGTATTTATATATATGTATTTATACATATATGTATATATATATGTGTATATATATATACATACATATATATATATATTCTTCAACTAAACTACACCATTAAAAATAAACTTCCAAAATGTAAAAACTACATAAATAAAACCACAAAAGCAAGCTATAAAACAGTTAACCCGAAGACATATATTTTAGCTCAGCATATAAACACCAGCTGGACTCAATATTTTTTTGCGCCTCTTAAAGTTAGGCGCAGCAATGTAGCAAATAGCTGGACAAGGAAAGCATGTTTTCAGTCTGTGGATAATGATTTCATAAGTGAATTTTTATAGGTTTTTTGTTTTTTTTTGTATTTTCTCTGTCTTTCTCCGTGATGCCTGAGAAATGGAAAGAAATGGTATAATGCCTTGGCTTTTGGGGGAGGCCACATGCTGAAAACAGTAGCAATACTCCATCAGCTCTGGAATGTCTGTTCTCTTCTGTTATATGAGAGAAAAGTAAGCTCTATCTTATTTCAGCAATGGCATTTTGAAACCTCTTATTAAATCATCCTACACTGAAACCTAACAAATAAAAATAATGTAACCCATGGAGACACACTTCTAAAATGATGAGAAAATGTTTCATTTGTGAAAGGAAATTTGAGAACATACATTTTTTTTAAAAAGACCTCTAAAATATTAATTCTCTTTAACTTAGCAATTTTGCTCTAAAAGTATGCAAGAAAAAAAAAAAAAACATGAACAAGCAAAAATCCATAAGTACCCAAAGATGATTGTGTATAAGAGGATAAAATAAGAAAATAAAAAGCGTTCATTTGTAGGGAATTGACTAAACACATTTGTGGCATTGTTAAGGTGAAAAGGACAGCTGCTATTTTTGCCTTAAAAGCCCCATACTTGTTTCTGGTAGAAATCCTTTCCCCTAGGGAGAGAGTCATTCTCCCCCTGTTGAGCTCTAAACCTCCTGATCCTAGAATATTTTGGGAACGTAAACAGTTTACTAATTCCTCAGGAGCAGAGTTGGAGAATTACTGCTTAATTAGACTATAGAACATACTTCATTTTAAATTTTTCTAAAATGGATTTACTTTCTTGCTAGGATTTTTAAAAGACAACTATAAAACCTACCACTCCTGTGGCATTTCAGGATTATTTATTCAGACTTTCTTCCTTTTAAGTAATTAATTCAGTACAAACTATAGCAACTGGCATTGCTTTCGACAAGCAATCTTTTGAAAGCTATCATTTTAACATTTTTTTCTGACTAAAAAAATTCCTATTCCAAAATATAATACTGCAAAAGGATAATAGGTATGTACGGAAAACAGATAAGCTATTTTTCCTCTTAGATACTTTCAATTTGACTTTGTGTCCAATTAAAAAACATTAAAAATAATAAGAACCCTACTCATAATCTCAGAAGGAAGTTTTGTTTATCTTTAAAAGTAGGCTCTCAGATTCTTTGGGAAATCTGATTTTCACAGAACTTGAATTATCAGTAAATACAGGTTATGTTAACTTACAAATGATGAAGACAAATTAAATTATGGGGCTTGATAGAATTCTTTGGAAGGCGTTCTCTAGAGACATATAGGGGAAATCCTCAGAACTAATGTATTTAATCAATGCACCTTATTTGATCAGCACATAAACATTGTCCCCGCATTTGAACTTTTGAAATGGGGAAGTATCTTAGAATTTACTCCATCTTATCACTGATGTCAGCCTGGAGGCAATTATGACATAGATGCCATTTCCCAAGCATAAACAAATTTGGTTATAAATGTTCACGTTTTTGTTTTTACAGTTAAACATTTACATTATTAATGCTGAATGTGTGAAATTGCCTCTAAATGTCTTTGAAAAGATTGCAATATAAGTTAGAAATAAAACTAAAAGTGATTTGTTTAGATCCCTAGCAGGAAACTAGAGGGGAGAGTCATCGCATTGGAAACAGAGATAATGGCATAAATTTGACATTTTTAAAACAAATATTCACAGGTGGAGAAGAGGCTGCATTTCCTTATTCCTTGAAAATTATGAACTGAGTATTTTATATGAGTTAATATTGGAACATGCAAACATGTAAATGACAATAGGTTACAAAAGGATTACTTGTCATGTAAAGTGAAATGCAACTGAGGACATAAGACATTATTAGATCTTTCTTATGAATGCAATTTGCACTCATGATGAGCGAGAAAGATAACTGAAGAAAAATATATTGTGATTTAATTAATATGTTTTTTATCAAAGATATCAGAAAAAGTGTAATTGATAATGATGCTATCATATTTTGTGATATGGCATTGAAAATACAAAACACAAGTACAGGAAAACTCCAGAAAAGCTTCAACATTCTTCTTAATGTCTCTCCAACTTCAAATCTCTTTCTAAGAGCTCAGTTACCAGTTAAAATTAGATTTTTTTCTAATACGTATACTTACAAACACACAGACACACACACAAACTTACTATATATATATATGTATATATATATATATATATATAAATAAATGTACACACACTATGTATGTGTCTAACACATACATATACAAATACTGTATATATATTATGTATAGCATATATAAATATATAGGCATTATACACATGCATACACACACATATATATAGTATACACACACACACACACACACACACACATATATATAGTATGCATACATACACATATATATTTTCTCAGATGACTATTCGCTTAGTTTATTTAAGAATAAATTTCCTATTGCTCTTGCTATTTGGAAAGTTTTGAAGGATAAAATTAATATACTCAATAATATGTCAGGTCAGGAGACTAGTGTAAACCATTTTATTTAAAAAAGTTCATCAAAAGTCAATTTACTTCACTGTATAGGAAACATAAGTTTTGTATGTTCGTATATATATGAAGGAAAAAATGAGCTGAATTTAATAGTTCGCTAAGTACATATAATAAAAGAGAGGGCTTATGAGTTTATTCCCTACCCATTACTTACTGTGACACACGGTGCACCTGAATGCCCCCAAGCTGAATAGACACTCAGTTCAATATTCTTAGCATATTAGAAGTGATAGGTCTGTAGCAGGTCTAGTGCTTTCAAGAGCTGATGAATAATATGCAGCTGTGAAACAGGAGCTCAGCACTGAATCTGTCTCAGGAACATATGCCCATTTAAAAAAATTAATAGGTTGTGTTCACTCTCTCTTTTCTTTAATTTTTTCTTATATTTTAAATATTAAACCTCTTCTATCATCTTAATTTAGCAATGCCTCAAAACCTCCAAAGAAATTATTATAATGAGAGTTTTAAGAGAGTTAGCCCTTATTCTTTTTAGCATTATTTTAAAAATTGTTTTATATAAGGGACATTTTTTATTTTATACAAAATTATAAAGAAAAATAAATCAAATCCAGTCCTTTTGACTTACTATTTAAGCAACAACTTTAGTTATGATAAAAGCCTTTAGATTGCATTTTCCTTGGCAGTCTAATCTCCATTGTCACATTTATTTTTTAATTTGTAGTCGACACACCCGCTTGGGTGTCTACAGAGAACACTCAAGGTCCTTCAAATGTGGATGTAAAACATGCATTTCCTTCATTTTGCTGACTGCTGAGAAGCAGTATTTTTCTTTCAAATAGAAGATATGCAAAATCTTTAGTAATATTAACAGTACCTGTGACTCTGTTGTCAACAGGAATTATATTTTCCTGATATTGCAGATAACATTACAAGAAAATTCTAGTAGTTATTATACCTGCCAATAAATGTGATCCTTCTATGTTCTCATAAAAAATCAAAGAAACATGTGTGTATATGTATCTATATATAACATTTTTTATATTTTAATAATTGTGCATTCCTATCATTAGTTGTGTTTTATTATATATAATATTTTATATTATTATAAAATGTTCTGATTCTGATATGGAGTGTATAGATTATAACAAGAGACATTTAACTCTTGGGTGTGTTATATGGTATGTGTGTATATATGTATGTATGTGTGTGGGGGGAGGAAAGTCAGGGGGGAAAGAGAGAGAGATTATAGAAAAGTGAAACAGAATGAGGTCACAGTGAAAATAATTAGCTAACATATTAACCAAATATCCCATTAGCATAGGCTAGCCATGATAAGGCTTTCATCAACCCCTAAATTTCACTGGCTTACAATATTTATTTCTTTAATAGTACATTTTCATCATAAATTTGTTTCATACCATTTCTAGTTTCAAGCTGATAAAGTTCATGTTTAATTTCACTGACAAATTACGTGGTCCACACGGCTTCCCCAGGAATCTTAGTCTTTTATGAAATAGTATTAATAGCAAATATTATGTAAGATGGCTGGAAGAACATATTAAGAGCTAAGAACTTTATCTTTGATTAATAAATTATGTCACTTGAAAAAAATCTGTCGATTTATAAAACTTGCTCTTTCTAAGTACTCTTAAAATAATACCACTTAATTTCTTTGAAGTATTTTTGTAATTTAGTACAACAGTTATGCTCTCTGGAATTTAAATTGTGCTGTGTTTGGTGTACTCGGAACTTGTATACACTTACAACTGCTCTGTAAAATGGTTCAGGTGATGACAATTAACATTCACATGATCGTATTTATTAGTTTATCCTCCAGGACAAAGTGGCAAACAATGCTCATGTTCTTTGTTTTGCCAACTAACAGAATTAATATTTTTTCTTAGGTAAAAAAATATACATATTCAGTTCCATCTAAGGCAGTAGGGTGGGAAACACCCTGAGGCAAGGATCCCTGGGTTCTGGTATAAATATGACTGTGGCTATGTGGTCCTTAGCAAATGTACCACTTTATCTCTGCATCTTAGGTTCCTCATCTGTAAAATAATAAGGTCTTGGAGATCCTTCTAATTATAAGATTTTGACAAAAATTACTTGTGTTCATTTTCACTGTTGAAGATTTTAGGCACTTCCACATGTGCCTTGACAGAAAGGGTGGCATAAAATGCATTAGGAAATAGAATATTCATATTGTGTACAACAGGGCAAGAGAACTAAACTAAACAATGTACTCATAGATGTTTGTCTTATAAAATGTTCATGAGAATAAAAGCTATTTATTCATCTTTAAGTACAAGGCGGGATGTGTAAGAAATGCATTACGGCTCCTCAAGCTCATGCAAAATACATGACTAACTTTTCTCACTAAGAATATGTAGCTATGTACACATAAAATGAAACTTAGACTCAATTAGCTAATGCTAATTGTATCTGCCTATTTCATATAAAATAATGTACATTCATTTAAAAGAGCAGCTACTCAAAGATAGAACACAAATTACCTTAAGTGACCCAGAATAATTTAAATAAACAACAACAGAAAAGACTCCAAATCTAATATACAACTTATTTTAGGGTTTGATCATATTTAAAAAGCTGAATTACTCAACATAACTTTTTTTTACTGATTTATAAAATCAGCATTAGTTTGCCCTCTGAAAAGAACATGTTTTTACTTTTGCAAATTGTCAGCATTTACCTGAGATGAATCTAGTACTAGAGTGAGTGAGTTCTTGGTGAAAACCATGACACAACCACCAAACACAATGGACACTGTGATTGCAACCTGATCTGAACACAGCAGCTGTAAAGATATTTCTAGAACAACTGAGGAAATAATTGGGACGTGAAACCTGTATAATAGCTTATAATACAGAATTACTTATTACAAAATTACTGCTGAGGTTAGATATGATTCTATGGGTGGATAGGAAAGTTCTTAATTTGCAGAAATGAATGCTGGATTATTTCAGGGCGAAATGTCTGAATGTCTATAATTTATAGTATAATAATTCAGCATAAAGAGTGAATGAAACAAACAAATGAAAATTAGACAAATAAATATAAGGTTTCCTTTATATACCACATTCTATATAATAGGTCATCTGATTTAATCTTCAGAGCATTTGTTGTACGATTTCTTATCTCACATTTTACAAATATGCAATAGTTAGCTAACAGAGTAAAGTTTCAAACTGAAGTCTTTGGTCAAAACATTTCCTCTAAGCAGTTCATCTAAACTGCTTCTAAATATATTGAAATAAAGATAATTTTATATATGCTTATAAATGTGTTAGTACCAAAGGTAGATACTAAATAATATTTTATTTTATTAATTTAGTTATCTTTTATGTCTCCCTATAATTATTTATAGTAATTTTAAATAAAAATTAGCAAAACTAGGCTGACTACAATCCACTATAAAGATATCTTTGATTATTGAGAAAAAAAATCTTTTGGTTTTCTAGGTCTGTATGTTTTATAATAGCTATCCATTTATTTTTATTTTTACAAACTCATGAACACATATACACACACATAAAATAATTAAAATATTTTTTCTTAGGAGATTTTTTGAAGATGATGGTAAATTGGATTACAAGTGACTAGAAGTTAGAATGCAGTTAGTTATAAATTGCTACACTTAGTCAATCTGGTAAGGTCAAGTGTTTTCACAAAATTAGTTAACTCAAAGAATGTGATTTGATATGTACAAAGAGCAAGATTTATAGTAGATAATAATAATAATAATAATAATAATAATAATAATAACAATGATAATAGAACCATAGCTCGGATATAACTGGTACCGTGTTGCTTCACTGCCATATCAGTATAGATTGATTACGATCCATTGCCTGTTACTAATTTGAGAATATTTGTAGTTGGAATAGCTTGGATTATGATTCCCTTCATCATATTTTCCCTAAGGCAGCAAGAAAGCAAGAGTTATTAAAATGATTTAGCAGTAAAGCTCTATCCATTCCCCCAGCCCTTCATTAGACCAAAGACTAAGGTAGCAAGATGCAAATCAAGCCCTCTTGGGAAACTGAAGTGGAATGGAAGTATTACTTTCCATCACTCTTTCAAGCCCATGGAGATAGTATGAATTTCATCCAAGGTTAAATGAGACTGTTGCTGGCCAAACAAAAAAGCAAATGTTTATATATTTTTTAAAATTCATTATAATATCATCATGCATCAACTTGTGATAGGGAACATTCTTATATTTCCTGACTCTTTAAAGTCCTTCTGTGCTGTTTACAGGTCTCCTAATCATTAATAATACTATAGAAGAGAAATTAAAATTATGTTTTTTTTGTGTGTTGGATGGTTCAATTCTTTCTTTTCCATCCCTTCTAAAACTTCCTTAGTCAAGGTCTTTATCTCATGTCCATTACATCAAAGAATGAGCTCAGTCATGTCATTCACCTAACTTAATTTTGAAATAATATCCAAACTTCTTGTTGTGTACTTCAAAATGCTCCACATTTGGCACTAACGTACATTTGCAGGGATAGCATTTAGAAAGAAAGAAAGAGAAAGAAAGAAAGAAGAAAGAAATAAAGGAAGGAAGGAAGGAAGGAAGGAAGGAAGGAAGGAAGGAAGGAAGGAAGGAAGGAAGGAAGGAGGGAGGGAGGGAGGGAGGGAGGGAGGGAGGAAGGAAGGAAAGAAAGAAAGAAAGAAAGAAAGAAAGAAAGAAAGAAAGAAAGAAAGAAAGAAAGAAAGAAAGAAAGAAAGAAAGAAAGAAGAAAGAAAAGAAAAGAAAAGAAAAGAAAAGAAAAGAAAAGAAAAGGAAAAGAAAAGAAAAGAAAAGAAAAGAAAAGAAAAGAAAAGAAAAGAAAAGAAAAAAAAAAAACCACTTCTTCCTCAGCTTCTTGACTTCATTGCATCCTTTACTCACATACACTTGGGAACATCAAGTTAACATACCAAGACTGTTTTCAGAGTTGAGGAGCCTAATGTGCATATATGTTCCATCAAATCCTGCTTATTATTTTCTCTCTTGCTTCCTCTGATTAATACCATAACAATAAGAAATATCAACAAAGCCCTTCTTAGGTTATAGGCAATGGATAATTTTTATGTTCAATACAACATAATGAAAAGTACATGATCATTTTTTCTCATGGAGTTGTGAGGTTTCTTTTTGCTCTATCTAGACCCAGTACCTGAACCTCCAGATATTAACAGGACAGGGATCATTTCTCTAAGCACTGAAATACACCTTAAGCTGCCATCCTCTTTACATCTAATTGGACCAAACAAAGCCATAAATAAAAAAAGTAAAAAAATTAAAAAACTCAATTATTATAAAACTGTGATTAGATAATTAAAAATGTCTAGTGACTTTCCAATCATATGATTTGTGTTGATATGCATAGCCACTTTGTGGTGTAGGTAGGACATTATTAAATTACAGAGTTTATTTAACTAATGTGAAAGGAGTTGAAAACTGAATCCAAGTTCTTCTGATTCTGGAACCATTACATTCTGTTAAGCACCTTCCTGAGAAATAATGCTGAGACACATGTTTCCTAAAGGTCCCAGTGAATTTAATTACTGGGCACAAATATGAATTTACAATAATACTTAGTTAAACAGACTTTATCTCCAAAGGACCTAAGAAGTTTTTAAAATCTTAAAACCCTGTCATTGTACTGACAGCACTAGGATAATTACAGAAAGAAAATGTACAGCTTAAACTTTACCTTAATTCTGTAAATTGATATTTGTTATAACATTGAAGAAGCAACTCAGCCCCTCTAGAACTTTGTTTTTTCATCTGTGTTATAGGATAGTTCATTATTCTCAACAAATGAAATGACTACTCTATTTGGCTGCACATATATGGTGTTATGAGTTGGCAGATGGCACAAGAATGTACGAATCAAAATTCTGGCTTTACGTGATGTGCCAAAGGTCAGAGTCACTGAAAAGTTGGTAAAACTGGTTTTTCTTCTTACTTATTAGTGCAAAATATTAGAACACCCTTAGAGATTCATAAGCTTATGTTTGTCCTTTAGAAATTTGCTCTAATTTTTTTCACTATGAGAATTAAAATTTACACTGCTGAAAAATAATTAAAATCATTATACAGTTAAATGACACTTCAAAGCAATGTACAAAAATCAATTGAGAAATAAAGAAAAGAGTTCAGAGTTACTAAAAATCATGTTTTTTAACCATGTTGTTTCATAGTCTCTTAGGTCACACATTTTCTTTTTTGCAAAACACAGTATGCTGTTTAAGGATATAAATTCTTGCAGACGCCCATTGAAAAAATAGAGAAAACTGTTTTTAAATCATTCAATTTCTGCATTTATTTTTAACTTTAATATCAGATAGATATTAACTATTCCTATATATTTTTTAATTTCTAATTTTAAGAGATACCAAATATTTTTAAAATATATAAAGGAATTTATATCGGTTTGTTTTACTGGTCTTAAAACATTATAAAGACCTGTACTTTGTCATATTTAAATTAATGGTAAGGTCCTAAAATGCAAGCGTTTTCAATATTTTAAAATCTTTTACCTGTAATCTAATTTACATACTTCTCTAATAAGCACCACATAACAGAGCTCCCTTGATAATGATAATTTCCAAGCAGAAGAAGCATATGACATTTCCTTACATACCTGTTGGAATTTGTTAAATGTACGAAACATATGAAATATATACATTTTCTTTGATCTTACCTTATATGAAAAAGAATCAGAAAAGCAGATGAACAGAAAGTAAAAAAAAATATATGTCCATGAGTGTAAATCAATAAGAAAAATGTATATGTCATAGTAAAGGGTTAGCTTCAAATAGAAGTGTCAAAATATAATAATACAAAGTGTCAGTAGGTCTTGTTGTAATTAATGATTTTATTTACATGACATAAGCCATAACTAATGGAATTAATTAATGTAATCAGTACACACTATACACATACACACACATACAAACATATACACACATAGAGGAGTTAAAATCAATGTTTTTTTTTTAAAAAAAGGAAAACCATAAAAGGATTGAGAAATAATTTAGAGGAAGAAAATAAAATCAAAGAGATAGTAATTTATCTGATAATCTGATCTCTAATTAACATGAATTACATTCACAGCATAAACTCTGAAAAGAGAATTATTATTAATCAGTTTCTCTCTTTCACTTGAATATATCCAACTATAGTTATAATGCAAAAGAAGAGTATTGAGAATAAAGACAGTGTTGCTAAAATAGTAACTTACAAAGATTACACAACAAAGTATGCTATAGATTTTACAGGTAAACTGAGCTCTAAAGAGTTTATACATTCATACAAGATTGCACAGTGATTGTCATGGCAAGACTAAAATCCTGTTCTTGAGACAAGTGTTTTCCTCCTGTATTAGGCTGCTTTCTGCACAAACTAATTAATACAAATGTAAATAGAGACTTTTTCATCCTAATGACAATGGGTCTTAGAGCAATAGCTATAGATCCAGGTGCTAAGTTCACCCCTTAAGAGTTAATCGAAGAGTGAAGTTGATTATGTCTATGAATTTCTTGGTCCCAACTACACTTTCTAATTGAGAAGATCTGAAATGCAACACAGGAGACTTAATCTTTAACCAGTTTCCCAGGTACTAGCACTCAGGCATGATGGGAGACATTATTCTAGAATACTGCTCAGTAAAGACATTCAAAAATAATCATAATAAAAACTCTTTACAATGATAAAATTCAATTTAGGTTTTCCCCCCAAAAAATCCTAAAATGAGTATTTGAGTGCAAACCTTAGAGGGAGGTTATGTGTTCTTAAAATTTCAGAGAATGACATTTGGAAGGGGAGAAAAGGGTAGATGAGTAACAGAAGGAAAGAAAACCCAGTAGTGGGAGCCCTGGACACTGGCGACCATGGGAGCAAAGTGCTGGGTGATTGACCGACTAACTCCCTGCCTGTCATTGCTGGAGAGAGCACTCCAGAACCATCACCAACATCCTCTCTCCCTTTGTCCTCTATCTCTCACTTTTTGGACTTAACAACACAAATTTCATAGGAGCCATGACAGTCATGTCAACCTGCATTTAAGGAGGACACCTTTGGGGTATAACTAGAACACCCCAAACCACAGAAACATCAGCTCCCATCTGCAGGAGCCAGTAAGCATGAGGATCCCACCCTATGAGGTCCATTTAAGCTGAACACCTCAGACAGACGATGCCCAAGCCTAACATGAGGGCATCAGGGACAATGAGCTAAGAACATAAGACTCTGACCTTCTGGCCCATCATAGTCACTGGCTGGGGATTAACGTGCCACTTTCCACACCGCCAGTCAACAGAGCTCGCTTTGGAGATGCTGAGAACTTCCATCCATCCCATCGCTCTGTTGCATAAGACTCTGTGCTTCCCCTCTCTGTGTGTTGCATGTTAACCTGCTTGAGTACCTGATTGGTTTATCTGAGAAAGTTCCACTTAACAAACCTGGCACTGTGGAAAGACACAAATGCATTCAAGAGTGCATAAAGAGTTACTTTAGTAGGTGCTTTTTTTTTTTGCTTGCAACACACACACACTCAAACACACCTCTGGATTATCCTGCACTAACCCTGCAATAAGATCCCATATGAAAGCGGTGGCAGAGAGTGTTAAGTGTCAGAAGTTAAAAAGCTTTTGTGATGTACAGTATTTTCAGGGTATGTGGGTGGGACACTGACAGTTTTTGCTGCAGAGTGAACAAATTGTATAGTGTTGACAAATTTAGCAAAATAAAATACAGGACTCTCAGTTAAATTTACATTACAGATAAAAAAATGCATGTATAAAATGTAGTATAAGTATGGTCCAATATTAAATGAGGCCTACTTACACAAAAAATTCCGTTTTTAGTGTTTACCTTAAATGCTAATGTTATTGTGGATTCTCTGTTTTATTTGTCAACACCACTTACTTGGTAGCTTTAGTAAGGAACTGACTTCACAGGTCTATCAGAGCTTGCTGTTATGCTCAATAAATTCTGAAGTTCTTTGACCCCAAATCCATTTTTACCAAAGTAGTATAAGTGAAGATTAATGAAAACTATCTGATACGTTTTAAAGATTAAAGAAAGCTCTCTTTCAGTACTGACTACTTCTATTTTGGATAGGAATGCAGAAATGCACTTATAAATCTTAAACTTTCAGAAACTTTTAAATTATAGTTATTTCTTCGATTGCTTTCTGGCATCGCTCAGACAGAATTTTGCCAGTATGGAGGTGGCTTATTCCTTTTTTTGCAACATGAGTAAAGAAAACTGGGTGTGAAGTTAATTTCAAACCCACAGACTTTTAAAATGGCCTCCACTCACCATGTATATGCATGCTCATTCAGGAAACAGAAACTGCTTTTTCCTAGACAATATTTAAAAGTGTGAGATAATTCTGTAAATAACTTACTTTATATAGATTTCTAAGTATGTCTGAAATTTTCCTTCACAGAACAAATTTTATCAGCATATTTTAAGTGAACCAGAAACAATCCAGACACAATAATATCGCTCATAAGAGGGCATCCTTCAAAGTGATCGATGTATATGCTTGCACCAAAACTGCTAAGAGCAGTAGAAAAAAACAAATCGAGGAGACAGATTAAAATCATTATTCTTCATGGCGAGCAACCTTGCTTGGACCATTTTTGATCCATGGGCTCACTCTGTTTCTCTGGCCAACTTACTTCTCCATAAGATAGGAGAATATTTTAAAATATTCTAGATAGAGTCTCATCAAAACTCTGCCATGCTTCAGCTTTCCTAATTCCATTAACTAAGTAGATGAGATGAACTCCTTACTCCCAGGGAAAACAGAAGTTCAAGTAGAAATTTCCTCAGGGTCTTACTGTCACATCAACAAATCGACCTACATTCACACTTAGGTTCTTCCTCCCCAGCACTGACACCTGCATTCTAAATCTGATGACACTCTATCAAGGACATTGCCCAAGAATTGCCTTTTTTTCTGTGTCTTCAGCATCTCTCTCTCTCTGTGTACTGGATCAATTGTATTCATATTGATACGCAAACAAACTTAAGTTACCTTATCTTTAAAAAAAAAGACTCTAAAATATAACTAATTTAAATAAATAAATAAATAATAAGTGTTTTCCTTGATTCTCATTTTTATCCAATGACCACCTCGATTCTCTCCTTTTCACTGTCTATATGCTCCTGAATAGTTTGTACTTGCACTATACATGTCTTAGTTTATTTCTCATTTTTATTTCCTTTTAATCTGAATTCCTTCTCTACTATGCCATTATTTCTATTAAATAATTGTTTCTTTTAATTTAATTTTAGTTTCTATTTACTAATTCACCTGTGACTTCTATCTGATCAATTTAGCAAAAACTCTCAAATCTTCATTTAGCAATTATTGAACTGCTGATGGCACTTTGTTTTATTTGTCTGGTTGGTTGGGTAGTTTGTCAGTTGGTAGTATTTATCCTTGGTTTCCATATCAAACTTGGATTTGCTTTTACTTCCTAAACTCTGGTTTTGAGCCCCCCATGCCACTGCTTTCATACCATTAAATGTTGTAGTTATACAGGAACATATTCTTGATCCTCTCCTCTAATCCCAAACACTATTTCTAGAAATCTGTTTTCTACTACATTTTTTACTAATATCAGTATGCTGAGAGTAGCCAAAAATATATCTCCAGAAAAGGTTGTCATATGGCTTCCAATCTTCCATATCTATAGCAAACTTTTCAGATTTGTTTTTATAGTGCAGACAATTCAAGGTTAACATATTCATTCATCTATCCATCCAACAAATATATGTTGAATGGCTACTAAGTGTAAAGGAGAAATGGCAATGAATTAAAATTAAAATATATTAATAGATGAAGTGCCTTAGACAAGGTGTTAGCAGTGGAGAAGCTGGTGTTAGGATGCTGATATTTCTGAAGACTGAAGTGGTATTTCTGCTGGAAGGTATTAGATAAAGAATAGAATTAAGAACAATTACAAGATTATGTATGTTGTTGTGTATGTTTGAACAGTTAAAATTTATTTGACGCCTACTGACTACAGTAAAACCGGAAACTGACATGAAATATTCTAATAGTTTACCAAAATCTGATTCTCATCTAATGTTTCTCTTCATGGTAAATAATATAGATTATTTACTCAATCCAGAAAAATCAAAACATGTAAATATGTTTAAATATATATTTATATATGTTTGATATATATATACCTATTATATTTTATCTCTATATATTTATATATCAAAATAAAAATGTTTGTATATGTAATATAATATATATATTTTTATTTGAATGTAGAGACAAAATACTGACATCATGAAACCAATCCCTTGTTATTCTCTTTAGTCTATTGCAGAAGGGATTTAATCAGATTCACGACATTCATTTTTCCCTTTTCGAATTCAGTTATAAACTAAAGAAAACGTTTTTAAGTAAAACATCTCAGATTCTTAGTTTAAAACTGTTAGATTGTCTTCCCAGTTTGTCTTAAATTCCAAATTATATTAAATTGACCATCAAAACCCTGATATTCTCATTGCCACCTGTCTCTCCAGCTTTATTATGAACTAAAGTATTCTTTGTTTAATGCATATGTTCTGGCCATATTGGTCTTCTTTCAGTTCCTCAGATGCACTCACTCCACTCTCTTTTGCACCATAGGATCTTCACATATACAATTTCCCATATAGTTAATATATTAGTTAATTTCTATCTCTTCCAGTCTTAACTAAAGTGGTGTCCTTATATAAAGAAGTGATTGCTGAACTCATAGAAAAAGTTAGGTTCAATAGTCAAGTGTGTTTGTAATATCCTGTGCTGCGGTTATTTATATGGCATTTTTCCATATAGATTATAAATTTCATGAGGACTGAGACCAAAATGTCTTGATCAAATACATATTTCCTGTCCCTACAATGTAGGATTTGTTTGTTAAATTGATGAAAGAATAGATTTTTATATTAGTTTCTTTTTTGTCTTTCCTATTCTATCAGATATATATATATATATATATATATATATATATATATATATATACACACACACATATGTTTTAATGTGGTTCTACTGTGTTAATAATATGTGTACATATACATTCATTCAATGTATTATTTAATATATCCATTTACTCCTAACAGAATTAAAATATCTACATGTTTATTCATATATTAATGTAATGATTATTTTTTTGAATTTATATAGGATTAGCTGTGATATTGCAACATTTTCCAAGTTGTGTCAGAGTAAAATAAAATAAGAAAGTTTTCCCAAACTGACATGACCATGACCATGGAATCTAGTACTTGATTGATATCAACTTACAATGAAATATAATCACAGACTATGAAAACAACCTGTTAATCTATTCCTATTCATAAATCAAAATAAGGAGTAGAATACATTCAGGCACAAATGCTCAACTGATTACTGTAAATCCATGTTAATATAATCTTGAAAGAGAAAAATAGATAATTAGAATAAAGAGATATAGTGGCTACGAGAAAAAGGCTATAGCAATAGCAAAGTCTTATTTACATTATAATAGAAATAGTTCAATATGAAATTTCTTAGTAACCCATAAAGTTGACCCATAATGATTTATCTGATTTTTAATATTATATTCTCTTATAGAAATCTAAACCAGAGAAAGAAAACTAAGGAATTATTTTAGATATAGTAAATGTCATTAAAGTGATGGTAATTTCAAGGGATATATAACCTCTGATTCCAAGCTGAATTCAAAAATAAAAAAATTCCCTGGAAATATGGCTGCTTGATCCACTAAACTTTACATGAGAGTTTCTATTTTCACTATGTAGTTAAAAAAAAAATTGCCATTCTACAGGATATTTTATGTTTTTTATGGGATGGGGGTGCTGTGAAGGAAACTTAAGTATATACCTGGTGCTTGAATAATTCATTTTATACCCATATTTTTGTAAATCAATAAAAATAACTACCCCAAGATAATAAAAACCAAGAGTATTGTAAATTCACCGTACCATACTCGGCACCTTATGAGACATTTGAAAAATTCAATTTATATATTGATAGATGTTTTAAAATACTGTGAGCCATATCTGAAATTTACTTTAAAGTAAATTGATCCCAGGGGAGCTAAGAACAGGACCTTGAATGAGAGCCTGCAGACACTCTATAAATATCCCCAAGCAAGGGTGAATCTGAATATTATTTTCTTAAAAAATGAAACAAAGATCACAGGAATCTCTACTTTAAAATATTTTTATTTTTGTCCATTCATCTTTGCCCTACTTTGTATTTTACTTTATAGGAATGAAGAGATACATGGCATTTTAAGGATCTGTGTATTTGTATGCTAAAGGGGATAATTCAAAATTCAGGACACCAAGTGAATTATGCAAAAAACTAGATGGTCTTTAAAAGGTAAGAGTAGATGTAAATCCAGGACACAAAGCTGGAATTATCATGTTGTAAGAGGAGGGACACTGCATTAGTTATAAGAAAAGGAATAAGACAAAGATTTGGAGATGAAGACACAACACCAGTTTAATGGAGTTTTGTCTCTTCCTTCCACTCTTCTTCTCTCCCTTTCTCCCTTCTTTTTTCTTTCTTTCTTTTTTCTTTTCTTCTTTTCTTTTTTCTTTTCTCTCTCTCTCTCTCTCTCTCTCTCTCTCTCTCTCTCTCTCTCTCTCTTCACACACACACACACCCTAATTTTCAGAGGGGGAGAAGTTAAAAGATAAAATTTCTTAAACACCCTACTGAGAGTCAACAGTATTTCCAGGCAATGTAAATGGAATATTTAAGATTTTAGATTAGTATATTAAAATTAAATCAATATATTCAATTTACTTTTAGGAGGTTTATTCAACCATTTGTATGTTTTTATAGAGAAAGACTATAGAAAATTAGGTCCAGAAGAGATATCTTAGAGCCTACTGCAGTCATCCAGGTGAGAGAAGACATATTGTAGTAGTTGCAATAGATATGAGAGGAATTACATATTTGAAATCTGTATACTGTACAAAATATCTGTAATAGTTTACAGAAAATATAATTTAATATGAAAAAAATCATGTCATAGAAGAAAATAAGATCTAGCATTAGCCATTTATCTCATACTAGACTCGTTTGGTATAAAATCTGTTATCCTGAATTTGAAGATTTGAACTTAAAATATATAACATTGAAACTACTGAATAACAGAATATATGTGTGTGCTAAAGGATAATAATGTATATGTATGTGTCCATAGCTCTATGCATCTAAAAGGATAGTTTCTGATCCTATTTATTTGTTTCAGGTGTGCTGACTTTATGCACTATGATAGAAATGCTAAATAATTTATGAGACAAATTCAGGATGCATCACTTCATCCTTAGTTTTCAAAGTATTACTCTCAATAATGCTGCTTATTAGAGTATCAAGGGAGGACCACATTCAAAAGTGGCCACGTAAATGTGTCCATGAATCCTCACTGGTGTTTGTAATGGATCCTTAGAAGCGCAAAATAGAAAAAGGCACCACAGATGCCTATGGACATGTGTGAATATTTGATTTAAAACCACTGTTGGCTACCATTTAAAAAATGTAGTTGTGCAGTGGTATTGGCCAACTACACTTAAAAATGATTTGATGTATAAAATATTTCAGACAAAGTGATAAAAATCAATCTTGCTTCATTTAACTTAGCACTATTATTAGCAATAAGGTATCAAATCTTATATGGACATTTGATATAAATGATATTGATTATTACTTACATTGCATACTTGCATATAGCCTATGGGTTATTTTTTGTCTGTTATTTTGAATCAAGTTAGATGTTAACTTTTATTACATATGCTTTAAGATTTTCATTTTGCAAAAGAGCAAATATATGACATTTTTTCTTTAAGATTTTTCTTTTGCTTTGTTTTTAAAGATTTCTATCATAATGTAATGTTTTTAAAGCCATCAAACAACTTCAAAACTGACATATCATTTTCTGCATCATGAAATGATTTCCAGCAAATCTAAAAACACAATGTATTTTATAATCTATGAATAAGAGAAAAAACATCTAATATTTTTATGAAAACTATAGAATTGTAGATACATAATCATAATTCAAGACATGCTATTTTTCTTGCATACTCAAAAGAGTAGAATTATCTTTGATGAAACTAAAATGCATTTATTTTCATGAAACATTGACTTTACTGTTCATATCTCACCATGTTCTCTCATGTGGATAAAAACAAAGAAAATATTCTATGGAGGAAAAACAGTTCTGCAATGTTGAGCTGTTATTTATAGTGATTTCCTCAAAAATGCAAATTTTGAGTGGAAGGTATATCCCTCATGACTACACTTTAAACACATTTGAAAGATTACTAATTGACCATAGAAGAATAATTTAAATACATTATTGACTTAAATAAATATGTGGAGGTTCCCATCAAGGATCATTATAGATTGTTTTCAATTATAAATGGGTTAATGAAAAAATATTTCCAGCTTACTTCACTGTGCTGGTCTTAAGTTACACTGAATTAATACATTCTAATCATTTAGAGACCTACAATAGGGAATACAATTATTTTAACTATTTCAGTACCATTATTTCATGCATAAGTATGATGCATGAGTCTATATTAGTACTTACTTGTTTATGAATTAACATTTTTGATTTTTAAAATATCTATACTCTCTTAACCCAAGTCTACACATATAAAACACATATATGTATATGTGTGTGTGTATATATTTATCTCAATCACTCACTGCTAAAAAGCAAACAACAAGACATGCTGAGGATTTGAAAGAAAGCTCCTTATTTCTAAGCCAAGAACATCTTTCCTTCCACCAGAGTCCCCTTGAATTTCTTTCCTCAGTTTTGTACATTCATACCTCACGTTTTGGGTGCTTTATTTCCAGCATCTTCATCCTGTTTCCTTCATTAGAGAGCTGCTCCAGGGCTACTGGAGCTGATTCATCAAAAATTCAGAGAGAGGAGAGAGTGCCTGTGCAGGGTAGAGAGCAAAACCTTGTAAGAATGCCTAGAGGGCCTAACAATAAAGTATAATTCCTACTCTTTGAGGTCTTCCCAGGACCAAACTAAGATGGAGACCTCACCAGAAATGCCCTCTTGCCTATGTCTTCCTCTTCCTCATTGTTTTTCATGCTTCCTTATTGATTTCTCCAGGTGGAACTTCCTTAAAAAAATTAATTGCACCTGGACCCTTATCCCAGGGTATACTTGTAGAGGCTACAAATAACTGAGAGATTTTTAAACAGGGCTCCCAGAGACTCTGATCAGTGGTCTAGAAGGAGACCTGAGGATTTGTATTTATAACAAGCTCTGAGTCCATGGAGCACTAGGATGGCTCCTTTGTAGACAACCTAACCTAAGATGTAATAAACAGGTGGTTTTCTACCTTTACTGAGAATCCCACTCCTCTGGAAAGCCTGTTAAAACACAAAGTGGAGCCCCTCCCTCACTGTTTTGGATCTGTGGCCAAAAACATTGTTTTTCATCAAAACTGTTATACTTGCAATTTCAAAGAAATTCAATTTCAACAATAAGATAAAAATAATTACTTTTTCATCTTGATAGTGGAAAAGAAAAATGGTTTTATAAAATTTAAAATATTTTTTAGTCTACAGCCATGCCACCCTGAACAAGCCCAATCCCATCTGATCTCAGAAGCTAAGCAGGGTTGGGCCTGGCTAGTACTTGGATGGGAGACCACCTAGAAAAACCAGGTGCTGTAGGCATAAAAAATAACAACAATAAATAAATAAATAAAAATAAGAGATTGTAAGCTGACAAGTTCCTTGCAATCTATGAATTCAACCAAGCACTACTTCACCTCAAAAATAAAAATAATTAAGTTTAGAATATTTTTATTAAATTTCCTTGAGGCAACTGTTTTTCTATTCTAATATTTATTAATCAATTCCTCCAAAGTCAGATAACTTATTTATCACTGAAAGTAATACTATATTATCTGGAGCTAGCCAATGGTTTGGGGCTGACAATGTGAATTCTGCGAAGATGAGTAAGGAAGAAGGGAACCCGTGATCTGGACCCAATAATGGCTCAGATGAATGTCAACATTTGATAATAAATGTGCAGCCATCAACAGAATAATATTCTCAATCACAATATATATCTTGTTATTTTTATCCACAACATTATAAAAATTAATAGTTCATATTATTCTGTGTTGCTCGTTTTATATTATTTTTGTTATTACTACAGTAATAGTCCTTTCAAAAGGCATAAAGACTAAACTCACATATACACACACACATACACACACATGAAAGTGACTTTACTATAAGGAAACAGATTTAATTTTCCACATTTATAGGTATAGTGTACAACTGAATTTATAGAAATAAAAATGCTCACTAAATTGCCTAGGACAGATAATTATTCATCATTTTAATGGATTAACAGTATAGTGTAAATGTATTTGCATAAAAAAAACTGTCAAATTCTCAGTTATTTCTTCTTGAAGGCATTTTTGAATACACAAATCATTTCATTGTAGTTCACTTTCATCCTCTCTGTCTGTACAGATGCACTACTATGAAAAAATATTATGACAGTATAATAGCTTTTTTAAAAGACAGTCAATGAATATAAAATGTCCATGAAGAAACCTATTAGCTAAAGATAATCTAGTGTAGCCAGTAACATGAGTTTTATAACAAATATAGACATTTGTGAAATAAAGTTTATAAATTCAATATCAGATATAAATGCTTAAAACTGTTAATTTATCTATATATTTTTTTATCTATCTGCCATATGACCTCTATATGTGACATATCAACACAATACATTATAGGTTTCCATACATCCACAGAAAACTTACAAGAAATAAAGTAGATAAAACAAGAAAAATAATAAAACCTTTACTAGAATTTCAATTTTTATAAAAGTTGTGCTGTACGACTCTTTTTCTGCTTCATTGAGACATTCAAATGTGACATTGACATCTCATATCATAAAGAACAGTATTTCATTTTTAGGATAGGTCAAGTGATAGTATTGATAGATTTATGGCTACACCAAGATCATTATATGGATAAAAATACAGCAAACTCTCAAAAAAAAAAAAAACTTAGTCAGCTTTCTTCATAGCTCGAACCTTTTTTGGAGGTGACTTTGATCTTAATTCCTGTCCAGGACATCTCACATCATAGCTACATTTGTCTTATTTCTTTCATAATGTTATAGTATTGGAAAATTTTGCAAATCCTTTTTTGAAAGAAAAATTGCCTTGAACTATTACACTAGGGACAGACAAATGCACCATTTGTTTCCACATTCGACTTAAAGGCACAGACTATACTGAGAACATCAAGGGACACATAAGCAGCCTGAGTAATCCAAGCTGAGAATTATTATGTATGTTATGAAGCAGTGGTTGAAACACATTTTCCCCTGAAATGCTTTAGTATTAATTGTTTTGCAATTATAAATCAGTTTTGATAAGGATATATGTATTTGCAGTATGTATAATTTCTAAATGATTCATAAATATTAAATAACAAATTTATATTTTCTAAATGTGCATTGTAAAAGTGGATATATTTTCTGGATTATAATATATGCATACATTGAATGGCTAGTATGAAATACAACAATCAACAAATTATATGTTCATACAAATTCACAAAGGAAAGCATTTATGCTTACTTAAAGGATACATGTTACTTTTTTTGCATCACTATTAATGATCCAAATTTATAAAAGGAAGACATTAGAAAAATGTTTATTCATTATATATATATAAATAAATATATATATTTATTCATGCAATATAATATTGATAAGCATATATGTCACATAAAACAGGTTGAATATGGAGCTGTTATTTAAGGATTTTATGATAACACATGCCAATAAAAAGACATAATTAAATAGAAGAGCAATAATGTCCAAAGACTGTACAAAAAAAGGAAGTGTATTTCTTATATTCTATTGTCTCAGATGTTGATTTTTCTTACTTCTCTCCAATATCCTATATATCATGATTTTTTTTTATTAAAAATTATTGAGGTGACACTTATGAACAAAACCCAACTGACTTCAAGTGTACAATTTAACAGTGAGTCATATATGTGTTGCATCATTTGTTCACTACCTATAGTTAAATTTCTTTTCATCAACACATATTTGACCCATTTTATCCCTATTTCATAAATATTTCATACCAGTGTAGTACCCTCATGAATTTCTTCTTCTACTCCTCCTCTTTATTATGATTATCTTTTCCACATTATTTTAGTTCATTTGTGTTCCCATAAGATCTTAAGAATCAGCTTGTCTTTTTCCCAGACCCAGATGTGTATATAAGAAAAAATGAAGTTCATGCATTCACATAGATAGCTTTTTCATGTGTAAAAATTTAATTCTTGCTCACAGAAATATTTTGTTTTCTTTGTGATATTGATAATAAATGCTAGGTTAGTTTATCCTTCAATATTTTAAAATTTATGTTCAATTATAATATCAGTACATTTTTGTTTGTACCTTATATATTAAATACTTGGTAGCTCATCTCTCAGGTCTAAGTTGTAGAAATTTCTATAAACGTAAACTATAATATTAAGAAATTTTTTGTAACTATACTTTGTGACAATCAGTGTATACGTGTTATTTCTTATCCCCACAGGAGTCAGTAATGCTTAGCTTTACTTGGCTCTGAACTCTATAGAGTTAGTTGGTAGTGGTTATTGCTAGTGGCCTCATGCTTGGAATGATCTCAGGCTTTGGTCCAATGATCTCAGGCAAAGGCCCAATCCTTTGTAAAATATTCTCAGACTCCAGTTTCTAGAGGTCTTTATTTCCTGGTACCTATCTATACTTACAATCTATCAATATAATTCCTAAAAGGAAAATCCATATACTCTACTTACTTGTACTCATTTTCACCTCTTGTTCCACAATGTCTTGAAAAACCCGAAACATGACAAAGTGGGGGAAAAAAAAAACAACAAAATATTATCATCAATCAGTAATGAGGAAAATTTTCTATCCCATGTAAATACTCAGATAGAAGCATCACTCACCAGAGGCTGGTTTCCGATCAAATACTGAAATTCTACTATGATTATTATATAAATGTATTCAGCAAAAACATATTTTGCTAATAGATTTATACTATTGAAATATCTTTATATAGAATGCCTCTTTTGCTTATATAATATTTGAGATTTTGAATTAATTATGCAATAAATAATGTTGATAATCTAGCTTACATTTATTTTATTTTTGAATTAAATAAATAGACTAGTAAAACAAAAATTTCCAGAATGGCACTGGTTCTTCCTCCAACCTGAGATAACATGTTGAGAAGAGTCTATATATTGGCAGATATTAACAATATGATTGGAAGAATTTTGAGGAAAAGAACACAAAACCTGACTTTATTTGAGATATTTCTGATTTACACTAATACCTTGTGTGAAATGTTAATATCTGAAAAGTCAGAACTGAAAATGAACAAACATAAATACCATTTTGTAATTCCTTTACATTAATGAAGACAAACTGTGATCAAATAATAAACACAAGTGAATAAAATAAAAGCAAAATGTTATACTTTTGATTAGATAATATTTTTATGAAATTTTATTTGGTAGATGAATACTTGTGATCTATAAATAGAAGCAAGTCACATATAATCATTTATATATTTGACACATCCTTGTTTTACTCATTTTTTCACCTAACCATAGCAAAAACAGGAAAGCAAAAAATTATGTTAAGTGAAAATATAATTTGGAGACATTTGGAAATGCAAATTTTAATAAATTTATTTAAATTAAGCTGGTAACTCTTCCTCTTAATATCAGCTTGTTTCACAAAATATGGATTGACAAGTTGTTGTCTGACAGAATAAGTACCATATTGGGTTAAACTTGATGACCAAATGTAATAGCAATGAGAGCCTATCTATTGGGGGTAGAATATGTGAATAAATTACATTTCTGGCAAGCTGTCACAAGGATGAAAACACATGAAGCATGCTTAAGAGAATAATGCATATTTAGAGTAGATCACTACCTTTGAAAAATAAATACAGGTTTTCTATATTAGTCTAGCTTTTTTTTTTTTTATTAAGACTGTCATTGCTTCAAAGTTTTAAATACTTTGTTATATTTTAAACCAATACAAGTTTTTAGAAAGAATTTAGCCATAGCACTGCCAAATTTGCTCTGAAAACTAATTTTAAAATAAAAGAACACAATTCTGGGATCAAGTAGCACACAATATTCCACCCCTAGTAGTTAATGAACTGCACAGAAAAAACAAACGAAAATATATTAAACATAATTTTAAAGAAAACAAATTGTAACAGTGAAAACCAACTCCCCCACTGCCCCCGGCCAAAAAAAGGAGAAAACACCACTTGCAAAATATAAGAAGAAAAAATACATTCTATGGACCTGAGGGAATTAGCATAGGTTTCCAGGTTTCTAACTTTATTTGAAGATGGAGGAGGATTGTGAAGAAATAAGATCTAAGACCTGCAGTCAATGGTGGATACAGAATATTCTGCAGAAACCCAGAGCTCTTTCTTTTAGGGCCTGGTGGCAAAATGAAATGCCATTCAAAGAATAAAATATTGAATCAGTTATGACAACTATATGTTATCCTCTGTTGATTAGAAAATTACTATATATATATATATATATATATATATATATATATATATATATACACACACACATAAACAATTCTTAGGACCTTGCTCTATTGTTTGGAAGACAGCTGTCAGACTTTCAATTTAGAAAGGGAGCTCTGACATTTGATGGATGTGTGGGATAGGTACAGAAAGAATATTTTCCTGCAATGGCAAACTCAAGAAAAAAAAATGTCTTAATATATAAGAAAATATATGTGTTAAAAAGGGTCATGTCCTTGACTTGAACCTTTTCTTCATTGGCTGACACAGTGCTATGATTTGTTTTTTTTTTTTTTTCACATTTCTGGAAGTTATTATTATTATTATTTTTCTTTCTAGCTGCTACAATCCTAAGTTACTGGTAATATTTTGGGTCTATTTTTGTTCTGCTTCAGCCCTTTTTGGGTGAAGGGGGAGATAGATCCCTGGTGTGATTCTTATTTTAAAATCTTTTACATCATGGTAGATTATTACAGAGATGTTTTTACATTCAAAACAAAACCTCCATTGATTACGAAAAGAAAATTGTTTTTTTGGTAACAGACTACAAGAGTGGCCAGAAAACACTCTATAAGCAAGGCTTCTGAAATTTATCACAAGACTCTCTAATTGGTTTCATACCTACATATATGAAGTCTATTAAGTTCTTTTGCAAAGAAAACATTATTCTAAATCACTTGAAAACCAGTATTAGGTCATAAACAAAATTTAACCTAATACATAATCAAAGTTATACTTAATTCCATGTCTATTAATCACCCAAAATAATCTTATAAATAATTAATATCCATAATATGAAATTTCCATAATATGGAAATTTTAACTTAAGAAATGTTGGTGGAGTTTGACTTAAGGCATACCTAGCAGCTCTCTTCAATGAACTGAAGAAAAATTTATTTATGTATGTTTCTGTTCTATATTTCTCTGAATGAGAAGTATAAAATGAATGGTAAAAGCTAACAGAATGAGATTTTACTTTACCTTAAAAATCTTAAGAGCTAATAAAGAGAGAATCATCATTTTTGTCTTTAAACTCATGTAAGAACTGCAAAGATTAACTAATATCCCACTTTACAGATGAAGATATTGCAACTGGAAGGTACTATTTGCCTACAGTTACAAGTGTTAAAATGCTAAAGCTTATACACAGAGCCTAGGTTGGACTAATAGCAAAACCTATTATTTTTCCTCCCTTCCTCTCCCAGAGCTGACCCTTAGTGTCTAAGCACTTGAGGCTAGGTGGAACCATTACAAAGGAGGCTGGTCAAATAACCTTTCTGGATCCCTTCCAAACTGAAGGAATCTTCTATGGAAGAGTTACAGATCGGGACCAACTCTATGAAAAATTGTCAAAGTGAGCTAACAGACTGAAAACCAGAAAGCAGAAATAGCTAGAAACAGAAGATATGTTGTTTAACTTAACAGACATCAGATACACAAATAAAGCCAACTACTGACTTTCTCTGTTTCAGTCTGGCTTTTGGGGCAGCACTTCTGATTGCCAGCAGTGCAACTCACCCCTTGATGGCATTGTGGTTACTAGAGATTACTGGAAGAAATGTGAACAATGGAAGTGCACCTTTTGCACATGGCCAAACTCCCATCTCCTCTGTGCTGTGTACCATAACATTCCAGGAACTGCTATGCAGCATGTACTTTGTCCTTGAACTGCCTCTCTCTATTATCGGTTCTTCTACTTTTCTGTCACTGTACTTATTTTTGATATCTTGGCCTGACTGGCATCAATTTATTAGGTCTCCTTTTAACAGTCCTAATATTCATGAGTGACCCAATGTCCATCCTGATGCCACCTCTTTAAGTGGCATGGAAACTTGAAACTGACTTTTAAGAAGTCTAAACACACTTCAGCCAATCATTTCTAAATCTGAAATGTACAATACATGCTAACTTTTCCCACACATTTCTGTATTTCTTTTGTTTGTTTGTTCTACATGAGAAGCCTAGTTTACACATGAATCAGGGATGCTAACACCCGAGGGAGAATAAACTGTGAGGCAATGTCACAAGACATGATCTTGTATATTTATAGAAATAAATTCATTGGGAGACTTGATTTTGAGATGAAATTTAAAAAGAAACCAACAAACAATAACAGTGTACATGGTCAGATGAGAAACATAATGTTTCCAGTGTTCATTGCAATGTCATTATCTTAGTCAATTAACAAGGACGCACTCAGTATATACTATTATGGGTAGGACTCACAATTAATCTGATACCAAAGAAATAGAGAGTGAGTAAAAATAAATGAGTAACCAGAGGTTGCTGGTCAGCCATGTTAAATGTTTCATGTTTAAGTTTACATTCATAACTTCAAAAACAATCAATGTTTAGAAATATGTTATGATGGTGGTAACATTTATACAGAAAGATCAATCTGAAGGTAATTGAATTTACTGAATGCTTTCCTAGTACATCATTGTTATGTCAATTTTAAAATATTTTATTTTACAACTAGAAGCCTATCAAGCTCATTGTTATAATTTTTTTTCTAAATACAGACAAGTGATATTTATATCTATATCTGTAGCTATAATTTTATTAAGCCTATAAAATAATAAAATGAATGTATTTATATGTGATGGACACTGAATGGGCTCTTAGATAAAGTCTGTCTATACATTTTTGATTAATGTGGATTCTAGCTATTCACTTTTGTTTCTTTGCAAACTCATACCCTTGGAAGAGCCTCCTCATTGTTTGTTCCTGACAGCCAAACGTAGAATGTGTCATATCAGGTTCTGAGCAAGAGTAAATATATTCTCTTTTTTACCATCTTCAGATGAAAATTATATGACATTAGCACATTATTATTATAACTTGAGTTCTCTTAAACAAGAATATGTTCATCACTTGTCTTCTTTCATGTATTTCACTAAAGCTTTTTAATTTTATGACATGAAGGAGTAAACTTTTGTTAGAAGTAGTCTTACTAAATTTTTACTAAACTTCTTGTTAGAAGTATTCTATTGTGTGTTTTCTACCTGTTGGTGGTTTAGAAAAATAGAAAGGTCTTTTGCATATTCATCTTACTTACCTTTGATAAATGTAAATATTTGTTCATTTTTAAATATTTGATTTAACTTCAAAATCTCTCTCATTAGGTTTTCCATGTAAACAATCACCAGTTAAATTATTTTAAATGGCCAAAGTTTAATTCCTTTTTTTCGGATAGTTATTCTTTTATTTATTTATTTTCTAATGTTTGCACTGATATATATTTCCATTATAATACTGAATAGAAGTAATGATAGTAGTCTGCTTTGGCATGTTTTCTAATTTAAAGAGTGTACTTTTAACATTTTACCATTGCAATTTATTTTTGAGATAGGTTCTAGTAAATACAAAATATATATATATATATTTAATTTTTTATTCTGTTTCAAGCTTCTTAAGGGTTATTATTATGAATGATTATTAAACTTCACTCATTTTTTGAATTTATGAAAAAATATAATATTTTATCTCATATTAAAATCCATTGAGAGATTTCCAACCAGTGAAGAAAACTTGAATTTATAAAATATCAAACAATTAAGATTTGTAAACTTTATCTGTTTAAGATTACCACATTTATATTTATGAGCTAGGTTTTAAATAATTCTGACTGAGATCAGAAGCCCATGTTCCTAATCACTGCCTTATGATGCCTCCCTATGACCTAGGAGTAACGCTAGTATGTGTGCACCAGGAAATATTTGTCTCATACATAAATAGTTTAAATTAGTATAATTATAAATCCATAAGGTACTAAATTTAATGTTTATCATAAATGTATGCCATAATATTGGACACAGTAAGAAAACATGTCTCTACACATCTACATCTACATCTTTATCTACAACTGCACCTACCTCTTCCCTCATCTATCCATCTGTCTATCATGTATCTATCCATCTGCCTATCTGTCTATCTATCACCTATCTATCTATCTATCTATCTATCTATCTATCTATCTATCTATCATCTATATCTACCAACCCACCTGCCTATCATCTATGTATCTGTATATCTGTATCTATATTAACAAGGGTATAACTCAAGTACATAATTCTGATTGCTACAGAAAAACTTAGGTACATAAGTAATGACATTAATGAAAATGTAAGCTCTCATTTATAAATACTATATATGTTTCATAAATAAACATTTAAAAAATTCTGCTGTTTGCCTCCAGAAAACAGGATAATGAAGTGAAGCAGAAAAAGCTGACAAAAAGAGCTTTAATATTATATGTATTTTTTAAAATTTTACATGCATATATGTATGCTTTAATATATAAAGCAAGAGGATGATTAATGTCAACATGGGTAAAGGACAGGTTTACAGGTATATTCACTTAAATATTAAATTTTGTGTTTTTAAATATAGAATAAGTAGAATATTATGAAACATGAGCTTTTGAGGAAATTGATATAGTTTTATCTGTCTGCTGTTCTTTAATATCCTCTTCATTGTGATTTCATCACGTCAAGAAAGGTTAATAAATTAGGCATCTTAAAAATAAGTGACACTAATTATTTAATTGCCTCAGGAAGACTAAGTATAAGTTATCAAAATTGTTCCATGTTCAATTTAAGGCATTTTACATGTCCTGGCTTCTTTTCTATTTTAAACACTATAAAACATGTTTTAACATTATTTAATCATAGTGTATTCCCTGACTCGGCATATTCTCCACTCTCATGGATACAATACAGGTTTATCTGGTTTATCTTAGACCCTTTAATTTAATGTTTCTAGTTTTGCTTTTTTTTTTAACCAATGAAAAGAAAAAGTAGAAGTGCATTTCTTTATACATGCTGTCATTCTTTTTCTGTATCATTACATGCATTAGTATCTGACCCTTTGGCCAAAACTAAAACAGCCTCTTAGAAGCCAGCTGGATTGGTTCAGTCCGTTCCCCCATGTTGCAACAAAGGAGAACTTTGAGGAATCTACAGGAAAAAAGAAAATAAGGAAGGGGGCACTACAAGTGAGTTTCAAGATAAATGGCCAAGTCACTGAAACTGAAATAAATGATGAATTCTCTGTCCACATCATTTCCATTTTAATCTGCCTGAATACAAATAAAACACTGAAATAGGCTATGTTCTAGAAAGCGTATATTTGAAGATTTTACTTCTAGTCAGTTTAACTGCATTCTATTTATGATTTAGAAATTCCAACTGAAATACGATGAGTGATGATAATAGCAAAGAGGTTGCTAATTTGCTGATGAGGTACATTCTCACATTCTGCTGCTTCATTTGAGAAGTCAAAAATGAAGTCTGTTCTCTGACAGGTCACTTGTCATTCTTTCCCATTTATTAGAATGCAGAACACTTCGACTCAGCACCAGGAATAATGCAGCTATCCTATTTTATGTTACTTCTTCACATTTGGTGTTTTATATGACAAAGATCTAACTCTATCTAAGCTACAGTAAATTTCAGTATGTCATTATTTTAACAAAAAAAGGCTACCGCCAGCGGATTAGTATAGTTGCAGCTAAATTGTGGGGCGCTGGACTTCAATGGGGAACCAAGAGATGTGAAATGAAATGGTTATATCACTGCAGGTTAGTAATCAAATATATGTACACTGTTTATCCTCAGATTTAATTTAAATCAGCAAGAGTGGAGCTTCATAAAATCACTTAAGAGATAAGTGAGCTTTTATAATGACATAATATAACTCTTTCATTTGATAAGTGAAAATACTAAGATTTCTGTAAAAGGTTATCAAACTGCTTAAGGCTATTCTCATAGACACCCATGGTGATTTATTATCTATTATAACAAATAATGCATCTTTTTATTTTATTATATCTGTATTTACATAACGGTCTACTTAAAAATAAAGTAAATTTAATTGTGAAATGTACTGGTTTGCTTGGGCCTTGAGTCGAGTCTCCCCCTTTGGGTGGGCTGTTTTATTTTTGATAAAAATTTGAAAAGTAAAATTTCGAGTTAAAACATAAGACACACAGTTAAAGTCAAATTTCTGATAATCAATGATTTTTTTTAAAGAATACGTATATCCCATACAATATTTGTGAAATATTTATGTAAAAGCATATTAACCGTTTATCTGAAATTCAAATTTAATTGAGTACTTTTTATTTTTTAAATCTGGCAACACTACGCCCATCCACCAGCTACTTTAAGAGCCCCAGAACAAGAATGGAAAATCTTCTAATTCACAGGATGGTTTTGTTTTCATTACTTTTTAGTTTTTTATATATTGTAAATGCTTTGTTGGTTTTTGTGTCATGAATCTATTCTCCCACCTTGTAATTTTTCTTCCAGTTACTTTAAGTTATGGTTTGATTGAACAATATTAAAAATTTAAATATAGTCAAATTTGATTACTAATTTTCTTGATACTTAATACTGTTTATGTTTTATCTTTTCCAAAAATCTAAAGAATGTGATTATATTTTCTACGAATAATTTAAAAATTTAGCATTAAGACTGAAGTCATAATCCAAATGGCACTGATTTCTGTATACAGTGTGAGGCAGAAATCTAATCTATTTTACATAAAATAATTTTTTCCTAGCTTGTCTCTCTACTGAAGTGACATGCCACTTCTCTCATAGGCTACAGATCTACACACGCACAGTGTGAGTCTAAGCTCTGTGTTTCATTCAAGTTTAGTTCTCAAGAAAGCTATCATACTCCCAAACTCAAGCAAGAACTAAGGTTTAAACACTACAGAAATCAGTGCTTGGTCAGAAACCCCTGCACGTAAAACAAAACACATATCCTAGATACACAATGTAGCAAGAGGTAGGCAAAGCTTCATTTTACAAAGTAGGAAATTCAGGAACCTAGATGAAGACATAAGAAGAACAGAAAATATATGATGTAAAGCTGCTTTGTTAAAATATAGCTATTTGGCTATGTAATTACAAATAGCAGAAAGTGGACAAAATTATACCTTTTCTAATAATTCCTGCACACAATTTAAGGTTGTTCTCTATAGTTGCTGGGGCATCCATTAGCAGTAACTATGGGTACTGCGACCATCTGATTTGGGGTGAGGAGAAAGCCACATTGAATAAAAAATTATAAAATATATTATTGCTTCAAATTTGAGGAGGAAGCAGAACCAAGTAGGCCAAAGGATAATTACTCAAACAGCCAGGTGTTAAGAGTTCACCATGAGAGTAGGTCTTAGAAGGTCATGCAATAAAATATATGATACATCTGTGAAAAAAGTAGCCCAGAAAAAAAGTGCAGAAAAAATTCAGCTTGTCACAATTTAGTGCACATGCCCTCAAATTTCTGTTGATGTATGTGGTGTCTGAGAACAGCTGATTCCTCATTTTCTTATCTTGGAATAACCCATATTTGATGACACAGATTGAGCAACTCATAGCAAAATCAGTCATACTGGGGAAAAGAGCTGCAGTGCTAATCTTTCTTATAAAGCAAGGTTACAAGTGCAGTACTTACTGTGCCTCTTAAAAATAAGAAACAACAATATACTAAAAAGTAAAACCTATAAACATGGGAAGAAATCAGAAATATAAAATGATCTACCAGTGATTATGCAGCCGTGGTGTGTATGACGCTACAAGGAGAAAAGAATTGCTCAGTCTGGTATCACAAGTCCAGAAATCATTCAGGGATGGCTCGTATTAGTAACTCTGTTTTAACTAATTTTAAATTTGTCTCCATATTTCAGGTAAAAATGATGTATTTTTAGAGTCTTGAATGTTTAAGATTATAGACAGCAAATAAAATAGCAACATGAGCACTGAGCTGCTAAGCACCAAACTTGGCCTTTCGCTTATTTTAGGACTGCTTTTACTGGAGGTTAACATTGAGGAAAAAGAGGCAAAAAAAACTCATTAATTTTCATCAAGAGTCACTATGAGCATCATTAGTACAAGCAAGCAAAAGACAAAAAAATAAATTGGATTTAACCAAATTTTCAACTTTTGTGCCTCAAAAAAAACCAACAAAATGAAGAGACAACCCAAAGAATGGGGAAAACATATATGCAAAAGACTTGTATCTAGAATATATAAAAAAACAGTTTAATAATAAAAGGACAACTCGGTTTAAAAACAAACAACTTAAATATATATTTCCTCAAATAAAATATACACATAGCAAATATGCACATGAAAAGATTTTGAGGAACATCATTGGTCATGAGACAAACACAAATCAAAACCACAACGAGTTACTTCACACTCATGAGAATAGTTATAATCAAAAAGACAGAAAATAAAAAGTATTGGTAGGGATATGGAAAGATTGGAACCTTCACGCACTGCTGATGGGAATATAAAATGGTGGAGTCACCTTGGAACAGTTTACTAGTTTCTCTGCAGAGAGTTACCACCATCCACCATATGATCCAAGGGTTAGTGTGTAATTCCATTGATATGAAAGGTCCAGAACAGACAAATCTATAGAAACAGAAAATAAATTAGGGGCTGGTTGTGGGTGAGAGAAGTTGGGGAGTAACTTATAATGAGAATAGGGTATTTGGGGAAGGTGTTGATAATGAAAATGTTTGAAAATTGATTGTGGTAGTGATTACACAACTGTATCAATACCTGATAAATTACTGAATATGGGTAAATTACTACAAATGGGTGAATTGTGTAGTAAGTGAATTTCATTCCAATAATTGGGTTATAAAAAACCAAAACAACCATAACAAGCCTAACAACAGTGGCCAGATGCTCTGTGGAGGCAGGAGTCAGAGGCCATCAGCTACAGAAGAGCATTCTGATGCACCATGTTCAGCTGCAGCAGGTCAGCGTGGGCTGGAATTATGATGACAACTCACCACATTATTTCAGGCAACATCTTGTGGCTCAGAGAAACACATTCAAATTCTCATGAAGGACAAGTTAGAGCAATGAGAACCTGTCTTGTTTGGGGGCAACAGGCAGATCAGTCAGGACTGGTTTTTAGCTAGTACAAACAGAAAGATGTGAACCATCGTTATTCGATGTTAAAAACAAACCCCAAAATTGCTATTAAAACAGCCCAAATAAAGACTCTAAGCGTGTAATTGGGTGACAGGCTCCAGATGTGAATGTGGGAAGAGTTCAGCAAGAAGGAGCTGGCAAGGACTAAGCATCTCCCGAGCAAGAGATTTTAACCATAAAAATAATTAATAAGAAGCATGTGGCTTTGACTTTGGAGAGAAAACTGCTTAAATAAGGCATTGAAAAGTCAAAAGTCCATAAAATACAATAGTTAGGAAACCATAGTAAATGCAGAATTAGTGTGCTAGTTTGTCCAAGATTAAGAGTAGGAGTTAACAAGATGGGCAGCAAGGCCAAAGTCAGTCTGAAATCAGATGCACTTGACCATCAGCAAAGAAAGACCCTGGCAGCCTGCTGTCCCAGTCGGACCTGCGAACCCTAGAGGCAAAGCTGAGGAGCCTGACCTAGATGCCTGCAGCTGTTGATAACTGAAGAGAGCAGGCCGGGTTATTAGTTTGGGCCAAAAAACAGCATAAATTCTGTTATCAGGCAGAAGCATTTCCACGACCACAGTCAATAAAAATTTCCATAGTTAACTCTGCTTTCAGATGTTTTTCCTCTGTTCGATATTCTGCAGTCACAAAAAATTCTTTACTGTAGCAAAACAAACAGGCAGTTAGAATGCTAACTATGCTTCTGGAGTGAAAATATTTCATTTGCTGAAGGTCTATTACTTTAAATGGGTTTATCCTGCTAGTGTAATAGCAATTTTCACAAGACCTGTAAGAACTCAAACTGGTTTTGTCTGAGTTTATTGATCAATTCATTAAAAAAAAAATAAGATTTGGGACAAAGTGTTTTTATTTCTGATTCATTTCACATAATGTAAAAGTATATCTTCTTGGCTTTAATGTTTATCAATGATTAAACTATTTTTAGAGTGGTTGTGTAAACAGAAATATTGTTTCATTAACTAGTTTAAGCGAATGTACAGGAATAAACAACAGAAAAGAAACATAACTAATATTTTAAGTAATTAGAAAATATATATTTGTACCTAATTATCTCAAAGTTTATGAATATTTATGAATCAGAACGTTAGTAGTAAAATGTCTGTCTTTCTTTTTCTTTAATTGCAATAGTACAATTTTCTGTGTGTTAGCTAAACACCATTTTATATATAAGGATGATAAGGGAGAAGAAAGGCGAAGATGAAAGAAAGAAAGAAATGAAAGCAACCTTTCATACAGCTTTAAAGTCACTCATAAAGAAACTCGAAGGCACTTTGCTACATTTCTTTCTCTCAGATCCTTGTTCCTATTTCACCTTAAGCATGAGAAACCATATTGCAATGAAATTCAACTTGAATAAAAGCTTTCTCACTATTACGACTCTAAGAGTTTACAAATGTTGTAAACATGTAGAAAAGTTTCTACATCACTAAAGAAAAAATTCTGATATTTCCTAAACATAATTACAAGCATTTTAGAGCCTGTCTGATCAGGTCACTGATAAAGAGCTGGGTCATTTCATTTGTACTCCGAATAGATGAGCAGAACATTCATAAACCTCCAGCGACGATGACTCTCTAACATTTTAAGAAATGGCTCAAATTAAGCCACTCTAATAAAGAATATTTCTTAACAGCGAATGTGAGATATTTTTATATTCTTAAAACAATCTGCCAATTTGTTTAAGTCAAAACATATTCATTTTCTGCTATATAGTTTTAGGAGGGTTTTTTAGCTTTCTTTGTGAATCAACAATTTATAATTAGGAATTTCCATACCAATATCATTCAATACATACACTGGAATACAAATTTCAAGAGAAAAATAATGTAAAAAAATTAAATAATTTTCCTACAGGAAAGGACTGTTTCTTTACTTGGGAAAAAAAAAAGTACACAACACTTTATATTAAAATGAAGTGATAGAAAATATATTTTCCTACTGATGCTACCTGTAAGGAGGTAGGAGAAAGCATCTAGATTGAGGTTGATCAAGAGAAAAACAACAACAAAAAATGATACAGCAGTTTGGGATGTTATAACTGCAATGGGTGTGAAGCAGTAACTGGTTGTAGAAAATGGCCAGTGACTTTCTAAAACGATACCAGAGTGTACTATAATCACACTCTGAAAACTCAAAATATTCAGTCAATGAGCTTTACGTGCAAAAACTTGTGATACAAGAGGGTAGAAACAGAGCACAGGAGGGCAATTTAGTTATTATGGCACCTGTACTTGGGTTGGCCTATAAAAAAAATTCCTGAGTCCCATTCTTTTCTGATATTTTTATTTCCAAGGTGAATTCAAGTATATATCCAGCAGACTAGAGAAAAAAATGATAACCAAGCATGTTTGATCACCTATTTAATCCCAGAAACTTTCCCACAAATTTGCCTCTTTAATTGGATGTGTGTGTGTTCACCTGTGCATGCACACACATACACACACACATAAAGACTGAACATGTAATGACGTTATTGTATTTCTTTATAGGAGGTTGTCCTGTATTTGTATCTTTACTATTTCAGTATTGGTGACACAATAAACACAATAAAATTAGGCTCTTAACAATAATCCATGAACCTATATAAAAAAAATTTCAGTCAATTTAAGACAAATTTCCACAAGAAAAAAAAAACACATGAATTTTTTGACCCATTATTATTTTTCTAATAGCAAAAGCTATCTATAGTTTATTGTCATAATGGAGGATAACTATGTCATGAGTGAACTATGCTTCGTTACTAGATAATAAATCACGTAAGTGGGAGCAAAAAGGAGCCGGTGGTTTAGGTAAACACAGGCTGGTGCCAGACTGTAGGTTGCCACAACTTCTTTGAAGTGTAAATAAAATCTGTTGTATATGTTTCCTTTTGTTTTATTTATTTTTTTATTTTTTAATTAAATTTATTGGGGTGATGATTAATAAAATTATGTTTCAAGTATATAATTCAATAATATATCATATTTATATTGCATTGGGTGTTCACCACTCAAAGTCAGATCTTCTTCAGTCACCATATATTTGACCCTCATTACCCTACTCTACCCGCTTCCCTCTCTTTTCCTCTGGTAACCACTAAACTTGTCCGCGTCTATGAGTTGTTGTTTGTGCATCTTGTTCCTTGTTGCTTCCAGGTTTATATCCTACATGTGAGTGAAATGATATGATTATCAACTTTTTTCTGGCTGACTTACTTCATTTAGCATAATCATGTCCAGATCCATCCATGTCATTGCAAATAGCAGTATGCTGACTTTGGTTCACAATAATGGAAAATAAGCTCTGTTTCTGTAATGAAGTTTAACTTCTAGTTGCAGGGACAAGAAAGCAAAGGAAACTACACTACAGAAAGCTAAGTACTATCTATAGTGATAAGTAGTATCTGTAGGTATAAAACAGAAGTAAAGAGGCAAATTATAGGGTTGAGACACTAGAGCAAAGGCCAAATATGTAGTGAAGACGAAGCCATATAGTGAGTGAGTGAGTGTGTGTGTGTGAGTGTGTGTGTGTGTGTGTGTGTGTGTGTGTGTGTGTGTGTGTGTGTGTGTGAGGTCCAATCCAGGTAGGAGGAACATAAGAGAGGTGTCTTTTCTGTGCAGCCAGACCATACACTGAGCAGAAGGGATGTAATAGGAACCATGCATGTCAGTGAAGTGGCAAGTCTAACACTAAAACAGCATCAAGTAGACCTAAATTACTATTTATTAAACCATTTACATTTTTTTTACATTTTGTAACAAGTTCTTGAGCATTGATTGAACCAGAATAACTCATTTTAAATCAAAAATTTTTTTCTTATATTTTCTTTTTACTTTTAACCTCTTAAAACATACTTCATTCTGCGATGTTCTACTGGCTACTTAATTTATTTTAAAGCTCTAGAGGCAAAGTGTGTAGAAATGCTTTGTGGAGCAGACTCTGTTAGAACAAACTGCCAAACAGGGCTGGGAAGAGGTGGGGGGGTGTGATCGCCATGCAACGGTGTAAAGTTCCCTCTGTGCAAGGAGGATATTCCCAGTGATTGGCTACATAGCATTATTATGCCTGTAGTTAATGATACTATTCTGTGCACTCAAAACTTTAAGAGGGTGTATCTCATGTTAAGTGTTCACTAAAATTTAAAAAACAATAGTAAATAAAAAAAAATCAAATGCTAATTGCACACGGACACTTGTGGCTGGTAGACTACTTCCTGTGACAATCTGCATACTTTTACTTTTTATGATTCCATGAGTGCTTACCAAGATTCCTGTGCTATTTTCACACTTGTTCTCATCATTTTTAATTGTTATTGCAATTATTTAATTTAAATTTTAGAGTATTATCTGGAGAAAGGGGCTTTGGCTTCATGTCAAATTATTGCAGAATAAATGTACTTTTACAAGTAAAAAAGCTTAAATAAAATGTTTAAAGTATCTATATATTATTTTAATTTTATACTTTATTTAGCTTTTTAAATTATATTGCTGGTTATTGGTCCCAAACAAGATACCTGGAATGGGAACGGAAAAGAAAAATATTATAATATCATCATTTTGCATAGGCTTGATATAAAGAACACAATGTTTACATTTAAGAAAAAATAAATAAAACTTCTTATTGGATGCTTTATTTCTGATGTTAGTTAAGTGTATGCCAGGTTTAATTTTTAAAAAAAATGAGGGAGGTGGTGGAGAAGCTGCAGAAGAATGAAGTAATTGAGCCAAGAAGAGCTAGCTCCAATTAAATTATGTAACTTAACAGCCAACTTCATGTGTTATCTTTTCACTTTTCAAAGGAACCAAGTTCACTCAGATGTCCCTTTCTGCCTAGGCAAGAGGCATTGACAAAAAGCAATTCAGTGAACTTATAGTTGAAAATACTTGAATAGCTGAGAGCAGATTGTTGAACAACAACAAAAAATACTGGTTTCCTCAAAAAAAAAAATCCAAATTAAAAATATGTACCTCAGGTTTATAAATTTTAGTCTTTAAATTTCTAAGTAAAAATTTCCTGGAGTCTAATTAATATATAAAAGTTTGTCATATTTTCTACCCCAAGAAATTAATTGTAGGATTTTTAGGTTTCATCTTATTCATGTATTATCATTTAGGGTATTAATTTTTAAAGTTCTATTAAAGGTGATAAACCAAGCATTTAAAATAAATATGTTCTTGGAAACACATGATTTGAAAAATATCACATTATTTCTAAAAGTAAATCAAATTATAAAAGTAGTTTTATAACATCATTTAGAAAAAAGAAAAAAATCCAAATAAATAAATGAAATGAATTTATATTGTCAAATTAAAAGAAAGGATAATTTAACTAATGAGAAAAGGTTTTCATTCAGAAACATAAATTTGTTATGAATAAAATTCTACTCACTATTGATGGACACATAATCAGAAAAAGAATATATGAGAAAAAACACAGGTTTTAAACACCTACATGAGAAACCATCATACGGTTTTTGATAGAGGTTGCACCAATTTACATTTCTACCAGCAGTGTAAGAGAGTGCCCTTTTCTCTAACACAGTATGGAGGTTCCTCAAAAAATTAAGAGCTACCATATGACCCAGCAATCCAGTGTCTTGGTATCTACCAGACAAATTTGAAAACACTTCTTAATAAAAATGCATGTACCTTTACGTTCATTGCAGAATTATTTACAACAGCCAAGATATGCAAACAACCTAAGTGTCCTCTGACTAATGACTGGATAAAGAACAGGTGGTACATATATACAATGGAGTATTACTCAGCCATAAAAAGATGAGATATTGCTATTTGCAATAACATGAATGGACCTATCATCAGATGGAAAAGGACAAGAACCATGTGATTTCATTCAGCTATCAGATATAAAACAAAAAAGCAACAATTGAACAAATAAAACAAACAAACCCACTCATAGTCAGAGACAAGGATATAAAGTTACCAGAAGAGGGGTGAAAAGAGAATGAAGAAGGTAAAGGGATTCAAATATATGGTGACAGAGGAGACTAGACCTTGGGTGGTGAGTCCATAATGGAATACACAGATGATGCATTATGAGTTGTACAACTGAAACTTATGTAATGTTATTAACCAATATCACCCCAATACATTTAATTTTAAAAATACCTGCATGAATCCTGATGTCACATCAGGAAAACAGAAAATGTTTAAATAAAATTCTATGACACTAGACTGACATAAAGGTTAGTATTTTGAATCATTTGTGATTCTAGTATGATGGATTCTTTGTTAGCAAATGATAAGATGAGGGAAGCACAGCATCAACAATAACAACAACAAAACTTTTTTTTTATTTTTTAAATGCGCTTTCGAGCCTGCCAAACTTTGAGAAAGATGAAATACCTGAATTTGTGCTCATATATGTGACTATTACATTTTTAGCTTGCCTGTGGGTAAAAGACATATTTTTAACATAGAAGATAAACATCCTGAGAAAAATTGTATAGAAAGAGGAGAATGTGAATAATGTAAAAGTAAAGTGAAGAGAATAGCAGAGATTCATCTCACAGGAGCAGTGATAGCCAGAGCTTCAGGCTGTGGTGATGTAAAAGAGTGGAAAAGAAAACTTGGAGTTTTAGAAAGCCGTTCAGCTACAGATATAACCATGACTCAAAGCAAATATCTACACTTCTTTCTTCCCTAGTTCTAGGTCCATAAAGTAAATAGTTTTGGGATTAATTTACAATTGTAATCCTTCCAGCAAAATATACTGAAAAAAATTCATCTAATGTCTACAATCTGGGTTTCTTAATGCCCGTCCAAAAATATCTGATGTGCAGGGTAGATCTGTATAATTTTGAAGTATGCATGGTTTCCTTGAAAATTGCATTCACAGTGAAATAATCTTTGTACAGTATTTCACTGAATACTTGATTAATTTAATTTCCCATTTGGAATCAACTTTTAAATGAAAAATGCAGATCTGTACAAATATACATAAACACATACATGTATATATTTATGTGTGCATATATACACATGTATATACAAATATGAAAGTGTTGTTTGCAAACTTATCGTGTCTGCGTTTTGTATGTGTAATGTGTATTTTACTGCTTTTTAACCTGATACAAAGATGTCTTTGCATTTGTTGTATTAGTACCTAATAGTAACTATATGTAGAGTGTGTGAGAAAAAATATGATCATATGTAATTATTATATACACAATCATATGCTTAGCTTATAATTTTATCCATACTCTCATTTCTATGTAGTACTGTACTTCCTCTTTCTTGACCCAAAATACAATTCCCCTGTCTCTTTAAATTTGTTCTCTAGAATTCCTTTATCCAAGAAAGATATTCCCATATCATTCTTTATATTCCCAATTAAATTAAAAAAAAAAAACGTGAATAAAGAGATTTGTTGGCCAAGAATCTTTATGCTAGAAATACTGAATGATTCTCCCTGGTTCTCCCATATGTTTAGATGTCTTCTGAGTGGACACACTGACTGCCTTTCTTCTTGCACTCTTTTCACAAGTATCTGTAGGGTCAATAAACTTGGTAGGTAAAGATAATATTTCATTTTGGAGTAAATGGTAGGCAGGTTTACCATCTAGTAAAATAAAGATGATGTCTTCCTCCAGAGCAAAAGCAGGCAAGTTTACCACAAAATAGAAAAAAAATAGTTGGCCCCCTAAACTCACTACTTCTTTCCTGTAATTTGCTACACAGATGGGTGTCTCGGGGCTTCTTCACATAGTCCAGTGTGAAGTCAATCTTAGGAAACCAGCAAAGAAGTCACCATAACTTTAATTACTGTCACTGCTGTGAATATTAAACAGGTTTTTTATGCCTGTGCCAGAAATCTTGTGTTTTCTACTAGGAGCCATAAAATCAGCATCCATGAAATTTGACAATTTGCAAGAAGGATCCAATCTCAGACATCTCATAGCTCTTGATGGTCCCTGTTGCTTGGAATCCATCACCTTAACAAGGCTCATGAATCCTTGCATGGTGTAGTCACTGCTTGCTTATCCAGACTGGTCCTCTGTTCTTGGTATGCTCCTTCAATCTCACTATAATTATAAGTTTATTCATCTATATCTCTGCTATTCTAACCTACTTTCATTCTGTTTCTTATATACTATTTTTCCTTATACACTTTCCTTTTTATTCCCCTTCTATATAAGTGAGAATTTCATTTGATAGATTAAGTACATCTTTTAAAAGCATCTTTTATATTTTTCAACATATTGACCATTTGGTGTTCTCTTTGATCAATAAGCATTTCTTTTTGACACCTCCATATTTTGGAAAATTTCAAGTTATGAATGCATAATTTGGCAATACTGGGACTATAATTCATTTTTTTCCAGCTTCTTGTTTAACTATGCTAATCAAATATACCTAATTCAGAAGCTACTGAACCTGAAAAATTAGCTCACATGCATATTCCATCCTGATCGAATAGCAGCAGGGATGTTCAGCTTGCAAATTCGGCAGTGACAGTAATATTAGTGGCAAGGTCCAGAGAGCAGTATCTGTAATGGAGTTTTAATGTTCCTGCTCCTGAACAACAGAAATGGGTCACTAGCAGAACATTCTACGGTGTAATTTGGGATTGTATTTTTTAACTCTCTAGTGTAGAATTTTGATTTTCAAGACAACCTAGTCACTAAATCATTTTTAAATAAATTATTTGTTTAATCTTTATAAAATAATAATTTCTATTGTTTTCAGTAAAAAAAAAGTGACTGATAAATTAGTACCAAGAATGCTGCAGGTGAAAGACTTTGACAGGAAAAAAGAATGGGTGATTGTTTACTGGACCTCCTTGGCCACGATGACAATAGAAATCATGTTTTAATCACAAAATAGGACATTGTGGACCCATCTCATATAGAAGTAAGCAGCTAAATTATCCTATATGCCATTTAGAAAAAAATGTACAAAAAGAAGGCAAGGTTTTGGGAACTAGATGTCAACTGATAAGAAATATTACTAAAGACATGAGTAATCCAAAATCTAAAGAATTAAGCTGCTTGTTTCCAAATGTATAGAGAAGTAAAATAAATAAAATGAAAAGATAGGTCCTGAATCTCAGCTCGAAACAAAGTCGGAGGCAAAGAAACTATCTCTCTCCTGAAAGAATCTTCTTTTCAGCAACGGTGTTCAGATAGCCAAAATTCAAACCAAGGGTGTGTCCTCTTTTGGGCTGCCAAATTAGGCCAGTTTAATTCTCATGCTCATCGAATCTACTACATGAAAGATGAGTCATTTATCAGCAAAGATAAGACTTGAACGTTGGGAAAGGGTCATAAGAGAAGATTCATAGGACTCAGGCCCAGAACCCCACTGATCATATTTTGCCATCCAAAGCAGTTCTGTGTGATGATCCTTTTAACCATTCGATGCAGCCATTTCTGCATTGCTTTAAAATGCTGAACTCATCACACCTGAGGCAGCTAACTTGTAAGGAGAATACCAATATCTTCATTTTTCCTTCCCCTAATGTCTCTTTTTCTCTAGACCTATAATTAGAGTAAGACCAGAATCTACCCTTTGGGACCAATTGCAAAGTCAAATCCAGGAAAAGACCACTTATTCACAAAAAAGAAGAACTGGAAGATTTCCTTATCTATATGTATGTTAAAAATATAACAAGAAATATACATATAAAATTCATGAATACGCAATGATTAATCAGGAAAGAAAAATTTAGATAGGCTCAATATTGATTTTAGTTTTGCAGCAGACAACCTACATTGATGAATAAAACCTGTGCACTTCTCTGAAGGCTTAAGCTTGGGCAATACAACCATGCCATCCAGAATCTCCTGAGAATTATAATCTTTCTCCCCTTAGGTCTTAGCCAATGACATATGGTGAATTGGGTTAGAAAGAACCCTTGCCTCAAGTTGGAGCAAGTTCAAAAACTTGACACAGAGGTAAACATTTTAGCATTTTAATATTCTGGGGCACACTAGTACATCTCTTTCAAGCTAAAGCACCAGTTATTAAACTCCTTCCCACTAAAAAGTAAGCACAGATCCATCAGTTTCTGCAGTTTGGAGGCTGCATATTCTATGTTTAGAAATACTCTTAAATCTTTTTATCAAGTTACACCAATGTCTGTAGGTTTTAAGTAGGGCCCAAGCCAAGTGCAAGCAGAATGTTACTTTGAACATTTGATTCATCAGATAACACTGTAATAGCGGTATCCATGATAGAACCTTACAGAACATGACCCAGTGAGACACAAAAGAAGAGTTTTGGTACAAAGCTATAGAATTCTGTTGTCCTTTGCAACAAAACGCTATACAACATTCAAAAGCAGCCCCTGCCATGTGAATGAGCATCTGGAGATGGGTTACAACTGACCTTGAGATTTGAACTTCCCATAATAAGCTTTTGGTTTCAGATTCACTACATCGTTGAGTTGCTGAGGAGGCCCAGTAGCATCCATCATAAGGTGACAGTCATAGATTTGGTACTAGGCATATATAAATTATATAAACAGACAGTCCAAATATATTAATCATCACTGTAGCCTTACCTATAGCCTCATGGGATATTCTTTATTCTATGTGAGGGTAGAATAAGAATACTAGTTTTAGTTCATATATAAATTAGCTTGGTATGTTGATATGGACTAAAAATGACCAGCTGCTATGCCACAGACATACTTAAATGCAATCTTAAGAGGCACTGCGAGGTAGATTATTCTCTAGTGAATGGAACTTTTGGTACTGAACCTAGTCATCCACTTGATGAGAAGAGATAAGTGACCTGAGTTAAGAATACACATGGATTCATGTAATTTCACAAATGCCTTGGCTAGTGGGTCAAAAGCCTGAAAGAAGTAACTTTTAAATTTGTGGACCAGATGTTTGGGAAAGAAGTACATAAACAGACCTATGAAACAATAAGCAAGTTGTAGGTGTCTTTGTATTGCACATTAATATATGCCACAAAGCATCCACCATAGGAATGTCACTGAAAAAAAAAAACAAGTATATAGAATGACTTGGTCAAGATTTATGAGTCTTTTTTCTCATTTACTTCATGGAGTACGCAGTGGACTACACAGGTGGAAGAGATCAAGTCTATACCAACAGCTATAATTGTGCTGATCACCAAGGCTGATCCAACTATCACTGCTCTCAAATGTCTAACCTGCCAGCAACACACACACACACACACACACACACACACACACACACACACACACACAACTTGAACCCCAGTAACCTGTTCTCTTGCAGAGATCTATAAGACAATTGTTATTGAGTTGATTGTGTCAAAGCAGTCCTAAATTTTACTTGAAACTACAGTTTCTATAGCTTCTTCTCCTTTCTTATGTTTATCTCATTCCATTACCGAATTTTTCTAAAAACTTTCTTTTGATAAATCAAATATTCATAAGTTTCTATCTCAGAATCTGCTTCAAGAGCATCTGACCTAACATAAGTGTACTTACCCAAAATTATGATAATAATCTGTTAGTTCAATATACAAACAGATGTTCTCACTGTTTACTTCATTGTCTGAAATTGCTACTCACCTGTGGCCTCTGATAAGTGAAGTTAAAGTAGAGAAATTACTTGTTGAGAGAAGAAAACATCTAGAATTTAAGAAAATGGTAATGTTACCTAACCCAGAAATATATCTTTTAAAAGGTCCAGAAAGTAATTAACCTTAAGGTTGATAAATATTTGTTTGAGAAAAGTGACAGGATCTTTGCAATGTACCACTTTGTTTTTTCTACGTAAAATATGTTCCAGTTGAAACATGATTTCTTATTTCTGTAAGTATAAGGAATTTTTGAGCCATAGAGGCCAGGTGACAGCTGTTAGCCTTCACAGGCAAGGTGAGCATGGTGTCCATGTTCAGGATGACCACTGCTGATATCTTTGGTGGTAGATGGCAAACCATTAAATTCCTAGTTCATAAATGTGTGGTATTTGATCCATTTAACAAGAAAAACAACTCTGGCACAAATTTAAGTTGCCTTTAGAACGACGGTATTCTCTCACTCATTTTCCAGACTCAACAAAATTCTCAGACTCAGCCTCATTTGAAGAAAGAGAGATCTGGGAATCTTTAAGGAAATATCTTGCAATAAAATTAAAAGTATGCACTGAGTATCTTCTTAGTAGACAGTATGCGTTCAAGATATATGCAACAAAAACAATTCATTGGGGTAAGAAAATAGGCAGACACTATGGGGATTACTGTACAAAACTGTGAACTAAAGCTAACCCCCTGAGACACTAAATACCAAAGCAGTTAAAATTAAGGTAGAGATTTAGAGAGTTGAGATGAGATGTAGAGTTTTCCTCTGAGTATACAACCAGTTAGGTCTATTGGGAAACAAAATTCATGACAAGATCATTTCCCCATTTTCCGAGTGTGTGTTTGGAATAAATATAGCATTTGCCTGATAGAACTTCCATATTTACTCCCTGAACAGAGAGAGAGAAAATAAACAAATTCCAAATATCTCAAAGTAATTTTCATTACTAATTTTATTCAATCTAGAACATTTTACTCTGCTTATGTAACTCAGAGAACCTCCTTTCCCATCTAGGAATGGGTTCAGCATATGTTCCATTGGCCAAATTCTGCCATGGCTTAACCTCTCACTTCGACTAAGTGGCATGCCTATTTGAAGCAGAAGAGCCTCTTGTCAGATAGATACAAACAGGAATGAACATTTGCAGCCAGTGGGCTGAACTCAGAGCAGTTTGGCTGGTGATCACTCATGAGTACTGTGTGTTAGACCTTTGCACTGACAACTGGGCTATCCTAAAGTTATTAAACCTATGGCTTGGACAATGGAAAGCTGAGGGGTGCATGGTCATGAATAAGCCCTTGCAGGGTAAGAATATGTGGAAAGACATTTTGGTTCACCTGCAAGAGTGTGAGACCGTCCTCACTGTCTTCAGCATCCCAGCTCATAAGGCATTGGCACCCCCTGAATATAAGGAAGTTGATGTATTAGCTCAGGTACAATCTTTAGCCACTGATCCTTCATTAAATACAACAGATTGGGTGCATAGAAAGAGCATTCACTGTAGTGCCAGGGTGGGATGGTATACAGCCAAGGATTCCGAATACCCTTAATATATACTGACTAGGTTAATACAGTAACAGGACATCCTACGTATATTAAATTATGCCCAAGGCAACCACAACCACTAGAGGAATTTGGGGACATCTATTAGAGTTATTAACCACTGAGGGATTGGAAAATAGTTTATATTGGCCCCCACCCTTTGAATAAGGGTACTAAATATACCTTGGCTTGTATGGATACTGAGTCTAGCTTAACCCAAGCTTTCCCATCACCATGCAAGCAAGGCTGACAGCATTAAGGGATTAGAGAATCTCAGCACTATGTACAAATACCTTCATTGAATACATAATAATCAGAAGTCACGCCTCAATGATTATTATGTGCAAGACTAGGCAAAAAAAAACATGACAATGAATGGGGGTTCCATCTCTCCTATATCCCACTAAGGGTAGAGCTATAGAAAGCAGGGTTAGTAGAAGAAAAGAATACAATATTAAAGCAGCAGACTAAATTATTAACAGGTAAAAGCACTTTGGCTGGGTGGACTAAAGTACAAATATCACAAGTAACAACAAGTGCTGGAGAGGTTGTGGGCAAAAGAAACCTTCATGCACTGCTGGTGGGAATATAAGTTAGTGCAGCCACTATAAAAAAAAGTATAAACAAATAATTAAGAATAAATTACCATATGACCCAGCAGTCTCTCTTCTGGGTATCTACCCCAAAAATTTGAAAACATTTATCCATAAAGATATATGTGCCCTGATGTTCATAGTAACATTATTCACAGTGGCCAACACATGGACACTACCAGAATGTTCTTTTGTAGATGATTGGATGAACATGTGGTACGTAGATACAATGGAATATTACTCAGCCACAAGAAATGATAAAATGCTGCTATTTGCAACAACACGGGTGAATCTTGAGAACCACATGATTTCTCTGATATATACGGGATGAGAAACAATCAAATAAGACAAACAAACTCACAGACACAGATAACAGTTTAGTAGTTTACAAGGAGAAGGGTGAGGGAGGTAGAAAAGAGCAAAGGGGGTAAAATATATAGTCACAGAAAGACATTTGACTTTGGGTGGTGAACACACAATGGAATATACAGATAATATATCATTAACTTGTACACTTGAAACCTATATAATTTTTTTAACCAATGCCAACCCAATAAATTATAAATAAATAAAACCTGAAAGGAAACAAGCTAGATTTTTTAACAAAATAATAATAATGAGAATAAGCATAAGAATAACAAAGTACTAACCCAGTTTTTAATACAGTTGAATGATCAACCTGTGTAGGGCTGTTTCCTTCATATTCCAGACTAGGGACGCCTGCGGAGAAACCCAGTTCCATAAGGGTCATGGAAAATAACTACTACCATGAATCTGACCGTGGATCAGTGTATAGTGCTTCCTAGAACACCGAGCCCCATCACACTTTGCAAAAGCTCACATGCGATGAGATGCCCCTCCGGGATGGGTGAGTTACTTTGCAGCTCTGTCTGTGGGATTGCTACTCAACATCTACTGCGATCCCACTGTCCTGCTATAGGTGGACATGTTAAAATACACTACACCTGGCATGAAATATCCGTCATTAAAAAAAAGGAGAAGGGTGGGGGGCTTTGCCTCCCCCTGTCTGTCTTCCCATGCCTGACAGTGCTGCCTCCCCCAGCTGACATGTATGGTATGCACAACCGGGTCAAGTTTCTCCTGATGCCAATCTCCCTCTTCTTGAGACCAGATGGGTGGATTCTGTTTTCTATCACTTCAGTCATTGGGTTGTCGTCTTTACTCCCATCATCACTGTGGAGGACATTATAGCACACATAGAAGCCCTCACTAAATTCACCCAACAAGCCCTAAGTGATAGCTGGCAAAGCCAGCCCTCAGTGAACACTGAAATATCTAAAGAGAAAAGCTGTTCTCCAAAATGGAACGGTCTTGGGCATCTTTACTGTCTCCCAAGGAGGCAGATGTGCTTATTAACCAAGAAGAATGTTTTGTTTTCATACTTGGATGAGTCTCCTATTGTATTATTTTTATTAAGTCATATGACCTGACCCTCATCCTGAGGGTCTTAATCAATCAGTGATTTGAATCATGAGTTCCTGGTGAAAAAAGAAAAATTGTGACTTATTTGGGAATCACTATTAATCTGTGTTTCTCTTGCAAGTGTCTGTATTGTTGATGTGGTATCTAATTCCAAGGCAGACACATGGCTTCCAAACTCACCACTGCCATGCTTGTAAAATGCCTGGCTAAGCACTGAGAGCATATTGTGGAAAACAGGGACATGTGAGATTGCAAGAACCAGTCATGAGGCATGGCATGTTGGAGGATGTCATTGAGAGAACATGACCACTGGTTGACTGTGAGCTGGACCTGGGTAATCAGAGGCTCCTCGCTCTTTCTCGTGTCCTTGGAATGTACATTCTGCCCACTGTGGCCACAATGAAAGCTGTTTTTAAAGTCACAGCCTCAAGAGTGTGTGTGCTGTTGAGACCATCTGGATGGGACAACTGGCTGAACCCAATTAAATTTTAAGATTCTGGCAGGGGGGTGTGGTGACCTACTGGTCTTGTGGCACCCAAGGCAAGCCTTGCATGTAAGTTTCCTTGCTTGTTAAACCTGCCGCTACCATTCTGAATAGTTTTCCTCCTTCTTGAGTCCCTTCTTGCCCTCTATGTATAGGAGCGAGTCTCAGATTTCACCAAGGAAGTTCCCAAGTTTGCAAATCAAAAATAACACACAGCTCAGATATAAGGAAACAGTTTGTGTATACGACTTTAAATTTTTCATAGTGGTTTGGCACCTTCGACATACAGTTGCTTGATTCTGGCTGTTCTCATTAGCTTTTTGATATTAAAATATTTCACTAAAACAAGTTAGAAGGTCATAGGGAAGAATCCTCTTATTTTAAAGCAAGGCTATATCATCTATAGAAAATAGCTATTCTATTTCTGAAAAACTGTTCTTGGCTTGCTACTGAGTCACAGAAAGAACTGAATGATTGACAAAGGTGACCAGGTAATCATTTGATCCCACTGGGGCATCATTGCCAAGTTGAAGCAATATATATGGGACAAAGGCAGTTACCTGAAGGCAAAATGAAGTGACATGAACATGCACATGTCTCACGCACTTAATCCTGCCAAGATGTCACCACTCCAAAAGCTCACACCTTTAGCTTCTTGGGCATTTCTTTATGATCATTTAACTGAGAAGGGAAATTTTAAAAATATGGTTACAAGTATAAAGCAGATCTGCATTATCTGATGGCATAATTGGAAGTGAATTTTTAGACATAATAATTAAATTTACTGGTAATTATTTGTCCATAAATTTGGGGAGATGAAGACAGTCAGGAAGGATAATTTCTGTTTTTATTGGATAACATTTCTTTGTCTATTTTTTTTTTTTTTTTTTTGGTCTTGAAGCAATGATAATCTGTAGTAAGGATTTTTGGAAGTTTGTGGGAGAAGATTAATGATTTTGTCAATAGTTAGGAATTCTAACAAAAGCTGCTATGGGATTAGTTAAAATGACATTTTTAGAAGAAACTGGCATAGCAAGTTAAATATGGAAATAGGTGCGACTGCACGTGAACATCTGATCAAAGTTTTCTATTGCCCAAGGCTTTCAGAAATCAGATCAATGAGATAATCCACCCAGTGGAAGTCAGTCATTTTCCCCATCCTTGATGATTTTGAAATGGATGTGTGAACAGATGGAGCTTGCTGTCATGTGCTCATCAATAGCTTTTTCCTTCAGCAATATCTACCTGGCTCCCAGTCCCATTGAGTGCTCGATATTGCCAAAAGCCATAGCAAAACTAGCCATAATCCCAGCACCAACAGCAAATGAAGGCCAGCTGAAAACATTGGCTCTTGTCTTCATGGAAGGTAAAACAGGCATTTATGGTATTGTATTATAATTTGATTTTGTCTTCCCTGCTCACTATACATTTCCCTATAACATTACTCATTCTTCTACCAAAATGTCAAGTTCACCACACATTTATGCATAACTTTTATTATTCCTAAAATATTTGTTACAGAGAATTAGGAAAATGAGTAATTTGGGATTTGCTGATCTAAATACATGCTAATTAGCTATAATAAGTTGGGTCTATGAAACAGAAATACTTTTTTTAAAAACTTTGTAAGTTTGAGGTCATATACTACTGATAGGGCAAATGTTCTGAACGAGGAAGTCATGTGTCACAGTTTCTCTTATAGCCAAAATATTGTGATGATTTCCCTAAATATTATATCTAATAACAGACAAATATATATTTTTACTTTACATTTGCTCCATTATAGTCTTGACTGATGTATACATTGTATATACATTATACATTATATGGCATTGCCTGTATAATGTATACATTTACATATTTAAACTGATCTGCCCTTTTTCCTGTATCTCTTTTGGACACAATATTAGCATGCTTTCAGTTTTTCAGGATTAGTTAAGGGAACTCAATTTTTGTTGTTCCCATGGCTTTATTGTCACTGTGGTTCTCTTGTGTCAGTTTAGGTGAGTTATGCTGCCAAGCTAAGGGGTAACAGTATCAGATAACTCCTGATATTTTTGGTTGATGAGCAATTATAGGTATATTTTCCTCTGTTTGAACAAAGTTTAACTTATAAGATTCTATGTCCTTCAAAAGGTAAAACCAAATTCTCTTATAGCAAAAGAGAATTTGCTAATTTTCAGCTGTGTCTCAGGCATATAATGTGAAATATGTCATAGAATTTCTACTCAGAAACTAGTGTAATGTAGACAAGTATCTCACTGGTTTTATTCCAATGGCCACAGCAGCAGTGGTATCATTTAGAGCCTTCTCTGAATGATGTAAGCTATGGAGTCAGTGCCCAGAATAAAACAGCGAAAGATCTTCATTATAATAGTCCAATGATGCAGTTTAGACAACACTCCTGGCTGTGTAACTGCCAAACTTTTTACTTTTGAATTTTCTTGAAAATGTGATAAGTGACTTAATCCTACTTAATAAATGTCTTTTCTAATAAAACTAGCTAGTGTGAATTTGTTATTTTCAATTCAGAAATCATAACAGCATCATTCTCTTATGCCCCATCAAATACATCTTACCACTCCTAAGATCTCCTTACTACGTGATATTGCAATTTTCTATCTCTATCTCTGTCTTCCCAGCTAGAATATAAATTTCACAGGGGATAGACTAATCTAACCTGTTATTTTGGACAACTTTAATTTTAGCACTTTTAATATAGAGATTGGTACAAAATAGGTTCTGAAAAATATTAATTACAAGGTTGCAAAATTACATATGAATATTAAATGTTTGCATTTTGATTTTTATTCTGCATATATCCCTCTCCTTGAGTGAGGACAGAACTTACAAATATTATAGGATTTTCACTCTCTTGAATAGGTGGCATTGTAAGACAATCCAATTTAGGAGTTTGGATGGAAATATTTCAAGCAAATGAGATTCTCCTTCCAGCTTTGGTAAAACAAGCTGTCTTTTTTGAGAGGGCCTTGAGATTTAGTCCTGAAGATAACTTCTAGGAGCTGAGAGTAAACCCAGGCCAACAGCCCACAGAAACAAAAAACAATAAATGGGACTTTAGTCTGACAGCTGCATGAAAGTGAATTAAGTCAACAACCTCAGTCAGCTTGAAAGAGGAGCCTGAGGCTTAAATGAGGCCGCAGACCTGATCAACAAATTGACTTAGGCCTAGTGGGACTCTGGACTGAAGATCCAGCTCATCTCTGCCTGCATCTTGATTCACGCCAATTCTGAGATGATAAAGTTGTGATGTTTAAGATGCTAAGTGTTTGGTAATCTATTAACCTATTGCAAAGAAACTAGAGTTGTGAAATGTGAATATATTTTATTGTGCGTTGGTTTACATTGATGTTTCCTTGGTCTTTATCAGACCAACCCAATCAAAGATATTAAAACTCACTAAAACAGAATGTGAAATTATACATACACGTACATAGACATGTACATGCATATATACAAATACGTGGGTATATATCACTATATATACACATAAGTGATAAAAATAAAAGTTTTAATAAACAAACCTAGAGAAAATCTTATATAAATAATAGACAGATAATTAGCATAAACATCCATCAAAGTCTTAAACTTATGCATCCATTTGCCCCTTTGTATATTTATGTTTATAATCAATCAGTAAACTTAATAAGCATGAGAATATTTTCTTATCTCACACAGACAGTCTTGCATATGAGCATTTATAATTTTGCCTAGAGCTATGGAAATGATTAGAAAAAACATAACGCCCTCTAAAGAATGCATGTACTTTCACTTGAAATGTGCCTATGTTCTTTCTCTCAAATCATGGACATTTCATTCATCATCTGTATGTTCCTTAGTTTCAGAATAATATCTGGAGTTGTTTCAATTTAACAACTATTAAATTAATTATGTGACGAATGTTATCATTTAATGGCTTTTTATTTCAGGAGATGTGTTTTGAAGACAGCACAGGATTGTGAATGAACTCTGGAGTTCATGGTGCCACAGTGCATATAAGGTGCGCTTAAATATCTTTACACATCTACTGACGCTATGCAAAATTTTCATGTATGTGGCTTTTTATATGCACTGTGTATATGAGAAAGCAAAAAAAGGTCCATTAGGTTTTATCTTTTTAAGGTTATCATGGTAGAGAAATTTTGGGCAACAAATTCTGTGACAATATAGTTTTAGTTAGATTTTAGGATTTAAACTTTAACTATTAACTGTTTCGAAAATTCTTTGCATTAATTATCCAAATTCTAATCTCCTTTTAAATTTTAAATAAAATTTAAATTATTTTAAATAATTCATCATCAGAATTCTTTTACAATTTACTATTAAAATAACTGTTATTTACATTCAACCCATTAAAATATTGACATTTACAATATATATTGCTTATAAATTTAAAAATAATCATTGTGCATAATACAAAATGTTTAAAAATTAACTTTAATATGACAATATAATTAGTAATAGCTAAAGATGATAATAATAATAATATAATTATTATTTACTTATTTCTTAACCTTAAAGCATCATAAAATTGTACACTTGATATATTTTCCCTTCTGGTTATTTGAAGGAAACTAATATTTACTTTGCACTACAAGTGTACCAGGACCTTCCAAGTAAGGACAAAGTTAGTTTGGACTCATTTCAAAAATAGTACAAATTTCAATATAATGAGAGCATAAGAGTAGTTAGGGATGAAATAGAAAGATAAAACAAAGAATGTTTTTTAGAACCATCTTACACAGGTTTTAAGTGGCAGGATAAGAAATCTGGGTTTTGTTAGGTCACTGGTGAGAGACCATCAAGAAAAACTTAGCAGGGAAATAATAGGATTAGAACTGTGTTTTAAAAAGATAAAATTAAGAGCTAGGCAAAGGATGGATTTGGAGCATGGGAAGATTAGAAGAATTAACCAATCATCGGGAAACTTTCAGTAGAACAGGGAGGGTTATAATAGTGACAGAGAAAATGACACTTTGTAATTGCACAAAGATTCATTACTTGATTTCTTTCTCATTGTATCATTTGATTTGCTAAGCAACCTCATTAAGCAGAAAAGATTCCAAAAAAAACCCCATTTTTATTACATTTCCATAGTCTGAGTTAATACATGAATTACTTGTCTGTAAAGAATTTTTGAGTGGAAGACTTCTTTGAAATCTAAATATATTTTTTCTCAAAAGAAACAATACTTAAGTAAATATTTAACAAATGGAAAATGGTTGGTCATAAGATAGGCCAGTATCAATGCTGACCAAAAAGAGGGAGGGAAAAAAAGCAAACTTCTGTGAGCTGGGAGAATGCTTATATTGAAACAGGAAATCACAGTGGAGACTTTCTCTATCATCATCATCATCATCATCATCTCTCTCTCTCTCTCTCTCTCTCTCTCTCATTTATATTGAGTAAGGAAAGTATAAATACATTATATTTGTTGCACTTAGGTCTCCACCCCAAATATTTTAGTCATAGATTACCAAATTATATAATTGCAAGACTATGTACAAGAGAATTATGTGCAAAATGTTCAACTACTCATGACAACAAAAAGGCAAACATAACCACTATAATATAAAACACTTGTAATATGTCAGTATTTTTATATATGTTACCATATATTCATTTTATGTAGATATGTACATACATGTATACATATACACACACCGTATATTTTTTCAATAAAATTAAATCACAGATTCTAAATCTACTTAAGTGCAAATGTCTAAAAGAGAATTGAAATGCAAATACAATTTAGAATACAATACATTCTCAATGAATTAAATGAATGAATGAATTCTAAATGAATAAAATGCAAATTCACTTAAAATGCAGAAGTCCAAAAGAGAATTGAAATGCAAACATAATTTACACAGTTTAATTCCATTTATATGACAGACTGAAAGGCAAAACTATAAGAACAGTTATCAGGTTAGTGGTTTTCGTGTAGGTGTGGAAGGAGGAAATTAAACAAAAAGGGATACAAGAAATCTTACAATGATGAAAATATTTTATACCTCGATTATTGTGGTCATTACACAATTTTATACTTTAGTCAAAGCTGTACATTTAAAAAAATTAATTTTACTTTGTATAAATAATACCCTCTGTGAACCTAATTTTAAAGAACATATGGGTTGTTATATACAACCCCTTTGAGAAAAACAAAATTAAAGTGAAAACATTTATTTTTTAGAAATTCAACCAAAAGTAAGTTAGTTACCTATACATCTAACTTCCTCTTATCATGAAAATGTAATTGGCATTGGTGGCCATCCATCACATAAAAAGAAAAAAAAATTATAATCACTAGGAGTCAGTCTGACAAATTGTCAGAAATTTTCAAATCAAGAAAACTCTTCTGGGCAGATTTTTGACTGGAAGATAACTCTGTAAGAGGCTGGTAAGTGCCAAGATTTGTTCACTCATTGATTCATTTATCCAAAAACATTAACATATATATGTCATAAAGTATTCTAGATATTAGGGACACAGAATAGAACATGTTCCAATTCCTGCCCTATGGGCCTACATTCTACTGGGATAGACATGTGATAAATACTACATGAAGCAAAATCAACTGGTAAAAATCTAAATCATAGCATTAATTCAACTACTGCTGAGGTAGTAAAAACTGGCATTTATCTCCAATGGATGCTTAGTATACCAATGAAAACTCTGGAAATTTTCAACTTTTACCTATGATTTATAACAAACCATTACAAGTCCATTTCCCCCAAATGCAACATAAATCTTTCTTTATGGTGATGTTGGAAAGAGAGTGTGATAGAAGAATATATTTACCATAATTCTGGATCAGAAGCATCTTGTTTTACATATTCTTTTGCCATCTCCAAACACCCAAGAAGTAGATTTAATAATATTATCTGACCAGGCACTGTTCTCAGTGCATTCACAGAAAATAGGCCATTTTATTCCTCATAATAAGCTTTGAGGCAGATGGCACTCTCATCATCATCTGTAGTTATTGGTTAAGGAAACAGAAACCTAGACTGGAAAAGTGGCTGGCAAAAGTTCTCCCAGCTTGGACTGACTCTGCAACCTGGTCTCAGAATCCACACACTCTGCTCTGTATTTTCTATGTCACTAGCAAGGAAGCTATGTCTTTTTTGGGCAGAGCTCACAGACCTGGTCTGGGACATGGTTGTAGGAAACTTAGAGAACACTAGGGTCTTAGATATACTCCTCATTCTACTCGCAAGAAAAATCTCATGGAATAGGTTTGAGTTGTCTTTGCCATCCCATGAAAAGGTAGGCTATTTGTTTCTTTTGATATCAAATAATCCACATTAACAGGTATACAGGGAGCTTGAGAACCACTAGCACCCTGTGTATGTTTTGTTCACTAATCTCCACACCGTCTTAGGACAATTTGGGTGCTCATTCATTTTTCCACAAATATTTTGATGTGGGTCTCTTTGAGTTTCCCTGCCAGGTGTGAGATTTTCAGGTTGCTATTTGTGCATCCCTTCTGTTAAAGTAACCAGATTATGCCCAAGCTGGTGTGGCTCACTCCAGAGCTCCACATCAGCAAACCAAACGTTATCAAGTTTTTATGCTCGGCTCTTCCAGAAAAGGAAGGCCTGAGTCAGCCAATTAGAGCTCGTCTGCTCAGCAAAAGTCACCTGCCAGGGCTGCAAGACTTCCTTTTGCTCCACCTCAGGAGGTTACCCTGCTAGAACCAACCAGTGAATGCCCAATATTACTTTCTTGTTTCTAATCACTCAGATTTCATAAAGTTGCTTTTATTACATATTAGTAAACCACACTGTGTCATTTCCACTTCAATCTTTTCCTATTTTATGAACATTTAGGACTTAACTGATATGCTTGAAAATAATGATGAGCAGGATGCAAATATCTTGTTCTCTTGTGGGAACGTGATAAGATTGTACTTTTGGATCCTCATTGAAGATAGGAATATTAGACTTGTACAGACTAATACAATGATATTGGAAGTAATATGTGTAATTAAGGTAGACATTTAAAAAATTATTTTTAAATTTTTCAATTAGAGTTGACAATCAATATTAATTTATATTACTTTCAGGTGTATATCTCAACATTCATATATAGTTTAGACATTGGACATTTATATGTAGTGTCTAGACATTTATCTACATAGTTTATGAAAAGAACCTCCCCCCCATTGATCTGGTATCCACCCAACACTACCCATAGTCATTAGAATATTACTGACGAAATTCCCTATGCTGTACTTCACAGCCCCAAGACTATTTTGTAACTAACATTTTGTACCTCTTAAACTTTTCCTAAGGTAGAGATTTTTAAAGCCAGGGAACAACTCACCATATTCTCATTATCCTGCTTCAAATGTCTCTGTGAGTGGTGTTGAGTCTAAACTTCTAACTATCTGTGTCCCTGAGGTTGGAGAGTGACCTCTACAAGTAGAGACTACCTTGGACTCAATGTGTACTCCACTTGGACTTGTAACATGAAAAGGTGATTACCTTTAATTTGCTTTGTTCCTGAGATTTGGGAGTTGTTACTACAGACTGTCATGATACAATGAAGAATATTTTACTCCATATTTAATAAAATAACAGCTACTATTTAAAAAATAACCCCTTCATCCAATTCCCCCACCATTCACCCCCAGTTAAAGCTGGTCAAAAGGAACAAACTTCTAGTTATAAGAAATATAAATAATGGGAACATAATGCATAGCAGCACACTGATGATAGTAAACACTGTCAAGTAATAGATTTGAGAGTTGTTAAGAGATTCTAATAATTCTCAACTTAATGGGAAAAAAAAAGACCTTTTTTTTCTATCTATATAAGATAATGGATGTTAACTACTCTTATTATAATGATCATTTCACAACATATGTAAGTCAAGTCATTATGCTGTATGCTTTGAACTTGCACAGTGATGTTAAGTAAGTCAATTATATCTCAATAAAACTAAAAAAATAAAGATTAAATATTAAAAAAATAAAATCTCATGCCAGGCTCTGTGCTAGACTATTTATATACCTCAGCTCGGTAATGTTAAATAACCAACATAATGCATGTCTGTGAAATATGAGTAACTTTATAACAAGCACATACATGCCCGGATAATTATGTCAATTTTACAGTTGTGGAAACTGAAGCTCACGAGAGTTCTCTCTCTCTGCCAAAGGGTCCACAGCTAATGAATGCTCTGTCTTACTTCAAAATCTGTGCTCTCTTACTCAGTCATACTGCCCCGGGCTCACCTCACACTCTTAAAGCATCCTTCTGCCCTCTGTCTTCAACTTGTGACAAGTTTTTGCCTTCCTTCAGAGTAAACTTTCAAAGTAAAATAAATTGCTTATACCATGCCTCTGGGAAGTGACAAAATCTTACATTAAGAATTATCAGATATGGAGAAGATACAGGCAGTTCATTAAGGCAGTAGCCATATCTTGGTAATAGAAAATTACTGCTGGAGGTGACAAAAAAAGATGACAGTGAATATTTTCAGCTCCTAAAAGACTGCAGAAGAAATGGTTGAATTTTATAATACAGTCAAAAATCAAATATTTGTTGCCCAAATTGATAATAAAAGTTATTGATATAACTTCAATTAATCAAAATCCAACAAAAAAGTAGTGACCAGAAATTATTTTTTAAACTTAATTTACAATAGAATATAGTAAAATGTGTAAAAAAAAATACATGGGGATATAGATTTGTTAAAAGAATAAAATTTTTTGTTAGTTTTCATTTATTATTGTGTAAATACATGCATACTGTGGTGGGTTGAATCATGCTCCCAGAGATATGTGGGCTGAATGATCCTCAGAACTGGCAATTATTATCTGATATGACACAAAAGTAAATATGATGTTGTTATATGGGGGAAAATTAATTTATTTATTCAAAGATATTGAGGAGTTTATGCTGGATTATCATGACAGATTTCAAATACACTTTCTGTGATACTGACATTCAAAGAGGAGAAAGCTATGTGAAGATGGTGGCAGATACTGGAATGGTGTGGACACCAGCCCAAGAACACCAGCAGCCAGCAGAACCTGGAAGAAGCAGAGAATAGATTCTCACCTTCAGCCTCCAGGAGTGCAGCCCGTAACAGTTTGGTTTTAAATTCGACCTCCAGACATGTGAGAGAATAAATGTGTTATTTTTAAGCCACCAAGTCTATGGTGACTTGTTACAGCAGTCATAGAAAACTCATATGGATTTTAGTTCCTGTACTAACCCCCAGAGCCTCTGAATATGATTCATTACATGACAAGGGGGAATTAAGATGGGGAGATTGTCCTGAATTTTCTGTGAGTCCAGTGTAATTACAAGGGTCCTTGTAAATAAAAGAGGCTGCATCATTATTGGAATAATGAATGCAGTATGAGAAAAACATGACCGCTTTCAAGTGCACAGTTCAGCGGTATTAAATACACACATTCATACTGTTGTACAACCATCACCATCATCCATCTACAGGATGCTTCGTCTTGCAAAACTGAAGCTCTGCTCCCACTCCACAAAACTCCTTATGACCACTTTTCCCAGTCCTTGGCCACCGCCTTTCTACTTAATTTTTTAATCTCTTCTTTATATATATTGCTAGGTCCAAATCACTAATAGTTTATGCAAGATTTTTCTGTCTACGTTCATGAGAGTTCCTAGTCTATACCTATATTTCCTTGTAATGTCACGCTCTTCTTTGGTATTAGGATAATTCTATCATAAAAGAGTAGATATGTGTTGCCTTATTTTTATTATTTGGAAGAGAATGTGTAGAAATGGTATTATTTTTTTTAAAACGTGTGTTAGACTTGACCAGTGAAAATCCTGTGCTTTGATTTAAAAAGTTTTAACTACATTATTTTTTTTCTTTAGTATAATGAAGGACATTTAAATTAGCTATATATTTTTAAGAGTTTGAGTCTTTCAGGGAACTGATTTATTTATTCAAAATAATGGAATTTGGGGGCACAGAGTTATTCCTAATCTTCCCCTATTATCCTTTTAATGTTTGTGGAATAAGTTGTGAGGTAACTCTAGCATTTTTGATACCGTTATTTTTGTTTTGCTTCTGTTTCTGTCAGCCCAGCTAGAGTTTTATCTATTTATCTTTTAGAAAAACTTTTCGATTCATTTGTTCTTTTTATTAATATCTGCTCTGATATTATTTGATTCTATGCATTTAAGTTTAATATGCTCTATCTTCCTAGGTGAAAACTAGCTTATTAATTTGAGATCTTTCTTATTTTCTCATGTATGTCTTCAGTGCTATAAATGTCAAAGCATTGCTTTAGATGTATCCCACAGATCTCGATATCTCTCTCAATATACATACACACACATACATACACACATACAAGTATTAAATATATATATATACATATGTGTGTATGTATGTATGTATGTATGTATGTATGTGTGTAGTATTTTTATACTTTTTAGTTAAATTTCATTTATTTCTCTTAAGGCTTCTTCTTGACGTATAAGTAATTTAGAAATCAGTTTTCTCTGCAACTACAATTCTGTTTATGCCAAAAAATGTGCACATTTTGATTTCTGTTAAATTTGTTATGGTTTGTTTATTGCCTAGAATATGTCATAATCTACTTTCAATGATAGTCATGACAGAATTTTTTGTAAGAACAATTAAACACATTCTAAATGTAGATTAATAGGAAAATAGTTAAATATCTGTCAAATTATGCATCCTTTTTTAAAAGTTCACTCTACGTGTTAATATGAATGAACTTTGACTTTCGAGATTTACTTTTCTCAAGAAAGAAATAGCAGCAGTGTGTATAGGGTGTGATATTTATGTTTAAATGAATGTGTATATATTACACATGCATAACATGTTTCTAAAAGAAAATATAATAAGCTCTATTCTTATCCAGAGATGAAAAGCATGAGTACAAAGACAAAGACCGGGAAGGGGCGATAGCCATAAGATGGCTTTCTTATGTTTGTACTTCCATCTTTCTGTTTAATATGGACATGTATCACATATTTTAACATAATGAATAAAATGTATTTTCACATTATAAGAAAGTATGTTTTCTTAAACTGTTTACCTAAAATACATAATATTTTCAGCTTTCTTCTATGCATATGTGTTAATTCATTCAATTAGTTATTTTTGAAAAAAGATGTGGATACATTATGTTTTAAAAATGAAGAAATTGGAAGCAGTATGATGAGGATTCCCAATTAGGCAATCTGGTGTCACAGTCTAAGATCTTAGCCACTGCACTTTGCTTTAATGCTTAAAAAAATACTTATTTATGTTTAACATAATCAAAAACAATTACTGAGAATGTTCACTTGCTCTTGACAATCCTCAAGCATAATTGTGAAAGTCTTAGAAGATTTCATTATTTAAACAAAAAATATTTTCCCCTTTCCACTATATGTAAATGTGCTTGAAAGTGGCTATCCAACACTTCCTATTCGAATATAGATAGAGTCACATGACCTGTTCTTGCCAATGCAATGTGGGTGAAAGAAATTGTTTTCAAGGCTGAAGTGGTTAAAACCAAGTCCTTTTCAATTTGTCTTGTCCTTCTGGAAGCTGAAAGACCAAGTTGACTTTGAAAGCCATGCCCACAGACAACACAGCATCCTTCAGATGGGTCTCTACATAAATTTGTAAAGCAGAAATTATTCACCTTCAAATTGGCCCCAAATTTCTATTTTGAACTCTTAAGAGCATAAGAAGTAAAATTTTAGAGGAATTTGGAGTTTGTTAACACTCGCTTGCCTCTGTTATCCTTTCTAATATAGACATTGTTACCAGAAATTCTTACCACTTCTAACAGCAGGTGGCAAAGAAATATTGATCAAAGGCTTGGGAGATGGATACTCTCGGGCATTTGGTAAAACTGTTTCTTGCAATAAAGCAGAAGACAGATCGGAGCCTTCAGAGTGCCTGCAGCTAAGGGAAACCCTGAAAGCACAATGTTAATAGATGCTGATAGTTACTTGTGGGATTCTGAAAGCTTTTGCATTGTCTGTTAAAGCGTGTTTCTCTGTTATGCAGATTCACAGATAAATAATGAATAGGGGAGTGGTGTCCATATAATGAAAAAGACATATTAAATAATAAATTGTATTTCCTAGCATGTTAAGATTTTGAACCACCTTGTGACAGCCACTGACTACACAGTATATTAGCAATGCTGAAAGTAGCAGAAATGCAGTTTTTCAGCATACCCCTTTCAGCCCACTTTCTTCCTCCTCACTCAGTTTGGCCATGAGGTCTGTGTTGAAAGTGTCTGTCATTGATAATATGATATATTTTTATATTTGTCATATTTAGCTTACTCAACCTTACACTCATTTTCAAGGCTACTTTTATCAAAAATTTTAAGAACTATATCTACCAAAGATAGTATATGTCTCCATTTATAATTTACAATACATTTTTTGTCTCTGCTCTTGTTTTCTAAGGAATTTAAAAAATGATTACAACTGCTTTGATTACAAAGCCATAGATTTTGATTGGCCTGTCTTTTCTGTCAAACTATTAATCTCTCACTTAATTTAGAAAAATATAAAGATTTTTTTAGGAACATATTATATTGGATTATAGCAAAAATACCTGCACAAGAAAAGACAAATCAAAAAAGTAATGCTCTTTTGAGAGCACTGAAATGAAGTAGAAAGATTCTCACAACTTGAAAACTCAAAGCTTTGAAAAAAACCAAAGTTTTGCAGATGCCAGTCTGAGATAAAGTTCTAAACAATCCTCTGAACAACAAAAGTTGATGCAATTCTAGAATATAAACTTCCCCAAATTCAGAATACGGCTGCTACCTTTCTATCTTATCTTGTTTTTTATTTGTTTTTTTTTTGTTGTTGTTGTTGTTTTTTTCCAGGCCTCAAATTAGCTCCCATTAATTTGAGAATGTGAATCTTTGGGGTAAGATGGCAAAGGAATTAGTTTCAGTAGTTATGCCTAGGAAAAAACTCTGGATGTGGTTACAGACACGTGAAACTGGCCAGAAGCAGATAAACAGAGGCCCATAAATATATGAAGAATTACATATTGAAGTAAAACACCTATCTTAAAACCACTATTTTCTGAGGAAATGTCAAAATAACTATGGGTCTTCAAAGTTGAGAAAGTAGGACTTAGAACAGTCATTGGAAATAATCAATGAGGAAGTTTGTCCCCAACTACTAAACAGGGACCGTGGATGCAAGGACAGCGGATTCCTTCCCAGAGAGCAGACCGCATTCTAATAAAGAGAATTTCTTTTCTTCAGGACAAAGGATTTGATGATTTGATGCACAGGATTTCATTCATTCTCTGGACAGAAAGTGTTGTGTGTCTTGCACACTTCTCTTTTGGATTGAAGATTGTAGCTGCACTTGATTGATCCTTTCATCATTTTGGGGGGAGTGGAGTGGGGGGAATATTTTAGTTCAGAGTGTACTGGATCATAGAGAAGCCTATCTAGAACTGATGGAGATGTGTCAGGCATTCTAGAACGTGTGCATGATGCAGTGATTGAGTGAGACTCTGGGTCATTCTTTTGACAGAGCTTGACCTTCCTCTCGGCATAAAAAGAAGGGCATGCTAAAATATTTGTACAGTAGAGGGAAGGCAGATCATAGCTGATACCAAATGTCAGCTAACCAATCAGGAACTACTTTTCCCAGGGCCCACTCTCTCCTCCTCATACCCCTGCACCTGGATTGCATTAAAGGAACCTGTCTGCTGCAAGTAAACATACACAGAAGTGGTCATTTTCACATCTATGCTGAAGCCTATGAGAAATATCATCCCCGTCACGCTCTCCTTACTGCTCTTTCAGCCCAGTGTTTGTGCATAAAACCACTTTGTAGTTCAAGTGCTGCAGATGGTACTTTTCATCTCTTAATAAAGCAGAATTCACTCCTTCCCTTTTTGCGAAAACCTAGAGAACTCATAGGACTGTAAGCTAAGCAATAATTAAACTACTACTGAAGTAAACCACTTAAAATGTAAGGGTCTCTTTTTAATAGCAGCTAGCAACGCCTAAGTGATTTCATGATGATGATAATGACATTTAACATGTGGTTTCACTTTACCTTCATATAATGGCAAGACTTTATGTTATCATTTTGTGCCACTCCTATCCATTTACAGGTTTAGGCCTCTCTCAAATAAAGCAGGTATTCAAATCAGCATAATAGGAAAATTTTTTTAATGCTATAAAGTTGTTGTATGTATGTTTGCATATACATACATATGACAGTTCTCTTATTATTCTGCACTGTAGATCAGTATTGGCACACTTAAAAAGTTTTTGTTATTTGTATTATATCAGGATATACTTGAGTGACTGCTGTGCTGAGTTAGTACGTTGTGACTTTGGAACCAGGAAAGCATACATGTCTGTGGTCATCTTACAAACGGTAGCAGCTATTAGGATTGTAAGTGGCTCTTGAGGGTTAAAATGTTATTAAATTAGAAAATATTTAGCTATTTAAGATTCATAACCATTCAGGGGAATACACATGATTTGACAATGATTTTTTGAATATTTATAGCCCAGAATATATATATATATATATATGTAAAATATTGATGAAAAATTATTATGTCAGTATAATACTTTTGGCTATAACTTTCAAAAGGGACTATGAATGCCTCTATCATCTATCTATCATCTATTTATCTATCTATCTATCATCTATCTATCTATCTATCATCTATTTATCTATCTATCTATCATCTATCTATCTATCTATCTATCTATCTATCTATCTATCTACCTACCTACCTACCTATCATCTATCATCATCTATCATCTATCATCTATCTAGCTATCTAGCTACCTATCATCTATCTCTAATCTATCTTTATATTTTGTTCTACAAATTAGAAGAAAATTATTTCACCTTAGGTATTAATAAGATACTTTACATTTCCCCTAAACACATCCAATCCCATCTGATCTCAGAAGTTAAGCAGGGTCAGGCCTGGTTAGTAATTGGATGGGAGACCACCTAGGAAGACCAGGTGCTGTAGGCGTAAAACAACAACAAAAAGATACTTTACATTTCATACATTTCATAGAAGTATAATTAAATACTGGCAGACTCTTTTAGACATTTTACTTTTGTATGAAATAGAGTTATGAGACTATATAGAAAGATACATATTTACTTAGCCGCTAAATTAGGTATAGAATAAAAATTTCAGTTTCTTTGTTTAAAAGAGAATCACTTTCTGTAAGCAGACATAAGTATCAATTGGCCCTTAGCACTCAGGCTCCAGTTTACATGTTTCTATGAAACCAAACATTTGCCATCAGTCTCATGGATTAAAAATTGAAGATATTTGAATAGAAAATAGCATATCTGAGGATAGAGTAAATGCCTTAAGTTAAATGCACTTGCTCAGTGGCGTTTAATAGACTAAAAACTGAAATGTTCACTTTTAAATTTCTCACACTTATCTTATGTGACTATAACTGAGGCAAAACACTTAAATCTGATTTTATTCTCTTGCCTCTCAATCTCTGCTAGCCATTTGATTGACAATCAACAGTTTTCTTATTTTTTTATTTTTTAAGTATATTTATGGTTTTAAAAATCTATTTTGAATGATTTTTCATTTACATCACTCTGAGGAGAAGAGTCAGAGAAAGTTATTTTTACCTTTTCAGTTTTTAACCGTGACGGATGTACTATTATCTGTTATATCATGGAAGGTACAATGTAAGATGCTCTTTTAAGAGTCCATACAATTAAGTGTATCTTTTTTTTCAGGTATAATAATAGGAGTCTATTATAGATATACTCTCTATATCCAAAGGGAAACATGAAAAAGAAGGATGATTTTAAGGGTGGGCATGTGATTCAGAGAATGGATCTATGATCTCCAGAAGATAACTACTAGGCCTTGAAAGTTAATCTCACCTGTTTTCAAAATTGTTTGACAAGTGACTTGTTTTTCCTTTCATAGTTTCCACTTTGGGAAGAGTGTTGTCTATAACTTTAATCTTATGCCTGTCCCACAATAGCCTTGGGAGTGGATGACTTATTTTCTAGTTTCCCAGTCCACAGATACAGTGAAATTTTTATTTCAAGGGGCACCTGTACCAGAGTCTCATCCATACCTGATCTAGATGAAAAGATGTGAGGTTTCTGAATGAAAGTTTGGACTATTAGACACTGCTATGATGGGTTAAGACATTTTGGTATGTTAAGATGGGATGAGTAATTTTTACATAAATCTTTAGGGACTTAAAACATCCTCAAATATGTCTACATCCTAATTTCCTGGATCTATGAATATGTTACTTCTCGGGGCAAAAAAAAATGTGGAAATACTGATTAAGTTAAGAATATTGAGATACACAGATTATTCTTCATGATACAGTGAGCCCAATAAAATCATAAGTGCTCTTATAAGAGGCATTCAAGAGGAGAGAAAGAGAGATAAAGATTCTATTCTTCTGGTTTCTAAGATGGAAAAGTGACCATCAGCCAAGATGCAGGTAGCCACCAGAATTAGAAAAGTGCAAGGAAAAAATTCTTCCAGAAAAAACTGCAATTCTGTCTATATGTTGATTTTAGGACTTCTACCTTCCAGAATTATGAGATAATATATCTGTGTTGTTTTAAACCTCTGTGTTTATGGTAATTTTTAAAGCAACAGTAGAAAACTAAAACCATCTGGTTTAAAAGATATTTATTTACCTCAAACCCATAACTATATATTTCCTTTAATTTTGTCTAGAAGGTTTATTGTTTTACCTTTTACATTTAAGTACATCACCTACCAAAAATTACATAGAAGATCAAATGCTCCAGAATTATATTATTTCCCCACTCAGTTGCAATGCTGCCCTCGTTAGAAACAGGTTACTGTGCATTGTCGATCTATTGTGGGACTCTCCATTTTGTTTCATTAGTCCCTATTTCTCTCCTTACATAGTATTATTTACTGTTATTTTGCCTCTAATTAGAATTGTTTTTCCAGTCTTAGTTTTAACAGATATTTGTCTTAGTTATTCTAAGCCCTTTGCATTGATGTGTGTGTGCACATGTGTGTGCGTGTGTGTGTGTGTGTGCGTGTGTGTGTGTGTGTGTGTGTGTGTGTGTGTGTGTGTGTGTGGGCATGAATGGGTAAAAATGAAGTTTTCCAAAAATAGAGCCTTATCAGAACATCTCAAAATGCTGTTCTCCAGAAATAAATATCTGCGATATGGAAGGAATGATAAACAAAGAAGATGGTAAATAAATATGTGTTTGATTCTAAGCAAACATTAACTGTATTATACCATAGCAATATGTCAAAACAAAACACAAGTAAAATGCAACACAATAATAGCTTGCATACTGAGGGGGAAGAAATCTAAATTAAAGTAGTCTAAGCTGGATGATGTGATCTAATGATAGAGATTATGATCCCCTTTCATTTTTATGCTAAGTATACTTATTAAAATTTATAGGCTAAATAAAATATCAATAACAGAAAGCATAACTTTTTAACAAGTAGAGGTAAAAATTTAATGTAAATAATAATCCAAATAAAGGGGATAAAAGAGAATGAAATAAATAGAAAGCTGAAATGAGACAAAGAATGTCAAAAATATGACACAGAAAAATAAACTAAGATGAATGAACTAAATCCACAAGTGTCTGGCTGACACCTGGTGAGCACTGATCTGGGTTCCATTAGGTTACTTATTGATTAACCCTTCCATATTTTCAAATGATGTGGTTCTTCAAAACCATACTGCTCACTCTTTAAACCTGAGTCAATTAGTTAAGCTTCTAATGTGGAAAATATATTTCTGATATACATTAGATTACTTTGGTATAATAATTTGGCCAATTTTTTTTTTGCTTAATAATTCAATATTTACATTTTTGTTGGTTTTATGTTTAGTGATTCATATGAATCTTTAGATGCTAAAAGGGGAAGAAATTTTCCCTTTTGTAAGTACAAAGCAGCATGGAAATGCAAATAAATACATCAAAATAGTATTCTGTCTTAAAAACAGAAAACAAAATCTAGAATCAAGTAGGAATAGTGTATGTGCTATGAAATAGAGGTATATTATGTTATCAGAATTTTCATATATAAAAGACCCTAAATGTTATCTAGTCAAATATTATTGTATAACCAAGTGATTTATGCTTGGACTACATTTTTCTTTTTGGTAACATCCATATTATTTGAAATTTCAACAGACTGTATGAAAGGTCATGGTAATTTCTATTACTTAATGCAAAGCATATAACACATTATAAGTTGTGAATTTTATGACCATATTGAGATAAACCTTGATAAAATATAATTGACAAAAATTAGGTCAACTATTGTAACATCGCAGAAATTTTACTTTCTAAGACCTCCGAAGCTAAGACAGTATCTTTGAATTTCTAGCACAGTTGCTAATATAAAATGTTTTACAGATTTATACATGTTTCATAAACATAAACTTCTGATCACAGGTCCAAATGATAGGTTGCACATCAGATTTTCAGTTGTAATGCTCAAGATGTTACACTGCTTTTACCATGAAGTGTTTTTTTTTTTCCTGAATTGATTAAAACATAAAACATTATAAAACATTTACAATGCATGATCCACTTTCTCTAGCAGGCACTGATGTTTTTCCAGACTAAATTTTTAATGGAATGATTTTTAATAAAGGTCTACATTTTACTTTTGCAAAAGAGCGCAAAAATGTAGAGAATGACAAGCAAATATATGTAGGTATGTCAATACAACACTTCTTGTGATGAAATAAATGCTTAAGCTATACAAAAATAATATCCATTTAGTCTAAAAATATCTGTCCTTATTTTAACCAACATGTTTTGGTCAAGAAAAGCTGTATAATTTTGTGAGAACAGTCTAAACAAGGTTCTTGTAAAACTCAACTGATTTTAAGGAGCTGGAATTTTCAAATATGTCTCTCTTGATGCCCACATTTTGTTTTGCCATCAAGGGAAATGTTCTGTCCTTGCATGTGTGAAACACCCACAAATGTTAATGCCTATAAAATTACTTTCAGTCTCAGTCATCAGAATGTCCCATTTGGATTTTTCTACAGAGAAAACAACATATGCTGTAGCACTGTTTTCCTCATCAGTTTGGCTTCTACAGAGCATCAGGTTTTTTACTTAACACTCTTGTGAAATATTCAGTGGAGTTATCCAAAGCCCCAGTAGAGCAAAGTGTATGTATTTCAAATTTGTTTCCACGGAACTGCTTACGATGGAGAGAGTCTAGTTTCCTATAAGGTTTTAGTGTCAACACTTTTTTAATTAACAAGGATGTGTTTTTTAACAGTGACTTAATGATTTCTTTTAATCTTACTATGGGAATGAATTATATTTTATTATGTTCTTCATTGTCATTAACAGTTAAATATCAATATCAAAATGTCACATAAAATTAATAACATTATGTTCAAAACATGACACAGACCCAGACTCATGCCAAGAAGACATAAAATATTTTCCTACACTAATTTTTCATAGATGATAGTGAAAAAAAAACAGCAACAATGTAAAAATAAAGTACACATCAGTCTTTTTTTTTTTTTAAATAGACCAGAGGAACAACAATTGACCATCTGAGATAAACTGGTTGACTATGAGAGATTTATTTTTCAAATCTACTTGTTTCAAGGGTTTCAGTTTCTTGTTCTCAAGAAGTGTGCTGATTATTGAGCGCATCAAAACACTGAATACCATATAAATAAAGGGTTATAAAACTACACAAAAGAAATACATACAGAAATAATATTTTTAAATCTTAGGTCCATTAATTCTGTGCCTTTTTTAGCTATGTATAGTAAATGAAATATATGAAACAAAGTTTTCCTATTGCCACCAGACCTTCAAGTTGTAATGCTTTATTAGACATTTACATAGATCCAAATGCAATTTATCTACCAGGAGCAAACTCAGGGATTATAATAAAGTAAGACTTTCCTGCTCTATTCTGTTGGTCTAAACTCTCAAGGTAGAACTACAGTTGGCCATCCACATCCATGGGTTCTGCATCCCCGGATTCAACAAACTGCAGATTGAAAATACTTTTATAAAAAGTTTTGTTATTGCTGATATATAGCCTATAGTTAAGCCTATGATGGTTGTGTCTGTACTAAACATATACTGACCTTTTTCTCTTCTTATTATTATTCTCTAAATGATACAGTATAGAAATATTTACATAGCATTTACATTGTATCAGGTATGAATAATTTAGAGATGATTTAAAGTACATGTGAGGATGTGCATAGGTAATATACAAATAGTATGTCATTTTATATAAGGGACTTGAGCATCCATGGATTTGCATATTCACCAGGGGTCCTGGAATCAATTCCCTGCAGGCACTAAAGGAAGACTGTGCTCTACACTTAAAGATTTTATTAACCATTCATCCTCTCTTGGTCTCTCTAATCAGACATAAGATTTTGTGGGTCATAAATCTGCCAAGAACACTGTCTATTCAATCTATGCATTTCTAAAGCAACTAGGTCAGACCTTTCATATTATATTTATAATATCCACTGGACGACAGACTATGTAAACAAACAGATAAAGGTTTAGACAGTCATGACTATATTTTTCAAAAAATTAAAGGGAAATTTGAGCATAACACAATATGATTCTAGAAAATTTACATATTTCTCTAAAACGTGATCAATCAAGAAGCACATGTGCTAGGGCATCAATGAACAAGAATACATAAATTGAAATGTGCTTTAAAGTTAATTGATGGAAATAACTCCTATACTAGAGCCTCTTTTGTTACATAAAATGAATATGGGAACATTGCATGTATGTTGTAGAAACAGAGCTTTGGTCTAGCTTTATATCAGTGGAAGCCACCACTACACAAGGGCAAATGTGTTACTTAAATGAAAAACTCCCAAGCTGGAACTGACTCCAGTTTCTAAACACAGAAAGAAAGTAATCGATGGAATATACCAGGATCTGAACCTGTCAAATTGTTTTACAATACTACATTTAAAATAATTCTATACAATCTGTAAAATACTCCTAGGTCTCAGGACACTTAAGAGACATCTCTAAAGTCCTATTAAAATATTCATGACAAAGCTGGAAAAGTAAAAAAAAAAAAAGCAACAACACCAAAAGCTAAAAAATCTGTAATGATAAACAATAATTCAGAAAGGATATTAGTGGTTGGCAATGATTGAGGATTGCTATGTGTAAAAAGAAGGTAGGACATGTGGAATGGGTGTGTGGCAAGAGGTGGTTTTTTTCTAAATGCATTGTCCACAGAAATTTATTAGGAGTTATATATATATATATATATATATATATATATATATATATATATATATATATATACACACATACACATATATATATACACACATATATATATATTTGCATAACCTATGACAAATAGTGCAAAAATATGCCTCCTTAAATACACACACACATAAAATCCAATACATATATTTATTTATTATATTATTATACTATGTAATATCAACACTGATATATTTATTAAATGTGTTGGATTTTTTAAAATTAATAAGCAGGAATTTCATTAAAATAGAGTAGAGAGGCTAGAAGAGAGAACTCTCACGGACGTGTCACTAACATGCACTACTGACAGTCACTAACATGCACAATACAAAGAGATGTACCTTGCATCTCCAACAGAAAGTGATACTACTTTATTACCTTACCAAGAGGAGGAAAAGGTTCCACCTTGCCCAAGAACAGCTCAGCCTATGGGAGACCACCGTGATTCAGTCAATGAAGAGTCACTAAACTTCCAACATTTTCCTCCAATGGAATTTTTAATTACAACAGCTCTTCCCAAGTGCACAAAAGAGGATTCCTCTCCTTTGTTTCTCTGGACTTACATTGTTCAACATGAGGCCAAGTGTCCTGAATTGCCCTTCTTTATTGTTCCTGAATAAACTCATTTCACTGAAGAAAAATCTGACTATTTGTTAAAGTAAACAGACTAATTCTACTTTCTATTTTAACCCTTGTATTCAGAGTTTCTATTGTCCAGGAGAATAAATAAATGAACAAACCCTTATGGGTGTAGTCATCCCAGATTTGTGAGACTATATATTAAGTCATAGTTCTGACATTTACTATCATCATGGTTTTAGAGACTCTAAATCTCTACATTAATAATGATATAAATCAGAATAACTTTGTATTTTGGAACAACTGTTTTAAAACAATAACAAAAAGAACCAACCTAGAAGCTCTGCTTGAACACAGTACATGCTGGGGGTCACAGTAACAGAAACACATTATTTTAGATCTGATCCTATAACATTTAATTCACCATTTCTGTATCTCTAAGTAAGCTATACATCCAGGCAGTCTGATGGAAGATCATGAGACAATCAGATCCATGAAATAGCACTGCTCCCTAGAGATAAAGATTCCTAAGTGTAGCCTTTCTGAAGAAAACTGAAGTGCCTACATGACAATAACTGAGTGAAGAATACTTCACTCATACTGTTCATTGGCAGATGCATATTCTGCATTAAGAGTTAGAAAGTTAAGTATAAAAAAAAGCAAAGCTTTTAAAAATGATTTAAGTATGTGAAAAATAATCAATGAATGAGAATGAAAAAGTGAAGAGTTATACCCTAAGAAGGTTTCCTCTAAAAAATATCTAGAAATTTTTTTTTCTGTTATTTTTTTCTAATGATACAGAAAAAAAAAAACTAAATCAAACAAGTGTATTTTTATAAATGAGCTCTACATCATTGGGTACTGAGAAAGAATATGTGTTATCAATTTTTTTTTACATACATGATATTGTACATACATAAAGACCACACAACTATTCTGGCAGATTGCCAGTTAAAACAGCTATGTAGCTCAGTGATGTTAGAAGCAAACTCTGGAGCCCAGTGTCCCAGGTTCTCATCCTGGCTCTGTTTGTCAGCTGCATGAAGACCTTTGGTAAACCACTTTACTAAGAGTTTCGAGAGAATTCAATAATGAATGAGTCAGTAAAATACAAATATATATAATTTATATATATATATATATATATACATTATATACACACACACACACACATATATATACGTATACATATACATTATATATATATATATATATATATATATATATATATATATATATATATCTCTACTTGACTCACAAATCAAAACAATTAACTTAGAATGGAATATTTAGACTAAATAAAACTGCCATGGATTTAAATTAATGGACAATGTTAAGTATAAGGGAATTGTGCAAATATGGGAAAATAAAGTTACTATCACTGAAGGTTGACACGTTGTTAAAAAATGACATGTATACAGAATAGCTCAAGTCACCTAATTAGTAAACACTAGAAAGTTAAAGTTTAGGGAGTTGGAGAAAGAGTAGCAGTAAAAAGCACACTAAATTCCACATTGCAAAGGAAATCATATGACTGCTTTTTTATGACACTGAGAAAATATGAAAATGAAGAAAATTATTAGCATTCTAAAACCAGAGATAAATCTAAATGAAAGCAGGCTTTTTGTTAAAAATTTCAGACTAATATATAAAAATAGCTACTGAACCACAAAATAAAATAAAGCAAATAAAATGAAAATATAGCCAATATAACAGAAATGAGAATATATAGTAATAAATTATAGGGCCTTACTAAATGAAGGAAGACAAAACAGCTTAATTTAATCTATATGTATATGAGCTTTGTGCCAAAAGTACATTGGCAAAGAATGTTTAAAGTAAACATATAAAATAAAGATTTAAATAAATTGAAATAAATCAAATAAAACAGAATAGCAAAATCGCATCCAATTAAATGTGAGGATAACTGAATAATCTGCATTGTTGTATGAACTATATTCAATCAACAATGAATTTAAGAAGTTTTGTCCATCCAGTAACTAGTATTACAATACATGAAGTAATTTATGCTATTAATATAAATAAATGGACAGGTTCGCAGCAATTTAATATGAAAGACTAATAATACTATTTGACAGATGAAATAGAAAAAGTAAATGTCACAGAATTCAATGATAAACCAACATATTTAACATATTGAACTTTGAACTATCAAATTATGTCTTTTGCCAGTTAACAGATTTAATAATTACTGTTATTAACAAAAATTATTAATGAAAACCTCAGTGAGTTCACCAACTTATAAATGTTAAGAGGAAACTGTTATGATGATGCTTTAAGGAGACCCATGTAGCTAGTAGTAATCAATGTTGAAACAAAACCAAACAGAAATGAAAATAAAAATTTTTTCATCAATGACTCTATTGTTAAATACAAAATTAAAAACAGGGTTGAAACTTATTTAGAAGACATTACAATGTTTCACTAAAACCTGATTTTCTTTAGTCCTGGGAGCTCAGGTAGATCACCTTTCACTTCAACTCTAGCAATGGAATTTGACCTTGTAACTTAGTTCTAGCCACTGAAATATGGATCTAAATGACTGGCTACTTCCTTGGTTTGGCCCACAAGATCTTCCTAAGCACGACCTTTCTCTCCTCAACCATCAGCAGAGATATACATGGAAGTAAAACCACAGGAAGGAAGAAGCATGCATCATCAAAAAATAGTTCTTTAAATGTTTTCAACAATAACATCTAATCTATCCTTTGTGATAGTCACCGTTTACTTGCTTTTCCTCAAAAGAATCAATTTCATCTACAAGAAATATTCGTTGAGCCAAGTAACCCTCCTCTCCTTAAACAGCCTCTTTGATAAAGTCTACACTGTTGGGGACACTTTGATTTCCATGGTTATTTGCATTTACCACCGAGACACAGAAAAATTGGGGCAGATTGGTGAATTTTATACCTACAAAAAATGTAAAGCAAATGTGCAAAGTTATGCCTCCTTTTGCTTGTTTTAATGGGTAACCAATGATTTTGTTTTGCTTTGTTTCGTAAAAGCCTAGGACGCATGTCTAGCCAAACAGCAATTTGTTTCTCCCTGTGCATGTCTTCATTTTTATCATGTGTATCTCTTGATGATAGCTGCCAATGGCATAGTCAGAGCACTTTCTACATTCTGCATTATGTCTTCCTTCAGAATCCTTCCTACTGAGTAGTTTGTTTCATTCACATGAGCACCTTTGATCATTTTTCTATCAGTTTAATTTATTTTATTTTTGATACAATCAGTTATAGGCCTCTTTATAGTGTTTTCATCCCTGTCATTGCACCTACGGTTTTTAGAAATGTTAGAGTAAATTATTTTTGCCAAATCTCTCAAATCTAAGCAAAACACAGCAAGTGCTCCAATGAATAACAAACAACTACATGTCTGAGACAAATATGACAATAAACTGCCACTAGCAGTTGAAAATAGCAGATAGAATTAACAAGATTTTTCCTGGAATTTAGCTTGCATGGAACGGAGAAGTCAGTGAAGTAAATGTTTAGAAATCCTGGGAAATATCTGTCCTATTATTGACGTATTTACTATTCTCTGTGATTTTCTCCTTCCTTTCTTCCATTCACCCATCTATTTGCTTAACTAAAATGCTTTATTTCACTAAATTTAAATGTAAGATTGGGTTGTATTTTAGCCACTTATCAAACTATACTTGCTCTGACCTTGCAACATCATGAAGTTCATATCCTCATCTCTGCCCAAATTAGCATTATCCTACAATAACGTTAACTAAAGTCATCATGTTGTATATTATATCCACAGCACTTATTGTTTTTTCCTTATTTTTTTTACATTATATCTTTATGCCTTACTTACTTTATAACTGGAAGTTTATATCATAAATATTTTCATTAGATATTGTATAAACTGTAATATAGCAAATAAGATCATCCCTGCTTTGAAATTATGCTGTTATTATACCTGTCACTGATTTTTTTAATGCATTTATAATAAAACACTTATATTATCATATCATATTTAATATTTTGACATCTGTATTTTAATATAGTTTTCTCTGTAATCCTCTACATTTTATTTCATAGATTTAAAATAAATGTATGCACTTTGAAGAGGCCCTTCTGCTTCAGCAGACTGCCAAGAAGGTCCATGTCACACAAAATGATTAAGGAAACTTGTAAAGGAATCAGCTAACAAGGTCCTAATGAGCCAAGAAAAAAGCATGTGCTTATATCTTCAAAACTAAGTGTTTTTTAAATAAAATTTCCGATCATAGTATGTCTATGTTTCTTTGATAAAAAATTTGACAGAAACTATGGTGATTATTTTGTGCAAGATGTCACTTGCAAATGTTATTAATATATCTACTCTCTTTAAATTCCTTATGTTTTCCAAAGTACTATTTTGAGTTATAATCACCTTTCCTCCCAATTACACTGGACAGGCTGATTTCTGGAATATTAAATTCCAGAAGATATGCACCATTTCTCACCCCTTTTGTTCCCCTGAAGGCTGTATTCATAATTTGAACACTAACTTCTAAATTAGGTTTTTTAAAGGATAACTGTAGCTTCCACACTGTAAAATGCTATAAGTTGAGTTGTCAGTAATAACAACCGTAAAGTATCATGCTAACTTTCAAAAATATTTCACTTTTTTAGAATACAAGTATTACAACATTCACAAATAAAATATGTATTAAAGTGTGCTTCTTTTCTATTTAGAGACATTGAGATAAAAACAATACATATTCAGAACTACATTTTAAAGATAAAAAAATATTGTCAGAATTTTTCTTTTGAAATTTATTCTTTAATTTAATTCAATCGGTCCCAAAAGATGAGACTTTGCCCTCATTCAGAGTGTATTTATAATATTTGCCCTCATTCAGAGGTACTACATTAGAAGCTAGTAGTATCACCCCCATCATGACGACATTTTTGTTTGTGGTGATTGAGGGTGGTACTACTAGCTTCTAATGTGTAGAGGACAGAGATTCTGCTAAATATTCTACAATGCACAGGAACAGCATCCTGCAATAAAGAATTGTCCAGTCCCAAAAGCTGACAATACTGAGATGGGGAAACTCTGGTTCATATGTTTGAATCAAAGTCCTCTCTCTCAGAGCAAAGTCTCAGCAGGTTAACACATATTCCCTTATATGAAATTTGTGACCCTGTAAATATATTTAGCTATTTTTTTCTCTAATGGAAAATCAACATTTAAATACATGGCTGGGCTTATGTGTCTCCCATAAAGAAAGCTTTCTACCTATCATAGCACTCCCTGAAATCACCACCCTATACCAAACCCACAGTAGTCCTAACACAGCTGTGCATCCTACTGTCTCTAATCTTTTAACTCCCTATTACTCACTTCCAAATTGCCTGCAATTCTAGATTGGACCTCAAAATTTCAAAGAAATTTCTCTCCCTGATGATATTAGTAAACTTCTTTTACTAAATCTAAGGGACATTTTTGTTATTTTTTTCTTAATCATCTATCACATTTAATTTTATTTATTTTTGTCATGACCACACTGTTTATCTTGAAATATTTATCTGCCTTTCATGGTACTGCAATGTCCTAGATTATTTTTTCCACTCACATGCTCCTTTTCTGCCTTCTTAGTCATGTCTTTTTTTCCTGAGCAAATAAAATGTCAACTTTCTCAAAAACTAGATATATGCCTCTACTTTTTTCATTCTGCCTATAGTCAGTCATAACTCTTATCACCTACTCTGGTGACTTCATATATCATCACCAGAAGAATGATTCCCAAATTCTATCTAGAGATTTATTTGCTGTTTTAAGAAACAGAACTGATTATTCAATCGCCTGCTTGCTACTAAAATATATATCTCACAGAGAATGTGTACATAGGGAGATCCTTGATTTTCTACTACCAACATGTGCATTTTTTATATCCTAATAAATGGAATGACAATATGATCAATGATTTTACAAAATATCTGGGAGTTTATATTGAAACATAATTTCTTTCTTTATATATCATATATCTAATCTATCATGAAGACTACACATTAGACTTCATAACATTATCTCAAGTCTGTATAATGCCCTTTTACCATTACACCATCATTGTCCATCGTCACTGTTTAATTTAGATTTCTGTAAATCTAAAGGCTCTCTTTGCCTTCTCTCTGCTTACAATTCTTAATTGCCCTCTACCTCACAGTAAATGTCTTACCTTGTCTTACAAAGCTTCAGATAATATAGCCCTGGCAACCTCGGTGGCTCACATCTTACCATCTACCCCACCTCCCTCTCCTGATCTATTCTGATTTCCTGATCAAGGAATGACCCACTTCCAGGACCCAGACATAAAATCCTATTATCTTGAAACATCCTTTTCCTCTGTTGCCTAGTTAATTCAGCCTGTTTCTTAAACTTCAATAAAAGCTTATATTGTTCCAGAAAAGATATTCTATTCCTAATGCCTTACATCAGACTTAAGTCTTCATCTTTTTAAACATCCATAGGGTGTCTGTGTCTCCCATGTTAATTTTTATCACATTCTATTTTTGTAAGTATCAATTTGTGTGTTTGTATTGAACACTAGCTTAGAGTGCTTGGGACTATGTATATATTGTATATTATTTTGTTCTCAGCACCTAGTACAGTGTGTCTCCCTCAAAATAAATGTTCATAACTAATTTTAAATTCATTTTTATTTATGAAAAGTTTATTTGATAATTTTACCCAAAGTGATACTACTTTCATCTGGATTCACAGCAGTAATGATCTTTCTCACATTTACCGAAACAAACTTATGGTGTTTTATTAGAATTTATATAAAATAAAACAGGAAAAAGCCCTAACACTTTATATTTGTTTATAAAACATTATATATTCTTTTATTCAAGTAAATCATCCAAAATCTTATTTTATATTTTTTGAGAAAATTTTAGAAATGAATTAATTTCTTAGCTGCTTAACAGATTTGATTGAAAGCATGTATAGTTTTTAAAAAATGGAGAGATTGTAGGTCACAATAATGCATTAGTTCTTTATCTTACATAAGACTTCTAGAACATTAATTTTATTCAGATTTTTTTTATTTTAGGATTTAACTTATATAAACAATACAGCATATCTATAAGAAGAAGTTACATATAAAGAAGGGCAAGGGAAAGGTGGAGACTTTGGAATTATGGCAGAAAGAGGGAAAAACAGATTATCTGCTAGTTTGTATAGAGAAATAGGGCTCAGTATATCACAGCTCCTGCAGATACTGAGTTTTACAAGATTTGAATTATTTTTCTACTGACTTGGAAAATTCATCAGCATGATGCAAAAATAAAGTCATTTTGACAAATACAGTCACATGTTTGCTGTATTAAATAAAAACAAACAGCTATTTGAATTTCATTCACAAAAATAACAAATATTTTTATGCCAGGCTTTTGAAATGTCTTTATTTCTATATATTACATATAATGAAGTGAACAAATTATAGGCATAGAGCTTAATTACTTTTTAAATAGACATTTTGCTTTTAGAACAGTTTAAGATTTTCAAAAAAATAGCATAATAGTAGTAGTTTCCATAAATCACATAACAGTTTTTCCTATTGTTAATATCTAACATTTTAGTTCAATATATTTGTTCTAATCAATGAACCGATATTGATAAATTATTTATTAAAGCCCATACATTATTCAAATTTCCTTAGTCTGTTGCAGGATTCCACATTACGTTTAGCCATCATGTCTTCCTAAGCTTCTCTTGGCTGTGCCAATTTCTGACTTTCCTGTTTTTGATGACCTTGACAGTACTGAAGAGTACTGATTAAGTATTTTACAGACTATTTTCTAATTGGAATTTTTTCATGACTACATGAAAATGGAATATGTGGAGAGGAAAACCACAGAGGTCAAGTGTCATTTTCATCATATTATATATGATACCATGATTACATAGCCCTACACAATCCCAGTCTCCTCCCTTATTGACATCCCGCACCAGAGCTGGGTAATTTGTTATAACTGATGAACCCATATATGACACATCATAATCACCTAAAGTCCACAGTTTATATGAGGGTTTAATCTTAGTGCTACACATTCTATGGGTTTAGGCAAATGTATAATGTGTATCCGTTATTATAGTACTTCACTGCCTTAAATATCCTCCGTGCCCCATCTATTTATCTCCCCACCCCAACTGCTCTGTTCTGAACATCTGTGTCTTTCCAAAATACAAACACTGAAATCCTAATGCCCAGGGAAGCAGCCCAAATAGATAAAGAAACCAACCCCTGGCAACTACCGATCTCTTTTCTGTCTCCATTATTTTTCTTTTACCAGAAGGTCATATAGTTGAAAATCATAAAATATGTGTCTTTCAGATTGGCTTCCTTCACTTATTAATATGCATTTAAGTTTCCTCCAGGTCTTTTCATACCACTATGTATTCACTAGCTATAAAACTATACATTATGTACCAAGAGATTTGCTGACACAAACCACAAAAGAACTGCATCTGGGCAAAAGCAGCATTTTGCAGTATTCACATTATTAAAATCCGTTGTAATATTTATTGTTGCTAAGATATACTTAGATTTAAAAGTGAGTACTTATTTTTAACCAAGACCCATGAATGCATCTTGGTGGATCAAGCTTATTTTTTGGGAATTCCTGTCATGTAGTACTGATTTGGTTTTAGAAGAAGAAAGTTAAAGAATTCATTATTTTCTTTCTTACCAACGTTGCCCTTAGTTTTATGGTCCAGAAACATTATAAATGAACTTATCCAATAACTAAAATAAGTGTTCCAATACTGAACTCGAGGATTAAAAAACAATCAAGTATCTTAATAGAACACCATGAAGCTGTACTTTATCAAAAGTCTACGGACCATCTTCACTTTACAAAATTCCATTCTGAATGCTAGATGATCTTGGTACCCTGTCTCCTAAAGTGAGCATAACATCAAAGCCACTACCTAAGCATTAATAGAGCTCATGTTCCTTTTAAATTGCTACAATTCTGTTTAGGAATTATAGAAAAATATTATTAGTATATATGGAAATATATAATTTCCTGGAAGGTTACTTAAGCTTCATTTATTCAAAAATTGATAGATATGTGAAGGTCCAGGTCTAAGAATTAGATGATCAATATGCATCTCAAGATATTGTTGGAATTTTTATAGTAATATGCATCAGAAAGAACTGTACATTATTCCCATATATTTTGTTATTAGAAGTACAGTAATATATTAGTTAATATAAAAAATTATACTTGTCAGAAAATTCTGAATTCACACTATGGTAACTATATCCATCTTGTTTCTGACAACTTTTGGTTTCTGTCACCCCAGGAAAACCAGGGAGTCCAGGAAGTTACTTATGTATGTGATCCTGGTTGTATCTGGAGAGGGACTGTAGATTGTAGGGACAGTGTCAAAGGAGAAGAGCTCCCTTTTTCAATGAAGTTATGATTAATGATATTTAATGATTTTTATTCAAGCTCAGTGTAGGAATAGCGCTTAGACAGGCCAAGAGAGAGGCTTTAGTTGTCAAAAGCAGTTTAGCAGAGATTGTGTATTCAGAGTAACTTAGATATTTTAGTTTTCTTTACATCCCCATGATTATTATATGAATCTCTTATATGCTCTTATCTTCACCCAACTTCCCTGACAAGACTGTGATTTCAAATGTTCTTATTCTTAACCCTTGGCCTAAAACTGCTGTTTTATGTTCAGCTATCTCAGCCCTGTGGCTGCAGCTACTAACACATTCTTTTAGAACTGTGGTAGAAAGCCGTTGGGCCTTAGTTTGCATTCATCCAAGAGTATGAGGATTCCAGGCTATCTTTCTCACTCTTAAGCTCCCCAAAGCCTTTTAAAAATGCCATTTCAGGGTGCAGTCCAGATGTATCCATGATCTCTTCTACTGTAGCTGACAGAGAGCTTCCCCCAAACTGTGACTTCAATGGTCACTTGATTGTAGGTGAGCACAGAGAATAATTTAGTTAGCTGTTTCATACCTTCAGACCAGATTTATGACTGGACCTTACTTAAAAAAAATCCCTAATCCCCACCATTTCCCAGAGGGTCCAGTACCTGCATCTCTCCCTGATCTCTCCCTGTTACTTTATTCTTATACTAGTAAATTCTCTTGGCTAATGCCAAACACAAAAACAAACTCAGATGTCAGATTTTTATTCATTAGAAAAAATTATTTATTTTAAGGGTGTCACTGAGGGTAAAATATAATAAAGTTTGAAGGAAGCGAGAGATCGAAAAATAGAAAAATATGTGAGCATCGATTTGAAAAAATAAAATAGTCTATATTAGGTCAGATTGTCAGAAAGACCAGTCACAGAAAATACTTAAGGAAATCATTTTTTGTTTGTTTGTTTGTTTTTGTTTTTTTAGGGAAACAAATAATCCTAATATAAAGAGTGAAGTAAGAATCTTAGAATATCCAAACCTCCAAAAGCTGTTAAAAAAAAAAAAAAAACACTACATGGTGAACACACAATGCAATATATACATATGCCTTATTGTTGAATTGCACATCTGAAACTTATTGGATTTCATTAACCAATGTCACCATTAAAAAAAAAATTAGAAAATTATCAGTAGTAAACAAAACTTTTTCAAAATTCTAGAAATTAAACACAGGCTAGCAACCATCTGAGGAGCATTTGTTAAACTTTATACATGTACTTCAGTAAAAACAATGAATTTTGTGGCATTTTAACTTGGCCTATTCTCATCACCTTCTCACTTAGTCTTGTGATGACCATGAAAACTCAGTCTTTCGGCCACAGTACAGTGAAACCCAGCAGATATGCTAGGAGACAATGTGGTTTTCGAACTGTGCAAAGTCCCTGTATGCAGAGGAGGTTCATCGTCTGACATGCCTGGCAGTTCCTTGGTTGACCTGACTCAGAGCTTTTATCAACAAATTGTCCCCTATGTTTTTTGTCAAAAATAATCAGTGGCAGCTGCTTAACATCACAGTTGCCTAAATTTGTAATAATAACTGGGACAAGCAAAAACTAACCAAATAGAAGGGATAGCTGGGGGATGATATGTCTATAGAGAGGGCTTTGAAAACCTCTGACATATTTCTAAACTTCTGAAATGTCACACATATACGCAGGGCTGTGTTTCTGTACAGATAGAGTTTAGACATCATAATCTCTCATCCCTGGTTGTCTGCTCAAATAGAAAGTGAAAGCTAAAGGAGTACAGTAAACAGAGCTGAAGGTGTGTCCCTAAATGACCAAAGGGCTCATTAGTAGAGCATGAGGAATTTACTGTTTCAAAGACAAAGAAAATCTCTGACCAATCAGTAGCTGAACATAAAGCTCTCCACCAGAGACATCAATAGCCATGCAACAAAATACAAAATTCATTTAATTCGTTAAGAAAAGTTACTCAACAAATAGTGATCACAAGGCAAACCTTGTGGTAGAGAATCTGATTCCAAGAGTTGCCCTATTATGTTAATTGAAATGTCTAGTTTAAACAAATAAAATTACAACACATGCACAGAAACAAGAAAGCATGGTTCAGATGCTGGAAAAACAATCAATGGAAACTATTTCTGAGGAAGTTCAGACATTAAATATTCTAAAATAATAAAAGAATAAAGAATAAAGGAATCCACGTCTGAAGAATTAGAGCTGTAACAGATAAAAGTTAATAAATAAAACAATCTCTTCAAAAAAAAAGTTCTAGTCTAGATAGCTTAATAAGTAAATGTTAGTAAATGTTTAAATTAAGACCAATCTTTCACAAAACCTTTCAGAAAATAAAAGTACACACTCTTGATACCAAAACCTGAAAAAGACATTACAAGACAAAGACAAAGTGAGATCCACATGCAAAAGAATGAAGTTTGGCTTGTTTCTCACAGCTTATACAAAAATTAATTCAAAACAGACAAAAGACTAAAGTTTAAAATTTAAAATTGTAAAATCCTTAGATAAAAATCCTTAGATAACCTTAAATTTAGGGAATGGTTTCTTAATATGATACAAAAATCATTTTTGAAAAGACAAAATAAATTGAATTTATCAAAATGTTAAAAAATTTGCTTCAAAAGGTACCATTGAGAAAATAAAAAGACTATTCACAGAATGGGAAAAAAATGTTGTCAAACCATATCTCTCATAAGAGACTGTATTCAGAATATATAAAAACTTCAATAATTTAACAACAAAAAGAAAAACGACCCAATGAAAAATGGCATAGGAGTTGAATAAACATTTTTTTCTTACCGAAGAAGATACATAAATGATCTACAAGCACAAAAAAAAGATACTCTATATCTTTTGCAAATTTAAACTAGATTCCACTTCACACCTCTTGGATTGACTACAAACAAAAAAAGACATAAAATAACAAATGTTGGTAGGAATGCAGAAAAATTGAAACAGTCATACATTGCTGGAGAAATAAAAAAAAATTGTGTATTCACTTTGGAAAACTTTTGGGCATTTCTGAAAAATATTAACCATAGACCCAGCATTCAACTTCTACTTATAAACCCAAGATAACTGAAAACATGTACAGGAAAGTTTATAGCAACTTATCATAATAGCCAGAAAGTAAAAACAACACAAGTATCTACCAACTGATAAGTAGGTAAAGAAAAATGCACATATGTACATATACGCAATGAATGTGTTTTTATATATACATATATACATACAATGGAATAATATTTGAGAAAATAAATAAAATAATATCAAGTACTTTTGAAATGTAGGTGTATAGGTACTTGTTTAACTCTATATTAATTATAGAATTTACACTTATTGATACATAATAAAGTTAATTTTCATCACTATATAGCCTTAATTTGAATAAGCCATAAGCCAAATATATGTTTCTTGATTCTATTCATGGACAATATTTCACATTTCTGTTATTGCAAATAGTGAAACTATGAACAACCTTACACACGTCTTCTTTGTACATCTATGTATATAACTGATACACGTGCAACTGGAAATTCCTAGTGAAGGGCATACACAATGTCATATACCAGATCGTGACAATTCTTTACAATGTTTAATTTTACCAACTTTTGCTTCCACCAAGATTGTGTGTACATGAGGAAGTTTTTTGCCTACATTTATTTGAATTTGTTTCTGAAAATAACATTTTGACTCTGATGTTCAGAGTTTGCTCTTGGGACAAAAAAAAAAATCAAAAGAGAGGTTTGCATACAAAGTTTTCATCAAGGGCTGGATATCTGCATATACATAGGACTGAATTAAGTTAGATGTGGATTTTTGATTTGGGGTGAGTTGGCATCCTCCAAACCCCATTAGTTTTTCAAGAGTCAACTGTATTTAGAAACATGAATTCATGTGATCCTTTAAATCCATAATTAAATTCATAAATTTTTAGCACTTTACTTCCCATGCTGTAAAATTTTAAAAATTACAGCAATCTCATGACATTATCTTAGGCTTTTGTTTGCTGATATTTGTTTAATTTTTTTTCTTTCATAGTCAAGTGATATAGATTATTTTATTTCTTGAGTAGTATTTGTCATATTTTCACATAAATATTATATTAGCTTCAGAAGAATATATTGAAACTTTTGTAATCTATGAATTGTTCCTTTTTCTATAATCCCATCTTGTTTTTTGATGCTTTTCTTTTTGAATCTTCTTTCCCTGAAATCACGTTGCTTCTGAGTTTTCTGATGTTGGTGATAATGTTTTCTCATAATGTCTGCCCTTTTCCTCGCGGTCTTAGCTCACTGGAGCTTCCCTTCCCCCATCTACGTCATTTAGAAAGGCTTTTCCCATCAGTCCCCAAGCTCTTTCCTTCCCTTTCTGAGAGACAGTTGTTTTCTGGTCCTGGCCCCTTGAGCACCGGCCCACCTGGACCCAGTGATGCTGCAACACACAGGGGTGACACTCCTAAAGATGTTCTGTGTGAATGCCTGCATCCAGGTCTAGGGGCCAGGGAAGGTGAGAAGAGCCAGGACTGCACAGAACCTGAACAAAGTGTGCGGGCCCTGTGAGCACCCTAGATCTAGCACCCCAACCCAGGTTGATGGGTGATACAGTCGGAGATCCTGAGAGAGAAGCCTTCAGGCAAGAAGTATGTGGAGCAGGCCAGGTGGGAGTCCCCATGATTTCTGGGGCTGGGGGGTCAGGGAGTGGCAGTATGTGTGTGGATGGAAACACAGACGTGCAGTGGGCTTTGGTGAGTCTGTGGCTTTCTCCCTTCTACCTTCGGAGCTCTGTATTCTTAAGCCTCTTTCTTTCTTTTTTTTTATTATGTTTATTGGGGTGACATTAGTTAATAAAATCACATAGGTTTCAAGTGTACAATTCAATGATACATCATATGTATATAGGATTGTGTATTCACCACCCAAAGTAAAATCTCCTCCATCACCATTGATTTGACCCCCTTTTTCCTTTCCAACCTTGTTCCTGAAGCTGAGGGAACACAGCTGGGCATGAGTCAGGGGATGAGGTGGGAGGAGGGAAGGAAACTCAGTTGAAGGTGATTTAAGGGCAGAGTCCACACAGTGTGAAATGGGTTATCAAGGGGCCTGACTGTGCTATAGAGTGACAGTCCTCGAGGTGAAAAAATGGCCTTTGAGAAGAGAAGGTGGCCAGGTCACTCAGCGGTAGTGTTAAGTTCTTCCAGATGCAGGGTCAGGAAGGATGCTGGCCCGCCCCCTCATCCTTCCACGCTCAGAAGCAGTATTCAGCCTCCACACAGTATTAGGATTCAGCAAGAGCAACTTAACATTCCACTCAGCCTTCCTGAACCTGAGATGAGCTTCTTCCCCCAAAGTCCCTGGCCTCCCTTTTACCTGGCTCTTACAGACTTCAGTGGTCCCTTCCCTCTGATTTTAAAGTATTTACTTCAGAAAACCTGTATTTGCAAATTCTTTTGCTGCCCACTAGAGATGTTAAGTCCTGAGCATTTTTGGTTTTGACAGATTACAGTTTTGTTTTGTGAGCATATTTTTGTTTTCAGCCTCCCTTGTCTGTAGGGACCATCTTCTGCTTCTTGGTCTTTTTTTCTTACGATAATTTTTTATGGGATGCAATTGCAATCTTTTTCTGTTTCTTACGTTCAGGTGATATGAATTGTTTTGCACATTCGGGAGAGATTGGAGAACAGAATTGCTTTCTTAGCTTCAGGGACTGAATTCCCTTTCCAATTGTTTTAAAAAGTGGTAAAAAATATATCTTAGTAGTCTCTGCTGTTTGCCTCCTCTGATTTACTCTCACACTTTTTATCTGCTCTCTCTCCTTCTCTCCTGTTGTCTCTATCCCATCTAATTTAGATGATACTCCTAACAATAGCTCTTTAAGACAGGAGTTTGTCCTCAAAGGGAGCTTTTCTTTGCTAGTTTCAAGAACTCACTTTCCCCAGTCAGTCTGCTCTTTCCAAACCTCTGGTTCTGCTTTAAAACACCCATAAATTGGAACTTGCAACATTTTGTCAGTTTTCATTGTTTTGCTAATATTATGCCATGTGGTTTTCAGTGACAACCTGTTGTATGTTTTCACGTTCTTCGTTCGTGACACCATCAGAGACCCTCTGTCTTTTTGAATTTTTAATCAAAGCATCTGAAACTGTTCAGGTTTTTAACTGACGGAGGCGTACGCATACCACACACACATTTTATGATTCCTGGTATTATAAATTAAGTTGTATCCTCCTAAAAAAAAAAATGGTGAAGTCTTGAGAATGTGACCATATTTGGGAAAAAGATGAGGTCATTAGGGTAGGCCCTAATCTAATATGACTGATGTCCTAATAAAAAGGGGAAACTGTATACAGACACACACATACTCACACAGAGAATACCATTTAAAGAGACAGAGAGAAGATGGCCTTCTATAAGCAAAAAAGTACTGAGTCTACCAGAAGCCAGTAGAGGGGCCTGGATAATATCCTTTAACACAGAGTTAAACATTCTTGCTAAAATTAACTATCATCTCAAATTTCACAAACATTTATTCATTAGCTGTCACCTAAGATAAGTGGCCTTATTAGATATGTTGTAATTAGGAAATTTTCTAATGCTATGGAACACACAATCAACCAGGTTCTGTAATCTTATGAAGCTAACTTCATTGTAAAACATACTTTCTTCTTACCTATTCATTAATTTTTACATGGGAGTTAGGAGACATTGTCAAAAATAGGCAAACTAACCTTTGAGCACAGACCAAAATACAGATAATCTAAGCCAACAAAAAATGCATCCTGGTGGTTAAAATGTGTGAATCAGAAAACAATTTCTTGTTCACAGCATATGGAACTGCCTAAGGTCTTTATTAGACATGAATTCGACAATATTTAATAAATTGATATATGCTCTATTTACTAAAATAATTAAAAGACAAATATATGAATAAAACCACAATTATAAGAGTGAATGATTAAATTTTAAAATGATATCAAAGAATATTTCTAAATGACCCTCCCCAAATGCCATAAACAGTGTAATTAGGAGAAAAATAAGTATTTGAATTTCAATATTTGAACTGACTTGTCTATTTCTAATTATATACTTTTTATTTAGTTACCCAAAGAAGAAATACAACAATTAAAGAGAAAAATGATTTTTGTGTATAACTAATAATATTTTTTGTGTAGGTGAGCAGATTCTAAGCCATCAAAAAAGGCCATTAAAGCCAGATAATTTCACAGCTTTTCTGGGTTTTGTGCATATGTATGAGTGTATGGGCGTATTATGTTTGTAATGTTTTTGAAAAAATATGTCCATTACTTATATAAAATCATATCTCTGGAATAATTTAAATGTAATTTAAACTCCATTAACATTTTCCAATTGCCCATAAAAAATCTTAAATCTAATAATGTATTTTATATACTTGAAAATGAAAGCTAAAACATTTGAATTCCTTATGTAAATAAAATGTGCAAATTATTTGGTGATATTTTATATTCTGAGAAAGAAATCACTAAAGGATAATTTTTAATTTTGTTTTTATACATATAATGAAAAACATCACAAAGTTATAATTTTTAGTTTTTGTTTTGTTTTGTTTGTTTTGTTTTACTGTTGCCTAAAAATGATACTTCTAGTGAAAGTTACAGTGAGATTTATAAATCTATTATTTAGGCCCTTTTTTTTATAGGTCATGATTTTTACAATTAGATTAAAAAGTACCATGGGGTATTCGGGGATTTATAAACCTTTTCAGGCTTGTTCATGATCACAGGTAATACCAAACTGGCTAGCAGGTAATTCAGAACACTAATGAGAGAAAACTGGTTTTGAAACACACCTAATTTTTCACAATATGCAGCTTTAATTTCTTCAAATTACTAAAATCTTATACTCTAGAGACATGAGTAAAATTATGATAGCTAACTGATGATTCAGGTAAGTCATTTAAGACATAAATTTACACTCTAGTTAAATAATCCCCAAAAAAGTCTTTTAATGTTGTTATAACACATATTGCAGCAGTAATGTAAATATTGATCACCTATGTGCCCACCAGGTTTTATCTTGATAAATAAATTAGTTTCCATTGTGCCATGTTATTATTCTCTATTATGTCTAAAAGAGAACACATTATGGTGAAAATAAACAGATTAATGGAATGTTAATATCCCCTTCTACATATAAACAACCTGTCTGTAAATAATTTGGGTCTCTTTTTCACTGTAAAATTTCTAACCACTGTCTGCTTTCATGGTGTGATGGAGTAAGCATAGCCTTTTCACACATCACTGAAATCAGCCTACATGCTCTGTAAGATCTCATAATTTTGTCTGTGGACTGCTGGTGGCTCTTAATGCTCTGGGATACCATGTAAAGGGGGGGGGTCCAACTTTTAGAGGCCTGTATAATGACATAATCCTTATTTTATCTAAATTTCATACATTTGACATGAAACACAAATAGTAACCTTCATAGCATCCTTAATGATCATATCATATTTTGAAAGATTACTAAGGCCCTAAAATAGCAATGTTGTTTAATTGGTATTGAACAAGTATAGTTTGCATGAATGTTTATATTTGTTAGTTATTTTTTAATTATCATTGTTGTGCTGTATTATAATTCTAACACATGAAGATTGAAATTCAGCAAGAACCTTCCACAGCATAAAAGTAGAAAAGGGAAGAATAACATAAAATCTGTAACAGAATATAACATCATAGATGTAAGTGGTCAACAGAAATCCAGCGTTTGCTGACATAATAAAGTTTGTGGCTGCAAAACTTGCTCAGCCACAAGTTGGAGATATGACACTAATGTCAAATTATATGATGAGGCTACAGTAATCAAAACAGCATAGTGCTGGCATAAAAACAGATAAACTGATCATTGGAACAGAGAGCCCAGAAATAAATCTACACTTATATGCTCACTTAATATATCACAAAGGAGGCAAGAATATACAATGGAGTAAAGAGTCTCCGGTAAGTGGTGCTGAAAAAATTGGACAAATATATGCAAAGGAAAGAAAGGAAGAAAGAAATGAAGAAAGAAAGAAAGAAAGAAAGAAAGAAAGAAAGAAAGAAAGAAAGAAAGAAAGAAAGAAAGAAAGGAAGGAAGGAAGGAAGGAAGGAAGGAAGGAAGGAAGGAAGGAAGGAAGGAAAAAGGGAGGGAGGGAGGGAGGGAGGGAGGGAGGGAAGGAAGGAAGGAAGGAAGGAAGGAAGGAAGGAAGGAAGGAAGGAAAGAAAGAAAGAAAGAAAAAAGTGGACCACCATCTTACACTATATACAATAAACTCAAAATGGATTAAAGTCATAAATGTAACACCTGAACCATAAAATTTCTAGGAAAAAAACATAGGCAGTAATCTCTTTGATATTGACATTAGTGATTTATTTTCAGACATATTGCCTTAGGCCAGGGAAACAAAAGAAAAAAATAAACAAATGGGACTACATCAAACTAAAGTTTTTGCCAGCAATGATACCATCAGCAAAACAAAAAGACACCCTACTGAATGGGAGGACATATTCGCTTATGATACATCTGATAAGAGGTTAATATCCAAAATACATAATGAACTCATACAACTCTTCCCCCACCAAAAAAAAAAAAATCCAATTAAAAAATGTGCAGAATACCTGAACAGATATTTCTCCAAAGAAGAAATACAGATGTCCAATGAACATATGAAAAGATGTTCAAGGTCACTACTCATGAGAGAAATGCAAATTAAAACCACAATGAGATATCACCTCATACTGTCAGAATGGCTATCATCAATAAATCAAAGAACAAGTGTTGATGAGATTGCGGAGAAAATCAAACCTTCATACACTGTGGTGGGACTGCAAACTGGTTATAGCCACTGTGGAAAGCAATCTGGAGGTTTCTCAAAAAATTAAAAATGGATATACCTTAGGACCCAGCAATTGCACTTCTGAACATTTATCTAATAAAAATGAAAACAATAATTTGTAAAGATCCATGCATCACTATGTTCATGGCAGCACAATTTACAATAGTCAAGAGATGGAAGCAACCGAACTAAATGCCCATCAATGGACAATTTGATATAGAAATTATGGCTGTTCATATATATAACAGAATAATACTCAACTGTTAAAAAAATGAAAGCCTACCATTCGCAACAACATGGCTGGACACAGAGGTAATTAAGCTCAGTGAAATAAGGTGGACAGGAAAGATAAATACTGAATGATTTTACTGATATGCAGAATCTAGGGAATGAAAGAATAAACTAATCTTAAACAGACTCACAACTATAGAGGATAATCTGGTGACTACCAGAAAGGAGAAGTTTGCGGGACTGGGAGAAAGAGGTGAAGAGTTAAAGAAGTAAAATTTAGTAGTTGCTAGATGGTCATGGGGATGGGGAGCATGGCACAGGGGATGCAGTCAGCAGTGATGTAATGGCTGGGTGGAGAGCCAGAGGAGAGAAAGAGCAGTCAGGGGGATCATTTAATGAATTAATTGTCTAACCAATGTGCTGTGTCCTTGAAACTAATAAAAAAATAAAATTAAAAAAACTATCTTAACCAATATTTTATAGTCAATTAATTCTTTAATTTATATATGTGTATAACTCTCATAAAAATCAAAACAATAAAACCACCAAAAAAATTGCCCAGCCACCTCAAAACTAAAAATGCGAATACAAGCCTGATTATGAAAATATGGATAAGATGAACCTAATTGAGCTGGAGATTCATTTATTTGCTCTAGATCCCAGGACTTTTTTTGGGCAACCATATAAATCATACATGGAGGCACAAAAATTTCATGTGATTTCCAAAAGAGCACTGCTTGCTGCTCTCTAGGAAAGCAACTGTAATTCATACAGAATAAGCACAAAATTATACTTGTGAGTTTAAAATTGGTAAATTATATTTCTCAATGCAGAGAAGGGATCTTGAGTATCAAGGCATTATGGAAAGTTGCATCCTTAATTTAGGAAATAATTGTATTACACTTGCTCTAAAGCTTGTAAAAACTAGTGGCAAATGTTATGACAAATTTCAGGCACTGAGAAAAAGCAGTATGAGCTGTTGGCAAAACTCTTTTATCCGACAACATTTTGGGTATCACCCAACTACTATCACATTTGTCTGGCTGAAGATTTTTTGCTTAACACTTGGGTGAAACCAATTATGTATGCAGTATGAATCAGCTCTTAGTACTTTGGTGATTCATCTACAAAAAAAGATGTGGTCACCAGATTTTGATTCATCCGTTACCAAAGTATAGGAAAAGAGGTTTATTTAGGGTATTGTGTTGTGAAATGTACAGTAGGGAAAAAATGCTTATTAGAATCAATAGCAAAGAAATTATAGGTTTGTGTACCTCAGACAGAAAAATTACACCTATAATTGCACACTATTTTTGGTCACAGAGTAATGATATTGGTTAACAATAGATTGACTTGCCTCTTGATATCTTTTCATGACTGAAGCATTTCACAAGTCTTTGCTTTCAATTACTTAAAATTGGTAGCCTGATTGTATGGCAAACTTTAATTAAATAGATAATGGGCACAAGAAGCATACAGAGCACTATCCCGCTGCTGCCTACTATGATGACAGCTTCAATTACTGATGCTCTCTGAATCCACGCTTACTCACCTCTAGATTGAGAGAATACTAAAAATTAATGGGGTTGTTCTGAAAAGTGAAATGTAGCATAATGCATACTGTCTAGAATATTACAATATGAAATTTCCTGGTAATAAAAATTCACACACATTTTCTATCGATATATATGGATATACTTATTATAAAGTATTTTATGTATTCACACCTTCATTTATTTATTCACAGGTTTTTTTTTTTTTTTAGAGGGAGTGTGCTAAGGCAGAGTTCAAGGGGATGGTCATTCTTTGAAAAGATAAACCAAACCACACGCTCCATGCTTCCTTTTCTGTCTCCTCATTTTGCCTTTAAAACTTTTTCTGTATAATATTAGAGACTGCAATTTCAAAGGAACTTCCAGTGCTTCAAAAGGATTAGAAAAATGTTATTAAAAAAATTGAAAACTATAAGCACAATCTAGTTTTCATGGAAATATTTGTAAAATGGAATCTTTAAATCTAGAAACGTTTTCAGTATATTTGAACAAACATTTTACAATAATAAAGTTTTCGTTGGTATAGGTTAATGTAGCCACCAAAATAGAAATGAGTGCATGTATATATACAAAAATATTGAAAATTATTTAATGATCTTGAATTTTATTTCATTGTGCATTAATAATATAATTATTGGCTAAAACTTAAAAATGAAATTATTTGTAGTTTACATATTTGGCTAAATGAATTATTTTCAATTACATCTAGTATTTTAACCTCCACATTAATGCACTTGAGATGTATGTCAAAACATTCATTAAACTTAATATAATTATTCAATATGAAGATTTAATAGTAGTTTAATTTAGTTTATTCATAATTGGTTCTATGGGAGGTCAAAATTTAACAAAAGAACTACAATTTCTGTCTCTAAAGTATAAAGAAGATCTATTTTAAAAGTTGTATTAGTACTCTAAAATAAATAAACCCACAAATATGCAATATGTACATTATACAATGACAAAACCAAAATTAGTATCAAAATATAATTAATTTAGACACAAATTATTTACCTTTAAATATCATTTTGCAAATAACTCTAAAAGGTATAGTCTCAAGATTTTTTTCTATGTTGTTTCTATGAAAATTTAGTTAGCATTTTATTAGTTATTGTCAAAACGAATGAACTTCCTGGTAAGAATTTCACATGCTTAGGCAGTTCTCTAAAAATATTTATAAGATATATGTGATTGTTAAGTAAACCACAGCAATAACTTGTGAACCATAGAAGTATTATGAAATATATTAATAAATGTATGCATTCATCAATAATATATTAATAAATAGTATTAATTAAAAGATATTATGATCACAAAAATGATAATAGATCAAATAAATTCAAGTACTTGTATTGGTAATATTCCCAGGAAAACACAGATTAATGATCTCAACCACTATTTCTGTCCTTTTGTAATAACTATAAATCTATTTTGGTGAACAAACAACCTACTGAAATAGCTTAAGCTTGCAGGGCTTTAATTATAAACAGATTAATTTGATTATAATGTTGCAGTTGCAAAGAAGGTACACGTTCGAAATGTAAAACTTACAACCTGCTTTTAACAAATTTCAGTGGATAGGTGAGTTGTTTGTACATAGGTAGTTAAATTCTTGAATTCAAGGCCAGCCAACCTTGTTTGATACATGCCTATACACCAAGTTGATCTCACAAAAAAGTTATTGAAAAATACATCCAATTAAAAAATGGGCAGAAGATCTGAATAATCATTTTCTTTTTAAATAAGAGATACAAATGGGCAACAGGTACATGAAAAGGTAATGAGCATCACTAATCATCAAAGAAATGCAAATCAAAACCATAATATCACCTCACACCTATTAGAATGGCTATTATCAAAACAAAACAAAACTGTAAAACAGGATATAACAAGTGTTGGTGAGGATGTGGAGAAAAGGGAACTCCTTTGCACTGTTGGTGGGAATGTGCAGTCACTATAGAAAACAGTATGAAAGTTCTTAAAAAAAGAAAAATTAGAACCACCACATGATCTAGCAATTCCACTTTAGGTATTAATCCGGAGAAAATGAAATCACTATCTCGAAAAGACATCTAAACCTCCACGTTCACTGCAGCATTATTTATAATAACCAAGACAGTGAATAACCTAAGTTTGCATGGATGGATAAAGATGTGGTATATAACACCATGGAATATAATTCAGCCATAAAAAGAAGAAAATTCTGTCATTTGTGAAAACATGATGAACCTTGAGAGTCTTATGCTAAGTAAATTGAGTTAGACAGAAAAAGAGATATTCTGTATAATATCACTTATATGTGGAATTAAAAAAAATTAAAAAACAAATTCATAGATACAAAGAACAGAAGATCATTGATTGCCAAGGATGGAGTGTGGAGGTAGGCAAAATGAAGAAAGGCAGTGTATAAGTAAAATTTCTAGTTATAAGATAAAGAAGTTTTGGGGATATAATATATAGCATAGTTAGCAGTATATTTGAAGTTGCTAAGAGAGTAAATCTTAAGTTCTTAACAAAAGAAAAATAATTATTACTATGTGTGGTGATGCTAACTAAATTTATTCTGGTCATCATTTCACCATATATACATATATCAAATCATCATGTTGCACACCTTAAACTTACACAATGTTGAATGTCAATTACATCTCAACAAAGAAAAAAGAAAAAAAACACACAAAATACTTTCTAAGGCAGGAACTTTTTACCTAAGTATGAGACATACTGCGCTTAAGTATGAAATCTTTGCTAACATATTTTCTTTTTCTTTACTCTTTAAATTTTCCATAATGGAAAAATATGAGGATACATATGTTATTGAAAACAACAATATAATAAACCCCTTTCTACAAGCACCCACCTTGACCCTTTATGCCCTCATAGCCAACCTTGTTTCATATATCCTCCAGACACTGTCTCCATGCCTCTGACATTACCACTTAATGTTTTGAAGTATTTGAACATTTAAAATCCAGGCAAAATAGTGCATCTGTGAATATCTATAAGAGATAATGATTTTTTTAAAAGAATTACAGCCATAAAACCATTCTTGAAACAATAAAATTAACATTATTCATTTAATATCATCAAATATCTTGTTAGAAGTATCATTATTTTAAAGTATGTATGTTATTATCATATGTATAAATAGTTTTATTTCTTCATATCCAAGCTACATGTCACATGTACATTTGCATTATAGCACCTGCCAGGTATTTCAGTACAACTCTGAGTAGAAGTAATGAGCTCAAACATCTTTTTTTTGTTACCAGTTTTAGAGTCATGTTTGCTCTTTCTTCATTAGGTATGATGCTAGTTGTGTGTTTTTAGCAATGTTCATCATTGGGACTGCCCTTCTCATATAGTTTGCTGAGAGTTTTCATCACTGATGCATGCAGAATTACATCAAATATTTTTTTCTTCAATAATTAAAATGATCTTCTTTTCTCCTTAATTCTTTTGCTCTTCATTATAGGGAACTATATGCATTTGCTTTCAAGCATTAAACAGCCTTGTATTCCTGGGAAAGGATCACCTGCTCCAGGTAGTGTTCTTCATATATGCTCCGCATAAGCTTTTTTTGCAAATGGTTTAGTAGACATTTATAATAATTTTCTAGATCTCTTATTTCTGTGAAGACTTTAAATTTTAGAAAATACCATTTCATCATACTGCAAATTCTCTCACTTATCAGGTGGATTCTACTAAAAATGAAATGTATGCTTTCATCATGAGCTACAGGTTCCCATTAATTTTTAATATATTCCTTGCTTTCTAGTACTACAATATACTCCAGGTTCATATTGATATTTCACAAAACTAGAATACTCCAGTTGTCTAATAAACACTAATTGTTTTAGTAGGTAAGCATATTAAGAGCTGAAAACCTCAACATTAAGTTTTTGTACACAAATATACACATACCCCACTACACACAAACACACAAATATATACACACACAAACATACTTATCTGTGCATGTGTATGTATACTTATTTGCAAACACGCTCAAATATATATTTACATATTTATGATTTTTGTCACTGCTTTAATAAAAGACATCAAATATAGCCCCTTTATATATCTTGTATGCATCACTTACTTTTATATCTTCCAAATTAACTGCATAGTATCGAATTTAAGCCCTTCTGTATCCTGTGTTTGCAAACAGTTTTCAATGAAAATGAATGGAAGTAATATATCATAAGTCAGAAAAAATGAGATAAAGTAATATTTTTTTCTCTATAGAAACATGAAAAATGGTTTCCTTATGTTAAGAGATTATGTTTGTAGCTCCTTTATTTAAGTATTTTATGTACCGCTTAAAGTTTTTTCAATTGGAAGAATCAACTTTAACTCAAAAATTGTTTTATATTACATATTCAATAAACTTCCCTCCATCTGTTCCTCTTTATCCCTCTGGAAATTATTTTAGTTACTCTAAAATCCAAGTCTCATCTTTTTTACTCTAATTTCTGAATTTTAAATTCTTTATCTTTTCTTCATTTCATTATCAAGGAAATCTATTTGGTCCTTAAGAGTGGTTGGTTTTTCTATTTGTCTTTTGAAACAATTGGAGAAATTATTTCTCTAGTTTAGTTCTTGGTATCTGTTGATTTCCTTGTGGATTATCATTTGCTGTTTGTTTGTTTGTTTTTTTGTTTGTTTGTTTTGGTCTTTCCTGATGTGATCCTCTAGCTTTTTTTCTGCCTAAAACCATAAAAATTTCAGGTCTTCTACCCTGGTTCCATTCTCTTTTGCTCAGTTCTAGTGAACCTAAAAGCCTTCATCTTTCTCTCATCCCCAGTGAGTCAGAAGAACAACACACGAACATCACTACTAGATGACTCATTATTTCATCATTCCAGAAAGGAATTGGGAGTGTGTTAGAAATGTGCATTCATTCTTAAGAGATTCTGATATTTCTGAATCACAGAAGGGTATTCAGAGATAGACAATATACATGAGAATTATCTATATAGTCAGGGAAGAATAGTGTGGGGTGACAACTAGAAATCACTCAGGGTTTCCATGTTATTTTCTAAGGAAGAAGATTTTGCAAGCATCATGTATCTTTTCCGAAGATGAAAAACAAGTTAGTAGTAAAGAAACTAAATTAAACCATGTGACAATAGATGATTAGCATGTCTGCCTTAGAGGTAAAATAAATGTTTTGCAAGTTTATAAAACACGAATCTAATCCTTTATAACTATTTCAGTTTATGTAACTAATTTTATATCTAGACTTTTGCTCTCAGCTTATAACTTCTGTCTTTACATGGCCTTATCATTTAACATTGTTGGGTTTCTCATTTCATCACTTACCCAACCCCATCCTCCTGGTTCCCTTCTTAGTCTTGAACTACGAGTCAGTCAAATGTTTTTTACTAAATTAATATAAAACCTGTCTTCAAAAATAACCATTGACATCCATGTGGTAGCCATCTTTCTTTCTTTTTTTTAATATTACAGTGTCTCATTATATTCTATAATGTTATTTATTGCCCTCTGATGTTAAATATTTACATTAGTTAACTATTAAAATCAGTATAATTCTACCATATGCTGCTAGTATCCTGCCTCTATAGCCTGGGTACTCTTTGCTACTATGTTTTCTTACTGTAAACATTTGTGCATCTGCCTGAGGCTTTCCTCAGGGCTGCCTGAAGGTCAGGCTAAGAATGCTGGGCAGTTAACGCCCATGGGAACCACCCTCTATCTAAAATGGAATTGAGTTGGCAGATAATTATTCCAGGCTTTACATGCCTTGGTGGGGTGACTGAGGCATGTTCTGAATCAGCTCCTAGAGATGCCAGCACTGTAGAATCCATATGCCCCCTGGTGATCAACTGCTCATCAAAAGCCCTTCCACTGACTGATTTCCCTCACCTCCTCACCTCTACTCTACCAATGCTTCCTGGAATTAGCTCTCAAATAAATCACCCACCTTCAAATCCTTTCCCAGCATCAGCTCTGTGGAAGTCCAGTCTTAGGTATAAGCATAAACATATATATATATATATATATATATATATATATATATATATATATATATATATATATATATATATATACATGCAACACTCACACACACACACATAAAACAAAAAACATAGTTGTTTAATGGCTTAAGGTCTACAGTCTAACTAACATGAAGAATTGAAATGAGGATCCTCCTAATATATTAATTCTAAACATGCACCTCTTATTTAAATAATTCAATAAATTTCTGAAAATAAAATAATGGTGAATTAGTTTTGTTTTATGGTCCATTAGAAATCAGACACTTAAGCTAAATATTTATTTCTGTTGTTTGTTTTAAAACAGAAAATATCTGTACTCAAGAGCCTAATGAGTTTAAATATTGCAAGATTTATGGGAAAATTGCTATTCTCTGGAAGTCCACCATTACTGAACCGTTATTGTGCAGTGAAGAAGGCATTTCAGAAACAAATGCTTTATCAAGAAAAAAGTGGACAGTTCTTGATTATTTTCTAAGCCTTCCACTTGAAAAGTTATATTTCACTTTGATATGATGACAATAAATCACTGTAGACAGTTAAAAGTATTGTAACATTTAAAAAATAAAAGTACTATGGATAGTGTACAGTGTCAAAACCATGTCGTGAATACATATGAAAATAGGTCTAGAAAATTATTTTAAGTAGATTGCTTATGTAATTATTCAGCAATTTCTATAAATTAGCTTGCTAATAATTACTTGAACTTTAATTTTATAGAGTTTATTCAAAGCCCTTACTTTTTTTTTCCTTATGATATGTGTGAAAGTTAAACCAGGGAAAGAAATATATCTAATCAGAGATCTAACATTAAGTAAACACTTTTTTTACTTTTTTTCTACATCCTTCATTGATCCAGTAATCCTTTGAAAGAGAAAACCATTTGTCACGTCTCTAACATCCCTGTATTAACTACTATCTTTAATTTCCGGATATTGGACAGAAACAAATTGCCGACATAAACTACTTGTCATCACCTTCTCCTGGTTACATACCAAATACTAACTAAAGCGGAATGCAGGACACCTGCCTCGTCTAACTGTGCCCTTTATATTTTTCTACTCTTATTTTCTAATTTTCTTTTTTGCTTTTATAGTTAAAGACTCTTGAGTTATACAGATTATTTTTCTTAGGATCATTTAGTATTTTTAGCCATGACATTTTAAATCATAATGTAAAGTATTTATCTAGGCGTTGATGGCATTTGAGTTTATTTCCAAATTATACTCAATTCCTTTATGATAGGTCTCTGGTTTGCAAGAGAAACTGTGTAATAATATGCCCTGATGAGGACTTTTCTACATTTCCAGTAAACACTTAGAAAATTGCAGTGAAAAACTAGCTCTCTTAACACTGACATATGAGAAAGGCAATTTATTTTCCAACTCTCAGAAAAATATGCACTAAATTAAAAAGTGACTGTAGTTACAGTGAGTGAAAAAAAAAACTGTACATATAATGAAAAAGAGTAGTCTTGTCCCTGTGAAAGAACAGAATACTTATTTATTTCCCAATTCCTTCTTTCCTTATGCTAACAAGAACACCAGGCACCCACTTCCCAATGTTAATGAAATATTCAGAAATGTCCCTATATCATAAATAGTCACAAAACAAAAGGTCAGAAAACATAGAGATAGAAAATAACAGCAGCGTGCTGAAATTTGAAAGTTAAAATCTCTACCATCTAACGCAGCAGGGTCTGGGGAGAGAGTGGTGGTTGTTTAATGATAGAGCTAGGAACAACCTCGAAGGTCTGCAGCTGGTACATAATTTTTCATACGACCCACAAACTCACAGTGACTAAGAACTAATCAGTGGTGGGAAAGATAAAGAAGGACCTCATATAATAGGAAACAAGGATTCTTAGAATCAAATCTTTCAAATCTGACAAACTAAATGATTTCTGATGTAGAAATGACGGCCTTCACTAAGCTAGGACTAACTTTAATTCATTTAAAATGACTGCTGAGTTAGAAATCTCGGTACTTTAAGAGGCCTTGAGAACACTTATCTGTAAGCACGAAGCATTTCCCAGTAGCCCCTATCAGTGACCAGATTTGTATGGATCCCACCCTTCCACGACCTCTCTCAAAGAAAAGTGGTTGACAGTGATCAGAATCAATCATGACTCCATTATACACCTGCAGAAGATAAAATGTCAGGACATTCTGTGTTATTCATAATCAGCATTCAACACCAAGTTGACACAATTTTTAGAAAGGAATTTCTTAAAGAACAGTGAAAGCATTTCATGGTCAATTTATTACAAACATTTGAAATTCATTTATAATAGAAAAAGTTACACATGGATCTTTCTGGGACTTACTAAAAAAATAATGAGTAGCAGCCATGATATTTCAGTCTCATCTTTTGCAACAAAACTGGGGGAAAATTATAAAATGTGATGTGAATGATGAGATTTCTAGCCTTTTAAAACAAATTCAACAAGGGGTTTTCTAAAACAACTTTTACCATTTTTCTTTATATACATATTCATGTTCATTATTATTTTAAGGGATATGTAAAGCAATATATAACTTTAACTTTTTGTACTTTATGTCTAACATTATAATATCAATATTTTGTTATTAAATATTTAACACATAATTTCTAAATTTGGCCTGATATTCCATCTTATAGATTTTTAATAATTAGTTTAACTACTTTCTTATTATTAAAAATGTCTAATTTTTAAATTAATGTTGTGAATATTTTAGATAAAATATGTTCTTAGTATGAAAAATGTAGAATTATTGAGATGAATATTAAAGAATTTTATACACATAGGCATATTTTTTCATGAAAATTGAGTAAATGAGAGAGTTTAAGTTTCATTTAATTTTCCTACAAAAAATCATTTTGTACCTTTATCTCCCCTGGGTCTGTTTGTTCTGTCATTCAATTCTGTATTGGCTTGAATCAACCAGCAAGGTGATAGAATAATAAATACTGTTATGATGCCTGCTAGTTGTCATACACTGTATTAAATGCTTTATATTTATGGATGCATTTAAATCCCATTTTATAGATGAAGAAACTGAGACACAACAATATATATTGTATCCCAAGTTCCACTAACCAATAAAGAGCAAAGTATGGATGCAAAAGCAAAGTACCTGGTTTGGGACATGATACATGATGACAACTGTGCATGGCCTCTTATTAAAGCCCCAGTACATGAGCAGATATATTTTGAGACTAAGAGTGCTGCTGGAACATGCCAGGGATTCACATACACATATGATTTCATGGTTCTAAAAGGTGCTTGTTGGTGTGAGACCCTGATGGTTTCTAGACAGCACTGTTCATAGTAAGCAGAGCAGGAAAGCCTGAGAGGTCTACAGTCACCTGGAAGAGACACAGCTAGATCTGGCCACAGTCAGCTTCATCTGCTGATCCTATTGATATAGATTGTTAATATGGACTAGACAATAAACTAATTTTTTACTCTAAGTTGCTTATTAGTCTGCATGTGTCTGGGATTTCAAATATAGTATGCAGGAAAGTAGTACAGAAAATTCTCTAAAGACTCAGGACACAGAATATTTAACATCTGTTTTTTAAAACATTTTAAGAAGTAAAGGTCCCTATATTATATATACCACTTAAAATGTAGAAAATACTAAACAATGTTTAAAGTATCTTTCAATTCCTAAAACAATATAGTTAGCTAGAAAAGTAACATGAATTTAATAAAATATATGTGAATAGAATGAAAAAATTTATCTTAGACACAATGGAGTGTTTGGATAAATTAAGAGGCAGCACAGTTAAACTACAAAGAGGTGAATCTTTCTCATACTTACCAAATAAGTATGTGTGATTACATTTTAGGTCTGAATAGGAGGCAGAGAAAGCTAAAGTGACTCTGAATTTTGTCTAAAAAAATAAATTTGTCAAGATGTCAATTCCTCTCAACTTGCTCTATAGATATAATTCAATTCCAATCAAAATCTCAGCAAGTTATTTTTTGGATATTGATAAACTGAGAAAGGCAAAAGATTCAGAAGAGCCAACACAATATTGAAGGATAAAAACAGTCAGAAAACTAACATGATCCGACTTCAAGATATACTACAAAGCTACAGTAATCAAGAAAATGTGGTTTTGGAGAAAGAATAGACAAATAAATCGGTGAAACAGAACAGAGAGCCTGGAAATAGGCCTTTGACAAAAGAACAAACATAATGAAATGGAGAAAAGTGTTTTTTTCAACAAATGGTCCTGGAACAACAGAACACCCACATGCAAATGAAAATGATTCTAGATGCAGACCTTATACCACGTACAAATCAACCAATCATAGGTAAAACTCCTAGAAAACAACATAGGAGAAAGGCTAAATGACTCTGAATAAGGCAACAACTTTTTAGCACCAAAGCAAGATCCACAAAGGAAGGATCTGATAAGTCAGACTTCATTAAAATTAAGAAATATTTGCTCTAAAAAATATGCTGTCAAGAGAATGAGAAGACAAGTCATAGAATGGGAGAAAACATTTGCAATAGACTTATTTGATAAAGTATGGTTATCCAAAATATACAAAAACCTCAACAATCAACAACGATGAGACCACTACACACCCGTTAGAATGGCCAGACTCTGTTACGCTGCCAATACCAAATTCTGGCAAGGATGTGATGCAACAAGAACTCTCACTGATTGCTGGGGGGAATGCAAAATGATACAGTCACTTTAAAGAGTTTTTTTTTTAATAAACATTTTTTACCATATTGTTTAGGATTCTGCTCCCTAGAATTTACCTTAAAAAGCTGAAAATTTACATTCATACAAAAATCTGCACACTAATATTTATAGCACCATTATTTTTAATTGCTAAAACTTGCAAGCAAGCAAGATGCCCATCAGTATGTGAATGACTGGGTAAACTGTGAAACATCCAGAAAACAGAAAATTATACAGTCCTAACAAGAAATGAGCCATGAAAAGACAAGAAAGAACCTTAAGTTCATATTCATAAGCTATAAGAGCAAATCTGAAAAGGCTACATACTGTATGATTTCAACCACATGACCTCCCAGAAAAGGCAAAATTATGGAGACAATAAAAAAATATCAATGGTTTCCAGGAGTTAGTAAATAGAGAGGGTGAAGAGTGACAGCACAGAGGATTTTTAGGATGGTGAAACCATTCTGTATCACACAGTATGGCAGCTGTATGTCGTTATACATCTATCAAAACCTACAGAACGTACAACCAAGAGACATTCTAGTGTAATGAACATTGTGTGGTAATGATGTTACAGTGCAGATTCGCTGATTTTAGCAAATGTACCACTCTGGTGCCTCATGTTGATAATGTTTGGTGGGGCCAAGCAGGAGAAACAGAGGAACTGTTTTTCCCACTTGATTTTGCTGTGAATCTAAAACTGTTCTAAAAATAAAGTCTATTTTTAAAAAGCAAAAACAGGCAATTTTTAAATAAAGTGATTTAAAAAATGTGATTAACAATGGTATTTATTTGCAATTACAGATACATGTAATGTAATGATGAGAGGAAAAAGAATCTTGGTATAAGGAAAGACATATTAATTAAACATTTCATTTAGAAAGAGATTGAATTAATTTGTATGTTGAGTATGTGATAAAGACAGATTTTAAAGCAGTAACAGATGACATATTTTGTGAGTAAAAAATTATGTTCTCAAATTGGTTAGAGATAGTAAAGGTAATGATGTACTCTGCAATGCTCATCAAAATATTTTCCTAAAACTATTTCAAAACCATTATAGACTTGAATATTTTAAGATGTGTTAAATTGGACACCAAGAAAAACACATGAATATTAATTTTCCTTGAAAGTGCGATCTTCAAACATCAAATATTTACTCTTGGTAATCTTTGAAAATTGTGCATAACATTTCTAAATATTTTTAAATCTTCATTTTCTGAAATAATTAAATATGTTTAGATTTGCCTAAATTCAACATTCTCCTCTGGGATAAGTGCATTCAATATTTTTAATTTAACAGGAACTAGTAAACTACAGTGCCCATTATGGGAGAAATAAAAAATAAAATATATAAAAATATACTTTCTCTCAACATCACTCTTTTACTAGACCTAGCAATAAATAAATAGCAAACAGAATAATTGACCTATTAAGACTCTTTGAATTACTAATGTAGTCAAAGTGTTAAAAGAATGAGAAACATAAATGTGTTTTTATATTTTCTGACCCAAATATCAATAATTTAAATAACATAAAAAAAACAAAGTATTTTAATTTATGTTTTTGCAGAGTTTCTGACTAAAAGTTCTGTGTATAACTTGGGACAAGTTCTTGATAATAAAACCTAGTGTTGCACTGAATCATTAGTTCTCATAGCTTTAATTTTTAATTAAAATTATTGGAGTGACATTGGTTAATAAAATCAAATAGGTTTAAGTGTACAATAATATGTCATATGTACATTGCATTATGTTCACTTCCCAAAGTTAAATCTCCTTCCACCATCAAATATTTGAAGCCTCCCCTTACTTTTATCTTGCTCCCCCTCCCTCCTTCCCTCTGGTAATCACTAATCCATTATCTGTGTCCATAAGTCTGTTTGTCATGTTTGTTTGTTGCTTTCAGCTTTATACCCTACATATGAGTGAAATCATATGGTTCTCACCTTTTTTCAGCTGACTTATTTCCTTGAGCATGGTAATCTCAAGACCCATCCATGTTGTGGCAAATGGCAGTGTTTCAGCTTTTTTTATGGCTAAGTAATATTTCATTGTATATATGTACAAAGCTTCTTTATCTAATCACCTACTGAAGGGCACTTGGAACTTTTCTTTTAATATATAGTATGACCTTAAGAATGCACTTAGAAAAAAAATGCCTTTGAAGCATTGAAACAAAATATATTTTCTAGATGGGCTTCTGGTTCCTGGAAATTTTTGCAAAGTCAAAGAATTGATTACCAACAATTTTGTTGGGGGAAATTAACAATAGTTATAACTATAACAATAACTGTAAATAAAAATGTTTGTGAGTGAGTATAACAATATAAAACCCTAATAATTATGGAATCTGATATCGAGTTAACAATAAAACTAATAATAAATTTCTAAGCATATGCGGAGATATGTAGTAACATTCTTTTGAAAAAAAAAAAGCAAAACAAAATCTTGGCCTTTATTTCCCTCCCCTGGCCTACACTCCACACCTGGAAAAGAAAGTAAATGTAAAAATGACATGAACTTACATTGCTCTCCTCTCCTTTTCCCTAAACTCTCAAAACACAAGTAGATTTAAACACACTGATTGTTAATTTTGTGGCTGACTGTGAGAATAAACCAGGTTAAACTCATTCTCCTTCATTTAATGTCTTCTCTCTTTTTTTATCATTGCAATTTCCTAAACAATAGCAGCCTAACTATTATAAACCCATACAAAGAGCACAAATCCTGAAAATTTCCACTGTAGTTGCTTCTACCATTAATTTCTTGTTTCTAATGTAATTTAAACTATAAATGATCTCTGATATATTTGAGATCTATGATTGGAAGAGAGAAATAGTTAATTGTCATAATTTATCAGAAAACACATTTTCCTTTCAAAAGTACTCAGAAAAGAATGAAACTTCCCCCATTTGTAAATGACATTCATAAAATAGAAGAAAAAAGCAATATGAAAGAAAAAATCCTTTATTTCAAGGATGTGTCTAAGATTTTGACACACACATTGAGTATTTCATCTTCTAAATTCTGATCTATAGCGATAATGCCCTATGAACTTCTAGACCTTCACTTCAACTCTCAGTGGGATATTGTACTTCATATTCGTACTATTTTCTTAAATTCAGGAAGTCTGAAAATAAACACACACATGCATTTTATATTTTATTTCTCTTCCATATCTCCCATGTCATTGGTTTTCAAATCTTATAGAAGTTGCCCAGTGACACACTGGATATATATTTTTAGTGGGTCAGAAAACTGCATTTCAACAGGCACCTCGAAAGAGTGTTAATCTGATGATTCTTGCTCTAAATCTTAGAAAAATTGTCCTTACTGATATTATTATAGTCATTGACACGAGTGAGAGAAATCATTCTCAGATTTTAGTCTCTTTCTCCCAACAATCAGCCCTTTCATTTCCCATAGTCATTATCAATCTCTTGTTCATACTTATAGGGTTTTTCATTAAATATAATGCTCATGGTGTTGCTTCCTGTAAATACAGGTTTGCTCATGCCATTCTCTTAGTTTAAAAAAATCCATTTTATTCCATAAAATAGATAATAAAGAATTATTAGCAGAATCATTAGATCTTCCATGGTTTGGCCGTATCCTTTTTTCATACTTTATTTCTCATTGTTTTATTTCATGAGTATATAGCTCCAAGACCATACATTATTTAGGGTTCAATTATGCTGGAAAATTCAAAATGGCTCATTGGGCTCTCAGTTGACACTAGCTGATACTGGGGAACAATAAAGAGACTGCCAAATCGAGTGTGTACATGGGGTCTCCCTGCATGACTCATATCATGGCTGCTGTGTTCAATGAGGAAGTAAGTAGAAGCTTTCATTAAAGGTTATACCCAATTCTGGCACAGCAGTTGTCAATAAAATATTTACAGAGCACAAAAAGATTCAAAGTGCTGGAGACAGAGAATCCATCTCTTGACAGGAAGGGTGGCAAAGTCACATTGAATAAAAGCATGGAATATAGACATCTTTAGAAAATACAACTTTTCACAGTCTACCATCACTCTCATATACAATATCCTCTCACCCCACCTCCCAAGACTCCTAAACTTTCATCCTGTTTGCTACAGTTTGAATGACTGTGCTCCCTCCCAGATTCATGTTGAAGCCTAATACCCAGTGTGATGGTATTAGAAAGCGGAACCTTTGGGAGGTGATCAGGTCAAGAGAGCTGGGTCGTCATGAATGAGATTGGTGCCCTTACTAAAGTGACCCCACAAAGCTGCCTATTGCCTTCTGCCATGTGAGGACACAACAAACCATTGGCCATCTATGAACCAGGAGTAACCCTTACTAGTCACCAAATTTGCTGGTGACTTGATATTGGCCTTCCCAGCCTCTAGAACTCTGAGAAAAATAAATGATTGTTGTTTATAAGTCATGCAATCTATGATTTTGTTGTAGCAGTTCAAATGGATTATGACACTTATTATGGCATCAACTCAAAATCCAGAATCTTGAAATTTAAATCAAATCTTATTGTAGGTAAAGATTCACTCAAATAGGTTTTTTTTTTCTACCTAAATATTTGTGAAAAAAAGGACAAGTAATTAAGCTTCCCTGCCACCTGCCTCGCATCCGCCACCTCTGACACTCATGGCAACACAGGAAGGAATAATGTCAAGGAACATCCCATTTTAAAAAGAGGAGAAAAGGAGGAAATACGGTAGCTACTGTTTCACAAAAATCCTGAAATCTAACTTAACATATATTGCTAGATTGTTCATTATTAGGGTCCAGTCCTGCTTTGTGGAAGTTTTCTTCATGGCTCTTGATTTTGTTCTTTGAGGGCTTATCTTACCCTCTGAATCACTCTTTCTTTCAGTAAGAAATGGCCTTTACATGTCGCTGAGTAGCTGGCTCTTTCTCAGAGCCTGGTAAGGGCTGCTTACTGGAGAAGTCACATATAACCTCTCAAGTAGTATGGGTTCTCACTGTATGGCTCCTGGGTTGTAAGAGGTAAGATGCTATTCCTGGACCTGACATTTCTACAATATTATATTGGTCGAAGCACTCTCAGAGTTCGCACTTCAAAAAAGTGGGAAGATGGAGTCCAACACTTAGTGAAGGAACAGTATGATTATAATGTGAAAGTGCATGAAGGATGGGAGTTAGAGGCACTGGAAGACTTAGAAAACATAATCTTTCTTACATTCTCCTTAAAATTATTCTTGTACATAGGCTGCATACCTATTTTTAAAATTCATTCCAAACTTTAAGTATTTTTGATGAAATATTTACTAATGGCATATTTTGTTTCAGAAACAATGTAAAACTTTTTATATATAATGGTCAAACAATCAAAAATTCACCAACTTCTAGTAGCTAAAAATAGAGTGGCACAGATTGTTATTCGATTGTGATGCATGTCAGCAAATCTAACACTGTCTAATTCTCAGTTTTCAAGGTGTCCTTTTATTTGTTTGCTTGTTCTTGTTGTGGTTTATTACTGAAAGTTTCTAGAATCTATTACTTATCCTTGTTATTACAGAATTCTCACAAGGGTTTTGGGGAAAACGTCTTTATAAATCACTCTGCTGGCCAATAATGGGGCTCTTTCCAACTGAAGACTTTGTAATTCTAGAAAATAGAGTAGAATTTCTGCAATAAGTTTCTTCTGTTCAATTTTTGTGTGTTTCTCTTTCGATAAAACACGTTATACAGTTGTCGAAATGTCAACAATGATTGATTATCTATGGTTCTTATCTTTTCCAGACCTTTTAATCTTTGTCATTTGATTTTATGTTCTGGGAAATTTTAACCACTACAGTGGCAAAGTTTCTATTTTTTTTTATATTGCTCTGTTTCTGACAGTTGTATTTTTAATCTGAGTTTTTTTTCTTATGCCTCTATTTCTAGTACTTCTTTTTAAATTACATCAACTTCAAATTTTTTTAATGTATCCCTTTTTTGTTTTTTAACAGCATTTTTTTCATATTATACATTTTTTCTCAGTTTTATGTTCATCTTTGATGTCTCTTAAATGATGACTTAGAAAACCTTGATTCACTGCTATTATATCCATGGCTATGAACTTTGGGACAGCCTTTGAACAAGGGCAGCTTCACCCTGGATTATTCAGTAAGTATAAAGTCTTCAAAGAGAAATTGATGAATTCTCTCTGTAGCAATAAACTTTAAAATGTTTTATGCAAAATGAATGAAGTGGCAGTGTGCCAATTTTGAGTTTAGGTCTCATAAGGCTTTGCACATTTCTGCTGTCTGCCTTGTAACCCTATCTAACTGTAGAACTTACTCAGGCTTGCCTACTGGCTGGCCACCTGCCAAGTCCTAAAAGGTGAACACAGATGAATGAGTGAGACTAGCTACAACTGGAAGAACAATCCATCTGAGTCCACCCCAAATTGTCAAGCTAGATATCTGAGTTGTATAGACAGCTATTGGTTTAAGCCACTAGTCTTGAGGAACTTCATTTTGCAGCAAAAATTAACTGATACAGTCTGCTGTATACCATCCACACCATTATAAATAATCTGTGTAATTCTTCATCAGTTGATATTTTAGTATAACATCAATTAATTCCTGTTTCCTAATTGCTATATTGGTGATTGGTAAAATATTTAGAATATAACCCAAGAAATGTACAGAGGCCACTGAAACCCTCAACACTACTGATATCCTTTTATCTAGATCAGTCACTTCCTATAAAATTTTATTATTGATAGTATGATTTTTAAGATAGAATTTTTCTTTGCTTACTTGCCTGGATGGTAATTAGAAATATTTTTCCTATTTCAGGTTCAGTACTTAATATTTTTATTTTGTACATCATTTCATTTTGAGTTAATTCTCTGAATAAGATTGAATTTGGGTATTTAGAGCACTGATCTTCTTGATATGGCTTAAGTCTTGATATAATGAAGAATATTGGAAAAATTCCGATTATTCTCGTTAAAACACACCATGTCTTATCTTTCTATATTTGTAAGGGGACAAAAAATATACTTAGCACAAATTTTATAGCACATCATAAGTCAATAGTATTTTGTTACCTTTTAAAAGGCAATGAGTAAATAAACCAGTTTACTACTATTCATTCAACACAGATACCAAGAATGATGACTTTTACATTATAGACATAAAATGTTTAAAATGCAATTATTGGTAACAGAAGAATGCACATACAATGTATTCTTAACTAAATTCACTTACTATGTTTTATAAATTATTAATTGAAAAAAAAAGTGTTTTTGAAATCATATGTTTAATTTTAATGGTTCTGCTCAATGGATGATGCCTGTCTTCAAAAAATCAATGGAAATCTTTCATAAAATACCATTTGGCTCTTCAACAAAGAATCACAATGACAGAAATTGCAAGATACTTATTCAAGACCTGACTCATCAGGATTTATATATGCAAAGATTTTATTGACCTCAGAGTCAATTCAACTTCAGGAAGACATTTTGCCTGAGCAAACACAGATGAATCAGGACCCAAATGAATTAATTTAGTGCCTATTTGTAATATAGATTGGCAATCATCCAAAATGATTATGTAAATTGAAAGAAGTATGGGTTCTAGATATGAAACTGAACTGCTGACTCTTTCTCCTTAGCAGCATAAGGAAAATATAAATCTATTGTTAAGGGATGCAGAAATTCTCTAGCATTAAATAACCTTATCCAATAATAAATTAAACCTGATCCTTCATTTTAGCTTAACGTTTTGGTTTGGTGATATCATTAAAGAATTTAGTTGGATTGAATATAAATTTAGGGATAGAACTCTGCTTCTCAGAAGAAATGAAAATGGAGAATAAAGCAGGGTCATATTTTAACAGCTCCTAAGGTAAATGGTTGAAATTAGCCTTAGAACAAATGAAGGGCTTCGAAATAGGGTACAAAACTGTGTGTGATTATTTAAACTTAAACACAAGATGGTCTATCTAGGTCACTTAGGTATAACAGCTAATGAGAGCTAACATTTACTGAGCAGTTAAAATGATTCATACATCTTTGAAGGACTCTATTTGCATGGATAATATTCACATTGACCTTATGAATAAGGTAGTAAGAAATTGCCCAAAATTGTAAAAGTATTCAGTGTCAGAGTCAGGATTCAAATCCAGTGCATTTAACTACAGAGCTCACATCTTAATAAATATATATATATTCCTCTCTCTAGCATAAGTCTCCACTTGGCAATTGATGAATGAGAGGCAGACAAAGAACTAGACTGAGTTGATATCAGTGTTCTGAGCATTTAATATTATTTTCCAAATTTCATGTCTTACACTAAGAAAAAAATAGTCTAAGGGGAGTAAAGTAAAAAATAGCAGTTTTGAAGCTATTCCCTCTTGCTAGGGAGACCAGAAGGAAAGACTAACTTAGAAGAGCTTTTCAAGTAAATATTTTAACGATTTGAACCAGAACTGCTAGTGAATATTCTAATGGTGTTTAACAGTGGAAGAGGGAACCTAGAACTTCAAAACTACTTTATCAGAATATAGCTGATATCTCTGATCATTTATGAACTTATGGGGTCTGGCTGGCTGGAGAAAGGGTTAGTTACAGAACCTGTGTGATTTAAAGAGAGGATGTTCCAGCACTGAAAAGGATCCATGTGTGATCAATGTTCCACATAGATTACCGTTATTTTTAAAATGTATTCTGATAGAAAAGGAAACAGATGTGTTTGGAAGTTCTCAGAGGTTTCACACTTCTCAAGGAAAATAATATCCTGCCTGTGCTTTACATTTTGTACTCTTTTATCTCATCAGTAAAATTAGGGTAAAATATAAGATTCATGTAATCTGTCTTAGCAATTCAACTTATTGTATTAACAGTTCTTAGTAACAGAATTATATTTTAGAACTATAAAGCATACTGAATAAGGCAGTTTTTAGTAAAAAAAAAAAAAATAGGGAGAATGAGGAAAATAATGGCAAGAATTTTTATGCCTGTACAGTTCTCTATGTATCTTTTATATAAAAAGGTGAACATCTTCAAGTAAGTTAAAAGAGAACATATTATCAATGTGATTTGGAGAAAGCAATGTATCTTAGAGAGTATGCTAAGTCCATAAACATAGAATATCAAATTAAGAGAAAGTGACAAATAATCTTTTGATGGTTATTTAGAAGCTCTGCTGAGATCTAGGAGAATGGAAGAAAAATAATTAAAACTGATTTCTCCTATTATTAGCAATCTTTCTAATGTTATCACTATACAGTGCAACAAAAGATCTCTAGGTTTATAAATATTACTAAATAAAAAACAAATAATATTTAATAAGGCTGATTAGAAACACCTCACATGGTATGATACTGGGAGAAACCAAATAGGACAGAAAGGAATGTGAACTTAACCTTAGAATATTAGATACTCAATTAAATTCCTTCATTAATCATATAAAACATGTTAAATAACTACTGATGAGAGAAAAAGAAAAACTGAGCTAACAAGATTATATCAAAAGATTGACATAGGAATATGGTTGTGTTAAACATATTTTGCATCAGATTAAATCTGGCTGTTGTTTAAGTGTGAAATGAATTATTCTTTGGCAGAAAATGTTAAAGGGAAAGTGGTAAAATTAAGAGAAATATGAGTTAATGAAATATTCACCATGGCTAGAGGTTGAATTGGAAAGAAATAGAGTGAGCAACAGTCCTCAAATAACCCTGTCAGTGCTGGAGACATAGGGAGATGAAAGACCTTAAGTTCTCTTTGTAAACACATTAATGACTCATGTCAAACTTATTTGAAATCTTGGGAACTTGATAGTGGTGTTTTACAGAGGAAAGTAGGATGCTTATCTACAAAATTTTGGCAGGATAGACCAGTCTTCCCTAGACCATGCATCATAAACCTAGAACATGTTGGTTCATGAGGCACAGCTGGCTGGAGAACAGAAGCAGGCCACTACAGGGGACACATGTTCAGGTGTTCCAAAACAGAAATGGCTCCCTAGGGGAGCATAGTGCTCCATGTATCGTTCAGACCTAGCCCATCATTCTGAAATAAAAACATGTCCTCCTGTGTAAGGAAACTGATACTTGGTTAGCCATGTCTGGTTGCTTCATTCTCCCTTACAGAAAATACTTTGTCCATGTTTAATGTTCACTTGTACGTTTTACAAGTCTATACAATGTTCTTTTAAAAACTTACTCAGCCATTAAAAAAAAATGAAATCCTACCATTTGCAATGGCATGGATGCAACTAGAAGTTATTATGCTGAGTGAAATAAGTCAGACAGAGAAATATAAATACTATATGATTTCACTATATGAAGAATCTAAGGAACAAAAAAGAACAAACTAATCAAAACAGACATAAATATAGAGGACAATCTGGCCACAGCCAGAGGGGAGAGGATTGGGGATTGGAAGAAAGAGGTGAAAGCTTAAAGAAATACAAATTAGTAGTTGATAGATAGACAGGGATGGGGAGCACGCCTATAGGAAATGCAGTCAGCATTAAGGTAATGGCAAGGTGGAGAGCCAGAGGAGAGAAAGAGCAATTAGGGGATCATTTAATCAACTATATAAATGTCTAATCAATGTACTGTGTACTTGAAACTAATAAATAAAATAAAATAAAAATGAAATAAATAATAAATAAATAAATTCTATTCATTTGAAATAAATAATGAATAAATAAATCATATTCATTTGAAATAAATAATGAATAAATAAATTATATTCATTTAAATTCATTACATAATATAAAATGTTAATTCGCTTAATCAATAATCTTGTCCTGCTTCTTTAGAATTTGATATCCTAGGACAACCAACTTTCAGCCATTTTAACTATTTCTTCTGATTTTATTTCCATATTCTAAGCAATCTGACATATTCTTTCTAATTTTTTATATATTCTCTTTTGACTTATGACTATGAAAAACAATATTTTTTCCTTCCTCATATGCCCTGGAGAAATCTCTCCTGGAATCCTGCATCCATCCATTATTGTGGACTGAGCCTAGTTCTTCTCCCTGAAATTCTGCCAATACCCATCTGAAAACTGCCCTCATCTGTTTCGGTGGAACATAGCCTTCAGCAGTTCCCCTAGAAAGGTGATATGGGAGCTATAATTTTTAAGATCTTCGGTACTTGAAAATGTTTACCTTATATCTGACTGATGAGTTATGTGGCTCATGAATCTCATATTTCCTTTTTCACTCAAAAATTTTGCAGCATTTGTTTCACTTCTTTTTCTGAACAATCGATAGTATTGAGACGTTTGATGAAATTCTGAATTTCCAAATAAATAGAGGTGATTTTTTTTTCTTTCTAGGTTTTAAGGCCTTTTCTCATCCCTACTGTTTGAATTTTATATTAGTATGCTCTAGAATAGGCCTTTTTTTCTTTTTTTTATAGAGCTTTTATCCTGGAAATCCACATGCTTTGAGTCTGAGACACTTGATTGTCTCAATAATTATTATAATTATTTACATACCTAATTTTCTATGACTTGACTTCTGAAAACTCCTACCAGTTTTTTACTTCACAAATCATCTAAATTTCTAATTTTTGTCTACATATTGTAACCATTTTAAAAAACACTTTCTGATATATGCGACATTTTTTCCAGACATAATATCTTTAGTATATATTCCACTGTCAAAGAAATATTTTTCAAATTTGTCTTTGCAGCATAATTTATTGTTTTAATGCAGTAACATTTATTTCTCTAAAAATATTTATAAAGCAACCAGATTCAATAATGATTCTACAACCTCATATTTAAATTTTTAGATACTCCTGACCTGTAGTTGCTCCTCAATTGTATTAAACTAAATTCTTAAAACTCACCTCATTTGAACAATATGTTTTCATCATGCTGTTTCTTAATAGCACTCAAAATGCCCCTCACTTTTAAAAAGTTTTAAATTATTTTTCTTGAAATTAAGTAGACATAAATATTCTTTACGAACTTACTTCCCTTTATTCTGGTATAAAATTATCTGATGGATAAAAAATTAATTGAATGCAGTGTGTGTGTGTGTGTGTGTGTGTGTGTGTGTGTGTGTGTGTGTGTCTACTGTCTATTACTATTGCAACTTATTTTGATTATTTTAAATATCAAATACTATATCTTAGAAAAAATAAACAATGAATATTGTTATAGTTCTTTTTCTGCATAGTAAAATTACAACCAAGGAAAGAAAAAATTAGACAACATGAAACAAAATATACAATCTGTATTGCAGAAATAACTGAAAATGCTCTAAGTGGAAAAGGAAAAGTGTTTTTTTTTATGATGGTCTATAAGCATTCACATATCATTAGTTTTACTTCATATTTTAACAATATAAAGAGAGGAAAGAATGTAAGATAGAGAACAATGGGCTGAGAATTTTGCTGACCCTGATATCCGCTAAGTTGTCTTGGTCTGAGAAAAATGGATGCTCATCAGGTAGAAAAGAAGTTGCTATAAATCAAATCCTGTCAGGATTAAGTCCTGGATGTCAGATCGTGTTTATCAGACATGGTTACAGACCAAAGTTCACATTGTAGGTTAATACAAAAATTCAGTGAAATACCTTACACACAGCAGGAACTTAAAAATGAAACTTAGCTATAGCACCAGCTATAGCTAAGAACCCAAGGAATCTGTCTGACAGTGATATGTAAGCATTTGGTCTACCCTCAGGGCTTCTCCTTGTTGGAAATATTTTCTAGCTTCCTGTAGGCAAATCTTTTGATATTGTTTTCTATTTACTCATTCTTCTCCGGAGACATTAGTTTTTATGCTGCTCATTGTAGGTATAGGTGTAACTGTTAACAAACCCCTGTGTATAATATAAAATAATTCATGTGCATATTTTATATATTACACTTATAAGTATAATTTGCATATATGTCATACCAATGTTGTAACATGGCATTAAATCTATTAATTACATTTATAATTTATATATACAATTAATATATATGCATACATCATTTTAAAATATCATCTAAAACAACCAATGTCTAGGAATAAATTTCCTGAAAAATGTGTAAGACCTCTACATAGAAAACTAGCAAAAACTACAAAACAACATTTAGGTATAACTTAAACAGAACCCAGACTAATGGGGAAATGACTGTTGAATAAAAACAGGGCACAGTAGGGCATTGCTGATTAGACCATATAAAATTGTATACCAAGTTTAAAAATATTTTATCTAATATAATTGTCTAAGAATATTCATAGTAGCCTTAATCATAATAGCCAAACATCGGAAACCAAGCAAATGTCCTTAAATACGAGAATGGATTCCAAATATTGAAATATTGCTCAACAGTGAAAAGAAATGAACTATATTTACCTATGACAGCATAAATAAACCTCAAAAACATTATGTCAAACTAAAGAAGGCAGACACAAAATAATATATAACCTATTATTCCATTTAGATAGTCAAAAATATATAAAATTAATCTATAGTATTAGGAAAAAGAAAGCAGTTATCTCTGGTTAGAGTGGGGAATGCACTAGACAGAAGCAGAAGAAAATTTATTAGATAATGCAAATATTCTGTGTTCTGTTTCAGTTGGTTTGCATAGCTGTCATAACATTTTAAAGTGAGAACATATAAATTTTACTTCAGTAGCACTATATTTCTCTATTAAAAATAGCAAAAGGGCAATAATTACATCTCTCATTAAACACCTCATGTTTTTTGTTAGTTTATTTAAAACAATAGCACATGTTTATCATGCATGGTTTTGAAAATAAGCAAAATTCTTTACATAAAATATAATGAGATATTTTTGTCTTTAGAAGTTGCAAACAGTATATATCTATTTAATTGCTTTTTTCCTTATTATCTTCTAAAATAACCCTCATTAGTAAATATTATTGCACAGCATGAGTTTTTGAAACTGTATAATATACCATAATGTCATAAGTTAATTATTAAAAATGACCTTTTTGGGAGGACCATCTGTTTATAGTTTTGTCCTGCCTTTTTATAGAATAAGTCCCAATTTATGCTTCTGGTTCCTTGTGGCATAGGCAGTCCTCTGTTGATTATAATAAGGCATTCACACCCATCACTCAGGTGAACATGAGCTCTGTAGCATATCAGTGCTTCCCTCTGCTAAAGTCTTTAATTCTTTCTGTGGCAATTGACAGAGTTCAACCATTTCTTTTTTCTCAAATTGGTCTAGTCCATTAATATTGGTGATTCTGTTCTTACTCATCTTTCTTCCTTGGATCCCCCATTTATTTAATGAAATCTTTTTTTATCATCTATGTTTATAGGTTCCTCATCAGGTTATCTCTCAGAAATGTGTTGTTTACATATATATATATATATATATATATATATATATATATATATATATATATAAATAAATATATATATATATATATATTTATATATATATATATAAAATGAGTAATAATATCTGAATTATATTATCTACTTCCATGATTTCAACTGCAAGCTGTTACAGGGTTGACTCGTAAATCTCTTTAGAATTTTCTTTTGTCTTTGAACCTCATTTAATCCCTGGCCCACTGACCAGTATTTATAAGCCTTTAACACTAAACTTTTAAATTTCCATAATCTGTTTTATTCTTACATTTCCTATTTGATAAAGATCTGTTGATATAAACCATTATTGATATATTTAATTCATTTCCTTTAGGTAATATCTTAGTAGTATCACTTAATGGTGTCCTCTCCTTTCCATTTTTAATACCAGCACAGACTCATCAAGCCATTAACAGTAATGCACAAGAGACCCCCATGGGTAAAGTAACTGGTCACAGCCTGGGGTCCATGGTGAGAGGCAGTGCGTACTGTGTCTCAGTGCAGCCTCCAGGAAAACATAAACTATCTAAACAACAACATACAGACTATTTACATGGGACTCCCATAGCAACAGAATCAGCTATTATCACTTGTGTTCTGCAGAAATTCAAAACAAATCAAGAGGGTGGAAAGCTTCAAATTGAAAAATGGAGGGTTTACAGATGCTCTCTAAAGGTCCGTGGCATGGTGAAGTTGAAAGCAAATTAACTGAGGTGACTGGTTTTGTGAACTTTCACTTGTCAGACAAATATCATTACATTTGGTCCATTCAGCAAGGTCCGCATATTTCTCCTTCTCTAATCTTCATGTTAGAAGTTTTCATTCTTATTTCTTCCCAAACCATGACAACAATAAGTATAGACACTTAATTCCACCATCCTTCCTTCCTGCTGAAGGTTCTGGCATATATCTAGCTCATACATCACTCCTTTTGAAGAAGCTCTGGTGTATAGGTCCAACTATCTCACTCAGTGGCTGGTTAAACTCTAATTTATAATGGGCAGTTAGGGCATGCAATCATTTAAAACCCCATTGTTAAGTATTCTGTCTCCATTTGAAAACAGTAGGAAACAACTGCTTTTGTTTTGCTTTGCACTCCTCAAAATCAGAAGAATCTTCCTTGTTAAAATAAAAGATGAGGCATCAGCCATAGTAGCTACACCAAATTGTAGCATATGCCTTAGCCTGAAATGCTATGTTTTTAGTATAGTAAAATAGACACTTGAAATCTGAGATTGAAGTTTGGAACTTACATGTACTAAAATTCTTCTTTACAAAAATAAAATCTTTTACTAAATAATAAAAAAAATCTTTCTTGAAATTCTGTTAGAGGCTTCCCTTTCGATCACATAATCATAGCAAATATTCATCAAAAAATTAACACAAGTTTGTCCAACTTGCTTATTCTTACATTAGGGGTATCAAAATTTGTAGATAGTATACCTTGCCAGACAATTTAGTATGAATTTTGTGCAATCATTGCCTTACTTTCTTCTGATCTGACATTCATTTTTGAAATCATGGAAATCTGGCTTTCACGCATCCATAAAAATATTGCCTCTGAGCTCATAACTACCCAGCTTATTGCTAAGAATGGACACTGGGCCAGGACCTTCATTATAAATTGGTATGTGCCACCAATCATCTCTCAGCTATCCTTACAAATTCTTTGACCTTGCAAGTTCTCCCCTTTTTTCTTTGTCTTTTGTCTTAGATTCTTCTGAATTTATATCAACACTTCAGATCTCTTTCTGAGTTCTAGAATCTGTCTTCTGCTTTTTCTACTTTCACATATCAAAGACATTTAAATAACCTTGTACACAATTTATCTATGTCTAATATAACTAATGCCCTTGTTTTAGCCCTTGAGTTCATTGACTCATGGTAGAAGCTGGCAGTGATCTTTGACTGTTCTCTCTCACAAGCCCAAATCCAAAAATACTAAGTTCGTTTCCAGTTCTTTAATACCATTTAAATCTGTTTCTCTTTCTCTGTTGATGTCTTGCTGAATCTACTAGATATTTTCTTAGAGATTATTTTACTAGTTTTTTAAGAATTGTTTTTGGTCCCAAGGCAAGCTATGGTCAAATCCATTATCCGCTATAATTAGAGGGATCTTTCTAAAGAATAAACTGAAGTTTATATATACTATATATACACTATGCTATGTTCCAAAGCATAGTGTGTGTGTGTGTATGTATCTATGTGTGTGTGTGTATATATATATATACATACATATTAATATATATACATACATATTAATATATATGTTAATATACATATATATTAACATATATATGTATATTATATACTAGGATACATTAGAATGATACCAAAGTTATGACCCTAAAGAGAACACTTTTTGAGTAAAAAAGAATATAAAAGTAATTTACAAGATTAACTGATCTACAACAGACAGAAACCACAGCTCTTCTGGACTGTCCATGAAATGTGATCATTCCAGTAATGATATAATTTTTCATGAATACCAACTAGTTTATGACAGTAGAGCAGAGAGAAATTAAGGTCTCAGGTTAACATCAAAGCTCTGCATACTAGTCACATGATTTGACTTAAAAGTGCTCACTTCTCTACCAATAATTTTGGATATTGACTGAAGGTAGCCAAAACACCCAGGACACAGAATTATAACAAAAAAAGCATAGTTAATTAAATGAATGTATCCATATGTTGGCACAATTCATAGCTATGTTGAATATTCTAATATCTAACATCCAAAAATCACATATTAAGCAACAGCTATATGTCTGTAATCTATCAAAATGCTATTTATCATTCAGCCAACAAAAGAAAATGTCCAGACTTCATCTAAAGTTATTGTTTTAGAATAATCTAAACCACACTGGATTTATTAAAACAAATGTAAACCTTTGAATTGTACCTGGAAGCTAAAATAAAACCATCTCCCAGTGCAAGATAAATAATAATAATAATAATAATAATAATAATAATAATATTAATAGTAGTAGTAGTAGTAGTAGTAGTAGTAGTAGCAGCAGCAGCAGCAGCAGCAGCAGTAGTAGTAGTACATAAATTCTTTCAAATCAATAAAAGACTTGAAGTATAAGTAAAAATGTGGGCAGAAGACACCAACATACAAATATCAGAAGAAGAAAAATGTAAACAAGAATCACTAGTAATATAAAACAAACTGTAAAGTAAACTCTCAATGAGAAATGTTCCATTTTTGAGTTTGGGATGATTTAGGAATTCTAATGTGGGATACATTAAAGTTGGAATAGAAATAGAAGGGAAGTTTTTTTTAGAAATTGACCAAATGACTCAAGAGCCATGAAAATAGAGTTGCTGAAAGTAGAAGACATAGTTTCTCTTTTAAAAAGCAATAGTTTGAGTATTCCTAGCAAAGATTCCTATTGTTAGGAATCTAATTTATTTATCACTAATCAGTACTATATGTTTTTGAAGAGTTCATTTTTGAAGAGCATAGTAAAGTCTAAATATTGTCTTTGACCTTAGAAACAGAATAAGATGCTTAGCATTTAGAGTGAAAACCAAGATTGTTTTCTCGAAAAGGCCCACGTTATGTAGCATTATCTGTAAACTAACTATAAGAGAAAAATGAATAAATACACAAATAAAACTAAAAGATTTCACCTAACTCAGATCAGAAGACCTCAATATTCATTTTGTCTTTGAACTTTTAAATGGCTTACAAAGTCATTTTAAAAGTACAGTCAATGAATTTCTTCTCTTAAAGGAACCAACATACAATGGTCTACATTAAAATTATTTTGGAACATAGCATAAGCAAATCCATCTAAGAGTTTTTAAAAACATCAGTAAAATCGAGTATCTAAGCCTTCTTGAAATAATAATAGACACCTTTTTAGGTTGAGTTAACTCTACATTCCCACAACATATATGCTAATTTTAAACTTTTTGTTTCACTTAAATTAATTATTCGTGAAATATGAGATATCTTGTTCTGAACCATTATTCCTAATAGGTAAGATTTCTTCTCCAGAATTTGATAGGCTAGAGATGATATGACATCATAATTCTGTAAAATTAATTCTTTTCAGTTAAATCAGTGTGAGACTTGTGGCCATTTATTATACAAAGGTCTTTTTTTCTCTATGTTTACATGTACTGATTTTTTTACCTAAAACCCAATTTTATCACATATGTTAGTAGCCTGGATCTCAGCATAAACATTTTATGAATTCTCTAGCTACTGAAAAGCATTTTAGAAAAATGTGCATCTATTGCTCGAAGATTTGTGAGGTTCTAGATAATAGAAATGATAATAAAAATTAATGTGATATTTCAAAATGACATTAATCCATTGTAGTAAAGAATTGGTTTTAAGGCAAGGGGGTGCCTAAATAGCTGAGTGGTGTGCATTTTGATCTCAAAAGTGTGTTATTATTACTATTGAGTCTTTGAAATATCTGAGTATCCTATACATTATGTAGTTTTTTTAATGTCTTTCATTTCAAAAACATAAAAATACAATTCAGAGCATAGCCAGAAATATATTAACAAAAGACATGAAGTGCAAAGGCAGCACATATTCTATTTGTGCCAAAATCAAAGGAAGATAGTTTCAAAATAAAACACAGCTAGTGCTGCTACATCTCTTTTTTAATGTCACACTTTTATGCACACAACTTTAGTGTCATGATAATTTACTAAAAATTGATTATGTACCGATAATCTCTTTTGGCATGTGAAGATATGTTTTGACGTTAAATAAAAGGCAATGAGGCTTTCAATATTATATGGAAATAATATTATTACAAAAATACAATATAAAGCATATAGCTTTATACAAAAATATATAACCAGAGGCATATTCAAAAGGTGGAGGGCACGATAGAAACTGTTTAGTTATTCTGCATCAATATTTGCTTTTCAGTGCAAATATCAGGCTTCATATTGCTGTAATTCATGCTGTTCTGAGGATAGTGTATGTTCTATTCCTTTGCAATGTTAATGTCAGGCTTATTAACAGGTTTAATATCGCCTTTTGTTTCATGGTGAATTCAGCTGAATGGACCTTTCGGTCCACTGCTTTCCTAGAAAAATGCAATGTGCTTATCAATTAGCTTTTTAAAAAATTACTATAATTTCTCTAGAAGCAACACTTATTTACTGCAACACATAGCTTATTTTATCTTTAACTATAATATTCTCTAATGCTTAGTTGATTACCAATTCACTTTTGCTAATGCACCAACTTTAAATGGAATATTTTAAAATATGATAAATGAGATGGTTTGTTTGGTTTAGAATCAGTTCCCCTTTTAAGAGAAACAGACTATCACAAAATATCTCTTGCATGTAATTATGTCTCACTTTTCTGACTTTTCATATACTTTCTTTGTTGTCAGTTAAAAAAATAGTTTCACCACTTATTTTTAATATGAACAAACTGGAGTAAGATCAGTTTTTTTCAAGAAAAGAATATTATATTCAATATACTATGTGGTAGAAAATGATTTGCAACTAATGATAAATTGTTTAAAATTATAAATTAGCTAATTGTCAATAAATTACATAAAAATTATATAAAATTAGAACCACTAACCAAAAGCTTTGTTAAAAGATGGGTGTTTCTCTAGTAAGCCTAGAATAGTTTAACTTATAAATTAGAGTAATTAAAATATATACAATAAAACTGTAAAATACAAGAAATTTTATATTTTTTATTTTAAAAAGAGACTACTTTTTGAAATAAAAATGTATGCTGAATCATGGGTTATTTTTTCTTTCTCTTATAAATAATATAAATATTGAATCATGTTAATTTGCTTTCCAAAAAAAATTTTTTTTTTACTTAACTCACTAGCAGAAATATAACATGAGACATCTGCAAAACTATCGTGCAAATTTGGCACTTTTTTTATACAGAGGTAGCATTATTGTTGTAAATAGCTAGCATATTGCCTACCAAGCTCTTAAATGCTAATACAGAAAATATAGTTTCCATGTGTTTTCACTTTCTTATCTAAGAAAAATCCTATACATCAATGATGAGATTAGCAAATCTGTGGTCCCTATCTGGTTTGTTCTCTCTGTCACAGCTACAGAAGATATAACACATATGGGAACTAGTTGGGGATTTGAAGCTTCTTTCCTTATTTTCTAATAATCTCTTCCCACCAGTCCTATCTGTACCAAGAACTACACTCCAAATTAGAAATTTTACAAATATTAGAGTAAAAAAATTAATAAATAAAAATTTAAACTTTGCTTTTATTCGAACACTGTAGAAAATATCAACTAGGAAATGGTTCTATAATTGATACTTGTGATTTTCACATGACTCTAATTATGAACTGGTTCAAGAACAGCAGTATAAGCCAAAATATTGTGATTGAGAAAAAATTTGTATTTGCTTTTGCATTTTTCCCTTGATGTATTTTATAATGCCATCACTCTGTTGTCCAAAAGCAATTAGAGAATATTTTTCTGGCCCGAAAACTTCTTTCCATTCAAATATGCCCTCTGCTGATTCTCAAATGTGCAGAAAGGCAAAATTGAAACACTTTTGATTAATATCACTTATGATAAATATCAGCCTGTAGTAGAGTACTTTGAATGTTGCAGATTCTTGAAATCATAAGATTGTCTTCAATGCGATACTGAATCATCATTATCAGGGTATTAATAGTCATGTTTATAAACTCAAAAGATCCCAATTCAAGGTATTTTTAAGTAAAGAGCTGCTATATACACAGAGGTAACCTAGTTAGTAAGAAGTTTCTAAAACCATTTTTTTCAGGAGAGGGGAAAGAATAGGAACTCTTTTTAGATGGTATTTTAAAAGTAAGGTTTTTCAGCATAGTATTGGCAGAAAAAACAGACACACAGACCAGTGGAACAGAATCAAGAGTCCAGAAGTAAACCCATGTTTATATGGGTTTATATGGACAAATAATTTCTGACAAAAGAGCCAAAAGCATACAGTAGAGAATGGAAAGCCTCTTCAATAAATGATGCTGAGAATCCTGGAAAGCAACCTGCAAATAGAATGAAACTAGACTGTTGTCTACCACCACACACCAATAGTAAATGAATATTGGTTTAAGGACAAGAATAGAAGACCTGAAACAATAAATCACATAGAAGAAAACACAGGAACGAAACTCAAGGACTTTGGATTTAAGGAGCATTTTAAGAATTTGATCTCAAAGGCAAGGGAGTTAAAAACAAAAATAAATGAATGGGACTACATCAAACAAAAAGCTTCTGCTCAGCAAAAGAAATAGTCAACAAAGGAAAGAGACAATCGTCCATACAAATGGAAAAATATATTTGCAAGCAACACCTCCGAAAAGGGCTTAATATTCAAAATACACACAAAAAAAAACTCATACAACTCAATAGCAATAAAAGAAAAAAGGTCCAAAGGGCCTGAACAGACACTTTTTCCAAGAAGACATACAAATGGTCAATAAAGATATGAAAAGGTGCTCATCATTGCTGCTATTAGGGAAATGCAAATCAAAACTACAATAGATACCATCTCAGACCTGTTAGAATAGCTGTTATCAACAGGACAAGTAACAATAAAAGTTGGAGAGGATGTGGAGAAAAAGGAACCCTCATACACTGCTGTTGGTGGGATTGCAAAATGGTACAGACACTATGGAAACCAGTAGAGAAGTTCCTCAAAAAAATAAGAATTGCTCTACCATATGATCCAGCAATCCCTCTACTGGTATTTACCCCAAAGACTTGAAAACTCATATCCTAAAAGATATTTGCACATCAATGTTCATAGCAGCATTATTCATGGTGGCCAGGACATGGAAGCAACCGGAGTGTCCTACGATAGATACTGGCTAAAGAAGCTGTGGTACATGTATACAGTGGAATATTACTCAACCATAAGAAATGCAGCCAGTTGTGAAATGTGGATGGACCTTGAGACAATCATGCTAAGCAAAAGAACCCAGACAGAAAAAGTTGAAAATTACATAATATCACGTAGGTAGGATACAAACCTAAAAGCAACAAATGAACAGGACACACACAAATACTCATGGACCTGGACAATAGACTAGTGGTTACCAGAAGGTAGGAGGGAATGAGGAGTGGGAAGGTAGATGGGGTAAAAGGGATGGAATATGTGGAGACAGAAAGAAATTTAACTATGAAGTGAATACACAACACAATGTGTGTGTGTGTGTGTGTGTATGTGTGTAGGCCTTACTGTTGAATTGTACACCTGAAATTTACTGGATTTCATTAAACAATGTCACCATAAAGGGAAAATTTCCTCAGTTAAAAAAATACATAAAATAAAATGAAGTTAACATGGGGAAAAAGTAAGGTTTTTTCTTTTTCCTTTTCCTTTTCTTCTTGCTTTTCAGAATAGTTCTTCCCCAAAACAATGTATCACAATATAGGCATCAAAGCAGGGCAGTTAATGAGAGGAGCTGCACTTGCCTATAACAGGCTGTTAAACTTCAACAGGGAGAACAGATATTGGTCTGGGGCAGGATACCTGCATGAAAAGAGTTTACTTCCATGTCATATTATTGGAGAATAAATGTATTTATTCATATTCTTTATTAATTATTTATCTGCTTTTCTAAAATAATGTACATAAATCGAAAGAAATTTATGGTTATTCAAGGATGAACAAAAACATTTTTTTAGTCTAAATGATGAGGAATTTTCACAAGCTGAGTAGATAATATAAATAATATTTGCTATAGGAGTCATGTTACTGGGGAAAATTTAGTCTGTAAAACAGGACTAGATAAAATGATTAGCTTTTTATTTCTAGCAAATTAAATGACTCTTGATTGAAATTGCCTATTTACCCATAAAATTTGCATGGATTTGAGATCCTGCAAGGAAGTGTCGAGTGTGTCAGATTGTATGCACTGAACTTTCTTATTGAGCTAAGTTTTATTTAATTTAAGCAATTACAATTTAAATTACATCATAAAAGTTCTCACTGTGCAGAAGTGCAACTCTTAAACAACATCATCTGTCCACTTTGTTCAGAAAAGTGTTAACATTTTCACAGCACTCATTATATCATATCATTTCATATAATTATGTTTTTACTTAAAGTTGTTACTTTTGTAGGTCAATGCATTTTTTAAACCAGTGAGATAAAAATTATGTTACCTTATGTTATATTCTCTTCCTTTTGTTTTCTAAAACCAAAAATTAGTACATCCTAGTTTTTATATGGTTTTGATTTTAAAGCAAGTTAAAATTATATGTAGTCCAAACTTGTTATATCACTGACTCCTTAACTTTCATTATAATAGTTATTTGTTGAGTAAAATGATAAACGGAATAGCAATATTAAAGGATTGCCATAATGGTAATAGTTACAACTATGCCAAAACTATGGTAACTAAAATATTACCTTTCTAAATTTAAAATAATTTTGCAAGTAAGCGATTAACTGGTAGAGTGATAGCATACAGGCATGCAAGCAGGCTCCTTTTTCTTTAATTTGAACTAATATCAAAATGTGAAGCTGAAGTATCTTGGAAAACTATATGTATTAATTATCATCTCAGATGTAATTAATGGTGATTGTCATAGTTAAGAGCTAGAGAGGAAGCAAGAAATGGCCAGTAGTCAGTCAGCCCATGTGTCTTTATATAGGAAACTGCATGGAAAGTCACTGAACAGTTTCCCATTCTCTTTAATTTTGTCTTCTATAAAAGTTTTGCTATATTCAGTTCTTGAAATAGTTAAACCACATTTAAAAATGTTTATTACTCTTTGAAGTTAATTAGCCCTTAGGAATTTGTTTTCAATATATACACATTAAACCTGTATTAGCACATATACAAAACAAACACATAATTTAAGTCTTAAAAACTATATTTATGTAAAAACATTTTACTCTGAAATCAAGCATTCATTCCAATACTAAATCAAACAAAAAAAATAAGAGAATAAAATAAATTTTTTTACGAAGATTGGTATTAACCTGCAACCAGATATTATGCTATAAGAATAGTAATTAATGGTTGTGTAACACCTGCTACTGATTTGGAAAGACTAGATGAGAGAATAACAGATAACATTGATAGTGTGTTTACTATTGGAAGAAATTATTTTAAGAGCTTCACACATACTAATTTATTAAATTACAACAAAAATTTACTTCATTTTAAATATGGGAAACTTATTAATGGAGAAGTTAAAGAATTTATCCAAAATCATGCAACTAGGAAATGGTTGATGAAGACGATGAAGGCATTCCTACATTAGGGCATCACTTCTTTAAACACTTTCCTATCCTGCTTTCCATCAACACTAACTAGGACTTCTGTACCATAAACTCGATTAATCCAGTAACATTTTATAAGAAAATTTCTCGATCATTGCTAGCAAACATTGTTTTTTTTTTCTTTTTAAATTTTAAATTTTAAAAAGTTAGACATTTATACAAATGCATTACTTTTAACAAACAATTTTATTAGATATAGTTTTAAAGTCTCAAATTACATAATAAAATTTAGAAGTAAAATTTCTTAAAATTAGACTAGTAAAAAAGTATTATTTTCCATTAAAGCAGAGATTCAATACATGATTTTTTTTTTTTTTTAAAGAAAAAGAATGTTTGGACTTCCAGTCACCAGTTCTGCATGTGACAAGCTTGGAAGTCACCACTTTATCCTAACACATCAAAATCTGAACAGATTGAAAATCAAAAGTTCTTCTTGGATCCATAAGAAGGGTGAGAACAAAATGCAAACTGTTGCCGCAAACACTGGAGTGACATACGTGTGAATGCAGGGAGTCACTGGCCATCGGAGGAGATTTAATAGCGGACACCTACTCTGGAACCAGTGCTGGGCAGGAAAACTTGAACTGTGAATGAGGAATTGCTGGCTCACTCTACCAACCCTGGGGGGAAAAGTGATAAAAGAAGCCTCACAGTATTTGTGATGTACCCCTAGGAGCTTCACTAAGTTCTTATAGTAAATGAAAAAAAAAAAAATAAAATAAAAATTAAATTAAATTTTATCTGGCTTCCTGAAAAAAAAACACTTTAAAATAATCAGGAACTCCATTCTTTTTAACAAGACCTGCCCCTGAAAAGCTAGTTAACCAGAGACTAAACTGCTAGGGATTGTTGGAGCTTAACTGACCTGGGAGAGCAGAAATACCTAATTACAGGCCCCTCCAGACATCTCTCTCCCCTAAGGATATGGAGGGTGAGAAAAAAATCTGAGAAACTCTTGTGAAGTTCACAATTCAGAGACAAAGGCTCACTACAAACCTGAGACCTAATGACAGAATCTTTCTCCTGCCCCCACACTTTACCACCACCTGACTAAAAGCAGGTTACTTTTTTCCAAGTTCAACATATCTGACTATCAAGAAAAAAAAAAATTTTACAAGGCATCCCAAAAATGCAAAAAACACTATTTGAAGAGACGAAGCAGGCATCAGAACCAGACTTGGCAGGGATGCAGGGTAAAATAAACAAAAACAGAGAAGCAATGTCAGCAGAGAGAGGAAAGTACAAAGAGAGAATAAAAAAGAAATACATAAGGTCCCTGACTTCAGATTGTTCAATTTAACATTTTTCAAATTGAAGACGTTCAAATGTGATATGCATTTGGTAGAAACTACCATTTTTTTCCTGGGTTAGCAATACACAGTATAGTCCTCTCCCATGATGCTGGGCAGCGGCAGCTAGCTACAGTTCCATCCGCCACGTGACCAGAGGCTAGACAACTGAAATAGGAATACCAGAAGGAGAAAAAAAGAAAGAAAGGAACAGAGAGTAAAGGTATTTGGAGACCAATTTCCAATGCGAGAGTGTTTTCCCACAACACTGAGAAATTCTGAGACACCAGCTGGGTGGCCTATCATCCAACTCAATTCAGACAAATTCGACCCTGAGACAGTACCAGATTTCACAAGTTAAGGGGTCAATCTCAGAAGACTGCCCTTCTCTTCAGATGTCAATAGCCAGGCTAGTTTGTCACCTGTGCTTCTGACTGACAGAAGTTCCCACAAACCCTCCTTGAGTTTGATGGATTTGCTAGAACAGCTCACAGAACTCAGAAAAACATTTGCTTACTGGATTAGTCATTTACTATGACAAGATATAACTCAGGAACAGCCACAGGAAAGAAATGCATAGTGTCAACCCGTTACAGCATCACTTCTAAGTCTAAAATCTTATCTAAATATCATCAGTTCAGTATTCCAAATGTGAATAAATCTAAATCACATACAACACATAGATGTGACACTCTGGGTATGATGATACATTTTGAGGCAAATTACGTTTCACGTTGCGGATCTAATAAATGAGAAAACAAGCTATTTCCTAAAACACAGTGATGGGACAAAAATAGGACAGCTTTTGACAGACTTTTCCATTTCCAAAGGGATAAACTTTAAGGAAGAGGTCAATAGAGCCAAGTAATTTCAAAAATCCAGCAAGTTAAATTCTGTTAGATTTAAAGGACCAGAGATAATCTTTTATGCTCAGAGGTTTTACCCATTGGGCCTGAAGTTTTGCCATTTAAGTCATTCTTCCTTTTTGTTAAGGACACTGCATGTTTGCAGATAAATTACTCAGGCTGATTCCTGCCTGAGAGGGTTTTGAAAGTTTGATGTCTTTCTTTTTTAGCATCTCAGTCACTTTTGGTCTAAGATTGCAGTGTTTCTCTTGTTATAACATTTCAAAAATCTTGTGGTCTCCTATATATGTCACAGGAATTCTTGTCGTTGTACAAGAAATATTGCCTGTATAAACTTGTCTCTACTGGTGGCTTCTGCCAAGAGAGTCAAGGGAATCCATCGTCATAATCGTAACCTCTTCAGCACAAGAAAGTTTCTCTCACTACCCTTTGATTTTTCTCCATCGCATGTTTTGATCTCCTAATTTTAGCCTCTTTAACAACTGGATAGGCTGGAAACTTACAAAATCAAGCCCTGATTATATTTTTCTAAAGAGTCCTTTATCTCTTTTCTCTCATATTTTAATAAAACCGATAAGAGAAAAACAGGCTCCTGTTTCAACACTTTGCTTAGAAATCTTATTTAAAATCCAGGTTCATCGCTTCCAAGTTCTGCTGTCCCTACCAATGCAGAACACAAGTTAGCTGAGTTTTCTGCCAATGTATTCTAAGAATTGCTTTTGTTCCAGTTTCCAAACATATAGCACTCATTTCCTTCCAAGCTCTCACAGTTGGTACCTTTAACTTTTATATTTCTACCAGTGTTTCATTTGTGATTTTATATATATATATATATATATATATATATATATATATATATATATAATTATATATATATATCATATATATTTATATATTATTTTATATATAGATTATTTTATATATAAGATATATTTATATATGATATTTATATATGATATATAAATCACATATTTATATATGATTTTATATATATCAATTGTGATTTTATATATAATAAAATATTTATATATATTTATAAAAAATTATATATAATATAATATAATACATATAAATATATATTATATATATTTATAAAAATATAAATATTTTTCTAAGATGATACAGACTTTCTGCACTGTAACCCTCATTTCCTCGTGAGCCCTCCACACCAGCAACTTTACTATCCATATTTCTAACAGTCTGTTCGGTTTAAAACCATCTAGGCTTTTTCTACATAGACCTTAAAATTCTTCCAGCTTATATAATACCCAATCCCAAAGCCACTTCCACATTTTTAGGCATTTTTTATATAGAAGCACTCCACTTTCTAGAACAAAAATCTGTGTTAGTTTTAAATATGCTGCAACAAATTCCCACAAACTGGGTGGCTTGAAACAATAGAAATCTATTATATCTCATAGTTCTGGATTTCAGATGTTCAATATCAGTTTCCTCGGGTGTGTCAGCAAGGCCACGCTTCCTGTGGAGGCTGCAGAGAATGTTTCTTGCATCTTCAATGTTTTGCTGGCTGCTGACATTATTTCATCTGCAGTCACATCATTACAGGCAGCTTTCTTTAATTTAGATAAAGGTGATAACTTTTCTTGCAGTGACTAAGATTTTTGTTATGTTTTTATATAAATTAACCCATTTATTACTTACTGTGAATTTTTCAAATAGTGAAATTTCCACTGGTTTTTTAATTCTCTCGAGACTTTTAATGGTGGATTTCACTTTTACTTTTCACTTTTATGTCAATATAACCCTACGTACTCATTTTTATCAGGCACATTAGACAAAAGAACATGTGGTAAGCAGTCCAATTTCAATTTTCTACTTCATATTTCTGAAGGAGGCACTATATCAGGTCCTGTATTTACTGAAGTTTTCAACCTTCATAGTTGAAATGCTGCAATATAAGTCTAAAGCAAGAGAGAACAAGCTAACTTACTAGTTTTGGGTAATTATACACCAAAAATTAACTGAGAAAGTTTTTAAGTGGTGGAAATAAATTTTAATGTAACCAATCTAGCCCCAATAGTTATCTATGTGAGAGAAAAAAACCTCAACATTATCTTCTAATGAGAAAAGACATCAGAAAATTTATAGAATTTTTTAAAATGTTTATATATTTTTTCCAATGGGAAGAAGTAGTAACTTTGTCTAACCTCCTATAAATGAATATCAAGATTTCAACTTAATTTATTTTCCTGGAAATCAGAGGGTTTAATTGCCAATTCTCTTTATTACAGAGACTCTATTATTTAAAATATATGTAAAATTTAAAAAATATATACATTTAGTATTTTAATTCCATGGGTTTTTAGACTCCCTCTGGTCCAAAGTTAAAATGTAGTCTTGCAGCAAAGTCTTATACTTCTATTGTGTTACTGCGGCCTCCATATCTAGTATTTTACTGTTTAGAATAAGAACATTGAACAAAAGTATAACTTGTTTCTATTTTTCATAGAAATGAACTTGTCCTAAAAAGATTTAAGGTGCAGTTTTCACTGTGAATGTCCACCAAATTGTCAAAGATGCCTTAAGAACTGGTCATTTATTCAATGTAGAGTAGTCTCCAGTTTTTGCGCCTCAAGGCTACTAGAATATATAGTAGTAAAAGAAATTTTCTCAAACTAAAATGTGAGACCTTCTAAATGCAGTATGTCTTTAAAAGATAGATGTATTTTGGTTCCATTTGGAGGCAAGCAACTATTTTCTAAATATTATGTTTAGACTCCATTTCCATGTTGAAAAGCTCCCAGGTACTTTTGAAAGAGTGTTTCTTGCTGCTTATGATATTATAGCCTATTTCAAAACCTTTTTTACCATGAAAAATAGCAGACTGAAAGGTAATAGGAAAAGTCCTTGAATCTCAATGCATTATTCTATTTTTAGCACAGTAGGACACTTTTTCTAAAAGAAATACATTTTCTTTCCATTTATTTCTAAACATGTCAGTTACTTGTTTTTCATGTATTTTGCCTCTTTCTGGACAGTCTTTAAAAAGTTAATGAAAATATCTAATTAAGTAAAACATTATTCAAGAGTAAACGAGTAAATATCTTCACAAAGCCAAAGTAATTGAGGTGAATTCAGAAATTAATGATTTTAAGTTGAATTGATTAGTGCTTCCATCATTCTTTGATTGATCTACCTACGGAAAATAACATTCTGAGCTACTACAAAAAGGTCATTTATGTTTGCAACTCTTACAAGCAAGTCTCTTTTCCTCTTTGACATTTTCTATTTTTATGTTCCCTTGTTCTCAACCATTCTTGTTTTAATAACATAATTATTGAAATAAAAATCCATATACCATAGTCATTTTTCCCTTGCTATTCTCAAGATACTTTGTTTTTAACAGTTTGTCTATAATGTGTCCAGCTCTGTATCCCCTTTTCAAAAAATTATTGAGATAGGACTGACATACAAAAAGCCATATATATTTAATTTATACAACTTGATGAGTTTGGAGGTAAGTATATATCTGTGAAACCATCATTACAATCTATGCCATAAACATTTCCACTACCTCCAAAGTATCCTATTGATGATGAGAATGACGATGATTGTTATTATTTTACATTGAGAACACAATATAAACTCTGCCCTCTTAGAAAATGTTTAAATGAACACTACAGTGTTGTTAACTAGATGCTATGGTGTATAGTAGATCTCAAGGTCTGTATCTTTTTGAGTCCATACTCCTTTCAGTTTGTTAGGCTTCCTACCTAGAGATGAAAGCTTTTCATTCAGATTGAGAAATTTCAAGCCATATTTTTTTCAAATATTTTTTCTACTCTTTTTCCTTCACTCCTATAAATTCCATTTTGTGAGTGTTGGTAAATTTCATGGTGTCCTATAAGTGTCTGGGGGTTTAAGGGTCATCTCAAAATCCCAATGTCAGGACTTCCTCAAGGGTAGTTATTATTTATTTCTATACATGAGCCATGCTTTCTTGATTCTTTGTGTGTGTTCTATAAGTTTTTGTTCAAAACTGTGTGTCCACTGCAGCACTATTTACAGTGGCCAAGACATGGAAACAACCAAAGTGCCCTTTGATAGAAGATTGGATAAAGAAGAGATGATACATATATATATATACACAATGAAATATTACTGAGAAATAAAAAGAAATGAAATACTGTCATTTGTAACATCATGATAGATCTTGAGATTATCATGCTAAGTGAAACAAATCAGCTAGAAAAATTTGAAAACCATATGATTTCACTCACATGTAGGATATAAAACTGAAAATAACAAAAGGAACAAGACAGATAAATACTCATAGACACAGACAACAGTTTAGTGGTTACCAGAGGGAAAGGGGAAGGAGGTAGACAAGGATTAATAGGGTTAAATATATGGTGACGGAAGGAGATTTGACTTTGGTGAACACACAATGCAATATACATATGTCATTTATTGAACTGTACACTTGAAACCTATATAATTTTTATTATCCAAAGTTGCCCAAATAAATTTAACTAAAAAATAATTAAAGGATCAGACACATAAAAATATAAGGAGAGATGATAGTGACTGGAATGGAAAAATGATTCCTTAGCTTTATCTGAGTTCCAATAAAAATTATTTTTTTTCATTCAGTAAGGAAAATATGCATTTTTGTTGCTATTTTAATGACAAACTCATTCATATGTGATGTATAATGAGAGACAAACAGATAAGGAAGAAGAAAAGGAAAAACAAGATAAGAAAAGAAAGGCAAACAAGGTTAAGAAAATGGAGAAATAAATGTGAATGGTAGTAAGATCATGAAGTTAGTGGCTGTCTTCTTCATCTTGTAAACCATTTATCTTATAAACCACTTTTGTAACTTGTACAAAATATAGAAATACAAGCTAGCCATGGGAATATACCGTGTGTTACAAAATACTGTCTGTATAATGCTTAGCATTGCCCCCAAATTGTCTTTATTTGCAACTATATAAAAAGGCCTATTCTTGCAAAGAATGCTTTGTTGGTAGCAAGAGGGGCTGTGCAACAAATAGGAAAACTAAAATAAGTAATCGCTTTACATTTAAATGATATTTATCTATTTACTAAGCCAGAGATTCGTGTTACAAGAACTCAAATAAATGAGTAAACATACTCAACAGAATGTTTTTATCTAACTTTCATAAAAAGAGGCATTTTTATAAATGATTAAATATACTACCAAAAATAGTAATTTTCTTTCTTTAGTTCTGTAAAGTTAAAAAAAATCAGTCTGCAATACTTACAATTAACACCTTAAAAGATCTAAACTGACATCTATGTAAAATATGCCTAACAAAAATTTTTTATGCAAAAGTAAATTAAATCCCCAAATAGTTTTCTTATGTTAATATATGCATATCAAACTTTTTTTATAATTCAAAACAAAAGGGTCCAAGTATAGATGAAGCCCCAAATTGGCTCCTTCCCTTGAGCATTGGTTTGAGCCTCCACAATAATACAAAGATATTCTAAATATATAATTCTGAATATATATTTCTCTTGACACAACTATTTGCTGAGTATTATACAAAAAAGTAAAGTTAGTACACATATATTAAGCATAAGGATAGTGAAACCAGTATAGCTGTTATACCCAGATCTTAGTTAAGAAAAATTAACAAAAATATGTTTTCTTTAACACCCAGTAAATGCTCATTTCGATTCAATGCAAGGAAATTATCTAAATATAATTTGAGAATATTTCAGATGATATTTTTTTTTGCTATTTTCTTTCTTCCACTATCTTTCTCAACAAAGAGATGTCTTTCAAGTTACTTTAGCTTAATAAAAACAGTATTTTAATGTGCCATAAGAAAATACAGAAGTTACTTAAACACTATTTGTCAAGTAAGGTATTCAACACAGATAATCTAGATTAAATAAATAAATGAATGAATGAATAAATAAATAAATAAATAAATAAATATAAACTATGAAGAGGAACCATAATTTGTAAAATAAATCACTATGATTCTCAAGAAATAAGCTCTGTTTAATGACGGAGTGTGATATAAATTATGCCAGTGCAAACTGTGTTAGTAGCATCTTGTTCAGAATCCAAGTAAGACCATATATGAAAACCTGTTTTAATGTAAATTAACAGCGATTCTGTTCAAATTCAAACATTTCAAGGACTTCTGACAGTTTCAGCACCTATCCTGGTTTACAAATTTATGAAAAATGACTATTTTCTTTCTAAGCAAACCTATGCCTACTTTTCTTTTTCTCCGAGACACATGGGTAACTATTATCAAATAGTCTCCTCCTTTGCTTAGTGTATAAAACAAAACAAAACAAAACAAAACAAAACAGAGCCTTGTATTATCAATGGGTTAAGCCTGATTATCTCTGTAGGGGATTAGACAATTTCATGAATATATAAAACACAAAAATTTAAAATACACTTTTCATATCATTAATTATAATTTTTATTTTATTTGTAATATTTTATACTAGCAATAACTTTGTTTAAATAGTATAAATATTATGAAGTACTAATTTAAATTTTTCTCTTGATGCTTTCTGCCTATATTCAACCCAATTTCCCAAGCACAAAAATGATATTTAAATTTTGATATGCATCCTTCCTGAACTTTTTGTCTCTCATTCTTAATAATGACTATTTTGTTTAAAAAAATAAGCAATATAAAAAGCATACCAGAAAATTTAAACACACAAAAGAAAGCCTGAAATTTTATTTTAATCATTAAAAGTGACAAGCTTTTAGAAAATAAAAGTCAAATAGAAAGAAAAAGGTGTGAAAGTAAGGAAGAAAAAGAAAAAATAAATAAAGGTATTTAGCATTGGAATCATATAAATTATAATTTTAATATAAACTATATTTTAGTTGAATTTAAAAGAAAAAAAGGAAAGCAAATTAAATGTTTAAAATGCTATTTTATATAAGTACTTGCTCTTCTTATGGTATACTTATTTCTTAAGATATCTCAGAATTTGAAAGAAAAATGTGAAGAGATTGAGAGTTTGGAGACAAATTATTTCAATTTGAGCTTCCATATCCTACAGAATCTCTTATTGATGTATATAACATGGGCATTTTTACTTACGTTCCATTACCATCGATGCTAACTCTATATTTATTTGATTTGGATTATCTCAATTCCCTTCTTTGTCTGTTATATAACTGGCTTGTCAAAAAAAAAGTGTTGTGTTTGCTTCCTTATATCTCTGCTTATTTTCTTTTCTTAGAAGAGCATACTGGTGTTTTATTTCCTTTTATTTTATTTATTTTGATATAGAAAGTGGTTGAATGACAAGATACCTGATATATAGGTCTTGACTACCTTTTATTTCTTTCAGAACTTCATAGGTAGTGTGCTATTTGTTGTCTTGTCCTTGAACACTTCTTGGAGTAAGTCTGATGCTACTCTGAATTTCCTTCTCATGCCTACCTTTTCTTCCTTGCGTGCCAGCCAATGCTTAGTTCTCCAGTTTCAATGACATCACCAGCTATTTCTTGGAACATTTTGTTCGGCAACTGTTGTTTCCAGAACACTGTGTATTCTACTGTTCCACAGCTATATTTGAAACTTTATTTCTGGGAAAATTTCAACCATTTAGGATGAATGATTTTTGTTAGTTCTATCGGATTTTCTTCATCACAGATGACAGCAATTCTCATGTTGGAACATCTTTGTTCTCTTTATCCATTGTGATTCATCTAATTGCTTTGATCTTGGTCTTTTATCTCTACATTCACATAATTTTAATAGTTCTCCTCTCTACTGTGTCAGTGGCTTCATTTTTAACCACATCTGCTCTGTTTTGTGCTATTTAGAATGCATTTATTATTTATTCATTGTTGTAATTGTGTTTCTTAATTTGTTTCTACAGCTCTCCAGTCCTGATTTCCATCTTGCTAGTATGTAGTATCATTAGGTCTTTATACTTCTGTTTTATAAATTAACGATTTTATTAAGTACTTACAGGTCACTTATAGAGCATTTTCTTCCATTCGTTTGATGATTTATTCTTGGCTAACATGGTCCCTTGTTTTTTGCAAATTATCTTCTTTAATTTGCTTATTTTTAGTATTGGCAAACCTATTTGTTTTATTTTGCTAACATATTTTTTCTAAAATTTGACATAATTCTCTTTTTTCTTACTCTTACCTAAATTCTGTTTTTGTCCCCTCTGAAAATATTGCATATTGACTTTTATTGCGTAGACTGAGTGTATGAGGGGAAGAAGTTGGTTTGGCTTTGTGCAAGCATTCTTAACAAATCTGATTCCTAATGTATTGTGTAATGTTTAACATTCTTTAAAATAGTATTTTAAACCATTAGTGTCACAGAAATTACATGAAGATCTTGCTAAAACACAGATGGTGCCCATGATTCAACATTTGTTACAAACTCTCAGGTAATGCCAGTGTCCCTGATCTTATAATCATACTCTGAATAGGGAGGATCTAAAGGATTCACCACCCTAAACAAAGGCAAAATCTAATTCTATTAGTGTGATATCCTATAGTTCAATGTATTTCCACAGTTCATTTAGGATTCTTGGAATGTATGCTTTCATTAAAAAATTTCAGCCCCATGTGACCGACCCTACCAGTCAGTGCATGTCTCATCCACAGCCATTTCATTCTCTGCTAGCCAGAGGCTGAAAATATGAAGATATCCTTTAGGCAACTTAATAATTTGGTGTCATTTGTGAGGATCTTCAAGGTTAAGACATTGCTCAAATATCTCATCTGAATAAAGAGTTGGGGAAAGATACTAAGCATCCCTTAACTCCTTTTCTGACTTTGATCTCCATTTTACATTTATGTTAGATTGTGACATTCTCTTTGTTATTTTTTAAATACTAAATTCTACTTTATTTATTTATTCAGAAAGTTAATCTTACTAAATACTAAGACCAAATTTCTGTGAATAAATTCCGTTCTAACCTTCCTATTGAAAATCAAAATTATTTTTTTATATCTTTTGAAAGTATTCATTTGTTCATACACACATATGTAGAGAATAAATGGCATCATATAGTGCATATAATTTGTATTTTTTACTAAAATGTTTTTCCATGATCTTTTCAGAATAATATACATACATTTTATTCTTTTTAATGGCTATTTTTCTATTAAAGGTACCACTATCTTCTTGACAGTCATTTAAGTCATTTTAATTTAAATCAATGCTAAATTAACAATTTTATATTATATTTCTATAAACATTCAATTATTTTAAAATATATTTCTAAAAATAAAAACTTTAGTCAAATATAAATACATTTTAAGATACTATAATTACTACTCAACCTTACAATGAAGTTCTTCTAATTTACATTTTACCATAAAAAAGTAAATATCCATTTACAGAAATTTTGTCAGAATTATATATTATTCATCTTTACCTTTTGATGAGGCAATAAGTAAAAAATAATATATTTTGTTTACCTTTTATCAATTTGTAATACGATTGAAAATAATTACATATGTTCACTGGCCATGGCTATTATTATTATTATAGGAACTATCTGTTCACAATATTTACTAGTATTGGTTGGTTTCCTTTTACCTATTAATTTTTAAGAGATTACTAAATTTTAAAATATTAAACATTTACCTATTTATATGCATCAAATACGTTTTTTTCAAACATCAGAAACACAACCTTAAGCATCAACTAAAAATATAATTTTTAAAAACACATGATTTCTTCCTCAAAATATTCTCTACCATAAGATCACAGAACAAGCATTTGACCTGGTGATGTCACTCAATATAGAGTACTATGAGTTGATCATCATTAACTGCTATTGTAATATAGTGACACTGATATCATTTCATATTAGAATTCACACTGATACAATTCTAGCTTTTTCTTTTACAGAATATATAGATCTGGACATATTACTCAAGCTTCCTAGGTGTAATGTAACCCTATATTCTATGAAACATCCCTGTTTTGTGTCTCACAGTGTACTTGGTCTGCTTAGGCTAACAAAATTAGTACAGACTGAGTGGCTTCAACCAACTGAGTGACTTTTCTCAGAGTTCTGGAAGCTAGAAGAAATATATAATTAAGGTGCTAGCAAATTCTGTTTCTAATGAGAGATTTTTTTCTGATTTGTAGATGGCTACCTTCTTGCTATGTGGCTTTTCCTTCATATGGCCTTTCCTCTGAATTCATGTAGAGATAGAGATAGAAGTAAAGAGAGAATGAGACAGACAGACAGACAGAGACTACTCACTGATATCTCTTCTCATAAGAACACAAATCCTACCACCCTAATGTTGTCATTTGGCCTTAATTACTTCCTTATGGGCCCCATTTTCAAACATAACCACACTGGAAGTGAGAGTGTCAACGTATGAATTTGGGGAAACACCAATATTCAGTCTATATCATGGAGTCCCACCAAATGTCCAAATGCATTTATAACTTTTAAATATAAATTAGCCTATGATGATACATATAAGCAATTATCTCAGTTGAATTACCCAAGTAACACTAATAAAAATAAAAGACACAAATGTGGAACTGCAGAGAATTATTTGCATTTTTGTTTCTCAGAAAATTGTTAAGGTTGTGGTACCCTACCCTAGTCTTCAGTAAACTTTGTAACAAAAGCTACAAAGAAAAATTAATTTGAATTTCACATGAATATGTTCATTTTACATGGTGATTTTTTCAATGAATTAGATACACTTCATCTAAAATTGAAATTATTCCCTTAATTATTTGTTAAAAACAATTTTTAAGCAGATGTGTTGAGATTTCCCAAGTGTCCCTGAAGTTTAAGCATGCCTTGCTTTATACAAGCGAACACTGAACATGGCAATACATTCAGGATAAGAGAAAACAGAAGTTCTTTTTCCTTTTTCTATTTTTTTTTTCTCTTTTCATGAGTGAAAGGCATTCATAAGACCATTCTTCATGATATATTTTAAAATATCAACAAGATCAATCACACTATACATTGAAACAAAATGTTAAGAGCAGACTACATGAGAGGAAATTTTTCATTTAAGACTACCTTATTTATTCATTCCACACTCCCTACTCCTCATAGAGTGAAGGTGAAATGAGAAAAGCTGTATGTTTTACCGATGATACAGGGAAAATGGATATAGATATGTTAAAGGACATATTTCAAAGCAGATTGTAACGCTGACATTCGATGTTGTCTCCACTTTTGAGAAATGGAATGAAATCATTGCTCCATGCAAAAGTATGCCTTCCACACTAATAATAAATTCTGAAAAAAAGATTATTCCCGAGAAAACATCAATTTATACTACTATTCAGTTGTATTTCCCAATAGAAAAAATATTTAGTAATATGACCTTGAAGTTAATTAGTTTTTACAAAGAAACCTAGAAGCCTCAGTAGATATTTCACATAAAATAATAGATTAAAATCCCCTGAAAATTACTTTGCAGTTAGCAATTTTGTTAGTCAGTTACCCATTGTCTTTCAGCTTCAAATCCATCTTCTATACTCTCCTTTGAGATACTGGGACTCTGACTTTGCAACCTGCAGTCCCCAGTCCATACACTCAAGCCAATGTCAACAGGAGGCACTGGAGAGAAGGATGAAAGAGGAGAGAAGGAGAGAAGAAACTGCCTCCTATTTATTTTTTCTTATTTTTTTTTCCTTCTTCTTTTCTCCTTTCAAGTCAGCCTTGCTCCAAAAGAGAGAGCTGGCTTCAGTCTTCAGCTTATTTTGTCAGTCCTGCTATCAGTCCCACCACCTTTCACTGCAGGCACCAACAGCCAAGAGGTATCTATCTGCTCTTCAGAGATCTGAGTACCAATGCCACACATGAGCCCTCACATAGAAATCCTGGCTTCTGCTGTTACCTCTTCCCCCATATCCATTTTTGTCAGTTATTGTCTCTGATTGAGCTCAATTCTCCCTGTTTGCTCTTTTAGTTAGTTGTCCAGACCCTGTAAAACTATTTTCCTCTGTGAAATCCCCACTGTATAAAATCCCTAGTGTGATTTCTCTTCTCTCAAATGAACCATCCTTCTACAGTATCTTGAAGTCTAAGCTAAACTGATTCAGCAGCACAGAGACCAAGTTAAAGCCCACGTTAGCTGTTCATCTAGATTTCTTCACTAATTCTGGTCTTGGCTTGTCTCAAGCAGTTGACCCTCAGCAGTCAGCCTGGGGTAAAGGCAATATTAGGCACAATATCACATGTGGACATCAAGACACCTCTCATTCCAACGTGGACAATAATCAATGCTTTATTAACCTCACAATCACGTCATGAACTGAGCATATGATTTTATTTCTCACTTAGAAATAACACAGAGCACTGCAAAGTCAATGCAATATACTACTCTTATCTAACAATCAGAACTGAATATTTCCAACTCTTCAAGCTTTTAATTACTTGTTGGGAAGCATTTCTCTCTTTCTACCATCTCAGATTATCTTTTCAAGAATGGCTGCATAGCAAATAGCCTTGGAAGTTAGAGATAATACATGCCTCCTGACAGAGAGCTGATGTCTTCCCCAACTACCTTCCTCACAAACATTCTCAGAGAGTAAACTCTCCATTCTACATCTAAAGGAAATTTTTCTAGTCCACAGTAATGTCTCTTTGGAGAAGAGGATGGGCAGTCTTTAAGGCAACCCCCTTACACAATTGATGTTTCCTAAGACCGGTGTTCCTTAACTGTCACACTAACCCCTGTGTGTGCAGTATTCATCTGAGACCCTTCAAGTCGCTCCCATGAAACTGGGGATGGGAGGTCAAGGGCAACTGAAGGAAATATGAAATTCATGTGGCCTGCAATGCAGTGACTGATAAGTCATCTAAGTATATTGGGGCTCATTGTCTCCTTACTGGATTTATGGAAGTCTAGCCAGCCAGTCTCACCATTGCACTCACCAGTAGTGCTTAATATATACAAGCACTATATATAATCATGCGCTATTTATTTTTCTTCCTTGGGAATTATTTTTATCATCTAAGAAATTTTAGCATCAGCTGAGTTAATATGAAATGGTCTTCATACAGCTTTTATATTTGTATTTTCTTTCTAAACTTTTTTCACCTCACTTATTTGCTCTAAAAATATCACTTGCAGGTTATGCATTTATCATTCTCTCCTGGGCAAAGTTCTAGATTTTCAAGCTATGCTGAAGTCATCTGATATCTGCTTTTATGCAGAGACAGTTGACTATTCATCCACATGATATTGACTTTGCCTCTAAAGTAATATATTTTTAGAAATTTTAAACTACATTATATTTAAAAAACAGCAGAAGTTTCTTAATTTTCTGGAGTAAAATTGAGAAATCTAATCAAACCTCAGGCAGATAAGTCAAGAAATAAATCCATTCCTAAAAATGAAGATACCCAAATTAGACCCTTTCAATATAAACTCAGAGATTTTATCACTCTTGACTATTCAGATTTAACACTCAAAGTTGGTATTCGGCATAGGAAAGAAACAAAATGACTATATTCTTCACTAGTTTCTTATTTTTTACTTTTTTTATCATTCCTCCCTTTTTCAAATTAAAGACAATTACTTCAATTACCAAAATTTATGCATCCAAAGACTTTGCATTGTCAATCAGATTTTAATCTTAATTTTTATATTACATAGCAAAATATAAATTATAAAAAATGTGTATATGATTTATAATAAAATAATTGTCTCCTACATACTCTCTTTTTCAAAGCTCTTTTTTTAAAACTATACAATTTTTAAATTTCTCTTTATAACTTCTGTTTAAGATAATCAAAATCCATAGACAAGTACGAATGTCAACAGCTATTGTCAAGCTCATAGAATTCTACACAATTAAAAATAAATATAAATTTTAATTTAATTCTGTTTGTTCCAAATGCATGGTAATTCTAAGAACTATTACAGCACCTGTGTTCACATCTATAGATTTTATATTGTTGCATATATTTTTGGGGTGTCATTTCTCAAAACTGTGTTGCTAGGTAAACCATACATATACCTATAATTCTAATATAAGGTGCCAAGTAACTTTCAGTAAAGTTTACAGTACTTGCATTTGCCAAATTTTTCACTGGCCAGCCCAATTTAGACCATTGTTTTGTTTTGTTTCATTTTGGGGGGGTAGCATGTATGCTCCAATCTTCATTGTTAGTTCATTTGGTCATAGTAGACTCCTAACTAGCAGTCATTGCAATGCCCTTGAAAAAACGCTGGACTACTACTGGAGATCATTTTTTTTTTCAGTTTTGGATTTGCTGTTTCTGTGTCTCATGTCTCTGCCAGAACACCATCTATGAATATCTTATATCAATTATTTCATTATAACCAATGGTAGCATTCAACACATTTTTCTGTTCACAGAATATGATTTAGAGGAAAGTGACATTCTACAGTAAAATGCTCATAAAATTCATTGAACTTACTGTGCATGCCATCACAGAGAAGCAGTGACTTTTACAGTGTATAGAAATCACCTCTAGAAAATTAGAGTTAATATCTTGTAAGTTTGTGTGCTGTCAAAAGGAATGCAAGATATGTTCTCAACCAATAACAAACATTATGCTCCTTATCCAATAGCCATAATATACATCTGGGAACTAATACGAAAAAAGTCAATGCTAAATTTTTTTTTTATTCTGAACAAAAGGCAGTATTAACTTTATATATATATATATATATATATTTTAATCCAAAATAGTTAAATTACATCAGTAAGCTTATACATATCTTTAGTGGTTTAACATGTATATAGGATCTGCTTGAACATTTATAGATATTAAATTTAATTTTTTCAAAATAACATTTTCTATTTCACTGATTTTAAAAGTAATATGCTGATGCTTAAAGCTGAGACAAAAAGGGAATTATATAGAATATAAAATAAATGCTCAATACAGACACTACTAGTGGTATTTTTTTTTTGACATTGTCTCACACTAAATTTGCTTTATCTGAGAGGCCCTTTATCACTCAACAATACATTGTTAATGAATTCTCATATCGAAAGAATTCTGAAAGTGTTTCATGTTCTTATAATATTTCGATAAATAAATTTACCCATTTTATCATTTTTGACATTTAAATTAGTAATGTTTACATTATTATAAATACCATTTTGTTGTCTATACCTGTATAATTGACAATTTAAAAATTGTTTGCTTGAGATAAATTAATTAAAGCAACAGAGATATTCCATGTGGAAGTATCCAGATATATTTTCAGCTGTTGAGCTAATTTTGCACTTTTATTGTTCTCAAATATTTTAGACCTTCTGTCAAAAAAGGTATAAATTACAGTCTTATATGTAATGTGTATTTCAAATAACAAGACAATAAGTTGTAACCTTTCAAACCATAGAACAATCAGTTTATAGCATGACAGCCTAACAATTAATCTATTTTATCACCTAATTATTTTGTAAACAATATTGCTTCTGTCATAATACATTAACTCAAATTGTTCCTCTTTAGAAGGTGGCAGATATTATTATTTTGTTAATGACCAGATTGTCACAGCAATAGACCTTTTGTCTCAGGCTATTAATTAAGGAACCAACTTTTGCTTTCTTAAAAAATATTTTTATAGACATAAAAATCAAAAGGCTTGCCTCAATATCCTTATAAATGTATTGAGATGTTTTCCAAGTATGTATATTCTAACCAGTAAACATGTGAAAAACAATCTGATGTGTAAACTGTTTCTGCCAAAAGATCATTAGGGAATTTAATCCCAGAGGCAGAACTTGGATTTGCAAGGATGTGTGGTGATGTTCGAGTGCTATGTAAGCCCAATTATTGACTGTAATTAAGCAGCTGCCAAAGGCTTGATGATTCTATCTAATATTTGAGAATGCCTGTCTAAAGGACAGATCGTCTCTCTATTCTTTCAGCATCCCAAGTAATAAATTTCTGTATTAGATTATCTGAAGGAAAAACACCTGCACAAAGAATCTCATTCTCCAAAAGAAATGTCTTTACTGGATTTCAATTTAACTTTGCTTCCTCAGCCATTACTTAGTCCATAAAAGCATCATTCATTTGTACCAGTATATTTGAGTCAATTGAAAAATTAAATTTGAGGATAATATTTTATATGTTATACAATGGCCATTGCATAAAATTCACAATTTCATTAATGTTGCTTTGAGTTAAATTTCAGGGCAAAATTTGTGTTTTCAGATTGATTGTATGTTTTATTTTGTCAGGTCATGAGTTGTTTATAAGTATATGATATTTCATGGTTTATAAAAGGAATTCAGTACATGTTCTCATTTATTTTTGCTAAAACCTAATGAGGTAGAAAGGTCAGACAGACATCACTGTCCCAATTTACATAAAAACAAAATACAAAAAAAAATTTAAGTTAAATACAATGAGTTAATGTGACTTCCCCTGTTATGAGTGTCTAATTGGGACTAGATTTCAAATTCTTTATTATGCTATATTTATACTTTGAGAAAGACTTCACACCTTTTTTTAACTATGAGAAAAAGTGAAAAAATTGCTATGTAAAATTAAAGTTAACTTGTTTAAATAGGTAACTAGGTTTCTTCTATATATTATTTATGTGCTTCATTTTCAACATCATTCATTAAATTTTAAGTTTCCTTAATTTATTAGATATTCAATAAGTTTATAAAAATATTGTATTCAGACATTTATTTTTCTGATGAGCGAGACAGACAGACAGATGGCAGGGAAAGAGAGAGAAAGTATGCAAATATGTGCATTATAGATTCCCCCTTGGTTTCTTCCCAATTAAAAATGGAAGAATATACATAAAATGCATCTATACAAAGAAAATGTTTGTAACTGAGGTAGAAAGTGTAGACAAAAATAAGTTTTCTGTGACAAATAATGACTTTCCACACTGTCTTGAAATAAATATCGCCTTGAACGTCTGTGATTCATTAAATATATCAAATACAAGATCCCATCTGGATAATTCATCTTAAGATTCATGGAAGATCCTATTTAACAAGCTTCTCAGTGACTGGAAGGTCCTAATTAAGTTTCTCAAAGATTCTTATCATCTAGAATGTTTACAAATGGTGCTCTTTGGTAACGGTGAACAAAGGATCAGTCAAACATACGAGTATGAGCCTCCGTATATTGCTTGCCTAATTTCTAAGGTTTCTTTTTGCAAGCAGAAGACAAATGAGTTCACAAAGCAAAAACAAACAAAATTCTAAACTTGTACATAGCCACATAAATTATTATGAACATCGAATCTCATTAGAGTCAGCAGGAGATGCAAGAAGACAAGAATACAGACTTAATTATTCATTAATATATAGATGATAGCATGATAGTTATACAAATGTAGCTATAGAAAATCCTTTTCTCTATATACTTTTCTCAAGAACAAAATTTCTTCTAAACATAACACTGCATCATCTCTCATGAAGAATTAAAAGACCACATTTGAGCCTCTTACCTTCCACTTCTGTGAAGATTTACTTCGCTGGCACATATCTTTACCATAAAGCTGACATCCTATTGTCACAACAACAGGAAGTAGGGTATTCACAGTACAGATACTTAGTTCTACTTGATCTGAATCCCACTAAAATTTTGATAACATTTATTGTTATTATTTTTGGAGGAAGGGATGAGGAGATTATTCTTCTCCAAATGCTCCCCCAGCCCCATTAATTTCTTCCTCCTTTTTGAAGAGTTTCACTAGAATTTACAGATTTTTTTTTAATTCTCATACTTAATTTCCACTTCTGTACTACAGATTTACCATCTAAGCAATACTTTGAAGTCCATAAATGCATAAATGTTTTCATACTCTGAAACATAGCAGCAAATTAGTAGAGTATTATGAGGGAACTAGGGAAATGAAAAACTGTGTATGCCTAAGCTTTATTCAAGCAAACTCTGTTTTGCTTTACCAGCCTAATAAACCTATTAAATCTTCCGAGGTTATGGTCTGGATATGGATTAGTTCTGTTCATTATCCCTGCCTAGTATTTTTAGCTGCTCTTAGTCAAAAAGCGACACTGAGAAGCTAAGGCTTAGTCTAAAGGAAGCATGAAGACTTATTTGCTAAAATATAAAAAAAAATAAAAATAAAAAAAATAAAAAATAAATAAAAAAGAGGGTAAATAAAAGAGTACTGTAAATGATCAAAAAGAAACCTGACTTCATTTTCACTTGGTAAAGGAGAGCCCTGTTACTCAAAAACAAGTTCAGCAAATCTCTATCAAAAGAATATGAAGGGCTATCTATGCAGATATTTACATGGGCACACTGTAATCTCTGATGAATAATTAATTACAGGTTTAACACTACTCTGGTTCAAAAGTGTATGCAATCAGTTACATAAAATTCTAGCAGGACTGGAGTAGTTCACCATGCATGCCTATACACTATAAATTTAGGAAGATATTTCATTAACAGAGATATGATAGAACCTGATGCATTCAGAGAAAGCAAATCTCTCTCTGTGTCTCTGTGTCTTTATAAGCAAATTTCCTTCTTCCTATAAAAATACCAGTCATTGTATTAGGCCAAACCTAAATTGACCCTTTTAACTTGATTACTTCTGCAAAGATAGTATTTTCAGGTATGGTCACAATCACAGGTACCTGGTATGAGAACTTCAACATATCTTTTTAGGGGTACAATTCAACTTACAAGAGATTTTTACATATTGAAAAACCTAAGTATGTGAGTTGGAAAAAAATTTACTATAAGGAAAATCTCATTTTAGTCTATTTAACACATCATTTTCATTCAATATAGACATAATTTATAGTCACTACAATCTGTTATGGCTGCCCATCTTCAAATTGCCTGACACAGAATTGGTCATAAAATTCCATTCAGTTCAATCAAATTTTTGTTGTTCTCTAATAATACCATTTAGTTTAATGGTAAAAATAATAAACATGCAAGGAAATTTAGAGTACTGCCGATCTTTTTCAATTTTCATCCAAAAAATAAAGAAGAAAATACAAATAATTTTTGGAAGAAGAAGGACATACAAGTTGAAGTCTTGAGGCCATGTCCCCAAAACAAGCAAAACCTCCTGTCAGTATTAGGAAAAATGGGGGGAGAAGCAACTCTGTAATGTTGGTTTTTAGGCTTCTGAAAATCCATACAAACATAAAGGAACAAGACCATTGGCAAAAATTGTTGAAATATACTTTTCTAAATTCTGGGAAAATAAAAAGCTTATAAAATTTTAATGAGCATATATTCAAGAAAAGTATCTATAAGAGTGAGGCTTGAGGTCTTTTAATAACCTATTCCATACCTCTATGCCCAGCAATGCAGTACCACTGAAAACAGCAATCTCACAATCAGAGTAGCTGAGTAAACCAGTACCCTAGCAACCATTAGAGGAAGTAGAGCAGATTTGGAGCTCCCCAAAATTCTTGTCCCCAAGGATACTTAATATCTAACCTGTGACTGTTCTCTGGAAAAGCACCATTCATAGGCCTTGTTTTCATTTGACTATACTAAGAGCTTGTTCAGTAGGCCTAGTGCTATTCCCAGGGCAACAAAACAGTGACAATTAGATAACATCAAGCTGTTACCAAAAAAGAGGACAGACATAAAATTTAAAAGGAAAATGTAAGGACTAAGATATTTATGGGGACATGAAAATTTCTGACACATTAATGGAAACTGGGAAGGGTAGACACATGTCTGAGGCCAAACAGTTGGTCAGGAAAGTCCTTAAAAGCCTCTTGGAGGCCTTGAAGCTCTTCATGAACAGGAAGCCTAAGAAAAAATCATAGACTCCAGAGCGCTAAGGCATGGCTCAATAAATTTATAGAGTACCTCTAAAAAGACTGGGTACAAGGCATTTAAGAAAATTTCTGTTCAATAACTTATGGAACTCTAAGATGAGCATAGACTTCAGTAGCCACAAATGTCAAACATACAGATTTTAGAGAATTAGTCTAATCAAATCACTAACCAAATAGCAAAACAATTAATCTTAGGAATTTTTTTTTCCTAGTTCCCACAGTACATTATCTAAAATATTCGGTTTTTAATGTAAAAAAAAGAAAATGAGACATACAAACAGAAAAGTATGGCCCATACACAAGGAGGAAAAAAAGGCAATCAACAGAACTGTCCCTGAGGGAGACCAGATTGTGAACTTACTCTACAAGAACATTAAAGTAGCAATTATAAATATGTTCAAATAACTAAATAAAATCACATCTAAAGAACTAAAGGAAAGTATGAGAAAAATGTCTAACCCAATGAAGAATATCAGGAAAGGTCTAGAAATATAAAAACAACCAAATAGATATTTTGAAATTGCAAAACACAATAACAAATGAAAATTCACTATGTAGTCTCTATATAACATCTGATTTGAACTACCAGAAGAAGGAATCCCAAAACTTAAAAACAGTTCCATGAAAATCACCTAGTTTGAAGAACTCAAAGAAAAGAGAATGAAGAAAAGTAATGGAGCCTGAGATACCTGGGTTCCACCAAGTAGACCAACTTACATATAATGGGAATCGTTAAAGTAAAAGAGAGAAAAGAGCATGAAGAATATTTGAAAAAGTAATGGCAGAAAGTTGTCTAAATTTGATAAAAAAACAATAGTCTAAATGCAAGAAGCTCAATGAATTAAAAGTAGGAAAAACTCAGAGATCCACACCAAAACAGCTATAGTCAACTGTCAAAAATAAAGACAGAGAATCTTGAAAGCAACAGGAATAAAAAGAATTCATCACATAGAAAAGGTCTTCAATAACATAAGTAGTTGATATTTCATCAGAAACCATAAAGGCCAGAAAGTGGGATGGGATGTCATATTAAAAGTACTAAATTAGAAGGAAAGAGGAAAGGAAGAGAGAAAGGGAGAGATGAAGAGAAAGAGGGAGAGAGGAAGGGAAGGACAAACTAAAGAAAGTTGTCAAGAAAGAATTCCATATCCATTAAAATACCTTTCAAAAATAGAGTATGAATTAAGACATTCCAAAAAAAAAAAAACAACCAGAATTACTTCTTGCTGTCAGGTCTTCCCTAATACTAATACTAAAATGAAAGGGCACTCAATATTTGCTTATTTCCACACAAAAATATAAAGAATATCAGATAAGGTATGTAAACATGAAAATATAAAATGCCATATAAGTGGATTTTTGTTTGTAAATCTTTTTCTACCTGACTCAGAAGCAACTGGATAAATAAATAATGATAACTTTCATTAATGGACATACTATCTATAAATATGTGATTTGCATGACAATTTAGCACAGAGAAGGGAGGAGACACAGGAGATTTATCAAGGTAAAATGTCTGTATATTACAGAAATGTTTTTATAAATTCAAACTAAATTGCTTTATGTCAAGACATTAGTTGAAATCCCAAGGGCGATCATTAAAAAATTTATGAAAATGTGTTACAAGACAAAAAAATTAACTTTCTATAAAAATTATCTAGCACAGAAGGCAACAATGGAGGAACAGATATGCACAAAAAAAAAACATAAGTAGAAAACTAATAGTAAATAGCTCCTTCTGAAGCCTCTAGATATTGATCGTTTCCTTCCTCTTCCAGTTTCTAGTAGCCCCATGTGTTCCTTGGCTTTTAGCAGAAAACTTAATACTACCTCCATTTTGACATAACCATCTTCCCTCTGTGTCTGTGTGCCTATGTGTCTTCACATGGGGTTCTCTTCCTTGTATTTCTTTTTTCCTTCTTATGACAATAGTGATATCAGACTAGGGCTCACCCTAATAGAATATTATCTCATCTTAAGTCGATAACATCTGCAAAGCACTATTTCCAAATAAGGTTATATCTATGCCCATGTGACATGTGGGTTAGGACTTCAACATGTCTTTTCAGAGGACACAATTAAATCCACGATAATAGCAAAAATAATCTGAGGGGAGAGAAAAAGGAAATTTGAGGCCTTATACTTTCAGATTTCAATTATGATCACAAACCTAAAGTAGTCAAAATAGTTTTATACTGGCCTACATATACACATAAAGGTAAATTAAAGGTAAATGGGATAGACCTGAGAATATTGAAAAAACTTACATTTATGAGTTATTACTTTTTGTTAAGCATTCCAAGATTATACAATAAAAGAAAAAAATACTTTTTATTTCACAAATGGTGTTAGAAGAACTTTATATCCATATGCAAAAGGCATCGTTAACAATAGCCAAAATGTGAAAAACATCCAAGTATTGATCAAGTGAAAATAAATAAAATATGTGGCTTAGCAATATAATGGAATATTATTTAGTAATAAAAAGAAATAAAGTTCTGGTACATGCTACAATATGGGTAAACCTTGGAAACACTATGCTCAGTGAAAAAGGCAACATACAAAAAGACAAATATTGCATGATTCTATTTATATAAAATGTCCAGAATAGGTAAAATATAGAGACAGAAAGTAAACTACTCATTGACAGAGCCTGAGAATAAAAGGGACTTGAAAGTGAACGTTAATAGATGTGAAATTTCTTTTTGTGGTGAAAAGCCAATAATTTCACATGTTATAAAATAACATTTATTGAATTACTCTTTTTTAATGTCCTTTTTATATACTTGATGTTTAAAGTTGGCATCTGAATCCAAATTACATTAATAGTCAAAATGTCTGTTTACACCTTCAACAAACAGGTACTTGTACTTGACATTTTTGAATACATTACTTTAACAATTATTCACATTATTGAATTTTCATCTTAAGTTTTTAATTAAAATTTATAGTGTACTGTGGCAACTTAGTGAAATTATTGTAGCCTTTGTTATGAAATGTAATTAGTTATCAAGTGAAAAAACTATTTGAAACAAAATTAATAAACTATTTTTTTAGCTAATATAACTACTGTTCTTACAAAAAATTTAATAAGAGGTGACTTGAAAAAAAGTTTTTTTATGTCCAAAAATGAACAACTATTACAAAATTATAGACAACATATTGAGAGGTAATAAGTAAAACCAAATGAATTTTAAATTTATTGCCATAATTGTATTAAAGAAGCTTTAAAAGCTTCTTTATAAATTAATAAAAGCATTATTAATTTATATAGAGTCTTTTACAATATCTACATTTTTTATATCTTCAATTAAATTTATTGAGGTAACATTGGTTAATAAAATAAGATAGGTTGTAAGTATACAATTCGATAACACCACATACATATATTGCATTGTGTGTTCACCATCCAAAGTCAATTTTCCTTCTGCCACCAAATATTTGACCCCATTTACTTTATCTTCCCTCCCACCCCCTTTCTTCTGGTAACCACTAAACTACAGTCTGTGTCTATGAGTTTTTGTCTTGTTTGTTGCTCAGATTTATATCTTACACATGAGTAAAAACACATGGTTCTCAACTTTTCTGTCTTAGGTTGTTTAGCACCAACATCTCAAAAATCCATCCACATTGTCACAAATAGCAGTATTTTCTCTTTTCTTATGGCTGAGTAATGTTCCATTGTATATTTGTACCACATCTGTGCATGTGTGTGTATATACATGTGCTTTAAAAGTCATGCACATGTCTAATGTACCTCCTTGTAAATAATTAGCAAAATCAATAAAATTTCATCTACTACTTCTAATAGATAAATTATTTGATTCACTGATTAGAGGGAGTTTACTTTCACAACTCAGCTGTCCTCCAGATGAGAGAGATTCAGTCCTCAGAGCTTAAACTGAAGAGGCAGAATTGAATTCTAGAAATTCTGGCTTTAAGTCCAAGAACATTTATTCTATGCCAATAACTATTTCTTTTAGAAAATGAAATACAAACTCTCAAAACACTGGTGTTTTCATAAAAGACTACCTTTAGAAAGAAATACCTTCAGGAGCTAGTAGATAGTATTCAATAATCACCTACTTAAAAAGTCTCATTTGGTGATATGTAATGTTTTTGAGGTTCTTAAGTTGTTTTATGATGATTTGCATGTGTTGAATATTTGAGCCTCTTCATAATGTAGATATTTCTGAAGAGAAACAAACACATTAATGGATTATAACATTTGCATATTATATAATGTCTTCAAGTGGCAATGAAAGCAGAATATAAAGGGATTTTATAAACTAAAGGATAGTTTTATTTGTGTAAATTATAAAATAATGCCTACTTTTTGGCTAATATCAAATATATAAAGTATGGTATTACCATCTGTCCCGAATGACTTCCATCTGCCTGGCTGAATTGTTAAAATGTTCTATAACTGCCAAATGCTAGTGTTTTCTCAGTTCATGGCTGACATATTGGAAGAAATTCTAACCTCATAGGGTGCTGCCTTGAAATTTGGTTTGTTGAGAAAACAAAACAAAACAAAAAGACTTCACTTATAATCAAAATCACACTAACTTAGCTAAATGGCAAGTTCATTCCCAGAATTAGCTTTATAAATTATTAATAATATATATAAGTGGCTGGAGTGGAGGTATTGGCCATAGAGGAACCCACTATTATTTACAATATCTTAATGTTATAATTTCACCTTTTTCCAAATTTAAAAGTAATATAATTTTAATTATGATGAGTTAGAACACTAAGAAAAAATGTAATAAAGAAAAATTAAGGGCACATAATATAATATATTGTGACAAATGTGACTATTGTAAATATGATAGTATATTTTCTTATGAACTGCTTTTCTATCTATATTCAAAATATTTTCACATAATTAAAATTATATTAAATTATATTAAAGATTTTTTAAAGCATCAGAACAATGGCAATCAATATAGTTTTTAAAAAAAACTATAGAGAATAAAATGAGATCAATGTACATGTATGATTAAGTTTGTCATTTTTTGAAAATCTAAATATAGTTCTGTTACTTATGCATTATTCTAAATTTTACAGATAAAATACAGGAGGGTAAGTATTTACGAGTATTACTCAGAACTATATAAGTGAGGTATGCAATTTCATTTTATAGAATAGTTTATACCTCATTTTCTGATTTTCTTTAAAAATTATATAATTTACATGTTATCCAACTATTAATTATATATCTGTATGCTCTTGGTATCCAGATAATTTGTTAAACTATCACATACCTTTATTAATTTATAATTATTAATCTATAATTCATAGATATTATGACTCATATTTACTTTGGTTTCATTTATAGATCCATGAATTTCTACACGCAAGCTCAGAATTGAATAACTCTCAGTGGTCTCAGATGTTTCTCTATGTGTTGTTTTGCCCAGTATATGATTTTTGTTTCTGTCTGGTTACAAATGTTTTTGTACCATGCCTAATTCTCTTTGGAGCAAAAGTCCAAAAGCATAGTGGATTGTGGCCAGAACTGCATTTATAAAATAATGATCTAGCCAAATGAGAATTTAAATGAATATATATAATAATGTGATTTAGGGAAAATATGCATTTGCTTCAAATCGTCAGAGAAAAGCCAAGCCATAAAGAAAAGCACGTGATATGCACTTGCTTATGCTTTGGTGTTGAAGAATAGTTAAATGGAAATAACACATATTTATATGTACAGCAGGAGGTAACAATGCATATTGCTGAACATAATTCAGTCCACAAACTATTATATTTTAACATTCAGTGAAAATGATAGCTGAGCTATACTCTTCTAATATATGTCATTATTTAGTTGGGAGCAAAGGTACCACTACTGAAATCATACCTGAAAGCAATGCATGTAGAACTGTACAAGAGAAAATTCCTGGATAATAGGGCAGATATAAAGAATAGTAGGATGTGTTTGTGGACAAAGTAGCAATGAACTCATAGACTCTGGTTCCAACAGACCCAGTTTTATCAGACCTGGATCCCATGTCAGTTACATGTTCAGAATCCAAATATCTTCTAACCAGTAAAACATATCAAGAATCCCTTTTGGAAAAGTTGCTACTTCTTTAGTTCTTTTAGAAAAAAAATTTCAGTTATGAAATCTTTTAGAAAAGATTTCAGTTATGTTAGGTTAAAAGGACCACATGAGTAACATCAATGAATACAGTGAAGAGTTAAGACTTTGGGGCAGAGGAGAGCCTGTCCACACCTGGAGAGGCTCAGGAAGCCTAAAATCTGGAGTCTTGATAGAAATCTTCTAAACTTTAATTGTTGATAACCTACTATAATTCTTGAAACACTATACATATAGAACAGTAGCTGCCTTATAGCTACAGGTTTATGAGTTCCATTAGGATTTTACATATTTAAATTACATATTAGATTACCAGGGTCATAGTAGAAACTAATTTTAGATATAGAAATTTCTATAATATTTTCATAATTCAAGACTTTGTTATTTCTTGCCTTATTACTTAGAAAGCTTCTCATATATCATTTTATGACTCCAGTCTCCCTCATATTCCTAGGACATCCCAGTAGCAGAGATAAGTGGCTTTCCCTGAAGCCATCCTATGCTATAGATTGGATTTACTTACTGGTTGTATGCCCTCCATCCCACTCCAAGACTGAACTGACTCTCTGACTCTCTTGGATATTCTGGAAACTGCTCTCAATATACTTTAACACTTTTAAACATTTCTTTTAATTCAAATAATGTCATTTTAAGTATTAGTATGCAACTGGATAAGTATATAACAAACAGGTCATACATTCACATGTAGAAATAAATCTTGAGTGTTGCTTTGATGATAATGATTTATAGCTATAAATATTTATAAAATTTCATGTGACTATGTTTCCCATTTACTTCAGTATATACTTGGAACTGGAGTTTTCTGAGTCATATGGCAAGTACATACATGTTAAACTTCAAAAGTAAATATAAAAATGTTTTACAATGTATTTACATCATTTTTTACTTTCCTAATAAATGAGAATTTCTGTTGTCCTGCTCTGTTATTTGCTACGATCAGTCTTTATTTATTTATCTATTTATTTACTTATATTGGATATTTGAATAAATGTTTAGGAGTAGCACATTGTGATTTGCATTTTCCTGAAGACAAATGATGTTGAACAGTTGCTAACTACTAACCACACATCTCATTTGACGAAGTATTTGTTCATGTTTTTTTGACCATTTTAAAAATTGAGTTTTTTAATTGCTCATTTCAAAAATTTTTAGTTATTAGAAATATTTAATGTTTTAATTTATTAAATCAGAATTTAAATAGCATACATATCAAGAGATAAATGAATTTCTACAATTAATTTGCTTTATACATAATATATGCTCAGAACACATTATAAAATGCTATAGATATTCCATCCAGGATGGATATGTGTCTTTATTCAGTATTTTTATAGGCAAAAATTATATTTTTAATAATTTCTAGTAAAAGGATCTATAATTCTAAATTTAAAGAGCCAATCATAAATCATGAGCTTTTTCTTAAGGAAAACAAACCATACAGTATAAGTATATATATTTATCTGCTCTTCAACAAAAGCCAAAAAATGTTAAAAATATATTATTGGTGATGAAATTATCTGAAATGTGATGTTAATTCTGAGGACTAGGATTACATGTTTTAGTTTAAACATGAGAAAAGACATTATGGAAAAAAGTCACGTTTTTTGTAATCAAATAACCATTTTGTTTTTTTTCATGACTCATCTAGCTAAAAATAAATCTAAAATTATAGTATACTTTTACTGTTGAAGAACTCTTCTCTTAATATATTGTTCTCATTGGCTCAAAACTAAAACTTTTTATAACAGGAGACCTTAATCTGTCCATTTGACTATGTCTAATCAATGGGGAAATGAGCAATTTGTTTCTCATATGAGTATGTTGATCTATCTTTAGTGCCCTGTATTCTGCCCTGTGGAGATGAACATACTTTATGACCAAAGAATGAACGAGGCTCTTTAAGCAGTGACCGATGTTAACACTTGTTTCTTCTGTCTCCACACAATCCAGGAATAATAGAATGGAATTGAATTGTCATACTTAACTCTGGGGTATAATCTACAGCAATACTGTACAATGAGCCAGGTCATTTATCTTTAGATTGTGTTCTCTATAAGTTGTCATATATTGCTCTCATTTAATAGTGAAAATTTTATTTCATTATTCAAAAAAATGTATTAGAGATAATATTGTATAAAATGTTTCAGTCCATTATATATGGATGGGAATATAAAATATTATCTCTAAATTCTTCCAGGACATAAAAATTTCAAATAGGAGAATGCTATAAAAACTCTACAAATGAATTGAAATTCTAAATTCTTATTTATACTAGAGAAATAATGTAGATAAAAATGTACTGTGAGAGTGCAGAGATGGTATTCTTTTATACTTTAGTTATGCCTTTATTATTTTTCTTATTCATTCACAAATCCATATATTCATTTTTAAATATATTTATTCATTCATTTAAAAATACTTTTGATGGTTATTAACAGCAAGACTTTTTTTGAAAAGCATAGTAAATTAAATAATCAAAGAAATGGATTCAATTCAACTTAAGAGTCCCACAGTAAGAATAGTTGTTCTATAGTCTATAAAACCTAAAACGAGTTGAGAATATACAAAATCTCAAACTAGTTTTTAAGTGTAAATAAATTTGTTATATTTATCTACACATGTTTTTTTCTAAATATTATGTTTTACATAATTTTTTTTTCAAACAATGTTAGCAATAGAAAACTTTAAGAGTTCAATTCTCACAGATGAGAAAAAGAGAAGCCTAAAGAGATTCGATTACATTTTCTAAAAACTCATTGTATAAAAGTCAATATTTGAACATGAGCCCTTTAACTTCTAGGTAAGTTACATTATAAATGTTCATTATTATTATCACGCTGCTTTTTTTCTCATAAACTTGAATTGTTCCCTCTATTATTTTAGATCATAAATATTCATTTTTATTTATTTAATAACAATATTTATATGTGTTTAAGGTAAATATTAAAACCCAAGTGCCATGTTATTTTCTTATTTCAATTCACATAACCAAAATTAAGAAAAAGAATAAAGGCACCTCAATGTTTGAATACACATAAACAACTTATAATAAATTTAAACTCTAGATTATGCTGATGTATCAATGTTATCATATTCCTTCTCTATATTCTGCTAAAAAAGAAAAATATATTTAAAATAGAAATTTTTAGAAGGCTGAAGTGGATTAAAAAATTACAAGGGATCTCTAAACTGCCTTCATAGGTTCATTTTCCCACTCAAAGAATTTTGCAAGCTGTATTTTGGATGGCTATGAAAAGTAGAATTATCAGAATGAGTCATTTTAGCTGCTCAGGAGACTTTAGAAACATTAACATATTTTTCCCACCATCAAAGAATGTCGGTAAGAGATTTGTATTCATTTTGTTTTAATTAGAGCAAACAGCTTGCCTCTGGGTATCTAAACTTAGAATGAGTTTGACATCACCACACAGTTTATATTCCCTAAGGACAAATTAAAAGAAACTGAAGAATTTTCTTTTTGAGACTTCAAATTGCAAAACAGTCCAATTTACTTTGGGTTCTCAGTGGTATATTTATGTCTTCAAGGTCTATGATATCCAGCCATTTTATATAAAAAAAAAAAAAGTTTATGGTTCAAAAGTTCTCATTTATACCATCTTTGCAATTCTTTAGATCTGCAACTCTTCTAAAATGAAAGTTCACTAAAAAAAACAACAGTTCACATTTGTTTCCTGCTGTAATAAACTCCTAAAGAGGATGCACTTAGATGTGGAGAATAATTGCAGAAAGTAAAAACACAGCAAACACATCAGATCTTTTTTAAATTTAATTAGATAGCCATGATGAAACAATCATTTGTTTAAAGTCTCTAAAGTCAAAACAGTTTTCAGATACAGAAGATTTGTTCTTTCCTATGTAAACCAAGTCAAACATTACATATAATATGTGTATAATGTATTTATCCATGCATATTTTAAATGAACCTGTCAGTTTGTTGATATAATCATGTCAAATTGTTTTAGGATAAATAAATCTTGGCTTTATTTTTTTATTTTAATCAATAACTATGAGAGATGATAAAGTTAGATGACAGTGACTTTAAACTGAAAGAATTCTAGAATATGCTATACTGTAATTTTTACTCAAAAATACTATTGATAATAATCAAACCATTAAATGTCATTGACATTTGCTTCTCCTACAAGGGCTTTACTTTATAAAAAATTTAGACAAAAAGATCTAAATTTATCCTCTTAAGAGCTATCAACATGTTTTCTAATTTCACTTACACATTTTTTTTTTTACTGTGAATTTATATAGTATCCCACTGGAGACAGGATGTCTACTTACATAAGTTCCCATTCCACAGTTATTAAGACTCTTAAACCAATCTGGCCTTACCCAACTTCACTTTGCAGGCTAATGGTAAGTCTATTTGGCTTGTGGCAATGCTCATTTGCAGTAATTCCAAAGAATTTATGAGAAAACATAGATAATTTTTACTATTACCATTCTCTTTACATTTATATCTCTATGTTTATATTTGAGAGACAGAGCAAAAATTGAACTTGAAATAAATAGCTGTCACCTAAGAATATTCTAAAGTCTAGAATTTTGATATTTCTAAATATATAAACTTGAATAGTCAGTAAACTTCTCAGTTTCCTTATCTTTAAAACAAAGATAATATAGTTATCTCATAAAATATTTTTCTGAAGAAATCTAATTATTTTTCCTTCAGTTTGAGGGTTAAAATATAGAAAAATGTAGAGTTTGAGTAAGACAAATAGGATAAAATTAAAATACAAAATTTTGGTGAAATTCTTTTTATTACCCTTAATTTTTTTTCTTATGAAGATAAGATTTTAATATTTTTCAGAGTTCTTTTATTTTTAAAAAGAATAGAATAATTCATTAAATAGAGACTGAAATGGAACTTTGGTGATTTTCCACTGAAGATATTTAAATAAAATATTTTTTTCTCTGTGGTGATTTTTAATTGGTATTTTTTCATGTGTTAGATTTCTCTACTTATAATTTTTTATCATACTGCAAAAAATATTTCTCATTATTATGGTAAAAATATAAAATTCACCATCTTAAACCATTTTTAAGTATATAATTTCTACATGTTGCTTTTGAATAAACTTTAAGCAATTCTGAAATAAAAATGAATGGTATTATATCTATTTAACAACATTCTGGGTAATATACTACTGTTTTAGATCCATTTACATTACTGAAATATATTATAAGTACAACCACAAAATAAGTTTATAAAATGGTTTATGAAAGAGGTCTGCATGTCTGAACCAACTTTACAAAAGTATTATATTTTTAAAACATAAAGGATAAATAAAAACAAACATAAGGTTTTTTTTTCAAAAGGCACATAGAAAGGGAAAGTACTTAAATTAGACAGTTGTAGCATTTGCATTTCTATTTTGAAATTGTGATTTTATTAGACTACATGGTATTAGTTTGGTTTATGATATTTTAAATATTCTATTCAGTTTTCATTACCTTACTTTCTATCCGTAACTCTTAGAATTATGTAACACTTTTGAAGACACTGTTTTTTCTATTCAAAGTTTACAGAAAATAAATTCTCAAAAATCGTTTCCAGTCATGTTTAGCAGAGGTGAAATTATTGTTGACCAATTCAATAACTTTTAATTAGATGGACTAGAAGTCACATTTGAAAATAGTTGAAACCTTTTTTCCAAAAACAGGTCAGAATGGCCTACATTAGAAACAATTTACTCAAATACCTGTATGAATCTTAAGAAAGTGATTGCAGGGTATATAGAATAATTAGTCCTTCCAAGGTGTCTCCACTCTAATCCTTGGAAGCTGAATACTTTGCATTACATAACAAAGAGGATTTGCAGGTGTTTTTGTAAAGTTATCAAGTTTAGAGTAGGAAGATTATCCTGAATTACATCAGTAGACCCAATCTAGTCATAAGAGTACTTTCTCAGATAATTTTCTTTTACCAAAGGAAGAGAATGCAGCAAATAGTAATAAACATATGAATCATAAGGGGGACGCAACATTCTATGATATTTGAAGCGTGAGAAAGATCTAACATGCTGGGTCTGAAATGCACTGGCCTACGTGTAAGGAACATTCGGAGAATTCTGGGAAAGAAGGACAGTCCACTGCTGACATCCAGCTGGGAAACAGATTTATTTCTACGTGTGCAAAGAACAAGATTAGGCCAACTACCTTAATTTGGATGCAGATTCTTCCCAGAATCTCATGATAAGATCCCAATCAGCCAATAACAGTTTGGTTTCAGCCTTGTGCAAGTTGAAGCAGAGGAGCCAAAGCTGACCGAAGCAGCCTGGATTTGTCTTAACAAACAGAATATGGATGATTAAATGAGTGTTGTTTTAAACTGCTAAAACTGTGGAATTATTTTATATTTCAGAAAAAGTAAACTAACAGAATATTATGGAGATTTTGAACAATTTACTTATCTTATGAATGCCCCATTTCTCTCAACCTTAAAATGAGGACAATATGGATGTATAAAGATATAATCTGTAACTGAGTAAAAGAAAAATTAAAGTGTGGAGAATATTCTTGGCAGTTCTGGCAGTGTTTAATATATATTTAAAAAACATGGTTTTATTAGAGCTATTAAAATATAATGCCCCCTTTTTATTTGTGAAAAGCAGAAGCCGAAAATCCAACTGCATTTATGCATCTGTCATCTAAATAGCTCTTTGTCTGTCTATAAAATAAGTGTGAACATGACTTCAATCCAGTGAAAAGTTATTGAGCAACTAACAGAAGAAAGGGATCGTTTTGTAGCAGTGATCACAAATTGGAAAATTGATATCTCATGAATTGGAATCTAGCTGATGCACTTGTATATACTGGTTTTCTCCATTAGAAAATAAAATAATTTTCTGCATGGCTACTTCTGACTAATAATAAAGGGTTACTGCACCTTTATATGAGTCTAGTGCTTCTTATCCATCATGTATATATCCCTGCCCTCTACTATACTCACAAATCATAGAAGCTAAGTGGTCTAACAGCAGTTGAAGGCAGATTGTGCTAAGACAAAAATGCACACTATATAAACTGTAAACCAACCTCTAAAATAACAAAACAAAGAGTTATGCCTACAACAAAGAAAAAAATGAAATTATAAAAATTAACAAGAAAAAGCAGAAAAAAATAAGCACCACGAAAATCTATAATAAGACAGAAAATAAATAGATGTTCGACTTAAACCCAAGCAAATAATCCAATTAAGTAGAAATGACATAAACCTTCACACAAATGCCAGAGAAGATGAGGCTAGATGAAAGGGCAAGACACAAATACATCCTACCTGGAAGAAATGTATGTTGAAAATAAAGATGAAGCAATGTTAAAAATAAAAGGGTTTCTCTGCTAACACTAATCAAAGAAGGCTGGAGTGCTGTGTCTAAGAGTGCTTCTCTCAGAAGGAGATAAAAAGTGCAGACATAAATTCAGGAAGAACATTGAAGACTTGAACAATATTATTAACTAACGATATAGTGTATATTTTATAGAACATTCTAACAATAGCAATATACACATCAAATATTCTTGAATACATGTAACGTTTCTCAAAATATACTATATTCTAGACCATAAAATTGATTTCAATATATTTGTAAGAATATGATTCCTACAAAAATTTGTGAAAATAAAGTAGAAATAAATAACAGAAAACTCTCTTTAAAAATCTCCAAATAGGAACAAAATAGAAATAACCAATGGGCGAAAGAAAAATTATAAAGAGAATTAGAAAGAATTTAAGAAGCAACTAAATTTGAAACCACAATGTATAAAACTTTGTAATATGCTGTTAAAATATCACTTAGCATGAAATACATATCATTAAGCACCTATATTAGAAGACACTAAAATCAATAACCTCAGCTTTTACCTATGACACTATAAAAAAAGAAAAGAATGAAGTAGGCCTAAAATAAGCAGGTGAAAGAAAATAGTAAACATGAGAGGAATCATCAGTGAAGCAGAAAATAGACTTTAAAGATAATCGATGAAACTAAAAGCTAGAAGATCAAGAAAGATAATAGACACATGTCCCCAGGAAAAAGCAGGAGAATGGCAATGCCACAAACTATTCTGGAAGTCCAATGATGACAAGGAGATATTTATGATTTTATGCCAATACATTTTACAACTTAGATAAAATGGGTAAGTCCCTTGAAATACATAACCTACCAAATCTTTTATTTATTTATATTTTTTTGAGGTTCTGGCTTGTTTTATTGTCATTTAAAACCAACATGATTATCTCTGCCAAAAAAAAAAAAAATACAATCAAAGAAATGGGACCGTTTGACAGTTCTGTGGGCCCTCTCTGAGATGCCCTGGGGCTCTGGCTTAGCTTGAGGTGCCAAGGTCAGGCCAACACAAGCCTCCAGGGCACTTTGGGTGGGTGTGGCCTTTGCCTCAGGTCATCTGGCGCCCCCTTCTCCAGAGAACAGGCGGCCAGACCTTTAATGCCATTTCATATTGGTTTGTGAATGGAGAGTGACTATAAAATGTCTGTCCAGAGCCATCAAGACCCAGAGGGGGCAGTCAAGGGACCCCACACTCCAGTCCTTTTCATCTTAGTCTCTGGCCAGCTGCCCCTTTGCCATTTCTCCTCTTGCGTGAAACGTATAACCTGAATAGTCCTATAACTAATAAATGAATTAAATTTGTAATTTAAATATTTCTCACAAAAATTATAAGCCCATTGATGAATTCTACTAAATATCTAAGAAAGAGATAATACCAATCCTATATGTAATCATCTAAAATATGTCAGAGGTGGGATTTGTTTCTCAACTCATTATATGAAGTTATGATCCTAATACCAAAAACAGAGAAAGTTACTGCAAGGGGGGAAAAATCCCTCATGAACATAAAGACAAAAAGTCTAAACTAACTTTTCGCCTACAGAGTTTAATAACATAAAAAATACTACACGTATATCAAATAGGTTTTATGTCAATAACATAAGTTTATAATATTTGAAAATCTATGTAATTCACTGTATTAAAATACCAAATGATAAACATGATCATCTCTACTGATAAATTATATATATATATATATGTATATATATATATACACATATATATGTATATATATATATATACATTTCTATATATAATTTATTTATTATTTATTTATTTATTTACTTATTTATATTTGACAAATCTGTCATTACTTCTGATTTTAAAAAAATCTCAGTAAACAAGGATTAGGTGGTATGTCCTCAACACACTAAAGGGCATCTTAGAAAAATCTATAGTTGACGTCATTCTGAAAAGAAAAGTGCAAGAATGAATTATTCACACCTAGAATTGGAAATAAGCCAAGGAAGTCTGCTCACTTCACTTCCATTCCACATTGTATTGTAGGCTCTAGCCAGTGCAATGAGTCAAGTAACCCACTTGACTAGGAAACACTTATAACTTTCACCTACCCTTATATCTGAGTGCTGGTTTTCATCATTTATTTAGTCCTTTCCCACCCGACCAAGCTCCTGGGAATGACTTGAATCTACTTTTATTTCCAGAGAAATATTTTCTATCTAAAGTAATCTTATGACTCCTGTCACTTATTATTAGTTCATAAAAAGACAATAATCCAATTCTGGCATATTAGGATACCAGGGGATACCTGCTCAGATACTTCTAGAAGGAAAAGGTTTTGTTTTGTTTTCTTTAGAGGAGGGTCAATAAGAGAAACTCTCTTCTTGTTTTCATTATAACTGGAGCATCTGGACCAACCATAGTTATTCTATCTCAGGCCAGGGACAAAGCCACCACTGACACTGATGGGGTAGAAGATGTTAACATGCAATTTGAGTTAATAAATCAACAAACTTTGAAGATTTCTCTTTCTAGACTACCTATTGTATCTGATAAGATATGTCATTATATTGTCAAGCCAGTGTGAGTGGATGCCATCCTTCTTGCTACTTGAAAGTATTCTCGTACAGATTTTGGCACCAGAAAATGCAGAGTGGTCAATAACGAATGCTGAAATATGAAATTCGGAGATGGAGGATTGGGACAGAGGAAGATAAGATGCCACGTTTTCTGACTAAATTCTTAGTGACACTTGTTTTGCATTTACTAGAGTTGGTTTCTAAACACAGAAGATGACTAAACAAGTGAGTCACTAGTAGTGAAGCCCATTTTCCATATGCCTACAGTGAAGAAAGATTTTCCAGAAGGCAGAACCAATATCCATGTTGTGCTTCATCAGATTTATCTTTTTATATTTGGTTTTATATTATTTTATCTCTTCGTAATCAAATCTATTATTGGTAGACAAAAGTTTCTAACTATGTTTCTGTATGGGTTGGAATTTAATCAAATTCTAAGCCATGAGTTATAAGGGAATATCTTCTGTGAATTTTTATGCAAAGTTTGCTCTCTTTATAGAAAGAATCATAGGGGGAAAAATAATTTATCACGTTTTGGCCCTCTAGATATTATCAAGGTTAGAGAATGCATGGAAATTTAGGTTTCTATCGATTCTCAGAATTTTAGCAATGGGGAAATTCAACACTGAAATCGATTGAGTAGGGAGAAAGATCTGGGTCCAAAGATATTACATCATAGAATCAACCACTTATGATTCCAACCCACCATTAATCTACTTATGAGAAAATTCACATAACCATAATGATATCAGATATTGTTTGCGACCAAATGTATGCTAACTGAGGAAGCTGGCAGTGTTTGATGAACACACACACTAATGGTGATGGAATGAACCACTATAAGGCAATTTGACAATATGTAATATAAGTCAAAAACTTTCACTCTTCAATAAAATTTTAATCTAGAAATCATTCCTAAGGAAATAATTTAAGCTAAAAACAAATACGTGTGGCAAAATATTCACAACAGAATTATTTCTAATACCACAAACTTGTAAAATGATGACCATCTACAATAGGCTGTAGCCTATTGGATATGGATATTTAAACATCCATAAAATTAATGTTTACAGATCTTAATAATTTTAAAGTTAATTAAATTAGCTTAGGGATATACTTAGGGTATAGAGTTTAGAAATATGATAATAATTTGTTTATACAGATTGACCTCAGTTGTGTTTAAGATGCAGAAACAAACGTTTATAATGCTAATCATTATTTTTAGATATTTTTTTAATTTTTTCAAAATTGTATGTCCTCAATTTTAACAAGAGAAAATATTTTTATTATGAAAAAATTTTACATATGGAATTCTAGTAATGAGCTTGACTGTGAGTCATCGTAAGAACAAAATTGTAGGAGCTAAATTTCTCACTACTGTATGTTGAAATACAAATAAACACTCATAATGTGAGATTAATAGGATTAAAAATGATTCCTTAAAGATTTTTTTCTTCTATTCATCCTTACTTCTACTAATTAAAATTTATTTTAAATGAAACATAATTTATACTTGTTCCATGTTCTTATGAGTTATTATTTATTCTGATTAGATAAATCACAAATAAATTTTTAGTTACTGTGACCAAAAAACCCTGACAAAAACTGGTTTGTTATTCATCTGGCATATAATTAAAAGCATATGTAAAGTTAAAAGCAAGAGTTAGAATGTTTGTATATTTCTTAATACCACTTATCTGTAGATCATCAAATAATGGAAAATACATAAGCATATTTATGATTAAATAACATTTACAGGCACTTTAAAAGACCAAACATCAGGCTCAGGCAATTCAAAATCCCAAATAGATAAGTTTGTTTATATTTTCATTTTATCGTAGCTTATAAATTGTATAACCTATCGTCATCTTCTACATAAATAAGTCTCCTAGGGCACTCCCCTCACTAACCATGGTTGGTATCAATTTCTGCACTCAGCCAAGATTTTAGTTTCAAAGTTCTTTTGAGAAACACTTTGCATAGCTCAGTTGTATTAAATCGCATTAGGAAAACATGGACCAAGTTAGATTCCACTTGTCTGCCTAGCACTTAAAACCAATCCGAAGGGAATGCAAAACCCCTGCATATGGCTCAAGTACAGTTATGAACCAAGGTTGCATGTAAATGAGAAAGGCACAGGCAGCTTTGCCATCTGTCTGCAAAGTCCTTCCTGATTTGCTTGTTGAAAATGTTACAGGCTTAGTTAAAGCAGGCAGCACCAGGGGAAAAGCTGAAGACGGCTGCCTCCTCTCTGTATCAGAACAAGGCAACACTCACTAATAAGAGTTGGGACCTGTCTAACCTAATCAGAGAAATCTCAAATGTTTTCTCAGCAGTCTATCCATCTATCACTGACACAGCTGAATCCTTAAAAAATTTTCTATGCATAAGTAATAACTAATCCTTTTACTCTATTCAAATGAGATGTCTTGCCTTTTTCAGATCACAGGCAACTGGAATAAAAAAATAAAAAGTTTCACATGCATTGGCTTTAGAGTACAACAGTAAAATATCACACAACACACACTGGTATAGCTTTTACATAAAGCTATAGAAGGGATGCCCTATTTATATTATAGAGATTGAGGTCACTTCACATGTAATGTAAATAACTTACACTATGTATCATAGCTTAAACAGGTTTAAATTCTGTGAAGATTGAAGAAGTAGAGCCATTGCCTCAGCCATAGTGACAGTTTCATATATTAGTCATACTAAAAGATAAATGTCATGTTAATATAAAAAGTCACATTACTCTTTAAGTACACTACCTATATGTGGACTAATTGAGAAATGTGTCTCTCATTTTTGAGCAAAACTCTTTTTAACTGTAAAAAACATTCAACCACTTTTTAAAATAATCTTTTTACTAATAATGTCACATCAAAACATAGGTACCTAGTTTCTTGACCCAAATAGAATAATTCCGTGAAGAAAAACTGTCAGCTAATACTTGTCTTCAGAGAAAGTTACTTAATGTATGCCATCTCACCTGTAAAATGGGAAAAATAAGACCCATCCTGTCAAGTTGTTCTTGGTATTAAATAAGTGATGGTAAAGGTTCTAGTAAGTTGTCAGTCAATGGCATTACTCATTCACACAAACATCAAATAAATTTTGAGTTTCTGTTATGGAAGAGTCACTTTAACGTTCTAAATAATTAATATTATTAAATAAACGTATCCAAATTGGAGCCATTTTTCTCGTTTATCGAACAATTGCTTTGCTGAACACAAGTTCATAATGTGACAAAATGAGGACAAAATACTATCATGAATGGTTAAAAAAACAATGTCTAGAATATAGAATGTAGATGATCCATGTAATCTGGGTTACCCTCTGTCAACATATTCTATTCTTAAGCATAATAAATTGTTTAAAACAATCATTAAAAAGGTCAACTTTATTTAACATAATTGTCTACTGTTTTTGTGCTTAAATAAAGTAGCAATTGACATTTTACAATAAAATGATTATTTTTTACCTAGATATAATACAGGATTTCTTTCATTGTATAATATAGAATTCTATAAAATCTACCCAACATTGACCCCCACGTCTCTCATTAATAGCAAAATACACACCTTTACTAATTTATACAACGATTTTGCTGTCCTTTTAAAAACTAAGCGCTTCCTCCATTCTGTTAAGTTGTATAGCTGCCCAGTTGGCTGCCCACCAAGTGTCAATTTATTGCTTTAAGTCTTCTCAATAGGATGCTGAGCTTTTTCTGTTGTCCACCTACCCACCCCAGAAGGTGATAATTTATCAGGCTCTAGAGACTTATCCTGACTGATCTAAGACCACCATGAAACTCTTATTTTTCATTGCCATTCGTTGAATTTGCAAGCATGCATGACTGATTATAAATAGAGATATGAAGAAAAAGCTTCTGTGATATTTTTTTTTTCTGGTAAATGCGATCTTGATCCTACCTTATAAACCAAATACAAAAATAAAAATGCCTTCTTCATGCTGCGGATATTATTTGGTCTGAATGTAAAACCTGAAAAACTTGGGAAAAAATATTCCTTTTTCTAGGTTAAAGCTACAATGTAGAAATCATCAGGAAGAAATGACAAGTGAGAGACTGAACCAGAGGATGTTTAGAGCCTGCCTAATATCTAGCCATCCTATTACATCAAATATTATACATCATAGTATAAGCAACTTTGAGTCTAGTTTTCCTTTACTTGCTGCCAAGATCATCTCAACTGCTAATTATTACTCCAGTGCAAATTAGTTTTATCATTTATTTTCGAGAAGAGGGCAGTATTGGCATTGAGGATATTGACAAACTGGAAAGTGGTAGATTAAAAAGCAATATACGATAGCAGCAAAGGAACATCAAACCACCTCCTTCACAATTCCCTTACCACATGCACATAAGCTAAGCTTGTGTCTTAAACAGGTTGTTCTGAGAGCTTTATCATTAAAGCACAAGTATCGCTCTAAACTCTTCTCTGAACAGGGTTTATAAAATTAAATGGATATGTTATACATTTCTAATGCTAAGTTAATAACCCATTTGCATAGGTCTAAATTTGCATATGTTAGAATTTAAATCTAAATTTTACACTTTCACACCTTCTCAGAGACTTTCACAATGTCTTAGCAACATATTGCAGAACAAAATTACTTACTTGAATTCCTTAAAATCAGGTTATGTACCATGCTAATGACCAGATTTCTACCATAAAGATTGGAAGTATTCAACATGTTTTCATATTTAGTTATTTTTTCATTTGTATAATATCTAGTTTTATATCTGAAATATCCAGAATAAAACACTCCTAGAGCTAGATTAGAAATAGCAGAAGTAGAAGAACACTGTGAAATCATTTCTCTTTTTTAAAATTTTAGAGGACCCACATTAATGTCATTTTTCATTAGATTTACAAATTCCCTGGGTAATTCGTAGCAGACACTATATATCTGCTACCCCATATTCACTCATAACCTGTTTCTCTCCTGTAAAAATGGAAAAGTAAAGCTCACCTTCTTAGACCCTAGAGAGTTTCTTGTGCAATAACATTAATGCCTAATAGTAGGTATAAAAAAGAGTTTATGTGTGGGCCTTAGTGTTTCAAATGCTTAAGGTTTTGACCCTTTGCCCTTTTCTTCTTTTTCTTTCCTTTCTACCTGCTTGAAACACAGACTGAAAGCCTTCCCAAAGAACAAAAGATTTCGAGATGGATTTTTTCTCCCAGCTACTATAATATGCACTTTGTATTTCGAATTTAATTTTATGCTTTCAAAGTTACACATGGCTATAATTAAAGAGCAAACATTTATTTACATGAATTTAAAAAAAATCCCCATTCTTTTTAAGAGATGGAATATTTCCTACCTAATTGTTCTCCCCTCATTCAAGCACACATAAGGATGGAAGGCAAAACATCAATGTTGTTATGATAGAGCTGAAGCTGGAGAATATAACTTGATATAATGTGGAAATGGAATTTCTATGTGAATCCCTGAATAAGACTTACTAATTCAGTCACATTTTCTAGTCACAGACCAGCTTCCTCATATAGGAGAAAGGTCTAACAGGTAAGATAGCAGCCATGATGGAGATAAAATTTATTTTCCCTGTGAATAAATTTACTCCCATGAAGAAGTAGGCAGGGCTAGGTTACACATACCTCATTAACTTTTGTAAATACCATACCAAGTATAAGTCTTCTCCCACTATCCTGACAGATCAGACACTGAGCAGTTGAGAATCAGAGGGTACTTAGAGAGAAAATCTGTCATCCTAGAAACCAGGAAGGTGTTTTATCTTAACCCATAAAAATGCTATCAATATTATGCATTTATTTGATAGATACATAATCATTTTTAAAATTGATTTCAAACATCTATTTAATTATCTTTCTTTAAATCATATTCAACTTAAATAAAAGAGATTGGCTTTATTTCACACCTGTGTTTATAAAGTTATATTTCCTCCTTCTTTATAAAAAGCACAGTGGTGAATAGTAGCTGTGATGATTTAGATCCATTGGCCTATATTCAAATTGAAAGAATAGTTAAAATATATGACTTTAAGTAAAAAGAAATGTGCATGACCAATATTAAGAAAAGTATATCACTTGACCATAGAACATAGCAAAAGATAAATATGATATCATTTTAGAGAAATGGGATGAATCCCTAAATTCAATGTAATTATAACTGAAACCCTAGTGATTTTTCATGAAACTTGAAAAATATTTTCTGAAAATCTTATGTAAAGGACATATTAAAAAATAACTGAAATAATAATGACAATGATAAGCAAATGGCATTTTGCCTCCTAGCTATTTAAATATGTCACAGCAAAAGCCCCTAGAAGGCTTAAATGGGTCATAAATTGGGCTGTATCCCAGCTCCTTAGACAAGCTCCTGTATACTCCATCACTGGCTGAAAACAGACAGTGGGAGATCCGGCCTCCATAAAAACACGGGGATGAAATTCAGAGCACAGAACTGGATTCTGTGATGCACATTTTTTTTTGTGCCTAAAACATCAATAAGGAAAAGATATACAACTGATACATAAATAAAAGATATTAAGAGAATTAAGAAATGTTTTTTTTATTTTAATATGAAGTATATTTTTAAACTGAAAATGAAAAACAAAGAAAAAAATGAATTGATATTTGGACTAAATTAAAATGTAAACTTTTACAAAGTAAGAAGTAAATTTAACAAAGCTTAAGAAAAAGTGACATGCCAGTATAAATAGGTATAATTTATATAATATAAGGATTAATATTTAAATTCATAGAGACATCCCCAAGTCAATCAGAAAACACACTATTTCATGAAAATGGGCAAAGTATTTGAGCATATAATTAAAAAAGACATATTTCAAATACCAAATAATCTTTTCGAGTAATTCACAACCTGTCCTTGAAACATCTAGAAAAGCCAAAAGTAATTTATTAAAGGCTCAAGAAAGCTCTGGATACAGCTCAAAAATACAGAGTAACATTTTTCCCTTCAAGACATTTGGAGAATTCTGATACTATACAGGATTGGTGGTTACAGAGCTAACCTAAAACCTCTGAAAAGGAGACGATATGTCAACGATTACTCTATAAGGAGGAGGTAAAAATCTGCCAGACTCACCAGCAAGGTCAAAGCTGGTTCACTGCCAACCTGGGATCAATTCCTTACTCAAGGGGAAGAAAAGCTGAGAAAGGACTACTTTCATCTTTTTTCTCATATTCAGAAGCAGCACATGGAACCCTGTTCATGGCCCTTTGGTCACCTGATTCTATCTAACAATTCAGTTTCTCCCAATTGATATTAACTCACAAAGAAAATAATTTTCATTTTATTCTGCACCTCTGCTTCAGGAATATCTAACAGTGTGTGATGTCAAAGAACAAAATTAAACAAAATAGGTGCAATTGCAAGGCGCATATGCACCCATACAAACACCAACACAAAATCAAAGAGGTATATTTTTACCTGGGGACATAAAAGTTTTGAGCCAAGAAGACAAATTGTAAGCAAGGTGCTGGAATACCCAGTTTACTGACAAATCTGCTAACTCCCAAGAAAGCTGTCAATCCATGATTAATGACAAGTAATATTTTGGATTCACTAACTCGTATTTGAAAAGTGTCCCTGAGGCATTCCAGCTGAAAGATCCATGATGTAAAATTTCCCACTAAGTAATGACTACATTACTTGAATGAATTTGTAGCAAACTTAAAAATCAAATTTGTGCAATTAATATAAAGAAATTGAGAAGATATCTTGACATTCCAGAAAATTAAATTTTTTGCATATAGTTTTCTAATTTGTTATTAAATACTTTGAATGACAATTTTATCTTTCATTTTTTACTGTTATTATTTACCCATTATTTTCAATTCACATAAAAACCTATCTAAAAGCCAGGTGGTTTTTAATAGAAGAATTTTTAATATTTTCATTTTCATTTATAGATTGGTTGGCTGGGAAAATACTTCAACTTGATTTCCTGAATAAAATGATGATGATGATAATGACATGATGATGACACTAAGATGAAGATAAAAACAACTAACAAATATTAAAAACTATTTCTTGCATTCTCTTAATGTTATTTTACTATAATACTTACATAAATTATCTAGTAACTTTAATTTTACCAATTAGGAAAATGAATCAGCTAAAATTATTTAGGTAACAATCAAGATTATATGCAATGGCATTTGAATCTAGATGCCACTGCTTAAAAGACTATGCTTTTTGCTGTTCCAAATGAATTGTATAAATATATAGAAATGTTATTATAAAACCTTATAAAAATAAAATGCTTAATTAGATTAATGAGTCCTTCACCCATGTTTTGAATGTATTAACTTGTAATATGTTAACTGACACTTGTGATGGGATTAAGTTTTACAAGAAACACTTTAAGATACTTTTATACTTTTGGAAGAAAACAAGAAACTTTTGGCAAACGTTCCATTTATACAAGGAGTGTATTTAATATTGTTGTTTAATTAAATTCTATTGCCTTTTTATCTATGCTCATTTATTTCCAAGTCTAAAAGAAAATTAATAGCTTGAAAGCCCATTTGATTGCCTGCTCACTGACCTTCAGTCAGTATCTCTACTTGGCTTTATTATTTTCCATGCGAGACCCAACTCCCTAGTGGACTGATTTAAATAAACCCAAGCACAATGTTAATTAAGAGCCCGAATGAGTGCAAAAGCTAACGTTTCTAAAGTTTCTAGGTAGCAAAGTTTCACCTTTTCTGCCCTTGACAAGTCTATGTGCTTTCTTTTAATATGGTCTCTTCATGCAGTTTTCTAAATCCCCAAAGATAAATCAATCATTTTGAGGTTGTCTCTTTATCTGATGAAGACTATTGCCTAGACAATGGACAGTTTACAGAAAATTATTCTTTGGAGAACTTAAAATTGAAGGTAGCAAGCTTTAGAAGGAGTACTGCCATGTAAAATACTATATCTGAATAAGTATATAATACTAAAGGGGTTATCCACACATATAATAAGCAAACAAAAATACATTGTTTGTGTATAGAAATCTTACTTTTAATCAACTAATGTGGAAGCAACTACTATTTATTTGAATTTTAATATAATATATAGCAAATGCGATGAGAAACAAGTCAGGTACATATTTTAAACTTGAAGTATCCTATATATTTTTTTATATTTGTTACGACATTGACTTGCTATAATCAATTTATAAAGCAGGATTTGCTTTTAACTGTAGTTTTTAAATATATGTTTCATGACATAAAAATTATTTTCATTAGATGAATCACATTCTTAGCTGAGTAGGAATTCCATATTAAAATTTTATGTTAAATATATCTTAATACAACAAATTATATGAATTAATAGTTCATGTATTATATGTTCCATTTCATGACATGGAAATATTACTCTGTTTATATGGGAAAAGTCACACTACGAACCTATTCTATTCTTGTACATGTTCATATATGTATCACATTGTTAAAATATCCTCAAAACACCATCAAAATTTTGAAATTATTATAAAATTATACAATTTCATCTTCCAAAAGAACTCTAAAATTTAACTGGATTTAGAACTTTAGACATTTCATTTTTCTTGAGAAAGACATATTTTGCCTTGGTGTCATTTAGAGTTTAGGTTATTATTAATATTTTGAAAAAGCTTAGTATTGCTTTACTCAAGAAAAACCTCCTATAACTATGATTGACTGATTTTATAGCATTTTTCCCCAAGAGTTTTGATGTGCTAGCTGAAGCTGGAAGTGCAATGGCTTACTTTTAATGAGAAAAATCTTATTATTAACTATTCAGAAATAAATGGTATGAGAAGGAAGAATGAATCTAAAAATACAAATAAAGCAAAATCAATGTTTGCATTAAAAGGAAAGATGAAAATGTAAGAAGATTAAATCAGTTATATCTTTTAAAATATACATTTCCCACATCAGTGATATTTTCTGAGTCATTCTAATAATGATTAATTTTAACGTATTATTTTTTTAAATAAGAATACAACACAAGACATTATTTTACATAAACATTTTATTTAAATTCACCTGTAAAACAGTCACATTATTACAAAGATGGTAGGTCAAATTTTCCCTTTTTTAATTAATATTTTCTTATGTATGAGAATCAACATATGTTATGGTCTAAATGTCTTTAAACTCAAAATGTCTATGTTGAAACCCTAACGCTCATTGTGACAGTGTTTATAGATGGAGCCTTTGGAAGGTAATTGGTCATGAGGACAGAGCTCTCATGGATGAGATTAGTGCCCTTATAAATGGGATCCCACAAAGTTTCCTAACCTCTTCCACCATGTGAGATACATGGAGACACTGCTAGCTATGAACTGGAAAGAAGGCCCTCACCAAAACAAGTCTAGGTGGGTCCCTTTATCTTGGACTTCTGAGCCTCCAGACCATGAAACATAAATTTTTGTTGTTTTTAAGCTGCCCACTGTGGTGTTTTGATCTAGCAGTCTGAATGGACTATTCAATGTGAAAGAACAGTGCCTGTTCTGAACAATTGGAGAGAAAAAAAAAATTCATCATTATGAGGCACTGAGTAGAAGAATAGGAAGACTGGTGTTTCACTGAGTGGGAAAAAGCAGCTGTAGACTAAATGTGGCTCTGGCCTTGTCTAAAATAAATTAAAAGCATGACTCAAAACTAGTTTACAAGTAACGCAACTGCATCCCAGAACTAAACTCAAAACTATTTACTTACAAAAATAACCAGAATTCATCTAAAAAGATTTAAAATATTTGGGTATCTAATAAAAAATACTAGAAATTAAAAGAGAATAGACTCATAGTGAAGAGAATATCAATCAAAATGGAAGCAGAAATGACATAAATGAGGAAATTAGCAGTTATTACAGTTATACCCCATATGTTAAAGAAGTTAGAGGAAATATTTAAAATGTTGAGAAGACATACAGAATTTATTTAAAAAAATGCAAAACCTACTTCTAGAGTTAAAAATCTTCAATGCATAAGATGAAACATATACTAGATGGGTCAATGCCTGAATGGCTAACATAGAAGAAAAGATGTGAACTGAAAAGCATAGCAAAGATCCTATGCAAAATGAAACACATACAGACCAAAAATAAAAAAGAAGGTGGGGAAGGGTGATGGTAAAAAATTTAACAGAGCCACATGTTGCTAAGACTAAAATTCAAGTGGCCAAATATATGTGCAACTTACTGCCCCAAGAGAAGAGATAAATAGGAAACTATATGAGGAAGCAATGCTCAACGTTTTTCTTCTATCTAATAGAAAGTATAGTCATGTGCCACATAATGACATTTCGGTAAACAGTGGACCACGTTTACAACAGTGGTCCTCTAAGATAATAATGGGGCTGAAAATGTCTTATCAACTAGTGAAGTCATAGCCAAGTCGTAGCCATCCTAACATGGTAGTATGATGCTGACTCGCATGTTAGTGGTGATGCTGGTATAAACGAACTGTGCTGCTAGACGTATAGAATTACTACAGACTGTAAGTTCCCTTATATTTAAATATGTTTAGATACACAAGTATGTTGTGTTACAATTGCCTACAGTATTCAGTACAGTAAAATGCTGTACAGCTTTGTAAGTAGGAGCCACAGGCTATACCATACAGCCTAGGTGTATATATAGTAAGCTGTACTGTCTGGGTTTGTGTAAGTTCACTCTATGATCACACAATGATGAAATCACCTAATGATATATATCTTAGGCATACCCCAACCCTTAAGTGACACATAACTACAGACCCACTTACATAAGAACCTCAACAAACCCCATGTGTAAGAATCATAAGAAAACTGTACTAAGGAACATATTAATCAAATTGCTTAAGAACAGCAGTGAAGATAAAGAAAATGCATAAAAGAAAAAAAAAACAGAGAAAATGGTACATGATATGCATGCAGAAAAAGATAAACATGTTGATAGATATCTCATCAGAAAAAAAAATGCAAACCAGAAGGAAGTGGAACCATTGCTTTAAACTACTGAACAAAACAACACTATTAACCTAGCATTCTTTACCCTTTTCTTTATCCTAGAATTCTTTACCCTTTTCACATAGAAACTATTTATACACACAGAAAAGCTAAAAGAATATATTAGTAGCAGGCTTTCCACTATAATAAATATGAAAGATATTCATTCAGAAAGAAAATTATATATAACTCATTAAAGATCACTGAAAATGGTAACTACATAGATAATTAAAGGACATTTTTCTTATTATTTCTTATTTAAATCTCTTCTAATATTTAAGCAAAAGTGATGTATTTTGGGGTCTAAAAATTTATAACAAAAACAAAAATAATTTACAAAGTTCTAGCAGGAAACAATGGAAGTATACTGCTACAAGTTTCTTCAATATGTGTGAAGTGTGTGTAAAGTGGTATGACATTCCTTGAGTTAAAGAGCTTAATTATAACTCTAAAGGAACAAAAAAACAGATGAAAAAAATACAAACAAATAGAAAAATTGCATATATATACAAAACAAATAGAAAAATTGCATATATATTCAAACTTTTCAATAAACACATTAGTTACAAATGGTGTAAACAATTCATCTAAAACACCAAGATTAAAAGTTCAAGACCCAATCTGTACTGCTTCTGGAAGACAGTCAGCACTATTACCCCTCTGACTATCATCAAATCTCAAGGCTTTGACTATCCTCAGGATTGTTTCTGCAGATGTTTTAATTCTTACCCTACACCTGAACTTCCTCTAGATGAAGAGCAGGTTTGCTTACCACTTGCTACAAAACCTAAGCCCTGGGTTCTTCTCCTCTAACAGGATCTTCCTGATCCTCTGAGTCACCCCGTGAGTTTTAGTGCTCACAGAACCAGAACAACAATGCTGATACTCCTGCTACTGCTTTTGCTGTGAGTAGTAAACTCATTTTTCTCTGATCTAGGAGTTCCATATCTTCTGTTAGAAATGGTGGCAGGCTTATTTGTTAGTTCATAGACTTATTTCATTGCCAGTTTCTCTGCTTCTCGCTCCCACTTTTGCCCTGTCAGGTCAAACTTAAGCAAAGTAAAATCTCAATACTGAGTAGGAGAAATATACTTTAAGAATAAATACACAAATGAGTTAAAATAGTTTAAAAATATATCATGCTAACCTTAATTCAAAAAAAAATTTAGAATAACTAAATTTTGTGATGTAGATTTTTGAGCAAATAATATTAGCAGGGTTATTTCATAATGCTAAACGAATGGGTCAATTCACTAAAATGACTTAAAGATCCCAAGAATCCATGCAATTAATATCAGACTCAAAATATATGAAGCAAAAAATAATAAAACTGCAAGAAAAAATAGATATGTCTGTGACTATGGTCATAGATACCAATAATGCTCTATTGATATTAAAAGAACAAAACACTATAAATAAGAACAAATCAGTAAAGATATAAGAATTGTGAACATTATCCAAGAAATTGACCTAATCGATGTGTGTAGAATATACCACACAAGAACAGCAGTATACACATTGTCTTTAAACTTACAAAAAATATTTGCCAAAATAGACCCTATTAAAATTAATAATACTAATTTAAAAAATTTAAAAGAATTCAGGTCTTACAATGGATGTTTATAACACGCTGAAATTAAACTAGAAATCATTACCATATGATCTGCAAAATATCCCAATCACTGAAGACTCACTGAATACTTTTATACTTAAGAAGGAAATGCAGAAAACTGGAAGGAGTGTCATTTTTATACTTGCCATAAGAAAACGGCTGAACAAACTACAAATAATGACTTTACATGACAACTTCAGAGAAGTGAGATCATAGGACAAACTACACTGAAACACTGAGGAGACAGGAAACTATATGGAGAACACAGAGCCTGAGCTTTTGCTTACCTGGGACAGACATCACCAAGCGATCTAGACAGTCAAGGCCCAGCAGTAGCCACTGCTGCAAAGTCGAAAACCCCATGTGACCTTCGGCTCTACAATCAGCCCTTCGCATCAGCAGATTCAATGAACCAGGGGTCGGGAACAGCATTTCCATCTGTGGCTGAGAGTCTGTGGTTGGGAAAGCAAAGACACTGTTTTCCATCCTGGGTTGGTGGAATCCATGGATGCAAGACCCACAGATATGCAGGGCCGAAAAAGGTCTGCAGGAAAGTGGACTTTGGCAGTTTGGATGTATTGCTATTCAAGGATCAACAGTATGTGTAAGTAATAAGCTAGAAAATTTTAACAATTTCCTAAAGTTAAGTAAGTATTGGCTAGTGAGGAAGTGTGAAAGCATAGTGGGCACCAGATATTCTAGAATTTACTCCCTTGCAGACTTTTCCTCCAAGAATATCATCAAACACTCACAGGGAGGATGAGAATGAGATCTGCCAGCGTGTCTCCCAAGGTGATGGCTTGGGTACCGATGTAGCAACCACTGCCCCAGATGCATGCAGAACCTTCTCTCTTAACTATGGTAAGAAAAAAGAGAAAGAAAATTTAAAAAAAAAGGCTTAAATTCAGGAAGCAAGTTATCAAAACTTGTGATCGGTGAGCATGGCTGGAAACCCAGGTAATTAGGGGAAGGAAAGAGCTGCTCCCAACAAAAACCCACTCAGACCTTTCTCCCACAACACATAGGAGTAAAAGCTTCAAGACCCCAGCTGTGGGCACTTAAGCCTCCTGGTGAATCAGCCCTGCAGGCTCCTTGATTTTAGCCAATGAAATGCATCTCCGACTTCTGACTTCTAGAACTGTAGGATAGGAAAGCTGTATTCTTCTCTGCCCCTGCATTTGTGATAATTTGGCATAGCAGCAATGAGTAATTGATAGAGATGTCATTTTAGTGTTTTACCCAAACCCTCTTGAAACTTCATGCACTATAGACCTTTCTAGGAAAATCTGATTATGTCACAGCTTTTTCAGTTCTTATCTGACACGTTCACCACTAATGCCAGCACTAATCTCTCCAGATCTCTGTGTCTCTATAACTCTTTTTATTACCCCTTTTAGTTTCTTTTTTCTCCTACACAATAATAAAATTTACCTCTTTGATACCAAATTAAGCTCAGTTTTCAAAATCTATTCTTTGGTAACCAAGTGTCTCCAAATTTCCACAATGTACATTATTTGTACTATTCAACTCACTATATCACATTGATGAATTTGCCATTATTCCTTCATCTGTGTTTATCATATGTAGGGACATTAGAATTTTGTCTGTGATATAAGTGCAATTCTCGGTTGGTCATTTGTCTTTTGAATTTATTTTCCTGGATAAAATTTGTTTTCGAAGTTCCATTTTTTGAACTCAGTTGTTTCTGTTTATTTTTAGGTGTTCTAACAATAGCTACAAAATGTATTATGCTACTTTATTTAATTGTAATTATGCTACTTTATTTAATTGTAATGTACAAAGTTTTCTCAGAAGAATCTCATAAAACTCTAAATTTAGGTATAAAAAGAGAATAAATTACCTTTTTCTTACTGGTTCTTTACCTGATATGATTAAGTGTAGTGATGAATCTTGATGAAGTATAGAAAGAGAAGACAGAGTTGTGAAACGATGTATGGCAATAATAACAAAATAATTAACATCCAGAGAAAAGACTGCTTCAGGAAGGTGGGGTAAGATTCAAAATCAGGCCAGACGTTAATCTAATCAACCCATTCAACAAGATTAGAAGACAGGAGAATAAAGAATTTTGTGTTGGTGAAAATAGAAAGTTTTGTGCTCACAGATAGGAAGGGTAAAAGGGTGAACATGAAAAACTACAAATACGATTTAAGGCACTCAGTTATAATCAGGTCTCATAACCACAAACTAGAATAACCTGAACTTGTGGGAGGCACAAAGCAAAGGGCACTTCTTTTTCTGGTACCCGGAGTCCCAGGAGAGTTTATCTTAGGCCTTGTTGATCTGAGCAAGAAACATGAGAATGTTAAAACTCACTCGTCTAGCTACAGCTCAGAGGATGGACCTCTGACACCTTTTCTGTATCTTCAAACTGTCAAGCTGCGAATTTTGTTTGGAAAAAAATACTAAACATGTCTCTATGGCCTATCTATCTAAATATAAAAATTGATTGTTTATCTTGAGAAAGTGCATTAATGTGTATCAACTGCATTCATGAAAAGATTAGTAAGAACATGGGAATGAAGCTTTGAGATTACAGGCAAGAGAATCCTGATCATTGAGGACCACTGTGATGGCAGAGGAGACGGTAGTTAAGTAAAAACCCCCACAGGCTAAATAAATACCAATTTCAGGGCAGAAGAGACTGTGTGTTTCTGGTAGTTTGTTATCATTAAATAGGTATTGTTCAGGGATCCAGCTTCTTGATTCATTTATCATCATCATCTGAAGTAGATTATGGCTAATGATGGGTAAACATGCAATGGTGCTTTGATTTTTGAGGATGTTTATTTGTCTCTTCAACATGAAGTTTTGTTAATAGTCATTTTTCAAACTCCCCCAAGTTGCAGTGATTTATATCTATGTAGCTTTTTTTAAGAGTGGAAATTAATTTCATGCCATCCATTTACTTTTCCACCGAGAAATTTAGGATATAAGATGTCAGTTTCAAAAGTAAGAAGGAAATTAACTATGAGCACAGTAATTTAGCCATTAATTTGGACTTTATTTTTTCATTGAAGAGAGACTTTAACTGTATGCAAATTTTAATTTCCCTTTAAAATAACATAAAAATAAAAACATTACATTTACTTCCTGTAATATATATATATCTATAATGATAAAATGTATATCATTTTTATTACTTTATCAGTTGATATTATTTTAAAGATGACTGTCACCAAGTACATTTGTATAGCTCGCTACCATATATCAGGATTGATTTTTTTAAGCTTTTGAAAATTATTGATTTAAAATAACAATTCTGCTTTTAATGTGACAGTAATTTTTTATTATACATTTTCATTTTGAGGTCTATTCTACTCTTCAGATTAACAGCACAAGTTCATCAGAGAACAGAATATCCACTGATGTTTTGCCTTGCTCTATTCAATGTTAAGCTAATTTTCTCTTTTAAAAAGTTATTTTATTTAAATTAATGGTTTTCATTTTTTTTATTTAGTATCTTATATAATTACCCCAAGATAGAGGAAACTTAATAACATATACCAATTAAACCACAAAGTTTACATTGTACTTATGGAATGGAACAGAAACATAATTATATATTCTCTTCTTTAGGGATGTTGTATATTATTATTTCTACTTTTGCAGTGAAGTACTTGAGGCCTATGGAAGATGAGAAAATTTTCACAGATTAATTAAATAGATGTCAAAACAAATATGGCACTCTTTGGAACAGGCGAAGAGTCTCTACAAGTGCTCATTGGCATAATGCAAAGATATGTAAATTACATTAGTCCTTAATGTCATCCTTGATATATTAGAGGTTTAAAATATATGTATCTTAGGAAAAGTATGTATGTATTGCCAACAACAACAAAAAAGGAGGTTTTAGGAGAAGAAAATCGTTACCTTTACAAACTGCTTTTCTGTTAGAGATCACCAACTCCAGACTTAGAGGAAACCTATGAGTAATATTTCATAATCTAACATTCAGTAGAGCAAGTCACATCGCCATCTCCTTTTAGCCACATGATAAGAGTTTTCGGTGATGGGGAAACCCACTTGTACATGAAGTATCTTCAGTATCATTAGTCTGTGCATTGTATCCCTTCCATTTCCAGTAACTTCATGTCCATTACCATAAATGTCACCTTCTTCGAGTTGAATTCTAAATGGTCCCAAGATATTGTTTAACACTTAGATATGTGGAATACACATCCCTATGAAGTTTCTTAGTTCTGGATGCTATCCTTTATTAATATAACCAGAAACTTCATCACTTTTTTCTAAAATTATGTCATAATGATACTAATAATTGTATCCATCTTCGTGGAACATAAATCTATCATGAATTATATTCACTATTCTTATTTAATTTCACATTGCCTTTTCCTATGCAAGTATGTATAGACATTCTCCTTTACTGGTAGCTCATAAAGTCTATAAAAAAGTATATGACATGCTATGTTCTTATTTCCAGAAAGAGAGCCCCAGACTCTGAGTGTAGAGCTTCTGAGAGTAATCCTGAGATCTGGTGAAAGAACTAGCTATTGCCATGTAGAAAGGAAGAAACTTTGGAAACAACAGGATAAAAGGTAAGTCTTGGAAAATCTCTATTTCTGGAAATGAGGAAATTAATTTGGGATGAAGAGGTAGCCTTTAGAAACAGGGAAGATTCGTGGGACAAGAGATTCAAGATTGAACTTTTCGAAAACAAGTTAATATCTACAAATCAGAAAAAAAGTCTGACCTCTTCCAAACACTAGGTGCATTTTTTCTATGAAAACTGCACTTTAATGTGGCAAACAATGAAAACAATCTCAGCTAAGAAACTGAATAAGCTTCTCTTTCTCGTTCTCCCTAAAATGATCGCTTTATATTGCAGGTCTATGAAAATCAAATAATCACGAATACAAAAAAAAGGCAGAATAGAAAAAAGAAAAACATCAAAAAAACACTTCACATTCATTCAAATTTACTCAAATAACATGAAATATGAGAATCAAAAACTTTCAGCAGATAAATATACTCTAACAGTCAGCATGGAAAATCTAATGCAGCATTACAATATGAATTAAGTATAACTGAATAAGCTACTGTAAATGTGATGGGAAAAGACCAGAAATTTAATAACTAATAATAAAAGACAAACTGAAATGAAACTATTAAGGAGATATTAACATATTCAGAGTGATGGGGGACATGGTGGGGTACAGAAGCTATGCTTCCCAAATTCATAGATCTCAGGTTTGGAATTTTGACTTGGTCTGGTACATAAATTATGAGCACAACTTATGTTGCCATCTTTAAGAACTTTTAAGATCTAAAATATAGACTTTAGTACTCTGTTTTTCCCTATGGCATAATGACTAGTCATGATATTTTCAGCTCTGAAATGGGAGTGAGTCTACAGCCATGCCATACTGAACAAGCTCTGTTTTATCTAATCTCAGAAGCTAAGCAGGGTCAGGCCTGGTTAGTACTTGGATGGGAGACCACCTAGGAAGACCAGGTGCTGTAGGTGTAAAAAATAAAAAATACGGGATTGTAAATTGACAAGGTCCTTGCAATCTGTGAGGTCAACCAAGGGTTGCTTCACATAATATATATATACATACATGCATGTGTGTGTGTGTGTGAATGTGAATGAAATGGAAGTGAGAGATGCGGAGTTGACCTGAACAGTATGCAGGCATGAGGGAACTGCTCAGTGCCTGCTTTAACTGCTTTGCTACCTCTCTGGCTGTGCACATCTATGACCTCTGGGTGTTTCAGCAGCCAGTTAATGGAAAGGAAAGAGCAAAACAAGTTTACAGATGAATCTGTGTAATACTCTGTAAGTGAAAAGGTGCTCCACTAAAAACCTAGTGAGGTGAGGCCGTGAGGGACAAGAGTGATAAAATCTTCTCCCAGTTGGAGGCACTTCAGATGATAAAATCACACACACACACACACACACACACACACACACACACACACACACACAATGTTTCCCTTTTCCAGGGGTGCATGGTAAGAGCCAGATAAGATATTAACCTATAAATGCTGGTTTGGAAGAACTGGTTCTATAATTCTGGAACTCCAAAATTATAAATCAAATGGTTTTATAGGAGAGGGAAGCTCTTCCCCTCCCTTACTGAGAGGGGGATAGAGAAATCTTATTACCTTATTCTGCGTTCTTAACATTGGGGATGTAAACAGATGTCTCCTTGAAAGATGTGACTGAGTCTTCAGCTTTACAATCCAGGGAACCAGTCATGATTCTGGGTCTCACGCCACCTTGAAAAAGTAAACACATACCTTTGGAGAGGAAAACCTCTTGAGTTTTTTTTTTTTCTCCATATCTGATCGGTCTTAATTTAGTTTAGATTGTTCTTTTATAAATATTTTCTCTTCAGTCACATATCGCCTTCCTTAGGTGATATGAGAGTTACATCAGTGAGCTGCCCTGCTTCTGAGGTCTGCTTGGATACGGTAAATGCAAAGCTCAGATGAGAAGCTGGAGAGAGGGAGTGTTATTTATCTTGCTCCCTCTTTGTGAAATCATTTTGGCCTGGTAGCATCTCTTGGCTGAAAGTCACTGCTTATCTCAATGCAACATTTTCTATAAAACTATTCCTCCCTGTTTTCAGTAGAGGGTTTTCTCTCCCCTTATTCTTTTGTGGCTAGACATGATAAATGTCCCCTGTAGTAACCTTACCTTACTGCTTTCTCCATGGCTTGTGGTTTCCCTATGCACATAAATACACTTTTAAAAATAATCTTTTATGAATTCTTAAAATATCTTTGAGCCATCTTTTTCCCACTGTGACCCATCTTCTCATTCTACTTAATTTTAAAGATTTAAATATTTGTTTATATATTTTTTCAATTAGCCAAAATATATATAGTATATACACATTGGGTTTTTCATCATTTATTTTTTTTCTCTTCACACTATATATTTTTTTCTTTAGTGTTGTATCATAGCTTCACATGTTTTGTATCATTTGTTTTTCACATATGCAGGTGAACACATCTTGATTTTCTATTTGCATTGAGGAAATTGGTGAATATTTTCTAACATTCCCTAGTTTATCTGGCTTCACTTCCCTCTCTTGTCCTAAATTTTACTTGGAAAATGTATTAGTCTGCTAGAGCTGCCATACAAAATACCGTGTGTCTTAACCAAGAAGAATGTGTTTTCTCACAGTCCTTCAGGCTAGAAGTCCCAGATTTAGGTGACTGCTGGCTCACTTCTTCATTAGGGCTCTCTTCCTGGTCTGCAGGTGGCTGGTAGAGCTGTGTGCTCACATGGCCTTCCCCTGTGTATCCTCTGAGAGAAGTCAGGCCCTTTCCTTTCTCTACTTTATAGAAACTAATCTTATCAGATCAGGACCTCAACCGCATTTAACCTTAATGACTTCCTTTGAGGTCTCATTTCCAAAAATAACCATACTGTGGGTAGGGCTTTGACATAGAAATTTGGGATGGACACAAACATTAAGGCTGTAACAGAAGACTTAGCAGAGCTTTTGATAATCTGAGCTGGGATGGCATTGGATCATTTAGGGCATTGAGACTACAAGCTTAGGATTTTGGGCTTTGTTCTCTTCTGAGATCCTGTGTTGAGGTCTTCCCAATTAATACAGGAATTTATTCCTCTCTTATGAGTGTCATTTGTCTGCTCAACTTACCTTCATGCAACTGAGAACATGTATTACTACATTGCTCAGAGTATATTTTCCAGAAATATTTTTAAGCATCTGCCAACAATTAATTTAAAAAGCGAGACCATGTATCTAAATTACAGGAAGGTTTACTTATAAAATAATTTTTCATGTCACATCGGAGAACATTATGCCAAATACTTGCTTCATGTATACCTTTTGGAGAATCTTCTTGGTATTTTTAAAACGTAATACATTTTATAACTATGGTAACTATGAAAATTAAACAATCAAAATATTTCATAAGCATCTAAAATTTAGAAACAAAATAATAAGACAATAAAAATTACTGCACTCTAACATCTGCTTATATTTCTGTTTAATGTGCCAAATCATAATTTGCAGACAGAAATTGGTTTTCAAGTTATAAAATTAAACTTAAAACAAAAAGGCTTCATTTAGAAAATACTAATGCTAACTTAGATGTTATTGGCAGTAACCTTTTAGATGTTGGAAGGAGGGATAAACAGTGAGGAAGAGAATATATCACAAACAGACATCTAAGCAAGTGCTATAGAATTTTTTTAAACGAAGTAAAAAAAAACTGTTTTACTTGTGATCTCAGTGCCAGTTTCTTGACTGGTCTTGACACTCTTTAGAAACTTTAAATAATCCTTTACAGAAATTATTAAGTGAAAAATAACATGATAGTTTGTTAGTAGTAGACTAAAAGACTAATCTAAATTTTATGTCGCTGCAAACAATGTGCTAGAAATGTACTAATGGCAAATGCATATTAAAATTCATTGTTGAAGACAAACAGATGCGTGACCACAGCTTTCACCCTCATTCTCTCTCTCCTTACTTTTGAATGTCTTGAGAACATTTATTTTGTGCTTTGCCTTTAAATTTTATTTCACTAAGTTCCTCTCTTAGGCTGTGTTTATTTAGTTATTTATTTATTTCAGTTTGGATAGCCTAATTCTGGATTACCTTTAGAGAAAATGTGCGATGTTCAGGGAGGAAGAAATCTATAAGCATAGAGGTCAATGGCTGTGTTGAAGTCAGCTAGAACATCCTGGCTCACAGTAATATAGTTCTATTTCATGGAACATTTATTATTACAACTAAATATGGCATTGCTTCAGCTTGGCAGAAGTGATAGAATGACTTCTGTAAATATTAATAACTTCACAATCTTTATCTTGCACATACATTTCCCCTGATACCTTTGAATTTATCGAAACTATTTTCAGAATTAGTACCCCATGGCAGAAAGCGTGTATTTAATGTGTATTCTGAGTGAAATTATTGCAAAAGCTTTTTTAGATCCCTAAACCTTTTATAAGAGATATCTCAGGATACCACGTATCATTCTGATTTTCTACAAAGTGTTTCTTTTGCCTGTCTGTAAACATCTGAACTTGAGGATGCTTTCTCACAAGTTCATTTGCATTGATGAGTTGATGACAAAGACTTCATTTACGTTTATTTTCTTTTATCACTTTGTGTTGGAGAAAACAAAAAGTAGAGTTACATGATTTACATGAATTCATGGACATTTATGCACAGCCAGAGCATATGCTATTACTGTAGTTATAGATGAAATGGAAGCCTTTGTGGGGTTTTTTCCCAATACATTTTGCATGTATTTTACATTTTGCAAAGAACTACATACCAATTTCTTCAATGAGTTTTTTTTATTATATCTGAATGTATTTATTTTGTATTTGCAAATATATATGTGTATGTGCGCGCACACACACACACACACACACACACACACACACACACGTCACCTGGCACATATATAGATATAGATGATATAGATACAGATATTGTTATAGATATAGTTTACAGAAAATAAAGGCATCTGCCTTATTTCACAGCCCAAAGCTAAGAAATAGAACAGGGAGAACATATACTTATTAATATTATATACAATAACTATATATAACATGCTTATTTACAAGTTATATGGCAATATCAGCAGAAAATATTGCCTTTTAATTTTTGTTTTTAAAGAGAATTAGGATTAACTTGACACATTTATCAAAAATATGTGTTATGCATGTTTAAAATGACTGTATATTTTATTTAATATAACAAATATGTTTGGTTATTCATATTTTATATTAAAAATTAGTTATTTAATTTAATATTTTGGTGCTTTGGTTTGTTACTTTTCTTAGGAAATTTATTGTTAGTCTCACTTAATCATGTCAATTTATACATTTTTTGATATTTTTCTAAAAATATTTGATTTATAACTATTGCTTAATATTATTAGGTGCAGACTAGACCAAAGCTATTATAGTTTCCTAATGGAGTATAATTTTATTAAAAATTTTGTTTCCCAAAAATATTTTTCTGATTTGTTTGTGGGTCTGATAATAGCTCTGTTCTTATACTTGAGCATAGCTTTGGCTGAATTGAGAATCTATATTTAAAATTGTTATTCTTTTATTTTGAGAGATTTAATTCATTGTATTACATGCAGTGCTGCTGACTAAAGATATGGTGCTAATATGTTTATTATTAATTACCAGTGGTAGATTAATTTCTGCTGCTTTCTCCAAGTTATCCCGGTCTTCTTTTTGTAGTTAGTGAAAATCTAAACTTTCATTTGCTTATTTCTAAAATCAGTCATTTTATTTCTTAATTTATTGTGTTAGACATTCCATGTTTCAACTACTATTCTAAGTTGTAATATAATATAAACATTTATTATATTTTATATGTTATATATTATTTGTATTACAGGCATATTTTAAAGAGTATTAAGATTAGATTAATACCTTTGGATATTAAAACTTATGAGAGCTATGATACTTAAAAACTATGGTACTTACATAAGAACAGACCAAACAATAAAAGAACTTAGCAGAAAGTTCAGGTCTAAATAAATATAAATAAAAGTATTAGAATACTATAAAGTATTAGTATAAAATCAAATAGAGATTTGTTTTTTTCAGTTCATCAACTTCATAGCAATCTAGAAGGCGATTAAAATAAATGTAGTCAGACATTAACAAATATGACAGACTAGGGCCTAAAAAGAACCTCTATTCCATAAAAGCAATGAAACCACTGGCAAAAAATTGTTAGGATCAATTTTGTAACTTTGTTAGTAATCTGGAAATTAACCAAACATTGCAGTCATCCAGGAAGAGATTATTAAAAAAAAAAAAAAAAGATGAATCTGGGTAAGAAAAGTGAATCTTGTGCCATTTTAATTTGTTCTGTGCATCCTCACTTTTGAGCACCAGGGTAGCTTTGAAAGCACACAGCCTGAGATCATACTGAAAACTAGCAGACTCATAGGCACCGGCTGAAGCAGAACATGATTCAAATGCCTTCATTATCTGCCTTATCTTGTGATTCTTTAGTATCTTTAGTACACTTAGTAACTCACTTATAAGGTTGCCTTTATTTAATCTGACTTGAAGTTAACCCTGTGTGAAGAGACTTTTATTCAGGGAGTTTTAAAAAAGTAATAATCAAAGGTAGTTATATGACATTTTGGTATCCTGAGGCAGTAGATAAGAATTGGATCTAACTCAAAACTTCAAATGAAAAGTTGAAGTATGAGATGGCCATAGAGGAGTTTGAAAAACTTTGGTATATTTGTAGAATCTAGGTCTTGTGAATTCACAAAGCTGCGCTCATGCCAGAGTTGTTTGCATGTTCAGGAAGGAACTGTGAAGGCCTTAGGCTCTCACCTCTGGCTTATCTTGAGAGTCTACATGAACAGGAAGTGAAGGCTAAGAATGAGTTAAAATCTGCCTAGCTGAGTGTTGAAGACAAACCACAACATATATACTGAGATCCTTGGCAAAAATGGGAAACTTACTAGTTCTAGACATTTAAGGAAATTTCTGTTCAATCATTAGCTGACCAATAAGCTAACTGAGGCGAGATTTCAGTGGGCACGTGACAAAGAATATAGAATTTACAGAATTATTTCAAAAAATTACTAAATAAGGAAAACAGCAGCAAATAGCACCAAAACAAAATGAAAAACCTAGGGAAAGAGTAAAGTCTTAATTTTAGAATTGTTGCATAGTATTATTTAAAATATGATATCATTGACAGCAATGACAATGACAACACATATGAAACATGCAAAGAAGCAAGAAAGTATGGCCCACTGGAAGGAAAGTTAAGATCAATCCTCAAGGAAGACCAGAGATTGAAATTAAGGATGAGTGATATATGATACAGCATAGATAAACCTTGAAAACATTATTTTAATGAAAGAAATGAGAGGAAAAAATACACATATTAAAAAGTAAGATGTAAAATTTTTTTCATAAAATATTTTTTGACTTGTAAATAGATATTTAGAGAGATATTCTAAATTCATAGATAGGAGAACTCAATATTGCCAAGTTGTTAGTTCTTCCCAAATTTATTCATAGATTAATGTAATCTAATCAAAAACATCAGAAAGTTATTTTATGGATATTGACATCGATTTTAAGTTTATATAGGAAAGCAGAGGACTCAGAATAGGCAACACAATGATGTAAGAGAAAAACAAAGTTGGAGGACTGATGCTACTTGACTTTCAAGACTAATTATATAGCTACAGTAATCGAGACAGTGTGTTACTAACAATAGAGTAAACAAATAGATTAATGACCCAAATGACTGAGCCTGGAAACAGACTTTCATAGATGTAGCCAACCTTTCTTTGACAAAGGAATGAAAGCAATGAAATGGAGCAAAGATGGTCTCTTCAACAAATAGTGCTGAAAACCCTGGAGATGCACATGCAAAAATGTGAATCTGTACACAGACCTTATACCCTACACAAAAACTAACTCTGAATGGATCATGGACCTGAATGAAAAACACAAAACTTTAAAATTCTTAGAATTTTCTCTTGGGGGAGAAAAACCTAGATGATCTTGAGTATAGTGATGTCTTTTAGATAAAGCTTGAAAGGCATATTACATGACAGAAATAATTGATAAGCTGGACTTCATTAAAATTAATAACTTCTACTCAGCCATAAACAATTTCAAGAGTATTAAAAGACAAGTCAAAGAATGGGAGGAAATATTTGTAAGAGACACATCTTACAGGACTGTTATCTGAAATTCACAAAGAACTTTTAAAACTTAACAACAAAACCTGATTAAATTATGAGCCAAAGACCAAAACAAACACTTCACCACAGAAGATAGACAGATGGCAAATAAATATATGAAGATACTCCACATCCTATGTCATCAGGGAAATGCAAATTAAAACAAGAAAAAGACATCACTACACATCTATTAGAAGGTATAAACTCCAGAACATGGGAACACCAAGTACTTGTGAGAATGTGGAGCAACAGGAATGCTCATCCATTGCTAGTGAAAACGAAAAATGGTATGGCCACTTGGAAAGACAGTTTTGTGCATTTTTTAAAACAAAAATAAACATACTGTTACCATGGAAAACAGCAATCTAGCTATTTACCTAAAGGAGTTGAAAACTTATGTCTACACAGAAAAATGCTCACCAGTGTTTATGGAAGCTTTATCATACTTTCCCAAACTTGAAATCAACTGAGGTACTCTTCACTGGATGAAGGTGTTTGGGTAAACTGTGGTATTTCTGGATAATGGAATATTATTAAGTTCTAAAAATAAATGAGCTACCAGGCCATGAAAAGACACGGAGGGATGTGAAATATATATTACTAAGTGAAAGAAGCCAGGCAGTAATAACTGTCCATATTGTATGATTCCAACTGTGTGACATTCTGGAGACAGTAAAACTTTGGAGACAATAATAAGGTTAGTTAGTGGTCATGGGGGTGGGAGCCAGAGGGTTTTTCGGGCAGTGAAAATATTCTGAATGATGTTACAATGATAAATATACGTCAGTAGACATTTTCCTAAACCCACTGAATATGCACCAAGATTGAACTCTTAAATAAATTATAGAGTTTGATTATGTTGTGTTAATGAAGGTCCACCTTGGTTTAAAAGAGAGAGAGAGAGAGAATCTTCATGATCAGTAGAAGTAGGGAGTATATGGGAAAATCCCTGTACTTTCCCCTCAACTTTATTAAAAACCTATAATTATTCTAAAAATTGTCTTTAAAATCTATATTCTGTAAGCCAATTCATTATATCAATGAAGTAGGAAATACAAATAAAAGAAGATAGCAGCTAGACTATTACTAGCAGAAAATATCAAATACCTAATACTTGATACATTAATTATCAGGGAAATGCAAATCAAAGTCCCTTTTTCTTATTTATTATGGTGTATGTAAAACCTAGTTTCTTTTTCCTGCATCCATTCTAGTTAGCCAGGAACATGACACTTGCTGTTCCATTTTGAAAAGCCAGGAACTCTAGCAAGCTGTGCAGCTCGCTTATAAGTGTCTGGAAAATTTCCAACACAGTCAGCTACCTTGGAGTTTCACTTTGTTACAATAACATCAATTTTCATACTAGGTGCCTATGAATATTATGTTCAAAATTACCTCTACAGAGTTCTGCTTAATTTACATCATTGTCTCTCCATGCTTTCTGATTACCTTAAGTGAAAGATATCTATTCCTATTTTTATTACTGCATAACACATTTTCATCTAGGTCTTTTAGCCAGCTCTCATCAGGACTGACACTCATTATTCAGACGTGTGTATTGGAGAAAAAAAAAATCTAATCTTAGCACAGAGTTTGACTTACTATTAAATCTCAAAATGCATCAAAAATTTCTACTAGTACAATTGTGATTATTTAAGATATCTTTTCCATCCTGTATTATATATGTAACCCTGAATTTCTGTAATAACCTTTGTACTCCTCTAACTTTATTATGTCATTCAATTATACTAAGCAAAACTGGTAATTTTTCTTCAACAAAGATTAGGGAGGTGCAGGTTTAGAGAATAAAACAAAAGTTCATAGTTCGTTTACAATATTACTTTAGGAAGTTAGGATGCCATCAGAAGAAAATCATTCTTCCATTTGCCAATTGAAGAATTAAATTTTTAAATGTATTCATTCAAATATTTCTTACATATACAAAATCAAAAATATAACTACTCCAATTCCAAAGTTGAATAATCGATAGTAATATTTTGCATAAACTCAATTCAAGAGAGAATGACTTGCATTAATTGGAAGAGTTTTAACAAGAAACACAACTGCCAAAGGGACTGAATACACTTCCTCTGGTCAGTATGTTTTCTCCCTAGAGAGAACACTAAATGAGATGCCAAATTAAAACCCATAGATTTCGTGGTAAACTGGGAATCAGGAGGTAATCAAAATATAATCAGAACAAAATAGGGGTATAATAGCTTTTTATCCTTGACCGATATAGTTTCTATGTAAATCAAAAAGAAGTAGAAGGATAGAATAAAAACAGAAAGTCAGGATGGCAGCTGTTAGTTTTTTGGGTGTTTTTTAGAGCACTCAATTCAACTTTGTTATTGACATTTTATCCCTGTTGTATCAAAATGAATGTTGTGTCACCTATTAGCCATTCATTATTTTATGAAGCAAAAATTGAAATAAAAACGATTCCCTAGAGCTTTGATTCATCATAATAAGCATCAGAGCCTGCTTTACATTTTCTCAAACCTGAAAGATAAGCGTGGGTTCCTTTCCAGAGTCACATTATAATTATACCTGCTTTCATAGTATGGGAATAATGAAGCCTTCTCTCCGTGAGTGGAAACTGATTAATTGGTTGAAACTACAGGAACAAAGTTGAACGGTCTTTATTTTGAACATCTGATGATTACACGGTTTCTTTTCAGTAATGAAACCTTTCTTTTCTCGGAGAAAATACAATGTTATATAAACAGAAGCCTGAAAATCCATATGAACAATCAGAACAAGATGGTACAGAGAAGAAAAATAGTAATTACTGTGATTTCTAATGAGATTTAGTTTCTTAAAAACGGTAGTAAGAAGCTACTATAAAGGCCCATTTTACTTAATATTATAATAATTGCATATATACTCTCTCTTTTGGTCACTTGGTGTTCTTTTGTTTTGTTGTCGTCAAAGAGGATTTATATTAGTGCTAAGATGAAGAAAAAGTGGAGCTGTGTACTAAATCTAAAAGTTGGTTCCACATTTATCACATAAATTTATACTATTTTTCATTATTTGGTAATTATCTCCTGTTCATTATTTATCCCTCTTTAATTAAATTGCAACATTATTAAGAATAAGAACTAAATCTAATACTTCTTTTTTAATACTTTTTTTTTTAGTCTCCAGCAGTGAGTAGAAACCCTAGTAACAACTTGTTAATCGATTAGTCAAAATATATTTTTGAATAAACAGTGTTCCAAGATGCTAGAACATTACTTAATAGGAGCATCTAGTGTTCTGGTTCTATGATAATTTATCCCCAGTCTCCTTCATGAATTTACTTTTTTAAAATGCTGAGTTCATAAATGAATGTGCCATTGCTCCTGGTTATAGTTCCACTTTAATAATTCTAATGGAAGGATAAAAGTTGTATTTATCATTAAGTAATTACAGTTGTCATGTAGGTGATATATTTTGGGGGATATAAGGTCTTTCCTTCATCTTTTAACCATTTGAAATATCTATGTGTCCTTACATACACAATTCTTACCTACATTTATCTACATCAAAACACAAGACTCATTAGTAATTAAAAATCTAATGAAGCATAACATTTTAAAACATCAGACTAGAAGATAAACACTATTTCCCCATCCCACGTTTTAAGATAATTGTCTCAGGCTTACTGATTGTGCCCTTTGCTATATTTATGTTTTTCTGTATTTATTTAGTTGCAGTCTGTGAACAGTGGACTCGATGTAAAACTTAACAGTCATTCCCTAAACAATCCTGGTAATGAAGACTGAAATCAATTTAAATATTTTTTTTTTGAAAGAAATAAAATGAATTGGTGAAGGGATGCAACATGTGAGGTTAGATGGACAGTAGCAAAAGGCTTGTTTTCATAGGAGCTACATTCATCTTCACCCTTGCTAGTGAATGACTCCACTGCTACCTCCTAGAGAACAGGGGAATCTTTTCTGTGGCACGGCCCTTTCTGCTACTGAAGCCTTGGATTGCCACTTTTAGCAAACTCTGGGTATATTACCTGTTATGTTTCTATTTCGCTTCTTTAATCCACTCTCAAAGGCACAGAGCTCAGCCTGATTTTTCCACCAGACGCACTGTATTAGTTTTCTCTTACTGCTGCAATAAATTACCACACACTTAGAGGCTTACAGCAACACTTATTTGTCCTCCCACTGTTTTGTGAGTCAAAAGTCTAGTGTCAATCCTGGCTCCAATCTGGGGCCTCTGGGGTGGGATCTGCATATAGTCTCAATCAGGCAGTTGGCAGAATTCAGTTTCATGAGGAAGGAAGGACTGAGGTTCCCATTTCCTCTCTGGCCTTTGGAAGAAGAATGTTCTTAGATTCTAGGTGTCACCTGCATTCCCCTGCCACTTTATATTCAAGTAAATATAAAGGCTGGTCCTTTCCTTTTCATACTTTTTGTCTCCAACTGATTCTTTTCCTTTTCTGCTTTTACAGGGCCATGTGATTTTTTAGGCCTAGCTGGAAAATCCTAGATAGTCTCCTATTCTTTTTTTTTAAGTCATTAGCTTGGAAACATTAATTCCATTTTTTTTATCTTCTGAGTCCTTTCACAGTAGTACCTAGAATTGTGTTTGATGAATAGGAGTCAGAATCTTAGTTAGGATATCTTTAGAAATAAGCCTATCCACCCAGGCAAACCCCATATTTAAAAGCTAAGTGCTCTCACATGCCTTCTATTTGTTCTTGCTTAAAATCTGAGAAACGTGTAAAATTTATCTGCTTCATACTCTCACCCAAATAAGGCATGTCTACTTTGGACTAAAAAAAGTAAAAAGCCAAGGAAGAATAAAGTCATACCAGTCCGTTGGTAGAAGTGAGGAAGCCCGCAGTTAACATGCTGCAGCCAGCTCATATCAGCAGGAGTGAACCAACCATGTGTATTTTTTCTGAATTCTGTATCCCATGACATTGCTTGGGTAGCTACAAATCAGCATAGGTAGGAATATTTATACCACCGGGAGCTACGCCTTAGCAGAAGTGAGTTCCCAGCACATCACCACAAATTACAATATATAATGTGCTGTGAGAAGGGTTTAGAGGGTAAAGGAAGCAGCTAACTCTGGGAGGTAAAGAGAGAGAAGCCAAAAAAATTTTCTTTTTGAGAAGCAACACAATATTCTTTAAAATTCTATGTCTTTTACCAGCTTAGAACTTTAAATATTCCCACCTGCAGATGCTATCCCACAGACCAGGGGTGTGACTCTCAAGTCTCACAAAACTGGCTGAGTGACATGGACCAACTGAATTAACCCGATTTGCTTCAGCCTCCAAATCTGTAAAGTTACCTTTTGGTTTTCTAGTTTATTCAAACATTCAACAGATATTTAAGCATTTCTACATATTATGTGATATACTAACTCTGGGAATAATATGGTGAGGTGTAAATATTTTTATTAATCCAAAAGGTATTTAATTTGCATCATACAGAAATTAGAAATGAAAAAAAAAAACAAATAATATCTAGCGATAATGATTTTGTGTATCTGGACCTCTTTAGCAACTTAAAGAAGCTTGAGAAAACTCTTAAAAAAACACTTAGATGAATATATACAAAAATTTTAAGAAATTCATAGAGCATTCCACGCCCATTCATGGACTGATTTTGTATCTTTGCAACCCATATTAAAATTTTATTAGGAAATTGTGGAAATGATATAACCTTTCAGTTTTCAAGGACTTAGTAGGGAGAAAAATAGAGAATATACTCAGGGAAAAATGTATTTGCTATGAGTGACTTATAAGATATAGATGAGGAAAGAAACACAATATGAGAAACAGTGGGCAGGCCAAATTAAGACCATATGAGTCCTTGTGTTAGTTAAAGTGGATAATTTAGTCTATTAGGTTTATTTTGGGGTCTGAATTTTTTAGATTCCCATTTTGTTTTCTGTGTAGTGTTATAAGAAAGATCTGAATCTTTTCATTTTGGAGGGAATTTTCCCTAAGGAAGCCTGGGGAATGGATTGTATAAGTTTTCTAAGCCTTAGTGAGGAAGGTAACTTTTTTCCATTTAAGTTATTTCCCTTGTGTTGATTTTTCTCTACTTATTCATTCCAAACAATTGGTAAGTTCAAAAAAAAAAAAAAAAAACTTTAGTATCAGAGCTGTTTTAACTGGGAGTTTTCAAAATATTTAAATGAAGCATTTTAACTGGCTTGCAGCTTCCTAACTCTTAAATCCTTTCTTCATAAAACAGTGAGAGTTTTCATTGCTTTCCACATCCCTGGAGCAGAAAAACATAAACTTAATTTTGAAATTGTTTTTAGGACACTAAAGATAAATACAAAATAGATTATTTTTTAAATAATAAAAGCAAAATCAAGAATTTATCCTCCAGCAAAATAATAGCAACATAAATTAATAGCGAAATAAATTCCTTCTTTTCAATTCCTTCAGAATGAAGAAAACCCAATATTGTTTCATTAAAATATGTAAGGTCAGTTTTTCAATATAAATTTAATATTGAAAAGAAAAGCTTCTCAATTTCAAAGGCATATTTTAATTTGCATTTTTATTTTGATAACCATTAAGTTTAGTTATATTTAAATAAAAATCAAAGTTATCCCAATATATTAACACATCTTTTTATGTTCATTTATGTTTGCTCTCCAACTCCAATTTTATAAATATACTATAAAACTAAACTGTGTTTCTCTTAAACACAGTGGCATTAGTCTTTTCATTTATGTATTAATCCAATAGTTGTAATCATTTCATGCAATAAACATTAAAAACTTGTGTTTTTTGATATGAAATTAGAGAGAAAATATTTATGTTTGACTATTTAGGAATAGCAATGATTAATTTTATGAAGCTCTTCAATGTAGTCTATAGTATGCATAAAAATGGTTTTAATGGCGTTTATGTAAGATATTTCCATAGTAATTATCACTCACATCAGTAATAAAATGACATTTAAATGTTTAAATGACATAATACAGAGAGCATAATCTTCATAAAAAAAATAGCCAGAACATAAACATCATTAAATAGTATAAACATACATAGAGAATATTCATTTTAAAAAGAAAAGCATAAATGACAAGTTACGCTCATGTTCAGCCTGGAAATGGTTTACAACTACATCCTCCACTGCTGGAGACATTGACTTAAATAAGGTAAAACCAAGCCCTTGTAGTGGTCATGTGATCTACCCCTACCTTTTTGAAATGTTGCAGCTTTTGATTCAACAGTGCTTTTTGTTAGAAATTAAACTCTAATTTTACAATAAAATTTCATTGATAATTCAAAGAGATGAAAAAAAAAACTGAGACTTTGAGCTGATACAGTAACTGGATGTGATATGGGGGTACCTAGGAAGAGAAGGAGTGTACAATACTCCCCATATCTATGGTTTTAATTTTCCGTGGTTTCAGTTACCCATGGTCAACAGTGGTCCAATATACTAAATTGAAAATTCCAGATGCAAACAATTCATAAATTTTAAATGACTTGCTATTCAGAGTAGCATGATGAAATCTCAGACTGTCCTGCTAAGTCCCACTTAGAGGTCAATCATCCCTTTGTCCAGCTAATCCAAGCTGTATAACCTACCCACCCTTTAGTCACTTATTGCAACCTCAGTTATCAGACTGGTTATCAGAGAAAATGAGACTACATTCACATAACTTTTATCTCATTATACTGTTACAATTGTTCTATTTTATTACTAGTTATTACTTACTGTGCACAATTTAGAAATTAAACTTTATCATAGATATGTAGATATAGGAACAAACATAGTATACACGGGATTTGATACTGTCTATATCGTGGTTTTAGACATCTCTTGGGGATGAGGACTATTTATTTTGCAAATGAGAAAGACATGAATTAATGGGGGATCCTCTGAGGAACTTTCTTGAGTAGATTCTTTTCCGATTTAGATCTGTGAGAGTAAAAGGAAAAATTATCTGCCCCATTCATCCCCTTTCTACAATGATAAAAAGTGCTATCCCAACTGCTATAGTAATTCTCATTCAAAAAAGGGAAAATTAAGACATATTAAAAAATTTTCATAGAAATTCTGAAATTCAACTCAGTTAAATGTTAAACATTCTTGGATTAAGTTTCAGCCTGAGAATATATATATATTGCAGCTTTTTACATTTATCCACTTATGTATGTGAGTTTCTAAACTTGAGCTATAGATTTAGTGCAATTCCAGTCATGATCTCAGTAGTTTTTTTCTCATATAAATTGACAAGCAGATTTTAAAATGTATATGAAAATGTAAAGGACCAATAATAGCAGAAAAGTCTTTAAAGGAAATACACATAGAGCTCACAATATATGTTTTAAGACATTATGAGGACACTGAAATTTGTGTAAGGACTTATCAGTAGATCAATAGAACAAATTATGGTATCTGGGAATAGAATTACAATTACATGGTTAACACACATGTGCTTGTACACACACACACACACACACACACACACACACACACACGCATACCCCAAAGAAAGTTTCTTTTGTTGTTGCTGAAGAAATAGCATCAACAAAGTTTCTTAATCAACTGAATAGCATTGATAGCTTCAGATTGGCAGATGTAAAATATTTTTTATATGTATCTTTTCTGATGAATTAACTCAAATACATACCCCAATAAATGAAGAGAATAAGCAAAAAAGACAAAAGAGAGGTTCAGTGAAGTCTAGGATTATAAAATGTATAAAAAGTCACTGAAAAATAGCATTCTGATTAGGTTAAGGTGAGGAAATACTGAAACCTGCCTCATTGAACAAGATAAAAATTAATGATTGGCCATTTAGATGGCAAAGTAGAGCTGTATAGCTATACTGAAGAGATGAAAGATTAAACTGTCCAACAAATTTTCCAACCAACTACCCCTATTTTATTTAGACTGTTTTTGACCCCTCGACAGTCTATCAAAGCCATGATTTCTAAGAGTGTTATATACAAAATCAGTCATACCTTTACTGGGCCTCTCAGCAACATTTAATATGAGTATCTTCACCTCCTTTTTAAAACTATTTCCTCTCTTGATTTTCCTGACTTACAAATAATTATTATTTTAGAAAAATAGATTAACTGAAGTGGGAGGATATCAATTTATTGAGTACTTTAAGGATAGTCACTAATTTCTTAAGTAAGTTTTACTAGTTTTGCAATTCCTTGGAGAGGTGTAAAAAATATAGGTTAAGCACATGAGTGATTATTATCAAAGGTACCATAATTTTCCAAATCTAGTAGAAATTCAATCAATTTAGTTGACAGAATTTTAGTTTTTCTATCAACAATCTTTTAAATCATGATTTAAGAAAATTATATTGCACATCTGAATTATGTCCTCTCTGAAGCCTACATGCTCTCAGTTATTGGCTCAGTTCATGTGTCTAATGAGAATAATAAATAATAAATAACGACTTCAATTTATATATGTTATCCACTTAAATTTAGAAATAACACTAACCTATAACATATTTAGTTTAGAATCTAACACACATGAGCAAAATTGAGGGATTCATGTCACAATACATTCATGGTCTTTGTTCTACATTTTTCAATCTGAAATGTATAAAATGGATAAATAGACACAAATACAAAATGACTGCAGTAAATCAGAACAGAAATGCAGTGGAAGGCGATATATTGCAGTAGGTCGTTGGCAAATATTTGAGCCACACCAAGTACAAAATGTTTTGTTAAGACCGATTAGGTTTCAGATTATAAAATGCCTAATAGTGCCAATAAATTATAGCTAACTTTCTCAGAAGCAAGTGACTAACAATATTATGTTGCTGAGTTAAATAGAATAAATGTCTCAGAGCTTGCCCCGAAGGCTGAGATTTTAATTAGTTATTAAGACATTCAGGTTAATGTAAATCAGATTTGCCTTTTCTAGCTAAAGAATCTAGACCGACATTGACATTAAATCTTGAATAAACACTAATTTGCCAGCACTTGTAAGAGCCTGACCTGAAAAAAAAGAAAAAAATTGTTAATAGAGTAATTTTGTTAATTATCAAGATTTTTCTTTGTATTGTTAACCAGAGATGTACCCTTTCAAAGGAGGTATTTAAAGGCTGATAATCAAATGAAATACTTTTAAAATGGCATTGGAGTTGAATGATTACTCTTGCCTTTTCTTTTTTTTTTTTTTTCCATTTCCTTTATAATGACCGAAAACAAGTTTCTTGACAGTATTTCTATATAAGGTCATGCCTGTTCACAAATTAAAACGTATTGTAATTCTCTGAGTAGGAAAAACAATCTATTCTTTCTAACATTTCTAATTAGAGGCACTTAATTGTCATTGTACCCACCTCCCCTCTCACCTTATAAATATACGCACATATAAGTTAAACTTTAAAAACAACTAATGTTCAATGGGTCTGAAGAGATTTTTTTCTTTTTCCCTTCCTTTTTCTCCTTAACATTTATTTTCCTTTTACATTCTCAATCTATAAATTTTTAGACATTTTATCTATGAAATCATCTAATTCTTATACACTGTTGTAGATACAGTGATCACACATATTTGAAAGATAAGGAAACCGAGGGGCATGGTTAATTTGTAACTTCTGCAAGAAAGCAAACTTGTCACTTAAAATGATAACATTTTAGAATGATCGATTATATAAGTTAAGATCATTATTTACAAAATCAAAACATAAAAAATATCTTTAAATGTGCCATTCACATATCAGCTGTTTATTATGTGCAATCTATTACATTCATTACTTGGCTGCAGATGACAAGGGGAAAGAGTGATTTTGTAAATATGTGGGCTCTTGGTTGAAGTTATTAGCAGTAGTTTTTCGTTAACTTCCTTTGCTACGAATTTACTGATCTTGTTATTTCCACAATTTGGAGCAGAAGTTAGATGGAAAGCAATGAGAACAGAGTATATCTCAGGATGGTTTTCACTTTACATCACTGGGGACCTAGCATGAATCTTAGATACAGGAATCATAAACATTTTATTTTCACTTTGACAACACAATTTTGAGAGCTAATAGAGCTAAGTCTTTAATAGCCTTTTTGAATGTTGGATGTTTCATTATGCAGTATTGAAATAAAAAAGTCAGGACACGTGGTTTTGTCACGTGGATTGTCATATCCAAATCTTTCAAATCTCTTTTTGTCATCGTTCATTTGAATAGCACATGCAAGTGGCCAAGTTGACATAACTGAAAGGTGTAACTCTGAGATGCCATGATTTCCTGTCTCCAGGGTTACATATTAGGAGATGAAAACCTAACCTCTTTGAAAAGTCTCTGTAGTTTAAATTTAAGTGATATCAACTGCAAATAGCCTGAAGCAAAGCTAGCTCTGATTTCTCATTGTTCTCTTGCCTTGAATGATCTAGTCACTTTGGAAAAGACAACTCACACCGTAGGGAATATGTTTAAATAATGAAATATAGAAGGAAAAGTAATAATTTAAACAACACAGATTTAGTTGCTGAAATCATGATCAACCTACTGACTGCCTTGGCATTAGTATTTCATTTAAATTTCCAAATTATATATTATGTTTAAACATTATTAGTAGTCATTAACAAAGTAGTAGTATTCTATAGTCTAAGGTTACAGGGCATGAGGCCTCCTCTGGTCTCTACATTCTCACAGATGACAAAACTAAGAACTGGAAAACATAAGTAATTTTCTCCAGCATGCACTTTATAAGTCTTATGGACTTCATCAGTTTTAATCTAGTACTCACTCCATCATTCCCCAAAACAAGGTCTTCAGAATGTGAATCACGGTGCTATTCCAAAAACCATAATTATAACAGTTCTGCAAGCTTTAATCCTGTTTGGGTAACACAAAGAGCTACTTTCAAATGCAATGTGAACTAGAAGAAGGGGTAAAATGTCCAATCAGTAGAACTTGTGATTTCTCAAACATAGCTGACCACCTATCTCATGTTTTCCTACATAGCATCTATTAAAATTTGGTGTGGCCAGTTTCTTTCAAACTCATTCTGGTAAACCTTGGAATACCCAGCATTACAAGGAAATGAGTCTTACAAGGAATACCTTGAAAACTGAGCAATATTCCTTGATATTTATTCAAGTGGTTCTCAGTGAGAACTAAAAATCCTCTACTGCCTAAGTATAGGACTCACCTTGGATCATGCAATATATAACTTAATTATTGCCTTACTTAGTCAAGAAGACACAGTTTTGTGGGGTCACTTGGTGTTTTTGATAACCCATAACAATGTATGAATATGTATTTGTGTTTCCTTACTATACAGTTATTTGTTTATAATTAGGAACATGTTTGTATATGTGGGGGTGGGTAGATTGTAGAACTTTAAATTTAAAGATTAGAGAAAACATTTTTTTCTTAATGCTAAAAATAAAATTTATATCTATCTTGTTCTTACTGAGAATATAGCTTTGGGGGCTTCTCAATAATGTTGATGTTTTATAGCATCCACCTACATACCTTGCAGTTGCATGCAGACCACAAATTAAATAATTCATTTGTAAGAGTGTTCTTAAGTACTAGCCTGGGGAAGGTACTCCACCTACCTGGCTAGTAATTGCTCTGTGACAAATAGCTGAATTATTTTACCTATCTTGATGAGCCATATTCACTTTCATAATCTGTCTCATTTGCTACTATCAAGGCATCGATGCTACTTTTTGGGAGTTCTAACTCCTCATAAACAACAATTTTATATTATTTAAATCTCTATTTCTGATAATACATAAATTACGCTATACCATTAATGACCTTAATGCTAATAAAATGTATTTGTATGTTTAATATTTCTTAATGCAGATCAAAATAGGTGATAAATAATATTTAAAATGCACATTTATTATTTACATGTTTACATCACTTTGATCAGGAAATCACAAACATTAGAGTACCATCATATTAAATTCAATGAATAAATTGTTAAATGCTAAGGATAACTAATTCTGTGAGATTAATGGCCTGATTAAATCATTCAAATCTGATTGCCTAATAGAGACAAATAAAATATTGCACCATGCTGCGACATATACTAAAAAAAGTGTAAAGCATAAGATATTAGGAGAGCACAAATGATACACACATCATCAAGAAAGAAGGAAATGTGGATGCTCCTGAAGCTGTGAAAACAGGAGAAGGGAGGGGCACAGTTTGAGTCCTGAAAGGTCAATCAAGATTAGCCTGGTATGAATATTTCACTCACAATTAGAGTCTTGCAAAATTCCTAGGTTAGAAAGAGATTGCTAAGGTGATGGCCTGTGCTGAGTGAAGTTGAAATGGCAGGTTGTAATGACAGGGACTAGAGTGAGGGATGAAAATGCTTAGGAAAGTGGTCAAGCTTGAAGGGGTCTATTAGGTGCAAGGTCTGTATCTTAAAACATATAACATAACAATACATATCATACCATATGATACCTCTTATAAAGAAGGCAGTGCAACCAATGCCTGGCGGGCCTCTTCAAGTACAGAGACTATTCCGCATCTAGGAATAATGTCTTGGTTGTCTGCATGGTAATTAAAAAGGCCCTCAGCTCTGAGTGCATCCCAGAGTAGCAAGTCTCTGCAAAAGATCTGAGATTCAATGAAGGCAGTCTTGATCACACGAATCAGCAAAGCCTTGAGATGTGAGAGGTATCAGTGGGAAAATTTGCATATCAAGTTTGTGACAAGTGAATTACAGCTCTTTCTCTTGTTTCTCTGAAGCAAGGGGATGTCATCTGCAGTGTATAATAATATGTCTGTTGACAAACAACTCCTAGCTTGCAAATGGGCCTTACTAGAGATAGAATATCTGGTCTCATTTACCAAATGACCAGAATGGACTATCATGAGCAGGTTCTCCTTAGATCAACAAAGTCATTTATTCAGACAGGAATACCAACATCCTGTCACATGATAGGAAGGGATTAAGAGGTAGTAACATTACAGGGCATAAACAAGCTCTATGGTCAGAGAGACCAGACCCACGTGATGTCCACAAATGTGCCAGTGGCTTTTTAGGTGACACAATGTCTGTATGGAGGATCTTGTAAAATCAGGAAGTAAGAGACACAGCCTGAGTTTAAGTTAAAAATAACTCTTTAGTATTTGTGTGCAAGTTGAAAACAGATGACAAATGTACTAGACCTGAGCCCATGAGTTTACCTTGAAAGACAGCGGTGAGAGAAAATCCCAATGAGGAACTCCAGGCAGTCCCTTGTGGATAAAGATATGGTTTGATGTTGAAGATATCATGTCAAGTCACTCAATATAAGATATGATTTTGCGTGGATAAAGATATGGCTTGATATTAAAATATATATACAGACCTATTCATAGTGGGAAATGGCCTAATCAGCTGGTTCAGGGCATGTAAAGGACATGAAAGTGAGAAAAAAGTCTGAAGGTCTCCGCATCACATCTTAACACTCCCCAAAAAGGATTCACATGGCAGAGGTGCTAAAAAAATCAATCTATCCAGTCACATTGGCTAGACTGCAGCTGGCACATTGGGCTGATGAACACAGTGTGGCAAATATAAAGGCTAGATATAAGCCAAAAAGCTCAAATACACACTTACCCAGGCTGGTGCTACCATTGTCAGTTGTGCAGATTGACAACGATCTAGTCAAAAACAGAGCACACAAAATGTAGCCGTATCAGTCGCCTGTCAATTTGGTGGTGACTTAACTTCAAAAGGCCCAGCAACTTATTCGTACAGCAATAGACATTCTTAATGATGTTACCATTCTTATCTGTAAAATAATTTAAACCATTCAATTAATTTTCACCAGGATGTTGAGGTCTCATGGAAGCCAAGAGAGGCAAGTAATTATGTACCTGGTTGAGTTTAGGGCTCTCATTTTGTATTTGTTTTCTATTTATTCCTCTCTTTTGGTTCTGCTGTTCTGTATAAGATGAATTCCTCCCCCAAACGTAATTTTTTCATGGGTTAAAGCAGACTTGGGTATCTTCACTTCCATACAGATTTGTCACTTTCTGGAAGTTGATTTAGGTTATATCTTAGCTCTCTGAGGAGAATTGTTTAAACTATTATTTTTAGCTTATTTTATATGTTTTGGTTGTTACAATGAGAGCAATGGGCTCTTGTGATTTTTCTATATCTGAACCGGAAATGGAGCTGATATATGTTTATGAACCTATAAAAAAGTAAGTACACTCACCAAACACACTTTTTGTAATATATAATCTCTTTTTCAAGTTATTTTGTTGAAAAGACCAATGGATATTATTTTCATTGAAATTGGTTTATAATCTATTAATAATGTTCAGATTTTTAAAAACTGAAGTCAGTTGTGGAAAGGTAACCACTAATGAGTAATTAGTCTCCCATTCTATGTTAACTCTTCTAAAAGTATCTAGCAGGGGTCATGCATTGCATTTAATTGCTATATCCCTGCGGGATCCTTCAATTCACAAGGCTTTCTCAACTGGTCTTCACTTTTCTTCATTTTGGCATTTGTGTTACGCAAGTACAGAGGGAGACAAGTCAATTTCCTGTAGGCTGTGTCCAAACTTTTTCAGATTTTCTTATCTTACCCATGATTATGTTTAGCTTTTGCATCTTTGACAGGAACACCCCAGGAATCCCGTTTTTTTTTTTGTTTTTTGTTTGTTTGTTTGTTTTTTCCCAGTGCATTATAACAGGAGGCACAGGGTATCTCTTCATACCAACGAGGGTGATGCACATGTTGGTCACCTGGATAAAGTATGTACATTAGGAGTCTCCTCTGTAAATCTACTATTTTTCTCTTTATAATTAACTAGTAAGTTGTGGGGAAATGCTATGAGATGATATAAGGAATTTATTCCCATGGAACCCTTTTTAAACCAAAATTATCAAGCCAATCTGTCCAAAGACATAAGAGCTGAGAGAAAGCCAAAAATTGAGTATAATAGCAAGGATGCTGCTCTAATTGACAGAAGCTTAACTTCAGAAAATTGCAAAAGTTTAAGAAGTTTTGCTGAAATTATCAGTCCAAAGACTGGGAGATTAGAATATTTATATCTTGGCTCACACACCAAACTGGATAGAGGTACTTTCAATAGTATTAATTTTGGACTGTGGTTCCTGTGGGCTGAGCAAGTGTGGAGAAGTCCCCAAAGCAGAAATATATAAAATTATCTGAAGTAGGCACATAAGTCAGATGCTGGCAGCATGCAGAGATACAGATGAAATCAGAAGTAGGCCAAGGATACATGGCACATGGCATCAGAGCATCTGCCACATAGGCAGGCTGTTCATGGTGGAAAAGAACACCAGATAGCTCACATGATCATCATATTTTTAGGATCATCACATCACTTTTTTAGTACATAAGGTCACCACTTTTGCAAAAATCACAGATTAAGGTGTTTTATTGGGTTCCATATAATTTATGGGAAATAGCAGACACTCTTATCACCTATTTTGAGAATCAGTACTTGTCAGAATAGCCTTTTTCCTTTTCAGTTTGCATTAGGATATAAAGCATGTTTCTCTCTGACAGCAGCACACGTTGTACATATTTACTCCTACTGGGTTTAGGACAAGATGCTAATTTTAATAGTAAGAGTCAGCACAATTTAATATTGACCAGGAATGTAGGTCTCAGATCGAAAAGGACAAGAAATTGTAAAAAAACAAAGCAAAACAAAAATGCTACTAGAGAGTGTGGGATACTGTTGTTATTAGGATAAAACTCCATAAAGTCTAATCTAGAGGGAACATAGGATTGCTGAAAATGACAGAGAGAATGTGATGGGGTCAATATTTTGGGAATCTTAGTAGAGAAATGTATCACATTATATTAAAGAAAAGACAAGAGGTATATATTTGAAGTTTAGTGAACTCTGTTTACTTGTCATGTAGGACGCCACATTATCTGAGTTTGCATACTTCTCTCTCTCTCTCTCTTGTCTCTCTCTCTGTCTCTCTGCCTCTGTTTCTCTCCATGTGCCTTCTCAATTTTCACTCATGCCTAATTTTTACATACGTTGTTACTAAGTTGCAGACCAAGTTGCAGACTCATTTCTATGAGTTTAATTATTATTGATGAACTGACTATTCCCAGGTCTCTTCCTCCAGTTTGGATATCCCAAATGACAGCTAAATCTACATACACAACAGCTTATGAGGCTCCATTTAAATGCTCCAGTTCAAACGAGGGTCCAGGAGCTTTTATTCCTAACTTTCTTCTCTTGATTAGTTATTTCTGTTCTTGATAACACCACAATTCATTTAGTAAACTAAGTCAGGGTCATGTCCAATAGCATTGTCACAGGCCATGGCCAACTATGTCATAGCTGCTCTTAGTGAGACGGTACACCTTCGTGGATGAGGGCACAGAAGGATCTGTAGCCCATCTTCCTGCTTGTTCTAACTAGCTGAATTTGGCAATTTACATCATCACCATGTTACCTTAATCTCACATTCACTGAATTGAGATTAAATAGGATCAACATAGAGAGCTTTTGTGGGGGTTTAGTAAATTGAGATATATATAATGCCATCCACCTATATAAATACTATATAAATATCAGCTACTATTGCATTATTACTGTGGATACTATCTACCAAATATCTCTCTCATTGCTATTATTTCTCAAAATTCTATTATTTTGCAAGTGTTCCTGAAAAAGCTAATGTTTTTTGCTTTACTGTTTCTGTTTCATAGTCCATTCCACACTTGCATGATATTACTAAACATGATATTACTAAAGTAAAAAAATATATATATATATGTTTCTTCTTCAAATAAAACCTTTTAATGTGTTTTCATACCATATTTCACTACCTAGTTTACCTGGGTCATCCTGACTATTCAACTCCTTTAATAATTTAACTTTATGTTAGTAATAGTTTTCTTCAGGCCTGGATCTTGGAAACTTAGCATATTCAATTATATCATCTATAAAAAATAATAACTTTACTCCCTTATTTTTAATGTGTTGCCAAATTTTATTGGCTGAATGTGATGATATTCTGCTTCTAGGATTTTTCTACATAAAAACGTATTTGGTAAATTAATTAGGTCATCCTCCTTGCAGATTGGCATTTTTACCAGTTTTGAAGAGAAGAAAGAATGTTGATTTTTGGAAATAGAGTTGAAACTTTTTGGTGAGATGTAGTCTCACATATCTAATTTTGCTTTGTCACTTTTAGTATCATAACCAAGAAATTATTACCAAGTCTAATGCCATTAAGATTTTCCTCTATGTTTTCTTTTAGGAGTTTATAGTTTTAAGTCTTATATTTACATCTTCATCCATTTTGTATTGATTTTTCAGTATGGTATAAGGTAGGAGTCCAATTTCATTCCTTTACACGTAAACATCCAATTTTCTCAAAACTATTTATTGAATAGACCATCCTTTTCCCATTGTTTATAACCTGGAGGACATTACACTAAGTGAAAGAAGCCAGACACACAAAGACAAATACTGGCCAATCTCAATTATATGTGGAATTAAACAGTCAAACTCATGGAAGCCAGAAGTAGAAATGGTGATTGCCAGAGGCTAGGGTTGGTGAGATGTTGATTGAAGGGTACTGGGTTTCAGTTATGGAAGATGAATAAGTTCTAGAGATCTAATCTACAACAACGTGACTATAGTTAACAATACTGGATTGTGTAATTGAAAGTGGCGGCCCAGGAACAAACATCGTGACTATGTGAAGTGATGGATATGTTAATTAACTTGATTTTGGTGGTTATTTTACCTTGTATACATATATCAAAATGTCAAGTAGCTCACGTTAAATATATAATTTCTACTTGTCAATTATACCTCATAAAAGCTGGGAAAGAACCCTATATTATATGTCATTTGAGAGAGCGATCTTCTATGGCAGACATTAAACAATACTCAAATCAAAAGAAATGAGTTTGTTTACAGAATTTGTCTAGAATCAGTGATGATCCTTTAACAATTCACTTAAACTCTTTAAGACTTAATATCGTTTTCTGAAATATGAATGAATTCTCTAACAAAAAAAGTGATGGCTGCTTCTTACCTAGTTTGCACTTCTTATAGCTAATATTTTTTGAGATACTCAGTCATTAAAATTGTCCCACTTCCTGACAGCATCCACTGATGAGAAAAGCCTCACTCCCTTGGACTCTCCCAAGATTTGTCCAAATGTCAAATTCTTCAGCAGGTCTTTCTAACAACCACTTACTGAGACACCTCATGGCTCCCTATGATATGTGTTTGTATTTCAGGTAGCGTAATAAATCCAAATTGTTCAACTGTGGGTGTCTCTGGTGGCCTTTGTCTGGAGTTCTTTGACAGCTTGTATGTGTCCAGTTCAAACAACCTTGATGCTTTGCAATGAATGCTATTTGAAATCTAAATTGACAATCATATAATTTCTTCTATAGCATTCTTTTTATCCATTAGATTGATAACATTTTGAAATGTTCACATATTCTATATTTATATTTCTACATCTCCTTAGAGATTTAACTTGTGATACATTCATGAAAATAGATGTTTGGGTAGTACATTTATGTGAGACTTTTGTATATTTAAATCATATCACAATTCAGTCTTTATCTTCAGGTCATACCGATTATTTTAATAAAGCATCTAGAGTACATTAATTCATTTCAGAAAATAATGTGACAATAATTTACTTAGCTTATGATCACAAATCTTTATCTATTGATCTTAAAATATTTGAAACATGATTTATTGTCTTTGTAAAGTTATAAATAGAAAATTATATTGTTTTTAATTCTAAATTAACTGGTTGAAAAAGACTTCAATATAGTAAAAACTATAATTTAGTATTTGCATTATTTTATTTCAGAAAATAAGCTGAGTCTATCAGCTATTTTCTATCTGATACGTTCTACTGCGTATTTTATACTACTTTTTTTATAAATATAAGATGTTCTTCACTTACTGAATGCATATCTCACAAGGTTGAAACTGAGATGTCAGTCCAGACTGGGGACTTGGCTGAAGAACCCTTGAGTTCACATAATCATTGCAAGATTTCAATCCATCAAGAATTTTTGAACAAAAGTTTGCTCTCATTTTCATCCTTTACTAGAGGGCATTTACTGACAAAATAGAAGTCACAACTTTTTGTAACCCAACCACCAAAGAGATATCTCATCATGCTTGCTGTATTCTATTGGTTAAAAACAAGTCACGAAACCATCTCACATTCAGGAAGAGAATATTAGACAAGGGCATGGCAAGAGGGGATCAGTGAGGAGGCCATCTTAGAATACTGCCTATCAAAGAAAATATTCAATAAAAATGTTAATTTATGCATGATATTATACATATTGCAAGTTGAGATACAACTATTTCTCTGTTAATTTTAGTGCCTTGCTTGTAGCAGATAGTTTCGGTGTTCTCAAAGTAAAAAGATATTTATTTAAAACGTGCTTATAATTAAAACTTCTTATATGCATGGGGAAAATATTTTCAAATCATATGTCTGATAAGGGGTTAATATCCAGAATATATAAAGAACTTTCACAATTCAACAACAACAAAACCACAAACAATTCAAATGAAAAATGGGCAAAGGACTTCAGAAGGTATTTCTCCAAAGAAGATATACAAATGGCCAATAAAATTACAGTATTGCAGAACACTTAACTTGTTTTCTTCAGCTTTATCGATGCAAAGTTAACAAATATTGTACATATTTAAAATATACAATTTAATGTTTTGATATAAACATTGTAATCACCACAATTAAGCTAAGTAACATGCCTGTCACCTCACATAGTTTCCATTTTGCCAAATTCTCTATGAAGCACCATTGATACTGTAGTTTTCTTTACCACAAAAGTGGCTATTTATAAAGCCTGAAAAATTCTCCTAGAAAATTTGGCAAAACACATTGTTGCATACATTTTCACAAGATATTTCAGTTGTTTAAAGGGATGATACAATTGAAGCTAAGAGAATTTTGATATTCTTCAAATGTATTCTGCTTCTAGAAATGTTCAGCAACAGTAGCTAGAACATTATAAACTACCATAATTATTTTTATAAGTACTTGTCTTGACCATTAAGGAAAAGATGCCTTAGTGCAGTGACTTATTATATTCATCTTTGTTACCTCCCTCCCAAGCAAAATATCAGGTAATGAAAGACTCTACTTAAATAAATCAAAGTAAGCCTGCCCTCTGCAACTTCTAAAATGTTGCTTTTCTGTCTTAAAAATATAAAAATTTGTATATTTTTTCTTCATTCAATATTCAACAAATACTTATTGGATAATTTCTATATACTACACATAAAATAAGCCCTGGACATAAAGCAAAGAGCAAGAAAAATATAATCCTTGTTATCTGGAACATTTTTTGTACATAGTTAAATATATCATAATTTCCTAATTCTAATGCACTATTTATTAGATTTGATGCTCATCAACTTAATTATAAATTTTTGAAAATAACCACTTATATACATACTATATACATACTGTTTGCAAAATGCTTTCTTTCAAAATACTAAAGTGAAAAAAAACACTTGATTTTGTCAGATTTAAGGGTTATTATCTACCATATTTATATAAATATTCTCCATATTATGATGGATATAATAAAAAACTGAGCAATCCCATATAACTAAATTCACATGTAAATAGAAAGAGAAATGGTTGCTAAAGATAAATCACAGGTTTAATTTCCATTTTATTAAATGATTCCAATAGAAATTTGTGGTGACACTAAATATATTTATAACTATATATAAAAATAAAACTATACAAGCAAGTTTCCTTGCTGCTTCCACATTTGTTGTTCTAAGTCAGCTAGCAGTAGAATGACAAACATATGCAACCATTTGGAGTCAAAACATGAGGGTGGGAAATGGAAGTGGTTATTGTCATACTAGGCTAAAATTAATGTATTCATTGTTTTTGCTAGAAACATTTTTTCCCCCATCATTATGGCACTTTTGACAAAACACCAATAACAATGCCTCAATTAGCTATACCAAGTGTGACTCAATGCATTTCTGCTGTGGAAATGTGTTATGTCAAGTACATGGAGAATCCCAGAAGGTATTCACTGAATTTTGAGATGTAATTGTTCGGTGTTTAAACAGTTCGGTGAAGTTGCTGTACAATGTTCTGCAGCAGAGCCATCATGGAACATTCCAACTATTACTTTCAATTTTGCCCATCAGCTTCAGTTCATTTACCGAGTGGTGAAATCAGAGCAATTGATTCTTCTGAATTTCTGCCAGTTATGCCCCACATAGTTCATCCAGACCATGTGCATTCAGCTGAGTGTTATTTTTGGACTTCAACAAGAATTGCTCTACCATCAACTGAAGAGGCATAGTTTTAGAATGAAATTCAAAATTTGAAGGGCTGAAATTGCTCACCCAGGTAACAAGTGACCCTTCAGTAAATTACAAATAGAATTCTATTCTAATAAAGGCCATTAGGGTATGTAACACCTCATAACAAGGTCATTTTCCAGCCTTGTATTACATACAAGTGTTATTTGTGAATGTGAATGAAGTATTTTCAGCAACAAATATTTTCACAAAACCCTATCCATTTATGATCCACTGATTTAATAACTGTTATATTTTCTATATAGTGCAAGTACACACTAAATTTGTTATAATCTTTGTGTCATGTTAGGTAATTATAAAAATCTAGCATGTTTTACAAATCGATTGAAAAGAACAGCTAATGTGAAATTAATCTCTAATACAATTTAAGTTACGTATACCATAGTAATTATCGTTGTCATTTAGAACTAGATGTTGACTTTAAAAATTACATCATTTGTGGATGAATTCAATTGAGTTTTAAACATTTTATTCTAATGGTATTGCAGTATAGTTTGTGCAATGTGTATATATATTTAAATATATATTAACATATACATACATTTACTCTATACTAACATATAAAACAAATTGAAGGTCAGGAAAAGGGAAGAATATAAAACTAAAGCGACTTATTCAAAGTCTACTATTAGTCACTGGACTTCCTATTTTGTTTATTTTTAAAATATTTTCATGATTTAATAGTATATTATTTTATATATTCAAGAATGTAACTATCTGCACATATTATAATGTAATTGATGCCTGTTTAATAACATCAACTACTTAGACTTTTGAATTCTCTTCTATTCCCTTCCCTACTTTTGTCTTATCCTTCTATTCTACTGTCAGGAGAAAGTGCTTCATAAAACACTTTCATGCATCTACACAGTCAATGCCTTCTGAGAAAGATCATATAAAGACATACATGTAAGCCTGATCTAACAAAGATACGACATCTGTCCAGAAACTACAAGTGGGACCACTTCTTTGTGACTTTGAAATCGTCCACTGTCACCCATCATGATCTGATATTTTTAGATACATACTAGTAAATTTTCTGGGATACAAACTCGTAGATGTAAACAGAATTCCCGCCCTTTTACCTTTTAGATCTTGAATGCTGATGTACTTTCCAGCTGTAATGCTGGGATGAAAGAATGAAAGATGATGCTGCCTCTCTGAAGAGCACATCACACACCATTTTAGCAGACAGAATCACTTCTAGGCCCAACCGTGGAGCAAAGTTATCCTGTGAGTTCTTACCTTAATTCATTCCTCTACTCCATCATTCTCTTTGCTTAGAATTTTGCTGACCAGTTAGAGACGAGGAGAAGGAATGGGAGTGAGTGTAAGAGAAAACAGAAAGAGGAAGGGTAGAGAGGAGAGATGGTATCATTATTTTTAATCCTGCAGACAATAATAGCATTGATAGAATATGATTTATGTATAACTTAATGCCAATTATTTTGAAAGTCTATGTAAAATTGAAACACTTCTTGAAACATAATTTCTCAATACTGACATAAGACTAGTTCTATATCTGCTAATATAACAGAATCCTTAATTGAATCCTCCCCTTAAAGAGAATTCCAGGATCAGATGAACTAATTGGCAAATTTTTCAAAACCCTTAGGAATGAAATAATATGGTATTATGACAACTCTTTCAGAAAATACAGTAAAAGAGTATACTTTCTAAATTTTATGAGGTAGGGTTAAGCTTGATACCAAAACCCATACAGGATATTTCAAGAAAAACAATTACAGACCAATAACATGAAATTAGACACCAGTATTCTAAACAAAATAGCAAATAAGATCTGGTGACATATAAAACAAAGAATAAATGTGATTTATTTCCATAAAGCAACTTCTTCCCACTCAAAATAAATGAATGTAACTAGTCACAATAACAAAGAAATGAGAACAAATACATAATCATCATCTCAAGAGATGCTTTTAATATTTGAAAAAATATTTAAATACTTGATATAATTCAAAAACTAGTTGTGATAATACATGTCATCAAAATATGAATAAGAGCTACTGTTCTAACTGATAAAGCACATGTACCAACATTCTATACCTAACATCCCACTAAATGGTGAAATATTGAATGTTTTTCCTGGGATACCAATATAAAGAATAAACATGTTCACTATCTCATCTACAAACATTTTACAAGTTCCTAGCTGGTTTGATTAAAAAAAAAATGGACTTAAGATTGCACCAAAAAAAAAAAAAAAGTAAAATTGCCTTCTATTCTCAGATAAAACAATTATGCAAATATATTTTTAATCACAAATTATTAGTTTAATGAATTAATTTAGGATGGTCTCTGCATAAAGTTTAACAAAATTTAACCATAATGGTAGAAACTAAGAAACTGCCTAAGTGATTTAAATCTTTTCTATATTTTAGAGATGATAATTACATTAGAATAAGCATTTGTCAAAACACATCAGACTGGACACTTAACATCTGCATGTTGTTGTTTGTGCATTATACATAAATAAAACTGATTTAGGTAAAGAGATATAACAACTAAATGCACTATGTTAACTTTAATTCTAATTCCACAACTACTAAATGATATCATAATTTGAATGTAGATAATGAGATATAGAATTCATATTTATTCATGCACATTCCTTTATGGGTTTTTTTTAATTATGTCCTCAAAGTTGATGTGTAAGTTGACATTTTCTCATTAGTAAGTTAAATATATTTTCCTGTAAATCAGTCCTAAGCGAGACTGACATTGTTTAGCTAAATAGACATTCATTGCACCCCTTCAGGACACCAGGTTAGCATCTAAGAAGAGTCTGATGTATTATAACTGACCCTTGAACAGCTCAGGGGTTAAGAGCCTTGACCTCCCTTGCAGTTGAATACCTGCATGGGTATAACTAGAGTGAGCCCTCTGCATATGGGACTTTCAGCCATGGAGTTGACCTTTGAACAACACAAGTATGAACTGAGGATGTCAGCTGAACTTTATGGGGTCAACTGAAAAAAATCTGCATGTAACTGGACCAAACAGTTCAAACCTGTATTGTTCAAGGGTCAACTATATAAGAAATAAGACAGAATACTGTTCTCAAAGATTTTTGAGATAATGAGACAGAATTTAAACTTTTTAAAATTAAATTTATTGGATGACATTGGTTAATAAAATTATATAGGTTACAAGTGTGCAATTCAATAATACAATATAGTGCATTGTATGTTCACCACACAAAGTTAAATTTCTCTCTGTCACCATGTATTTGACTCCCTTTACTTTTATCTACCTCCCACCTCCCCACTTTCCCTCTGGTAACCACTAAATCGTTATCCTTGTCCATGAGTCCCTGTTTGTTTGTCTTATTCATTTGTTGCTTTCAGTTTTATATCCCACATATGAGTGAAATCATGTTTCTCAACTTTTCTCTCTGACTTACTTTGCTCTGCATGATAATCTCAAGATTCATCCATGCCATCACAAATGGCAGTATTTCATCTTTTCTTGTGGCTGAGTAATATTCCATTGTATACATGTACCAAGTCTTCTTTATCCAGTCTTCTATCAAAAGGCATTTTGGTTGTCTCCATGTCTTGGCCACTGTGAATAATGCTGCAATAAACATTATTAAGGGTATTTTGAAAATTTTGGGGTAGATACCAAGAAGAAGGATTGCTGGGACATATGGTAATTCTATTTTTAATTTTTTGAGGACCCTCCATACTGCTTTCCATAGTGGCTGCATCAATTTACATTTCCAACAACAGTGTATGAGGGTTCCTTTTTCCCCACAGCCTCTCCCACATTTGTTATTACTTGTCCTGTTGATGATAGCCATTCTTACAGGGGTCAGGTGGTATCTCATTGATTGGCATTTCCCTCATAGCTAGTGAAGTTGAGCATCTTTTTTTTTTTTTCATAACTATTGTCCATTTGATGTCTTCTTGGAAGAAGTATCTGTTCAGGTCCTATGCATTATTTTTAAGATAATTTTTTTTATTCTATTAAACACAACATAAGGTCTACCCTCTTAATACATTTTAAGTTAATAACACAATACTGATCAATAGAGACACTAAGATGTAAGCAAATTTCTAGAAGATTCCATCTTGTATAACTGAAACTTTATATCCATCTAACACAACACCCCATTTCCTGTACTGTACTCTCTATTTGACACTTCGTATAAATAGAATCATACAGTATTTGCCCTCCTGTGACTAGCCTATTTTATTTAGCATAATGTCCTCCAGGTTCATCTATGTTGTTTCAAATAGGAGGGTTTTCTTTTGTTTTAAGGGAAAGATAGAAATTGTCCCAATCTCAGATGTAATCCTCTTATGATCCCTCCCTCCCCCGCAACCTTGGCGATGAGGTAGAAGACTCTCAGAGGCCATGGATCACTTATCCTCCATTATCACATGTGTACTCCCCTTTTACCATTTTGAGGGAGTAAGAGGTGTAGGTTCAGTACTCAAGGTATGATTAATTAAGAGAGATTAATTAGTGTGTTTCCTTTCACCATTGTGTTTTCCTTTTACCACTTTAAGAGAGTAAGAGGTACAGGTTCAGTACTCAAGGCATGATTAAGAGTGATTAATTAGTTGTTCTTTTACATAAAAATTATTTGAGACAAAGATAAATAAACTTTTAAAATGTAACAGTAATAAACAATGCACTGAGAGATTTCAACCTCTCTCCCAAGCTCTCCTGAAACAGTGAAGTTATGGCTTTTCTTTGAAAGACAGGAATTGGGAAGGCACAAGCCAAATGTGTACCCTGGACTTGAATGGAGCTGCAGTAGCTCAGGTCTGGTCCACACTTTCAGGATGCAGCCCCAAGTCCTGAACCTACACCTCTTGCTCCCCTAACATCATAAGTGGGGAAACAAAAAGAGTGCTGGGCAGTCAAGTAGGAGATGCTATGATGCCATGTGGATCTCCTAACTGCAATATTCTAACTTCTTTGTGCTTTACTATATGCTATTATTTTAAGAACATATCAATTCATTCTCATCTTATTAGGTTATGGATATTTCATTTTGTCGAAGCTCTTTTCACCAACTCCTTGCATGATCATATTACTTTTGTTTTTTATATCTATTAATATGGTGAATTACCCTGATGGATTTTCTAAAATGGAAAAGAGAGAAGGAGAAAGACACAGAGCGACAAGGAAAAAAAAAAAAAAAAGACTGAAAGAGGGACAGAATGAAAGCAAGAAAAAAAGATCTGTTACAGCAGAATGGTTCTCAAATGTAAAAAAAAAAGCAGCTAGAAAATAATGATTTTGAATTTTTAGTGAAGTAATTGACTCTGACAAGAATTCTCAATTCATGCTAAAATAATTGGTGAAAGTTTGTTGGAGGAGAGGCTAGAGGTCTAGAGGTCTGGAGCAGTCATACTGGCTATCACTTCTTATTTATCAAAGGAAAATGGTACTTTTACAATGGAGAGTTTTCACAGAAACCATTCAAACCAAGTGATTCAATTCGGAAAAATGACAGTATTTACTTATTTAATCATGCAATAGAAATTTAACAACACATGCTTAACGACTTATTTAGGGAAAGAAAACTTAAGCTGAAACAAATCAAGTGGAAGCAATTAGACAAATCCTAATACTGGAAGATACTAGAAAACAAGATTATTCAAATATCCCAGTGATCTAAAACACACACCAAAAAAAGAGAAAATCCCTTCAATTAAAGAGATTAAAGCAACATGAAAACCTAGTTTCAATCCTAGATTTTTTTTTAAACAATCTATGAAGGGATTGGGATAATCAGGAAAATTTGATTATGGACTGCAATGATACTTAGGACATAGTAATGATGCGGTTATGAAGGGTAACAACATTGTTCTTTGGAATTAAATGCTAAATATTTGAGAGGATGGAGGCATGATGATTGCATGATGATTATATATTATAAAATATTCTCAGGGGAATAGAATTCACAGAGTTTTTTATTCTATATTTGTCATCATGCCCTTTTATATGGTAAGTGAATGTTCAAAAGTCACCTATCGGAAAGTGGCAGATTATGCTTGCAATTCAGAGGCAATAGTGTCATAGAGAATGGGGGCTTTTGACTTCTAAAATTAATGAGTTGGTAGAAATTTTATATTTAAAGGTGTTACCTGTGATCTGGATAACTAGAAACTTAGTAGTTATGAAAAAATAGTTTTATCACTGTATAAATAATTTAAATAAGGGGAATTGCTTATTTACAAAGAACATCTTACATAGGCAGCATTGGAATACAGTGGACTGAGCCTAACAAACACTTTGACATGTGAGTAGTGAATCACTGTTCCTTTTCACAGTCATAGTCTCAAAAAAAAAAAAAAAATGATCCCCTTATTCAGTAATTCTGCAAAAGTATCAAGTTTGGTAGTTTAATAATGAATTTTTGATAAATATTATATATGGACATATGAAAACTTCCCTGGAGACCAGCTTAATTATTAAATAAACTAAAAGAAAAAAAGAAATGCTGGTAGCTAAAATTATTTGGCTACAAGGTACTCATCTCCCTTTAATTACCCTTAAGTATGTGACAGAAATATCTGTATTTGCTAGTTTCCCATCTGCATTTTGGATATTGTACCCAGCCTTAAAGTATATTAGTGTATTGGTTTTTCAGAAAAAGAATATTTTGATTTTTCTATTTAATCCATATGTAATTTAAAAAGTAACCCACTTCCGTTTTAAAAATTATTCCAGTTATTACTCTTTTAAACACTGAGCAGTTTTAAATTTTTTTTTCTTTTGCGATGACAGAAAGACATCTAACTATGGGTTGTGAACACACAATGTAACATATATATATATATATGCATTACTGTTGAATTGTATACCTGAAACTACTGGATTTCATTAACCATAATGTTACCATAATAAAAAAAAATGTTTTTTTTTTAATATTTTTTTTCCTTGTTTATCAGGAAAAGTTCCAACAATGACCTTTTACATAATGGTACCTAATGCAAATACAGCGCCCAACACTTTAGGCAAAACTATTACATGCAGTTCTTCTATCTTTAAATACATATTTATGTCACATATAGATTTTTACTTAGAATATTAAAAAATAAACTAGGATCTACTATAATATCTCTTTAGCATTTATAAAAAGCATTGAGATTTTTAAAAGGTAACATAAATTCCTGTGTACTGCCTTAGAAACATACCTTTGTCAATAAAGTGCTAATGTTTATGAAATTATTAATCCCATTTAGAAATAATATATTTCCTTGGAATTTGTGAAATAAAGCATATCTAAAGTTCAATAAAAAAGGAAAATACCATAGAATAAAAGCTGTCTAGAGTCATGTGTCACGTTTCTATTGCTTAACAAATTGCCACAAACTTAGAAGCTTAAAACAAGATAATTTTATTAACAGGGTTTCCAAGAGTATAGATTCCAGGAATTGGTTGGCTAGAATCTTTCCTAGAGGTCTTACCATGCTGAAATCAAGGTATTAGATGAGGGTTATCATTTCATTTTGGGCTCAGGACCATCATATTTCTAAGGAAAACAAATTTTCAATCTAGAATTCAATATCCAAACTATCCATCCAATAAAATGTTAAGAAAAAAGGTCATTTCTGACATAGATTTTCAAAATTGTACCTCCCCTTCCTTCTAAGGAAGCTCCTGGAATGAGAAAACAACAAAAGAAGATAGGACATTAAGGAAGTAGAAAATGAAAACCTTAGAAAATGGAAGTAATAGGAGTCCTATGTGCCATTTATAACAGACCTGGGGAGAGACTAGTCCAGGAGCTTCATGAAAATAAATGGCACTAATGGAGTATCTAGGCCTCTTAAGGACTTAAAAATTATCTTGGTTTTATATGTCTATTGGAGATTTGAGGAAATTTAAAAATAAAATCATAATAAAGTAACTAAAAGAAAAGAATATTATAAACTTCAGGAAGAGTTTTGAAGTTGCATAAGAAAAGAGACTTCCTAGACCTACAGTAAACAATGGTTACTTGTCCATAATAATGGAGTCAATGACTATTGATTTATTCAAAGACAGCAATATAATACTATTTCAAAAAGGGGAGGAGGAAGAGGGAGACTAAGAGTTAAATCTTTATTATCATAGTAAGTTAATTGATAATATTTAAGACTTATAAGCTATGAACATTTTATGAAGCACACATTTAGAAAAATGGGGTAATAACCGAAAGGAAAAGAAAAAGTACAGCTAGTAATTTTCTCAGAGAAGTAGGGCTGGGAATTAGAAAGTGCTCAGTTTAGGCATGGCCATTTTGATAAATTTTTTAATATGTGCATTAGTTTAATTAAAATGAAGCAACAACACTATATTTAGAATGAATATTGGGAATAAAAAAATATTTCAGAAAGTTCATTACTTAGTTAATATTTTCAGTAGCATAAAATTCTTCATTTAGCAACCAATTACTGAATTCCTGTTATATGTTTATCATCATGATAAGATTTGTAGATAGAAAGATTAATAAGTGAACAAATATATTAGATTCACCATAGCCTCAAATACAGCAATTTTCTGGATTGTGGTTTGCTCATTTACATCCATCTGTTGTTTTTCTTACTTTGGGTCTGTAGCTCTCCACTAAGAGACAATATTTATCACCAAACAATGCAAAATTAACACATACAGAAGAAAAATCATCACCTTGTCTTCAGCATAAATGTTTTAAGATTTGAAAGATGGTAGATGTTAGTCCAGCAACCTGATTTTAAAGAAAGAAATCTGTGGCAAGTGCTACTAAAGTGACAAGATTAAAAATATATAGCTGGTTTATCACTGAGAATACTTTTGATCATATAGTGAAAAATATCTGTTTACTTAGTATGAGTATACAGTTCTTGTTAGAATGACGTGTGAACATGATGAGTAAATTATGTTCATAAATGTTACATGAATTAGCCCTTTAAAAAAATAAAATCATTTTTCATATACAGTAATATTCTATTATAAGGTAGAAAAATATTCATATTTGGTAATGGTACTGATAATACTTTTAAAATATACTGATTATTGCATACTTTTTTGAAAGAGATTTGATGTCTAATTTATAGCATTAAAATATAGCAGACAATTAAAAAACTCCTAATTGATATTTGCTACAAATATTTTAGGTTTATAATTATGTCAAGATATTAATAGTCAATACATTTTAAAATACCCTTTTTACCTAGGTATCAGCATTACCATCTGCAAATTGTAAAAATAAATAAAGTTGCCAGTGGTTGATTGATTATGGATCAGTGGAACACAGGGTGTTTTTAGAGTAATGAAAATATTTTATATAATACCATAATGATGGATACATGTCATTTTATATTTGCCCAAACCCATAGAATTTTCAACACTGAGAATTAATCCTAATCTAAACTTCAGGCTTTGGATGATATCAGTGTGTCAATGCAGGTTCACCAGTTGTAATAATGTGCCACTCTGGTGGGAATGTTGATAATTGGAGAGACAATGCATATCTATGGAGTCAGGGGGGTGTATGAGAAAGCTTTGTACTTTGGACTTTCCTCTCAATTTTTCTATGAACCTAAAATATTTCTAAAAAAATTAAGTTCATAAAAATATATTAGAAAACATATAATTAACATTAAAGAGGGTAAATGAATAGCATCTACCACATGAGGTTCTTGTAAAAATTAAAATAAAATTTTTTGTAAAAGTAAAATATTAGAATAGTCTCTGAAACTAGTAGGAGCTATATGAGTAGGTGCATTCTTATTATTCTTACTATGTTAAAATTAGCAAAGTTCTTCTTAAACTCACACAGAACATTCTCCATGATAGGCCTTAAAATTTTTTTTAAAGCTTAACTCTGCCAAAAAAAAAAAAAAATAGAAGAAGCGCTTCAGACTCATTCTTTGAGGCTATCATCACCATGATACCAAACCCAGACAAAGATACAAGAAAAATACACAAGCCAATATCTCTGATTGAAATAGATGTAAACCTCCTCAATAAAATACTAACAATCCAAATAAAACAACACATTAAAAAGATTATACACATGACAAAGTGGGATATATATATATCCCTGGATGCAAAGTTGGTTTAACATATACAAATCAATCAATGTGTTACACCACATTAACAGAATGAATAGTCAAAACTACTTGATCATCTCAATAGATATGGAGAAAGCTTTTGGCAAAATTCAACAGCCTGTCATAAAACTCCTCATGAAAATAGATATGGAAGGAAATTTCCTCAACACAATAAAGGTTTCTTATAAAAAGCCTACAGCTAACAACATAATCAATGGGGAAAAATGAAAATCTTTTTCTTTAAGATTCAGCACAAGGCAAGAATACCCATACATTCACTTTTATTCAACATAGTACTGGAAGTAGTAGCAAGAGCAATCAGGTAAGGCCAAGAAAGAAAAACCTCTAAATTAGGAAATAAGAAGTAAAACTCTCTTTGCAAATAGGATGAACTTAGATGTAGGAAACCTTAATGAACCACAAACAGTGTTAAAATCAATAAACAAATTTAATAAATTTTCAGGATATAAAATTAACATTAAATAAGTTACATTTCTTTACACCAAGAAGACTTATCTGAAAAGCAAATCAAGAAAATAATTCCATTCATGGTAGCATCAAAAATAGTAAAATACTTAGGAATAAATTTAACCAAGGAGGTAAAAGCTCTGTACGCAGAAAACAAAGCATTGATAAAAAAAAAAATTGAAGATGACACAAGTAAATGGAGAGATATTCTGTGCTTGTGGATTGGAAGTATTAATATTATTAAAATGTCCATATTGCCTAAAGCAATTTACAGATTCAATACATTATTGAAATTCTATGCACCTTTTTCATAGAAATGAAAAAAAATCTAAAATTTGTATGGAAACACAATAGACCCCAAGTAGCCAAAGCAATCTTAAGAAAGAGAAACAGACTTGAAGGCATCTCATTTCCTGTTTTTAGATTATATTACAAAACTGTAGTAATGAAAACTATGATAGTGGCATAAAATCATACATAGACCAAAGGAAAAGAATAAAGAGCCCAGAAATAAACCCAAACATATGTAGTTAACCATTTTCAATGAGGTTTCCAAGAATACACAATGGAGAAATGAATGATAGTCTCTTCAATGAAAGGTGTTGCAAAAATTGTATTTCCACATGCAGAAATATGTAATTGGACTTTTATAACATACACAAAGATCTAAAATGGATTAAAGACTTAAAACTTGAAACTGTAAAAACTCCTGGAACATGGAAAAAAATCTTTTTGACTCTGGCCTTGGCAATAATTTTTTTAATTCGACACAAAAATCTCAGGAAAGATAAGCAAAACTAACCAAGACTGTGTTAAACTTAAAAGCTTCTGCATGGCAAAAGAAACAATCAACAGAATGAAAACACAACCTATGGAATAGGAGAAAATAGTTGCAAACCATGTGTCTGATAAAGGGTTATTATCTAAAATATATAAGGAACACATGCAACTAAATAGCAAAACAAACAAAGAAACCACCCAATTAAAAAATGAGCAAAAGACCTGCACAGACATTTTTTAAAAACTTAACAATGGCCAGCAGGTACTCAAAAATATACTCAGTATCACCAATCATCAGGGACATGAAAATTAAAACCACAGTGAGCTATCACTTCGTACATGTTAGGATGGCAATTATGAAGAAAATAAAAGGTAACAACAAGTGATAGTGAATATGTGCAGAAAAGGGAACTTTTGTACACTGTTAACAATAAAAATTGATACAGCCTTTATGAAAAACTGCATGAGATTTCCTCAAAAAAAAAATCAAAATAGAACTATCATATGATTTAGAAATCTCTCTTCTGGTTCTATACCTGTAGGAAATGAAGTTTTAATACTTGGGAGACATGTCTGTACTCCCATGTTCTTTGCACCGTTATTCACAGTAGCCAAGATAGAAGTGCTAAGTTCTCACTGATGGGTGGATAAAGAAATATGTGCAATAGGATAATATTCAGCCATAGAGGAGAGAGTCTTTTGTTTGCAACAACCTGGATGACCCTTGATGATGTTATGCAAGTGAAATAGAACAGACACAGAAAGAGAAAAAAAAATGTATGATTTCTCTTATATATGGAATCTAAAAAAGTCAAAAACACAGGGAGTAGAATGGAGGTCATCAGGGCCAAGGAGGTGGCAGAAATGGGACATACTGGTCGAAGTGTATAAAATTGCAGATACGTAGGGTAAATAAGTTGAGAGATAATGTTCAGCATCATAGCTGTAGTTAATAGTACCACGTTGAATACTGGTAACTGGCTAGGAGAATAGATTGCAGGTGCTCCCATCTCACACACACACACACACACACACACACACACACACACACACACACACACAACTAATTACTATGTGAGGAAAAGATGTAACTTAGCTTGCCTGTAGTAATCATGTCACTATATATATTTATTTCAAGTCATCATGTTGTACACCTTCAAACTATCCAATTTTATTTAATTTTTTAAATAAAATGTAAATTTGCAAATATAAAAAAGCAACAGAAATGGAAACTAAATAGAAAATATTTTATAACACCATTTTGAGGGATGGAACTAATAATTTCTTTATGTTCTTCAATCACGTAGCACTTGATTCTGTAAAATCTTGAGAATATATTTTGAGCTATAGTCACTAAAATAACATAAATGATTACCTTTATCCCCAGCAGAATATATTGCATGTTTGACCAGTTTCAGTCTTGGACTTCATCCATGTTTGAGGAGGCATGGCCCTCCATTTGGTCTCTTGTGTGTTTTTCTTTCTACTTCGTTTACTTATATGTCCTCTTACTTAAAGTCTCTTCATTTAAACTCAAGCTTTTGTTAATACTTATCTATATAATAAAGGATTGTAATCCACACTCTCCCGACACACACACACATATAAAAGGTAAGATTAAGATTAAAATTTATGTTTGTTCTGAAACATAGTCTGTATTTCCTAAACTTTTACAACACACACATTAATCAGAATAAATACAACTAAGGAAATAGTACAGAAATCAGGAGAGTGAGCTCCAGCTTCATTCTCCTACTTATCCTTTCTTTCTAATTCAAGTATCACAAAATATACCCCCAACACTGGGCCACATTTTCTCAAAAGACAAATGTTTTCCTAGAATAGTAGTTGTGGACTTGAAGGCTTTTTCAGTTGGTTTTGATTTTAAAATTGCGATGATCAGCACCTCCTATTGGTACTGCCATGAGGTCCTGTTCTCTCCTTCTCTACTGAGTCCTACTGGTCTATGCTATCTTGAGTCACCTGCACAAATCCAGAATTCTGCTCTTCACTTCGGGACATCAGCTATTTCTCTGCCACGCTCTCTCATCACTGTCACTTCCTTCCATACTCCTTCAATTGCACCTCCACTTGACCATAGTATGTGATGCCTATCTACCAAAATAAAATCTACTTTGAGAAAAAAAAAAATGAAAGAAAGCATGGATGAAGGATTAGATGGCTGAGTTTGAGAAGTCTGAGGTTTCATAGTCCACGCTGTTCATCTCCAGCATCCCTCCCAGCAGTGTTTCACAGGCAGTCATGCTGCTCTCGTGGTTTCTTCATTTTGTCCTCCCTCTCTGTAGCCTTGAATCTCATGTCAGCCTAACCAAGTTGTAATTCATATGGGTCACTGAAAAGTGAATAGAAGCTGAAATGAGGCATTTAATCACACCCGCCTCGAGGCTAAATCTTCTTTTGTCTATTATACTTGGGACTTCTTCTGTCTTATATATAATTGAGGTCAAGGAAGTCGATCATTATATACCTAAAAACTCACAGACACTGGGTGTTGACTTAACAAGGGACAAACAAATATATGGGAATAAATTCCACTCTCCCTGAGTGCTTACTGTTCTCAAAGTGCTTAAAAGAGTGTGAGGGGAGAGTCTTGAAAGAATGCAGCTGGCTCTTCCAGTTACCCAGAGAAAAAACATTACACCCTACATTTCTCCCTCTCAAAATACGGTTGATCTTACAGGATAGTGCTTACATATTATCTTTATTCCATAATCCTCTTCTAGAATCACCAGTTAAAGATGCTATTTTATTTCCTTCTTTACACATACCAAATTCTATTATAGCAATTATGATACCACTTATATGGTATCATAAGAATCAGCTTAATCAATTTGCAAATGATTATAATGACACTAGTGCTTTTGGCAGAAAGGAATACCTTCATAATCAAAGCCTCTAAAAATTTTTTTTTACTGAGCTGTGCTTTTTAAATGCACTTTTTTAAATTCTAATTTATTCTACATTTATGATACTAACATTACTTTAAAAACAAAAACAAAAACAAAAACAAAACAATAAAAAAACCTCGCCATTTCAGAGATTTATTCTAACACTTCCAAAACCTCCTCCTTTCTTAAATACCAAAATCCATGTACTCCTTTTGGCATCTGAAGTAACTAAAAATAATGTGTAATTATTTCTTAGAGATCCTGCTCATAGCAATCCTGACATCTTTAATGATAATGTATAGTGAAGGCCAGGGGACCACAAGGAAGATAGAACAGCCTTTACATTTGCACTTATATATCTGTATCTTTCTATCAAAAATAATTGTCACTGTTCCATTCAAAAACTAACTTGAACATAACTTTTAACATGCGTGATCCCCACCCTCAATCTATCTCCTGTCATTGCTTCCTAATCACTGAAACTCCACCTCACAGCTTAAGAGTAGCTGCATGAATTTAAAGTGCCATTTCTTGATTTTAAAGCAGTGGTCCCTAACCTTTTTGACACCACAGACCAGTGCTCTTATGAGAACCTAATGCCTGATGATCTGAAGTGGAGCTGAGGCAGTGATGCTAGCACTGGGGAGCACCTGCAGATACAGATGAGGCTTTGCTCTCTTATCCACCACTAACCTCCTGCTATGTGGCCAGGTTCATAACAGGTCCATGGCCCGGAGGTTGGGTACACCTGTTTTAAAACAAGTTTTGGATCATATGTATTTAAAAGACTCACCTTTAAAAGAAAAAAAAAAAAACTTTCTTTGTCTTTTAATAAACTAAGTAGCAGAGCTGACCTTATTCATATAATAAATTGTCATATTGTCATATAAGCTTGCAAACATCCCCAAACCAGCTCATTAGCAAATAATGATGCCAAAAGAGTAACTTTTTTAATGTCAGTAAATACATTTTATATCCTTTTGATAATTTTTGAAAAGCAGCATAATTATCAGAGCTATACCTTTCTCGGTAAAAAAAGAAAAAAAATTTGTAAAACTTAAAAGTTATATTTAAAACATAAAGCAAATCAATGATCCTTTTTTTCTTTCGGTATGAAAGATTTTTTAATGAGTTCTAAACCTTAAGTGACCTACTTACACAGACTACTGCTATTTAATGAGAATAAAAAGGTGGTAAAAATTTCATCAATATAAGCTCCGATTCAATCCTTGTCTCCAGATTACATTGGAAATACTTCTCCCTACTCAAGTCTACACACACACACACACACACACACACACACACACCACATTCAAGACAAGAATGTTGAATGAAAAAAATTACCATTGTAAATGGCATCTTTGTGTACTATTGACCTTGAAATGTGTACTACAAGTGTTTTCCACGGCTAAAGAAGCAATCCACAAAATGAAAAGAGAACCTACAGACAGGAGGTGTGGTAAACTCAAGAAGTATAGCTCTGAAGCTTAAAAAGAGAACTTGGTAGACACAATAGATATAAAATTTAAATAAATTTATAGGAGGATATGAGACATGAGCAAAGTTTAAAAATGAAAGAAAGAACTACTTGAAGACAAAGATTTGAAAGATGATTGAGAATGCAGATTCTGATAGAGCTAATTCCTACTAGATTCAGAATACAAGACTTAAATCATCTTGGAGATTTTAGTCAGTTGATCCAGTGGAAAAGAAGGGATGTAGAAAAAAATGAGCATAAAAAATTCTTTGTTTGTATGTAGGATGGCAGGAGGTTGAGAACTTCTCAATTTATGGCTTCAAATTTCTTTTTGGGTCCTGAGGCAACATTATTGAGAAAAGGGATAGAAAAATACAGGCATTGCTAATTGTGAAACAAGGTATGTTCAAAAAAGCTTATGTGAACAAAGGGAGAGAACAATGCTTAAGGAGTCTAGTGAAGCTGTAGGTTGTCATTATTCTATGTGGTTTTTAGGCTTGGGAGGAGAGCCTACATACATCTTTATTTCCAACTTATAAAAGTTAAATAAACAGGATTTTTTTTCCAAACACAATGCCAAAAGTGAAGATACCAGAATCTGTACATTTTGTTATAGGCAAGAATTTCCAGAGAAAATAAATACCAGACACTGCTCTTCAATTTACATATAAAACATTTGAACATGTGAGAAGTAAGAAATTTGGTGAAAACCGAGAGATATGATATTATAATAGATTTTATAAATGTTATTTGATCCAAGTTGATATAAAGTATGGTCATTATAACCATGTGATGGGCACCCAGTGTATGCTAAAAACTAAAACTATAAAAACAGTAGCTTCTTTTGCATCATGCTTGTCCTAGGGTTTCATAGACCCATAGTTGTTGGAGAAAATATGGAAACAAACTCTTTTCCAATTAGTTATCTCATGATTTCTTTCCTGCTTCTCTGTCTCCAGTTAAGCTCAGTAATTCGAAATGTCAAATAACTATACAATTGGCATATCTAAGTATTTAAATATTTCTTCAAGACACCAGGTAACAATGAATTTTGCAGTTTAAAAATCACTTCAATTAACAATGCTTGGTACATTGTAGATACAAAACTAATCAACTTTGTGTTTATCTGTTAAATGAAATGGTGGCAAGTTTGAGCATTGATATGATGACTCTTAGAAAATGCAATTTCAGGTAGGTATCTACCACAGATGCAGGCAATATTACTTTATGAAATGTTTCCCTAGAAAGAAGGTATGGAAGATATATTAAAGTCATTTTTTAGTTCTAACAAATTATGATAATTCAACTGAAAATTTGGGGAGGTTACTTTGGATCATTATTTTAATTGATTTGAATTGACTTATAGATTTTTATCAAAAATTAATGAATGAATGTATTATGCATTTAGTCATCACAAACCCATGACAGAAAGTTACCCTAGCTAAGCTTATTATTGTATCATCAAGTGGTCATTTATAGAACCTTATGAAAAGCCAAGCATTCTAGTCTTCAGCTACTACCTTTGGACCATTGAATATATTTGATACTTTGGTATTTGACAGTGACTCAAGACTTTTACTTTATTATATAAAAGCTACTAGAGATATTCTGATAAATACAGATCTCCTGACTACAGTTATTGGAATGAAATAAGCAGATTTAATAACTCCATATAGATTTTAAACCTTGAAATATCTTTTATCTCAGCTTCTCAGCTCAGTGTCCTATACCTTAAATTTTATTTATCAATATTCAAGATATTACTTTCAAGTTAGGTAGAATATATGAATCAATTTTTTTGAGTGTACTAATAGATTTACAATGTATAAAAGAATTATGTTTTAACTCACATTGCTCTATTCTGAATACCAAGAATTAAAAAGTGAAAGCAACCAACTTTGCCTTTCAACCAACTTTGACCAAAACTTGATTCAGTACCATTTAATCAAATGATTAGAACATCATAGCCTGAAATTGATTAATGATATAAATAAACAAAGCAATATGAAAGTGAAAAGTCTATATACATACCTATGTGCACATCCATAGGATACTTGGATAAGTTGGGCTTTGATAATATTACAATGGCCTCTGCATTCTAAGGAGAATCAGTGATCAGTGGTCTTCTTGGCTTCAGAATGACAATCAAACTCATTGCAATAGGCATCCTCAGTCTATAAGTAATAAAAGTCATTTAGCTTTTTAAAAAAGCTAAAAAATTCTCAGAACTAGAAACTATAGAGTTTGGACAATGTTGTAGGTATAGTGTCAGTAATTCTGCCTTTGGCATCTGCATAGGCAGAGGACTAGGTTGAATGTTTGGGGAAAAAAAATCTTTAAATCAGAGAAGCCATCAGATTTTGCACTTAGGCCCTCAGACATCTCAGTCTCCCCATTCCCTTGAAGTCCATCAGTACTGATTGTTTTTAACTCAATAAACAGCCCCAAGCATGAAGTCTTAGCCAAATTTTCAGGTAGTTAGATAAACCATGACATCTTGAATTACACATTAGTAAGGATTGACTAAAGCTAATGTTCAGACACCTCAAAGCTAGAGGGAAGGACATGGAACCAGCTGTTAACCCTTTTCTTCAATTGCTGAATAGTAAGTTATGGTATGCAGGCATAATTAAATACATAAAAACTACTTCAAATTCTTTTATACTTATTGGTCATTATTGAGGACAAATTTACTAAAATGTATTAAGCATGCAAAAGCAGGAGTTATAACATGATCATTAAAGCAATTTGGAATTTGTATTTAGGTGGCTGATGTGGAATCTGTTAAATAAATGACCCAATTTGAAATTTATTTCAGTTTACCTCCTACTTAAGGAAGATAGTAGCATATAATTTCTTAAGACTAACGTTGGCTTTCTTTCCCATTTAGTTTTCCAATTAATTGTATTTTCAGTGAATGCATTTTACAACTACTTTATGATTTACATATAATAGATTAGATATTTAATTGTTGATCATTCTAATATTTAAAAAATAAGTTTTGGTGTAGGCATTATTATTTCCAACTTATAAATTGAGAAATTGAGTGATATTGTATAGAGCAAGCAAGTTGTGAAGTCAATTTAATGCTTTACTCTAATTCTCTGGCTTTTCCCATTCAGTTATGCTACCTTTCTGGGGGAAAATGTTTTCAAAATTAGGGAGAACAAGGTTCCTGTCATCTAGAATGTAAATGATCCCTGGAAAGAAATAAAATTTAAATTTAGAAAACAAAAATAAGGATTATACTAAGGGTAGGAACTACATCAATTTAGTTTTATATACTACTCATCACTGAACTCAGTATAGTATAAACATTAAAACTTATTTTTTTATCTCACAAGATAACTAAATGTATTATACTTCACACACACACACACACACACACACACACACACACACACACACACACTCACACGATGTGTGTCTATGGCCTAAATTGATTCTCATACTAACTCTGACAAAAGGGTCTTTCATTCTGATTTGTAGATGAAGGAAATGAGCCTAGGCCATGAGTAACTTCTATATTTTCTTTTTTCTAGATTCAAATTGGGCTAATATTTACAGATTGTAATTTAATTCTTCGATTATTTTTTAAATTCATATTTCTATGTTAATTAACAATTACAAAAGAGAAATATTTGTTGTGAAGATATTGAGGTTTAAGAGATGCAATTTTTTTAATTATATGTATTTCTAAACTTTTGGTGCATAAATGTTTGAGGTTGTACTTAAGAAAAATTCTGGAAACACACATGACTGTATACCACATCATTTTCAGAATACAATCATATAATTTAATTAAATTTTATTCATTAAATTACCACAATTCATTATGCAAAGTTGCTTCTGTAAATGCTAACAGAAATATATAATGGGAATCAAAATGTTCTTGTCCCTATTAATGAATATTTAGTCCACGTCTTTATATATAATTGATGTCGTTTTATTTGTCCTGTGGATTTATTCCACACAGAGATTTTCCTACTGATACAGTATATGTATTCACTCTTGCAAATTACCTAGATCATCAAATTTATTTAATTTGTTTAAGACCATTTAAAGGAAAGTGAATAAGGCTTGAGTATCAAATCCTGTGCTAGAATTTCTGACACTCAGGCTCATCAAATTCACGGTGAAGAGTCCTATCAAATTCTTCAGAGTGTGCCTCATTATTTCCAAGGTCATTCAGGCTTATCTCGCAGACATTCTGCCTGATAAGAGACCACTTAGATATATGAGAACAAAAAACAAGAAAAGAGTTCTATTAACAGGTGCTTTAGATACAAGGCATTGATCTCAAATGTAAAACATTTTCCACATATAAAAGACAGCGCATTGATTCAATGCATTCTCTGGTGAGTACTGAAGATGGCTAATCACACTAATTAGGTGTCACTTGATGACATTCATTTATGATCATCATCATGAGTATTGTCATAAGCAAAATTTTCTACAGCTCATTAATGAATATCTGTGTCATCACATCTTAGGAGGTTTATTAATACTTGTATTTTTCCAGTGTAATGGAACATTGCTCCCATGGAAAGAAAAATTTTCTAGAACACCTATGCTGAAAGCGAAGATGTTTTTAATCACTCATTAGTGTCACAATTTTTTTTCTCTTCCAAAATAACAATTCGAATTCTCAAGGAGTAACGTTTTTTTTAATCTTTTGGTGTTTTCCTTAGGATTACTGTTCAAATATTATGCTTCCATTAAGGATGACTTCTTAATGACAAAATATAACGTTTATATCTTCTATCAGTGGTATAGACACTTATGATATGATCAGATTCACCTGGAGAACTTTTAAACATACGTACAGATAACTATTTAACATGACTAAAAATGGGCCTTAAGGATATATGTATTTTAAAAAATTCTAAATATGAGTAATCTTTCATATAAGGATATATCTGTCTTGTTTGCTGAATTTAGCATTTGTACAAATATCTATGTCATGCCTACTATATTTATGTTTCTGGAATATTTCAGACTATGATCTACCCTCAGGAGCTTAAATTTAATAGGAGATATAAAAACAAAAAAACATAATAAATAAATCATGTAAAATACTACAAGAAATGAGATCCTCTCCTTAAGAAATACCTAGTATTTAAAAAATGTCAGTTTCAATTTTGCAAGAAGTTCACTGGCACAGCCACACATGCACATATTATTTATTCATTTGTTTATAATAAAACACACTCATGTCCACATTCTTGTCCATGTCCGCATCCATAGCACATCTGTATCCAATCTATGTCTATGTTGTGTCTGTCTCTACCTCTATCCCTGTTGCTATCTGTATCATATCTATATCTACATATGCCTGCTCAAACCCTGCTCTTACTTTCAAAATGCAATCAATTCTAATTCTTTCAGTTGTTCTTTTTGGTAGCTACCTCCTTATCATCAAATGATGTACCTATACAACTCTCGATTTATCACTTTTAAACATTAACTACTTGTTTCCCATAATGATAGTTCACGACTAAGTTTATAAGGAGAGTACACCTCTCTGCTCACATGATAAACACACACACATTACATATGAGATTGTTTAGCTAAATAATAAACCATTTACATTATTATGATGATGATATAAACATTGTTTAATCCAGAATCAAACTGTATACTATAACATTTCCTTTTTTCATTACTACATTTTTAATAGAATTCAGTTAAGGCATTTTTTTTTCTTATGAAAACTTCCTCATAATCCTCTAGACTTTTATGATTGTCAGTGCTTTTTAGACTTCATTCTCATTCCCCCTGAAGAGAAAACATATCACTTCCTCCCATCTGTGCTGCTTCATGACTGTGTTGTTGGCCCTAACCTTGACTTTCCTGCTGGTTTGTATGCACTGTTTTCTGGATTCTTTCTTCTCTTTTGTTTAATGTCTGATTTTGATGGAGCACATTATCATGCAATTTTTTAAATAATCATGTTATGTTAGTCTTACATGATATTTATGACAATTACATTATCATATAATTTCTTTATTCTACATTCATATCAGCTTTCAGCTTTTGTCAGAATTTGAATTCTAGGTTGAATATAACATTAGTTATAGCTACATTGTGGCCTAAAATATTGGTATCTGGCCTTGCTGATGAGAATATTAGCAGCTATCTGTTGGAAGGAAGTTCCATGGGTGTCTCATGAATGTCTTGCAAGGACAGGCACCTTTGTTCCAGGCTCTCTATTCAATGATGTCTGCAGAGTAAACAGCTTTGGAATGAATATAGATACAATGTCTTCTAGATTAATGGATTGGCATGCTACTACTCATTATAAGAGCCCTGTTCCCAAAACAACCCACTGTGTGTGAGGCTGGTATATGATCCTCTTCGCCTTACTTTCCAGGACTTGAGGCCTAGCCACAACAAAATCCAGCATTTTATTTCTACAGAAACCTTGGTCTTAATGACATACTGAAATCCCTTTCTGTTTCATAAATTATGGAAAATAAAATTTAACACAGTATTCTGCTTTGGGGCTATACCCAAAGCCTTCTGTTTATGTGGCATTGAGATGCTTCTGCTGCGAAGGTCATGTATTCAATTCACTTTCCAAATTAAGAGAATGTGAGTTCAGTTGTTTTCAGAAAAAAAAAATGCAGTAAGTATCATGTAATTTCTATTTAAGATTTAAAGGATAATTATCAATCTGAGTTGAAAATGTCCTGGAAGAGAACTAAAGCCATAATTTTCTCAACAGAGGTTCATATACTCCTATACGATTTTTTTTAAAGATAGAAACATCATTTTTGCCCCTGATATAGTTTTTTTTTTTTTTTTTACAGTAAATTTAATCTCAGGGTAGTACTGATGATGTTTCCACCTCAGTACATAGAGGAGAAAAGCAAAGGCTTAACCTATTTTTTTTTTTCTTTAGCAAGGGACAAAAATGACAACAACTGCAAAAGAGGCTGGAATCATTTCAATGGGTTCCAAAAAATTCACAGAAATTGTTTTTCTAAGTCACACAATTAAACTTCACTATCAGAAAATTGCCAACACTATGCAACAAGCATCCACTCTGCCCTCATCTGGGGGTTTTTAGGTTTGCTAAAAATTTTTAAAAATTTTAGTGTGCTATAAATCCATGACTAGTCCAGTTATGCTTGCATGGAGTGGCGAGGTGATGGGAGGCAGGCAGGCAGAACATTATTTGAAACTCAAACTCTTGTATGTTTTTGTAACTATCCAAAGTGACACAATTAATGTGACAATACTATTTATCGTATTGATTTCATTGATTTACTAAATGTATATATTTACATTCATTTAAGAGAATTTCTACTTCTGAGAAATCATTTCAAACTAATTTTATAATATATGAGCCTTTGCTTATTTAAGAAAAGAACAAGGGGAGGCCAGCCAAACATGAGAAGTCAGTAGCTCAGGGAAATATGTGTCTTTTCTAACACTGTTAACCAGAAGAAAAAAAAGGAATATCTAATTCCAGAAAAATGTTCTTTTCGGCCTCAACATTTCAGCTGCCAACCAGCTTTGCAGTTACTTCTGTCTAATTCATGTAATGATGTCTGTCCTCCAGAAAGGAACAAAAACAGTCATGTCCCATTATCTGCGAGTTACTGAATTCCTGTGAGAATGTAATGATCAGTAAATAAAGCTGTCTAGACCCTTTATCCAGGGACTGTGAATTGTGTGCACATTTTAGAAACCAGTGCCCTACTCAGTGTCACTCACTAGTATGACCTTCTAGGAAGCCTTTTATTGAAATGCCTGTAACAATCTTCCTTTGTTAGAGGTGGGGTGGGGGAAGAGAAGAATTATGCAGTACAGATTTCATTTGTGTACTCTCATTTTATGTAAGTTCCTCTTAGATTGAGCTTATTTCTCTACTTCATTTATTAATTCTTTAACAAGTACTTGAGCATCATATTGGCAAGGCAAGGCTCCAATTCCTATGGAGAGAGCTGAAAGCAAGAGATAAAAAAGCTTTTCCCATAGAGCTGTTTTCAGCCATACTTATTTTGAAGGTTGTGAATACTAATGACCTTAAAGAATTCATAAATGTAATGGGAATTATGAAATCTGGACTTTCATCCTTGATTTACCAATAACTGTTCATTCTCATTAGCATTTTTCCCAAGTCTCTTAACTTTCCCAGGGCCAGTTGTTTAGAGTATACAAAAGTTACTCTCAAGCACTGTTTTTCTTTATACTCAGAAGTATTCAAAACTATTTGGCTATTTGTGTGGGATGTGATCTGTAAAGAAAAAGTACCAATTACCATAAAATATGATTACTTGTATAGAATGTATTTAAATGAGTTCAATACATTATTTGCCTGAATATAGCTATTCTTTCTAAATATTTCTAATATCTCTGAAAGGGGGCTGAGGACAGTACTGCTACAGAAAGATGATAGTATAATTTGGAAATGTTTATGAAGAGAAGTTTAGATAGAAAAACAGATCTCAAAATAACCCAGACAGAAAACGTTGAAAATCACATGATATCACTTATATGTGGGATAGAAACCTGAAAGCAACAAAAGAACAGGACAAACAAACAGACTCATGGGCATGGACTATAGACTAGTGGTTACAGAGGTGGGGGGACGAGTAAGCAGATGGGGTAAAGGAGGTCAAATATGTGGTGACAGAAAAGAAATCTAAATATGGAAGGTGAGCACACTGTGTAATTATATATATATATACATATATATATATATATATATATATATATATATGTATATATATGTATATGTACACATATATGCCTTATTGTTAAAGTGCACAGTTAAAACTTACTGGATTTCATTAACCAATGTCACCAAAAAAATTAATTTATTTAAAAAAAGATTAAATATGCAAAATTAATGAACATTGATAAAACTCTTACTAAATTATTGAAACTACAGACTATTTGGGCAAAATGATCTCAACCAGTGGTTCTCAAACTTGAGTCTGAAGGGCTTGCTAAAATACACATCTGTGGGCCTCCACTCCTAACGTATCTGCAATGAGATAAAATAATGTGCATGTTTGACAAATTCCTGCTGGTCCACTTTGAAAAATATGTTTTCAGTTAAAGGGTAAAGACTCTGGTAGGGAACCGAAGGGCAGAACCCTTTCCCAGGTGTAGAAGTGTAGAGCTTATTAAAAAATGAATAACCTTTCATGAGGGCATTATGCTAAGTGAGAGAAGTCAGAAAAAGACAAATACTATATGATACCACTTACATGTGGAATTTTAAAAAGTCAAACGTAAAAACAGTGGAATGGTGATTACCAGGTGTAGGAGAGTTGGGAAGATGTTTGTCAAAGTGCACAAACATAGAGCTGGAAGATGAATAAATTCTGGGGCTCTAATCCACTGCACGATGGTTTAACAATACTGTATTATACACTTATAGTTTCTAAGAGTCTAGATCTAAAATGTTCTCCACACACAAAAAAATGAAGACCATGTGACATGATGGAGATATTAGTTAATGCTGTGGTGGTAATGATATTCCATTTTATAAGTGTATCAAATCTACATTCTGTACATTTAAAACTTACAAAGTTAAAAAAAAAAGATTGGCTAAAAATTGTACATGCAACATTTAGTGTTAGAAAATCAAGAGCTACCTTTATACATATCTTCATACATAAAGTATGAAGAATATTTTTTAAATCTCAATTCCCAAAGATTGTTTAATCTAGCCATATTTCTTTTTAATTGTGAATGCATAATTGATAACTATATAATTATTAATTATTTTAGCAAAAAAAACGCTTGAAGAGTAAATTCAGTTAAAAAAATGATAAAATAAGATTGTTTACTTTTAATGAAGAAATTGTGACAAATCACAAGTGATGAACATTTATACAGATCAAAGAAAAAGCTTTCAATCTTTATGCATCAGAATCACCAGGGTATCAGTGTACATTTAGAGACATTGGCAATATGGAAACAATAGCATGAGCAATAAAAGTCAATAAATTGAGAATAGAAAAATTGTGGGGAAGTGCTGTTACAGTCACATTTTTTAGGTGATACTCAGCTCATAGTGTCCAAAACGAATATACAATACTTGTAGGCAGTTCTCTGCACTGGCTCTCAAATTAGTTTATATATTGGATTACCTAAGCTTTAAATATGATTGAAACCTGTATCTCAACCTCTTGAGATTCTGAGTTAATCATTCTGGGGTACAGCTTACCCATTAGTTACTTAAAACTCTCCTTCAGTAATTTCTTCATAAATTTTAAACACAGAATTGATAGCAATGACTACAAAAAATAGCATGTATTTCAAATAAATGTTGTTAGGTAAAATGAAAAGACATCCAGACCCATAACATAATGCTTACAAATGGATTTCTAATAGATCATCATTTCAGATAAAAATAGACTTTAAAAGTCTTAAAAGACATGGGTTTTTTGACAAGGCAGTTTGAGCACAACTATCTACAAATATCAATGTTTACAAATTAATAAATAAACCCTAAAATCTATAAAACCTTTAAAAAGATTGATGCCTTATAGGTTTATGAAAATGTTTCACTGATGCGACATCCTAACTGAGCCTCAGTTGTTTGCCTGCTGCTATGTCATATCATGGTAGTGTTTGCATGGTGGGCTTTGGCAAGGGAGAGATCATAAAATTCGATTTACTATGAACGGTGAGGATTCAAGCATTTCCTGATAGAATTAAGTTATTCCACTGATGTGATATTAAAATTGTTTCCTGCAATGGGTAAATAACATTAATCAACACTTAACATGTTATAATTATGGAAAATTAATTGATAATTTTTAATGTTGTTAATCTTTTTTTATTAAATTTAATGGGGTGACATTGGTTAATAAAATTATATAGATTTCATACATCATTATATGTATTTCATATATAATACATCATCTGTATATTGCACAGTGTGTTCACCACCCAAAGTCAGATCTCCTTCCGTCACCTTGTATTTCACCCCTTTTATCCTTGTCTATCTTCCCTCTTGCCCTGTTTTCAGTGGTAACCACTAAATTCTCTTCTGTGCCTATGAGTTTTTGTTAAGTGTCTTGTTCATTTGTTGCTTTCAGTTTTAAAGCTGATATATGAGTGAAATCACATCATTCTCAACTTTTTCTGTCTGACTTATTTCACTTAGCATGATGATCTCAAGATCTATCTGTGCTGTTGCAAATGACAGCATTTCATCTTTTCCTGTGGCTGAGTAATATTTCATTGTATATATATATACACCACATCTTTTTTATCCAGTCATCTATCAAAGGACACTTCAGTTGTTCCCATATCTTGACCACCATGAATAGTGCTGCTATGAACATTGAGGCATATATATTTTTATGGATAATTCTTTATATTCATGAGTTATTTATCACTGAATCATGGAAGCTATCATGTGTTAGATAGAAAATTGATAATCATTTATCTAGTGCTTCAATTAGTATAATAATACTCTCAGGAGGTCACTGTTCCATCTCCAGCTTCAAAAGGAGTTATCCACATAAAAAAATATAATTTTTTATTTTAATAGTGCAAATGATAAAAACTGTATTTTTAATCACAAATAAACCTGTATTTTCATCACAAATAAAGTAGGCTGGCAAAGCATGATTTAAACTCTCTTTTTACCACATATAAACTTTTTTACAAGTGACTTAGAAAAACTGCTCAATAAATAGCTATATGTTTTGTAAAAATGATTTCCACTGGAAATCAGTTAATGTGAAAGACAAATAATATTTAATGAAATATAACTCATTTCCCTTTGTGTGTAATCTTAACTGTAGAGAAAAGGAGATACAAATTAAAATTAAAAATTTATTGCATATAATAAATTTTTAATATCTTCATCTGGGAATTTCTCAAAAGGAAGAATTTCAAGTTATGAATGCTTTAGTAACATGATAGGAATAATTAAATTGTTTATCCTCTTGTAATAATATCATACCTTAGCCACTTCAAATTCTATTGGCAAAGTTAGAAATGTTCTGTAAAATTTTTAGAACAATACTTTAGAAAATTCTCTTTGCAAATTTTTGTCTTGGTTTTGTAATCTGGAATTTCAGTTCTGGACCTGACTTTTTCTGTTCTACACCTTGAAATTCAGTTTATTGTGAAAATAATGAGTTCACTGGCCAAAAAGCCTCTCTACACTGCACACTCCAGACACATGGTTCTAAGTTTCCATTTGTTTTTTTTTCCTTAGCTCATGAGGACACTTATTTTAAGTGAAACTAGTGGACATATTTCCACAGATACCAAATTGAAGAAAAAAGTGAAAAGAACTAGACATTCTCAAATTTTATGAAACTTCATTTCCAACCAAGATTCATTTTTTCTTTGTGAGAGACCTAGTTAATCATTTAATGAATTATGTTAAGAAAAATATAGCTATAGAAATAAGAAATTCTCACATGTGATCTTGTTTAATCACCAGTAGACTAAAGAAATGGCAAAAACCTTAGAAAAAGATGAACTTTGATTCCATTTTTCTTAACCTGCTGCTGTTAAGGGAACTCCTGCTCTAAGTGTTCGTATTTGAACATCCCTCATCTCTCTTTCTGGCAATGCTATCCTTGCTGTTTCCATGACTGGTTTTTGCCTCAGAACCTGGGTTCTTACCACCTATATTAGTTTTCTAAGGTTGTTAAAACAAAACAACACAGTCGGCAGCTTTAACTAAGGGAAGAGTCTGCTCCCATCCTTTCTCCTGGTTTGGGATGGGTGTCTTCTCCCTGTATCTTCACATCATCTTCCTTTATCCATGTCTGTCCCTGTATCTACATTTCCACTTTCTGTAAGACACCAATCTTGTTGGATCAGGGTCTACCCTTAATGACCTCAGCTTAACTACCTATATCTGCAGGGACCCTATTTCAAAACCAGGTCACATTCAGAGAGATTCAGTGAATTTTGAGGTGACACAATACAACCCACAGATATCACAGGTGAATATATAAATTCTTAGTCATCACATGTTCTTGGACGCAGCTTTATCTTCCTCCTGATTCCCTCATTTATCATTAAATACATTCTGGGCACATATTCATTCGATGTAAACATGAGAGTTCAATTTTAACATTTTGAAAGTTCATCCTTTGAAAAAACTCTCTGAATTTTTCATAACTTTTAGCTTCATATCCATATATGTTTTAAGGCGAGGCCTCCCAGTCTTACAAAAATTCTTCTCCTCAATAGCCAGTTTCTAAGGCAAAACACTTATCCTCCTCCCCGATCCCCTATGCATGTGGCCTTAGGAACAGGAAAGTTCCACTCCCCAGGATGATAGGTATCTTCTCTCTTCCCTCCCTTTGAAGGAAGCAGTGGTTTATCTGATTCAGGAGTGTGGGAGAGTCTGCTGGGGGCCCTTCATTTCCTTTCAAGTGTCCTGCCTCTGCCCAGCAGGGATTTGCTGAGTGAACTGCTGTCTGCCTGGTGGTAAACTGCCTACACCTTGCAGTGATCAAGTGAGAAGTGACCAGGAGGAGGGACATAGTGACTTTTCTTGACTGGTCTCTGCATTGCTCACTCACAATCACCAAAGAAGAAAAAGTCACTTTGTCTCATCAATGATTTCCAGAAAAAGAACAAAAGCAAGGTTAGCCTGGTGCTTCTGGCATTTTTTAAAATCTTTCTACCTGTAGAGAAAGTGTTCTGTTTTGTTTTTTTTTTTTCTATTCTCAACCATGTAATATGGTTACATAAGTGGTATTTGTCCTTAAGAGAGGTCTATGTGGCCGTAGCTTTTTCTATGACTGGTGTGGATTTGAAGAGGAAAAAGGGGGATTCTAGGCAAAGTAACCTGACAGTGAGCAGATCATAAATTGCTAACTGGGCAGGTCATGGTGGGCAGTCACACCCCAGACTTAAAACTTCAGTGAGGGGTTTCTAAGCAAGCCCTGGCCATTGTTCTTATGCATCTAGGTTAACTAACACACCTTTGGGGTGTCAGAAGTAATACCACCAAAAGGCATAATCACCCTTGAGAGGGCACATCCTCTTGTTAACTATCCCATAATCCGAATCCCACCTTGCTTTCTCCAGTGTTACTTGTGTTCCCTCCTTAATGTCCAATGCATAAAAAAAGTGCAAATCTGTAATTCTCTGGAGCATTTGAGATTTTGCTCCCCAGCCTATGCCATAAGTCTGGCTGAAATAAACTCATGAAAAATACTTACAGGTTTGGGTGTTTCTTAATCAGCACTAAGTGTATTAATTCTGGATGAAGAAACAGGGCAGTAGACTCCAATTCAGCCAGCACAGATAATACAGCTGACATTTTTCTCTCTACCATTCTGACTTCTGTGATTTATATCTCAATTGGTTCTGAACACAATAGAGGGAGAAGTGTATGATTTTTATCAATCTCAATCTCCCAGTACCAAGGATCTAACAAGTTAGGATTTTACTTTATTTTCTGTTGTTATCAAATTTGTCCTACTTCCCAGGTAACATAAATTAATTTGTATAGCCTCTTATCCAGTGCTTATCAGATAAGATTTAGTAAATCTGGTTTTCTTTTTTCATTTTTAATCACTTTCTACCATTCATCTGTGTCCTAAACTTAGTCCCATTTAACTGTGCTTATATTTTGTGATCTGTTCTTTTTCTCCTCTTTATGAGAAGCACATTCACCTCCATTGCTTTTGGTGAAGGAGCAATTACTGAGAGTCACTAGGCAGATACTCCTCCAAAGGAAAGACACCTTTTTTAAGAGTCTTGTAAGATGCTCAGGAATTTAATGGTTCATTACCAAGTAAGTGAATACTTTATCCCGAAGTTATATTAGAATATCAATAGTCTTAAAAGATCCTACAATAAAGAAACCGATTTAATGTTGTTTAATCTAGCAGTTTCCAAATGTTTTTCACAGTGGGAGATTTTGTTGGTGTTTATGTTTGTTTTTTGGCCCGAAAACATAGTATCTCCTACCTCAGGGAAATTGCTCCATTTTCCACTGTGATAGTCATGTGGTTTATTATACATTTATTGGTTATCCTTTTTTAACTATTATTTATCAACCCTCGTCACTATACTGTAAATTCCACAAGAGTAGATATCTGTTGAGTTTTTTTATCTCTGATATTTAGAAACTTGTTTTTTCTATAGCAAACACTGAAAAGAATCTCAAAGAATTAGAATTTAATAGAGCATTCATTATCAACTGCATCTCTGTTTTCCTTATTATTTATATTCTAAACACAGTGCTATATTATATCTGTTTAAGATTATTTAAAGCCTATTTCAATCTTTATAAAAAGCTACCTGACAAAGTAAAGACCATTTTTTATTTTCTATCCCTCCTTTTCTGCTAACATGTAAATGTGACACAGGTATCATAAGCCCATATAATAAAATCTTTAGTTATAAGTCAGATGCTTACTATTCCATAACTTATACTAGGAAAGGTAATTTAAAATTTTTGGGCCAAATTTTCCTATTAGTAATATTTTTAAATTAAAAGAAACTATTTTTGTTTCTGTTTTTGTTTTTGTTTTTTTGTCTTTTTTCCCCTTTTTTGTTTGCCAGTTCCATTTTAGAAAGCTCTAGCAGAAACTTTGCCCATTCTGTTTCATGACACTCGCCAAATTCTCAGTCTGAAAAAATAATTTTCCAAATCACATTAACTTGCATTTTTAATTCATTGGATGATAGTCTTTAAAACAGAAATGGAATGACTGAGCCACCTGGGCATGTTACAGGGTCTGGCTCCAGTTAGGTTGCCATCCTCTCTTGGTTTGCTCCTACAAGTAATATGCCAGAAAGTTAAATGGCTTTCAGCTGGGCAATCAACAGGCCTCCTTTTCTACAAATTTTTCACTTCATATCAAACCACAACTTGTTCTCTTGAACTGTAAAGAGTCCTCATTCCTCTTTCTATGATATGATAGTTTCTGATAGAGTTTCTCCAGAAAAGTCTGTATTTGTGCTAATCATAAAACTTTGCTTTTCACTCATATATAACAGAAAATGCAAATCTTACTAGGTTTCTCTCTCTCCATATTTATTAATGACTCCTTGAAAGATATCACTTTCACAAGAGCACAGAAAAGAGATTTTTTTTTTGTAGATTGATGCCAAAGTAAATGCCACTATATTTAAGGCAATTAACAAAGCCTTCTGGCATTTTTTATAAACAATTTTTGCACATAAATATAAATTCTGTGGAGTTTTTTTCATTATAGATTCCAAAACCAAGTCATAGCAGGAGGGCAAGTTGGATGCAGAGAAAAATTGTGTTTAGCACATTGATTTGCTTCACAGAATTTGTTTTACCTCATTTAAATAGGTTTTGTTTAATGTGCAAAACATTCTTTCATTATAGATTGTGCCCAATGTATACAAATAAGTAGAATGCAAAGAAATAAAGAGTGAAATATTTTTTTGTTCAGAATACAAAGTTTGCTGGCTTTTATTGATCTCTTTACTAGAAGTTCCACTTTAATAATTATTTTTTGGAGAAAATTCGTATGCTGTGTGCAAAGATAAATCAGTTTGATTTTAAAGTAGTATGTTTGCAAGACACATACTCATAATTTAATGTTACTTTAAATGGAGGTTTAGCAGGAGTAAAAGTTAATACCAGAGTAGCTCTTCCAATTATTCTTCCATATATCTACCTCCAAAATGCTTTTAGATTACACATTTCAGAAACATGCTCTGATGTGCTTTCATACAAGAGCTCCCTTCTGTCTTTCGTTTTACTTCTACTCTCTCAATAAGTGCTAAGATCCTTGAGCTCCTATAATACCTTCCTTTTTGTGCATAATGCATTCTCGTTTTATATTATGTGACAAAAAGAAAAAAAAACAGGGAGTTGGTATAAATTGAAGAACTGTAATTCGTATGACTTGTGAGAAAGTAGCCCTGATGATGAGAGAAAGCTTACAATATATTTGTAGATATAATGAATTCTAAATCCTAATGCTCTGTATATTAGTCTGCTTGGGTTGCCATAATAAAATACCATAGACTGGGGGCTTCAACAACAGGACTTCACTTCTCACAATTCTAAGGACTGGGAAGACAAGACCAAGGTGCTGGCAATATAGGTTTTACCCTGAGGCCTCCTGCCTTGTAGGCAACAACCATCTTTCTGTAGGATCACGTGACCTCTTGTTATTTGCTTGGAGGGAAAAACAAGCTCTGGATGTCTCTTTTTATAAGAGTACTAATCCCAAATCCCATCAGACCAGAGCACCAAGCTCATGACCTCACCTAACCCTCAAAGGCCCTATTTCCAAATACCATCACAGTGGAGGTTAGGATAAAAATATTTGAGGGACACAAAACTTCAGTCTGTAGCACACAGTATCAAGACCTTAATAATTTATTATGTCATAGCTTAAGACATTTATTTCCTGTAAATTATGAGTTTGGTGGAAGTATAGATCATCTGGATCCTCAGGGAAGTTGACAATGAAGTGCAGTCCACCCAATTTATGAAGAGATAAAGTCAGAGATAAAAGAAGAAGAAGGAAAATTGGACAAGGAAATCCTCAGACTAAGGTGCATATTCGACACATGAAAAAGGATGAAGTAGGAAAGATCAGGCAGCTAGATGAGCAGACTGCAATCTAGATATGACAAAGTCATTCCAGAGGAAAACTCCAGAGCAAAGATCGTCTGTCAGATAAGTCCTGCATTCGGCAGAAACAGCCAGACTGCAGTACACTTACCATCGCCACTCATTGGTTCAGGTTATCCGAAAAGAGCATGACTTCTTTTTAAAAGCAAAGAAAGATCCTGAAGACACTGAGGCTGGGGCTGTCAGCTAACTGCATCACTCCGATGTAGGCCCGCATGGTGGTCCATGTCATGGTTGTCAGTCTCACTCTTGTGCCATCTGGACCAACTTCTGCAAATATGTTGAAGAGCTAGTTCCTCTAGAGTTCTAGCTGGCTTCTCTGTTTGAAGAAAATGCACAAGGGGAAAATAATTTAATAAGATAAATTCGGCCTTAACTGCTACAGCTTTTTTGTGTGTCACAACCAGTACTCTTCACCTGCTTTGACATTGTCCATCCTAAATTTGTTGACTTCAGGTATCATCTTTATGGTATGCACTGGCTAATGTGGTGGTAAAACCCAAACTCTCCTTCCTGGAGGAGCCTAGTCTCTGATAAACATACTTTTTTCTCAGGCTACTTTTGCTACACTTGCCTGTTCATAGTCACAGCTGGGTAATGGGGTCACAAGAAGTGCCCTGGTGAATGACCCCCATACCACACATTTCCTCCCTGCCTCAATCAGTAACAACAGTGATTAGGGTTGTTACTGATCAGGGTCAACTACCCTGCCAAGAGAGGTTTCTCCTCTCTCCTGGATCCCTGAACACAAAGAGTACAAAGTAGCCAGCTGGCAACATTTGTTTATAGTTCAGCGTAACTTTTGCTGTGTCCTCTGGTAAGAGTGTGCAACCTATCAGGGCGTGGGCCTCTAACCCTGATGTGTGAATAACAAGTAAGGCCACTCCTGCTACCAATAGTCTGTTACCCACCTCCAGATTTCTTCCTGTTAGGAACACGGCTCCACACTTAGGTCTGTGATTTGTTTACACTGAATCCCAGAGAATGACACCTCATCTTCACAGACTGTTGACTCCATGCTTGTGCTTCACTTGTGTCTTTAGGCCATTTCTTCGCTCTGTCAAGCCAGCTGCATTTGGTTGGAGCATTATGGGACACTGATGGATCCCACCATCATGGGCCCACCCCTATACATTCTTTGTTTGTAAGGTGTGTTCTTTGGTAGGACACTATTTTGTGTGATTTTTCATCTTTGTCCATTGAGCACCCCATTTCCATAGATGTTGGTGCTGGCTGAGGACTTATGGACAGGAAAGGAAAACCCTTACTCAGAATAATTGTTTGCTTTTATAGGAGCAATTTAATGGCCTTTATCAGAGCTCCAATATGACTGATTGAACTCCTTTGAGAATAGAGTCATAATGGTGGCTCAGAGCTGATCTCTATTGCTGACAGGTTAGAGACTCAGAAGCTAGAGCAGTTAGATTGACCTGGACGTTTGGAGTCCATGCTGTCGGGGCCATGGAGTCTCTAGACCACCTCTGTGACCACTCCATTCATGTGCCCAACATACTGTTTCTAGAGTGGGCAAAAAAATGAGGAAAAACACCAAATGACACTCATTTTGTCTGTGTGGTTCCTCAGTGTCTTTTCACGATGAATGACTTCTGGTGGGAATTAGCATGCAATACTAATAATATAGTTACACTTTTGGCTTTTTCCAACTTATCTACATCCATGATTCTATCCCAGACCTCCCTGGCTCTCATCTTCCCGTCCTTTTTTCCCAGGGCCTTGTGTAATCAGCCACATCACTTGTTACTGCCCACAAGTAGTATGTGTACTTATTTTGCCTGATTATCATGCCATTGTGTAATATATTTGCTAGAAAGGTAAATTTTATATCCTGAGATAAAGTCTGCAAGTCAATAAAATGTTGCTTAGCTAGTTTTATGTTGTAGCCTCTTTGATCCACGCAGTAGCTAATTCTAACAGGTCCTTTGATGTATATCTCTTGCTTCCTTATTAGGCCTGGCATGTCATCACTTTGGTTATGCTATGGCTTAATCCTAGTTATCAAACCAGTGTCCATGAAAAAGATGAAGACATACATTCACAATTCCTGCATGAGGGGATTCTAGTTTATAATGGGAGGTGTGGGAAATATCAGTAAGCTCTGTCGGTTCAGAGTATTCTGGGAGCTAAAATCTTTTTGGACTCAGATATCTCTGTTCTCTATGTCAGGTTCCCAGGTTTTCCCCACCAGGATTCAACCCTCACATAATAGACCTACCTCAGTTGAACAGTCTGTTACTTTGAACTATGATCATACCAAGTATAATATCCTGATGTGATCTTCAGTTTTCTCTGCTTTCTCACTGCAGGTAGTAAGAGCTTCACTGTAAGATACTAAAAGACTCCCTGGCCTCTACAGTTAGTTTTGAATTTGTTATTTACTGCCTTCAATTTTTTTATTATTGCTCTGCAGGTCAACAAAATGTGATAATTAGTCAATATCATGTCCTTTGTTCATGTTGTTCGTCCATAATTTTCAAATGTCTGAATCATTGTACTGGTGAGGATAGTCCCACCCAGCCATCCTCTTCAGTCAGCACTGATGAAGTATTTAGAAGTGGAGCCACCACCTTGTCCCAGGGACTATTCCTACCCTACGTGCCCTCTTGGAACAGAAGTCTCTCTTACCATCAGAGCAGAAAGATGTCCAGTTTCAAAACTCTCTTAGCTTTTACTCTCTTGAACCATTCTTGGAACTTCTTCGTTGATCAGGTCCTCTAGGAATCTGTCCCCATGACAGAATTAGGAATACAAGTTTATTTGGAATAGCACCTGTGAGAAATATTTAAAGATGGAGGTGGAGGAGGAGGAGGAGGAGGAAGAGAAGGAGCAGGAGGAGGAGGAGGAGGAAGGAGAAGGAGAAGGAGAAGGGAGAAGGAGAAGGGAGAAGGAAAAGAAAAGAGGAGGGAGAAAGAAGAAGAAGAAATAGAATTAGTCAGGAGTAGCTTTCAGACAGTGATGAACTTTTTCTACTTATTTTTAAATATCTCATATTTTCCAGTCACTGTGCTCTATATTTAATATACAAAGTTGTGTAAGAAATGTCCTCAGATGTCTCGAGAGAAATAGAGAGCAATACAATGATAGCAGGAGACTTTATCAGTGGATAGATCTTCCAGACAGAAAATCAATAAGGAAACATTGGCCTTAAGTGACACGTTAAACCGGATGAACTTAACAGACATATTCTTTTAAAGAACAGAAGATGTGTAAGCTGACAATTATAATACAAGGTTGCTTAGGAACAATAGAAAGAGATTAGGTTTCACAGGAGAAGATATCAAGGTGAGATTTAAAGATAAATTGGCTAATTTGTAAAGGAGCTAGAAAAATTGTAAAACGGAGGTAGAAGGTGAGAGAATATCATGTGATTGAGAAAATATGTTGAAATCTTACAGAAAAGTTTAATAATGATATTAGTTGTACAATAATGAAGTGTGTTACAGTAAAACAGTTGGATATTCTGTTCTGTGCTGTCATTTTTATGGTTCCTCTACCGACAGGAAAACAAGCCACCAAGAAAAGGCTAGACTCATTTATGATATTAATACTATTTTCTTAATCATGTTTGCTTAAGTTTGGGGAAATGAGAGAATAGCTGTGAACACTTTAAAAACTGTGAAGTACTATAAAATTGAACGTTTGTATTTCTATTACTTTATTTTTCAACCATGGATGACTAAACAGACTGGTAAAAAAATTCTAAACTATGTATTGACATTTAAACATTAATTGTTGATTTGAAAGAGGTAAATCGACTAGAAAGGCCACATTCTCAAAGTGTTTTTGCAAATGTAAAGGTGAAATTAATAAAAAAGAAAACTTATTTACACAGTTTTATTTTTTTCACTAAACTTCAATTTCATAACTTTATAAAGAGAAAATATGTATATCATTTTCAAACATTGATTTTAAGGCTATTTATTGTATTAGAATATTTTAATAATTCTAAAACATTTTCATCAGGCTTTGAAAATGCTGTGCCTTTTTTTCTGAGAAAAATGCTTTGTTATATGACTGTCATAGACAATATGCCTAAAGTTTTTTAAAAATGAGGAAAGTGCAAGTAAAATATTTGCTTCAAATCCATTTTCAAAATCAATACATGTTTATAGTTTGGCTATTCGCAACCAGATTTGGTCTAAATTTGTCATTTTATTGTAATTATTTTATCTGAAACAAGTAAAATCTAAATTCTCAAAGCATTGGATTAGACGTATTGAATGTGGCATATTAATCATAATGTCTGATTTAGGCTTTTCTATTTATTGCCTTTTAAGCAAAACAATATACTTGGTCATATTCCTTTGCATAGACCTTTGAAATGAATTTTAAATAAAAACATAATTTTAGTTGAACGATAAAAAATGATGCTATCAGGCATTTCTGCCTCCAAGGGTCTACCAAGATTCCAGAGATTCTGGATATTTTTGATGATTCAGATGGAGAAAACCTTGAGATAATCTCAATTTAATATACTTAAGTTAGCAAAAAAAATAAATAAAATAAAATAAAAAATAAAGAAATTCCCATATACCAGCAATTATTTCTCAAATTCCCACTACAATAGAAGAATTATGAACTTTAAATTGCCCCATGGGAGTTTTGAGGTAGAGCACTTTGGAACATAACTGGTCGATCTGATCCTGTTCTATTACCTTCCATTATTAACTTAGTCAGCTTACTCCTTCTAAAAATACACAGGAGTGCAGTTGAACTTGTCTGAAGGCTGCATTGTAGAAATGTCCACCACTAGAATAAACTCAGTGTGTCATTTTTCTCCCTTTTGTCTCTACAATTTCCTTTTGTATACACCACAGATCGATTTATATGTAGCCTAAAACTTACTGTGAAAAACAAGAGAATTTAATTGATCCACATAATTTAATAAATACTAATAGTTCTCTTTCGGTTACATTCTCTGACTTCACTAGGGTTTCATACTGATGCTTGAAATTTCATTCTTTTTAATCTCCTCTGGTTTGACTTGCTAAAAGCCTCAACTGAATTGCAGGTAAGTCATATGGAAAAATACCTTAAATTATTATCTGTTAACACCTCTGACTAAAGTTGTTCAACACTGTAGAGAATAAAGGATATGGAAAATAATTGCACATATATAACAGTAAGTGCATATATACTAAATAGTGGCTAGAAGAGGGAAACATCGAGCAAATCCCAAGATGTTTTATTTAGTACATTTTGGTTAGAATTTTACTGCCGTCACAAATTCATTTTCTGGTTCTCCTTATTTTGATGAATGTTTTTTACCCTGAATTACAGTTTGGGCAATATTAATATTACAGTGTCTTGACTTAAATTTTGTTTGCATTTGCCTGAGTGAAGTTTGATTTTTATTCTTTTCTTCCTGGAATCACTTTTATTTAAGACATACCTCTTATAGATAGGTATGTTGGACATTTTTTGTAGGGATGCAGATTGGTAGTCTGAGATTTAACACATTTTACTCCACTAATATAGTTGCAACACTTGGTAGATTTTCTACAATATTTTTAATTTATTTAAATATTTTTAAATGGCTTTTCTCATGAAATATGTGAATAGTTTGATATTTCAGTGGTGTACAAAAGAGGAGGCAGTAGAAAGGATATTAAATATTTTGGCTATAGGACTTAATTTGGATCTATGCTATAGCACTTTCTATAATATCATTTATTATAATATAGTTTATTTATTATATTCATGCCTATTTAAGTTTGACTCCCATATGTTAATTGAGGTATAACAGTGATTTTATAGAAATCTAATAGTAATCCAAGAAACATGAAAAATTCCACCTGCTGAAATTTATGGTAGAAAGACCATTTCTACCAGTGCTTTTCTCTTGTACATTTCCCCAGCCTCTAGTAAAGTAAGCATGTTTTTTTCCTAAACAAATTGACTTCTGGAACCAGAGGCATAGTTACAGCTAGCAATCTGCTACCATTCACTGTCCATTCTAAGAAATGAGGGATTAGGTGAAAAATACAGAGTGAAAGTAAAAGAAAAAATTCTCACATTATATGTATAAATATCTAAAATTTAGAAATGCTGAGATATGGTCTAGATAATTAAGATATCTCATCATAACAATTTAGAATATCAAAGTACAAAATTAAAAAACAACCTGCTTAATTTCACTAAAATATTTCAAATAGACAAATTATGTATTACCAATTTTTGTTTTACATTGTGATTGAAAATATATGTAAAATATATGTAATTTCACAGAGATTTGTGAAATTAAAAAGATGACTGTATGCTATGGGTAAACCTCTTCTCTATTATATGATAAATAAGGATAATTTAGAAGTTATTTTTATCTAGTTACTGTGACGAATATCAGAGTGCTAACAAGGATGACTCAGACTATTATCCAATTAAAATAAACTATCATTTTGAACATTATAAAGAAGCATTCTTAAGAAATTTGTCTTTCAAGACATGATATGTGATGTATTTAATCACTTCTTATCTATAACATTATATCCAATTTACTATGTCATAGAAAATGTACCTTAAGACTAGCTACTGATTTTTGCATCATAGTATTAATATTTAGAATGACTGCGAATTATGTTTGATTAATACCATGGGAAAAATGGGGAAAACATCTCTAAAGGAACAAAACAGTGCTGAACAAATGTACATAAAGAAGTGTTTGGATAAACTTGACAATAATTAATTCCTTTAAAATACCAATCCATTTGTATTCTGAAAAAGTGAAACAAAATTTAATGTCTATGGAACTAATTACTCCTTAAAATATGCAAGTGACACATTACATAGAAAAAGGATCATATTCTTTTCAAGTGAAAAAGCTAGTACTGCTAATATCTAATAATATTTTCATACCCAGTAATAGTTTTCCAAGTAAAACAATTCTAACGTGTGTGTATGTCTACATACATATACATGAAGTTTCAGGCTAATTCTCTTTAAGTAGACATCAGTATAAGTTAGAAGCTAAGCCTGAGAAGAAAGGACATGCTAAACAGAAATAGAAAGTCAAAAACAATAAAGGATTATCAATACTACTCCTGAGAAATGTGATGTAGTGAGGCCAAATGGGCAATGCCATTATATTGTCTTAGATAGCAAATGAAGTTACCATAATAATGTGGATGTGGAAACAAAAATTCACCATGTTTCAGTAGCTAGGAAGTTTTAAACTGAGATACATTACTGTAGCGTTAGTATATTAGGGTGGTGTGGGAAAGGACAGAGGATCAGTGGTTCTCAGTCCTGTGAACGTGGTTCAGCAGGGCATGGCCTAAGAGGAAGAGGATCTGGAAGAACTCCCCACTCTCCTGGTTTCTAGGAGTGAGAACAAACATGGCTCAAGAATCACTCAGGACACACAGAAAAACTCAGAGTGGTTTACCCTTTCTAAAAGCATGTGATCTTGCTTCTAAAAAAAATAAAAGCGCAGCCACTCTAAAGAAAACCTATAGGACTGTGAAATTTTCCTGCAGATTTTCCTGCAGAAGCTGGCTTCATTAAAGCAGTAATTCACGTTCTTGACCCACTGGGTTATTGAAACAAAAATATGTCAAGCCTAACCATATTGGTACCTGAAGAAGAGAGTAATTTGGAAATGAAAAACACACACAGAAGGCTAGTTTCTAGCAGAGTTGTTGTTTCTTTGAACTGACTGAGAGAAAATATTTTATACACTTTTAATTTCCTAATTCCTCAGAATCTCACCCCGGATGTCTTGACCTTGAACTGAAAATATATGTTTACATAATTCATCCATCTAACAAGGTGTTATATTGTCTGAGGAGTAATTTATTTTAAACACTTCAGCAGAAACAGCTTTATGTGAGTATACATAAGTGAACTCCATGCTACAATGTGGTAGATGATGGTTAGTCTTTGAAGCAACTTAATCAGCCACGTATGCTTAAAATCTGGCCTCTTAAGCACTTTAAACAGCATTATCAAAATTTCCATCATTTTGTATGTTAATTATTATGAGAGGTATTAGAGAAAATGTAGAGACACAGTGGTCAAAATGAGTGGTCTGGTAGAAAAACCATGCATGAAAGAGGGAAAGCTGGCAAGATCAATAACGATTTTGTTTGAATTTATACTCCCAATACCGAGGTTTGTTGCTTTTGTGACCTCTGCTGATTCAGTTCAGTTACTAGTTGGTATGCCATTAAGACTGTATTGGAGTTATCATTCATATAAGGTATTTGTTGGAGTTCCTTAAAGAGTAAGATTTCCCTGAGCCTAGGGGGAAAAAAATGTTCCTTGAATTATTTTTATTTTCTTTCCAATGCATTGTATTTATTTTGCAGAATCGGTCTAAAAAGACTATTGTGAGAACATATAACCTACCTAATAGTGAAATTCTGGAAGAATAGATCTATAACTTTCACCTGTCTGACTCTAATTTTTGAAGGCATTGATAATTAATAAAAGATTCTAACGAATGTTAAATGATTGAGCTTTCTTAAATAAATTTACAGCACACATCCCAACACAGGATTTTTTTTCCTATTAGTAACTTACTGTACAATGAGGAGGAAGAAAGGGTAATTCGATCAGTTTCTTGGGTTGTTTTTTGGGTTTTCTTTTTGAGAATTAAAGAAATGCACACTCAGGCATCTATATATATTTAGACAGACACACACAATAGTGGCTATTGAGGAAAATATTCTGAAACATAAAAGACAAAAATGAAATATAATATAAGAGGAGATAAAGAGCATAGTAAATGACAAAGTAATTGCCAAAAGAAACGGAAGCAAATTATAGATATCATCTTTGAATTTTTCCACTGAATAGTTTTCATATAAAAAAATTAAACATTTTCTCAGATGATTGTAATGAAAAATGTGCTAGCAACATAAAAGTTTGTGTATTGTCTATGTTCTTCTTTCAAAGCAATTTACCTGGTTACAGACCCCATCTCAAGGCATCAGGTGTCAACAGGTAAACAGTGATAAAATCCACCCATCGTTAACCAGTGACTGGTCCAGAGGTAGACATATCAGTAAAGCAAGAGCTACAAACAGCCTTCCTTGGATTTGTTTTCACAGGAGCCAGCAGTATAATGCCTGCTTTCATTTCTTGGATGCCTCCAGCTCCATGGACATGAGTCTAGAACTATCTATAGCTATAGATTTAGTCTCTCCTGAGCATCTGCCATGAGAGAATCAAGGGACCAGGAAGGGAGAAACACATACAAAGAAAAAGAATGTCTCAAAGCCAGTTTTATGAACTACAAAGCCAGTTATATCCTCTCCGTAATTCAATGGCAAAGATCGATACAAATCCAAACATTTTTTCAATTAGTGAGAAGGGTTTCCATCCATCAGAAACTTGACAAGCAGGAAGAGGAAGGGATGGTCATGTTCGACCATACAATGGGGACCTGGCTGAATCGGGGCCTGGAATATAGGGTCTCACCTTCAAACTAAGAGGGCATTATGAGGCAAATCATAGCTCCCCAAAATTCATATATTAAAATTCTAACCTTTGCTCAGCTTCAGAATATGAATGTATTTGGAAATAAGGTCATTACAGATGAAATATTAAGTTGTTTCCCACCCCCATCCCCCCCCCCTTAACCTGAGTTCATTAGTGCGATCTTTAATGCAATATGACTGGTTTTCTTACAAGAAGGGGTCATTTGGACACAGACACATGTAGAGACACATGATGTAAAGTGACATGGGGAAAAGATGGCCATCTGCAAGCCAAGGAGAGGGGCCTGGAACAGATTCTTTTTTTATAGCCCTCAAGAGAAACAAACCCTGCTGACACCTTGATGTCGGGCTTCTAACCTCGGCCCTGTGAGACCTTCAGCATCTGTCGTTTAAGCCACAGCTTGTGGTATTTTGTTTGTCAGTCCTGGTACTTGAACATTGCACAGTCTCATTAGCTGACATGGAAACATTTAAAAAGAGAGGAGACTGAAGTGAATTAATCCCTTCTTTCTGCTTGGAGTAAAAAGTGTCGCAAGTTAGAAACAAGGAGAAATATAAAATGTGAACTGTCTAGATCGAAAGGAGGCACAACAAGGCCAATCTACAGCACTGGCAAAATGGGTCATTTCTCTGTTGAGCGAAGTGAGAATGGCAAAATACTCTGGCCAGTCTCTAATGACACCATGTCTACAAATTCTGGGTAGGCTCTGATGTGAAATTATTGACTTTAGAGATTTTTCTTGTACTGGTCGTTAGTCATCAAAGTTGACACATTCAGTCACCTTAAAATTTTAAGAATTCTGAATTGTCATAAAAATACTTTGGGATTCTTCAACACCTAAAGAAATTTCTAGTCTCTTCACCCATTCAGTCAAGGCATAGGAGATCAAAGCTTGTCAGCATTAAAAGAATAATTTTCCCTGAGCTAATGTAAGGAATTGGTTTTTTAATTGGATTTGTACAGATCAAAAATCTTACCAGGATCAATCTTAATTAATAATTTTAGGTATCTAAGCAGTGATGAGGCCCAGGTAAGGAAGGAAGAGGTCTAGAATAGCATACTAATTTACCAGCTCCTTCTTGTTCACATTAGACTGGTACTCTTTGGCCCAGAATTATGGATGAAATTGCTAGTGTGTGTGTATGTGTGTGTGTGTGTGTGTGTGTTATTGTCTCACACAGCAGGGAACATTCATGTTATGAAAAAGTTATTTTATACCCAGATAATGACCAAGCTTGTGTGATAGTATAGATCCTGGCATAACTTTCTACAATCATTTTCAAACTAAGGCAATTCTACTGGTAGCATCCCTTAAGGCATCTCCCACTGCAAATGTCATCAGTCTCTTTGCCAAAAGGGAAATGTTTTCAAAGGGATTAACATGGGTTACCTGCTTTCTCTTCTTCAGTGTGAGCATTCCTCTGGTTAGGGATGCTTAACCAGCAAAGGAATGGATCCAAGCTTGCTTCTTTGTTAATATTCTTCCCGGCCCTAGTGGCCCTCTCTGCTGAGCAGAAAACAAGGAATAAAGGGAATCTTTTCGGTTGACAGAATCTGAGATAGTTAGAAAAGATCCTTCATTTATTTATTTTGTTTCTTTGTAGAGTAAGTGCTTTGATTTCTTTTCTATCTGCCCCCTAGAAGGGTGGGAGCTGAGAACATTAAATGGTGATGGTTACGTGATACTTTTACTTCTGGTATTTTCTAGATGGCTGTTTTGTGAGTGTGACCCAACTTTCATCTGTTATTAAGCATTGTCTGTATGAAAGGCAGTGACATTTATCATATGGCCCATAAATCTTTTGTGATGATGTAGAAACAGATCTACACCTGACTGAAGAGAAGACAGACAATGTAGGCATCCTGGACTAGGAGGTGAAGGGAAGAACTGGATCTGACTTAGGGATTTCTTTTTTTTGGGAGTGCATTTTGAGTTACATGTAGGTTGATAGCTCAGTATCACAGGGAGAAGTTTCTAATTGTATTAAAGTGTATTTAAAAATGTGTTTTAAATGTGTACTGGTCAGTCAAAAACGAAAATCGTGGCTATTGTCATCTGCCTGTCACCTGTATTTGGCAACATTCTTGCTTTCTGGAACACAAGAGAAGGTACGCATACAGGCTAGAACAAACATGATGCTCAGATTTGTCAGAATGATGAGCACAAGGATGGGCGCATGGCTGAACCAAACTCCTACGAATTATTGTCCAGCCGCTGAGATGCTTCCTGATTCCTCTCCAGTTATGCAAAAGAGCTTAGGAACATTCTGCTTCAAGATGTAGAAAATCCAGCATAGAATGGCCAAAATCATAGTTAACATTTTTTATAGCACTTTCTATGTTCCAAACTTTGTGGACTTTGTTATGTTTAGACAATTTATTCTCGTAACAACTCCATGGGGCCCAGGATAATTGTGATGGTCTCTTGAAGTACTGGTTTTGCTAAGCTATAGTTTCCAGTTATCCAATCAAACACTAACCTAGGTGTTGCTGTGAAGATGCTTTGTAAATGTGGTTAAAGTTTGCAACCAGCTGATTTTAAGAATATTATTCTAGATAATTGGGGAAGGAGGGTCTGATTTAATGAAATGAGAGGCCTTAAGAACAGAGCTCTGGCTTCCCTGAGTAGAAAAAACCTCTTTTTCATCTGTGAACAACAGCTTCCACGGAAACCTGAGGGTTCTGGCCTGCTCTTCCTAATGGCCTGCTCTGGGGACATGAAATTGCCTACCCAGCCTCAAAGCTGTGTAAGTAAATGCCTTGCAATCAGTCCCTAGACAGATGTCTTGAATTGATTTTGCTTCCCTGGTTGAACATTGGCTGTATAGATTTTGGCACTAGAAGTGATTCTGGAGAAATGGAATCTTAAAGATGAATTTTTTGAATTGGTTCTTGGTTTTCCAGACACTTTAGGAGATACTAATCTGGTTAGAATTATAGGTACTAAAGTTTCTATTGCCAGTGATAAAGAGGTCATTGGTAGTCCATGCCCTTACATGGCCATAGAGATACATAAAATATTGACAGTGGACACTTCATGGAAAGTGACTTTCTTGGTGACTCTTTATTTACTACTGTACAATATTTTAGTCAGATTAAGGAGTATAATGGGATTGGCTGATTGTTTTAAGTGTGCTGCAGAATGTGGAAAAAGAAAATTAGATAAAGTCAGGGCTTCAAATTCTTAGATCAAGCTATACATAAACCACCTAAAAGCTTCTATTACTGCCTTGACCAAAAAAAAAAAAAAAAAAAAAAAAAAATTCCAAGGAGGCTACTTCTGTTAAAAATCAAAAGAAAACCAGTTTGACTCTGTGTATGACTAAGTTACAACACAAATTGAATTCCAAACTTGATGGAGTGTGTGCTGTGAAAGGCAGAACATTGTGAAGGAGCTGAAAGTTGAAAGAGATTCCTTTGGGCAAACCATTGTGAAGCTGGAGACATTGAACCTTTAAATTCTGATGAGTCTTCTTTACCATAGAATCGATCCTTTTACCCCAACTATCTGAAGAGTTTGGCCCATCTTTGCTTAAAACATTTGTAATGGCTTTCCCTGAGGCATTTTCCTTTCAAGGCTCTGCTGATGTTCCTCAGGGCCTATCCCACTATCTCTCTTTGCTTCTAATCCTAGAAGTAAACTGAAGTTCAGGCAGGCCTCAAAGGGCAAGATACAAAGAGGAAATTAGGAAGAGTTGCTACACATCATAAAAACTACTTTTTCCAACTTACTCAGATAGAAATCATGGGAGAGCATGTGCATATGGATATCAAGGATATACAATTATAGTGAAAAGAATATAAAATTGAATCAGGCTAAAACTATTGACTGAGCTCATTAAGTAGAGATTTGGGATATTTAATTGTTTGGCAGAAACATGGACCCAAAAATAGCCTATACTGAATGAAGTTGAAAGGCCAAAACTGTCCTGGTAGAGAAAGGCATGCAAAGGCTGAGGTAATTTAAAATGCTAGAGAGCATTTTCCTTGTAAAATCTTTCCATGTACCCTGGGAGGTTCCAAAGAATACAACCTAATTTCACCGTATGAGAAGGACATTTTTGAGTGGAGACCAGCATCTTAAACAGCTCTATGATTGCTGTTCTCAGCAAGTCAGATATTACAGAAATAAATTTACCATCAATTTGGATTTCTAAATGCAGTGGAGATTATGGGAACCCAGAGTTGCAAGACCCAAGTAGTATCATTTAATTGCCAAAGACATGGTGAGTGTGATTTCCATAATGGACAGCAGAGCCAAAGTAATTAGCAGAAGAGTCTAACTCATAGCGACCTATAGTATTGAATATTTATAGCATAAATGATACATGTGGGCAGTGTACTATGTTTATTTTATCTGTAAGTGGTACCACCCACTATTCCTACTCCTAGTGATCCACTAGTGAAAATTTTCTCTCACTAGGAGATAAAACAATGACTCCACTGAAGAGGAGGTTAAGACTGCTGCCTGGCCATTTTGGCTCCTTGTGCTTCTGAATCAACAGTCAAAGGATGTGACTATACTTTCTGGATTGATTAGCAAGGGGAAATTGAGCTATAATAGAGGCAAAATGGAAAGAGAGTTTGTCTCGAATATAATAAATCCTTTGGAACATCCCTTAGTAAGATCATATCCTGTGATTAAAGCCCAGAGAAAACTACAATAACTCAGTTTAGGCAAGACAGCCAGTGAATGGCTCAGACACTGCAGGAATGAAGGTTTGGGTCATCCCATCAGGCCAAGAAGCAAAAGAGCAAAGATGCTTGATCAGTGCAAAGGGAATAAAGAATGTGTGGTAGATACTTCTTTTTACTTAAAGTTTTGTTTTTATACCTTAAATTCGCTTTAAAAATAAAAGAAGCTTGGATCGATCTGCTAGTAAGTAGCAGATTCCGAAACACATACCATGACATTATATTTCAAAAATGCATCTCTCATCTTAAGAAAGAAGGAAAGAAAGAGAGAGAGAGAGAGAGAGAGAGAGAGAGAGAGAGAGAGAGAGAGAAAGAAAGAAAGAAAGAAAGAAAGAAAGAAAGAAAGAAAGAAAGAAAGAAAGAAAGAAAGAAAGAAAGAAAGAAAGAGAGAAACATGGGATTCATAGCACATTAAAAAATATATATGATGAATAAGTGGGAAAAAAAGTCATAGGGAAAAGAATGCATTTTGCATTCGTATTGCTGTTAGCTCAGTATTAGCAATTGAAACCGGTCAATTATGAAGGGGACTGAAAAGTTTACAGAAGCCACTAAAGGTAATTTTGCCAGCGTTTTGTCATAATAATCAAAGCCTGCACTTCTATGAGGACAAATACCAAATTAAAGATGTCCCCTGCAGAGAGCAGAGTCAGACACCTAAATTTCACACTTGCTGATTAAATGAACAACTTACAAGCAAAGGATTTTTTAGAAGGGAAATAGCAGCTCATTATGTGTAGAAGCTTTCAGACTTCTAAAAGCCAAAACAGCCTACTGCCTTCAATCAACGCAATTGCCAGAGCCTCCAGGGCTTATTATTAAACTTTGATGATTCAAAACTGAATAAAGTCTTGGAGGTTAATGATTTAAGAATAGGGACAATAGTTGAGATATATTTTTCAAAAGCAACAGTTGTGTAAGATTATTAGCAAGGAACTGATTTCCCACATTTTAAGCTGCTCATGGAGGAAAATTAGTTGGAGAAGGTTTACAGGTCCATCAGGAAAATAATGATCTGTGCCACTAGTAATTTTCATAAAATGTTAAGTAGCACCCAACTGTGCAAACTAGTAACCAAACTACTCCCCTGACCTAGCAAATCCAACTAAAATGCAGGCCATATTTATGTCATCCATGACCCTGGTCAGTGGGTCTCCGTGGAATTGAGAGGATGCAGGAAGCTAAAATGACAAAGTACTGATCTATTCTCTCCAGTTCCCTGGATCCAACTGTTTTGTTTTTGTTTTTTGAGAAATACATGTTTGCTTACTCGGTTTCACAGTGCTTTTTCCATGAACCAAAATCCTTTATCCACATAGCAGTCACTTCAGGGTAATGCTATATCTTTACACCATTAAATTTTCACTAATGAGATGCAACTAAAGGCAATTGCAAACAATTAATTTCAAAGCTCTCAAACACTGAAAATCATGGCTGCAAGAATTTTAAGTTTGTAAACTTCTTTTCCTTTTACAATATTTCTATAAAGCAATGCAATCATATTCCCATTTTACAGACAAAAAGTTTAAGGAACTTACCTAAGACTAGTTAGCTAATAAGAGACAAAACTAAAATCTCAAACTCACATGGTCTGAGTTCAGAGGTTCTGCTTGTCAGCCTTATCCTATCAGTAATTATTTATCAATCAAAATATTAATGATATTGGCATGGTTAAAGTGTGTATGGGAATATTTTATGCAAAAATTAAAGCTAACAATTTTATTTAGGGAACAAATGGACATTCACAATGAAAATTTTATTTTCATTTTATTGAACAGCCATGAGCCATAGTGGCAAATCCCAACTATGACACTCCAACTCGTAGATTCTTGTCAGTAACTTAAATATCTTGCTTAGTTTGGATTTACTAAAATAAAGAGAACATTATTTACCCCTGAGAATACTGAATAAATTAAGGATGAATGTCCCAACTAAAGGATCACTTGGATACAATTAATGAAACTTATTCAGACTGACAATAATAACAATAACATTTTATTCTGAGAAACACAAGGACATAAATTAGAAACAAAATTCTTCAGGCTTAGAACATAAAATAAAAGTAACATCTAAGTCATAGAGTACATTTTTTTTATTTTCACCATCTGCCTTCTCATTTAAGATTTGTTTTTCTACTCCCTTTTGTTTCTTTTTCTTTTTTCTTTGTAACCATTTTTTTTTTCCTACTTTGCCATGCATATAAGGGAAGATGTCTGTCTTACTCCTCTTGGGATCAAATATTCCCAGTTTGAGGAATCCAATAAAAACTAGCTTACACTATAAATTCCCAGAACAAGAGTTATTTTGTTTTGTTTTATTTTGTTCGTTTTTTTGTGTGTTTTTTTTTTTTTTGCTTGTTTGTTTGTTTTTGTCAATGTCTATCCAGTCAGTTTTGGCCAGGTAATTAGAGTCACATAGTGAGATCATGGTTTCCTAGAACCATTCATAAAAACTAAAATAAAGAGTGCTTAAATTTAGAAAATACTTGAATGTTATTGATTATTTCAAAGTAAATTCTGAAGAACAATTTTCAGAGAAGTTTTCTAACAGTGAGATAGATATTAAAATTGTAGACGAACTCAGGACTCTGTTTAAACTAATATATTACCTTGTGCAGAAATATTACAGAAAATAGAGTGTGCAATGACATTCACCTAAAAAAGTAAGTAATTTTGAAGTAGTTTATAGATATTCTCTTAAATTGTTATATTTCCTTCCCTTGAATAAATCCAAAAGCCTATGAAATTAGTCTAAGAAGCAACTTAAAGGATAATGTCTTTCTTTGCATTTTAAAATTTCTCCTTGTTATATTTTAATGTACATTTTCTCACTCTTGACCAGAGTAATAAAATCAAATGTTTCCAGGGACGAAGTATGCAGTATAAATAATTGAATCAGTCTGCTGCAACAGAACCAGAGTGGCAAATGTTGTGGTCAATTAAACAATTTATTTTAGGGCATCACTCAGACTAAGCAAAGCATGTGCACAGAACAAATGAAACCCCTACCTCTCAAATTTATTATCCTCGCTCTGAAGAGTTATGTTTACGTTATATTTCCAATTAAGTCCATTAGGATGTATTTCATCAACATACTCAATTAAATAGGAAGGAGAGGTAAGAATGTAACACAAAATTTAAAACTCTGCATTCTCATAAAAACAGACAGTAGAACAGTGATTATCAAGGGCTGGGTGGGTGGAGCGATGGATGGAAGCCTTTAGTTATAGGTGAATAAGCTCTAGGAATCCAATACACACTCTGCTGACTATAGTTAATAATGCTGTATTGAGTACTTGAAATTTTCTAAGAGAGTAAACATTAAGCATTCTCATCACAGGCACACCAAAGGTAATCATTTGAGGTGATGGCTATGTTAATTAACTAGACTGTAGTAATTACTTCACAAAGTAAATCTATCTCATATCATCATGTTGTGCACTTTAACTACATAGTTTTATTTGTCAATAACTCCTCAAAAAGTTGAAAAATAGTATAACTGCATAAGAAAAAAATATTATTTCTCCATTTTCATGAAATAAACATATGCAAAAAGAGAAAGAGAAATGCATGCCCACAACTTTTTTTTTTTTACACAAGCACATGTATGGCCAAACACACTAGGAGAAATTAGACCATAGGGATAAAACTGCCATATTGTAAATATGAGAAACAACATAGTAAAATGTTGCATTAAAATACCTATTTATTTTAATATAATTGAATGGAACTGGGAAGTGGAATAAAGGAAACTTCAGTTGTATTATTTTTAATAAAACACGTCCGACTAAATGTTAGATTTAATAGAGAAAGTTGGTGGCATACAGTGCATCTCATGCTTCTATTTTTCTGGAAACTGAAATATTTAATAATTTATAAAATAAATGAAAAAATTATTAAATACGTCCAATATTTGTAACACAAAAACTTTCAATATACTTATTATATGTAACTATATAGTTACCACTCCACCTTTGCCTGGCAGCCTTACTTTAAATTGAAGCTGAGGAAAAACATTTTAATACCAAATAAATCTGTTAACTAATCCTCTGACCTTTCATTTCTCTTAAAACTGCTGGTTTTAATTGGTTACCAGCTTCATATGGATTCTGCATATCACTTTTCTTGCTTTCTGCAATATTTTCTTATGTTTGCAAATAGATTCATATAGATGAGGAATAAAAAATTTCAAATATATTCATATGCAGTTGGCATTTATTGAGTACTCTAATGGCCTAGGTACTGTGACATTTTGTGTGTGGCGAATGGGGGCACAGATGCAGGCAGAAATGCAAATTGTCTCAATTACAGGTGGAATGCAACAGTTTTTTATTTAAAAAAAAAAAAAAGGGAAGGAATTGATTGCATGAAGAAAAGAAGAGAATTTCTATTGGAGCCGAAAACCTGAGTTGCATGGCTAGTTAAGAATTCTAAGGACTGTCTATAATGATTAGTTCTTGTAATCAGAATGCTTTTTTGGCCCAGTCCAAAGGCTGTTTTGCTCAGTGCTAACATTTCGAAGGTTCAAGGAGCAAGACTTGTAAGCAGTTCCTCCGAAACAGAGTCTCTGGCTCTCTTTTAAAATGGCTCCACTATGTCAACTTTTCACACTAGAATAAAATATCAGAAGAAATTATGTAATAATTTGCTTTTCTTTCTAAAATATATGGTAGAAGAATGTCAAACAGAAAGTTGAAAGACATACAAACAGTGAAAGTAATGTAGAATATGCTTACAGAAATTGAATTCAATTCTGCTATTTTGAAATATTACTTTGATGAACTAAGAAGACCTCCCATTGGCATTCAAGTGTGCCATTTTAAGAGAACTATGATGTCAGAAATCCAACCTTAATAGAGATGAGACCTTTAGAAGAACTTTTAGTGAACTTTAAAAGAAGTTCCCATAGCCATCTTTTCTCTATTTAAATGCAATTGCCTATTTCATATTGAGATGTCAGTTGCCCAATTCATTAAATACATTGCAGACTGCTAATAAGCTCCTTTTTAATTAAGGTTTCTTGGCATGTGAAGATTAAGAGTTCGTGAAGAGCATACCCAGAGGAAATTGTCTGATCATGATATTTACCACCAAATCCCACATTTATTACTGGTAGAAAGAGTAATAAAAAACATTTTAAAAACATAATGCAATCCATTATTTTATTATATCTTTTATAATTCTTCTGCTTTGAGATTCCTTAATCCAAATAAATGATATATCATTTCCAAAGCTTCTGTTACAGAAGTAGTCTTGTGTTTTGTCAGTGTGATTCATATAAATGGTCTAAACAATTAGTGTTTAGGGAAAAAAAAAACATAAAGAAAATTAAAAACATTTTAATATTCAGAAATGATAGTAATTTTAATAATAACTACAAAGAAATATTTCTAATAGGTGTTGAAATTTAACAAACTTTTTATCAAGAAATGACTAGTTAATTTGTATTTTTACCTAATTTAATTCTTACAAATATTATATTAACTAGATGCAATTATTATTTTTATTTTATAGATAGAGAAATATATTTGCTCAAAGTTATACTGCTCCTAAGAGTTGGAGCTAAAAATAAAATCCAGATCCTTTGTCTCCCAAGGTTGCACTCTTATTTTATTGTTTTGCCTGTTTTCTTTAATCAATTAACATTTTAGCAAACCTGTCAAAAGGAATAGTATCCACTTCATGATAATACCTAAATCTCATGGTGGGGGAGGGAGTGATGATATGGGTTTAAATTTTCTCCGTACAAATTACTTTATAATTGAAAAGATAAATCATAACTATACAGTGGAGAAATGGAACAACACCTTACCCAGAGGACCAAGATGATTATCAATAAAAGGGTAGAAAGGTAGATATTATACCCTGATAATGACACAATTATATGTATGGAATATTTTGTTTGAGAATGGATAAACTGAATAAAATAAAAATAAATTATTAACAAATGCAGAATGAGACAGAATTATATATAAAAAAAGATAGGCCTACTTTTTTAATTAAAATTTAAAAAGACCAAACAAGACTGTTTAAACTATTTCTAATTCAAGGAGAGTTAAAAAAAATTAACTATTATAGACAATACCTGATTTTACATTTGATCCTGTAATCGAGGTAAATAATTACTTGGTCGGTTGATAAAAATGGAATATGGGTAGAGAACAGATTAGGTAAAAGTAACCAGGAGACAGAGTAACTGCAGTCAGTCACATGGGTGTTCTAAGCCAAAATGATTGATTTCCCCGAACACCATCCAGTGGAAATACTACACACCAAGGCTTGGGTCAGCTTCCCTGACTGGCAGTACCCTGTATGTGATATTACACATTGTTGACAAGAGAATTAAATGCTGTCTTAATTTCTCAGAAATGACAGCTGGAAGCTTGTGTGTGGTCTTTCCTGAACTCCATCCTCTGTGCCTTTTTCTCTTGCTGATTTTATATGCAGCTGTTGAACAAAGCCATACCTATGAGGATAACAGATTTTCTGAGTTCTGTTAGTCCTTTAGTGAATTCTCAAAGAAGAGAAAGATCCTGGGGATCCCTAAAACACTTAGGAAATAAACAGTGACATATTTAGTTATAAAAGTGCACAATATATGTAAATTATTTTTAAAATGATTTATTGATAAATGTATAATTGTATATATGCATATATTTATATATTGTATATTTATATAAGTAATATGTAATAGATCATGCATATTAGGTATATGTATGCTTTCATGAAAATTTGTATGTGTATATTATACATGCCTGTATATTTGGACATATGCACATACTGAGAGAGCGAGTGGCAGACAGAGACAGAGAGAGAGACAGAAAAAGGTGAGATGGAATAATAAAGATCATCTTTTTTTCCCTTCATATTTTAAAGTTTTGTTATATAATTACTTATTATCCATCTTGAAACCATATATAACGTGACAAATAAATCAATGTGCACTAATTATTTTAACATATGGATGTTGTGTTTTGTCAGCCTATCATTTCTTTATTAATTACATTGACAAAAGTTAATTAATCATATATCAGATTGTGTGAGTCTTCAATTTTATTGCTTTTCAAAACAATTTTGGCCATCATATATAGGTCCTTCATTTTCTAAATGGATTTTAGAATTAGCTTGTTTGTTTCTAAAATAAATCTGCTCAGATTTTGTCAAGATTGCATTGTCTTTGTAATACATTGCTAAAATCAAATTGCTGGTATTTCATTTAAAATATTGGAACTTATAACCATGTAGGATATTGGTCTGTAACTTTTTATTCTCTTTCTCCTGCTCCTTCCCCTTCTTTTCCTTCTCCTTCGTCTTTCTCACAATGTCTTTGTGTGTATTTGGCATAGTGTAATGCTGGCTAATAAAATTGTTGAGAAATATTTCTTCCCATTTCATCTTCCAGAAGAGTTTGTGAGGACATATCATTTTTCTTCCTCAAATATTTAATATAATTAATCAGTGGAGCTTTCTGGATCTAGAGTATTCTTTAAGGAAACATTATTATAAACTGTGATTAAATTTCTATAGCTTATATAGAGCTCTTCAAGTCACTAATTTTTGCTGAGTTGGCTTTTTCTTTTAAGGGATTTGTCTAATATATTTGAAGTAGAAGTCATTGAAAGTATTTTAGAAGAATGGGATGTGATATGTTTTCTAATTTGACAAGATTTTTCTGGTTTCTACATAGAAAATATATTAGAAATGAAGGGTGAACACAGAAGATATTGTGACAGAGAAATTTAATAATCTTTGTGAGATATCAAAGGAAATTTAGGTGAGGGAGAAAGCAAAGGAGCTGTTTATTTATAAAAACAAAATAGGTTAAATAAACACATTTTATTGCTATCAGCATGAATATGTGGCAATTTTGAAAATATTAATTATATATTTTCTGCCGACTATCAAATTGTATAGGTAAATCTGAGACTTGGAGAAAATAATTGATTCAGACCTATATTTTAAATCTAATTATGAACAAATATTTTATATGTCATTATTGTACATATTTAAAGGCTATTGAAATGTCCTAAATCTTAATTTAAAATTTGGTATAGCCTTTTTATTACATATTTTCTATAAATACACATCTTCCCACAAAGTATGTAAGAAATTATAATATTCAAATATCCGAATATGGAAGGTATTTATGCATTGGTATTATGGTGACATTGGAGTCAATATTGGATAATGAGATGGGGGAAAATGTGCCGTTAGAGAATTGCTTTTCGAATATGTTACTTCCTCTTCTCCACCCCTTTCTAAACAAGTAACAAACCGTTCAATGAATGTCAATTTTACCTTTCATTTTTTTATACTTGTCAGTTCTGGGACATACCAGACAGCAGTTATGAGACCATAGGACTTATGTTCCTCAAATGACATATTATCCAAAAAAATAAAGACCTTAAGCTAAGAGAATTTAAATACGTTCTTGAAAATCTTCTGAGACTCTATCTATACAGAATTAATGAGCTGCCTAAGGCCAGGATCATTTTCATCTCTTTCCCAAATTTTTAATTCCTTAAATTGAAACTTCATTTCATTCAAAGTTAAGATGTTCATTTATATTCCAGATACTGCAAGGTACTCACATGTCACTATCGGGTTCACAAAACAAATGAGCAGTCTTTGCGATAAAAAGTGACAAAAATGTTTTAAGATATCCCTGAATCCTTTGAAAATTATCTTCTATTTATTCTTTAGAACTGGCACAACTACTCCTTAGACAGATATTCAAAGAACGGCAGAGTCTGGGAAAATGGTGACATTGCTAGTTTGTCAGTGAAAGTAATATGAATTGTTCATGAAAATGAGTTGGCATCCTAAGATCAATGGAACTCTCAAACTCCTTGATTTTATCATTAAATACTTTTAGTTAATAAAATTCTCATGTAAATAAAATGAATGATGCTATTTTGCAGTAGATAGTGTGCATTGTCAAGAAAAAATAAATAGGAATCAAATACAATATGTTGAGACCATTTTTCCTGCACACAGAGAAAAATAGAATAGAAGAATATATTGAAGATTAAAAGACAGTAGCTGTTGTAGCAAAACCGAAAGATAATTTAAGAAAGTATTAAATTTTAGATTAACTATTTCAATTTTAAGAAGTAAATAAAACTAAAATTACAGGATTAAGAGCTGAAAAGTTAAGGATGGTTTCATTATCTTACAAGAGTCCAAGAATGAGTCAGAATAAAACTTAATCTTTGATAAATGTTTATATATGGTTGATTTCTGTATGTATATGTATAACTTTATCAATTTACTATCTGTAATTGCTGTTTTTCTCCCTGAAAAATATAATATGCTATTTCTTTTTCCAAATTATTTCCATTAATTCTTCCTGTTATTCCAATGCATTGTTTACTATAGATAGATACATATAATCTAGACATAGGCATTTTATTTTTACATAATTTAGTATTTTTGCACTAGCTCTCTTTATTAACTCAAGTTCATTATGCATGATTCATCTAATTATTCTCCAGCCTATTTATGTCAGTGAGTCACTTATACCTTCCTTTCAGACTCCTTTTATTTTATGCATTTGAATGAGAGTCCTTCTAAATAGAATTTTAGAGTCATAATTCTAAAAGTAAATTAAGGAGCTACTCCTGAAACATTCTGGGAAGAGGAACATATCTCTTATTTTAAAAAACCTTCAGAGATTTTCTCCAGATTTCTAGCTAACTTATACAGGCATTGGTACTCTTCCTATCTATTCAGATTAGGCAAGATTTCAAAAAAAAAAAAAAATTTACAAGTATATTTGCAAAATGCATCCATGTTAACATTATAAGTGAGTTTAGTTCTTTAATGTATGTATTTTTGTCTACCTTTCCTCTAACTAGATTCTTGATAAAAATCGATATCGTTGACAGTTTTTTGTTTTTTGGGTTTTTGTTGTTGCTGTTGTTTTGTGATGGTGTTCTAAATGTCAAAGGAGATCTGGCAAGATAACAAAAGGTATGACTCTAGCCTACATGAATTTATTCATATTCAAAAATATAACACACATACATAGAAATTATATGTATAAATTTTTACTTAAGACCAACAGAAAGAGCTGTAATAAACCTAAATTATTTTTGCTTCTCATATATATATATATATTTTTGCTTTGGCATTATATATATCCTTTATTGATATTGAATTCCTTGTTTTCATATTCACCAGACAAAACTGAAATTAAATTGACATACAAAACACTAAAGGGGGTATTTTTCCTTCAGATTTAAAGATGGCAGTTGTTTTTTTTTTTCTTGAACCTTCACATGGAATATATATCTCATAGTAAATAATCTAATAAATTACTTTGGTTCATCTTTTACTTTCTCATTTTAAAAGAGTGACATTTAGGAAACAATATTTCATGAGCTAACCAAGTTGAATATACAATATTGTATTTCTCCAACAATACTCCTCATAATTTTATATCTCAAAGCTTCTCCTGGTTGAGATCTTCAAACATAAGGACAATATACATTTCACTTATATTTTGCTGAAACAGCAATTTGCAGCTCTTAGAAAACTGAAAATTTCTATTACAATATAGAATTTAATAAATTACATGTTGTAAACGTGCAATAGAAAAACTCCACACAGCTAATGTTAAAAAATTGTCATTTGTATTGAGTGTAGACATGTAGTATCATGGCATCTACTCTAACTTCACATAAATCCATGTATGTAAAATATTAAGCAAATCCTTAATGGGCATCAATCTAGAAAAATCAAAATCATGTTTTTTCCTTTCCTGTTCTATATTCCCAGAACTACCTATTCCAAACATCTGGAGACTAGATCCGAATTTCCAAATATAGTTCAAGGGGTGGGCTCTGGAGATTTTTCATTTGGATTATAGAGTATAATATAAATCAATCTTAGGAAAGATTTAGATTTTAAAGAACATTCAAGAATTATCTGAAATAAGTTTCAAACTAGGATACATAAGATACCATATACAGAAGTCACTTAAATTTTTATCTGCATGTGTTTTATGATACTGACCTTTTTAAGTTAATAAAAATACGTTGCAAATCTTTTTAAAAAATGAACTATTTTTTGCCTGGTACACATTAATTTATGTATAGACTCTGCCCATTACGATAAAACCTGCTTGTTATTCGAAATCTTTTATCTGTGATAGCTCAATCTGTAAGGCTTATTTTATCTGAAAGTCATAATCTCATTAAATTTAGGCATAGAGTAAAGTATCTTAAAACTCTTAGCAGAGTATATTTCTCATCCCATTTCACCCCCAGCACTTACAAGCTCCCTTACAATGTTATCTTTGTTTACTTCATAGCCTGATTGCTTTTAAACTACAATATAATTTACATATTTGTTAGGCTTATTTTTATTGTTTCTCTTCTCCCACTAGAATTTAAACTTTCCGAGGCAGATATTTTTTTCCCATTTTTCTCACTAGTGCATCTTAAGCCCCTGGCACACAAATTGCACTCAATGTTTATAGGATAAATTTTCTAAATAGCATGGACTCAATAAATGTTACTTGAATTTCCTTATCAGTTAAAACCGTAATTGATCTTTAGATTATTACCCATTCATTCATACTGAATGCTATTAGATTTATCTATATAATTTTATTGAATATGACCTTGATAAAGGTTTTTTTTTTAATTGAAAGGACCTCAAAAGCTACTAGAAAAACTTTATAGCAAAGTCTCTGAAAGTCATATAACTTCTGAATAACTTCATAGAACTGTCTTTTTGACAACATAGCACTCCGTTTTTATCCAGCTATGGTGGAGCTGTGAAATTCATAGTGTGCCATGCTCTTAATCGTGACTTTCCCTTGAAATCGTTAAATTCTTAGACCAGCTTTCAGGGTGAATGAAGGAGGGAGCTTGGGCTTAGCCAGAGGAAGTGCTAGAGGTGAGATTATCATGTCACTGGATTCAAAGGTGCTAGATCTAGAATAGCAGAGACCATCTGGGCAATCGGCTCCCTAGAAAGTCCGAATGCCAACTTTTGGAGATAGTGGATTAGAGTGTTTTCAGAATAGAGGAAGGCATGAAACAGGCCATAGGCAAGAGTTTTAAATGATTTTTTTCATCAGTCTATATTCACCATAAAAAGCCAATTTTAACACTGAATACTCCAGGTGAGTGTTGATTAATACATAGTAGACTCTAGGTTCCCTGTAATTCAGTATTGCAGTTGTATTAAGTAAGCCCCACTATATTCTTCATTTTTAACAAGCACGTACTTCTTTTGATAAAAAGCAGTTAATGTCAGGCAAGCAGACCGTAACTCCAATAGGTATTTTCATCAAGATTTACTGTTAAATCAGGATTTCTTTTACCTAGATTTGTGTAATTGAGTCTTCAAATGTAAAACCAGAGCTTACGTTTCCCCTCATTTTAAAATTAATTAATGGAAATGATCCTCTTGCTTTGCCAGTAATTGTATTTTGATTCTGGCAACTGATATTTTAACTATTCCTTCTAAATGTGTATTTATCAACTGAATTAGATATGACTTCTATATTTTTTCAATAGTAAAATGCTTAAAGGTTGAAATGGCTGGAGCAAAGAAGAAAGAATTTATATCATATTTTTAGCAACCTGCTAAAACATGACTATGCCAAATACTTAGCTAAGTGCTCTACTTTGGATATATATTTTTTTAAATTTTCATACCATGGTGACTAGATTAAATATATATAATATATATATATTGACTATGCCAAATACTTAGCTAAGTGCTCTACTTTGGATATATGTTTTTTTAAATTTTCATGCCATGGTGACTAGATTAAATATATATTATATATATATATATATATATATATATATATATATATATATATATACATATACTCACACTATACATGCATACTCAATAGGGTTAAACAGCTCAGTTAAATATTGATGTTAAACTTAATTTCCAAAGATTCATGGTGATTTCTCTCAGCTTAATGACAGAATATTTTAAATAGTTATTGCATTTTGTTTCTTGTTTCTATTGGTTTTTCTTGTTTTGTTTTAATTTGGCTAATAAATCACTAAACCTGGAAGCAAATTAATTTAAAGACACAAAATTTCCTGTTATTATGTTCCCTTCTTATCCATAATTTAAATGTTCTTGATCAACTGCTAAATGTAAATGAAATTGATCTACTCTTGAGTGTTAGTAGGAGAGATACCTATAGATGAAGTCTAGTAATGTATCATCTATTAATGTTGCACCATCTGCTCCCAGCAGTGTATCTATTTCATATTTTTCTTATTTCTCTGAATAAGCATCAAAAATTAACTGACATCTAAAAATTTTACATTAAAAAATAGCATTTTTAAAAGAATAATTCAATTAAGCCCTTCATTTCGTATTCCCCATTGGGGAAGGGGGAGTCTAAATTGATTAAGCTGTGAAACTCGCCACATTATTCTACGTAGCTCAATGACAATTAAATGTTAAATTTTGCATTTATTTTTGGTTTAAATTTAAAATAGACATGTACTAAATGTTTATTGACAAATAAATGGTTAAAGAAAATGTGATATATATAATGTTATATATAGTATAATATATAACATATAATATATAATATACAATATGATATATAGTACGTAGTATATTATATGTAATATATGCATATATAACATTATATATAATATGCATATATCATATGTAATTAGGCAGCCATAAAAAAAAGAAATACTGCTATTTGCAACAATATGGATGAACCTAGAGGACATTATGCTAAGTGACATAATCTAGACAGAGAAGGATAAATATTGCATACTATCTCTTACTGGTGGAATCTGAAAATATTTAATTTATAAAAACAGAAACTAAAATAATGGTTTCCAGGGACTGAGAGAGGGTAGAAAAATGGAGAGATGTTGTCCAAAGGGTAAACCCTTGTAGTTATAAGATGAATTATGTCTTGAAGATCCAATATATATTATGAATTATGTCTTGGAGATCCAATATATATTATGGCTACCACAGTTAATAATGCTGAATTTTATACTTGAAATTACTAAGAGAGTAGATCTTAAGTGTTCTCCCCCACACACACACACACACAAAAGAAGTGTGTAAGGTGATATATGTGTTTATTAGTTTGACTGTGATAATCATACCACAATGTATGTGTATACCAAATCATCACATTGCATACCTTAAATGCATATAATTTTTATTTGCACTTATACCTCAATAAAGCTGGAAAAATAAATTTCTTGAAAGAAAAAGTACATTGATGTTTTGATAATTTTTAACAATACAGAAAAACATTGTAAAATGTGATTATTACTATATATAATTATATTAATACTAAAAATCATTATTATTTACATGTAGTAATAAAGAATTCTCATCTTTCTCTTTCAGAAAATATAAAAACAAACTTATTTAAAACCATTATTTTTATTGATGAATGTTATTGCTTGGTTATACTACAATATATTATTAATAACTTATTGTTAGATGTTTGTTTATCTTCTTTTTGAAGGTGTTAAAAATTAAATTTTAGTCAAAATTTTTGTTTATGATCTATGTTGACTTAGTTGATGGAATTCCTCAGAACTGATTCATAAAATTGAAATATCTCAGTTACAAGTTGGTACTAAATTTAAAAAATATGTTATTAAATAACTACCCAGAAATGTTATGCCAAATTACACTGCAAACTGCAACATATGACCACATTTTCTCCACATCCAAAGCTTGATATTCCAACTTAAAACAGTATTTGGCAGTCTTTTGAATGAAAAATAATATTGGATTGTTCTTTTATTTGAATATTAATAAGATTAATCATGTTTTTTGCAGATTTTCACTGTGCCTTCCTACTGTGCTCAGCCAAAGTATTTCAAGAGCCCTAATTTGCCTGGTTCTCCAGAGTTCTCTCTGACATTCAGAAACATAAATTTGAGATTTAACTGAGTAGCAATTTTTTAAAATAGAGAAAAAGATGTGAAAGCAAATATTTATATACAAAAATGAAATTCAGTTAATAGAACTCATGCTCAACATTATTTTTCTCTTTGAAAACTCCCCAAACAAATAAATTTTGCATTGTCAACAATAAATATCAGAAGGGAATTTTTCAACCATCGTTTTACTAATATTGTAACATTAAAAAAGCATAAGCATAACTTCTTTATTCAATTGTCTTTTGATGGGCATTGGGGTCGCTTCCATATCTTGACTGTTGTACATTGTGCTACCGTGAATATTGGGGTGCATAGATCTTTATAAATTATTATTTTGATTTTCTTTGGATAAATACCCAGAACTACAATTTCTGGGTCAAAAGGAAGATCCATTTTTAATTTTCTGAGAAACCTCCAGACTGTTTTCCATAGTGGCTGTACCAATTTGCAATCCCATCGACAGCATATGAGGGTACCCTTTTCTGTACATCCTCATGAACGCTTGTTATTCTTTCATTTATTGATTACAGCCATTCTGACAGGTGTGAGGTAATGCTTCATTGTGGTTTTAATTTGATTTGAATTTCTCTGATGATTATCTTGGGCTGACTTTCATGAACACAAGATAGAATGAGAAGTTTTTTGTTTTTTGTTTTTTACTTTTCAAAACAGTTAAAAATCTCATTTCACTAAACATACTTAAGTAAAAATATATATTTCTTCTGTATATTTACTTTGTTCTGACTAAATTGCTTTTTGCCCTCAGGGAAATAAAACATTAGTAGATAAAAATGTGTTTTAAAAAGTCATAACTTATGGACTCAACTTGAGCATAGTGAAAAAGTGGCCATACTCAGTATCTCCTCTCCATGCCATGCTGGCCTTTGTTCAAAAAACTCCAAATGAGAAATCAGAGGTTGATGCTTCCACTGGCCAGCTGTCACATTGTCCCTGACCGAGGCAGTAAGTGCAATGATTTTTGTCAGCTTTCTGCAGGACAAAGAGGCTGCCATTCAAAATAGTCCTTGGCCGCTAACCTGTCCAGCAGAGTGAGGGTCAGCTTTCCAATCTCTGTAAAGTACATATTATTTTATTGTTCTGCCTGGGAGCTGGTAATATTTTCTCTTTGTCCTTGACTTTCTGTAGCTGTAGAGGATACGCCTAGATCTATACTTTCTTGCCAAGCGGCCTGGAACTCTGTGAGCTTTTTCAATTTGCTGATTCTTCCTTAATACAGGGTAATTTTCTACTATTATTTGCTTCCTTACCATCTCACCTCCTCTGTTCCTCCATTCTTTTCATTTTTGAACTATTACTCACATGAGCATTTTTCTAACTCTGAGAGCACCACATGACATAAGTTTGGGGAATGGTTCTCGTGGACCCAAGTGGTGTCTCTACTTAATAGACCTCTGCGTTCTTTTCTTCTCTCTTTGATGTCTAAGTAGTCTGTGTATTTTTCACTTCAGATTTTGAGATATTTCTTTAATTCGATTGTCCAGGTCGCCAAGTCAAGTCTTACATTGACTATCCTTTTTTTCTATGCATCCACTGTTTGAACATTATTATATTTTAGCGTCATGAAAACTTTTGTTTGGGCTAAAATGGATTTTTATGAAGTATTCTCACTATTGTTGTTATTGTCATTTGCATTGATGCTATCTTTTGTTCATTTGCATTTCTCCAAGACCAGTCTCTTTCTGCACTTCTGTGTATCCTCCATGTTGGGTGTGAGTACAAGCCAGTGTCCTCTCATTGGCCTAAATCCCGCAGAGGTGCTCAGGTCATGTTGTTGGTGCCATCTGAGCAGCAAAAATTCCCCAGACTGTTTGCCAGTGTCTCTGTCCCATTGGGCCTGCAAGTTGCCAGTACAGGCACCAGGAGAAAATACTTTTGCATCTTCATTGGTTCAGATGCAGAAGAGGTCTCTTCAAGTTGCAAGAATAGACATCCTTTGTTTCTCCTATTTTCCTCAGGAGCCAAGGAAATCAGCTGGTCCTCCACAGAACTCTGTCATTGGTGGGGCTACACTTCTACTCTAGGATATGTGTACAGTTACACATGTTGAATGTCCTCTGAGACTAGTATGCTTTCCACTCCACTGGCGAGAGAGGAATGGTCACTCTAGGATTATGCGGGTGGCCACACGTGCAACACCTGACACTGGACAGAAGATATCAACAGATTGTTCATCACATACCTTCACAGCCTAGGGAAGGAGGGTGCAGGGCCACAGGGGGGTGCACTAAGAAGTTGAGCGAACAGGCAGGGGAATCATGCTTTATAGTAACAAGAGGTCGTGGTGCCCCTGGAACTCAGAGGAGGATGTGATTGGCTTGTTTGAATAATTGCATGTGGTGGCCTGAAGTTGAAGCCTCTATTCAGTGATAAGTAGGTACCATGCTTGGTCTACCTGACAAGGAATACTCTTTGGCTAAGAGACCTTATATTTACGCTTTTCAAGGCCCTCCCAATTTCACCAGCTGTCAAGGCAACACATAACATTGGGTCTTAATTATAGATTTTTCATCACACAGTTGGATGTAGATCATCCACTTGCCACCTATGATCATGTCAATAGAAAACCTGAGTCCTGGACACATTTTTGTTATCCTAGGCAAAGCCTTAGGTCTGGATTTTATTCCTCAGGCCCTGTTTTCCCATGAGCACAAGCAACTGCTCAGCCTGGAAAGGCTACAGGCAGTTAGTGGAGTGGGGTTTCAAGGGCACAGCAGGAGACTGAATTCAAACACCATTTATAAGCCTCCCCAAGGCTACACTAGGGATTCTGTTTAAGAATCACATAAAATTACATTTACTAATCTCTTTGTTGATGGGCATATTACCATTCACTACTAGAAAGCCTGATACTACATAACTGTTAGGTATAATTTTTTTCTTAGCATTAAGTACTGTCCTGGTGAAAAAGTGAAAATTATAATGGTAATATTAATACATATAAGATTAATTAGAGGTTTTAGACAATTTGTATATTTAGAGATACATAAGAAGAGAACATTCACATCACTATTTTGATAAACAATATTATCTGTGAGATTTACTATCTAATAAGACCTATTAGACATATGTAATTTATTGTTAGACATGTGACTTATTATTTGACTGATATTGTAATATCAATGACTTATAAGTTTTATCCTAAAAAACATTTCAAAGCAAAACAAATTATGATGTTATTTGAACAATTTGAGTCACATTTAACAATAAGTTTTATGTTTAGAGTTTTGAAGAGTAAATTTTATAAACTACTTGAACATTTTAAATTATTAGAAAATAATTCTAAAGTTTGTTAAAGAATTAGACAATATAATATATACGAAATTATAAAGAAAATAAAGATTGAACAATTAATAGCCTATTGTTTAAAGTATACAAAATTTTTTAAAGTTAATGAATAATTTATTTTTATGTATTAGCATATTGTCTCTACATGTTTTTCAGTTATTTGGATAATTACTGATTAAATATTTTATTAATTTGGCATGATAAATTCTGCTAATCTGAAATGCTTATGTATTTGAAATCATATTTCCAAGCAACTTTTTTTTTTAGAAAATGAATGAATTTCACATTTAGTTTTGTCCATATCATCTCTTCTCCCTCCCTCCTTTCTCTCAGGGTTTAGATCTTTTAATAATCTAGCCCGGCAATAAAGTAGCTCCACAATAAACATTATATTTGTTAATGTCATTCTTTACCCATGAAGAAAAACACTAATAAATTATTCTTAAATATAACATGCTCTAGATATACTAAAAGAAATCTACATTAAAATTAAATTATAAGCTGTGGCTAGGAACCTACTTTCATTTTATTAATTTTTATAATTCTTTGCCCTATGTCTGCCTAATTAATAAAATTGAATGATGCTTATTTTATGGATAAGTAGATTATTTTTAAATTATTTTTCTATGCATAGTATCAATACTTTTTTTCTTTTAAATTTCAATGATAAATAATGAACATCCAATGCCTAAAATTTAAAATTAGAGTAGTACACTAATGAGCTAATATGTTCCCTAACTCTATTAAAGAACTTGTTTCCTAATTAGTGAGTATGGTATTTCTTAATATTTTGTTCACATATGTTTAACAAAAGCAAAATATATGTAACATAAAATCATGTTTTGGTTTAATTTAGTCATTTCAACTTGGCAAGAGATATTAAAATAAGATCTAATGTAAAACATTCATATTAAGAATTTTTTCCCATATTTGGCTTCAATAATATTAATAATATCTCATTAATAATGATTTCAAAATATATGGCAATTATTAGACTACTTCTTCAGATTTCTCTTCTGCATTTTGTAAAACAACCAACCTATTGTGTAGGTGTATAAGTATATTTAATAAAGTCTGGATCCAAAGCTTATGTTGTTTCCCATGAGAAGTTTAATAATAATATATTTATTGTATATATTTCAAGGTTTCCTAAAGTGTTACCCAAACCTTATTTAAAATAATGAAAGAAACAGCATTTCAATTACATTTTTAATCTCTGTGAGTTGTTCACATCCTCTTATTTCATACTTAAGGGTAAAATATTATAATCCCTCTGAGTATAATTAGAAGCTTTTGAAGTTTTTGTTGTTACTTTTCTTGTTTCTGTTTTCTAAATTTTCTGTTACACATTTAAAAAAATAAAAGGTTATTTTTTCTGATGATTCATATTACTCTTTCTATTTTTTACTACTGGTTTTTCTATTATGTCTGCTTTTATTTGAAAACAAAGGACATGCTGCTTTCTTAAACTCATAATAGGAAAATTTACCTTCAAATCCTCAGATGAAGAAGTCTGATAGATATTTCTTCAAAATAAACTATTGAGAAGTCAGGTTTCCTAATTCCAATATATGATATTTATTCTTGGTAACCAACATCCCATGAGATTGTTTCAACTCATTCAGAGAGTAGCTCTCCATTTTTTCCTAGAGACCAGTGCGGGACTGTGAGAGACTAAAGATGCAAATGGACAATGCCCTGGCCACTTTAAATTTTATTTTTTATGCATTTATGTCAGCATTTTTCTTTACCTTGTTTTTTTTTTAGATAACACCAACTCACAGTTTATTTCCTTACATTTTATAATGAGAGAGAGAAAGAGAGTAAATGGTATAGTTGTACATTGATATAGTCTGAGAAACAAAATGAAGACCTTCACTGTAAAGAGATACAATATTATACAATCAATAATTCACCAAGAGATATGATGATTGAGTCACAACCTCCTAGAATTGAACAAACCCCTGGGATTGAGCATGTCATATTGGAGTCTTGACTATAATATACCAAAAAAAAATTGAGTAAATTTCTATAATTTCTATATAAACAAAAACTCTATAAGAAAAATATTAATGACCATATCTGTTCTGGTTATCTTTGTCTTGTTAATCCTGGAAAACTGACTATTTCCAAGACAAATGTATTCAGGTTTTACAGGCAATTTACATTTACTATAATTTTATATATGTACCATTAGAATTACACAGATCTATTAAGCCTTCAGAACTTGCACTAAAGAGTTGAGGAGGAAAAGTCTAGTAAATTAAAATAAAAAAGAAAATTATGAGGATATTAACAGGTAGAACATTTCTTTGCATTATTTAAGAAGTATTTCTGAATGAGATTACACCTTTTCAGACATCACAATGTCTACCAATCTATGATACAGTTTATAAAATGTATTTGATTGTTATACATGGTTGTGAAATTTTATTAATAAAAGCTACTTTAATGGACTATTTAGCTTGAATTGTTTCCTATGTTCTGTGATAAAAGGTTTAAAAATCTGTGGTAGAATTATTTTATTTATAAATATGTAGTCTATTTTAAATGTTCCTCCAAGGAGAAATATGTTTTTAATAACATAACAGTTATCTATATTCACGCAAATCTTATATTTTGCATAAATTGAAAAATAATAAATTATGGAAATTAGTCTTTGTCACTTTGAACAATAATACATGCTCAAACTATCAAAAATTTGTTTTACAAATTAGTAATAGATAAAAAGTAAAACAGATAACAAGAATACAGTGAATGCACTCATAATAGGCATCTATACATTGAAAAAGGAGCACCGGCACTAAATAAATTAACCTTTTGGGAATCATGAAGCTATACTTTATTTGATAACAAAAGTATTAATAAATTAATAAAAATAATTAATTATTAATTAATTAATTAACTAGAGTATTAATAAAGCGATGTGTCCTAAAAGTTATTAGAGAAACCTAGAATGAAATGAAGTGGAAGAGAATAATTCTTACAAGAGAACATAAGTTCAAACAGTTTATTCATGCGACTCACAATTCAGCAGCATGCCAAAATTAATGATGATGTTCATTTGAACTATGCCTGACTATTTATTACAGAGCATGAGGGTACACTTCACCAGATCTGACCTTATGTAACACTGAGCTGATTAGAAGCTAGTTTCTCTCTGCTCCACATCTATTCCTTTGTACCTGCTTTGTGATTCTGAGGCTGTGAGTTTGCAAATTACAGCTCTCTTTACCAGCAGACTCTGGGCTAGTCTTTGCTAATAGGTGGAAAAGAGGGACATCGGAAGGCAGGAAGAGCAGGAATGACTCCTGGCTTAGTGTATCCCTGATGTTTCTATCAGACTCACCACAGGAATGGTGCTTCCCTGCCATAGTGCTCCCAAAACCCACCTTACTGTGTCCCAAGAGATGCTAGCAGCAAGTCACTTTTTCTGCTCTCTGAGAGATCTAAATCTGACTTCCATGAGGTACCTCTGTTGAGCCTCTAGATTCTGATCATACTAAAACCTTTCCTCTGTTTCCTCAGTTCTGGGGATAGAGGCTGCTCTTACAGTGACTTCTAGTTTACATCAGTATTTTCTCTGTGTACTACCTTCTCCAGTTCTGGTGTTATAAGTCTCTATATTAAATTTATTCTGTTAAAGTATCCAGTGGGGTTTATATTATCTTCACTATATTATGCATGGTGACTAATGATCTTTTACAAATTTAATTAAATGTCCTAATGTCCCAAGCCCATGCTACCACTCTCATTTACACAGCTTAGAAACAAACTGGCTACCCAAGTGTATTCTGTATAGTTTAATCTACTGTCTTCCCTCTTATCAGATAGAATTTGTCACTGAAATACTCTGCTGCATCTCTCAATTAATTATGATATGTTGTTTTTATTTCAAAATTTTTGTGCTTGTTTTATTTCACTTTGTAACTGGTTGCCTCAGCGACTTAATGATTCAAGTTTTTATGGTTCAGAAATAAGATCCATTGTCAGTGCCTCAGTTGTAAACTACAGTTAGGTGTCTTAAACATATATAAATATATATACAAAAAAATAAATAAATAAAAAGAAGATCACTCCAGAGAGGTAACTTCAGTAGAAATAGAAGCATGGGGACAGTAATGGGAAAATTGGATGTAGCTCTGCTTGGCTAGAGAATAATGTTTATAATAAGAGCAATACCAAATGATAGGAATAAAAAGGTACAATGAGGCCAAACTGCAGAGAATTTTTAATAGTGGGTTTAAATTTTTCAAACTTATTTAAAAGATATAAAGTATTGTTGAATAGCACAGGCATACCAATCATCACTCTCAGAAACTGAATATTATAGTAAATCAACAATAAAAATAAAGTTTGCAATCTGTTCTGGGAATACGGAAAGAACACTATTCATACCTGTAGTGAGTGCTACAGACATACTCCAGATCTCTCCTTCCAAGATGGAAATACTCATAGTGTGGTTGTCAGAGTTGCCCTCTGATACCACAAACTTGATTGGTTATTGTTGCTATTTCCATACCCAAGGAAACTTCCTCACTGAAGGTTACAAAACCTCCCCAAGATAGCCCAGACCCAATGACTGATTGATTGATAGGGGCTTAGAAAGGGCCATCACAGTGACTTAATTCAGAGGTCTCTGAGAAAAAGCTCAGAGCTCCACGTGTTAGCAGCTGAAGATTTTATTTTAATTTCATCAGCCAAACTTCTCCCTGTGTCTCATCTTGTGTCCCAATACTTCTATTTTTTTACAGATGCTAGTTCAGAGCCATAACATCAAACTAACTGGATCTGCATCCAAATCTCTACCTCAGAATCTGTTTCCTTGGGGAACCATATCTAAGAGAGGGAACCAGATATGGTCCTAGGAAGAAGCTCCTGAAGTGTAACTATGGAATGGAGCAGCAGCAAGCCCAGCGGAAATGAGGATCTCATCACCAGGTGAAGGTAGGCACTATTATGTTTATTTCACCAGGTGATGGAGCAATTGTTAAAATGTTCACTACTGGTAAATTGTGTCGATTGAAGTGCAAAAGAATACCCAATGGGCATGAGAGCTTAAGTGTTTGAGAAATTTTGAGAATTGTCATTAGCAAGGACTAAAGATTTAGAAGGTCCTAGCTCGAGCTGTGGAGGCATTGAAGGAAAATGATAGAAGGCAATGGAAAGTTGAGGGAAATAATCAAAATCTGAAAGCAAAACATGAAAGCCAGAGGGCTTTCTTTGCAGCATATAAAGAAACTCTTATCTCCCGTGTTTACAGGGTGGTGGGTAAAGAGGTAAGGATCCTGTCCACAGCAAAATACATCATGAAGAGACTGATTACCTAAACAAGTAGGTTGGCTATGAAAACATTAGGGTTCCATTGTGAAGTGTGATTCTGAAATTTGGATTGGAAACAACTAGGTTGTGCCATTGAAATTATGGAAGACCTGGATTTCCTGTACCCTCTGGGACTCTGGGGCCCACTACTTAGAAACAAACGTGGTTCGGTACTTATAAAAGTGAAGGCCCTCTCTTTCATTGGAAGATAACACAGAAACCTCTGCATTCCAAGACTGTGTGTCCCCCATGCCTTCACCTCTTCTCCTGACCACCAGGCTAGTAAGTAGGGTTAAATCACAACATAACCCTGTCGTGGCAATGCAGGATCAGCTAAAGAGAACATAATTGTGCCATGAAGGTACTGTTACTGGAGCAAGGGGGTCCTTTGCCTGCGCTCATTTAAGTTGTCCAATGAGACATGTACAGGTTTTGCAGCAAAGAAAGTAAAGGTTTATTTTGGAGAGTTGTGAGCTACAGAGCACAGGTGAGCTACCCCTCAAAGACCTGGCTCCAGGTAGTGGCCTGTAGTGGGCAAATTGTGCAGCGGAAACCTATAAGTCATGGTGGCTAAAGAAGTTGGGGTCCTGGGCTCTAATAATTGGTATGGGATAGGGTAGCAGGCAGTTGATTGTTACATCAAGTCCTGATGTCAGTCACAGTGTCATTCTGTCTGGATTCAAGGGGATGGTGCTGGTAGGGTCGTTCTGTCTTCATGAATCTGGAGCTGAAACACAACTGAGGTCCAGCATTATCTTTAGTTTGACCAAAGCTGTTTCTGTGGTCAACAGACCTGAGGCTTGTTTCTAAGACTGTTTGATGATGACCTAAGGGGCTTACTGATTAAGGGAGTGGCCGTGCAGCAAGTGAGCACAGGGCCAGTTTGAATCAAGGAGAAAGAGGAGAGAAAAAGTCATTTTAAAGAAGTGAAGATTTGCACAGTTACATTGCCAGAGGACTGAGCCAATGTGGAAAAGCAGCATCTAACAGAATATTCATGGATCTGGATTCTGAAAGGGCCAGAACAAGGGGAGACAGCAGAATATAAAGCTGAATAAAAAAGAGAGTTTAACAGTATGAAAGCACTTCTCCAAGAAACAGAACATAATATTATGACAAAATCTCAGAAGCCAGTGCAAATATGCTGCCAGATGGCTTTTGAATGCTTGAAGAAGTGATGGCCACATTAAGTGAAATGGAAATGTCACTGTGGGGAGTGGAAGAAGTGTTCAGAAGAAAGTAGAATGCTGGATAAGACCAAGAAATCCATCAGCAGAGTATGTTATGTTGTAGGGCTCGAAGGATGACACATTTCCCATAATGATTAGCAAAATGCAACTGACAGGGGCTCCAGCATCACTAACAAGCTCATTAGTGGCTCTCCTCTAAGTGAGGGCAGAATGGATGAGATGCTGTTGCAGACTTGGATTGCCTCATAGCAATGAGAAAACAGATCTCTGAAATCGCAGGGGTCAGGAGGTAGTGATGACTCATCAGAAGGAAGATGAACAAAATTATTTTAATGAGTAGCAGCACCAGATTGACAACCAGGGGTACCTGACCTGAAAAGAGTTTGGAGAATGGTTAAAAAAATAAAAGTTGTTAGATTGGTGATGTTAGATGAGAGATAATAGATATAGATGATATATAGATACAGATACAGATGATGTGGACATAGATGACAGATATAGGTATAGATGATATAAATGATACGGAGATATATATAGGTATAGATAAATGTAGATGATATAGATTAGAGAGAGAAATATATGTAGCAACTGTGGGGCAAGAATGATGTGTATTCAACAAACGTCGTGCTCCATCTATAGGAGTAAATCAGGATAGAAGGTCAGGAAATAGAAAGCAGCTGAGCCAACTAAAAACAATCACAATAACTTGTTTATTATTATTATTATATTTTTGAGGCAGCTTTCAGACTCAGAACCCAGTGATAAAAGGAGAGTTCAACTCCTCGGGAGAAAGGATCGTACAACACCATAGCGAATGATAGCAATCTAACTTATCCTTTCTCAAAAGGAAATAATAGCCTTTCCAAGAGTATCTGGGAAGTGGGAAAAGTAAATATTCAGATATTTTTTAGACTGTTAATAGAAGGTTAAAGCTGACATTACTACACAGGGGACAAAATATCACAGTCTGCCAATAAAGGCGTATATTCGTTTCTAATGGCTGCTGTGACAAATTTTTACAGTCTCAGTGCTTAAAGCAAAACAAATGTATTATCTTATAGTATTAGAGGTCAGAAGTCTGAAATAGGCCTCCATGGGCGAACATCAAGATGATCACCAGGGCTGTGTTCCTTTTTGAGGGACGTAGGGGAGAATCCATTTCTTTGCTTTCCATCTTCTAGAGGCCATTCGCATTCTTCGGATGGTGACCCTTTTCTACCATTTTCAAAGCCAGCAACTCATGGCTGAATTCTTACATCAGATTTCCCTGACCTTGCTCTATGACATTGTCACATCTTCTTTGACTTCGACTCTCTGCCTTTCTCTTCCACTTTTAAGAATTCTCATAATTACATTGGACCCACCCAGGTCATCCAGGGTAATTGCCCCACCTCCAGGGCAGCAAATTAGCAGTCTTAATTTCATCTGCCACGTTAATTCCCTATTACCATATAACATAAGACATTTACAGATTATAGTGATTAGGACATTCATATCTTTAGGGTACCTTTATTCTGTTTACTAGAAAGAGGTAGCATATCCGTCGTATCTAGTAACAGAGAAGTGTGTCTGGTCTGGCTTATGGGAGTCCAGAATGTCCATGGAACTGCTCAGTGGTCATTTTCCTGTTCTCCCAGGACATAAATGGTATAAACACACTGTATGGTTGGAAAAACTTTCATGGAATTTTCTTGGCCTGTAAACAAAGATTTAATGAAATGTGCAAGGTTCCGGGGAAAAAGGCTCTGTAAACCATTAACCTTAAAGGCACAAGTGACTCAGTTGGGGTACACCCCATTGATGCTCCATTTAATCCACTCTTTTAGCTTGTGCAAATCAAGTGGCTCTGGAAGATGACAGAGTACTATACAAACTCAAACATGTTGAAGTCCTAATAGAACCTCAACAGAATCTCTGTTAGTCAATACAGATGAAGCTATGTTGTGTGTAGTCATTCATCTTTTCTCTTCCAATGAGAAAGAATGATCAGAAGCAGTTCAAATTCATGTGAAATAGACAGCAATATACACTTAGATCATTGCCTCAGAACCATGTCAACTCTCTCACATTTGCAGAAACTTAATTCAAAAGGAACTAGACTATATGTTCAGTCCGCAAAATAACAGTGGTTCAGTACTTTGATTTTATTGTGTTATTTGAAACGAATGAAGAATAATTATTTCTAATAATGATGTGCTTCGGAGATTGAAAGATAAACCCTCAGGATATTCAGAAGATCAAGAAAGTTTTAGGGGTTTGGGAATGCTGAAAAATTTTGTCCAAATACAAGCCAAATCACTGCATCTCAAATTTCCATCCACTGAGAAGAAAGGGAAATTCTTGACTGATCTCTTCAGGTAGTGGCAGCAACTTATCATATACCTGGGAATATTGCTCCAACCCAATTAATGCGTGTCAAAGGAAGCTGTCAGCTTTCAGTGAGATGCAGAGAAAAGCTCTTTACAGCAGGCCGAGGCTGACATGCAAACACACTGCCTTTTGAGCCAAATAGCCTGGCAGACTCTGTTATGATTGTGATGTCTGTGGTAAGATATGATGCAATTAGAGGGATATTATTTCAGAAAAAAAATGGAGCACAAAAAAACAGATTTGTGACTTCCATTTGATAAAATGACAAGAAAACATGAAGAAACGCTTTTCAAAAACCTAGATATTGAAAGATGAAGTACGAAGATCCTTGAGAGGAGGGAGTCAAACAAGGTGGGACTTATAATTGCCTTAGCTTGTTGCCTTGGGAGATTTTGTATTATATATCCATCCAAAGAATTTTACATGAATATTCATAGTAACTTCACTCATAATAGCCACAAAGCGGAAACAATGCAAATTCCAATCAACAATAGTGCATGAACAAATTATGTTATACAAACGGAATACTACTTAGCAATAAAAATAAATCATCTATCAATACACACTGCAAGATGGATGAATTTTATTATAATTGTGTTAAGTAAAAAAAAAAGCTGACAAAAAGAGAACAAATTCTATCACTCTACATAAAATTTTAGAAATGCAAACTAATCTAAGGTGACAGAAAACAGATTAGTGGTTGCTTAAGAATGAGGGAGGCTGGGAGAAATAGGAAAGAGGAAATGTATGGGGATATGAGGAAAATCTGGGGATGAAAGAAATATTTATGATCTTGACTGTGGTGATGATGTATGTATATATATTTTAATTATTTTTCTTTAAAAACTACATTTTGTGATTATATTTATCAAGTTAAACACTTATAAGTAGTTAGGCAACTATTTATTCAGCATTATAAAATAAAATGTGTGCCCCCAAGAGCCCAGATTTCTCCTTGACCACAGCTATTTCCAGAGTATCACTTCTAACAGAATGGACACTTATTCTTTATGAAGAATTTGACTTATAGTGCAATGAAGGTAATAAATTAGACAATTAGTCTTTTCCAAGGGCTCTTTCGGGCTTTTATTCTATGGTAGCTTTAGCCAGTTTATTTCTCAGAGGGCCTTCCCAACAATGTGTTGCACCCGCAACACCCCAGCCATCCATGTATGAATCTGATGCAGAGATCCTCGTGCTGCCTTCCCAGATCCCCTTCATCGGATCAGAAGCTAGCTTAGCAAACTCACCCTTCTTCTCCAGACTATTCTATATAAATGAGAAGAGGGGGTGTTGATTTGTGGACCAAAAAAAGAGAATTTGAGTAGGACTATCTCTTTTCCAATTATCTTCTAAATAACCTTCTTATTTGGTGGTTAGTGGCTTAAGAATTAATGCATCATATTTGAAATGATTATTTTAGTACACCCAAACCTCTTCTATTCTGGCTTCCTTGATTGGATTTAAAGTTTACACATGCAGTGTCTGACCTTAAGTTAGGTAAAAAATATAATTTTTCTTTTAAGAAAAAAATAAAAATAAAATAATCTCAAAGAATGATTTGCATACAGCGTTGGCCACTTGCTTCAATTCTATCATGATCTCAAACAAGACTTTAGCCCTGCATTATGCTAATGTTGTGTAATTGCCAAGTGACTCTGCCTCAATATTTGCACAACACAAAAATCACTATTCTTCCATCAATTGTGATGGTGATGTCTCCTCAAGGAAGAAACAGAATGCTATACAATTCTAGATGAAATATTACAAAGTGTGTGCACATATATATTCATTCTGATGGCACATTGATATAGAAAAATTTGATGGAACACCTTTTCCAGAAGACACTAACCTCTTTCTCATCAAAATTTCTTTATTTTGATAGATTTGATGGCATATATCTCTCTACTTACATCAAGCTGCAGTGATCTAAATCCTTAGAAAATCTCCTTGGTCATCTTTGAAAGAATATCCTACTTCTTAGAATTTAAAGGATATCTTAGAAACCTATTAGGAGTGTGAACCTGACGAAAAAAATTAGTACCACTAAATAGGAATTTTCTTATTTGTGACTAATTCACAGTATTATTGTGAGATGTTGTAAGAAAACATTTTTAACTTATAACTATTGAAAAAGAAAGGGCTCTCAGATTGTGCCCCTAAATATTCATCCCTGTGTTGTTTATTTGCCTAATTGGGAACATTTATCGGCAAGAAAAAATCAATAAATTAAAAAATACATTAAGGACAAATGATGGAATAGGTAAATAAATATAATTAGAAAGTTTGTTGGAGTCATGGCCTCTCACTTCTATGATGATTAAATCAAGAAGAATTTAGAATAAAGTCTGTCATAAATGTTTCATAGTAGCTTATAGCCTCTCCCCATCCCCTTTCCCCACCCCCTGTTCTCACGTTCACTTATCTGACAGCAGCCACTGTATTTTTCTTTCATAAAGAAGAAAAATTAAAGATTTTTTAAAATGTCCTTTTGAATAGAGGTACAGCCAATACAATAACTTTTAAATGAAATTTCTTTTAGTAATTTAGTAGGTTAATATTTTAAATATCTAGACAAGTAACATTAAACATGATAAGTTGAATATGGTAAATATAGCTGACAAGATGGAAATCTTAGAGTTCTTTCCTTTCTTTCACTCTTTTCCAGGTTACCTTAAGGCAAGAAATCTTGAGCACACTAGCATATATCTAATGGACATTACGTTTTCCCTCTTCTTTTTGTCTTGTTCATTAATTTCAAGAAGTCTAATTAAACATATATGTCTGATAAATAATTGCCTAAGTACCCCCCAAAGAATTGAAGGAAAAAGTACTACATTTATGCAAAGATTGAAGAAAATAAGCATATACGCATATGCACATATAAATAGGCATGGAAAACCTACAGTCAAAACGATATATAGAAAACTATAAATTTCTAAGTAAAATTCTGCAGAAAGAGAACCAGATTGGTGTTGCCCTTTCAGATAATCTTATTTCTATCATTGATATTATTAATGGATCACAGGGAGAAAAAAGAAATTTGTTTTGTTTTCATAGAATAGTATATCAATTTCTCTATGGAACGAGCATAGAAAAAGAGAACAGTGGTCTGCAATAAATCCTGCAACATAAATGGTTTAATTAAATTGATTTTGATGCAGAGAATATCCCCAAGGATTTGGGATTTACCTGACCAAGCACTGACTGCTTAAATGTATTTACAGATGAATTGAATAAACATCAAGGGTGAAGAATCACTAAGTATAATAGAAACAATTAGACCCTGAACAAAAAAAAAAAAAAAAAAGGAATTGATTGTACAAACACAGAAGTATGGGAAATGGTCAGGAGTAAGCTCAGGGCAAGGGGGCAGTCCCAACGCAACTCAGGTTAATCAGGAGTTTTCTCCTAAACTCTATCATCTCCATCCACCCTTATGCATAGAACAAAATAGGCATAAGTTAGGATATGAAATTTAGCTTAGTCTTCAGTACACATTGTCAAAAAACTTCAGGAATATCTTGAAGAGAAACATATTTTCAGACAAAAAAAAAGTATAAATTCTCCAAATACTCTAAAATACTTCTATTATTACAAAGAGAGGTTATCTTTTGACTGGTCTTAGGGACATAAATTAGAAATCATGGAATAAAAGATAAAGGAATAAAATTGGGCACCATAAGCAATAATTCAAGGGAGGATATTGGTAACTTAAAACAGAAATAAGAAATTATGCATATATGTGTCTTGGAAATAAATTGATATAACATCATATGTACATACATACATATAATATATACATATATATTGTCAGTGACTGTCATAGTCTAAAATTTTTTTGAAAAGAAAAAGTAAAAGAGGACAAATAGCAAAATGGAAACAACTAAAGATCAGATCTACAAACAGTTTTGAAAACAGAAGGAAATAGTAGTTAGGAAAAACCTTTTAAAAAATCGTTAAAAAGAGGACATAAAGAAGTAAAAATGCCACCATCAAGGAAATAAATGACAGAACAAATAAATGAGGGAGGGAAGGAGTTATTGAGTTGTAAAGTTCTTCATGTACCAAAATAACATTCTTTGTCAAACCCTTTTTTTTTAAATCTTCTCCTAGCCTGTAACTTCCTTATTCACATATTTTTAAAACAATATAGTTTGATGAGTAATTTTTTAAATTTTTGATAAAGTTAAATTTTTAATTTAAGCTTTTTGATTTTGTTTTTATTTTATTTTTGGTTTTGTCTAAAATATCTTTGTCCGCTTCCAAATCCCAAAGATATCCTCCTGTTTTTTTCTTCTAACATCTTTCTGGTTTTACCTTTAATATTCACATCTATGCACTGTTGGAAATTTATTTGACACATGGTGGGAGAAAAAGGTCCAGAGTCACTTTTCCTTAAATATGAATAGCAATATTTTGGGGCATCATTTGTTGAAAATACTCTTCTTTCTCCATTGTATTGTATTGGGGCCCTTTTAAAACTTACTTTGACCACATAAGAATGAACCTATTTCTGGTTATATTTTAACCTAATAACTGATGACATTGATAATATTATTAATTTAGTACTTACTTTGTAGTGTTTTTTTTTAATTTTCTATATAAACAATAAGGAAATCTACAAATAGAGAGTGTTTTACTTCTTTGAATATGAGTTTTTAGCACATTATTTTTTTCTTTCCTTAATATAACTGCTAGAATTTTATAAGATTGTCACAAGAATGAAGGGGATTAAGAATTCCTACCTTCTTCTTCTGTGGTTATTTAATGTTAACTATTATGTATGATGTTACCTATGGTATGATTAGTATTTGGAAACAATTATAAGAATGAATATCTGGCTATCTCTTGTGTTTGAGGATGGTTCAGAGGTCACTGGTTGCTCATCTTATTAAAATTGCAGAAAGAAAATAAAAACTCATTAAACAATAAAACCACAAAGAAACCATTTGAAAGGAATGAAATATATGTGATGTAAACTTATAAACTAGCACCTTTAATCTTTATTTTAATGATCTAGTAAAGCAATTCTCTATTAATTGAATGATTTTACTTTTTTTTCTCACAGGTTTTGTAAGCAATATTTTAGCTACATTGTATATTTCGTATTTTATTTTTTGTTGAAAAAAAATACTGTTTTATCATTAGTAGTTGCCAAAGAATCATAGGATGACCTATATTAAAGTCTATGAAACATAAAATGTGAAAGATTAAATGATCTCTTGTACTTCGAATTAGCTGATTTATATCCAAATATCTTGTTTCTTCAACAGTATTTTCTATTTTTCTTTTCTACGCTCCATCAGCATATTAGTAAGCTTTCATTACTCTCTTCAGTTACTTTTCACTGTGGAAATTAAAGCCATACATGACTTTTAAAATCCTCTTATCAGTGTATATACATCAGTAAACCTCAACAGCAAGTGTCTGGAACCAAGCTAATCAAGATTAATGCATTCATTTAACAGATGGTTACAATGTTATTAAAATGCAAATGATTGGTTTCTACTAATTGTTCAACATCAGAAACAATTAATCAGGAGATTTTTTCATTTTCTAATAGTCTTTGTAGAGTTTACCTCCAGAGATTAACATAAAAGACAAATATGTAAATTTCTCTCACTAACCCCAGAAGAGTCAATCAACTTGAAAGAAAAGTAGAATCATGATTACATATTTATAGTAATGGAAAGAATCCTTTTAGTACTATAATTTACTCATGAATTGTTTTTTACTCAATTTAACTGGTTTTCATATAATTGTGCTTACTGGGATATCTATTCAAATGAAATGGGACTTGGGATTTTACATTGAGTCAAAAAAAAATAAAATAAAATTTAACTGCTCAAATAACTTAATAGAAATAAATGATAGTGGTTCTCCCTAGATAGTAACATTGAGGTAAAGAATATTTCAGATACACTAATAAGGTGACATTAAAGCACTAAGTATTTCATCCATTCGTTCTTTCACTCAATAATATTCTATAGAATAACTCATTCTATCAGCTTATATCTTTACTTTCAAACCCTACTATAATTGCTTTGAGAAGTAAAAAAGATGCGGAAGAATGGCTAGGATAATTGCAGTTGAGTCTGACATAATATTTTCAAGGAACAGGTAGACACTTAAAATCAACATGGAGTTTTAGAATGAATCAGAGTCATGCAATTTCACAGTGAAAACTAGTACTCTTGCAGCAGAGCACATATGAGACTGGGTGTTGGGTCATGTATTCTGATTCTCTCAAAAAGTCTATAATGCAGAAATCTGGATCCCCACCCGGTGGTGAATTATTAACATGAAATTAAAATAAGAGATTTAGACCTTCACCGAATATAATCTAAAACCAGACCGAGTCACTGAAGTTACGTAAAGAATCATCCTTACCTTAAAAAAAAAAAATCAAACTACTTTTTTTGTGTTTCTTACTAAGCATCCATGATAGATCTTCTGACATATTCTTTTTTTAGGTGTCTAAATATTTCAAAGTAAATTTTCTCTAAAAGCCCTACAAAGATATATTTCTATAATATATTGTCTACAGAAATATTTAAATTTGCATTGTTTTTTATGCTTATCTAGCCACCTGAACAGATACTCATGTATCACAAAAAACATATACTGAGTCCTTTTTGCCTAGACTATGACTTTAAAACTTTAAATATTTAACTTTAAATATTTAACTTTAAATATTTAAATATTTAAAACTTTAAAACTTTAAATATTTAAATATTTTAAATATCTTTCAGGGCATGTAGTATTATTTTAATTGTTTGGAAATAATGAGAAACAAAGATAAGTGGACTTATTCAATACAGCAAGCATTGTTTCCAATCAAGGTTGAACAGTGAATGTCAAGGCTACTGACAACAGTTCAAGTTCAGCAGAAATGGCAGATCTGTAGCCCACGGGTGAAAAAATATGCGCAGCTGGTTAGTTTAACTTACACAGGATTAAACAATCAATAATAATCAGTTACATGAATATAAATATAAGAAACTTCAAAAAATATCTAAATTTCTGGTATAGCTTAAAGAAGTAAACTGTCAACATTGATTTTTTGAGAACAATATGTTGGAACCATTTATCAGCTGCTCCGTTTATGTGGTTGTCTTCATTTATCTTTACTTTATAGATTGCTTTATTAATTTTTTATAGACATTTGGAATGATGAGCCACTAAATGAATATAAGAATTTAGAACACCTAACTTATACAGCACATTTGTGTTCAAGCACGCCACAATAAAAGTAAATCAGTATTGTTAAATAACATCATTCATTTATTTTAATTTTTTTTAACTTTATTGGTTTTATAGTTTGTTTGATATTAATATACTCTTGCATTTGGAGGGAAATTGATGCTTAATTTTAAGCCTATTGATGCTATTGAATTTAAAGTGAGTTTCCTTTAAACAGCATATACTTAAGCCATGTTTTCTTTTGTTTTTTAAATTTACTCTGCCAATCTTTGTTCTTCATGTAGTATATTTACACCATTTACATTTAAGGTAATTATTTCCATGAAGGCTTAAGTACCCCGTTTCATCATGTGCTTTCTGTTTGTTTTCTCTATTTTATTTCTGTTTCACTTTCTCTGATTTCCTGTGTGTTATGTGAACATTATTTTAGGACTCCTTGATTGATTTCTACTATTTTGTGTGAATCTTCTTGTAGAGTTTTTTTTTACAGCAGTTACTCAAGATATCTGTCTACAACAAATTACCTACCATAAGCCAGTTGGCTTAAACAACAAATATTTATTTCTCCCAGTTACAGAGGTTGGGAAGTCCAGATTACCTCTGGGACTCTAGTGATAATGTTGGATCTCTTTTATTGTCCCCAACGCCCCTGAAGCTCAGTCTATTTTTATTTTTTAAAACATTTTTGTTATTGTATTTTCTAATTCTATAATTTTTTAATTATTTAACCTATTTCCTGGAGTTTCTAGATGGTCAATTTTGTTGTTGTTGTTGTTTGTCATTGCTGTTTCAAGAGAATTTATAACTGCTTTTGAATTATTTTTATGATAGCTACTTTAACAGCATGGTCAGGTAATTTCAACATCTGATCCATCCCAATGTTGGCAGCAGTTGATTGTCTTTTGAAATTCATGTTGTGATCTTTCTGGTTTTTGGCAGAATGGGTGATTTTTAATTATATCCTAGACACTTTAGTTGTTATTTAAGAGGTTTAGATCTCATTTTATTATTATTATTTTTAAAATTTTAGCAGGCATCTACTCTGTTAAGTTTTATCATGCAGGTCATGGTTTACTTTTGTGGGCTGTTGTGACAATGACAATCAATTTTGATCTAGTTGGTTTATCTCCTGCTGCTTGAGAGGGTGAAAGTAGCTTCTATTACTTGTGTATGGGGTAAGAGTCTCCAACTCAAAAATGAGAGTGCTTCCCCACCAGGTACCTTTTGTAGCAGGATACCACATTGACTGTAGGGGACAAAGAGCTTTTTATGAGCTAGACACTAGTGGAGATTACGTTGCACTGGCCAGTACCTTGGCTGCATAGTGTCACCTTGTTCAGGAGGAAAGTCTCAGGTGCAACGGGGAAGAAGAGTGTATCTCCTAGCTACTTATTGTCAGTAAAATTTCTAAAATAATCCTCCTTGCTCTTTCTGCCAGGCTTACCTGATATTGTCATCAGGATACCTATTTGGCCCAGCAGATGAATGAGTCTCCTGGTGCCATATTCTATTGCTGGGTTAAGTGGCAGACATGCCAGACCTGGGTCATCTTCTTCTGCTGGGTATAGTAACCTTTAGAGTGCAGCAAAGATTTTTAAGATGCCTTTCCATTACGTTGTTCCTCCAGTTTTTGGGTCTCTAATGAATTTGCTATTTTTCCATTTGTCAGAGTTCTCTTTTGATTGTCTCTCTCATTATTTCTAGGGCTTTCATCTGAATTTAAAGGAGAGGAGTAGGAAGAGACTAGTCTATGCCATCTTGCATGGACCAGATATAGCTTTGTTTGGATATCATTTGCAAACAGATATTTTTTTCTTTTTTTGTGTTGTTCTGTTTGTTTGATTGTGTTGTTTTTGTTCGTTTGCTTTAATTGGTTTATATCAGATCAGATTTAAATATTTTATCAGTATTTAAATTGATGCTAGATACCTGCAACTGTCTTTTGGATTTTTTTTCTTGTTTGGTTATTTTGAGTTTTTAAAAAGGATTTATCTATTACTTCAATGTGAGAAACATTACATTAGATAACAGTAGATATATTAAAACCCTGGCTTTATCAATACATTAAATTATATTACAATAACATTTTGCTGGCCTAAGAGACACTTAATCTCTTTAAGGCGACTTAACATTACTTTTCAGTTTTATCAAGAAAACATTTTACAGTTGAACTCAAAAATCAATAATACTTTTCTCATTTCAAGTGTCTTTTAACTCATATTACTGGAACCATTTATTATATATAATGCCATGTTTAATCTTAATGATCACTCTATGTAATAGTTTTGGTTATCCATTTTTCACAGTAGTTCACAAAGGTTAAATAACTTCCCTGTGGTTGTACAGAGATTGATGCACATTTCTTTTATTTTAATAGTCTTACTTTTTCCATGATATATTTTTATAAATAAGTCTATATAGGAAATTTCTTAAAGTTTGTGATTATCCCATCTTGAGAAACTTGGAAAAGAGAAAAATAGCAGTTTTGTTTGTAGTTATTACTATGATTTTAAAAAAGCAAGAACAACTTTTCTTCATAACATATATCAACTATAATATTTTGCTTCCTAGTTTTATTAATCTTGCCCTGTTAGCAAGATAACAAAGGTAAGCAGTATAGAAAAATTTTTCCTAAATTATATGATATTGCCTCTTATCTTCAGAGACAGAGGAAGCTAATGGTAATGTTTGATTAACAACAATTTCAGTGGACGCTCTTCATACCTACTTCAATCTCTCTATGGCTTCTGTAACATATACTTACTGGTCTTCTCTAGCAGTAATTTTCCCTCTGGTACACCTGTGTGTTTTCTCCCACTAGTTACATGCTTACCAAGAATCAGCTGTGTTCATTCCCAAACCTGGCAATGCAAGTTACCCATTTTATTGCCATTGCATATTTTAATTAAATGTTAGCAAACTCTGGATGGATGTGTAAAAATATTTAGCCTCTTTAATAATGAATTTAAAGTTGTGTAAATGTTTATAAACATAATTAATTGCTACTGAATTAGGTATCTAAAAGACAATATTAAAATATGAGAAAAAGTAACATAAGTCTATACGATTATACTCCTAATTGGCTTTCTAGATGCCTTTAATATATTTTTATAATACTTTTTAACCACTGAAATTATACTTTGCCTTGCTGATGTGGTTTAAGCAAGAAAATGAATTATATGAACCAATGAACCTGTCTTAAAAATATTTTTGAATTAAGAGACGATATTAATGTAATTGAGCATCCTTACTGAAATATAATTTATTCTCTCATTAATTAAATTCAAAAAGTTGTCTTTTAATTTCTTTCTATTTTTCACTTGCACTTATTGTGTGTTCACTTGCATTAATTTTCACTTTTTTAACTATTTAATATATAATAAATTTCTATGGCAATAAGTTTGATTTGCATTATTTCTATAATGTTATTGATCAAAAACAATATTAGTGATTTTACATATATAATAATTTGATAAATATTCTATTTGGTATATTTCCAAAAAGAAGACTGAAATATAGAGTATATTCCAAAAAGATGAAGTTTCAGCATCAAAAGTTACATGCATTTTTTGTTTTAATACATATTGACAATTCCAACTTTCAAGAAGTACATACCAGTTTACACTGAAAGTAATTTATAAAAGTGGTGATTTAGAGCTGGTATCTAATAACTTAGTGGTCTGCATGGTTTGTTTCCTTCATGATTTTCTGATTCTCTTTAAACCCAAGGATATTATTGAACCCCAAGATAATCAATTAAAGCTTTCCTGGCCTTTTGAGCCATGCTGCTCTTGCCCAGGCCTGTTCCCATGTCTGGAAGTGTACTTTCCCTTCTAATAAAATTTTTCTTTACTACTGTTAAAAAAAAAAAAAAACATTCCTTAAACTCCTCTGATATTCACCTAAACCATAAACTTGATTTTCTTTAGTTCCTCTCTCTGTAGTCTGCATGGTTATAAAAATCTGTCTATATCCAGCCAAACTATCTATTTTTTAAACTGACTGCAAATGGTACATCTTCCATATTTATGCTGATAGGAATGTCTTCATATCATTAACAAAATAATGCATAAAATCATATGTCATATTATAAACTGTCAGCTCCCTCCTATTGAAGGTACAGACATCTGTGCTTATCACCTAATCAATTATCATTCAAACCATGTAGGAGCTTACTGTGTCCATCAGACACTGTGACCTTAACAAATTCCAGTTTCCCTGTGTCCACTTCTATCAAAAATGTAATTTCTCTTCTCCAAACATCTTCCACATCTTTGTGAATGAATCATTCTTAGGTCTTCCTTTTATTTCTATTCTTTCTATTGTCTCTCATTAGAAGGGGGTCTGTCTTCCTCCTAGCAAGGCTCAACTACAAATAAAGTTTCAACCTTAGACACTTGTAAAAGTTCATGAACATTTCAAATCTAACAAATTACTCAAATATGCATATAAATTTCTTTTATATAAAACTGATGCTGGAATTTAAAAAAAAAAAATACTGGCTTCAGATATAGAACATGGCTTAGCAGATATTAACTACCACTCTCTGTCCTTCTGGTTTCAGTACCCTCAAATGATCAAAACTTCATATAGGATAGAAAATAGTGGGTGAACATTGCACTGCTGGAAAATATTACCCTACAATTAGAAATGTGAAATGGATTTTAAAACATAGCAAAGAAATTGTGAAATTAACTTACTCTAAGGAAGAATAGTTTTCCTCATTTTTCTAAATTCCCTGTTTATTTGGCCATTAAATGGTCAATGGGGGTATGTGAAGATATCTTCATATTTAAAGATACTATTCTAATCAGTTGAAGGATAATATCAGAATCACTGCTCTGGAATATCAGCCAAGCCTTTCATAAGCACTTTCTTTAGCTTCTCAGCCTACAGGGTGTAGCAGATTGCTTCAAATCAGCACCATGAGAGGTATGGATGAAAAGAAGCACATTTTCACGTTCAACATAAACTAAAATCAATCTGTCAGTCACAATCCTCAATGAGCTCACTCTAATTTACCCTTCCATGTTGTTCCATATTCCACTCATGTACCTTTAATTTTACTCAGAAAGCATGTGGATTTTATAAATTCTCAATTTCATACCAACACTCACCTGTTTCTTGCCTTTTGGCAACCATGTGCCATGCAATTCATTCACATCTTCAACACTGATTCATTTATTCTACAAGCACTTTGAATCTTTTTTCTATAGTAGACACATTTCCAATGAAAGAGAAAAGAATGCTCATCAGTACCAACATGTCTTGCTCCCATACAGTTTCTATTACAGTCTGTGGGTAGAAATAACAAGAAAACATATCATGAGTTAAAATTAGTACGTAGAGGATGGAAATAGCATGGAAGTGGCCAGGTGGTTGATTTTTATTCTTGCAAAGAGCTGATTGTCTTTCACATAAGTTCGCTAGATCAAATATAGAGTATTCAGTTGAATTTGAGGTTTAGATCAACACAGTTTTTTAATGAGTATGTCCCACATGCAGAGTGGGTCATACTTGTACTAAAAATATTATTTCTTCTTACCTGAAATTCAAATTTAACTGGGTATTTTATTTGTCAAATTTGACCACCCTACTTATGCTCTCTTTAATCTTATGTTTTTCAAGAAATGGTACTAACCTACATGCTAATCTTTTTACATTTTTCTCTATTATATTACAACTGACTCTTCAGCATATTTTAAATTCTGAAACAATGTTTTATTTGCATGTTCATCAGTATGCCAAGTGCAGTATCTTAGTAATAACAGTTAGTAATCCAATATATATTCTCTCAGAAAAATAAAATCAAAATACAACCAAAACAAGTTTAAGTCATCCATATATTGATTATAGATGCTTGCTTCAAATTCACTGAATCTCCTGTAAGTCCGAGAAAGGATTGTGTTTGAGATTCTACTGAGTATTAGCACTGGGGTAGGTGGCAGGACGGATGTTGCAAGGCAGCTTAAAGTTGCACTGAGACAAAATCAATCCACTACAAGCAGCTAAAGAAAACAGAAAGCAGATAGTTATTAAAGCAATAGTAGTTTGATCGTGTACTTGTAAGGGCACTAAATCAACACTCAAACTGTTTTGTTTTCATCATGTTTCCACTACTTACTACACCATGACTTAGGACACTTCAGTTACACTACCTGGTCCTTAGAGTAATGATTTTAACATAAAATACTTGTTAAAGGGTAACATTTTGGATACACTATATCACTAAAATTCACTTGATTGGTTTTACTTTATTTTTTTCAGTATAAATATTAGAAAATTCACAATGATACATATGGTTTGCATTATATGTCACACAGGACACTGCTGTTTTTATATTTTTGAAATTTAATTCTGGAAATTGTAATAAAGTATCTATTTTTATTTATCTTTTAACATTCAGAACCTTTTGTTTATTTTTTTCTTTTTTTTGGTTGTTTTGACTTTCTACCTTTACAAAGAAATAAAGCAGAAATTATAGAAACTAATTATACAATAATAAATTTATTTTCAAAATATGTTTCTCATATTGATGCATAAATTACTACTAATTTGAAATTTATTTCAATACAGTAATTTACCAAAAATGTAGCAAACTAATAATAAAACAAAAAACATGTATCAGCTATTTTAACCATCCATAATTTGCCTTCTAATATATCTGTTCCTCTGAGAGAAACATTTGCATAATGCAGTTTAAATTATCATAGTAAACTAAGAGGAACATTTATTCATGCTTTATTTATAATGTAGTTGACACATAAACACTTTAAAATAAAGAATTCTACTATTAATATTATTTCTCTTAGTTAATAAAAGTTTGCATACTAATCTTTTTAACATTCCTTATGAAAATGAGAACATTTATTATTTCATAATTGTATGCATTAACTATTTCATTTTCTACAAACTAAACCTCTGCATGAATCTTGTGGTAAAATCACTAGCTGCTATGTAGCCATTATAGACAGACTTTGTGACCGCAGTGCAGGGTACAAATGCACTTACACAAAGAGGATCAAGATTAGATCCATCTTGTCTCATTTTCCAGTTTACTTCAGGCATTGGAAGAATTCAAAGATCATTTATTATTTCTCATCCCCCTCTGCTGCTGTGTACATCTCATCCAGCCAAAAGCCCAGAGGTATAGCCCCACTGCAACAAAAGTACTTAACATTTATGTGAGTTTAGCATTTATTTATATTTTTTCTTTTATGTAATTAATCATTTAAGCTTCCCAACAGTTCTATCAGGGGAGTATTATTATTATCATATTACTGATAAGAAACTAAGGCACAAGAAGTTTTAACTTGCCCTTGTTTTAAACTTGGAATTCACAGAAGTAGAATTCAAACATTGGCAAGTTTGCTCAATCCACGTGATCCTAACCACTACATGACAATGATTTATGGTATCATAAGTGTTATTTTGTTTGTCATTACACTTTACCTAACATCTCAAATCTTTGTGGATAGTTTACAATATACAGAATTAACAACTGTTAGTAAATTCTAGTTAAGATGTATCTTAAGAATAAATATTTCAGTTACTGTCTATTCTGCATTTTGTAGTTATTTAATTTAATGAGAAATATACAGATAATAATTTTTTATTTATGGAAGACTGTGTGGATCAAAGTAGCACCAGTATTTGTTACTCTACCAATAAGACCCTCATGTTTCTATCTAATTACTAGAAACATTAACATTTATCATATACTGATTCTTTGGTAATGTTCTACCAGTGATTGTTATTTTTCAGTGTATAATGTGATGTTATTTAACTAATTTATGGCTATAATTGAAATTTATAGACCTATAATTTATTAAATATTATTTTCCTTCCTCTAGCTCCTCTTCCTCTTCCTTTACATGTTAATGTAATGAAAAGTTGTTTTACAGCTCTGTCAGATTGTTAAAATATTTAAGTCTTTAAAATATTAATCAGGAATCATTACATATTCATTTAAAAACTTTCTGACTAACTGACATGAGGGAAATAAAAAATGAAATATCTCCCATAAAACCATTGAAAGAAAATAAAACTGTCTATAAAATATCTATTACATGAAATGAATCCTCACGGTCCTCTGGACTTGAACTCATCAACTTCTTCCTGATGAACGTTGCTTTGTCTTTTTGAGTTAAAAATGTATAGTTTTCAATTATAGAGCTTTAATTCACTTTAAAATTTAAATTACTAATTAATCAACTTCAAACACTAAGTTTCTGATGCATTGGGAGCCTACCTATCAAAATGTATATGAATAAGTACTGTAATAAAGAATATTAATTTATTTTGAGATGACTATTTGACTTTAATTTTCAATTCAGATAAATTTTTTTATTAGAGAAATTTTACATCTCTATGATTTTTTTCTTTGTAATATTCAACCATGATGGATGTCATCGCCATGCCCCAACTTTAATCAATAAGTATATTTTTTGTTGCACGTGGAAAGTAAAAAATCTAAGCATATGTTCCTTCCTGCATAGATCATCTTACCATTCGTGATGTTCCCATTTCAAAACAAACACTAGGAAGGAAGGAGCACAGATATGTTAAGTGTCACATTCCTACACTGTTTCCAGCACAAATCCTGCTCAGAATGGCATCTCCTCTTCCCTGGATGTCCCCATCCTTGTCTCGCTCTATAAGAAACCTTCCTCTCCCTTCAGGACACTTATTCTCATGTGGACTTATGGGATAGTTATTTTATTTATTTAATTTTCTACTTCTTCTAAGCCCTATTGAGGTATAATCAACAGAATAAATTGCATTTTAATGTGTGTAACATAAATTTTGAAACACATATACATCAACACAATCAAGGTATTGAATATATTCATCCATTTTTCCCAAAAGCTTCTGCAAAGTGTCCCCAAGCCCCTATGGTTATAATTTCTCCTAACTACACCCACATCCTCTCCACTGTCTCAGGTGACACTGACGAGCTTTCTGTTAGTTGTGTGCTTTACCTTATCATTTTATTTTACAGTATATTATATATATATATTATTATTATTATCATTATTATTATTTTCTCTGTAGACTTCATATCATGAGACTTTGAAGTGGGTAAGCCATTGCTACTTCCAGACACCCTCTCTCTGTTCCTCTCTCCTAAATGTTTAAATAGATGTCCCTTTCCTGTGTTCAACTGTGTGCTCTCAGAGTCTTATGTTTATTTTAATATCTTTATATTTGCAAATGAAAAGAGGTGTTTTTGAGACCAAAGTTGCCAAGAAAAAGTGCACAATTTGTTCTTGAAGCAGTATTAATTGCTTCTCTTTCCTAGACACACTGCTGTACAACTCATGAGGCTTTGCTGGCCTGACCTATGCTCCTTCTCCTTTCCATGACCATGTGTGCATTGACAGTGAGAATAGGTGGCCATCATGAAAAAGGCCAAATTTCACTAGGCTCTGGCTCAGAGTGTGGACTGTGTTTCCCAAAATTCCAAGTAGCTTTTTTGTCCTCACCTATTGTCTGCCCTTTCACGTGAGCTATCACTCATGGGTCTTCAATTCACTTTTTTACTTCCATAAGATTTCTGGTTTGGGGAAATCCCTCTGAAATTATGAGATATTAACTGTGACTCTTAGTTATCAAGCAGTGAATTTTTGTTTGATACCCCTCCCCTTAGTATTTTAGTAGTAACCAGTGAAGAATATAACAAGTACCATTTGTCAAATGTTATTTGAAACAATACATCTTGAAAACAACATCATATATCATTTTTTTGGAGTGAATTGGTACAGTTTAATCTTGTTTCTTCTTTTAAGATCCAAATGACTGCACTGAAGCATGATTTTCATAAGCCATAGGTGTCTGACTGAAATATCCATTGAGTCATACTATTTCTATTATATATGTGTACACTTTCTACTCATGAGTTTTACCATGCATAGTCACAGAAATTGAGTATATCATATGAAGTATATTATATATATGAACATATAAGAAATATTAAATTTAAATGTGTTCTATGAATCTTCTAATAATTAACTTTTACATACATTCTTGAGGGCAAGGAATGTTTTACTTACTTCAAGTAATAGAATAATTTACTCATATTTAATTATATTTTAATGTTCACATTTATAAGAAAAGATACAGCAAAAATATTCTTGTATAGTATAAATATTATTTGCATATCTAAGAATAATTAATTTTATTACATGCCCTAGGAAAAGGACACACTAACACCAGATTTTAGATATGTCTTTGAGCATGAAACTAATTGAAATTAATAAAGGAATAATTGTCCCTCTCTCTTGCTACATGTATTACCTAATTAAAGAATGAATAAAATGTCACAGCAAAAAAAGCGGCATTTGTTTAACAAGAAATCATTAACAATATGTCTTTTCCTATTGAACTCAGGAAAAGTTACACTGTTGAATATTCCTCACAATCTAGCAACTATGTTGGTTCACTTTTATCCTCATATCACAGATCATTTTATACCTACTCTTTGGAAGTATAGCTGTTTATTTCTCCTGAAAAATAAATAATTAAGATAAGAGTTGAGATAATTTCAAAAAATAATTATATTTTATTAACTTAGCATTTCTGTTGAGATTGTTAGCCAAGAGGCTTTACTTATATGTTTTACTATTAAAACTCTAATTATATTTTATCATTCACTTATGGTCCAGATTAATTATTATACATTAAAATTCTTAACCATATCATTTCATTAAGGTCAGTGATTATCAAAATATCATTAGTAGAATATGGAGTGGTTTTCATTACAAAACTTTAAAATATGTTTTAACTTATTTTTAAGAATTGATAGTGAATTTAAATTTCATTATGATTTTTTTCTTTATCAAACATTTACTTGATTACCCAACTAAGATCAAAAGATCAGACAAATCCTATGTAGAGTCATATATTTATAGTGTTTCTAAATAATCCTATAATTTTGTTCCCATCCTTAAAAAATATAATTTTATCTCACTTCTTTCTTCATCCTGGAAGCATAGGATCATGAGCTACTGCTATTTCTGTAACCCTTCTTTTGTTTCTCACAGTTGTGTCCTTTAAGTAAAATTTGGTCCTCCTTATTTTTCAGGATTATTCCCATTAACCAACAAATATTTTCTCATTGCCTCTTTTTTATTTTTATTTTTTATTTTCTCAAGATTTTCCACTTCCTACAGTTAATTATTACTGTTAAGAATAAATGCTTTCTGTATTAACAGTTTTATTTGTTATCTTTTAGCTATCTGTTTAGTTTTTTTCATAGATCTTCTATATATGAACTGGATAAATAATTTGGGAGTTTTAGAAACTACAACAAAAACCATCAGTATATATTTTGGAGCTAGAAATCTTTAGTGGATTTGAAAAATTCAGTGAAAATAGCTGATCTTATTCTACATTTACAAACATTAAGATAGATGACTAGTTTCTGAACAGAATAATGAGTGTGGCCATAGCCCTTATTATTAGTATTTTTCAAAGCTTTTTCATGTGTGTTTTGTTGTTAATTCTTCACAATTACCCCTTATACAAATGTTATTGTAATTTTATGATAATTTCAGTGTTCTGATAGCATGCTAATTCAGAGGCTTTCTTTTGAATCTAAGTTCATGCAGAAGCCTTTCTATATTCACCTAAGTTGAGATGGCATTTCTTGCCTTACTAATTTCTCTCCCTAATGTTCTAGACATTTAGTTAGGTTCACTTAAGAATTAAGGTAATAGTTTTATTATGAAAATATTCATTGGAACCACAACTAAGGGTTGGGAAATTAGATAGACTAAAGTCTATTTTTGCTGATAATCCCTGTTTGAATCAAGTAAAGTAAAATTTTCTTGAACTGAGAAGTTTGGAAGAGAATATCTCCTTTTTTTTTTTTCTTGGTGGATGTGTGTGGTGGATTTAGCTAAGCTTCTCAATGATATTGCTGCCTCATCATCTATTTTGTTTGGCCAAGTGGCCTACAGTGACCTTACAGTGACCCTTGCCCCTTCATGCAACTGCAGAGTCACAAACAAATGTAAGCTCCTGATACAATCTCTCTAAAAACTCTTTCAATCAACAGTCCCCATTGCCTCCCAATGCTTTCTCTTGTGTGCCCTTCAGTAAGACCCCATGGGACTTACCAAACTCCTCTTTTTGGGTTTGAATTGGCCAATCATCCTGAGCCTGGGAACCTCAAAACCCCCACCCACAGATCCTAATAAAAGCATGTGTACCAGGTCTTGCCTACTTCCGTTCTGCCCTGACTTCCTCATGCAAAGTACTGTAGAATATCTCTCTCTTAGACATATGGCCTTAAACATCAACACAAAGGTTTTAAATATCCTTTCAAATGTTCTTTCCAATACCCTAAAACGGATGAACCACTTTAATGTTCTTTCTGAATGATCACACAATGGATGGTGTACAACCCCATCATAAAACTCTCATAGATTACCTAGCCAACAAGAGGATCTAGCAAAGCCTCACTGAGGAAGTGACATTAAAATTCTCAATCTCTCTTGTGACAAGCTCAGAGATTCTTATGGAGGCCAGACAGTGTGTATTGATGGATTTTGGTACCTTAAGACAAAAAAACCCAGAGTGCTGGGGGTATAGGTCAGAATCATAATGGAGCCCCCCTCACCCTCTGGTAATGTTGTAACATGGGTAATAGGGGCCTATTTTATTAGATAGCTGGGTTATTCACGGCAACTTTGATATTCAAATTGCTTAAAAGGAGTCTTAACTGTTATAAGTTAGTAGCTAATTAAATCTATTTAAAATCAAAGTTCAGTCCAATAAAAGACACCAGGAAAAGCCTGTGGGTTTTAGGATCTTACTCTCAAAGAAGGATTGAGATTGAGGCCAACAAAGGCCCTGTGTACCAGGAGAACAATTTCTGGCCAAAAGAATGTGTGCCAATGGCTGTGTATGGGAAATAACAAATATGTTTGAAATTTGAAGAGTTTATAAAATACTGTTTGACTTGCAATTGATTAGTATGTCTTCATCTTTTTATTTTGAACTTTTTTCCTTGTAGTAGTCAATATAAAACTGTATTTTGTTATTTATTGCAATTGGAGGAACTATCTTTAATATAGTTACTGTGGTAATTTGACTTGCAGTTATTAATTTATATATAATACAATAATTATGGTAGTAAAATTCTGTCATAACATGTTTAATATTATGTAAATAAAGGTATTAATAAAAGCCAATTCTTGTGTGTGTAGGGGTGAGTGGGTGTATGTGAATTTCTAGAAGTAGTGAGTTTCATCATTGTGGTAGGAGTCATTGTTTACACATGAGAAGGGTGTAATTAGTATAATTCCCTAGTATATCTATGCCCTGATATTATTAAAACCTGTAGATAAGAGAGGCTTAGTATCGTCTTCATTCTCTATTTTTCTCCTATCTTTATTTAGCCACTTTGGAAACTTCCATACATTTTAGGGCATATCATGCAGATATTGCCTTGATTTTGAAATAGGGATATTATTATCAGTACAGAGGGTTTTACTATGCAATAAGTCTTATTTCTAGAAACAGAAACTTATCCAAAGTCTCCTGCTCTGAACTTTGCTAATTTATGCTCTCTCAACTCATAAAGTTTAACACCAAAGTCATCCCACAGCGATTTTTTTTCTAGCTGTAATTGCTATGGCCTTGATGAGAAAAAAAGATCACTGCAGTTAAGTCCTATGTAGTCCTATTATGCTTTTGCATTCACTTGTTTAGGATAGATATTGGCAAAACCAATCTCCCCCCTGGTCTTTGACATCTGACACTTTGAGTATTGTATGGATAATGTCTACACTCGAGAAGATGTGCTCACAGCACAACTGCTGTTCAGATACAGTGCCACAGTTTCGATGACTCCATGAGGATACACCTACTTGTGAATTCTGACTTCTCTGTTAAATGCTAGACTTGAACATAACCAGTTAATTATTTGGCCAAAGCCTTTGAGTGTGTCAGTAGTAGAGCCAAGGGTCACACTCAGTTAGGATGGTCCCTAAGTATTCTCTCTTGCTTCTGTCTCATCCTAATACTCTAATTTTGTTCTGTTTAATTTCTTTCTATTGAATTTTTTGTCAGAGTTTCCAAATGGCATTTAATAACAAACTCCAAAACATTTAATAAGGCCTGCATGTGCGTCTTTCTGGGTCTCTTTCTCTCACCATCTCTACTCAGCCACGATGGAATTCTTCCTGTTTTGTGAGTGTCCCACGTGTTTGCCTGTATCCGAATCTTTTCATATAGAATTTCCTTTGCCTGAGAATTCTCCATCGCCTAGCAGGACCTCCTATCCTGCTAAACTTAACTCTTCAATTGCTCCTTAAACTCTTAGATTCAGCTAATCTACCTTCCAGGGCTGGAGTTAAACACGCAAGTAGGTACTCTTAGTCCTCTGTCCTGGTTACATTCTCCCCAATTTCACATGCTCCAACAGTGACCAGTCCCCTTTCATTTAACCTCATTGATCTGTCTCTAGTACTTTTGAAGTCCCAGCTTATCTCTGTAATACTGTGGGGAAAAAAATGCATTTAACATTAAGATATATGAAATCAGAATGCTATTTCCAACCAGTGTGCATCTAGTTGGTTTTATCATAGAGGCTCCAGTTTTCCGAAATGCTCTGTTAAATAGGCATATCTTATATCTTAAGAGATATCAGAGGGTTTTTTTTTTTTTTTAAGTCTGCAGGGATAGTTCACAAATGTCCCTAAATCGCCTTCATATATCTTAAGAGGCTGTTATTAACGGTATAGCTACTTAGTAGATGAGGAAACTGAAGTAAAAACGGAAGGTGCTAGGTACATTATGCGATGAAGAACAAATGAATAAATCTGTCAAGTCCTTTATGGGACTGAACCGCCCCTCTGTGACAATTAGTTTGAGCTTGCATATGTCAAATGACTCTTGTGGCAGTGCTTCCTACCCCTCTAATGTCAATGTCCCTGGTCCTGATGGGGTTTTTTATTTGCTTCTCTGACCTTCCTGCAAGACTGCTTGTCTCTTTCTTTAGAAGCCTTTTCTTTCAAGTCAGCCTGTGGAAGCCTCTGGTACCCTCTGCTGGCTGCAGCTATAAACAGGATTCGTTCTTCAGATTCTGATGACATCTCAGGACAAATAGGCAAAAGAAACAAAATAAAGAGATAGATACTACTCAGCCAATGATAACACTAATAATGCTGTGTTTAATCCTCAAAAAGGGTTATATTTGTCCTATGAGATAGCAATTCGATGTTGTTTCTTTCCCTTCGGAACATACTTGTGCCCTGCATCTATTTATAGCAGGACTGGCATTTGCCAGAAACACATCCCCTTTAAAGACCAGATGGTTAATGGCCTGTGTTTCACTTTTGCTCATGCTATCCTTACAAAATAACTTTTTTGAATGACATATTAAAAGAAAAAGCATTCCAAAAAGCTATTAGTCAAGGTTGAATTTCTGTTCTCATCCTTTAACCTGGTATATTCTGACAGCAAAGGCACACCGTCCAGTAAACCTTAATAAAACCGTAAGCAAATGCAACCCAGAAATCTGCGAATTGGCAGGGGTTCTGTTCCCCTGACTGAATGTAACCTACTTGCCACCAACGGTGTTCCACATTGGCACCCAAATCAATATATGTCCCTGAAACAGGCCGTAGTTAATTAAGAGGTCATTCTCTCTCCCCAAATGGAAAAATCTTGCTTCTATTATCCTGGACATCCATCTCCTCCTACGTGACTTTTCTCTCCATACACACATTGGAGTCCACAGATATTTTTTTTCCTTAGTTCTTTTTTTATTTCTTTGGATTTTCTAAGTTTTCTGTAGCAAACAGTATTACTTTTGTGGGCAGGAGAGGAAAAAAATTCTATACCAATGAAAATTTATTCTAAAATTAAATAGGCTAAGTTAATTAATTATTAATTAAGAGAAAGCCACGTTGGAGTTGGAAGAATAAATGTGACAAATGAGAGACAACTTATTTTTTTTTTCACTGCTAAAATGAGGATGATACAACATGCATTACCATGTGGCTTTTGTGGTGTCAATATGTCTATCTCCCTGTTTTTTTAATTTATTTTTAAATATACAAAAAAAATTTATTTTTGATGACCAACCAGTGCAGTGAGTTATGAAAAATGCTACTGGTTGTATAAGATATACAAGTTACATTGCCCTTTAAAATTTCTTCTTGCCAGCCCTTACAGTTAACCCCTGATCCCGGCCTATACTGGCAATGACTGATTTGTTTTGGTCTCTTATGGTTGTCCCTTTTCTGGAATGCCTTATGATTGTAACTATAAATTATGCAGTCTTTTTTATCCAATTTTTTTTTACTTCGTATACTTGCATTTTACATTTATCTATATTATTGTGCATATCGATCATGTTTTTCTTTCTATTACCAAGCAGTATCTCTGAGTATGGATGTATCACATCTTGTTTATCCATTCACAAGGTTGTTTCTAGTTTTCGGTGATTAAAATAATGTTAAAATTAATATTGGTTTTGTTTGAACATAAGTTTTCATTCTTTTGGCTACCTGCCATGAGTAGAATGAAGTGTTCATGCAATAAATGTGTATTTAACTATAATTACCTGCTGAAGTTTTTAGCAAAGTCTGTGTAGTATTTTACATTTCCACAAGAAATCTGAGATGCTTCAATTCCTCTATATCCTTGCTAGTACTTTTATCTTCACATTTAAAAATAATTTAGCTATTGCAATAGTTTTATAGTGGCATTTCATCGTGGTTTTCATTAGTATTTCCCTAATTATTAATGATGTTGATCACATTTTTATGTGCTTATTTGCCATCTGTATATTTTCCTAGGTACAGTGCATGTTCACGATTTTTGTCCAATATTTAGGAGGTTGTTGACTCTCTAATTGTTGATTTTTAACTGTTCTTTATATATTTGGATGCATGTATTTTCATTTTCTTAGCATCTTCTTTTGCAAACCAAAATTTGTTGAAGTTCATTTTACCATTGCATTCTTTGATGTGTCATGTATAATGCATAACTAATCTTCAAAATTCTAATTCAAGTAAGATGTTTATTTTAAAGCCACATAAATATCTTTTATTTTAAAGCCACATAAATATCTTTTTCCTCCTCATTTTATGGTCATCATAAATATATTACATCTAGATATTTTGAAATCCCTATCAGATAGGTTCATAAATTTAGCTTTTAACATTTATAGTTATTTTAATTAACACGATAAGAAAATAATCATATTTATCAAATATTCAACACTTACCTTTTTTAAATCTTCACTCTTACAGCTTAAAGGTCACCTTTATAATTATTGTTCTTAAACCTAAAGAATTTCCATTAGCATTTTTTTAGAAAGATGGTTGACAAATCTTTTCATTTTCCCTCATCTATCTGAAAAGATCCTTATTTAACATTCAGTCCTCAAAGATATTGTCACAGAATTTAGAATTCTAGGTTGCAAGTTTGATCTTATCAGCCTCACCCAGGCAATTTAAATATGTCATTTCAATATCCTCTAGACTCCATGTGTTCTAAAAGAAATTCACATCAATTTGAATTGTGATTCATCTATGTTCCAAGTAACTTTTTTTTTGGCTTTCTGCATTCAGGATTATGTATTTTTTATCTTTGGTTTTTAGATCTTTAATTATGAAGTGCCTAGGCATGATTTATAGTTTTAAAGTTTGCTGAACTCCTTTCATCTGTATGATCATGATTTTTAAACCGAATTTGGGGAATTTTTACCATTATTTCTTCTTTTTTATTCTAACCTAATCTCATTTCCTCTTTCCTTCTAGGACTCCGAAGTAATAAATGTTAGATTTTTTGATTGTCCTCCAAAGCTCTGAGACTCTATTTTTCCTTTTATCATTTTTTCTCTGTCCTATTAATGTATCATCAAGTTCTTTGACATTTTCATTCATCTTCTATATTCTGCTATTAAACCTTCACAGTGAATTTTTACTTCAGATATTATATATTTCAGTTCTAACATTTCTATTTAGCTTTTTTCATAGTTTCTATTTCTCTGATAAGAATTTTATCTTTCCTTTTAAGAGTTTTCACCTCTACCATGTGGAGCATGATTAAAATACCTTATAGTGCTACTTTAAAATCTTTCTCAACTTGAGGTCTGTGGCTATTAATTGGTCACATTTTTCACTTTTTATTGTGTCAAGTAATTTTGAATTAGACTTTGGACATTTTCAATATTATTTTGTAGACACTTGATTCTTTTTAAATTATTTAGACTGCCTGTTGAAATTTTGTGGGGTTTTTTTAAGTTATTTTTGTAGGCAATTAACCTGGTTAGGTTCATTCCACACATTTGTCTTACCTTTAAGTGGTGACTCCAAAAAAAGTTTGGTCTTCATAGCTTTTGCTATGCTGTTCATGCCACTCAGCATACCTGTCATTTAGAGGTTTGCAAGGGATCTGGACTATTCTAGTAATTAGTAATTTTTTTTCTGTAAAGGTTAATAGATAATATTTTAGGTTTTATGTGCCACATACAATCTCTGTTGCATAGTCCACTTTGTTGTTTGCTCACTCACTCGTTTTAGTTCTTAAAAATATAAAAAAATTATTAGTAGTACATAGTCTGTATAAAATCTGTGTATGAGCTGGATGGTTTTGTCGAATATATTTTTTCCAACCTGGTTTATAGAATATTTAGTCCTCAAAGCCTCTGCAGTGTTTCTTGGAGTCTGTTCTGTGAAGGGCAAATTTAAGAGTAAGCTAGAGATATTTGTTGAATCCCACACGGAATTACATGGTCAAAGAATTAAACTTGCCTCTCACCAGGATCTCCTTCACACTCTCTGAATTCCAGAAGCCACTGGAAGTTGATCATGAAAAAATATGACAGCAAAAAATACTATTTCATGGTTTCAATAGCTTTTGCATTGTCAGCCTTTCTAAGAAATGGGTCCATGGTGCATAGATTCATCAATAGAAGGATTTTTTATGGTGTTAAACCGAATTGGGCATGAATAAGTATAACTTTTCAGATATCTAGGAGGCCATAAAATGTTAACTCATAAAAGTGTCAAAATGAGCAACATCTTATGAAAACATATATCTCAGTATTATACAGCACAGAATTTCTACAGTAGTCACCAAATAGTAAAGGATTTCTACAGTGTTTGCAGTTAACTTTTTCAAATGTTTTTATATGTATGGAATCATAATTTTATATTTTTTTATTATGTGAAATTGAGTATTTACAAGATTAACTAAAATACACAGGCGAAATAGTTCAACAATCACTTAAATATTTAAACATACATTTTATGATATGAGAGCCTGGTACATTCAAAGGGGTAATGTAGGAATCCGTGGTAAATTTGAATTGACTTAATATTGTACAGGAAAAAATGAATACAGATACATTCATTAATGTAATTACAAAACTTTAGTAGATAGAATAAATGACTTGAGGATGGATAGAGGATTATAAAATTTTAGTCAGAAAAGTCCTTATTGAAAATTCAGAAATTTCTCATAGTCGTAAACTGTGGTGGTCTAGTAGTAGACCACTATCTTCTGGCACACTTGGAATACTCTTCAGTCATAACACTTTAAAGTTAGTATGCATTTCATAATTAGAGAAAATATATGGAATGAGAAGTAGATGGAAAATTCAGACCGTCTACTTAAAATCTGTTGCTTTGAATAACAACAAAGTACAAATTTACTTCATTAAATTTCTTTATAAATCATTTTGCTTGTGATAGAGCACTAAAAACTAACATCTTTTAAATCACAGTGGAAGCAAGAAATCAATTTATTAATTAAATAAATATTTATTAAGCATCTATTACAGTTTTTAATAAGTTAGAAACTACATAGAACTTTAAGAGAGGAAGTTGAGAATTATTAACTATAACAGAATTGGCATAATAGAAGATTTGCAAGAGACAGAAAGAGAACTCTCACATTATAGAAATAGCAGATAGAAGGAAAAGCACTAATTCTAAGGCCTAGCTAGAATGCCTGAGGAAGAGCTACCCTAGAGCTGTCATCCAGACCACGTTGGCAGAGATGGTTGTGGTCCCAAGATGATGGAATCTGTTGGAAGGCATCCTCTCTGGCCTATCTCTAGCTGCTGGTAGTTACCAGCAATCTAGTGATCCTTAACCTGCAGCTTGCAAGTACCTAAGTCTCTGCTTCTGTCATCATATTGTATTCTCTCCCTTTGTCTCTACCCTCTTCTTATAAGGACACCAGTCATCACATTTGAAACAAAATCACATTGTCAACACTGAAACCCTAAAAGCAATGTGCAGGGCAGGTAAAACCTCAGTTTTATTGATAAGCATATTGAAGCTTATAGGACCACATGACTTTCCGCTGCCAATAAATAAACAGGAAATGAGATCTCTGCTATAACACCCCATTTCTTTCATGTTATGTTGTACGAACTAGGAAATTGCCCTTATTTTTTGTAGAGTAAATTTCACAGTTAAACAATGGGTCAATTCTATCAAACAGCACATAGTATAAAAACAACAATTTGTTTGCATGCATAGATATAAATGTATGTGCCAACTTGATTCTCTATCACTTATTTAATTGAGAAACCACTTTTCCTTGGCAAACATAGCATGAATTTGTCCTCCTACCTGTCATCATCATCTATTCATTTTGCAAAGAAAAGGATGTCTTATGATAATTAGAGACAGAAATTATTACACTGGAATGCATGGGTTTTAGATTTAACTTTTTAAAAATTTTAGTTTAGTATAGATATATTTGTTTCCATTCTAAAAAATATCCCAGCCTTAGTATTTCTATTTTAGTATGTTTTTATTTTATTATAAATGAAGGGAAGTTCATCTGTCCTTTAGGTAGTATCTCAGAAGCCATAGAAACTGCCTGTTTATATTACCTCTTCTCTCCTTCCTCTTCATAAACCTTTCCAACAGAATGAAGGTACATTTTAGTTTTATTAGGCCATAAAACTTGGTGCAATACATTTCATCCTTTTACGAATTGTCTTGAGAACATTTTAATTGCATTTCATTGTGCCTTGGTGTCAGATATGTTCTTTTATGACCTACTCTTCAAACCTCACTCATTACTCTTCTCAGTGCCTCTTCTAATGAGCAATATTGTATTTCTTAACATCTTTTGTCAGTTCTAAAGCTGTAAATTTCTTTGAGCAAGTATTTTTGCTTGTGTTTGCTTGTGTTTAACCACAAACTTCAACCTTCCAATTCTTTTCCTAATTCTTTTATACATCTCTATTTTTTACTATGACAAATTTCCCTTGTTTATTTTCTCTTGCCTGAAAAACTCATATACAGTAATTTTGAAAAGTTACTCTCAATAAAATAATCTATAATAATTTGTGCAAGTTAAAGATTTGCACAAATTAATTGTACCAATTAAGAAGTTACAATTCTTTGATGGTTAACACTGTGGAAATTTTTTTATTCCTGATAGAACACAAATGCAAATTAGCTCCATATAATAAACTGGTAGTTGTATATAATATGAAAATAGTATTATTGGGGGCCGGGGTGAAGATCAAAGGTGCTTGAGAAAGGATTGAGGACAAACAGACCATTACTAAGCTCTGAAAGGCAATGGAAATCTTTGCTTATGCAGGGTAAGACAACTTATATACAATAAAAAATTAAAGCTATGTTTTTATTATTGATATTTCTCTTTCCTCTCCTTTTGTACCAAACTTGTGGAGGTTCTGGAAGATATTTTTTCTTTATGTACAAAATTGTTTTTATGAGATGAAACCTGAGACTTCAGGAAGGACAGTCATGGAGCAGTGACTGAAGGAGATGTTCCCTTAGCACTCCAGATGAGAAGCGTAACTCTTCAAATAGTGAACAAGGAGTCTTGAGCAATGCAGAACACCCTGATCATCCAGGATGGAGATATGTGTGATCATTATACTTTAGAGTTAGCCAGAGAGAGAAGCCAAAGACTGAATTATTCTGGAGATAATAATTATATACATCTAGCCTCTTGACTGTGATGTCCACAGCTGAGCATTCAAGGAGACAGAAAAGCCAGAGAAAGAATTTAGCTTATATCTCTCTTCACGAAAGTGAAGGAGAAAAACTGATAAAACAAAAATTGGGACTTAGTTCATTCACTTTATGTATGTGTGTGTATGTATGTATGTATACACACATATATGTATACCTATTGCTGTATCTATATATCTATATTTATATTATTTTCCTAATTTTATACATGTCTTAGAAATAGTCTTAAAAATGTGGCCGGACTCTTTAAGGCAGTATGTAATGATGGAAAATGCACGATTGCCTGTAACTGGGCATAGGGAGAACTAGTTAAAGGCTGCGCAGTCAAGAGTTGGGCTACTTTGCTCAACACTGTTTTACTTTAAGTACATTTAATATTTGGTTAAGTGTTAAATCTCTCAGGACTATTGAGAATATAAAATTGTTTAATCTAATTGTTGTTTTATTTTTCTTTCCCACTTTTTATTAATGAAGATTCTAGTAAATGCAGAAAAGCTATACGAAAGAGATGATGTGATTTATATTAAAATTGATCTTAGTTTTCTTAAAAATCATATCAAAGTAATTTCTTTCTAGAAGAAAATAATAAAAATGAAGGACTCATCTTTTCTTGTACAGTATATCTTTAGTAATATAATTGTCACTATGCTGTTAGTTATATTTGTGGCTACAATATCACACCTCTACTTTAAAGAAATTGCTTGTTCACTATGGGTATTTATTTTTTAATTTTAACTATTTAATTCAAGTAGAAAGCTATAAGTTAAATAAAATTTATTTGATATTATTATTCTACCTTTTAAAAACGATGTTGTAGAAAGATAAATAAGATACAACATTGACCTCAGAGAGGCTGCAGGTCTTTAGGTTTAAAATCAGTCCACAATTACCAGAAAATAGCCTGTGTATGTATTGTATGTAACTTTGCTCTTAAAAAAAATCGAAGCTCACAGCATTTCATATAACTATACAATCTTTCTTTTATGATGTTATAATAGCATATAAATTCACTTTTAAATTCATTTGGTTGAATAATTCGCACATGAAATATTATTTATTATGTATCTCCCATGGACCAGACACTGAGTTCAGTGCTGAGGGTACTGCCAAGAAGAAATTAAATTCCCTTCTCTCTTGGAGCTCCCATTCTAAAGGAGAGAAAGAGATGATAATTATAGAGGGAAGAGCAAGTGCAAAGGCCCTGAGACAGGAAGCTACTGAATGTGCACGTAGAATATCAAGGGACCATCTGGCAAGAGCAGGGAATGTGGAAAGTGACAAAAGGTAAGTTCAGAAGATAAAGATGGGTGAAATAGTAAATATACTACAATTCAGATTAAGAGTCCTGATTTTGATTTCAGTTAATATGAATTCCAATAGATGTTTTTGAGGAGAGGACCTTTCTGGCTGTCTTGATGATAATAGACTGAGAAGTTCCAAAAGACGAAGCCAGGAGATCAGTTAGAGGTCAATGCTGTAGTCCAGGCAGGAGTTCATGGTGGTTTAGACTAGTGCTGCAGCGATAGAGAAGGTAAGAAGACAGTCAGATTTTTAACTAAATAATTGAAGACAGAGCCAAGTGAAATTGTTTACACACCTTGGTGTAGAGTGTAAGAAAGATAGAATCCTCAAAGACAACAATTACATCTTTTAGTTAAAAAACTTGAAGGATTGTTGCCCACATCATAAATGAAGAATAATGGTTTAATTTATCTAAAAAAAAAAGTAAGGGGAAAATTATTGAGCTATATATCACATATATCATATATATTATTGGTATATGTATATACAACATACAAAATATATATATATACACACAATATTCAAAATGATGGAAGCTGATTATATTACATAGAAGAACTCTTTAACCCGAAATAAAATTATTTTTTTCTAAGATAAGTTAAAATATCTTATAAGGTAAATAAACTATTAGTATATTTTCACTTGATATGCCACAGGAAAAAAAAACGCATTGGGAATTCAGGCACATATACAACAATATTGCTTAAACTGCTCTAAAATTATTTTGCCAATCAAACAAAATTACCCAACAATTTATAGACACTGATGGGTAGTTAAATCAAATCAGAACAGATGCATCATTCTGGAGACATAATCATACATTGCTTCTTATCCACAGGATGTACATAATAATTGATAGTCTCAATTTGTATAATGAGATCTCTGAGATGTACAAAAAATAATTATTTTGATGATATTTGTACCTTCTATTAAATTATAAGCTACTTTAGAACTTTACACCCATAAGTTTCTGAGAATATAGTGTTTAAAATGAAATGCACCACCAAATGAATTTATTCACTGTAAAATATTTGATCTATTATTTACAGGTAATTCAGCTTAGCACAGCCAAAAAGGATGCATTAGGCCATTTAGAACTATTATCTCTTCTGATATTTAATGTTTGTTTATTTGTTTATTTTAATTAATTTCTGGTTTCATTGTAACTTAAATGCCTGGCAGTAATATTATTGCAACACTTAATTTTTCTCAAAGATAGGGATACTAATTCCAAAGAAAGAAATAGTCGTGTAATTTATGATTTACTTATAGGTAGTGGAATTTTTAAGCAAAATAAAATAGTTTTATAGGTAAATATACAAAATACTGTTTTTTGTATATGTAGTTTTTCAAAGTCCAATGTCCTAAAAGATGGAAGATCACAATACTTTTCTTTATAACAGCAATGGGGTGTTTTTCCTTCTATTTTTAGGAAAACTGAATAAAAAGAAGCAATCATTTATTCATAGTTCCTGATAGCATATCTATCAGAATATTTATCATTGATTATTAATGTTAAATGTGCTTTGTGCAAAGTTTAAACTAAGGAAACAAACAAATGGATATGAGAACCTTATCGAAGAAAAGAATCCATTTAACATAGGACATGGGAAATTTGATATTATCAATATATCAATTATTTCTATCTAATCTATCATTTATCTATCTATCCAATCTATCATCTATCATCTATCTTTCCAGTATTGCTAATTCTGAACTTTCTTATGAAAATGTGAAATGATAGGAGAAAAATTATTTTTAATTGCTAATAATTTATTTAAATTTTTGTAATACCTTCTTAATCTAAATAATTTTATTCATTCAATATTTCATAACAAATAAAACAAGCAAACAAAAAATTTGCTGAATAGCAATTTGGGGTCAGCCTAAAATGTAAGCCAAGATTAATAATGAAGAGCAAGGTAAACTTTTCCTCTGTAATATTGGACTTCACTGTTTACAAATGCCAACATTTATTATTATTTTAAAGAGGTCTGGAGGAAACTGGTTGTTAATCAAAAGTATTTTAAAGAAGCATGTTTTTCTATGCTAAATGTTTACCAAGTATATGAAGTAGCCACACAATACAGGTGAGGTAAAAGAATAGAAATGAAATTATTAGATGCAAGGATTCTATTTAATAAGAAGACTGATAAAACTTAAATATTTTGACAAATTATGTTCTACTAATATTGAGAAGGTCAACCCATGAAGTGTCAGGGGAGGGGAGGTTATGTAACTGTCAATGCTTAACCTCATTCAGTATTTATGCTCAATGAAAATAATTAAAAGGATGTAAATACGGTGAAAGAAAAAATAAAAGCTGGCAACTGTGATGTATAAGATTAATCAGGTAGATATAATTTTCAAATCTATTGCCCCAGATTTTTGTTTACTTGTTCTATCAATTGTTGAGAAGGAGTGTTGAAATTCTAACTATAATTGTCAACATACATTTTTCTCAGGTTTTTCAGCTTTTTTTCATTTTAATACATACATATGCATTTATAATAATGCCTTATAAAATGATCATTTTAGCATTATAAATATCATTTTTATCTCTGGTATTCTGTCTCGTCTTGAATTCTACTTTCTCTTTTATTAACTAAATCAGCTTTCTTATTATAGTTCCTTTTGTGGTATTTATTTTTCTCTCTTATACTTTAAGCCTGTCTATGTTCTTTACATTTAAAATGTTCTTTTGGATGGTGTGTAGTTAAATCTAGATTTTTTTCATATATTCTGACAAACTGAATTTTTAGTGTAATGTTTAGAATATTTAAGTTTAATGTGTTTTTCAAATATATAGGGTTTCAATCGACCACCTCAGTATTTGCATTCTATTTGCCACTTCTGTTTTTTTCTTTCTTAGTTGTTGCTCTTCCTCTACAATGTGCATTTTAAAATCAAAATCTATCTTCAAATAATAAACATCATCATACATAACATAAAAAACATTCAGTAGTTTTTTTTAATCAGTAATGCACTATTACTGCTTAAAGCAATCTCGAGAAAATTAGAACATGAGAAAACAAACATCTTTGATATTAACCTACATATTTCCCTTTTTGGAGGTGTTCATTTCTCTGGGCAGATCCGAATTCCCCTACAATATCAATTATTCTTCTCTAGCAGTAACTCTCAATAATATCACATTTATCAAAGGTATACAGGGGAATAATTCAGCTATTTAAAATGGTTTTAATTCACCTTCATTCTTTAAAAGATGTTATTGTTGGTCCTAGAACTCTAGGTTGATGGGGCATTTTTTAGGTGCTTTAAAAGATATCATTCCACTGTCTATTAGCTCTCATTGTTTTGAATAAAAAATCAATTAACTTCCTTATTGTTGTAGAATGGTAATTTGTCTTTTCTGGGTTGCTTTTAGGTGTTTACTCTTTATCACTTGTTTTCAGCCATTTAATGATGAAGTATGTTTGTATCTTTTTTTATTTCCCATTGCTCCAAGGTGTGTCAAGTTTTTCTTTTGTTTTTTTTTTTAATTGGATTTATGGCCTGATATTTTTCATCAGATTTGGCAATTTACAGTTGTGTGTGTGTGTGTGTGTGTGTGCATGCGCGTGTGTACCTAGGCTGTGCAAAAAAAAGTTTATTTTACATAGTAAAATTTACCAAATTTTTTATATTTTGCTTATAAGATCTATTCATTGATTAGAAAAACTATCTCTGTTTCAAAAATATTATCTGCCTTTTCTATATAGCCTTTAGAATTCAAATTTTACATTTAAAATTTTGATACAGTCAGAAATTTCCAGATATGAAAAATAAGAGATATCTGTTTATTTTACAAGTAAGAAGATGGTATCCCCAACCCCAGTTTTGAAAAACATCTTTTCCTCTCTTTTTTCATATAACACATCTAATAAAACAAATTTCTATGTATATCTCTCTATACTAACTCCAGAGGTCTTGAATTATACCCTAGCTATACTATAATTCACAAAATAAATATGTGCTAAAGTCCTAGATTGTTATATGTGTGTGTGTTTGTGTATTTTTTATCATATAATTTGTCACTTATATTTTCAAACTGCCTTCTAGAAAATAATAAGACTTTACATTTCTACCTACATATATTGTTTCTATTTATTCACTTCACTAGCGCAAGCTAATCAGGCAATTGATAGGTGTTTTAACTGGCACTGATTTCATTAACTGGTCTCATTGATGATGTCACATATTTTGTTAGCTGGAACTAGATTTTTGCTGATTTGCCTTTGTTTATTTGAGGGGGGGTGTTATTTTCCATTTATCTGCTATCATTCTCATTGATTTATAAGACATTTTATATATTAGAAATATTAATCCTTTAGTTGTTATTTATATGGTAATTATGTGGCCTGCTTTTATTTGCTCTTCAGTTAAGGTCAGTGTACTTTTTTCCTGTATAGCTCATTTTTGTACTAGAAGTTATCATGCTTTCTATGTTTGTCCAGCCATCTTCTCTTTTCTGAAGTTTGTCCTGCTATCTGCTCTTCCCTAATGAACAAGCAGAGCAATGATATGGTATAGAATTACATGTGTTCAGAACAAATTCAATGTCATATAGAGCCTCAAATGAGTACACTGTCCATTCGAAGCCGTAAGAAAGGTAAATTTACAAAAGAATAGAAATTATGAGAAAACAGCAAACCGTGATCTTCAATTACCACGGTTCTTATCTTTTTTCATTGATGACAAAGAAAGGCAAGTTCCAGAATCACCGAGGCCTTGAGAAAGATATAGCGATGTCCAGACATTTAAGTTTCCCTAAGGTCTGTCTCTTATTCCTGCATCTCATTTCAATAAAATGTTCTTTTATCCTTTTATTATCTTAAATTAGAAAATTCTGCAAAAGCCTATATATTGTAGCTACAGTCACAGACACCATGTTCATTTATAAATGTTGTGCTCTATCCAAGGGTCTGTTCAAGGAAATTGGGCACTAAATCTATACTCTGTACAAGAGAACTCTGCTATCCCACTGGGAAATGTTGATACAATTTTTTTTTTTTAATTTACAGAAAGGTATATAAACTAGCTAGTGATGGGATTCATTAAATGAGCCCTGGTTGAAATGAAAATAAATATTAGTAATGAATCATAATGCAGTGAGAATAGTGAAAAATTCCCTGAACTGGTTTGCAAAAGAATTTATTCTGTTTTGTGGTGAGAAAAGAGCTTAATAATAAATTGCTTCCATCACTTTATACCTCATGCCCAATTAAGGTGATAGATTAGTGAGATTTGTAGCCAAAGATAAGAATCTGTGACCGTGTAGATCATTTATATTGGACTTCAAAATAAAAGGGAAAAAATGTCCCTGCATTCCCAGCTAGAAGTCTATAGGGAAAAAAAATATATGCAAAATTATAAAATCCCATTCGTCTAAAACAGAAAGAGAAATTATTTCAGTAGGACTACTAGATTTTACATATGAAAACTAATGGTACTTTTTGAATAACTGTGGTCACAATTTTTGTTGCCTTAACTTTTTGTGACTTAAATGCCTTGAATTTTTTTTTTTTTTTAAGACAGGGAATCTGACAATTAGAATGGGAATGTTAAGGAGATAAAAGAAAATCTGGCATCTTATAGGGTATTTCCCTCTACATCTAAGTTTGGACCTCTTAGCACACTCTTATCCAGTGATGTTCATTGCCATTCTGATTCTGGGAAAGGTTGGAGGATGGAGGTGATATGCAAATGTTCCCTGCAGCTCGTCTCCATCATTAGTCTCTAAGTAGGAACCTGATATGAGAACCCTTACATGCATAACAATACAGGAAGATGGAGTTCCATGCCATGTTGTGTCCAAGCAACAGAAGCCCACCCTCCAAGCCAGACACCGCTGTTTAGAAGGGGCAGTCTAACTGTGCTGAGGATGGAGCAAGTGAATGAAAAATTGCAGGATTATACACACTCTTGGTTTTAACATTGATTCCCAAGTAGGAATCTAATAGAAATTACAGTGAAGCCTGAGGGAGATCCTATTGCCAGGAGACCCCATCCATGGTCTCTTGAAGATGAATATCTCTGCCTGTTCAAGCATTTATAGCATGAAACCTCCCTCCAGAAATCTGCCCAGCAGTGCTTTACTTTAAATGTCTTTCTATGGCACAAATGAGTCCCATGCAAGTGAATCTCTGATCTGTAAAACAATTGTTGAGAAGGGATATCCTCTTAGCAGTCATTCATCGTCATGGTAGGAATTTCAGAATATAGAAATCGGTTCGTTCACTGGTAAGTACGTGAAAACTCTGTTCTAGTATGATGATTCACAGTTTAACTGCCAACTCATGAGTGGCTGTTCTCAACAGATATATCACATCTCTAAGTAGCTAGATCAAAAGTGGTATCTCTCTGTTCTAGAAAGAAAAGTATTGTCTCAGTCTGGGGAATTCTGTGTATTCCACTTTGATTCTTTTGGTTTTTATTTGCTTGCTTACTACTGTAGTTCTATTTTTCATCACTGTTTCACATAGATCATGTTGACATTATTTAATCAATAGATAAAGATGTGAGGATTGTGTGTGCTTGATCCTGACTATGAGTGTTTCTCCTAGGCTTTGTGGAATCTGAAAGAAATAATCCTGTGGCATCAATTCTGCATGCACTAGAGAGATGAGATGGTGTGATCCCAGCCATTTTGAAAGTCTGACTGCTCTAATGACTACCTATGTCAGAGGTGGTCAGGAGGACAGGGATTTGGGGGACTGGGTGTATAAATATAAAGTTATATGTTCCCGGAGGGAAAAATGTGAAACATAGTATATATGTTTGAAGGTATTTTATATATTAGTTAGGTTTGCATTTGGCTACATATATCAAACCCAAAAATAGTTTGCAGTTTGCTTAAACAAATAGGATTTATTTGAAACCGATGTCCAGAGGTAGCCAGTTTCAGGATGATATAGCTACTCAAGACATCATCAAAGATCTAGTTTTCTTGCTTTATTCTTTGTCATATTTTTCATCAGAAAAAAAAGAAAAAAAAAATAACAACAACAAAAAAAAGCTTACTTTCTAGAAGGATGCTTTAGTACACTTCTGTTTCCCTTTTACTTGGTAACATGCAGTTAACCTGTCATGTGCTCATTGCACTTTGCAAAGGATTTTAGAAAGGTAAATTTATGGTCATTGCTACCTCAAACAATATTAGAATTTGTTCATTATAGTAAAAGAGAAGACAGGATGTTGTTTAGAAGATTAGCAGTGTTTTTCACATTTCTCAACAAGAATCTCTTTACTGTGAAAACTCTTCAGCAATAGACATTGCAGAAAGCATTATTTTAGGATGTCAGATACTGCTTAATATGAGGAAGAACAATCGTATCAACGCAACATATTATTGTTTAACAAATCAAAAAGAAACTACAAATTTTGTAAGGCAAACTGCAAATTAAAATAGTGTTAGGCCTGAAAGAGCATGTAGCCTATAAGATTATTGGTTAAACAAATGTTTCAAAGGAGTAAAATTATGAGGGACAGAGCTTTAATGCAGAGGGGTATGCAGAGTAGAAATGTTTGGAAACCAGAGAAGGGGAACCATATCATGCCCAAGAAAGATGGGGAGAGAATCACTGCAGCATGCATTTTCAGTTGTACGTGTTGTTAACTTTTACGATATCACCTTTCCAACATTATTTATAATATTCTTCTTCAGTTAGCAATAATTTTGGAAATGGAAATCTTAAAACTGAATTCTCCTTCACAAAAATTAACTCAGGATAGATTAAAGATCTGAATGTAAAAGGCAAAACTATGAAATTACTACAAAATAACATAGGAGAAAATCTAGCTGACCTTTGGTATGGTGAGGACTTTTAGGTATACCAAAGAAACAATCCATAAAAAAAATAAATGATACACTGGACTTCATTAAAATAAAAATTTTTAAAAAACTGACAGTACCAAATTATGGTGAGGATGTGGGGCAGCAAAAGCTCTAGTGCATCGCTGGTGAGAATGTAGAACATTTAGGCCACTTTGGAAGATGGTTTGGAAATTTTTTACAAAATAAATATACTCTTACCTTATGATCTAGTGATCATGCTCCTTGGCATTATCTATAGGAGTCAAAAACATATGTCCACACACAAACCTGCATAGAGATGTTTATAACAGCTTTATTCATAATTTCCAAAACATGGAAGCAAACAAAATGTCCTTCAGTAGGTGGATAGATAAGCTATGTTACATCCAGACTGTGCAATATTTTTCAGTGCTAAAAAGAAATGAGCTGTCAAGCCATGAAAAGACATGGAGAAACTTTAAGTGCATACTACGAAGTAACAGAAGCCAATCTGAGAAGCCTACACACTGTATGATTTCGAATATGTAGCATTCTGGAAAAGGTAAAACTATAGAGACATTAAAAAAGATCAGTGGTTCCCACAGGCCTTGGCAGGAGAGGAGGAGATGCAGAATTAAGAGGCAGAGCACAGAGGATGTTGAGAGCAGTGAAAACACTCCATATAGAACAGTGATGGATACATGTCATTATGCCTTCCTCGAAACCCAGAGAAGGTACAGCCAGAGTGAACCTACAGGCAAACTATGCACTTCGGATGATAGCTATGTGTCAATACAGGTTCAACAATTTAACAGCTATCCTCTGGTGGGGGATGGTGATAATGAGGGAAGCTATCATGTGTGGGGTCAGTAGGTGTATCTTCCCCTTAATTTTGCCATGAACCTAAATTTGCTCTAAAAAAATAAAGTCTTAAAAAAAATGCATTCTCCCTTTAAGGAAAAAGGCATGTATTTGCATTTCTTTTGCATCTTTATTTTAACTCCTAAGTAAAAATTTGCAGTTTTTATGAATAACTTTGGTCTTGCACATTCTTCAGAAAGCTTTTAGTTTAAGTGATATTTTTCTATAAAATCTTTTAAATTGTCATTACCATTGGAGTAGGGATTTTATGCTGCTCACCAGAATTCGTTTCTTGTATTCCTGGCAGACCTAATGCTATCTTCCCAGACTCATTTCCTGTCCCATACAGTAAACATTACCCAAGCATGTACATTATTGCTCAGTCTTCACTTAAGTCTTTGGCTTTTTCCCCGCAAATAAGCAAGCTCAAAAATGTAATCTGTTCCTCTTCAATCCAGTGTGGTTTTTTCCTATTACTTTTTGTTAGATTCTGATTGCCCTGTATTTAAAATTTAGAAAAATCTTAAACGAAAGTGATAAAAATGACAATCCTGTGAATTCCTAATTTTAGTGGAAATGTATGTTTATACATCAGGATTGTCAGATATTGAATAGAGATTACTGTTCTATATGACCTTAAGAAAATATCCTTCTATTTATACTTTTTAAGATGTATGTAATGAATATATTCTCAAAGTCATAAAAAGTATTTTAAACATATATTTTGTTATATATGTGAGAGAACATATAGAATAATCTTTCATGTGCATCTACCTATTTACTTATTTATTTATGTGTTTCATATTCTAATACTTGTAAGGGAAATCCTTAAATATAGCCTCATCTATATGCATATTTTGACTGTGTTAGGCACATACACATTGTGGATTGCTATATTTTCTTAGATAATTGATCTCTTTATAATTAAGACCCTCTTTTTCATGATAACTTACTGTGCTTTGTATGAAATTAATATAGTTACTTCAAGCTTTCCTTTGATTAGAGTTAGCGTGGTATATCTTTCTCCATTCATTTACTTATACATGTGTAAAGTGGGTTTCTTGTAGCCAACATATAGCTGGGTCTTGTTTTTTTTATCTATTCTGACAATCTGTGTCTTTTCACTGATATCAAATTTTGAAATTCAGTTATTATTGCTTCAAATATTTCTTCATTCCTTTCTTCTCCTCAATGTCCCATTATGCATATGTAACACCTTTTTTGTAGCTGTCACCATTTTGGGATATCCATTTCCATGTTTTTTTAATTTTTTTCTCTTTGCTTTAAGTTTTGGTCATTTCTATTGACAAATCCTCAAACTCAGTATCTTTCCTCAGCATTGTCCAGTCTTATAACAATTCTCATTTTTTATTTGTTATTTTTTTATTTCTACCATTTCTCTCTGACTCTTTCTTAGATTTTCCAACTCTCTGCTTATATTACCCATGTGTTCTTGCATGTTATCTAATTTTTCCATTAGAACCCTTAGCATATTGAACATGGTTGTTTTAAGTACCTGGTCTGCTAATTTCAGTATCCCTGTCATGTTCAAGTATGGTTCTGATGTTTGCTCCATCTCTTAAAACCATGTTGTTTGTACTTCAGTATGCCTTGTTTGTTATTTTTTTCTTGACACCTGTATATGATGTACTGGCCAAAAAGAACTCTGGTAAATAAGCTCTTAGTGGTGTGGTTGTAAGGTACATCAGGAAAGGAAGCATTCCATAGCTCTTTGAGTGCTCCTGTGCTCCTGGGATGTGACCTCAAAATTCCTTTTCCTGCCACCTTCAGGGCCTTCAAATGGGACAGAATGGTGACAGGGGATTGTAGTTTGGTTTTTTCCTTTCCTCCAGGCTAGTCAAGTTCTGACAAAACCCTTTAGGTCAGGATCTGGTAAAAAAAAGTTTATCTGAGGACAAAACTTGCTAGAAACAGCATACTCTGGACATGCTTTTTCTCTCCTCCTTTCAGATGCATGAGAGTTTTTCCTCTCATCTTCACTGAGAGAACCTGGCTTAGCTCCTGGAGGTAAAACTCACAAAAAGATGGGAAACTCCTAGTAAGAGTGGGCTTCCTTGAAGGTTTTAATTCTCAGACTTGTCCAGAACTTTACAGCAATTCTACAATTACAGATGAGGTTTTCCTATCCAGATTTGATTCTCACAGAAGTTTCTGCTCACGGTTTGCACTCCAGTATGTTGTGATTCTCTGTATCTGCTTGTCTATCTCTAATTCTTTGGGCAACCATTTGCCCTGTGACCTCAATTATCTTGATAGATCTTAGAATACTTGTTGATTTTCAGTTTGTTCAGATGTTACTGTTTGTAAGACAGAATGATGACTTTCAAGATCTTTACATTCTGGATAAGAATCTGGAAGTCTATTTTTTCTAACTGAATCTCTATAGCATAAATATATTTTTTAAAGGTCCACAGTATAGGAGTCAATGAGTATGTCTTTAAAAAAAATACGTTCTCTGATATTCCTAGGTAAAACATGCAAAAAAAAACCTCAGTAAGATTTATCGAAAAAAAAAGAAAAAAACACTAAAATCCCTTAAGATGCTAACAACTTCTTTAAAAGCTACTATCTTACTCTGCTACAAGCATAGATGCAGGGAAGTATTTTAAAAATATAATTCTTGAGATTTAAAACTATCACCTTGGCTAAGTTTTATTTCAAGTGTTCACAATTTCCATACACTTAAGCTTAATCCAGCAAATGTTCTGGCTATAATGCACAAGCACTCAAAAACTGACACATACACAAACACACACAATGATGGTTAAGTTTTAAACTTGGGTTATCTTAATTTGACGTTAGTTTAAAGACATTGAGATTCTAAAATGATAAATCAAAACTTATTCATATGCACATTATTTAATTTTAAATGCAGCTACATAATTAAATGCTAGTAATTTAAAATATCCAGCAAATTAATGTTAGCTATAATGTCTCTAATTAAATGATTAGGTAATAGCACATTCTAAATGTGATGATGTGCAAAGGGTAAAGCAAGTTGGATTAGCATCTGGAAAGAGACCTGGTAGCAAATATTGATCTGTTTAGCATACCTCTTGAACTTATGCTAGTTACCCTACAAAAAAATAATAAGCTAATAATTATTATATTTTGCCTATAAGCAAAATATTTAACTGATCAAACACAAAAAGTGAGGGGTGTTGTTATTGAAGCTCTTTTGGATAAAGCATTCTGTCTTTCTCACTCTTTCTCTCTCTCTCCACCCACCCCCATCTTCTCTCTCATACAGTGTTTGTTTTTCACAGGTTATTTCTCTACTAACTTTTCCTGTTCTTTTTCTTTATTGATTAGCTTGTATTTTATTCTGTTCTGTATATCTTTCCTACTATCTAGTATCTGCTTATTCATGATGTTTTCTTATAAATGTAATTTATCATGGCCTTTCATGAAATCAGCTCAAGAATTTGCCTTTTTTTTCCTGCACACTCTTTCATGTCTAGGTCTACTGCTGAAAGTATCATTCAACTCATGTTTTCTAGTTTAAATTTATGAGCACAAGAATGTAATTTATCTAGATTAATTTTTATGCTCAGTTACATCATATATTGTGTTAGTCTGTGTAATTTGCTAATGAATCATAATTCAACTATGGTCAAATCAGCCATATTCACAATTGTCATGGCATCCTGTTCCTCAGGTAACAGGTTATGGTGGGTTGGACTAAAATTTTGCCAGAAAAGATGGAACAAAGTGGAAATAATACCTGCCATAATGATGTGACACTGACAAGACTTGAAAGATTGGTTAATCAATGATGACTTACAATTGTCTACCTCTCTCTCTCTCTTTCTTTCTCTCTCTTTTTATAACCTAACATATGGAAGTGTCTTTTACTAGCAACTCAGGCACAAAAGCAGATTTGGTTTAGGAGGTTGAAATAGTTTACAGACTTGCAAAATTTGTGATCCTATTGGACATGCAAATTGACCTGCCTAGGAGATAGATGTCAATGTAAAAAAAAAAAAATACATTCAAACCTGTAGAGGATTTTTTATGAGTTTATTTGAGCCAAACTGATGACACATTCTAGGAAGCAAAATTTCAATGGATCGTTAGAAAATGTTCTAAAGAATGGCAGTTTTGCAGCTTATTTTATATATTGGAATCAAAGGCGGAGACACGAGGAAGACAACATAAAATCCACTGATGATAAAATCCACTCTTTAGGTGGGAAACATAGCAGGGAACTCTCTAGAATTGGACAGAAGACAAAATGGAGAAACACATACTGCTTTTTTATTCATGGGTACAAGATAGTTAATAATTAACATAGCCCAGAGATGGTATGAGAGGATCAAGATAGCAATGAGGGGTTCTGTGGTCTTGTACTCTGTGCCAGAGGTTGTGCCTTTGAGAGGTAGGAAAAGAAAATTACTGTGACATTGCAGAAATGTGTTATTCTAAATGCATAAGAACAATGAACTGGGCTCAATTAAGGTATAGACTGACCTTCACTAAGGAAGCTATAGCCTGGGACATGACTACCTGCTATGATCTGCCCACCTAGAAATTTGTGATCAGACCATCCTATGTGGTTAGTTTTGGTCTCTGAGTTTGTCAGGCCTGCCATGTGGCTCCCCTGAGTTTGTCAGGTTTATTGCATTGCCCCCTTTTTATTCACACAGATATCCCAGATGTATAGAGATATCAGATATGAATTTAAAGTCAGGAGCATAGAGTATTATTTGAAACCATGGGTAGAGATAAACAGAGAGAGTTAAAAATATTTTTTAAATGCAAAAACAAGCCATAAAAGACCCATAAATTTATAGAGAAAGAATATTCAGAACAAGAGACTGAGACTAAATGCCCACTGAATTCTCAAGGAAATTAAGAATGCAAAGAAGGAGAAAACAGACATCCATGATTAAAACTTCTAGAATTTACAATGTAGTATGAATAAAATATTCTTTATTAAAATTGGCAACATAGAGGTCATTGATGACCATGTAATATATAGACTTTTGGAGGAGTGAGGGAATCAGATTCCAATGTGTTAAAATGTGAACTAAAAGTGAGGAAGTAGAGATAACACAAGAGTGCAAACTCAAACGTTTCGCTGTGAAGGGGAACACAAAAAAATGAGTTTATATTTGATATTTTTGGCTGCTAGTAACAGAAAAACCAACTAGAAGAAGCTTAAATTCAAAGAAAATTAAAAGAAGCTTAAATATCAAGGGAAACATGGTTATGAAACAAGAAACCTGAAAGGGGGTATCTATAGGGTGGTAAATTAGTGGTTCAAACATCTGAGACTTTCATTCTTTATAGCTCTGCCCAGATAATCTCATCAGGTAAGCTCCTCTCTCTCTGCATCTGCTGATAGCTTGTGGCACCTCAAACTATATCACGTCTCTATAGAGTCATGCCTCTCCCAGCAATTTTACAAAACCAAGTAACTTTTCTGAGACATTTCAGGGTAGACTTTGCTTCATGTTGATTGACCAGATCTGCACTATATGGCTAATTCTAAATTAGTCTGTTCAAAGGAACAGGAGTGCTTGATTGTTAGGTTTTTTTTTCTTCACTTTGTAGGCTGCCTGTTAATTGGTAGCATGCTTCCAAGCTAATAAGATTAATATATTTATTGATTTTCTAATTGACACAAGGTTCTGAGGATACTTAGATGGAAAGTTCCTGACATCATGAAGCATCTGTTAGGAAGTGGAACAAGCAATATATTTATATATAAAAATAATTTAAATTTTAAATGCACTATGAAGGAAAATAAAACATTACAATGTGATAGGTAACTCGTAGGATAGAAGACAGAGGTTTCTTTAGCTGAAATCATTTTTAAAAGTCTCATTAATGAGGTAGTAAAAATTTGAGTATATAACCAAAACATAAAAAGAAGATCATTGAGCTGGTAGGTAAAGAATAAAATGCACTGCAGGAGATGACATTAGACAGGTAGACAGTGGTTAGGACCTATAGATTCTGTTAGAAAAACAGAGAGGCATTTAAAAGTTATTCTAGTGAAAATAAGCAACTATTCAGAGGTTTTAACCATGAGGATATTATATAATTACCTACTTTTTAAGATATCACTCTGTTTTGTTGACATTGGATTGTAGGGGGTAAGAGTGATTGGTGAGATCTGGTTAGGAGGCTGTAGAAGTTCTCCAAGAGAGATGGTGATGTCTTGAACTAGGTAGATAGCAATGAAAGAATGAGATCTTGGCTGCCCTCAGAATATATTTAAATAATATTGCAAGACTTACTGATATTGTATTTTGGATGTTAGAAAATGTTTATAATTATATATGATCCCTAGAGTTTGATGTGGGGCAACAAGACAGTTAGTAATTCCCTTACTAGACAAGGGAATGCTTGGGAAAAAAGAAGTTTGGAAAAGGTGCATAGAAATTATCTGTTTGAATAAGAAATTGGTAACGTTGGTGAAAAGGAAGACTATAGAAGGATTCAGAGTATTTATAAGACTAAGGAAAATGTTTCCTAGATAGTGAATTGAATGATACTTCTACACAATTAATTGGGAGAAGTAGAAAGTTTGAGAAGAGAGAAGAAAATTCAATTTTGTTACCCCAGAAAATCAACACATAACTTGCTAAGCCATCCAGTTAAAAACTGCCGAGGAAGGGTTACAGTCATGTGAAGTTTGCATGCAACATTCTGTTCTTTTAGGTCACATCCAAAAAAAAGGGCACTTATTTAAGATCAACTGGTTCCTGTTATGTAAGCCAAGTGGAGAAAAACAGAAATTATATATATTTAAAAAGGAGCAATTTAAAGATGGAGTATGGGGATTAAACTAGAAAAGTAAGTTTAAACTAGAGGCAAGTGAGTGAATAAGGTATATGTAAACAGTGGGATCAATACAGTAAATTGATTAGAAGCCTCATCAAGTTTCAATAATTATACCAATGAGTATACAAGAGCTGAGAGGCTGAGAAAATAGGAGACAGAGTTGATGAATAAGATATGTGAAATAAGTGTTTTCAGAAATAATTATCCTCAGTCAAAATGCACAAGCTGATGACAAAAAGGATGACGCCAACCTAAAGAATTGCTTTGATTTGTTTTGGGTAAGCAAATCTACAAGAAATTTGAATTTTAATTCTTTTAGACTATTTTGTTTGTCACAGTTCTCACAACTTCCCTTGGCCATAGGCACATTTTATCTGTATTATGTCTTACCTGACATGCTCCTGAAGTCATCTGAAAGTGAGCTGTTGCCTAAGGCATGGCCATGGGAATAAATGACAAAAAATAAAGCTGAAAAAAAAAAAATAACCCAAGGTTCCAAGGTATTTGGATCATGCAATGGATTTCTGAATCTCTGAGAGCTTTGACAGAAATAGGAGTGAATAGAAAGACAAGTCAATATTCACATTATCCATGGATGAGTGAGAATTAATGGAATTCTGTAGGTGACAATTTTGAGATAGGGAGAGGATTGTAGTTGAATAATAAAAGCTGCAAAGGTCAGGGAGTTTTACTCTCATATTCCATCTTCTGTCCTTAAGGTCCATGGAATATGAGAGACCAGCTCCTTTATGTACATTATATGTATAATGTATATGTATAATATATGTATATATGGGTTTTTTTAGGTAGTAGCAAGATGACACTTAGAGAAAAGAGGTGTAATTGATATATTTAAAAGTGATTTAAGATCTACTTTAAGCAAACAGAGAATTTGAGGCAGGTAGCCCATACTTCGCTAAAGAATTATAGGGAAATGCATGGTGAAAGAAAGGACAAAACCTATGAGGAGGAGAGTTTGTGTAATAAAGAATGAATAAAAAGTAATAAAGAATGAATGCACCTCAGGAAGTAACTGAAGTGTATAGGTATGATATAGTGAGTTGTGATCATTACCAAGAAGCAGCTGGGCAAAGTGGTTTATCATTATTCGGGCAAAGGTTACACTGAGCAGGCATGTAGCTTGTGTTATTGACTGCTTCCTTGACTTCTCAGTGGAGCAGAGATAAAGGAGGAGTTTAATCAGTCATAGCATTGGAGGAAAGGTATCAAGTCCAACATAAAATTTGGATTGAATTTGCCTGTCAAATGACAAACTCGTAAAACAGATTAAAGAAATCAGCTATATGTTTCATAATAAAAATACATCAACTCAAAGGTAAAGCAAAGAAGAAAGGGCATGGGATGGTCACAGATATATCAGATTAATGTAAATAAATCTGTGAGGTTTGCAAAACCAATATCCAATAGAGAAGAAGAGACAGTTACCTTTGAAGAAAAGCCCAGGAGGATTTTTACGAACCAAATTTCCATACCCTGAGAAAGCTGAATCAGCTATAAATCTTAATGAACCAAATATAATAGTAATAAGGTACATAAAGAGAAACTCTTAAACTACAAATACAAGGTTACAAAATAGCAACCTAATGGGTGATTTTGATATACAGCTCTCAAAGGTGATTGGTGATGTAAATCTAATTGAAAAATCATGTATGAGTTTTAAATGGCATGACCAATGAGTTTTATTAAGTAACATTGTCTAGAACATCGGACCTTTTTTAGATGCTCCATACTTACCATGCTTGAAAGAGTTTACAAAAAGAGAAATTTTATTATTCTCTTGGAGGATATAAACTACCACAGTACATTTTGAAAATAATCTGACAAGGAACATACCTACTTCTAGGCTCCCAATTACATTCTGAAGATTCTATACCTATTGTATAAGGCACAGAATTTAAAGTGAAATCCACGTGTGTATTAATTAAAACAGTATTGTAATTGTAATGAGAGATATAAACTATCATAACGGAGGGATGTTTAAAATGTCATTGAATGCCATGCAGCTTTCTTAAGAATTAAATAATGTGATGGTTGCTCAATCAGGGAAGACTGACTTTGGAAGAATTTCAAAATATTTTCAGGAAAATTGAAACACATTTTAGACAAATATGATTCCTATGTTCTAATTTTTAAATTTAGAAACAGTTTCTCTTTGAATGCATGTTTCAATGACACCTGTATAAAAGCATAACATTTTGGTCAATGCATACCAAACTTTTAAGTGTTTGCCTCAGGGAGTTATCATTGGAGGTGGTAAGTAAAAGACTGCAACTTTAGAGGCTGTAGACAGAATGAAGACAGCAACGCAACAGGTGTGCCCCACCTAAGGCACGACAGGATTCACAAACTACTGAGTTAAGTATGGGTTCTAGCCTCCTTCTAAGCAACTTCAAGCCCAAGATTCCAAGGCATTACATAAAAGGCAGAATTACTTTAAGAATTTTTATGTTAAGAATAAACCTCTAACAATGCTAAGAAACAAGTAGAGTTCTCAGTACAAAAAAAAATCATGTAGTGACATATTTTCTCTACTTCACAAAACTGGTATCTCAATATAATGTTTCCATTCATTTTTTCAAATGAAGACAGCTAATACACTTTGATAGATAAAAGAAAACAAGTATAACTTTAAATTTTTGCATTATAAATGGGTTTTAGCTTCAAGAGGAACAGAAATTTTAAATGAATGAAGGAATAACAATCAATTAAAATCTGATGACAAATAGTTTTTTAAATGTTGGAAAACATAATTCATGAGTTGGAATGCTTTTAGCCTACCAAGCAATATTATTACAGCTTTATATGTATTCAATTATTTAATTCCCGTGACTCCCTGTGGAGAAGCTTAGGCATATAAAGCTTGTCACCTTGCCTGGGGTCACATGTGCCATAAATGGAGCCAGCTGTTCCAAATGTCATGTAGCAAAGCAAACACACTCATAATCACCAAGAAATGTTAATAGTTTAAATAAAACACCCTCGAGATTTATTAAAACAAATGGCGAGGAAGTCTGTAATTGGCAAATGAAGTACCTGTATTAATACAAATGTAAAATAAAGTATAATTCAACACAACTGGTATAAAAAGGGAGAAAGTGACCTCATCATAAAGCTTACACTCCATCAATAAGGTTCAATAGCTGTTAATTTTCAGTCATAGCACAATACAAGCTCAATGTGCAAAAGGCCAAATTTGAACATCAGATTAGTTAATAACTATAATAATCTATAATATTAAATGCATTTTTTATAAATTGTAAAATAAATCACCTAGATTTATATAAAAATTAAAAAAATAAATTTAAACAAAATAAAATGCAAAATAGGTAATAAAGTTAAATTCAGAAATTTGTATAATTAAAAAATAAACATTATTTTAAAATATATGTAATATAGATAAATCACAATTTTCAAAACAAAAATACATCCTCAGTCCTGTGTTCCTCTTTACCTGATTTATTTGTATAGTATTTTTCACATTCCAACAATTACACATATTTATTTTTTTCTACATTTGGGTTTAATTCTGTATTTCACTTTGGAAATGTTAGCTCTATAAGAATAACTTTATGTGTATGTATGTACATGAACATTTACTGATGTATTCAATTGCCTAGCACAGTGCCTGGTATGCAATAAATATTTAACAAATATTTTAGGAATAAATAATTACTTGAAATATGATAGAATATAAGAAATAAACATAAAAAAGATATCTATGCACAACATATCTTTAATTTATGTACAATAGAAAAAATGTCAGGATTAAAATTTATCAGTTAACAGATTCCATTTGATGAAAAATGCTGAATCTTGAGTGAGTTAAAAAGATATATATCGTTTAATCATATTCTTTTGAAGTCTAAGTTGTAGTGCTCTTTAAAAGTGTCAGGGTCAAGACAGGCAAAGAAAGACTGAGAAAATCCCTCAGAATGTAATATACTAAAGAAATATTACTCTTTAAAAAAAATCAGGTATCCTGGATTGGATCTTGGAAACTAAAAAAGAATATTAGGAGCAAAGCAGGTAGAATCTGAATAAAGTTTGTAGTAGAGTTAATAGCAGTGCAACAAAGTTAATTTCTTAGTTTTGAGAATCTCACCATAGTTATAAGATGTTCACCTCAGCAGGAGCTGAGGGGGGAAGTACAGGAGCTCTCTCTACTATCTGTGCAACTCTTCAGTTAGCATAAACTTATTTCGAGATAAAAAGTTAAAAGAAAATTTCAAACACAAAAATAAAATCTCTGGCCAAACAGTTTCACTGGTGAATGCTACCAAACAGTTAATGAATAAATTATGCTAGTGCTACACAAAGATTAAGAAATTAGAAGAGAAAGTAACACTTCTCAACCCATTTTGTGAAGTAAGTAATCCCATGGAACCATTGTCAATAGAGAAAATGACTCATCAGTATTCCTCATAACTATAGACAGATAAACAAATAAGAATCTGACATCTTTATCAAAGTATTAGTAGATCAAATTCATCAGTATATTCATGTAAATATAAACATTAACAAGTTGGTTTAATTCCCAGCATGTAGTGTTGGCTTATCATTCAAAAAAATCAATTAATGTAAGTCTCCCAATCAATAGACTGAAAATGAAAAACCGTATGACCTTCAAAATAGATGCAGAAAAATAGATATTTGAATAAATTCAGCACCCATTCATGATAAAAGGAATAACAAAATAAGAATATAAGTGAACAGGCTTAACTTGAGAAAGGAAATCTATAAATAACCTACAGCTAAAATTATATTTTGAACTAACTGCAATGTCTCCTTTTTTGCCTCTTATGACAATATATCTTTGTTTTCTCTCTCCCACTGACTCTTCATTTTTATTTTTGACATTCTCCATCAAGTGACACAGGTTTAGGGACATGAATTCATATTTTTTCTATTCAAACCTAATTGCACTTCTCAATTGTGTCTTCTACCATAGGTATATAATCATACTATTACAAAGATTAATTTTTACTTTTTCAATTATGGCATTAGCCATTTGTCAAAGCATTTTAGAAGAGAATGTAAATGCAATCATTCTTAATGGTTTAAAACTTTAAAACTTAGAAAAAAATTGACATACAGAGGCTGGGAGATGATGCTGCAGAAACCAATAAAATAAAAGGCATAAATTTCTTCATCTTCCATAATGGGAAACAAATAAGATATTGTTTAAAATTGATGGATTAATAAAAAAAACTTTACATATATGATTTAAACTTATTGAGATAACTAATAAAACAGCTAAAAATAATAATGTCACTTGCCATTGTTGGCAATGAAGTGGAACATACTTCTCAGGATTAGATTTTGAGAAAATTTTTTTATCTTTCAGCAAAGGTCACCAATAGATAATGTTTAAAGTTGGTAACTTAAAAAGCAAAGATGTTCACTCATTGAATCACAGGAGAGAAAAATGGTGAGATAACAGTGAAACAGTCTTTGAGTTTTCAAGTTCTACTCTCACATTGTTTGAAAATATTATGCATAAGCATACAAGCACGCATGAATATACACATGAGGAGGGAACAGAGAGGAGAAATCAGAGTACAGCTTTTAATATATTTCATTTATCTTGTGCTCTTTTGTGGAATTTAGATTGCCTTTTATCCCATTAAAAATTCTTTTTTTTTCTAAAACTATGTATATATTGTGTGTTTGTGTACATATGGATGTGTGTGTGGGGGGGTGTGTTCCGTGAATTCAATTCTCTGGAATTTCATAAAGTCTCTGACCAGGCAAAGGTGATCATTCATAAATATAAACACAATTAAAACATTTAGACTCTGTCCTCTCTGCTGACTTAAAAACGACCACTGCCAGACATGTTTAAAGTATCTGCAATGACACTGATCATCTATACAACAGAATAGAGGAACCATCTTTAAAAATTGCTGCACACTTTCAGTTCAATTTTTCAATAAAACCTTGTATAAATGTTCTGCATACAATTTTTACTCTGACAGTTTATATCGTCTAACAGTTATCTTCCGTTAATAGTCTAATCTCTGCTAAGTGTGAAATAAGGTTTATGTGAATCTATATGCCTGAAGATACTCTAGTTTTTCAGTTAGGTTAGATAGACAAGGATTTCCGACAGCTATATTTCAATCTTCACAGATTAATTCTTTAACATAGCAGCCTTTTCTCCTAATCTTTATTATTACATAAAATTTCCAATACATATGCACCAATTCCTTTGGTCATTATATTTTAATAGAAATATTCACTCTCTTTTGAACTGTCAGGTCAGGTTTGTTTTTTCAAAAGCAAGTTTGTAACATTGTTTAAAGAAATGTTTTTATTTACTCTTTTTAAAAGCATTACAAATTTATTCTTACTTTTGAAGAGTCTCTGAGCAGATCTAAACATTTTGTTTCAGAAAAGCAATTATTATCGTACTCCATATCAAACAAAGAATTATCATTGCATTTTCTGATCTTTCACATTGAAAGAATCACAACTGATACCCTGTTTTCTTTTCCGAATACAACAAAGTCTGGTTAAATTTATTTCATGAAAATGCTGTTGTTTTCTTAAAGGATACAAAACACTGTATAAATACATAACATCCAGGGACCAGGAGAAGAGACACATAAACAAAACCACTTTCAGCTATAACAGTAATGATAATCACACTTTGGTTTTGCAATAAAATATTCTGCAAAATCTAATAAACTGAGTAGACTACATTTGTATGAAGTGATCATATTTCAAGATGAAGGTATCTTGGGATGCCTTGGAAAGAAACAGATTCATGTAAAGATATTTACATCCCGGATTCCTGAAGACCCTCAATGCTAACTAGGTGAGTGGGATGACAGCTGCCTGGTGAGTTGTACTTTACTGAACAAACAGGAAAAAAAACCCAGATCTGAGCTTCATAATACACTGCATATCTAACCCCTACTTTCAAAATTTACCTTGCAGACTCATAACTAAAAACAAAAGAAAAATGTGTAAGAGCACCCCCTACATCCAGAGGCTTTGGGAGGGAAAGGGTGAGGAAGAGAAGGATTCAGGAAACAGTATACATGAAAACTGAGGGAAAGAAAGTTTAGTACATTAAAATTATCTGACTCCAGAAAGACTATCTCTGGAAGTGCACCTTCTCCTTTCGAAAGACTGCTGGATTTTAGTCCTGGTTCTTAGAGACAAATACCTTTTTTGAGATTCAGTTTGGGGTGCCTTATTTTAATAACTTCTTTGTGATCATCTCTTAAATATATTTTTCAAACTTTTCTTCTTTTCCGTTTTGTAGTATTTTGTCAAGTGTCTGTTATTTCCCGCCCTTTGTTTTTGTTTCTTTAGTCCAATTAATATATTTTATTATGTGTTGGCACTAGCTAGAGGTCTCAAACTGCCCCCACTCTCATTATTATTTAGTTTATATGGAATATTTTTGTTTGTTTGTTTGTTTTTGTTTTGTTTTGTTTTTTAGGATCTGCTATATTCCAAAAAATACCCTAAGGTACTGACTAAGAATCTATGTTACAGCAAATGGTACACTGAACTTTGTCATTTTCCTTAGAATGTTCTCACAAACAGTTATCCTCCCTGGGGTATTCTTTTCCCTTTTGAAAGCTCCATTTGCCTTTGAGTAAAAACACTGTGAATCCATGGCAAAAACTATTAAATGTAGCTTCCCAATACAGGGACACATCAACAAATTGAGGAAGGATGCTGAGAGCTGGCTCACACCTCTACAAATCTTAACTAAGATCAGAATGCTCCCATTCTCCAATGCTCCAATTATCATCAGCAGGGTGTTATAGAAAAACACCTTCCCTATCAGATTCAGAGTATGAGTCTGGGTGGAAGAAAAATAATGTGTGCCAATCAGCCATCTGTCAACTAAAAAAGAAGTAAAAATAATATAAGCAACCTGGCATACAGAACTTCAGCAAAAGGCCAATAAACATCTGGTATCATGAATTTTCTGAAGTAGTGTTGCCAATGTAGCTTATTTTGTCATTGGAGGTAAGCTTTTATTTTGTAGTCTAAATAGTGTGTGTGTGTGTGTGTGTGTGTGTGTGTGTGTGTGAATTTTTCTAGGTTAAACATACATATATGAAGAAGGTCAAAGAAAAATTTCAGCCTCCTCCTCTCCACCACCAAAAAAAAGCAAAAAGTCTCCTCTTTAGAAAAAGTTTCTAGCTGTTTTTGAAACATGGGAATGATTTTAAGTAGAGGTTATATTTTCATGAAGTCTGTGTTAGATGTCCCTCTTTCCAGTCTATATTGGAATCACATTTCTTTAAGAAGTCCCTTATTTTCTGAATTTTTAAGGTATATGAACAGAAATGTTTAAACTTTCATCAAGAGCTGACATACGGGGCAACACCAAGTAACCACCAACACTCAAATTAAAAAGATAATTTGCACAATTGATATATTCTCTTTATTTTCATTTTCTTCATTTTGAACTGCATATCATTTAACTAAGATTCACTTTATTATTTTTACCATATTACTATGAAGTAAAAGTTTTTACAGATATTTCTTTCTTTAATATTCTTGCATCTAAATTCAATTCAAATGAAACGTGTATCATATATTAGATTCCACAATGGTTGCAACAGTCTTTTCATCCTCTCTGAGCTATATTAAAAATTATATTTTTCACAAAGTGATTGCTATTCTATTCTGAGTTTCTAACCATTTTATTGTTATGAAGTTTGTTTTTTAATTATAAAACTAGTTACAGTATTTCAGTTGTGTATCTAGGAATATCTGTGTTCACAGAAATATCAAAGGGTTGTATTGATTATAATTCTTAAATTGAAACATTGACATAAGCAAGCTACAGCATCCTTAAACCAGTCAAGTCTAATAAAGAACAATTGATGGAGTGAGTATAAATGCACTATTAAGTTTTATAAAGGTTTTAGATTAATTACCCAACAGTAATTAAAAAACTAAGACCTATTAGTGAAATAATTATTTTTGTCTCCCTAAACTAAAATAAGTGTGTAACATCAATTTCCTCTTGTCAAAGAAAAAGTTCCACACATGTAAATTATCCATAAATGTAGTTCCCATCTTCTTAAACTCGTAGTCTATTTTCTCACAAGATTTTAAAGAATGACAAGGAAAATTAGAATCAGTTCAAAGAGAGTAATTATTATACAAAATCTTCTGTCTGTGTGCTATTTCACATTGTTGTGGTCTGATTGGAAACGCTGGTGACTTTGATACACTTTGTGCTCTCATTTGCAAAATAAAAAAATGTTGTTAACCAACTAAGCAAAATTGTTGGCACATTTGGATACTTGAGTATTATAAAACACAACTCAGCTAATTTATTTAAAATGCATTGACTGTTTTCTTCATGAACTTAAATTTATTAATGTTATGATAAACTTCTGCTAAGGAGAATGTTTGAACAGAAGTAAGGCCCAGAAAAAAATTTTTGTTTTGGTTTTGTTTTGACAACTAATGTCAAACTCGCACCAATTGGTGATAATCTCAGAAACAACTTTGCTGCTTTTCCTATTAGAATCAATCATTTAATAATATTTAAAGAACTATTCATTTGAATCTATATTTCTTACTGAAATTCTGGACATTACAAAACAAAGCCCATAATCTCCTGGACAGGCCTGCCAACCACACCAGGCCACATAGGCCACATAAAACAAAATATATGAGCACCTCTAAAGAGAAATATGGACACTGAAGGCAGCTCCCTAGTACAGAAGCTTCACCAAGAGCATAAGAAATGAACTGATTTGAGTGTAAGTATCCATCACTCCAGTTCTCAGTCTCCCCTGACTGCTAGTTCAGTGGAAGACAATTCAAGTTAGAGTAAGCAGCCTCAAGCACCAAATCAGAAAGGCGGTTCCTTCAGTTAAGAGGGCATGGAGTCCAGAGGTGAAACACCCTCATTCTTGTCAAGGCCAGCCCCTCCAGGCCCAACACAGTGCTCCAGTGATTAGTCTCGCCTTAGCATCAGCAGTTGTACATACTCACTCAACCAAGTTGTCCACATCAGCTTTTCAACATGTTTTACTACCTCACATATTAAGAAAAAAAATTACTGACTCTACATCTGTAGCTTACCACACCACTTTTCCATAACTCTTTGCAACCAGATAACATGCAACAGTTCTAAATAACCTGTGTACATTTCTTCTCTTTTACATTTTTTTTGAATTCACTTCAATCTAAAATGCCTTGGTCAGTCTCACCAATAATCTCCACACAGTTGTATCGAATGTTCATTTCTTAATCCCTACCTTACTGAAATGATCAGCCATTTATGAATCATTAGTTGACTGTTTTCTTCTAGAGTTCCCACCGGCCCCGCTCCACTGGACTCCTGGGATGGCACACACTTTGGATCGTGTTCTGCCCTCAGTGGGCCATACTCCCCATTCTTCTTTCAGGTGTCTTCTCACCTTTCCAAATTCTAAAGATAAGAATTCCCCAGGATATAATCATTAGCCCCCTTCTCATTTCTAGTTACATTCAACCCTCTGGCTTTCAAAATCATCTGTATCTTCTTCCATCAACCCTATCCTACTCTACAGACTCAGCTACCTAATACTTTTTTTCACCACTAATAAACAGCTCATATAAATGACAATAGAATTTATGCTTTCCTTCCAAAATTGCTAATTTCACAATATTTTCCCTCTTAGTATGTGGTATTGCCTGTCTACAAATTCTTAAAATAAGTCTTGGTTTCTATATTAATCTGCCAACCCATAGGCAATACATCACCCAATGTCTACCTTCAAAATATATACAGAAGGTAACTATTTATCATCAGTTCTCAGCACCTTCAAGCTACTATCCTGAACCAAGCCTCTGTCATATCTCTCTTAGAGACCTACAAAGTTTTCTCCCCATTATGCATTAATAATCATATTATTGCCATTTCTCAAAGGCTGTGAACACTCACATTTGATCTGTAGTCTGAATGAGAAGCTACCTGCTTTGACCACCCACTCCCGAGATCTCAGCACAGTGAAAGGCTATTGTTTGCTTGCTTGCTTGTTTCTCACTCAGGTAACACTCAAATGAAAGTCGGGCTCTCCTGGGATTCTCTCTGAGCTGTTTCTTTGTGTGATTCTGCCCTCTCAGAGAACTTCCTTCCAGTGAAGCATCTGAAAGTGATAAATACTGTTTGGTTCATTCCATAAACAAAAACAAAATTATGGTCAGCCTAACAGCAAGGAAGGTTGAGAATCAAGGGGAACATAAGAAAATTGATGGGCCACTTCCTATGAAAATCCACACTTAAATATGCTTATGTGTGTTAAAAACAAACAAACAAAAAAAAGACACAGAGAACAGATTAAAAAATCAGTCATTGGAGGCAGAGAATAAAGGGCTATCTCTAAGATATATGACATATTAATTTAAGTCTTTATTAAATGCAAGTTTCTGACCAAATGATGAAAACATGAAGGCCTTGATAGAAAAAGTAGCAAAATGCATGAATAATATATGCACAACAGTATTACACTTAGGATGAAAAAGATAAAAATGAATTACCTATTACTACTACCAACTATCAGTGCAATTACCAACTACTTTTAATTACCTAATTAATAGCCACTACTCATGAATCAGCTTTGAAAACATGAGCAATACTTATGAAGAGGAACAGATATGAGAAGCTGGATTAAAGGGGAGTGAAGAAAGGACATAGTCAGAAAAGATCTTTTAATCTACCTAATAATTAGGGGGAGAGCAGAAGGAAGAGAGTTTATAAGGCTCAGTATGAAGTAGACTTTCAAGAGAATATGTTGAGTGAGAAGCTCTAGTGGGGCTACATGGGGAGATTTCACACAGGTATCTCCATGCAAAGTGGTGCCCATCAGCCAAGAGCAATTCTGTAGGCAGAGTGCAACTGTGAGCCATTGTCAGCTAACTCTACAGCAGCTGGAATATGCATGCACAGGCTCAGTGGCAGCATCCATCCCTGAGATAAAGGGAAGGACTATGACAATCAGATTCAGAAAAATCAAAGGCATTAGCCAAAAACATATTTTACAAGTAATGTCTAGGATACACACAATCAAGAGTCTCAGGAGATATAGAAAGAAATCCAGGAGAATCCATATAACTCCCCAGATCATTTCTCTATCAGACACATGTTGATTGCTGAGAATGAGAATGAGTCACTAAATGAGGATAACAGACACCTTTCAGGAGGAATCACTTCAGATTAGGAACCAATTTTATTTGACATCCAGATATTTACATAGTTCATCTAACATTTTCCCTGAAACGTTTCCCTATAAATCCACAGATTCTAAGTTCATTAACCCTAAGCAATTGTAACCCAGACACATCTGGCCAAAAGCATACTTTGCATAAGGATTCATCTCTGTGCACAGTCATTGGTTTAAATATCAGAACTTCTATTAGCAGCATATTTACACGAAGATAAGACCATGGCATCTGCCTTCGTTCTTGGAGAGTTTGCAAGACGTCTGCTTTCCCACCTAACTACATATATGTACATACCTTCATCAATAGCAGAATTCATAAACTCAATTATAAAAGCATTTAGCCATTGAAAATGAAGAAATTTTTAATGCAATCACATATTTAAGTCTCTCAGAAAATTTTAAACACACAAAGTAACACATTGAGGAAAACCTATACTATTATTAAATTTAAGTTCCAAAACAGAGGAAACAAAACTATAAACAACTGCAAGGGAATGGACACCACCAAAGTTAGCTTTTATGGTTACTTCTGAAAGGAAAAGCAAATAAAGGGTTGGGTGTGGGAACACAGAGCTTTCTGGGGGACTGGCCATATTTTTCTCTCTCGATCAGTAATACTATTTAACAGTGTGGTTTAGAGTTATTTTTATCCAGTATATACGTGCTTTTGCACTTTCTGTGGGCTTGGTCTCACAATTAAGTAAAACAAAATCAGAAACAAAACAACAAAACTTAAAACATGGGGTGTTTAGTCCCCACATCTTCCACCAATGTTTCTTGGAATTTGACATTGCTATTATGATTGTTGCCTTTCCTTCAACACTCTCTACATTTCCAAAGTTAATGTTCTTTTAAGTGAACTTTTTTTTAAAATGACAAAAAGAAATGTATAAATATGTCTTATGCATTTCTAGTTTTTGAAAATTATCCTATGTCTTAAAATAATAATGGTTGCAGCAAGTTCATGTTAAATGGTACTAGTAACTTCCGAAAGTGCGAAAACTATCAAGGTTACAAGAGTTGGACGTGACATTATCTTTGACAACTATACAAAGATTTGTTTTCTTCTAGTCCTTCTGAAAATTTCCTTTGTTTTTTTGTCATTTTAATAAACCAAAATTATAAATGCAGTGTGGAATCTGCCAGTTCAAGCATATCATTAATTTTATAATATATTCAACCATGGATTAAAAAAATATCTTCTCTGATCAGTAGACTTATGAGTGTTTAACAATGTGAAGTTAATCATATTCACTTTAACAAGTTTTAATAAGTCAAATTTTAATTACATTGAAAAAACAGTTTGCCCAGCACATCACAGCGGTGTGCTCATTTTGCTTTTAAAATATTCATAAGAGGCTATATAGCCTTTTTCTCTTGATTGTAAATAAATTTCAGTGACAACAAATCTCTCAAATTTTGTCACATAACTAATGGAGGAATAAATCAAGACAGTACGACTTGAGAAATAACATGTTTTTGACCCTGTCTTAGACGCCTTTGGCTATCACAAATACCACAGATTATGTAGCTTAAACAATGCACATTGATTTTTCATGGGCCTGAAGCTGTGAAGTCCAAGATCAAGGTGCCATTGAGTCCATTCCTGGTGAAAGCCCACTTCTTGTTCTGCAGAGGATGCTTTCTTGCTGTATCCTCACAGGGTTAAGAAATTATTCCTGCTCAAGCCTCTTATGCTGTTAATGAGGTCTACACCCTCATGTCCTAATAACTTTCCAAAGGGCCCACTCTACATGTATCACATTGGGGGTTAGGTCTTCAACATATGGATTTGGGGTGGGAAACAAATATTGAGTCCATAACACATAATAATCTCTGTTGTAGTTTCAGAAAAGAATTGAAAACTTTTGAAATTAAAATGCATTTTTTGAAAAACCAATTAATGCAGGCTGTTGTCACTATTAAGTATATTTACCTATGTAGTACTCAATTGATATATATCTCATGGTTTAGGGAAATCAAAATAGGATCCTTATACAGTACTTCTTGGACTGGTCATTTTTGATAGAAGCACTTTAAAATAATTTTTTGAAAGAATTAAAAACTTCAGTATCAGTTTTCAAAATGTCCTTCAAATTTTCTGTCATATTCTGAAGAATTTTTTTTGGTAATATCTAAATCATATTTAAATATAAAATATTGATGCTATGTTACCATAGTAGCCCAATTTCTGAGAACAATCTGTATGGTTAAAATGTTTTTACTTTGAATAAAGTAAAATAAAATATTGGCAACTCCCCATTTAGAAATTAGTAGCATTATTACAACTTAAATCAGTTTGATTCCTTGAACATTCAATTGTATTTTATAAAGGAAAAATACTACTAGAGGTGGAAATATGAATAAAGAATGCACTTTGGTTAATGTGAATATATCAATATTGGCTTTTTAATGGTAATATATGTACCATATTAATGGAAAATGTTAATAATAGCCTAAACTTGGTGTGTGGTGTGTAGAAACTCTTTATGCTACCTGCACACTTTTTCTGTAAATCTAAACTAAAACTTATTTTAAAAATACCATTAGAAGTCATTGCACCACGAAGTCAACCAGTTAAAGACCTTTTAAAACATGTAATACAAGGAGAGGTCAGCTATTAGTCACTTTTCATTATGTACTGTTTCAAACTGAAATGGGTGGTATCTGGAACATGGAAAGATCTTAAAATGGTTTGAAAGTGTAATTATGCCTTCCAAAAATATTTGGCCTAAGGTCAAGGAGAGGGAAATTAAAAGTTCCCCCTCACCAAAAAAAAAAAAAGGAGCTAGGCACTTCTAAGTGTCATTTTCTGAATTAAAGACAGCTTCTCTTTTTAAAGGTTTAAAATAATCTTGGCAATTGATATTGACATCTAGATCCCTGAAAAATATAACACCAAAGAATTTACTATACTTTTCAACCTAAAAATTCTGTTTACCCAAAATAATACTATGGCCGACATCGACAAAAGATATAGTTAGGTAAGTTATTATAGAAAATACCTTATTTAAATTAAATTTATAATTGTGTACATCAGCTAATAGGTATTGCTATTGATGCTTTTGTGAATGCTATCATAATGAGATTCTTAAAAATATTTTGTAGTTGCTTTTTCACTTGTAAACAATCATATCATGTATGTTGGCTTAACAGTTGATATTTTTAAATGTAATTACGAATTTATAAAAAAGTATAACAGGAACATATATTATCTTAATTATCTGTGGTAAGAAAATATTGGTCTTAGTAAATAGGTGCTGATAATATGCAGACTTTTCTAAGCATTGTGTAAGTGGGGAAGCTTTAAACAAAGAAATTAGTAGAAATTTGGTGTTTTCTCACAGTGGGCTTCAAAGAATAGTCTCAGGGCATGCAACCAGAGAGAAGAGGAATTTATTGAAAGAGAGTTTGGGTAAAGAGAGAGGAACTGAGCAACATGATTTAGGTCAGTAGGAAATGAACTGATATATATGATAGAAAATCCAGTTTTGAATAGAGGGCTTTGCTAGGCTGTGCTTAGAACTATCACGGGATAAATATAACCCTTCGATAAAACTGTGTTACACACAACAATTCGTGTTAAGGATATGCCTCATTAGGCATTGGAGGTAAAGAGGCAGTGGCTTTACCAGTTGAGTATGACAGCAGCTATAGCAGCAGAGAACAATCAGAAGCCAAGAGACAGTAGGTAAACCAGATGTGGGATGGGTTCAACAGAAGCACATATCAGGCAAATTCTCTTCCAAGAGTTCCTAGATTGGTTGGAAATTTTTCAAGCTGATATATGAGTGCAAGGAATGATGAAGATAGAGAAGTCTGTCTGACTTCTCAGGTTTGTGAGTTTCTAGAGCTTGTAATGTGGTTATGGAAATAAAGGATGATGCAAATAATTTGAAACTCATCGGTTAAAAGCATCAGGTGAGAAATGAAATAAAGGTAACTTCCGGTTACATAGACCTTCACAGGACAGATGATGTAATATCATCCAGCATGGAAGTTTCATTAAAAAGAGTGTTTACACTGGCCATTGTTTTCTTTTGACATTTTAGATCTTCAAAACATTTGTTTATTTTCTCACTCATACTTCTTCACAGTCTCTTAAAAGAGAAAACTACTACTTATAAGATTTATCATAAAATTACTACGAACTAGGCACTGTTATTCATTCCATGTTTACCATGTTTTTTCAATTTTAGGCATATAAACTAATTTCATTGATTTATGCTGAAATTCCCACATCCACATTTTCCTGCTAAAATTTTTTTTCATCCTATCTTTTTAAATACTAGGAAATTTAGAGTAAATAATGAAGATGATAATATACACATAAAATATATAAACAATTCATATGCAATAAGGGATCTATAGCTATTAAATGAAATAGGTTTGATACCAGATAATACTATTTTATTATATTTTGGGATGTGGATTCAGAATGCATGCAGCTTAATATAGAACCCTAAATTTAATTCATTTTCTTTTTGACTTTCTATGCAGTTCCTCTAAAGAATAGAGAATGATTCTCAAAGCAGTTCAGACAATGAATAAACTGGAATTCTTGTCAGCATAAACATTGTGCACGTATATTTAACGACATTCTCCTTTCAACATTGGCTTAATACATTTTAATGGCCCCATATAAATCCCTTCCCGAAATTTACATCAAATGTAAATAACTCTACTTCCCACATAAAGATTTCTGTGTTTAAATGTGTGAATGTTATCCATATAGCAAGGTGGAAAATGAATATGCAAAAACAATATATCAAGGTTATAATAAAAGTTTAAGGTTACTAAATGTGGAAATTCTAAGAAAAATATGTTATTACATACTTGCTGGGGGCCTGGGATTAAAAAAAAACCTTTTATTTTAGGCTCCCATCTTATTAAATAGGTATACTTTAGCCCATTTAACAACAAAATTTGTGACCTCCTTCTCAATAGGTAAAATCCAATTTCCTTTCCAGTCAACAAAGTATTACATCAAATGTGTTTCTTCCCACTCTGTTGCTCTCCTTTATGACTTGGAGTTCATAAAGCAATTCCCTCGCTGTAGAAGAAAATAAACAAGCAAATGGCAGCACTTAAGGAGCCCTAGGCATAACACCTAGAATAATCTGCAATATAACATTTATCAAGCAATAGTAAGTTACAAAACATTTGAGAAATTTGTTTCTGGAGGGAGTTGAGAGAGCTCATTTGAATCCACTTTGTCTCATAAAGGAAACATTGAGTTCATAAAACCACAGGAACATTAGGAAAACAGCTGTTTTCTTTCAAAATAGAGCAGCCACATCAGGTATAAATTTCACCAAAAGTATAGCTTCATCAAGTATCCCATGTTATGCAAAATACAATCCAGTCCATAATTTCCAAATAGAAAATTACAACTTTATATTATCACAATAAAACTTGTTACATGTTCACAAAGATTTGCCATGTTTAAGTAACATTTCACTTTATTAATTTATTTATTTTATAAATTGTGCAAATGACCTTACTCACATTACTTGTGAAAACATGTTGTGAAGAACCTCATGTCTGTTGTTGTTCACATCAGAAGTGTTTGGTCTTGACCCTATTTTAGATGGATAATCTTGTTTTCATACTTACTTTGATGTGTTATGTTCTAGAGAAAAACATAAAGGAAAATGATTGCTCATCATTTACTTACTAACTTACTAAATAAAATATTTAGCATTCAAAAATACATATTAGCTATACACTATGTCCTGGACATTATACTAGGGGTTGATGGATATGAAGAATTATTTTGGGTCTAGAAGTCATAACGATGTAGAACTCAAAGACTTTTTGCACCTCCAATGTCATAAATCCTTCCACTTCCTTAAAAAAGCAATCCAGTACTCTGCAACTACTTATTGAAGTTGAAAACATACTATGTATCAGGCATTGTGCTATGCAAGAAAGAGAGAGAAAAGGGATAATAAAAATCAGGCTCCCAATCTACTTGTGTTTTAGTCCTGGTTTGCCAGAGAAACAGCCAATAGGATATATCCATCCTTCAGCTAAATCTCTTTAGAAATCTTGTGTGCGTTCTTGCATGCCTGTAAGTAGTCAAATTCAATTAATGGGGATCTGCAGTGGTGATGAGACATTCAAATAGGCCCAGAGGCATATTTAAGGAATTTTTGTTGTATTTCCTTGGGTTATATGTTTCTATATGGAGCAAGTGGGCCACGGGCTGTTTCCACTGGGGATGCCTGTTGCTTATTGGGCCATTTTTCCTTCCCTATAATTATTGGAAAATACACTAAAGATCACTCAAACTCTCTTCCCTGGGTCACAATGAATGTAGATTGACCTCACGTTATCTTGATTGTCTGAAGTAAGAACTACTGGTACCCCTGGAACTTATTAAAGTGACAGAGACCCGGAAGGCAGGGGAGGGGAGTATTTGGGATCAGTACTGCTCCTTTAAGTCCTGTTGATAGCAGCTCTTAACTTCGGAATGAGATGAATTGGTCCCAGCCTCTGTGTGCTCCTCAAAACTGAAAAGGCAAGGCATTATAACTACTCTTCCTATCTTACTAATATGCAAGTATAATTGTCTGTGTGTATGTTTCTACTTAGATGCTTGTAGGGTTCTTTCTTTATCTCTGGATTTTAAAAATTCACAAATTTGTTACGTAGCTTTGAGGTATTTTCTGCCATATCAACGAATCCTTGCATCTCCAAATTCAGGGCTCTAACTTATTTTTCTATAAAATGTATGATTATTTTTCAGTAATGTCTGCCTGGCTTCTTACTGGACATTTTATTCCATTTCGCACACTTATAATTATTCATTTCATCTTTTTTTTGTGTCTCATACTTCTGTTTATAGAAGGGGAGAACTCGATGCCACCAGCTTACTTTGTTGTGATATTAATTTGTCTCTTTAGTGCTTTTGGCACACATTTAAATTCCATGGTTGCATTTTGACTTTTCTAACAAATACTGTACCCCACAGGGATTTTGAGAAGGTTAAATAATTAATATATCTGAGTGTTTTAATACAATTATTTTAATTTTATATAATAAAAACATTAATAGAACTTTTTTATTTCTTTATTTTACTTTATATTACAAATTCTCCCCATTCGTATATCCTTAATCTCAGTAAATGAATTCACACTTCCAATTTTTTTCTCTTGTTTTCTTGCAATATACATTTACCTGATTCTTATAGTAAAATAAAAGTCTTAGAAAGTTCTATTTATTATCCTTTAAAGTATAATCTTTCTCTGCAGTGGGAATTATGCTTCATTTTAACTTACGGTTATGCTGTATTTTTGTTTCATGTCTTGAAATCAATGTATTTTTTTTCATTCTAGAAGCAGAAACACCCAAAATGTGGGGTGTTTTTTTCATGATCTATGTTTGTGGAGTCACATTCAATAACAACAGAGCACAGATATTTATAATTTAGGTCTCAGATTTGACCCAGTCTTTTATGAAAACCTCACCGACTCACTTAAATTGAGATATGTGCCCCAAAAGTGTGCTTCTGAACACTGATTTTCACTATGAAAGCCTTCCTGAGAGTTTATTGTAATTGTTTGATTACTATCATCCTATAATATGAATTATGCTGAAATGACAGGAGCTGTGCTTGTTCCATTCAACATCCCAGCCCCCAGGCTTACTACATTGACTGGGCTATCACAGCCCACTGATTGCACCATGAAAACGGTGCAACTGGCTTGAATCAAAAAGAACAAAATTTGTTTGATGTGATGGCTAAGAAAACCTTAGATAAGAGAAATCTACAAAGAGGAATTTTATTTCTGCTCATTGTCGTGGGGGGCGGGGAGTAAGGGAGCTTAAGTAAGGACCAGATTTCTCTCAGTTTTGTTCCACCTGTTCTTTAAATGGGGAGAATGAAATGAACCCCGAGGTGGATGTTCCTACCTGCCTTTTGGAGTGCCCCCACTTTCACTATCCTTTCACCTCTGTGAATAACGGGTTAGGGAGGCTGTGCTATGATCTCTTCCCACTTCTGGTTAGATCATAGGGATGTGTTGTTACTGTCATTTTTACTCAACGCTTCCCCTCCTTTCTTCATCAGAGTAACCAACACAACCAAATTCTTCCATATCCTGCATCTTTTCTCATTACTCACATGTACACAATGCAACTAATTTTACGAATGGGCAGACTTCATGACATTTTCTGTTTTATAAACATTATATAACAATAACTAAATATATTATGCATACATCACCACATCTTGCTTTTCTCATTTAAAAATACATTTCATTCATAAATTTTATCCCTGTTCACTCTTGCAAACTGGTCATCGTTTCTTTTCTGAGCTTATTTTTCGACGACTTTGATAAATGGAGCCAAAAGGAATTAACTCCTCCTACTATACCACCACCTACCTTGTCCCTAAAACTACAAGGCAATAGGGAGGAACAATAAGTACTAATAACCTGTAATGTGATTTACCCCCCACCATATTTCTATTCTGTCCTAAAGGCCTTTCGGTCAATTGCAACATCAATAGTCCTCATTATTCTAAATTTATTATCTAGCAAGACAAATCTTTCTTCATCATATTTTCTTTTAAAGTATTTTTGATAATTTTCTAATATAAGTTGTCTATATGAAGTTTAAATCATTAATGAATTTTAAATTTGAGGTGCTCAATAGGATAGCATGAAAAATATTTACTATTACTGATTCATATAATGATTATTGAATATTTTATTTACATTAAATTTTCTCTTCCAAAATTACAGCATAAATTTTTTCTTGTTCAGGTCTTCTGTTAAAAGGTTCAGTAAGAGTCAATAATACTTTTTTAAAAATCCAGAAGCTTTACTATTGAATTTAACTCTAAATATTTTAGAAATTCTTAATTTTGTAATGAGATTATTTTTATAGTTCATATGAGTTCATTTTCAACACAAAAAAAATATAATATTTGTATATCTACCTATATTTTTCAGCTACCTTATGAAATGCTAATGATTTTTTCTGGTGTTTTAATGTAATTTATCAGAAAATTGATTGCCTCAAAAGCAAATCTAACAGCAAAAAATTAATGATTGCATCTATTATTTTTTAAAGCTTTTAAACCACTTATTTGATTTTATCTTCTTATTTTATCCATAAATATTTACGAAGTAATCATAAATAATTATGATGTAAGGAATTCTTTTTTCTCTCATTTATGAAAAAAATTGTTATTTGAATTCTGAAATGATTACATGCAGGTTTTAAAAGTAATCCCCCTCCCTTTTTCTACCGAATGATGTGTACTTTCTAGTCCCTCTGATTTGTTTTAGCTAAGAGTTGTGCATTGGACAATTCCAAGTGGGTGGACACAATTGAAGTAGAGACTTTAAATAGGATTGTGTGGTGGTTTCCCTTGTCCTTTTGCAGGGTTGTGAGTAAGAATCCACTGCCCCTTCAAACTGATTTTGGGGTGAATTCATTTGTTGTAGACCTGAATGAACTCAAGAGAAATGGAACTAATGAGATATATGTATCCCAGATATATTTCATATATATTATTATGTAAGATATTATACACACACACACACATACATACATACATACATATAGGATGTATAGAGGAGACAGGTGAAGGGTGAAGACAAAGAAAGAAATATAGAGATTTACTGTGAAGATTTGGTTCGTGAGATTATGCTGGCAAGTCTGAAATTTGTAGGGCAGGCCAGTGGGCTAGGAACTCAGGGAGGACTTCTATGGCAGTTTTAAGGCAGAAACCCTTTTTTGGGAAACTTCAGTCTTTGCTCTTTAAGTTTTCAAATGATTGAATGAGGCCACCCGCATTATGGAGGGTAATCTGTTTGCCTTCAAGTCAACTGATTGCAAATGCTGATCACATCTATAAATATTTCACAGTAAATCTAGACTAGTGTTGACCAAATAACCATAGTCTAACCAAGTTAACACATAAAATTAACTATCACAGTAGGGAACTATTTGTGGTTGTTGGAAGCCACACTGAGATTTGAAGTGGATTTTAAGAAAACATTAGTAGTGCAAGAGGAGCCTAAATACAATGTCTAGAAATCTTCTATGTAATGTGTTTCTTCTACCTCTACGCCACTTCACACTATTATTAAGAATAGTTCCAGTACATTCCTTTTACATGCCTTTATTGAACCATGACTTTTTTAAATCATTAATTTAATGATATAATAACTTATTTTAATAATTTTTCTAATATTGTTTCTATTCTTCCAATCTAAAAATAAATTGATTGCAATAATTCTGACACTCTACCTGACTTCATCTGATAATAATTTATTTCCAATTTTAATATATATGAATAATTAAAATAATTTATCATTTCTCATTTTAATGATATGCATTAGGTTTTGGTATAAAGTTCTTCAATCTGTATAAAATGAATGTTACTAAGGGTAATTAGGTAAAATTGCCTTTCAAAGATTAGGTAGATCTCAGTCCAATAAAGCCTTATATTTCTTTTTAAAAATTTAGTTTTTACTTTTTATTAGTTTCAAGTACACAGTACATTAGTTAGACATTTACATAATTTATAAAATGATCCCCCTGAATACTCTGCTTCCCTATGGCTCTCTACCTAGCCATTACATTACTGCTGACTACATTCCTTATGCTGTGCCCCCCATCCCTGTGACCATCTATCAACTACTTCTTTAACCCTTCAACACTTTCTCTTAACCCCCCAATTTCACTATGCTCTGGCTGGCTCCCAATTGTCCTCTATATTCATGGATCTGTTTTAGATTCATTTGTGATTTCTGATCCTTAGATTCCACATATTAGTGAAATCACATGGTATTTTTCTTTCTCTGTCTGACTTATGTAGCTCAGCATAATCACCTCTAGGTTCATCCAGGTCTTTGCAAATGATAGGATTTCATTTTTGTTGTTGTTGTTTATAGTTGAATAATATTCCATGGTAGATGAGAACCATAATAACTTCTTTATCCAAACGTCTGTTTATGAGCATTTAGTTGCTTCCTTATTTTAAGCCTTATACTTATTTAACAATCTAGTCATTTTTGCTGGACTATAGTGTCACCCATTTCACTAGTTCTTAAATTTGTTTCCACAGACTCATGTGTAGTAAACTATATCAGTATGATTTAATCAGCCATTTCCTTACTTGTGGATATATGTTCTTTCTCATTTTCAATCTAATATATTTAAATTATGTTTAGCTTTATTTTAATGCATTCTTCTCCAATTAATTTTGGTTTATGTTGAGTTTTTTAATGTATGAGTTATGAAAGATTGTTGTATTTTTCACAATCTTTCTCCTCCTTTCTATCCCTATCAGAGAATGTATTTTTTCTGTCCTCGTCCTGCAAATTCTAATATTTCTAGATAGTAATGTGTATGTCACTGGCCACATCATCAGGCCTGACCATGCAATTTGCTCGGCTAGTAACAGCTGAGTGGGAAAGTGCAAGCAAATGCTCTAAATGCAGTTGTGGTGGTTGTTGCTTTCCCTGGGCTCTGAAAATGGCTCTCTCCACGTAGTTTCTAATATCTCAACCTGAGTCCCCCAGACTCGCTCTCCTTCATCTGGAGAAGAGCCACAGCCAATGCAGTCCTCATATATCATAAGCGAGAAAGAGATCTTAAATGGAAGTCACGAAGATTTTAGGCTCATGTGTTGGTCCTACAAAGTTGGCTGTTACAAGATGAAGATTTCCACCAATTACATTCAGTCAGTTTTAAATATGAAAGCCTTTAAAATGTTTTCAAGTGAGTGGTCCAACAGTTTTGTTACTAAATATACTCTCTTTTACTTACTTTTCTGAAGATTGTAATCATAAAATTATTTCCCTTTTGTATTCAGGAGGTAAACATTATTTGAGAATCTTCCTTATATCGAAGTAATTCAATTTTTTGACCATATTTTTATAATTTATTTCTGTTTATTGAATTTATGGCAATGGTTGTATTTTGAAATGTGTACTTTTTAAAAAAAACTTTAAGACTTTAGGGCTAATTACATGATATATTTTGTAAATGTATCTCAGATACTAATAATATATGTAACATATTCAACATGAACACAATGCAAAGTCGGATATTTATGTGAGTGAAGTTTATTACAGTATTCAATTTCTATATGTTCTCATTTATTTAACTTCTACTAGACCTTTCTAATTCTGAGATATATTACACTGCCTTAATATGATTCTACTTTCACCAAGTTCTCTTTGCATTTCTAATAAATTAAGTTCTATGTTTAGAATGCTAAGTGATTTGGTGTTTATAGTTTTATGAGAAATGTGTCTTTCAAACAAATTATCTTTTATCATTACAGAAAATATTTTAAGAGCTTTTAACCTTAGAAAAACATTTTCATTTCCCCTTTCCCCAGCTCACCTATCACACTTAATTTTTTTATAAAAATGATGTTGTACTATTTATAATAGTTTATTTTTGTTTTTTTTTTTTTTTGCTCTATAAATACTTCATGTCAACAATTTTGCTTGGCCTTAATAGTAAAAAATTTCAAGCATGTTATCATTGAATTAACTACACATAAAGTGTCATCAGTCACTTCTTCTCCTTTCATTTTTTCTCCTCTTAACATATCTATTTTCGAGTCCCTTACATTGCTCAGAGCATTTTCTGAAGTATTTTTTATAGATGAGGTAACTAAAATTGAGACTTTAATTTTTTTTTCAACTAAACAGGTAAATGATCATTTATGTGCCCACAAACTTCTGTGCTCCTTTTTGCCCAATCATCTACTGACATTTTTAAACTCTCAATTTTAATATATTTATTTGAAATATAAATAAATTGTTTCATCTATTTGGAAGCTTGTAATTTAAAAATAAAGCTTAAAATTCAAAAATCATGGGAGGTTGTCAGTCTAGCCCCTCCCTTCACCAAGACACATGTACACATACACATGCATGCACGCATGCACGCAAGCATGCACGCATGCACACATACACTCAAAATTTATTCTTTCTTTTTTTCTAGAACTTCTTTTCTAGCCTTTCTGGTAACTAGGCTGAATCAAGTTTCTGCCAATGGGGCATGTTTGGAAAGTTTCAGTTTACCCACTTAGGAAGAAAATCATTGCCCATGTTTTTTTTCCTTCTTCCCATGATAGGGTGGCAGCTATGCTGATGACAACAGCTTCTTGGAGGATGCTGATAACCACAAAACAGCAGAAACAGGCTTCCTGATGTATCTCATGAAGCAGACTTTCTCTTACAGATTACTTTAGTGAGATTGGTATATGGTAAGGAATGAATTTCTATATTATTTAACTTTTCTGCTTTGTTGCGGGGGGTCAGATGAGGTGGGTAGGATGTCTTCTTCTTCAAAGGGTGTTCTCTGGCCCACTGAAAGTCCCAAAGGTACTTTCAGGGATTTTGTGAGGTCAAGCCACTTTTCAAAAATAATACTAAGATGTCACTTGTCTTGAACGATGGAGTTTAAAAGTGTTGTCAACAGACATTTATTGTTCATTGCTATGTACGCAGAAGGGAAAACAAAAGGGCCAGTTTCACCCCAGAATGTCCTTGAGGAAACAATAACAATTATTAATGCTATCAAACTTTGACCTTTGTGTATATGTCTTTTAAATATTCTTTGTGAAGACATAAGAAATATGCATGAAACATTTCTACTACACATTGATATAATTGTTATCTCCAGCAAAAATACTTATACGATTATGTGAGCTCTCAGCCGAACTAGCTTTTTTTCATAAAACATGATTTTTAGTTGAAAGACTGAAAGGCAAACTATGATTATTTAAACATAACTATTTGGCAAAGAGGAAACAATTGACAGTATTTATTGATGATGAGAAAATTTGAGCTTTCAGGAAAAAATTAAAATTTTGGAAAATTTTTGTCCCCTGTAAAAGCTGACAGTCTCTCAATAGTCAAAAATATTTCAAAGATATATAAATGTGTGTGTGTGTGTGTGTGTGTGTGTGTGTGTGTTGTTAGTGTATAATTGTTTGGAAGATCCACAGGTAGGCAATATTCTTCAAAGGATCAATTCATGATGTTCCAAGTCTGTTCATAGATAAAAGATCTATTCTAAGTACAAGACAGATCAATGGATTTTAATGTAAAAGAGTACAAAAAGTTTATTGATATAGATTTAGATTCAACATAGCAGCTAACCTTTAAAAAATTACCACTCATAGAATTTTGATGCAGTGACAAAAAAGAATATCAACAATTATCTGAAAAGATTTAAAACTTCTCACTTTTTCAAATATATATCTGTATGAAGTCAGATTTCTTTTCATGTGCTTCAACCAAAACAATGTATCACAACAGACTGAATGTAGAAGCAGACATGAAATCAGCTATCTTTTGATAAGCCAAACATTAAAGGGATCTGCAAAAATATGAGATAACATCCTCTTCTGCTAACTTATTTTTTGGAGAAAATATAGATGTTTTTCATTAAAATTTATTTTTATGTCAACGTGCACTAGATTTTATTAGTTTATTTTAAATAAACTAATAAATACATTTTTAATCTCCATTTTATTTTCTAATACAATGAATGTAACTAGATATAAAGCACATAAACAAAAGCTCGTTGGAGTCATTAATGATGTTTAAGAATGTAAATAGTTTCTGAATCCTGAACTATTAGTTTACCAAAAATAACACAAATATTTTTCAGGATAATTCTAAATGTGTTCCATTTGTCATCAACAGTTGCAGAAGTTAGTGAGCCTATGCAAAATGAAGACTCGAATCTGCCAGGGATTTTTTTTTCTCTCTCACCTATTTAATTATTGCCACTATATCATCTGTTCACTTTTCTCCTTGAATAACTTCTGTACTCCCTCATTAATTCCATCTTGCTTTTGTTTTTTTTTTTTGATGATTTGATATATTTGTTTTAACTGTACTGTATTTCAACATTTTTTAAAACTCAGTACTATGGTTTTTGTATATTTATTGGTTTATCTTTAAATTAGAAAATAATTATTGAGCTGCAAAGTGTATATTTTTGTTCTAAGGAAATATCCCCATGTGTTCTCTTGATTTAGTGGACTCAGTTCTGTCATCAGCTATCTGCTCAACAATTCCTACTTCCCTTGGCTCTTTCTACTCTCTGCTGGTACTTTATCCTTCTCTCCTTGTTAGTGGATTTTCTTAGGTGAGTTGGTACTTTGCCTACTCTTGGCTCATTGCATTCTGGGAATTTAGTACAACAGGTTGGTATTTCATTGAAATGCAGCATTTCTTTGTGTGTTAGGAGCTGAGCTCCCGAGGGACAGTAATGTGCCATCCTTGCCAGTTTTCAGTAATTGTTTAGATCTATCAAAGACATCTTCTCCACTCTAACTGTCCTCACTTTTTTCTGCCCTCAGATATTGGGAAAAAATCAGCCCAGAGTATTTTCAGAGCTCAAAAGACACAATAGGACTTTCTAAGACCGTAAAGTATGTCAAGGGAAGGTGCTGTGCTTTTTTTCTCACAGAGGAGTCCAGCATTCTCTGGGAACCATGAACTTAGAGTCCTTACCTCAGGCATCTCCCTGCTGACAATCCTGGGATCAGGCAAAGACTGGGTTAGAAGAGATCAAGTTTTTGGTTTATTCCTATACCTGCCTGGGATTTATGAAAAATCCAGGGCTTTCAATTCTTAGGCACTGCTTTGCTCTGGAGAACTCTATGTTCACATCTTTGATCCATAATGGTGAAAATCCCAGAAGTCTGAAAACAGGAAGACTTGAAGAGCAAAACCTAACCTAGTGAGAATATGTCCAGGGTCCCAGACAGAACTATGTACATGTTTGAGGACAGGAGAATGGCTTCATCTCCCTCCGATGATGTTATTCAATGGAAATTACATGCTTTTGTAAAATTTAAAAATTTCTAAATTTTTCAATATTTTTGACCCATTTAATGTTGTGCTTCTGTACTTGATGTTCCCCCATTGTTCTTTGTGATGATTGGCTCTGAGCTGTGGCTTCTCCTTTTCTAATACCCTCCTCCAGCCACATTTGATGGGAAAGCATATGCCCCTCCTTGATGCAAGACTGACTTTAAATTGGCCTTCATTACTCAAAGCATTCCTTTGTAATTTTATGCTTGCTTCTTAGACTTGAGAAAGAGTTTTCTTTTCAAGCCACTGAGTCCCTCAATTCATGGACTTCTTTATTATGTTTTACTTCTGCTCATCATCACAGGTCGATAGGGAGCTTTGCTTCTCATTGGCACTCAGACACTCAGGTTAGCATCATCTTCAAGATTACTGGCTGCCATGCCAAGAAAACAAGGGGACACTGTAAGAGGTCCCATCAGTAGTGAGTAAATAACTTAGTCAGTTCACAAGTATTGGCCCACAGGAACCAAGAGTACATGAAACATTTTCCCAGAAAGGAGGCAACCGAAAATATTAGATAAAAGGCATTAATGAGTACCTCAGAGGATAACCAAATATATTCTACTGATTATGAAAGAAAGAGAATTGATGAGAAAGGAATTTTACATATTAAGCTCATTCAGGCATTTGTAATTTGAAAATATACACTATCAGCATAATTATCACCATCTAAAACTCATAGTGTATAATAGATATTTATTAGATAACTTAAAGAAAAATATGATGATAAAGATAGGATGACACATTATAATCCTCATTTTAAATTATCAGATAAAAATCTTTACTCACAACAACCTGTTTAAGCACCAAGGTGAAATTTATATGATTTCTGCTAATGATATGGCTGGATGCTGTGCAACATCTGTTTATAAGTTTTAACCACCTATTGAGTAACTTGTAAATTCTCACACAGATTATAAACTATATAATTAAGATGTAGGAGAATAAACAATTTAATTGAATAAATTAATATCATTTAAGTTAGAAAATCATATCATTCATTATCTATATTAAATCTTAAATAATTAACCCTCTCAAGAAAACTTGCATTAAAGAGAAACTTGTAGCTACTGCATTGGCTCTTTAGTTGAATAATTAAACAAAAAGTTTCCAAAGTTCAACCTGCAGCACATTAAATAAATCAAATGAACCATTTTTATTGTTCTTACACTGGGAATTTTCTCATGAAAAAAAAATAAATCAAGCATCTTCATTACTTTCTGAAAAATACTTTTCTTTGATTCCTAGCATTTTTTCAACTCTCCTCACAGAATGATTATTAGCTTCCTTTGAATGATTATGCATAATATAATCTACCAACATCAAAACCAGTTTCTAGAAATGGCATGAGTACAAATTCTTTCTATAGAAGCAATAATTGGCAAAACACTTATTATTTTTCTTAATCTAAGGATGCATTTCTAAGATACTTTTCTTAGAAATCTTGGAAAGAAGGAATATAATCAACATTATAAACATATAATCACATTCCATTATCTCCCATTATACAACTATTTAAAATTGAGTGCATAGTAATTTAGAATTATTAATAGAAATGCTACTTTTCTGTCAATTGTTTGCTAAAGATTAAACAGATTTATTTCCAAAAGTTAACACATTTATTTTCTAATCTAGTGACATAATTTGATTTATGAAGTATACCAATTAAAAAAGTATCCAGTCTATGATGAGCAAGTCACACAACCTTCTGAAAATTCTTCAATTACTTCCTAAATCTTCGCCTGAGCTGCAAATCTTTGCACAATATAAGCCCCACTTCATGACCCAGATTACCTTGTTCCTATTATGTGCTCTCTGTAGGGCTCAATTTTACTGACTTTCATATTTTTATGTCTTTGCATGTTTGTTCAAGTTATAAGAGTGTTGACATTTGCTATTTTCCTTGCATCAAACTCTCTCTGACTCTGTTTACCTAATTACATTTTAGTAGACAATTTGCTGTTTTTTCAAATTTTTTTCATTCCCAGTTCTCTGGGAAACATAGTCCTGATTCTACCAGGAATTCCCTATTTACTTATCCTCAGTCTCTGTGGTTTGGATGATGTTGCTCCCCACTCCACAGCAGAAGCATATGTCCCTAAAGTCTTTGATCCCTCTAGTCCTGCAAAGACTGTTGCAGGGATGGAAATATGAACTAAGTTGGTTCAATTAGAATAATTTTCAGAAATTTTATGAGAGTGAATAGGACTTAACGTTATGATGCCAGGGGGTCAGTGGACACAGAAGGGCTACCTGGGAAGGAAGCCAAATGGAAAACTGCAGATGGAAAAAATGTAAATATTCAAACCTAACAGGCTTGTTTGGGCCTTGGATCCATGTGGCCACACCACTGTGTCATATTGTTCTCACCCAATTATCACTAGTGCCACTGGCACATGCTAAGCAATTAATATAGTTGTATTGATTTCACAAATAAGTATCAAAATTGTTAAAATGTTTAAATATACTTGTGCTTTGTACATTCTCCATAGCCTGAACTATTATTTAAGCAATCAGTTCACTCATTCACAAAAAATTTTCACTGTGGGACTACTGTATGCTCAGCAATTAGCATGTCCCTGTGTTGCAGCCCTGAGCGAGACTATGATAATTTGTTTACAATGTAGCTTGGGAAGACAGAGCAGCAAGCCAGGTGAGTGCTATGAAGACACACAGAATGACATAGAAAGGAATATTAATCTGGTCTGTGTGATGAGAGGATGATGGAGGCAGGAAAACCTCCAGGCACTTAAACTAAAACCTAAAAATGGAAGGATTGATTGATAGGGGGCTGAGTGGATCCTCCATGAACTGACTATGGTAAGTCTGAGAGGAAGAGTGGCTGCAGAGGAGAAAAACAAGAGAGAATATAAGTGACAGGTAGAAGATTTACAGAAGTTAGCACATGCAGGAGTTTTTAAGATACATTAAATTTTCTGAATTTTAGCCTAAATACAAAGAATTTTATAAAATAGTTTAGGAATGAAATTTTTCATGATAACTTTTGGAAAGAATGAATTAATGAATGGATAATAATGAGACATATTACAAGAGTGCTGTAAGAAAATTATGTTAGGTTTATTCGAACTATATTTTTGGCCTATTGCAATGGTTTGGTCCACAGATGACATTTCAGTAATATTAGCATAAATGAATGTTCTGAGTTTATTTTATGAGGGACATATTTAAGTAGTGAAATGTAAGACATATTTGGTATTTCATAAGCTATATGAAGTGAAAAAAAGGATGGAGAAATAAATATTTCCAGATTTCAAGTATGAATATGTTGTTTTCATTTACTACCAAAAAAAACTATTATAAAATTTGAGGGGAGGGAGTTATGGAGAGATAATAATTTTGTAATTATTTTTTAAAAATAAATTGGCACTTAGGGAGCCATTTCAACATTTGGAGCACTACAAAGAATTAATAGTTTAAGAGATCTAAAATGTTTCATTGAATGGTTTACTTTCATATTTTTTGTAAATTATACATACTTTACAGAATCTATCACTAAATTTCATTGTCTTGACTACATAATAAATTGAAGTCATGAAATTTTATTCAGTGCATATTAGGTAAACTCATTTACCTAATACAATAAAATATGTCACCTTGTCTTCAAACACAGTGTTCATTTCATGGCCAGGTAGGGGGGTGAGCCAAATAGAAAGTACTGAGTGAGTCAACAAATGATTCTGAGATATCATATGACAAATACAGATTGAACATACAGATAGAAATCTGCAGTAAGAAAGGTCCATAATGATAAATACTGAGGGATTTACCCCTAGAATCATGAACAGGCTTAGAACCCACCAATACAAAAGAATGCAGTGAAAACTGTAAATAAAACTTTTAGTCATGGCTTGAAAGGTAAGTCACAGATTTGTTGTGTGTGCTTCTTTTTAACAGAAACGACATAAAATTAGGAACACACACACACACACACAGACACACACACACACACACACACACACACACACACTGCTGACAGCTATCAGTGTTGCTCCTGGATGGTCTAGAGATAGAATGAGCTGTGGGCCTCCATGCATGGCCACTATGTGATATTCCCTCCTTTATTTCAGGTCTTCATGCAGATTCTGCCTTCTACAGCACATTCACCTCACATGTAAAATGATGTTTTAGACAGTTCATTACCTGATCTTCTTGCTCTTTCTGCTCTCTCCCTGCTGTTCACCAGATTTGCCAGTCAGATTCTACTTCAAAGACTATGTATCTATTTTTTTCTTCACCCCGGAACATTCTCTGTCCAGTTATAAGCACAGCTCATAATATTCTTTTATTTCTGCTGAAATGCCACCTGACTGGAAAACACTTCCTCCCTGATGTGGATACTCAGGACAAAGGCATGATTAATTCCCCAGTGAGATGGAACAGGAAAATGTGAGATTTCATCATGCTACTCAGGAACAGAGCACAATTTAAAGCTTATGAATTCTCTATTTCTGGAATGGTCCTTGTAAAATTTTCAGATCGTGGTCGACTGCAGGTAACTGAAACCACAGATAAAGAAAACTACTATAAGGAGATATTACACCCCCCAAAAAAAATTAATGAAGGCTATTTTCACTCTTGGTACATGATTATTTAAAAAAAAAAACAATCAAGTAAATCCTGGTTTCTCAGCAGATCTACATGAAATTAAGTTGTCTTAATTAATGTGTCTAAAAATGATTTGTTGAAATCAAGATTTATGTGCAAACACAGCCTTAGTTACAGAAAGTGTAATACAGGTTGTAAGTAAACCATCAATTACAGAAAAAAAGTATTATTTTTAAGAACTAAAATTTTATGATTTTATATTCAGTAATATAGTTATTTTAGATTAAAACAAATTATCTAGTAATCACTCCTTTTTAAATTATTTCTTTATGACAGCATATATGTTATTGTACATGTCAATTTAAACAAATATAATTCTATTTAGAGTTTATATTATAATACAGCTCCAATAAGATATGTTCTTATCACAGTCCTATTAAGAAATTCTTCATTTACTAAAAATGAAGATGCTCATGAAAATAGTGTTTGCCTAAAAATGTACAGCATAACTCCCCAGAAATGCTGGTATGTGCACATCCAACCACCTTTTAAAAATTGTGTTTATAAACCTTCACTGCTAGATATAATGTGAAAGATATACTCAAAAAAAAAAGAATGCCAGGGATGTGAGTATATGGATATTATTACAGTACTCTTAACAATTTCAAACAAAACATGACAACAAACTGTCAAAAACAGGGGTTTGATAAATTGTCATTCCAAAAAATGTAATGAAACACTTTACTTTTAGAAGGAATACAGCATATTCACAGAGCTGACATAGAGAGCATCACAAAATATATTAAGTACAGAGTTCTGTATATATCATTTTTACATAATTAGAAAATGAATCTATAACCTTTTTAGAGCACATGCCAAAAAGTAGTACACTGAAAGTTTACAAAGAAAATGCAAATGATGATTATCCCTGGGGTTGTGGACTGGGAGTCTAATGGTGGGTTCAAGAGATATTTACTTTGCACATATATCTAAAACAGGTACTGCCTTTATTAAAATATTAGCAAGGGTAATTATTATCAGAAAATTCAGAATGTTTTGGGGGTAGGGAAGAGGATGGTATGTAGTCGAGAATCTGTACATGAGCCCACATGTTCTTAAAGGTCCTGAAAAAGTCCTGAGTGGTTATTATACATAGAGTTATTTGTTTAACAGTTATTCTGAAAAAAGTGTAAATACATTGTTATACTTTCTTATATGTGTGTGTATGACATGTTTCACAAAATAAAAATTTATAAAATGCAAAACTTTATAAAACAAGATACTATATTTCACCTGCATATCTATGTGCTATTTAAAAACTGAGTTTATCTATTGCTAAATTTTCTACCCTCAAAAATGTTAGTCGTGACATTTCTCTTGACTTTATTTTTTTGTTAAATCATTACAAATTCTGCATCTGTAGTCCAAAAGACATAATTTCTATCACTGAAATATTGTCACATTTTATCCTTAAAATATAGTTTGCTGTGAATATAATTATTATAAGTTGAAAAAGCTCTAAGATAAGCTTAAAATCTATACATATATTTTGCCTCTGCTTATACTTCATTTTCTCTGTGCTTTGAGCCCTGTTTACAAATATATATTATATGCTCATATTACTATGCTTTCAGCCTTTATATATATATATATGTATATTTATTTGTATATATATATTTATATTATATATATCTATGTGTGTGTATGTATGTGTGTGTATATGTGTGTGTGTGCATATATATATATATATATATATATATATATATATATATATATATTACAGACAAATGTTTCTGTGCTTTGAGCCATATTTGCAAATATATATTTTAGGCACATATTCATTAAAATTTAAATTCCATTAGTGGTTCGATGCTAAATATTGAGTTTACCTATGGTTCTCTCCACATTCAGAATTTTTAGATGTTATTCTGAACATTAGTTATGCCTTCTCATTCAGGTTATCTGGGGACACTGCTACAAACTCAGCACTTTGAATTTTCTTTATCACGTACTGTTCCTGGCCTCAAGTTAAGTTTTTCTGCACATCTTGGTTTCTATTATAGCATCCAATCTTTTTTTCAAAATTGGTATGAAACTAACTTATGAGCTGACTTGAGGAAAATGTATTATTGAAATTACCAAGGATAAGAGATGAAATTTCCTGTGTTTAGAAGGACCTAAAATATGGGTTCACTACATTAGGACAAAAGGTACTTCCTAGCTATATATAGATATTATATATGTTTGTCATGCTCTAGTACCTTCCTGAGCATAAAGGAAAACTACATTGCCAAGCTTCTTCTACTATTTTTTTTCCAGTTGCTTGTAGGTATCTTCCATTAGTTTGAGATAAAGAAATGTAAAAGTGAGGGAATAAAAGTAGTTTTTAGAGTTATGTCATGAAAAAGAGCTTTTGGACAAGGCGGTATTTGGAATCAAAAATATATGAAGCCAAGTTTTTGAGGTGAATCTTTATACCTATATGTGTGTATACATAGCTATGTAATATCTGTCTATATATTTATATATCGTCATCTATCTATACCTATGTCTATATAAAGCATGGGACCTTTTCTTTACTTAAAAAAATTCTTACACTGCTTGATATTTACTGAAATTCTCAGTGGAATTAGGCAGTGGAATTGGTGGTTAGAAGAATAAGGACAAGATCACGATATCAAAATAGATTTTCAATCTTAGCAAAACCCTCATAAAAGGTTAGAGAAACTAAGCAATTATAATAACAAAGCAGAAAAACTCAAGATAATATTTTTTTTTAAAAGTGACAAGTATTCTCATAAAGTTCAAAATCCAAGAAGCCGGGCCGAATTTGGCAAAAATGCTAACATGATGTCATCAGGGACTGTGTGGGATGAAACACAAGTCAGCAAAACCACAGATCATCCTGAGAGCCAAGGAACTCAAATATCCCTAACATAAAGGGAAATCTTTATCCACAGTAGAAATCTGGTGGGATGCCTTTAGAGCAAGAGCTAAAATTAGGAAGAGATGGATAAAAGTTGAAGGAGTGGCGGGTAGTTTAGGAAGGGCTCACTCATGAAGGTAACAAGCCCAAGCTCTGTTGTAGACCAGAAATTAACAATGATTAGGGCAAACCATTGGGAGGAAAATTAAAATGGTGAAGAACAGGAAGGCTAGGAACAAAGGTAAGAGGGGGGCAAACATGTGATGGGAAGAGGAGTAGAAAATAAGGTCTCAGAAAATAGAAGCATATTTTTAAAACACTCTTTGATGACAGCAAAATAGAGAACCTTTGAATCATGAAACTAGAACATTTATCCTGGCCCGGCCCCCATGCACCTATATAGAAACTTCCTACAAACATGCAGAAAAGTCATTGTGTTTCAACATGAGATACGAGGAAGGTACAATTGAAGCTTACCCAAAGATTGAAAAGGAAGAAACAGGTTGATTAGAGTGACACTCCAATAGACATGAAGGACTAGAAAGACATGATCATAAAGCATACAAACCAAAAATATAATAGTTTAAAATAAGCCAATAAAAATCAAGAACACAATAGAAAGTGTGAATGAATAGTGTAATCAGAAATAGAGAAACTTAAATATAAATTATTAGGCAAAAATAAAAACATGAAAAAGAAACTGACAATGGGAAAGAATTAGAATTCAGTAGAAAAGACTTAGAAAGAGAAGGAAAAAATGTGAGAAAGAAAACTAAGCTAAAAGAAAAGCAGAACTGAATAGAGATTAAAGAGTTTTGAGAGATAACAAAGGATGTAGAAGATATAGCCAGAGAAAATTCAACGATGGGGACAACACAGAAAAAACTGAAGCAATGAAAAATAACAAAGATTACTATCTATAATTAAAATAAACTTTCTTAATTAAAAAATATGTTTAAGCATATATGTTTAAGATGAATACATACTCTGTATTTAGGGAAAACATCCCATAATGGGAAGAACTCTGATGTTTTCTTATAAAACCACTAAACTTAAAAAAAGTGAAAAAGAAAGTATCTTTGGGCATCCAGACAACAAAGCCAAAATTATTGAGGAAGGAAATAAAATCATGTGGGTAATGAGGTGCTTTAAGTAGTCTGCAAGTACTACAGGGGAAATGTGAAGGGTGGCTGTGTAAACCACAAAATACCTCCTACACGCATGAGCTTAAAGAGAATTAATTCTCTTAGGAATTACACACTGGAATAGAGACATTCACAATTTATTGATATATTTTTTCCTGTAAGTTTAATGCTAGAATTTTAACCTAGTTTCAAGTATAAAAAACACTTTCATTTTTTATAGATTACAATTATTTTAATTTATATCTGAGTCATGTAATATATCTCCCAGCTATAAAATTCTGGCAAAATAAAAACTTTTTGTCTCAGCTTATCCACCTCTAAAATACTTATAAGATGTCATTATACCATTATGAGTTATATTTATCAGATTTTTCAATGTGCTGCAAGCCCCTCTAAAAATAATGGTGCTTAATTATAAGGCCTCATGATATTAATTACATGAAATTGGTACTTAACTACTTTCCCTCTAAAAGATCATTAGGGTATGAAAGAAGAAACTGTGCTAAATAACCTTAATCCTGATGGAAAAATGTTTATAAGCTAATTAATGAAGTAAGGTTGTCAGTTGCACATGAGGCAATAACAGTGGCATAAATCCCCAAATGTGTGGTGGCAGACACCTCCCACCATTAATATCCCATCAACTTTCAACAGTCATTATATCCATATTTTTCCTTTAAAAATCAAAGGTTAAGACAAAAGACTGTATAACTTGTTTTTGAAAATATAAATAGCTAATCTATTAGTAAAAATTCATCAGAGAAAATCTATAAACGAGACGGAATATTGTATTTTTATTCTGAAAAAAATCAGTCCTAGAATAGTGAGCAGTCGATAAAACAAAATATTTCAAACTGTAAACAGCCACTAAATGTTATTTTTTAAAAGTCAGAGAGAAATTAGTCTTTATTAAATTGGTTTCAGTGAGTCTATCATAATGAGGAATAGCACAAAGCCAGTAAAATGTGAGATAATTGATATGGGGAAGTCTACTTTTTATGGATGTGCTTTGTATTATTTACTGAGGTAATACTGGTTGATAAATTTATATGGGTTTCAAGTGTATGATTCAATAATATACAATATGTATATTGCATTGTGTGTCAAATTTCCTTCAACAGTACCTTCTATAGTAAAAGAAGAATATATTTGTTTCTATTCAATAAAACAAGAACACAGAAAAAGCTTTTATGGATGTCCATAGGGAAAATGATACAAAAGGATCAAATTTAAGAAAATCTAGCAAATGGAATAATACCTGTGAAAGTGATTTGTGGTCTTAAGATAATTCATTGTATACCCAAGGTAGGTATATATGAATTAACAAAAAGACTAGTTCTCCTTTCAAATGAGATGTGTACAATTAAATATAAATTTTACCAAAAGCACCAAAAGCATATTAAGCAAACAAAATATTTTAAAATACTCTCCAGCTTGATAGCAATATAAACATTAGATTTCTTGCTAAGTAGAAATCAAGTAAACTAAACAAGAACAAACTGGACAACAGTTTGTCTAAGTTGTCCAGGATCAGAAGTTAATATATTCTATATTTTGAAAATATAAGATTAGCTGCTTTTACATTCATCCTAAAACAATGGAAAACAAAGCATAAGAACTATTATAATAAAGTGAAAATAAAACATTATGATATCTACCGACCAACTTTTTTTCTATTATTGCTCTGACTAAATAAAATACACTTGATAACACACACACACACATACAAACATACACACACATATGTATTATCCCTCATGTCCAACTTGCACTTATTTTTACATAGAATGAAGAAAATTTTACAAGTACTTACATCTTATCCACCAGAAGTGAAGCACAATTTATCAAAAAGCATAGTTTTCAACATCATAAAAGGTCAACTTAAAATTAAGAGATAGAAGAGCATTACAAAAATAATATTTTAGATATATGTATTTTTTACAGTACATTTTATGCAAATAAATTGAGTATTTGAATCAAAAAAAATGTTAAGAGTAAAAATGTGCCTGATTGCTTTGTACATTTAATATAGAAATGCTCAGAAAATTTTTTAGAATTTAGAAGTCTGTCTAAACACCTCTGATAAACTGTCCTGGCAAAACTCACCTTCAACTGCATATACCAGTTTTACATTATGATTTCTTTTTTGTTGTTTTTTACCTTTGTCACATCATTTTTTAAATTAAATTTATTGAGGTGACTTTGTTTAGTAGAATTATATAGGTTTCAAGTGTACAGTTCAATAATACATAATTTGTATGTTTCATTGTAGGTTCACTGCCCCAAATCAAATCTCCTTCCATCACCCTATATTTGATCCTCTTTAGGATTATTCACCTCCCCACCTTCCCCCTTTTCCCTGGTAATCACTAAACTGTTGTCTTCACCTTTTGAGTTTTTGTTTGTATTGTTCATTTTGTGTTTTCAGCTTTATATCCCACATACGAGTGAAAACATGTTTCTCAATTTTTTCTGTGACTTATTTCACTTAGCATGATTATCTCAAGCTCCATTCATGTTCTCACAAATAGTATTTTATCTTATGGCTGAGCAATACTCTATCATATATGCATACTAACTCTTCTTTAGCTAGTTTTCTATCAAAGCATTTTGGTTGTTTCCATGTCTTGGCCACCATGAATATCTCAGTGAATATCAGGGTGCACATATCTCCATGGATAAATTTTTCAAATATGGGGGGATAGATACCCAAAGAGGGATTGCTGGGTCATATGGTAATTCTATTATTAGTTTTTCGAGGTACAGCCATTATAGTGGCTGTACCAATCTACATTCCCATTAGCAGTGTATTCTCCCCACAGCCTCTCCAACACTTGTCACTTGTCCTGTTGATGGTAGCCATTCTAACAAGCGTGAGGTGATATCGCATTGTGATTTTGATTTATATTTCCCTAATAGCTAGTGAAGTTGAGCATCTTCTCGTATGTCTGTTTGCCATTTACATGTCTTCTTGGGAGACGTGTCTGTTCAGATCCTCATTTTTTAATTGGATTGTTTGTTTTTCTGTTATTGAGTTGAATGAGTTCTTTATATTTTTTTGTATATCAGCCCCTTATTGAAAGTATTGTTCACAAATATCATTTCCCATTCAGTTGGTTATTACCTCTTTGTTTTGTCGATGGTTTCCTTTGCTATGCAGAAGCTTTTTAGTTTGGTATGTCTCATTCATTTATTTTTCATTTTACTTCTCTTACCTTTGAGGTCAAATTTATAAAATCCTCTTTTAAACCAAGGCCCATGAGTTTAATACAAATGCTTTTTTTTCTATGAATTTTATTGTTTCAAGCCTTATATTCAGGCCTTTGACCCACTTTAAGTTAATTTTGGTGTTTGATGACATACAGCAGCCTAGTTTTATTCTTTTGCATGTGGCTTTCCATTTTCCCCAGTACCATTTCTATGGTGATTAAATGGTTTTTCTAAGGGTTCGTCAATCCGTGCTTATAAACCTGCATGAAACAAGAAAACAAGATCAGTGGAAAAGTCAAAAGTGACAATTTTCATAAACAAATGTATAGCTTTTAGCCACATATTTCTGTTTGTTAAATTTCAAATATTTAAAGTAAAACATAAATGGAATCTATATTCTAGAGAATCAGAATATGGGAGATAAATCAATATATAATTAGCTGAGAACTTATTTTATAGTATTTGAGTAAAAACAAATGAGAGATAAATATATACACTATATTTATTAACATTGATGAAGTTGTTTAATGACTCTATCCCACAAACAAGCTCTTGCCTACATCTTTGTTCAGGGACTGTCATAAAAATATAAAGTAGTTCACAGACTCTAATTATACTTGGATCTATCAACTCAGTCTAAAGACCAGATATTATTATGAAATATACGTGATTGGCAGCACTTGTATGCACGCAAACATCTCTACCGTACTATCTCGTAAAGCATTGCACTTTCATCACAATTAATATAAAACAATTATTCCAGTCCACACAGCATTACTAATTAATTATGAAACTCTTGGTAAAAACCAATATAAAAGAATATTTTTTGAAATAATGGATATTTAGTGGAGCAGGTTGAGAACACACATCCCACAGCCCGTAGCAATACTGTGTGTTGTACCTGCCTTTGGTTTGTTTGCTTTTACAAAACTAGCCTGATAGCTGATTGTGACCAAAATGCCTTGCATATATTTTCACTTTTTGTGTGTTTTGTTTAGAAATTGCTCTCACTGACATTTAACAGCGTTAAGAGCTGTGGCTCTGAAAACTTGAGATTCAGGGACAGTATCAGGAAAGAGTGACTGGATGTAAATAACTAATTCACACAGAAGAAGGGTCGTGTGGCCTCCTTTGAATCTGTTTGGAATTTGAAAATTTGATTGTAAAGGCGGCATCATAGCCTGAGGATCCAGGAAGACTGACTGTATAATATGTGATGCTAAAGCAGTGCCCACATATAGCAATTTTTATTCACAATTTAATAGAAATTCTGGTCTGAGAACATGTCATACCAGAGACATTATTTTTGTATCTAAGTCAAAATTTCAGAGATATAAATGTGAAATCAAATATTTATTAATTCCTCATTCACTCTCATATGTAAAAAAAAAAATAAGCAACTTCCTAAGCAATGGGATATCAAAGAGGAATGCTACTGACTCTTTGTCATCTGTAATAATATTCTTTGAAATTTTGCTGGTCCTAAGGGAAATTGATCTCTGTGGCAAGTCTTAGTTCTCTTCAAGCCAGTAGCAGACACTACAAGGTGCTGAAGATACCCCATCAGAAATGAAGTCTCATTTCCCCAGCTATGGGGAGTGCTATCAGCAAAGAGCCCTGATTTATTACTCCTCTTGGAATTGCCTCATTGGCAGTCTGGGTCTAGTGTCTGCCTAGTCATATGCTATGTATAATATTATTTTACATAATAAAAGTATTAATCTAGCTTCACAGGTGACTAGTTTCCAATCTCTAGCTCCACCATAGATCATTACTGAAGGCCGTATTAGTCCCTCAGTGTCTGTGAGGTCACCTGGAATCTGGCTGTCACTCTAGGGCAGCCCAACATCTCCAAAGATCCTCTTCTGTTTCCTCACTCTACCGTACTCAGGTTTTCATTCTTGATCATCATGACCCATGAACTAACATCTATCTCAAATGCTTCTCCCCAAGGACACTACTCATGATAAACCCAATTCATCTATATCAGTAGATAGCCCCCTGCAACAGCTCCCTTTCCCATGTATTTGGCCCTCACTGCCTATTTTGCTTCCTTTGAGTCACCTTTGCTAGACAAATAGAACGGTAACTGTAGAGTAACACAAATGAGTATCATGCCTCTCCCACTTATTCAGAACATAAACTCCGAGGAACTGCAAAGTCATGTGCAACCGACCATGAGAAAAAATTTGGAACCTGGATTTAAGCTGTGTGGGTTGCAGTCTTCATAGAATCTGCACATGGGGTTTGTGGGAGTGTTAAATTAACTGTGTTAAACACCTCATTCACGGTAAGTGCCCATTAGAGTGACAGTCGCCCCAGTTTGTTTTGACTTTCCCATTTTTAACACTGAAAGACCCTTGACTGGGAAACTTCTCAGTCACAGGGAAACTGGGACAGTTGATCATCCTATTGCCAAAACACACTAGCCATTATTCTTAAGCATATAAAATTTAGAGCAGTGACTAAAAATGTTGTTGCCTGTGGCAGCTTTCACTGAAGGTAACTAAAACATATTTTGAAAGCTCATGTGATAGTTCACACAAGATGTTATTTAAAAACATGAGTCTTCTCCCAGCTTCCTGTTTTCATTTATTATTTTTGGACTGAAAACATAACTTCTAATTCCAGTTTTTAAGTTGTGAATATTTTAAATGTTAATGGCTTAATGTCCCTGGGCTCCCTAACTTTTGAGGCTCATCTCTACCACAGTCATCACCCCATTTAGAAAGTTTTCACTACAACATTCTGCCACACTGAGTATATTTCTCCTCAGAAAGGCACTGAGGAATGTGAAAACTCATATAAACTCATATCTGTGAGCAATTCATCTGTGTGTGAAGTTATATATATTTATAATACTGACTACAAATGAAAAGACATTTCCCTTAGAGAAAATAAGCCATACAATTCTTTCTAAAATTTAAGTATTTGAAGTGGTTTTACTTTACATTAAAAACTTTATTTTATAATTACTCTTAGGAATTTTTCTCACTTTATAGATTTATGCTTTGGCGAACTTTCCACCTATATTTCTACCCCCAATAATTTTTTTTCTGGCTTCTCAGCAGCGTTTACATCATAATTTGTCTCTCCTTTGAAATTTTAGAGTAATTCTAAATTCACAACACCAATTTAAGCACGAAGAAAATACACCCTTGAAACTCAGATGATGTGAAGAAGTCCAAACTAGTCTACCTAAAGAAACAGCATAGAGAAAACCACGTGGGAGAGGAATTGAGGTGCCCAGTTGACAGCCTGGACCATAGTACATGTGAGTAAGTGAGCCTCCACATGATTAGGATCCCTGCCTTTGTTTCCTTTAACTGAGGCTACAGGCATCACAAAGCAGAGGGAGGACACTCCATGGCATCGTTCTGAATTCCCAGCATACAGAATTCTTGAGCACAGTAATTATTAAATGTCATTTCATTTGAGATAATTTATTAGGCACCTATAGTACCAGGGGGAAAAATCCTCAAAAAGTATTCAATGAAATAAATAAGACACCAAACAGTAGATATGATTCTAGTACAGGCAAAATTAATCTATGGGATACAAAATCAGAATATTTGCTTGCATGGGGGCAGTTACTATAAGGAGCATGAGGAGAGTGTCCTGAGTAATGAAAATAGTTTATGTTTTGTTTGTGGTATCGGTTACATATATATTCATTTTTTAAAAACTCATCAAACTATATCCTTAAATTTATTAAATTAATTGATAGTAATTATAACTCAATAAAAAGTAGTGGGAGATATAGATTGGGACTTGCATTTCTAATGATAGCAAGATAGACTAAAAAATGTCACCAGATGAAAGTCATTGATGTTAAATACTCTTATATAGTTGATTTACCTATTTTTAATTTTTTCTAAAACCTTTATACTGTATAAACCAATTTAGTTAAATAGCACAGCTATAGGAAGCTTCTGATTCTGCTCAAAATACACATATCCAAATGCTATGGCAAGTGTCCATGATTGTATGTGTTTGAGCTATAGCTAGCACGTAGACTTGCTATTTTGGTTTGATTTTGTTTTTGGCCTGAAACAATTTATAAATTTTAGAAATTTATTTCCAACATTTAAAAAGTTAAGAAACATCACGTACAATTTTGATTTCCCCCTTTGTGAAGCAGATTTTGTGACATCGTGCCCTCATTCTTAGTAACAACAATGAGCTGTATGTGTGTTATGTGCAGTTGAGCCAGCTTCAATGCCTGGTCACCCTAAGAATGAGCGATGTCCACAGTGCTCTGTCCTCACCAGCCCTGCTCAGCTCATGCCAATGACTTCTTTTATAGAGTCAATCCATCTTCTAGCAGTTTTTCCTCTTTTCTTGCTGCCTCTTTTTTTCCCAGCATTATTAACTTTTCTAAAAACTCCTGCCTTTCATAAGGAAAAGAGAACAGCTGTCTTCTCTTTAGGAAAGTCCATTCCCTTTAGTTCAGTGGTGCATTGAATGCATTCATTTTCCTTTCCTTTCTGGACTTGGGGGCGTTTTGAGTTGGCTTCCTTTGTCCTAGGCTTTCGATGTGCCCTGAAGAAACATCACCATGTGTATTGCTTAGATACCAATGCGCATTCTTCAAGTAAGGTTTGAACCCTAAGACACTGAAACAGCAAGCTTTGCATCTGCTCTTATGTAAAAATTAGAAAGAGACTGCACTTCGCTCTGCCAGATTTTTTTTTTTTTTAAAGAAAGAAAAGTCTCTGGAACTGTGAAGTTTTAACCTGAAAGACATTAAGATTTCAAATTTATAATTCTTAATGTGATAGGTCCTTAATTTCATATTTTTCCATTTTTCATCTCAAATTCTTTCAAGGATGAGATGTGCTCAAATGTAAAAATTAAACTATCTGTGACCTTTATTGTCTTAAAGCAATTTTCTCTTTGATTTCTCTGTGGTATAATAGACTTGATAAAATTCAGTATTCTAAACAGTGCTTCATCCATTTCACTGTGCTTTTTTTCAAAACTCTTCCCTGATTTAAAACAGAAAAAAAAAAGCTGCTATAAAAGGTTGCTATAAAACAATACCAATGGCATTGCCTACAGTCACATTCAGAATGTCACATGTTTGGGGGGCAAACTGACCTGATTCCATATGTCATGCCAGTAGTATACCATTTAAAGGTCCACTTGGTGAACACCTTACCTGTTGCATTCAACATTTATTCAAGAAATACTTGATTGCACATCTATGAGATAACAGAGAGTATCAGAAGCACAGGAGAGAGAAGAGTGAGCAGGACAGTTTCCATTCTCTTCATAGACTACAGTCGGTAGTTAAAACTATGAGTTTTTAAGGTATTAAGTATTTCACATCTAAGTTCTCACCTTTCAAGCTTTACTGTTGATACTGATGAAGTGTTTTTATAGTGTGCTTCACTCTAGGTTCTTCAAAGACATGTCAAAGGCTACAATCCTTTGATAAACCTCAAAGCTGATGCTTTAAACTGAAGAGTCAGTGACTTAGAAATGAAGTTATATATATATATTTTTAAATCTCTTAACTTTTTCTCCTACAGATTATTTTAAAATGTTATGTAACAAGATACCAGGGGCAAACATAAATAAACAAAATTTTACTCTTCACCTCAGCCAACAACCAAAATGTAGATGTTTGTGTCTAGTATTGCTATGCTAATTTTACATTTTCAATCAAAACCTTAATATAAAAGAAAATAAATAAAATGAATGTCTATAGGCTGAAGAAATGTATAATTTTATAAAATTATAATAAATATAGTGAGTTAAATTTTAAAAATTAAGCCTTGTGTTCAACAACAATGATTCTATCCAAACTATAAAATGTTATATCTTGTAGTGCTAGATCTGATTCTGCTTGTAATGAAATTTGCATAACCACGGACAATGAGTTTAAGGAATTCAGAGAGATGAGAATGTATATTTGGTGAAGAAGTTTTTGTCATAGAAATCTTGAGTTCTAGTCTTTAAAAATAATTCTGTCCTCATGAAGATAAAAAAGTTACATATAACATGTGAATATCTATAATCTTAAATTGTATATAATGAGACAAAATATTATTTTTCTATTTAATTTTATACTTTGACAATGGATCAAGAATACTTGGTGAAATTCAAGTACCAGTGCTAAAGAAGAATAGTCAGTATCAAATGCAAATAAACTACCATTTTCCTAGAGATCAGAAGTCTGTTCCTGTCTTGTGCAATGACAAAGCTAAAAGGTAGCATGACAATCGCATTACATCCTTTGATGGTTGATGAACCTAACTCAGACACCTAGATGTTTATGGGGAGTATTATTTTTTTTAGTTGCTTTTTTGATAATTTTATGTACACTTTCTAACAGGTTAAGATTTAAAATCTTATGACTCAGTCGTTTTTTCAGATAACAAAATTAATTTTGGAATTACCTATTTTTGGAAAACTCACATTTGTAAAAGAGTAACACTTTTTTACTCATGGGAAAGGTCATGAGAAGCAGGAGCAGCTTGACTCTTCAGCTGTATCCAAGTGTTTTTCCTGGAACAAAAAATTTTAGAAGTTAATGCAGGTAGTGTGAAGCACTATACCCAAATAGCAATTCTCTAAATTTTCAATTTTCTTTATGATTTCACATATTCACAGAATAAAAGCAAAGACAAAAACCTTTTTTACTATATTTCCATTTACATGGGACCTTTGGAGATGGAACTTCATTAAAAAAAAAAAATTCTCAAGCAAAAATGTGGAATGTGGGACTCTAGGCTGTTTTATTTTTTTCTTTAAAGTGATAACTCATTCCAAACTGAACTTCATAGTTTTCTCAAATGCTGGAAAACTCATTTAACTATGTTGTATGTGAACTTGTCAACAGATTTGAGAAAAGCAATTTTAGATGACAGAATGAGAAAGCACTAAGGGGGAAAAAACAATCTTTTAAAATGCAATCTCTGTTAAGATGCATTTTTATTCTCTGTAATGTTACCCTTTGATGTACATATAATTCCTAAGGTAGTCAATTAAAAGATTAAAAGAGCTCCTGGCCACATTATGAATTATAATTATTTGAGCAATCTGGTGTTCAGGTAGGTAAATGGCTGTGTCTGAAAAATAGTTTGAAAAGAATGATGTTAGTACAGAGGGAAGTCAAAATATGTTTTTCCTGTTGAACTCAACACTGCAACATAATTTCTTAAGTATTTTGTCTTCCAGTGTCAGCTCTTTGAGCCACAGGTTACTAACGTTTAAGTTTTTGCAGAAAAACTCTGAAGATAAGTATCCCCATTCCTATTTAAGTCACACCACAGATAAGAATCTTAGTCTATAAAAACAATCTGCCCATAAGTGCTTAACAGACATTCCTTTAGCAAAAGCTTCAAAGTGTTTTCTCCTGCTTTCAAAATCAACTGTAACAGTTCCAATCTGACCCTTTTCAAACATGATTGCCTTTTGTGCATTTTCTCTTGTTAGCTAGCAGGCACCGGGATCCAACCCACAGCCAGTGGACGCTCTTCCGAGTTTACAAGCATCACTTTTGTGCTAAAAACTTTACCAGCAACAATGAATATCTCATCTCTATGGCAAACCCTTGCATTCTACCTAAGAATACTTCATTTAAAAGTTAAAGGCACTTTCCCAATTAAACACAAAGCTTTTATATCCAAAAATTCCATTTCATATTCTCAATTACAGATTCAATTCACAATTTCTACTAATTCAGTATGAGATGATGTTAAACAATAATCCTCCTAGTGAAAACCATGATAGACACAAATCATTCAATGAACAACAGGAAAATTTACTATGAAATAGAATAAAGCACAAATAATTAAATTTTATTAGAAATGCATGAAAATATTTTAGGCTTAGCATGTTACAATGCAAAATACGATATCTAAGTCTGTTTTATTTGATTATACAACAAATGCTTATGAAAACCTGCTTCAAAAAGATTAAATTAGTCCTTGAGGTAGATACTTAGGTAATTTTCAAATAATTCCAACCTGAAATACCAGTCTCTGAAATTATAATTTAGCCTTAGATTTAATTAACTTTATAGTAAGCATAATTATTTCTGAAATGTTATATATGAACCTAGAATCATGATTGTTGATATATTAGTTCAAATAATATTTATTGACCATTGTAAAAAACTACATATATGGATATATCACATGTATATGATACGCATGTCACATATGCTTTATATAATATATTTAAATATATAACATTTCCCCAATATGTCATATAATATTTTGTAACTTTATTGAATAGACAGAATGATTTATAGGTTCTTAGGCTTTAATATTAATAAGAATTATATGAACTTAGTAAGCAAAGCTTTTCAAGGTGTCTCAAAAAATTTAAAAAATAATTATATGGACATATTCTTTTAAATTCGGATTTCAGAACTCCATCCACAGAAGGTTTGATTTAATAGGAATGATTCAAAGCCTAGGAATCTGCCTTTTGATAAATATTCCACATAGTTTACCCGAATAACTCAAATTAACATCACTTTAAGAAGCCACTGATTAAGCGTCCTCATTCTGATTTGATGAATAAACCAACATTTCTCTGCTCAAAGACCTTAGGCAACTCTACCACCTATACATACAGCTGTTCTTTTCATGCTTTGTCAAAATGAACTGTATGAGCAATTTAAGAATTTTTTAAATAGGCATTGTTGACCAAATTATAGAGATTTCTTGGAAGAGGACACTAAATTATAGTTCTGATATTTATAGAATACATGTGTTATAATCATTTATGATAGATCCAGGACATTATTTCAGTAACGTCTTTGAATACTATAAAAACAGAAATAAAGGACAATATACTCCTTTATGAGGTCTTACTTCATTTGGATATACTTGATGACAACTGAATCACTTTGCCTCCATGGCAAAAGCATTTATCCTCCTTAGTCCTTGCCTCCCTGCAGAGGTTTCTTTCACTTCATAGGATAGTATAACTCCAGTCTCAATGACTCCCTGGATTTCTGAGATAGCTGATGGCCTGAATGCTCTTCTAGAGATATACACCAAAATCAGGTAACTTGACCCTACATGCTTTTCAAGAGACTAACATGATAAACTCCCTGGTGTTATAATTTATCTGGACAAGACAATAAACACGTGGTAAATAAACATATTACGTGAGAACAAGGAGCAAGAAAATGCTACATAAAGTCCCCCTTTCCTCTTTCTGCCCTCTAGCTCAAAGCGAATAAACACCTGTACACTTCAAGGATAGAGACACATCATGACCATGAGTTTTGTTCCCTGAGTCTCTAGCTTGTCCTAACAATATGAGAACTGAAAACCAACAGATGCTGCTCACAGCTCACCTATTATATTTTAATTTCTACTGAATATTTTGTCTTCTGAGCTCTAAAACACTAATAAAATGGCTAAAATTTATTTATTTAATTTAATAATTATAATATATAACTTACTGTGTGTATTTAAAACAGATGAGTTGAATAGGGAATATAACCGTTGAGTTATTTGGTTACGTCCGTTACACCCATTTTTTATTAACTGTTTGGTGGCATTTGTTACACCCAAGTCTTGTAGGTGGTCACTTCAAATAGAAGAGATTCATGTCTGCAAAGTCAAATGTTTTTACTAGCATTCTTGCTGGACAAAACTATTATATTTTTGTTCTGTCTAGATGTATTTCCTCTGGAAGAAGTAATTTCAGAAGCGACACTAAAGTGCTACAACTTTTAAAATTTCTTCTTGTGTTTTGTTTTAGAGAAAAGAATATAAAAAGCCCGGCTACCATCGAGCATCACTTTTGTGCACACATAAGAGATTCATCATGAACAGGTAAACCTCCAGAAACATCATACTTCTAAGTACGTGTAGCTCTTTTCCATGCCTTCCCAATCTGTCACAATTTAGAAAGTAGCACCACGAAATCACATTCAGCCCAAAAGAATAACACAGTGTCTGTGGTGCAGACATAGCTGGCCTAACGTCCAACCCCATTTCTACACCTAGAAATTCTGTAATCGTGGGTATCTGATATTTACTCTTCTCATTAGTTAATGGGGATAATTGTTGCCCAACTCAGCAGGATGCTGTGAAAAATGAATTTGAAAATGGGCACAGATGCCTAGTGGCCACCACCACATTGCCATGAGCAGGTTAGTGCAGTCTCCCAGAGGTAGAGGAATCTCTCACAAGAGAGAAAATCACACACTTTTTTTTTTCTTTTTGGTTTTCTTTTCTCTCCTGGAATAATCTGGTAAAATATTTGCATTCTTTCTTGGAGACAATCCAAGTTAGAGCAGTTACAGAAAGTGTCTTCTGTTCATCATCAGCAACATAATACACACTTAAGCTAAAATCAGCTAAAAGCGAGACAGAGCAAACACTTCATTCACTTCTCTTCATAGAGATAATAGATTATAAATTGTTTGTGTTTCTGAACTAGGGAGAAAACACTTAAGAGCTTTTTGCCATTTTCCTTTATAGTACATAAAATGCATTAAGCAATGCCCAAGCATGATTGCTGACTTTCTCTGACACATCGGCAGAGGACATAAAACAATAATAATGGACTTTGTTGTTTTATTTTCTGGGAAACCAACTAACTAACTAACTTAGGTTAATACTAAGTTTCAAATAGATGCATAGACTGCATACTTTAAAACACGTCTGGAGTAAAATAACTCATTTCAAAGGACGACATATTATAAAATATATCTGGAATAAAATCATTTCCTCAAAGCTATGTACAGTATCATTCCCAGCTTTTTTTAGTTCTAATGAGATAGCATCCAGAATTTTAATATTAAACAATTGATGTAATGTAACTATCAAGCTAATCATTTATTTAAAATTGTGCCAAGCTGCACTTCATATATTTTGGGTTCTATTAGAACAAATGTTATCAATTTAATATACTTTTTAATAAATGATAATATTATATCCAAATTTTGGTACATGTACTAATAATCTAATAAAAAGACAAAGGTATATAAAATTCTAAGGGAGGTAACAGGAAAGTAATATTGGCCTCAAGGGGAAGTTGAATGACTTGGCTAGTATAGCACAGGAAGTAATTACTGACAAAAATTTGCCCCCTGTATGATTATCATAATAAAGTCCATAACTGCCAGCATACCATCCCACTTATAACCAAGTGCTACTACTCAGTCCACTAGAGGAATTAATTTTATTGTAAATTTAATACATGTTTCATAGATCATTTATAGCAAATCCATTTTAATGCTAAATTTTCTGTAACATTATATTTTGATAATTTCCATTCTTTTTTGCATTCTTGAGCTATTGAGCTACTCTTTAAATCTTAAAATCTTATAAAAAGTAGTATAAAATTTATAATTTTGTACAAAATTTTGGCAGGAAATGAATATTTTTAAGTATCATGAGGAAAGCTAAGCAATACATTTTAAATATAAATCATGAAGAGGAAAGTCACAGTTTTTATCATATTTATCAGCTCTCTTGCCTTACTTGGGGATATTTGATATTTTCTGGCCAATTAACCATATACAAGAGAATGTAATGAATAAAATGGACAGGATAGCTTAATATCTGGTCCATCTTTTCTTTTTTTCCTCTTTCCCTACACTGAAGATTTTGGGGAGATAGATGTTTAGAGTAATTTTATATGGATGAAAAGATCCTTGAATCCCGGGTTAAAGCTACCCAGAAGAAACCAGTCAAAGAATATTTGTGTGTGTAAATATATATGTATTTTACATATTATAGATACATACCAAACAAGTATATGTAATATATACTGTAGTCATTATATAAATGTTCCTTGACTTATGATAGGGTTACACCCTGATAAACTTATCTTGAGTTGAAAATACTGTTGTCAAAAATTCATTTAATACACCTAATCTATCAAAAGTCATAGCTTAGCCTAACTTACATTAAATGTGCTCAGAACATTTACCTTAGCTTACAGGAGGGCAAAATCACGTACCACAAAGCCTTTTTCAAATTAAAGTGTTGACTATATCATGTAATTTTTATCACAAAGTAGAAAAATGATAAGTTTGACCATCATAGGTAGGACTCTGTCTCTTTATCAGTCTGTCTGTCTGTCCGTCTATCTATCTATCTATCTATCTATCTATCTATCTATCTATCTATCTAATCATCTGTCTATCTATCTATCTATTATCTATCATCTATCTATCAATCATCTATCTATCATCTATTATGTTGTGCTACTGAGATTCTGCAGTTAGCCTAACAGAGTAATACAGAATTTTAAAAAGTGTGAAGCATACCTGGACTGTGGGATGAGGCCAGTGCATAGCAAACATTCAGTTAATACCAACTATTTTTATTATTACTAATGGACAAAATAAAAAATTTTAATTGGAACTCGCACTATACAAACTAGACAGAAGAGGAAGATATTAAAAATAACAGTATTAAGGGAAGAGTGCAGGAACTGAGAACATCTTGCCCAGGAGAGCATTCAAAGGAGCATTGTGAGAAACATTTCGAAAAGCTGACTTGTGTCTTACATTTCTAAAAATGAGAAGTTTGGGACCACACAGAAGGTATTTGTTGGCTCAGAGTTTTATGGAAATCTAAGGTAGCGATGATTAAAAATTATAAAGAGATATTTAATAGCAACATAAAAATTAAAGTCTAAAGAGAATTTTCTAAAGAAAAAAGACCATAGGGTGAACTTGCTATTATTTCTATAAACATATTGTTTCTTAACCACATATTACATTATATAAGGTAGACTTCTTTCTCATAAGTTCATAAACAAGGTTTTCTTTAATAACAAAACTTTACATAGATAATGACAGAGAACCAGGCACTAAATCTTCTTTTCACCCTTTTATTAAGCTCTATTGATCAACTTGAGTTTCTATGGTAGTTTAAGTGGGACTTGCATTATGTTAAACATTTAATGGTATTTAAAAATATACCACAATAAAAATGTATAAATTGTGTGTTTTGTTACCTTAATTAATTATTTTTATTTTAGAGATATCCATTTTACTCTCTGTTCAATTAAAGTTGGGACATTAAAGTATTTTGAAATAGAAGCAATTGAAAAAGTCTGTATATCAGCTTTGTTAGTATGAATATAAGAACATAAAATGACAGTACAGCAGACTTACAGTGACATCTACTGAACAACCAAATTCTCTTTTTAGCATTAAATACAAAAGGAGAAAGTATTTCTATTTGAAAAACAGAAGAATATGAATTTTCTTGAATTTCTAAACAGATTTAAAATATGAGATTTAAAATCAGACAACTGGATGTTTTTTATTTCACATAACAGTACAGCTAGATTAACAAAAATCTTGACTCTGTTAATACATCACAGAATATAAATTATTGCCAAAGAGTGTTGCCAATTTTCTTTACTCATTATCTTCCATTCTATGAAAGAAAATATAGCTTTAAGAATAAAAAGGATTCTTATGGCAGGAGTTGCTGAAAATAAGCAGTGCATATATAAAAGACTCAAGAAAGTTCAAGAAAAGAATGAGACATAGGAGTCATTTATGGGAACAAACAAGATGAGAAGATTTCTGATGGAAAAAAAAATGAAGAACAGTGAACATTTTAAAAAGTTCATAAGAAAATTAAGACAAATTATTAAAACATGAATCTAAAGTATTTTAAAAATTGTTCATAAAATATATACATTAGCTGTATTCATAAATTGATATCAGATAAGTGGATGACATGGTTCAATGACTGGTAAAAAATATTAACTATTTTTAATGCTAGCAAAATATGTAGACTAATAAAAACATTTAAATAATATTGCATTTAGTCATTTTCTTACTATATATTGAGTTTAATCACCCAAGTATTCGCCAGAGATGGATATATGTTAGTTTAGCTGGCAAGAATACCATGGTGACATGAACTTAAGCAGCCAGCTTCATAGCACAAGGTGGGATGAGGTTATAAAACTTCAAAGACCAAATATGCGAAATCTAAGAAACAAAAAGAACAAACTCATCAAAAACAGACTTATAAATATAGAGGGCAATCTGTTGAGGGCAATCTGCTGGGAGATGGGATGGGGAGCTGGAAGAAAGGGGTGAAAGTTTAAAGAAATACAAATTAATAGTGGACACATGGTCACGGGGGTGGGGAGCATAGCAGAGGGAATGCAGTCAGCAGTAACGTATTGGCTGGGTGGAGAGCCAGAGGAGAGAAAGAGCAACCAGGGAGATTGTTTCATAAATTATATAAATGTCTAACCAATGTACTGTATACTTGAAACTATAATAAAATAAAACAAAACAATACAAAACAGTACAATACAGTAATAGATCGACTCCAGTGCTCTTTATATCACACAGCTTTCATTTAGAGGAAATACTGCATTCCTGAAAGGCTGAGGACACTTGTAACGTTTGGCGTGTATCAAAAATAGAGCTTTTAGAAATCACGACTAAAAATAGTATGTCATGGCCTTGGGGCAATTGCTTGCATTATTTAATTGAAAAATAAAACCACCTTTTTTTAAAAAAAAATTCTTTTACGTATAATTGATTTTTTTCTATAATATTATCTTAAATATTTAATGCTACTTAAAAACATTTTGTTGGAACATATTGGTTTTTGGCTTGTGTTTACGGTTATAAATTATGGAAGCAATTAGATAAGGAAACAGCCAAATTCTGTTTATGATACTTCATCACTCTGGTCAATAAAGAACAGATGCTTTTAAGAAAAACTTTGTATTAGTAATATTGAAGTCTTAATGACACAGAGCAGTTCTTCTTAAATTTGTTCGAAGGTGAGTAGAAAAAGAATTGATCTTCATGTAATGTTCTTCACCAACATAAACCATTAGTGTGGATGCTTGCTCTAACACCCTCAGGATGCTGCTGCATGTGTGTTGATGAAATGCTTTTAAAAATTCTGGCACCAATTAACGTTCATTGTGAATTTTGCCACTAGATGATCAAATGCTCTACCATTATCCTGTGTTAATTAAAATTAAATGTGTTCTCTTTTTTCAGCAGCAAGCAAGTTTCCAAACAGGGTGTCTAAATCAAACTTGTTTGTGAGGTTTGCTCTTCCTCTTGGCTTATATTTTCTTCTCAAGTACACTCGTTTTCAGGAACAGATTAGATACAACATAAATGTCTATGATGTGGGTGGTGATAATAGTGATATATGAAAACTGATGACTCCTATAAGGAATGGCGTGTCATTGCCCATGCACTGCAATCAAAAAAAAATGTAGGAAATAAAGAAATGGAAGATTACAAGCTATCTCTTCCAAATTGCCAGATTACATAACATTTTTCGAAGATGCACACTGCATACCACTCTACCTGCCTCTGCTTTTTGCTATTCCAGCTTGGTTTAACAAAACTAACAGAATCTTGTGATTTTAAAATTTACACTTTTTTTTATACTTTTAAATAGTATGAATAATGTGATCGTATCTGATTACCCCACTTGTACATGATATATCCTAATTTAGCAATTCTAGCTGTTTCATGAGAATCTTCTGTCTTCATTTACGCTAAAAAGATAAACATAGTTTCTCCTTAAAACATATTTAATTTTTAATAATTTTCATTTTTAAAATCCATAAGTGAGTGAATTCAAGACTAAAGAAATTAATTAGTAAACATATACTTTTCAATACATTTTCAAAATGAGAAATAGAATGCAATATTATCAAGAAGAAATGATGGTGGGATTCCAAAAAAAGACATATGTATGTCTCTTATATACAGTTCACTTTCTTCTAACTTGCCAGGAATTCAAGCTAGGAATCCTGGAATACTCATTCATGTTTTATTTCCAAAATATTAGATTTTTGATGCACAGAAAACATAAGAATAGTGATCCATGCCTACTATATGCCTTCAGATAATCGTATTTCTGCACAATTTATAAGGAGGTAAGACGGGCCACAAAATCTGAGTAACTAAGGCAAAACTGAGCAACCGGTATGAGGAAAATCTGGAACCCAGGTAAAACAAAATATTCGAAACCACAAACTTATTTAAGTGATTTTCATCTAACTCAACTTGGTCTCTAGGAAAAGAAAAACTTTAGTTTTTTCAATTCCAGGAACACAGTATACCTGGGTCCAACTCCTGACCTTTCCTCTTCCCACCAGAGATCGGTGTAAATTTCTAAGTGTGGCTGTAATGTCCGAGCATGAGCTGGGAAACTGAGGGTGCGATGTGACTCTAGGGGTAATGGTGACTGTCGACCCCGAGTGGCCATGTCATATTGGATAAGTAAAACCACGAGTTAAAATTTCTATAGCCCCTACTCTATACTAGACACTCTTCTATATACTTTATTTATGTATTACTTAATCATCCCCCGATTTTATATCTAAGGGACCTGAGGCACAGAAGGTTAAGTCATTCACCTACCATTCTACAAGTAGACCTGGGAGTATGCCTTTGTATGCTGAATTCAGTCACTACACTGTACTGCCTCTGCAGGCTCCCAAGATGAAAGTTTTATCAGTCCTTGGGTGTGGGTGTATTCATCTGGCATCACAGAGGCGTCTCTGCCCACCCTACCCCCTCTGTCTCTAACCCCATTATTGTACCTTGGGAAGATCACAAGAGTCTTTCAAGTCACTCAATGTTGTATTTGTGTGTGTGTGTGTGTGTGTGTGTGTGTGTGTGTTGGGGGTGGGTAGAAGAAAGGATTGGTGGCTGTGCCTCAGAAGATATCCTTTCTGGATCTGTTTTCCAAATGGGCTAAACTTTATGAAAGCTTAACATCCAATAATTTTATGTTTTTGTTCTCTAGTTGACAACATCCCACAGAGAAGTGGCTTGTGACAGAGTTAAAGATTCACAAGGGCTGAAGGAACAACAGCAAATACTTTATAATGTCACATCACCACAATAAGGGTAAAAATAACAAAATACTATTTTCTGTACTGAGAGAATTTCAGGGAGCTCAGGTCTAAATCTTTACCTTCTAACTATTTGTGATTGCTAGAATATTTCATAGGTATTCTACAAAAGGATCTACATTTTTTGCCCTCTCCCCATCAAATACCAACATGCTGCTTCATATATATATAATTTTTTTTTTACTGCAATGATGGTTTCTGAAATGTCATATATGAGGCTTCTCTTTAGTTCAGCTCCTTAACATACTAAAACATCACTATGATGGTTTGGATAAAATACTATCCAGTCCAATTTATGTTACCTTCTTTTCTCAGGAATCATCCTCCATTTTTTAAGCTTTATTTGATGTTGTTTCTTTATATTTCTCATTCTTTATTATAACCTCCAATATGCAAAATTAATAATAATAATAATAATAATAATAATAATAATAATCTGCTTTCTTGAGTCCTAGAAAACTGGGGGAAAGTTCAAGTTGAGTGGCACATACAATGATGTACTCAAATCACATACAAGCAGCACTAAATTGGAGTGATTATGAGCACTCTACTGAGAGCAACTGGGGAATAGATGTGTAGAGAAGGTGCAGAAGCAAAGAAAGAAAAACCTTTGATTGGGTATTATTTAAAGCCTAGTTGATTGTTTGTGATTGGTTGCCTTTAGTGTTTTTATTTTATTATTTATTTTGTAAACGTTTAGCATTTTATTTTATTTTAGAAGTATTTAGAGGCTTAGATTTGCAGTTGCTTACGCAGCTGACCATGCCATTAGAGCCACTTCTTTCTGATGGCCTTCTTGTTTCATTCACTCAGTATGGCCATACCATCTAAATTCCGTGGTGGCAAAAGAGCCCTGATTTACACATAAAATGAAAAAAAAAAAAAAAGTGAAGCCTCACACCGCATGTTAAAAAAAAAAAATAGTTCATACTTGCTCACAAACACATTTAATGCATTTCATAGTGTTTCAACTAATCTTTCAACTACAATGTCAGATAGAGTTAAAGAGGTCAACCTCATCCAAATGACCCCAGCCCGCATCTGCATTCTCTTTTATGGATCCCAGAGTCCACATGTCAGGCCACATATCAATTAAATAAAAATCTCATACCCTTTTAGGAAGTTCTGAGGGTATAAACATGCAGAATTTTCTTCCTCCAAATCTACAGTCATTTGGTTTCAGAACAGAAGACATTCCTGCTTGCTGATAACAAGTCTTAACGAAGATATTAGACAAATACCCATTGCTTGATTAAGCTACCACAAACATTTTTTTTTAATAGAGTATTTCCAAAGAATGGTAAAACATTGTTCAGTTTTAAGATTTAAATAACCCTGAACATTCACTTGAAAGGATAAGCAATTTGGAATTCGTGTGTGGTTTTGCATTTTACAGCATGGGACCCTGAAGTTCAGGTCACCCAAGAGCGGCAGAAGGTAGGACTAACCCAGGCCCTTGCATTTTAAGTCCCGCCTTTCTAGCCTTTAAAAAATGTCATGTGTGGGGAAGAGATGTGGTTCTCAGGGACTTAAGCCAGCGGGCACGGTGGCTCCCAGTTTTCCCAGGCTGAATGCAGATAAGGTGGCCCGTCTGCCTTCCTCTTTGTTTCTAAGGGCTGAGCGATTGCATGCACTTACCCTTTCTTTTCTGCCTGTCTGGTTTCCATGGCAATGCAGGCCTCTTGAAAAAAGCCTCGCACCTCATGCACAGGCAGTGGGTGTTATTTTTGGAGTCAACTAAGCAGTGAACACATCCTGAAATGTCAGTATGAACAGGCCCCAGCAGGGGCAGGCAAGGATGCAGATGGAGGGTACAATATCCAATTGTCCTATTATAGAAAGGACTTCACCTCCAGCAGGGTTACAGCTTACCTGTCATTCTATAAGAAATACAAGATTTATCTTGGTAAACATTAATCTAAACAGAGAGGAGAAAGAAAACATAACATAGGGCAAGAATTCAAACAGGTTTTGTGGCTTCCCTAAATATTTTCATTTAATATGTGCTCAGTAATTATGGGGATGTAGCTTTTACTCAACAGGCTTGAAATGAAACTTTATAAACTTCATATCTATCTACTTCTCCTCCAGAATTGATAATTTCATGAAAATTTCCCTAATAGTAGTTCAAATCTATTTCTCCTTTCACATTCTCTCCCTTTTAAAATAAAATAAAACTTGGAAAATAATATAAGGGAAAAATATTTTTTTTATTAAAAAGAGATAATTGAAAAAATTGATTGTGGTATGTAATGGGAAAACAAATTTGTATTTCTCAGAATTATATGCTGATTACTGAAAAACTAATTTTAGTACCTACTTCTCAGGTTTAATTCTTGATATGTTATAGCTCTATATTACAATTGATTTTATTCCTATCATAAGAGAATTTTTAAACCTCACATAAAATCTTGGGCTTTTAAGAACTTCTTGAATATAAAATGTTAATTATAAAAGGATTTGTTAATTGCACAATTAAATTAATCTTCTGTGCAAGGCAAAATTCAAAGAACTGTGCAAAGCAAAAAGTTTTTAATGTTTTCCCTCTTCAATTTGCTCACCATCAAATGTTACATAAACATAAGAAATAATAAATAGCATGTAAAGTGCTGTAGGATAAACAAATACTGATTTGTATATTGGGGGAAATTTTTCTAAAGCCTTGCTTATGTTCATGGAGGAGAATGGAAGGCAAAAAAAAAAAAAAAAATTGGGAAAAAACATAATTTGGCCCGAACACAAAAGTCAAAAATGTATATCCACGCAAATCATTTTTTAAACTTTGTCTTATATTTCCAGAAAAAAAGAAAGGCAACATTTGCAAATGAAACAACCAAACAATAAATAAATAAATAGCTTAGGCCCCAAGGGAAGGGAAAAAAGAAACTTTTTTTATGAACTAGAGGTAAACATATGGTATAAACATAAGACAGAAAGAGAAAATAAAATTGTAACAACAAATGAATTTTAATATTTTTTTGGCTATAAAGTACGATAAACATATCTTCTTTCCAGCTTTATTGAGATATAATTGACATATAACATTGGGTAAGTTACAATAAACATATCATAATGTAAATTATAGAGCAATAGTAATAAATTTCAACTAAGAATAGCTTCTTGAGATTAGTTTTAAACATTTTTATCCTTAATAAGAAACATGCATACTTTTGATTTCATACATTACTCAAAATTGTGCTTCTTTCTTTAAAATATAAAACCTCATTTCATGTATCTAGGGATAGAAACAAATGTAATTATCTAAAATCAGCACTGCCCATCACCAATCATGGCCCTTACAATTTGATCTTATAGAAGTTATTTGGGACTGAGAATATATAACGGATTATAAATGCCACTGGTGATTCAAATCCTATCTCAGACAAATGTTTAGGTTCATAATTTTCGTACAACCAAAAATGTAAGTGATTTTTATGACTTTGTGCCATTGTCTTTTAAGTCTTCTGCTCAGGTTCAATCATACATAAATAACAGGAAAATGCTCCACTGAGTAAGTATTGCTGTATTCAGAGCTCAGGTAATGAAGCCTACAGAACTACTCTGGTAAGCTGTTAATTCCACTCTTACCTTGTGCAAGATTTTCTGTTTGTGCTCCCATTATACTATCCTGAATTTCTCTGTTCACAATTTGTTTATTGCTTGTCTGTGCAAGTACCTGACAACTAAGGCAGAAAGAAATGAGTTTTCCAGACATCGAGTCATTCCCTTACATGTGGATCTTTCTGGACAGTACTATCACCCACCTTAATTTTTCAAGTGCTTGCTATTGAATAGGGAGAAGTTTTGAAAATGCCCTGCCACATATGACACACAGCTCTGTCTTTCATCTTCACCGTATCTAACAGAATAGAAATTGAGTTTGGTGAGACTTATACTTAGTGAATTTCTGTTGGTTTCTAATGATCATGCCTTTTCTTTGCACGCATTTCAATTCTTCCAAATAGCTTCTTTAGTAATGAGCTTGGAAATTTTGCCTGAGAATGACACAATCATTTTGCAGCTTGCTAACATCTCCACCAGTCTGCACAAATTGAATCTTACTGAGACTGGCTTAGGGATGACAGCCCTGGATTCCTGGAAAGGGCACTCTACTATGTGATGTGCGCTACGAGCAAGTCCAAAATCCACGTCTGGAAAGTAAATGCGAAGACATCAATCAACTGGCTACCTAATAACCAACAAGATCTGGAGTTAGGCTGCGGAAGGTACTACAGTCTGTTTTATGAATTCTTAAAGGTGCCTGGCTTGTGTACGACCGAGGATTTGCAGATACTTTTATTTAATCTTGTCAGAAAGACAGGCCAAGGACACATCACATGCTCTACATTTGTATAAACGGGATTGCCGGCATATCCTGAAACTTGACAGCTTCAACCATTACATAATAACTTCTTTATCTGGGCACTCTTACAAATATTTTAAAAGATGGAGTACAGAGGATTTTTACAGTAGTACAAGGATTCTGCATGATGTTATAAAGGTAGATTCATGCCATTACACACTTGTCAAAACCCACAGAATGCACAATACCAAGGGTGACCCCAAACGTAAATTATAGACTTTGAGTGATTGGGATGTGTCGATGTGAACCATCTATTGTAACAAACATAGCACTCCAGTGGGGGATGTTTATAATGAAAGAGGCTGCATATGTGGCGTGTATGGGAAATCTCTGCTTTCATTCAGTTTTGCTGTACGCCTACAACTATTCTAAAAAAAAAGAAATTTTATTTATTTTTTTATATATTTAAATATATTTATATATTTATAAACAATTTAAATATATTTAAATTGTTTTATATCACTTATAAAATACATACTATTTCTCCATAAAGAAGTACAATCATGAAACCAGGCATCAAGTTTTATTCATTTCTTTGAAGAAAACTCCTTTGCCTACACTTGCTAATAGAAGATTCATAGTATTGTTTTTGAATAATGACTCTTTTCTCCAAGCCAGTTTTGTGACTTGCAGTCTAATTATTGTTTATAAAGCTCATAGTCAAAACACTATTATACTTACTTAAGCTGTGGGTACACAAGATATTTTATTCATCTGATTCTTTGTCCTCCATCTGTTGAATTACGATGCAAGTATCTTCCTTATGCTAATTAATCAGTAACGATTATGTCTATTAACTCACAAAGAAGCATCCCGGAGATATGCAGTTTAAGAAAGATAGAGAATATCTATCAGAGACACCAAAACCTGAGTTTCTACTCACAGTCTGTGTTTGATTTCCATTCTCAAGTTCACCTCATGTTTCAACATGGCTGCCGAAGTTCCTGCCATCACGTTCATCTTTCAGGCCAAAAGAAGTCGTTTTCAAAACCTCCTTCTAAAGGAGTGAGCATTTCCAGAAGCCACTTAAAAATCATCTGCTTAGATTTTATTATCCAGAATTTAATAACATGACCATACCAATTTGCCAAAAGGACAAGAAATATAATCTCACCCTTCTGGAGAACATGACTCCAAACATTAGAGCTCTGCTACCAAGGAGGAGAGGGGACTTTGTGTTGAGTTAGCCATAGTAGTTGGTGCCTCACCAGTCCTCAGTCATGTCTGAGAATCTCTCATGTCTGATATCCTGGAGGCCCCTCCCTGGCACCATCATGGCTTTTATTGTGCCTCACAGTGTGAACCTCACTGTCAAACCCCAAGCATGCTGTATCTAGGTAGTCCTAAAAGCCAACTCATTCTCCCAATTCCACAGCAGATCTTATGTCTTAGCTGTACTGCAGGCGTTGTCTTGCCCTAACTGAATACAGCTGGTTTGTAATCTGGACAAAAGCCCACCTTTTTATGTCTCGGGTCTTGGAAATTTCTTATGCAACTCTGAACATGCGTGATCCCCCTTCTCCTCAAAGGATCCACCAGAGCCCAAGAAACTAGATGCTTCTTTTCAGTGAGGCCCCTTCTCTACTCTCTTCCTTAAGTCCCACATACAAATCAAAGCACATCTCAAAAAGCCATTCCTGGGAGAAAGAGGTGAGTCTGAGTCCTCTCAGTTTCTGATAGGATATACCACTGGGAATGCTTTCTGGTTTTTTTTCCTCTGGAATATAAATGAGAAAGTGATTCCTCCCGTGCTGTGTGTGCTTTAGTCACAGAAGTTTTCTTACAGGTCATAAAAGAAAGCTCTGTAAGTAAATACATTCCACTATGCATTAAAAGTTCAAACATCAAATTGGAAGGAGATTACCATATGATTAGACTAGATTTCGGGCCCAGATTTAAACAAAGACAGTGAATACATTCTATTGATAAGTAGGCAATTAGAGAAACACAAAAATAAATGTGAGAACTGGAAAATATGTTCCTTTTTAGATGTTTAAGGTTTTTAATGATCACATTTACCCTCATAGGGCATTTCTTAGTCATATTAATGAGTCATGTATGCATGTTAGCATGTCAAGAATTATTTGTTCATTATTGTGGAGAAATCCCCCGACTGACTTGGTTCCTTCGAGCCACATTTTTAACACTATCTCATATCAGCAAAAGGATTGTGAAGATAAATAGAGTTAGAGAAATAACTACAGTAGAAACCTTTATATTTAGGGAGAGGAACTCTGGAGCCAAACTACCTGAATTCAAAGGGCCACCCAAACTGCCACCAGGCTCTGTGATTCTGGTAAGGTAGTTCATCTCTATGTGCTTCACTTTCTGAATCCAGCAAGGAGAAATAATAACATTACATAACTTTTGAATTATTATCCACAGATATTTTAAAGCAGCCCCTGGTGTACAGTAAGTGTTATATATGAGTTAGCTAATATTGTGATAAACTTAAAAATTTTTCAGAGTACAGCAAAAATGTTGTGAATCGACACATTAGCAGAACACTAGAGCCAACGACATTTTTATCTCATAGAATGTATCAAAGATACCCCAGTTAGAATCTGTTTTCCCCAGATTATAAAATATTAGCAGGTACCTGCCCCCTCAAACAAAATCTTATGAAAATATGAAGAACTAGCATGCATCGATATCAAGTATCTTCTCTGTGCCCGACACTTAGGGCCACCATATGGCACAACTACACAGGCCACAACTCATGATGTGCTACTATATGAGTTGAGTGCCAGGGATGCAATTGATATAGCCCCTAAGATGACAGGTACCCTGCAAGAGTTGTGCAACACAAGAGTTGTGGGTATCATGCCAGCAACCTACATTGTACAAGTCTGCTGATGAGGAAACATCCTCTGAGGTTAGATCACTTGCCCAGTTTAGTATGGCAGCTGAGCCTCACTATCTCTTCAGTGCCAGCTACAGTCTCTACTCAACCTATATTGGTGCCATCATGGTGCACCAATATAGTATACTTAACACAAGACTTTGTGTGGTGGACTTTTATATTCAGAGTCCCTGGCTAGGCCAGATAGGATCTCCTGGACTTCTGGAAGTGTCCACAAAACCAAAATATCCCCATCACCTTTCCTGAGAGGAAAAAACTCTTTCAGATACAACTGAGATCTACTGAAAGAGAAAACTGAGTAATTTATGAGTATCCCAGGAAAGAGAAAACTGAGTAATTTGTGAGTTATCCCAGGACTAAAGCGACTCATCTCAGGCCCAGTTGGAATGAGGCGAGGAAATAGAGGGGCAGCCTAGGGCTTCAGCTTCCCTGCTCCCATTGTCATTCATGTTGTCCCTGCCTTCTATGCCTCTTGATTCTTAGAGTCTGTTTTCTTTTCTGATAGATTCTGTGTTTAATGAGCAAATCACCTAATAAATCATACTTTGTGCTAAATTCTGGGCGGAGGGAAGAAGATAGGATCATTTTATCTTAATGTAAGATCTTATCAAATTGCGTAAAGAATAGTTAAAAAAAATAATAAACCAATATAGGTACAGATAGATGAATTTGTCATTCCCTTATATTTGTCGGAACAGGCTACATTATTATAAGAACATATTCCCCAATTCCTAGGGGCTTAACCTAACGAATGTTTATTTTTGGCTGATTCAAAGCCCTCTGTACATCTAGGATTCAGATCTCTCTGCCTCAACAAAATGATGCAAGCAAATTGAGGCCCAAAATGCCATAACTACAACATCTGGAATATGTGGCATCCTGGATCAATGCAATAGAGTAAAAATTTATGGACAGCCCCATACTGGGATGAAATGATTCAGACCAGAAATGTGACAAGCCACCTATTCATATCCCATTGGCCATTGCTAGTTATATGGTCTGGCCTAATCATAAGATAATTGCAAATAGCAATCTTGCCCAGAGCAAGAGAATAAGATATTAGTGAGCATCAGAAGTGACTACCCACACCTTTTCGTGATCAAGGACTGAGTAGACATTTTATACATTACGCACCTTTCTCAAATTAAACTTGAATAGCACAAACTGAAAAAAAATGTTGCTTTCGGAACAATTTTCATTGTGTTGTGATGAATTATTGTGATTCTATTAAGAACCACTAAAGCCTGTACACAGTTCTATAAATTCATCTGGGTTTTGATTGTTTTTCATTCAAGCACAGTATTTTTTTTTTCTTTTTGCCTCAGGAAGGTACAGTGAAACACTTTTAATATGTTCCTACTCCTCTTCTTTTTATAAGTATGCTCTTACTTATTTTTTAGAAAAAAAATATTTGCTTCATAATGAGTCCCAATATGTATGTAAGTATACCTGTAACCAGATCTCTAGTAATTTCTTTCTAATTTGTTTTATTTTGTTTTATTGGCTCTCAGAAAACTACAGATAACTAGGGCAATTTCTACCTAGTAATTCATCACCATACATGACCATTATGCTGACTATAATTATTATATTGTAATTATGTTACATGTTGATTTTTATTCCAAAATATATATAGTTTGGTTTAAGATGCATATTTGACTGAAGTAAAAGCAGAAAGCTGTTTAAATTTTTTTGAACAATGTTACAAAATTATTTTCGCTGCTTCTAACAAATTGAAGTATCTAGGAAGAGCAAGGAGTCCACGAAGGGTGAACTGACTGACGATGAAGCTGACTTGCCGACCAAGTGCTCCTACATTGTAGGAAAAAGATGCGAAACCCCAAACAGTCACTGAACTGGACGGGATGTGAATGAACAACCATACATATTGAAAGTAGGTCATGGGTAGCCAGAATCCAAAGTCAATGAGACAAAATCTTACTCTGAGCATCATCAGGTATGTCAGTAAGGCCAAGTCTGTGCTCACAGTTCCCATCCAGTCTGTGCCTATCTCAGGGATGAAGTGATGGGTGAATGCTTTATGTCCATCAGCAATGGGCTGTGTATAACATCTTGCTTTTACCCTAAAGGAAAAATGAAAAAGGCAAAACTGTGGAAACAGTAGAAAGATCAATGTTTTCCAGAATGGTTGTGGTGGAGGATGACTAGATGGATTACAGATGATTTTTAGGACAATGAAACTATTTTACGTGCTACTGTAATGGTGGATATGTGTCATTACACATTTGTCCAAACTCACAGAATGTACACCACCAAGAGACAACCCTAATATAAGCTGTAGACTTTGATAATGATGTGTCAGTGTAGGTTCATCAATTATAACAAATATCCCACTCTAATTGGGGGATACTGATGTTGTGAAAGGCTGTGCATATGTGGAGGCCAAGGGCCTATGGGAAATATCTATCTGTACCTTCCTCTCAGTTTTTCTATAACCCTAAAACTGCTTTAAAAAATAAAGTGTTATAAAAATAAGAAAATTTCAACCAGTTTAAAAAATGCCTAATCTAAAAAAAAATAAGATTAAACTATTTCCTAACTATATTATAGGTACTAAATACAATTATAAAATTTAACCAATTTTTTAATTATTCTTTAACCTAGAGTATGTGATAATGACAAACACCATATATATTTAGCTCGATATAATTTATGTTTGCCTTGTATGTCCATTCTAAAAATATTAAATTATTTAACTTATTAATATAAATTATTTTATTTCATACAGGCACATGATAGGATACACATCATGAAATATATTTGTGTGAAGACAGTGTTTAAATGTGTTTTCTTTTTTTTTTTCTAGGTTGATATGAATATCAATCAAAAAAATTCTTCAGTAAATTACTTAAAAACAGTTTAGAGAGCAGTATTTATGAGAGGAATTCCAAGTAGTATTTCCATGATGTTCATGATTGATATATTACATTATGCTTTTGGGGTCATTCTGGAACACTGGTCAGGAATATAAAGAAATAAAGTAAAATAAAATAAAATAAAATAAAATAAAATAAAATAAAATTAAATTAAATTAAATTAAATTAAATTAAATTAAATTAAATTAAAATAAAATAAAATAAAATAAAATAAATAAAATAAAATAAAAAAATAAAAATCTAAAATAAAACATTAAAATAACCCTGTGGCCACAAGATGGCAGCATTACATAAAAGAATGCATATGAAAAAATTTTCTTTGAGGTAAATGCTCTTAATGTATATGCCTTAATTTCATCTGATCAAAAGAAAAATAGCAAAAGAAATCACTTCTCTAGTAAAGACTTAAAGAAAATGGATCAGTAGGTCATATACCATTGCATTGTGCACATTTCGAAGTAAAAATAGCATATTCTTTAATAGCATATTAATTTCAGGAGCATACATACACCTCTTCCCAAGAGGAAACTGCAAAGGCCTAAAGAGTTTCCCTTCCTTAAATAAAGGAGACATGTCAAAGCGAAAGCAAAGTAGAGAGGTTACACATACTCAGACACATCATTTATATCCATTCACACAACAAACAATATACAGGGAAGGATAAGTGAAGTCTGAAAATTTCTGTATCACCATACTCAAAGACTATTTCTAATATTTATTGAAATAATCACTTTGAACTTTAAATATGGATTTATTTGAATCAGTTTAAAAGTTCTCTGACAAAATAGGAAAATGGTGTCAGTTTATTATGAGTTCTGAATAATTTTGTGACTACATAGTCTATTGAATTAAAATTTTAAATCTCACATTTTAGGAAAAAATACCTTTTACTATGGGATATTCTAATATGTTTTATCCATAAAGTTGGAAACACTTTTCTGTGTGAGGAAGAACTTGAAAATATAAGGTCACTGATTGTGATTTGTTTAAGTGTGAAAATAACACATGCCTCTTCCTCTTTATATTTCAGCAGCATAAGTCCAAACATCAGCTCATTTGAGCCTTAGAATTCAGTCATTCTTATAGCTGAAGATCTATCTGAAACACTTTGATTTCAATTCTCATGTTTCAAAATCGCTCTAAATGCACTAGTCGATTTTCCCAACTTTGCCATCGAAATCCTGAATAAATTGAATAATAATAATAATAGTAATAATAATAACTATTACTATTATTATTATTATTATTATTATTATTTTAGTTATATATTGTCTGTGCTTTGAAATTATTCAATGATCACCAAACAAAACTAACCACAATATTTGAATTTGATTTAAATATGTACTGACCCTAAGTCACAAATTAAAAATTTTAAATAAAATATGCATAATGTATTATAATAAGTTCTCAACTTATTTTTTTTACTCTTTAAGACACATTTTAAATGAAATGTGCATAATGTTGTCTTATAATAAGTTCATAATACTGTCATAAAAAATATCCAACTTTGGTTTTTTCTTTGTCCAAAGCATTATAGACAATGGGAATGTTTATAACGATCAACTAATTGATTTCACATTCCATTATGTTATTATGCCAGGCCATAATATATTCTAATACATTCTAGTATTACATCTTTACTGTCATCTTATTATCCCAGCACACCTTATCCCTCTGCTCTTTATCTCCCTTCTGCTTGGTTGCTTATTCCCTCTCCACCTACCACTCTGAAAACATTTTCTCTGTAACACCAATTTTGTCATTTTTTAAAGATGATTTTAGCAAACAAGGGGATCTCTCTAATGGGATTTCTACTCTGTAATTTATTAATTCAGCAAATGTTTAGCTAGGACCTATGTTTCTTGCTCTGAACTTAGTGCTGAGAGAAAACAATGAGCAGGACGTTGATCTTTCTAACCTCTGGTTAGTGGGGACCCAGATATAGATATGTGCATCAGTGTGCATACCCTCTGTGATAGGCCAGGATGCTCTGGGGTCACCTGGGCCACCACAGTGCAAAATTTAGGCTGAAGTAGGAAGAATGCTTCAATTTGTCAAGAAATTTAGCATCTGAAACCTCAACAGAATAATGGATACTAGCCATGTAGAGTGAAAGGGAGGACTGGAGGGAATATGAAAAAAGAAAGGGGAATATTCTAGAAATATTCTAAGAATAGGAAAAAACACGAACAGCTGCTCAGGTGAATGAACCACAGTCTTTGGGAACTAGTTCTAGCAGCACTAAAGCAGAGAGGTGGCTCGCAGTGTCAGGAAAGGCCTTCAGAGCCATGCTGAGAGTCATTCATTTCCCCCTGAGGAGACTGTCCATCTCAGTGGAATGTCCCAGCAGAGGAGGAAGCTTTGGTTCTTCCTTCTGAAGTCCCCTGTCCCTTCTGTGCTAGTCTCTGTCCTTTCTAAAGTGGAATGTTGCTAATGCACAGCCAACCAAGTCTATTCCTAGTTTCGAGGTCTTTCGGGAAAGGGGCACAGACCCATCACCCTGTTGCTTTCTTTTCTGGACCTCGCATCTCTTACGACTCCTCTCTCTCTTGCTCTCCAAGCAGGGTGGGTTCTATGTACCAGCTGCTTTATCAGCAGTTTCCAGCTGGTATCTCGCTGCCTCATCCCCTCCCGCCTTTGTGTGTAAATTTGCTCTCTCAGCCTGAAATTCACTCTCCCCACTCCTTTGGATTTCTGTCTCTAGGACAATTCCCTTTGTTGAACTCTAATCAGTCCACGTTTTCTGCTCCGGTATAGTGCAAACACCCCGCCTTACACACCCACCAGTGTTAATAATCATCATTTTCTTATCTGCTGGTACCCTCCTCCTGAGGGCAGGGGTGTATCTTGTACTCAGTATCACAGCAAGGTGACTGAATGAGAGAGTTGAATGGTAAAGTGCAGAACAGAAGAAACAGAGGCCTCCTCTCTGCTCTGTTAACCTGTATGATGGGGATTTGTCTGTACAAAGATGCTCTGCCCGCCAAGAATTCAATCTAGAATTCAGCCTATGTCTGTACTTCTGTAATTATTTTACTCTTTTGTTGTATCATGTTGCTTTTAATTTAGAAAAAATATTTTAAAAAAGGAAAGAGGAGATAAGATGATACGTGTTTGGGTATTTCCTTGGTAATTCAGTGTCCCAGATAAACCTAAACTCCTATTACCTGGGCATGTTGCAGAAAGCACAATTATAGCTAACACTGAGAAAGGAAAGTGTTCTTTGCAACGTGTCTGAGGAAAGGGGACGTGAAAGTGTCCGGCACCATCTCAAGGCCACGCTGTCACTTCCAGATCTTGGTAATGTGTGGAGTTAACTCCTCTTAGATACAGCAGTAGGATGAGAAGGAGGGCAACTTTTGCATACGCCCTGATCTTTGTGCTTGATATTTGAAACTTTCATTTATGGGAAGAAAGCTGGGGGAAAAATCTACCAAATTTAAAACCCAAAAGGGATTTATTGAATAACTTAAATTTACCTTTAGTGCAAACAGCCTATTTCTGGGGAGAGCTATAAAAAAAAAAAGAAAAGAAAAAGAAAGAACAGAAGGAAGGAAGGAAGGAAGGAAGGAAGGAAGGAAGGAAGGAAGGAAGGAAGGAAGGAAGGAAGGAAGAAAATGACATTTATATTTGCAAAAGTAAAACCGACAGAAAAAAAAGAGCCAAAATGATGCTGGGAACCTGTGTCTAAACCCTTTTATGCAATGATGCAAAAAAGTTCCATATTGATATTTAAAGTCGTATCTCTAGTCTGCATGGACTTTGGAGAAATGTGTTGAAACATGTTCTTTTCTTTTACCTTTTTTTTTTTTAAGTTATGATGTAGACCGTGCTGTTCCTGCCAACAGCTGTTTGTGTAGGAATGTAGCTGCTGTCGTGAACAAATAGATGCCCAGAGGATCAGGATGGGAGACACCATGTAGACGGCAGGTGCGATGTGCAGCAGGATGAGCTCGCCCTGAAGCCGAAAGACGTCGCCCACCCCGCAGAGCCAAGCTCCGAGAATTGCAGCGGAGAGATAGTGGCTATCCTACTGATGGATGGCACCACCCGGGCTAATGAAAAGCCAGTGCTCAAAAGCCCAAACTTCCCGATGGCCTTTAGGTTACAGATTATACAGGGTGAAGTCACAGGACCCCTTGGGTGAGAGGGGCGAGGGGCAGCACTGGGAGCTGATTGCCTAGGGGTGAGGTGAGGGTAATGAATCATTTTTTAAGGTCACAGGGACAGATCTGAGGCCTTTTGCATTGTCCCTCAGTCCTGTCTCATGGGAAAGTAGCCAGAGAGTCATTCCACCTTAGGGCTCAGGAGCTGAAGGAAACATAATTTAGGACAAGATGTTATCTTCAGCCTGCCAGAGGTCCCCACCCTGTGACCATTAGTCAGGTCCCTGCTGTTGTGTTCTGCTCCCTCAGGGGCTGCTGATCACTGGGGGAAAGGCTGGGGCTCTGAAGGGTGGGGAGAGAGAGAGAGAGAGAGAGAGAGAGAGACAGAGAGAGAGAGAGAGAGAGAGAGAGAAAGAGAGAGAGAGAGAGAGAGAGAGAGAGAGAGAGAGAGAGAGAGAGAGAGAGAGAGATGTAATTTCTACAGCTAGGGGTTTAAACTAAATTTACTCCAAGTCATCAAGACCCTCAGTGTCAGAATGACAGACCCGAAGTGCTCAAATCAGCCTAGTTCACCAGTTTATTACCATTCAGTTCTGAGCAATCCATGCTTTTAGAACATTTTTAATTAAAAAGGGGGTTACTAAGTAGCAGAAGAGTATCCTTCGTAGTCCTGTTGTTTCTTTGAGCCCTGCAGGCATTGACCTGTTGGAGTCGCAGTTAGAAACACAGCCCTGTGAGGAAGGGTTGACTGACTTGCTGGGAGGGGGTGAGATCTGTACTTAAGGATGGTTCTCAGACATGGTGGGGACAGGCAGATTCTGGAAAGGGAACTTGGTAGGGAGGCTTAGGGTGGGCGCATCCTAAACTGAGAAGGGTAGAGAGAGAAAAGGGAAAAGGCATCGTGTTATTCCTTTATGCCTTTTTCTCCTGAACCTGGGCTCTGAAGACTCTAGAATGGGAAGTGGCTGGCTGAGTGGTAGACTAAAAAAGCCTTTTGTCGCAGACTGTGACCTGATGAGGGGTCCACAAGGCTGGTGAGTAGCAAAGAAGTCTGCAAAGCAGAGGAAGCTTGGAGGCAGTCTCAAGTGTCTGCCCCTGTGCTGTAATTCTCTAAGTCATCAAGCAAAGTTTGTGAACAGCATAGCTGGACTCTGTGCTGTAGGGAACTGAAGGAGGGTTAGAACAGGGATTGTTTCAACCTGGAACCACAGCAGCCAAGGGGTGAACCAGACTTTCGCAGGCCAAATCGTGAGCAGCAGCTGCCACCTGAGGGTGTGCCTGTGATCCTGTCCCTGAAGAAAATAAATCATGGATGCTTCAAAGACAAGCGCTGGCCCAGCCAAGCAGCACCTTGATTTGATGCAGGAAGATGCATGGGAGATTAAAAAGTCCGCTAAAGTTTTCACATCTGCTTCTTGACTGTTCTAAAATTAGTCCCAAGGTCTTTTAATTCAGTCAGTAATTCAAGAATTAATCAGCACATGAAGCATTTTACTCGTTTAAGTGATATATATGTAACTCACTAAAAGTGATAGCAAAAGAACAGCCAGGTAACTACCATTCATAAGGACAAAAGGATATCTCCGCATTTTTTAAAGGGTCTTGTGGTCCTGGCTTGATTGTATGTATCTATCTTCTTCCTCTCCCCCTCTCCCTGCAAGGAAAATACTTTCAGGAGTTCCTTATCTTTAAAATCATCTCTCATTTAGAGAGAGCATATTAATTCTCTTATTCTTCACTTTAAATATCAGTAGTAATCACAATATGTTTTGTTTTGTTTTTTTCTTATTTTTTTTTTTTTGTCACATTAATGGGAATTTTCTCTTAACTTCAACATAAATCCAATTCGAAGGGTAGGAAAAAAATAATATCCCTCGTACACAAAAGCATATTCTTTTCTACGGTACCTTATAACCACACACCTTCAGAATTGCAAATGTGAAGCTTAATTTCAAATTTTAGTGTGCTGATTATATCTTCCATAGTACTTATATTACTTGATTAAGGTGAGCAGGACTACACTTTTATCTACTTTTTGATTCTTCTTTTTTATTAGTGTCTTAAGCCCCTGGTTCTTTTCAAATGGTATTCTTTCAAATTCAGAAAATGGAATAAAACCGGCAGCTGAAGAAAATGAGGGTAGAGGAAAATGTCAGTGAGAGTAAGGAACCGGCTAGCTACATTTAAATAATCTCCTCTCATGGTATTCATTAATTCATTCACAAAATTTTACTGAGAATTTACCACGTACCTGGAACTCTGTGCATTAAAAAATACAGTCCAGTCCCTGTACATTCCTTAAAAATAAATGAATGATGGAATATTGTCTCAAAAAACATCAAGGACGGTTCATACTGATCTTTATATCTCGACCCTAGATCTAGAATTGAATGCTGTTATGGGCTGAATTCTGTCCCCCGAAAATGTATATCTTGAAGTCTCAGCTCCCAGTACTTTAGAATATAACCATTTTTGCAAATAATGTCTGTAAACAAGAGATTAAGTTAAAATGAGGGCCTGAGGGCCGGCCCTAATCCAGCATGACTAGTGTCATTGTAAGAAGAGAAAAAGCCCTCCGGGATGTATGCACACAGAGAAAAAGTCATCTATCACCTAAGGAGGGAAACCTCGGAGACACCAACCCTGCCAATATCTTGATCTTATCTTTCTAGACTCCAGGACTGTGGGAAAATAAATGTCTGCTATTTAAGCCACCTAGATGTGCTATTCTATTATGACAGCCCTGGCAGACGAATACAATTGACTAATAACAGCCATTTCAGAAAACACTCTATATCATTTAGATTACTGTCAACAAATTTAAAAATGTGCTCTTATTATTCATTTTTTAAATGATTTCTGTTGCATAAATTTAGATTTTGCCTTTGAATATAGCTGTATTGTAGCTACAGCAGCAGCAGGGGGCAAACATGGGCTGAGCCTCTGGTTCTCATTTGCTAAGCATGGACTCTGCTGCAACCAAATGACCATCACGGCTTGACATTCGTGTGTTCTCTCACACAAAGCACAGGCAGAAGCTCAGACGGCTAAGGCAGGAAAGTGGATGTGAACATCAGAAACGAGAGTCCGCCTCACATGAATCTTCTCTCTCCTTTCACTGTCAGACATAAGAGGAGCCTTGGTCTCTTTGTTCTCTAAAGGATCCGTCTATTCTCTGCATTTGTAAGTCGGCTTTTAGAAATGAATTTGCAGGCACAACACCATCGAGCATTTCTCAGCCTTCACATTTGAACACATCTTATCGAAAAGCATTCAAAATGTGTTTTTACATAAAATATAAAATTCTTCATATTCAACAATTTAATAATATTCAGTTACTATTTCAAGGGTTTTGTGGATTTTTGGTGATGGTGGCTAGAAATGGCAGCAGAACACCAATAAATTTCCCCATCTCTTTGATTTTGAACCCTATATTTCTGGATATTTTTTCAAAAATTGTTGTCAAATCATAACATTCATACAACCAGCATTGTAAAGAATGTAACGTTGACTTTGCTTTCTACTTTCATTTATCAACAAAATGAAATGTATCCACATCTCTCAAATCAGCATTTTTCATAAGTCAAGTTTTGAGCAAAAATTATGTCATTAGAAGCCAATTGTTTATTGGCACAGATTTCAAGATATTTGCCTAATTTTCCAAGGCACAAAATCACAGTTTTATACCAATGTACATGCAGCTCTTCTGGATTGTCATCCTCTGTAGACAGGTTACATATGAGTTTGTATGTGTCCATGTATAGGTAGTAAGCTTAGGAGTATTAATATAGTGTTTGAGCTATTAAGTGTTTGTGAAAATTACAGGAAAATTTTGTATCAGAGCAACACACTGCGCACTGGTCCTAGTAGCCTCCACTGATAAAAACATAGTTTATTAAAACTCTCTATCGAATTCCAGAGAGTCCAGCTACAGTTTAGAATAATTGGTTTATTGCCTACCCACTTTTAAGACACTAAAGACAATCTGGGGTGGGGGAAGAGTTCACATGGGGATTTACTTCCATCACCCACAGAAGGGGCAGGTAGGAGTTTCAGGCAGCCTTGCTTATGAGTGGGTGCAGAAAGGGAGCTTCACTTGTCAAGAGATATCAGTTCAATTCAAGGGCCGAGAGGAGAAATGAGGGGAAATGGAAAGACACTGAGTGGTTGAGGATGGCCTTGCTGTCCCCAAATACAAATCCCAGGTCCAAGAGTCGCCTGCATGCCTTCTGTACACCAGGGAACAGGCTCAACACAGCCATCTCATTGATGCCAGAAATGGTGGCCACCGAATGCTGGAAGTCGGCTGGGGTACAAGAGCACTCCTAGTTGATTCTCCGACTTTCCTGTCCTTCAGATAAGGAATGGCTAATATTTAATTTCAATGTATGTAATTAACTCGGGTGCATGGGAACCCTGTTGCAGATCCATTAAATCGAGAGCTCTGTGTGAATCTTGCAATTCAGTCTTTAGAGCTGAGTATCTCTTTCCATTGCAGTGAGTTTTCAGTTGAAGAAAACTTTACAGAGTTTTATATCTGTTTAGACTTAGAAAGAAAAAGTAGAAATTGCAGCCTCGGCTCTTTTATTTACTTAATACCTAGAACGGGTTGTTGCTCTTTGCAAAGAGCAACCTCATCCCCCAAAATATCATCTCCCAAATTCCTGAATCAATCTCTCTCTCTCTCTCTCTCCCTCTCTCTCTCTCTCTATTTCTCTCCCCACCCTCCTAATCTTCTGTTTGCTGGCTCATTTAATAACTTAGTGTTTTAAATCATGGGAAATGTTATATTGAAGGCAGAAACCATAGAAACACTGTAAATTAACTGTTTAATAGTAAAGGTTTTTTTTCTACTTTACTTACACTGCCAAAAAAAAAAAATACAATGTCACATTCTCAACAAAAACACTCCTGAATTTTTTTTTGTTTTAGCATACAGAATTATCCTATATTGCAATGTTTAACTAAACAGAACTGATATTATATTAGATAAGAAACTACTATAATTTTCACAGGCTCTGAGAATTTCTCAGCATTAGCAAATTAAATCCTCACCACAAACTTATGAGGTAGGTATTGTCATCATTAGTTTACAAATAAGGCATAAAGGGTCATAGATGTGAGGTCATGGGTTTGGATAGCTGTAGAGCTGGCACTCAGTAAACTCATGAGCTTTCTCTAAACCAAGTGTGCTTTCTCTAAACCAAGTGTCTTTCTGAGGCCACAGACAAAGTTTGCAAACCAAATGTCGCTCTGTGTCCCACAGATGACTGTAATTATTTACATCTCAAATAGTACCCGCATATCAAGTTTCTGTAAAATCTGTTTTATCTCTATGATTCCCTTTTATTTATTTAAATATCTGTTAGGAATCTTAATATGAGGATGTTAAGTTGTACTTGTTTTTGTTATGTTCTTCTAAAGATGTGATTTTTTTTTAAAAAGTCTACTATGACCAGAGCAAAAAAGGGCAACATTCAAAAAGATACTCTTAAATGACAGTGTTACATATTTTAATGAGTGAAATAGAATTTCTTTTTAAAAAAATTTAATTCTATTCTGTAAATTCCCCTCTTTGTGAACCCTTAACATTTTTAAACCATTAAGAAAGTGCCCCCCATTTTTTATATTAATAAGTAAATATTGCTTTAACTTTATTTGGATCAACCTTCCATCCAATGTGTTATCACTTCTGAGAATTAGTACATTATGATAACTTCTGGCTGCAGAGCAGTAATTTCTAATCTTCAGAAAATAAAAAATGGTGGTGGCAGGGGTGGGAATTGTCATCTCTGAGTGTCCAGATTAATTTAAAGTTTTACTCTACATATTACCTGAGGTCATTCCTTTCTTTTGATACAGGCAATGAGGTATTTTATGATCTAGAAAACACAATCCTCAAACAACTAATGAATCTGATACAATTAAGACTGGTTTAACCCATCTACACCTGGGCAGACACAAGAGCTTTCAGGTGGTGCTTAAGACACTGATTTTGGGGTGTGTATTCATAAGGAGACAGAGATTTTTTATTAAAATCTAGAGGCAAAGTGAATAATCCATATTAAAATTAGTAAGTGAGTGCTCAGATGTAAACTCTTGAAACTCAATGAGGAACAAAGGCCACTCAGGTCAGAGTGTCCTTTGTTGGAGGTATTATCAACTTCATTGCCAACAACACTCAGTCTTAAATGGATCTTGCTGAGAGACAAGGGGGATCATTCAAGGACTCAATGCCACCCACACATGCGCTATCAAGTGATGCAGTTTTCTTACAAGTTGAAGGGAGGTTGTGCAATGGAAGCCTTCAGAGTAATTTGCTTAAAAATTTATCACCCCCTCAGGGTTGCCTAAAAGGGAATTGGAATTCTTTAATTCCTGCATGCCCTTACCTTGTGTTGGGGACATAGACAGGGGTGTGGTGACTGTTAATGACAACATGTTTATCAAAATGAGGGACAGAATTCTGACATAAAATTTAGATATGGAAAGTACAGAGCAGATATAGTTTATATTCTATAAGATTAGCTACCTTAACTGAGAAATAAACTATGAAGTAACAATCTAATATCTTGGTTCTCCTTCATGACTACACATTAAAATCACCTGAAATGATATGTTTTAAAAAGTCCCATGTATGAGTCCTGGTACTAAGGATTCTGATCCATTTAGCCTTGGGTGGAGCCTGAGATTTAATATGTAAATTTATTGATAAACTGTTGAGACCATGATACCACTACAGTTTGCAGGAGAAATTGACTAGGTTTTGTTGTCTCTTTCTAATTGTTTTAATACTGTTCAAGAGGAGACCACAGGTCCAAAATGGAGTCACTTGTGCTAAAGCCCATGACACTGAATCTATGCTTAATATCTGATGTTTTCCAGGAATTTAATCTTAATTGTTCAGTCTGGAATTTTCTGGTCAATACCAATAAAGTCATCTGTCACCTATGCCCTCTCCACCTCTCAAAGGAAGCTGAGACAATATGCTTGATGAGATACATTCCCAAGGGAAGGAGGTGGCCTTGCTTGAAACAATCTTTTCTTTTGCTGATAAATTTCATTTTCTGCCCATTTTCTGCCTAGGAAAGCCTCCTCACCTCAAGGCTCCTCTCTGCTTGCCAGATGGGATGCTGCCTGATTCATGAATCACTCAATAAAGTCAATTAGCGCTTTAAATTTACTCGATTGAGTTTTTTGTTCCTTAATAATATGTTTTCCCCTCTTCCAGATCAACGTGTAAAATGAGAGAAATAGGATTTATGTTGAATATTATTAAATGCATTTTTTTCCTTGTCTTTCTCTTTTTTGAATAATATTAACACCTGTTGAGAAAGCATGTCCTCTTTTGCACCATTATCTACCTTTCATTGGTTAAAAGATCCTGAAGATCAAAACTGATAATCGAATTCTCCATAGTACAGAAAAAAACCTTGAGCAAAATAAATATTCATTATTTGAAAGGATAATTCAATTCTTATTTTGTCACAAATGGAAAATACTTCTTGGGAGGTAGCCTTAAATAGGCAGCTTTTGCAAAAATCTAGATCCTGTTAGAAGAGAAAAACAGATTCCAGAGGCTTAAGGGATCTGCCAGGATTGCTATGCAATCCAGAAAGTGGGGGTGGGGGAAACCGCTATTATAATACTAACACAATCTTAAACTTCAGTTTTGAAATTATATATATGTTTTCCTCATTCTTTTCAAGCATTTCAAGTTGCCATAAGCTATAAGAAATCACCTCCCACCAGGCTGTTTAGAAACCCACGATGTAATTGAAAAGTTTAGAACAGGCCCTAAAAGTTTGCATTGTTAAATTACAGCTATATGCTGAAAGTATCCAAATAGAGTACATTTATACAAACTGAAAAGTGACCCACAGTTGGAATGATGCCGGCTATTTATAATAGCAACACAGTTCTTGTTAGAGGGAATGTCCTGCCTGCTTTCACACTCATAACCGCAGTCACACCAAAGCGTTCACTCAAATTGCTAGCAGAATGCTGCCCCTGCGACTCTTCCCAACTTCCTCAGGTGCTCTTTCAAGCCTTCTGTCATCTCTTCGTGACACTTCCCTAATGTGGAGCTTTCTAAAATCCACCATAGCCCTAGCCGATAGTAATGAACTTCTGCATACCTTGTTATGAGGCTGCTCATGTAACATAAAAATTCCAGAAAATGAGAAGATTTGTTGGAAGCATACAAATTGCTGCCTACAAAAATAACTCATATTACATTGTCTTTGGCTGAATTTTTATAATCAGTGGGATTAACTCTTACTGGAGTTATAGTCAACGTGATTAACTCTTACTTTAAGACAGGAGGATGAGGATGAGGAGTCACAACACAAAGAAACAAGAAAAATAAAGTCTTGGTTTTACTTTTAAATCCAAGTAACTTTGCTTTAACTCAAGTGCACTGCCATGAAGGAGCAAGCTTTAAGAAGGGAGAAAGCTTCAGGTCCTTTAGGGTTTGAATGGGCTCCGTTTAAGGCCCAAGGAGACACCCCAGCAGTGTGTGCTACAGCCATGAGCTTTTTGGTAAGTTTACAAGGGTGCAGTGAATTTTAACTACACTTTATAAAGTCCATTTTATCCTGTCATCTGACTCTCCTCATTTGCTTTCATTTTTCCCCACCTGTGCAGTGCTGTTGGAATGACCTCAAGTATTAATGAAATCCAACAAACGAGAGGCTGAAATGGGGGCACGCTTAGTTTAGGTTTCACAGAGTGTATTTACATGGGTCACAGTCACTTTGGGCAGAGTTGATTTACTATTTGATTTCCCAGTGTGTTAGGGCTTCATGAATATGCCTGTGGTCCCCATGACAACTCACTTTCCACAGATGCATGCAGGTGTTGGCTCAGAGGACACCTGTGCATGAAACATGCACCACAGCGCCTGGCATCAGATGCATGAGTACAGTCAGGAGCAGCAAGGCTTGGGATGGATGGAGTCAGATGGCAGCCCGTGGAAAATTCTTCCTGTCACCAGCAACGTAATGGTGATTTAGTTTTTCAACTAAAGCTAGTCAAAACAGAAGTTCAATCCCCTTAGAAATCTATTTTGAAATATAGTGCATAGAAGAATGTGCTAGACATTTTTTAAAAATATTTTTGATAGGAATATTGCAAAACAGAATTAATTGGAATTCCTGTAAGTATTGTGAAACCTGCCACACACATGAAAAAAGCTCACAGGTGTAAAATGAAAAGAAAAACTTAATAGAGATTCCCTTGAAATGGCAATTTTAAAATTATACATGACGTTTTCAATAAAATGGTGTGAAGGTGAAAATTCCTAAACTAGCAGTAACAAAAATTAAATGGTGAACATGTACAATACATGATAATTATCATACAGAAAGGTTAAGCCAAACTATTATTAGAGGGGAAAAGAATAGGGAGGTCAGGCAGAGATTAATAAAATATTATAATATTTTTCTGAATTTAATGATTCTTTTGTCCGTCAGCTTATTACAAACCGTAATGCTTATTCCTTTTCTCATTTGCTTCCACAAATCCTGAATCTAGCCATTTATTAGGGGTAGTATTGTTGTTATTGTTATCTTATAATGAGAAAACCCAGCTCTGACAATGAGAAGTGTAAGTGTGGAGCTCTGGGTCTCAAAACCATTTTCTACTTGAAAAAAGAAATGACTTTTATGAGAAAATTAAAATTCTAAATTAAAATGCTATGTTAAATAATTAATTTGTTTCTGGAATGATTTTCTTTAGACAGCTCAACTGGTGCCAACTGAGATAAAATGGGAAGATGGCAATAACCCTAAGCGAAAGTTACCAGAAATACATTCTTCAAGTCTACAAGTTGTAGAAAATAATATGACTATACTATCTTCTGTTACTTAAGAATCTAGTCTTGAAGCCAAGGCCCCTGCATCTTCTGAGAGAGGAATAAGCGCATCTAGGTGTGATCTTTCCACATGTTTATTTAGACTCAAAGAAATGGAATAAAGTTAATCAGCAAAGAGAAGTTAGTGACCCAAGGTCCAAAGAAAAATACACACAATGTTGTCCCAAGTGCCCTGTATGTGGGCAGGGAGTGCCAGGTATGTGCCAGAGAACTCCAGACAGGGAATGCATAACATTAGCTGGGAAAATTTTTTAAACTGAGCTCCTCAAATGAGAAGCTTATATAAGCTTGGGCTCCAAGTATATAGAAGGAAGAGATCAAGAGCTCATCAACTTTTTGTGCAGTAACACTACAATCGTTTTTGGAAGTGACGGAAGAATTATCTTTGGTTGAGACAAAGCAGAATTTATGTAAGGTAGGTAAGATAGTGACAACTTTCTTGCCATTGTGCAGAATTACTGCAGTCATAGAACATTCCGTGAAAAATAGGATGCCCTACTATGTATAGCCCCCCAAAATTTGGTAAACTGAAGCAAACACATTACTGAATCTGTCACGGGTTAAAGAACACATCACATGTCACAGACAGCTACCCCACACAGATGCAAGCAGCAAGCCTCCAACTATTCAACTTGGTTTTATTTTGGAGAAAATATCTGCCAGATGTGGAAATCTAATCGGGCCATGTCCTCAAAGATACCTGGAAAAAAATTTATTTTGTGTTTCTTTGCTCTGTGTGTTTGGTGTTTTTTTGTTTTGTTTTGTTTTATTTTGTTTTGAGAATTTACTTTGTTAAAGGATTCAATAACCACTTCAGAAAATAAAACAGTGGGTAATCCACAATGGCAGCACTCATTTTTGCTACCTAACAACTGAGCTAAGACATACATGTAAACATACACAAAATCTATGTAATAAAGAAGAGTGTGATTAATCAATCATTGTATAGAACCATATGAAATTGCTAACACTCAATTGCTTTTAACCTACAAAAAATGAAAAATTTTATGGTTTGATTAAAAAATAAACCTACAATGTTTGCTTCAAAATGATAAACTGAACACACTCTGTCACTTCTCTATTCCTATAAATCTGTAGAAACAACAATAAAGTATAAAAACACATATATACAACCACACATGAAGAGTCAAACTAGCAAACAAGAAGTAGAATTTGTCATATAAAGCACAATACAGAACTGGGAAACAGCAGCTTTGAGTTGACAGCCAAATACAGCACTAAGAGTGAGCACAGCCGCAAAGGGGTTTAATGGGTAGAGATAAATGTGGAAAGTCAGGGAAACCTCATGGGTCATGCAACAGATGGATAGGTTCTGCCTTCGATCCAGGAAGAAGCAGCAAGGATTCTGCTTGTCACAGGAGTAAGAGGAAAGGAAACCTGCGTCAGAAGGATAATGCATTGTCCCTGACATGTGGGGGGCCAAGGGAGTAAGTAAAGTGCTCACACCCGGAAAAATCTTGCTAAGGTACTTTATTTGTGGCTATTCTCAGACTGTTACATCTCAGACTATTACATCTCAGGTGAGGATGTTAAAAATAACTCTGGCTCACAAACTGTCCCACAGGTGGTTACATAAGAGATAACAGACTCACTACAGAAATAAGCGCATGGTCAATAACCAACAGGTATTTAGGCAAAGCCAACAATGTCAAATATACACAAGAAGTTCAACAAGCAGGAGAACCCACATTCTAAAATAATTAATGGAACCAACAAAAAGGGACATTGAGTTAAGAATAAGAAATATCTTCAGAAAGATAATGAAGATGTCACATTCAAGAAACAAGCTAAGGCTGCCAACAAAAAATAATGTAGATGGTGTGTATCAAACCTTACATATCCACATCCATTATCAATAACTTTTAAGCTTAGTAAATGGTCTAAATAAGTGACTAAGAATAAAAAGAACTGTCGCTGGAAGATCAACCCGTTATTTTCTCAGAATGCAATGCAAAAATGATAAAGAGAAGGAAAAGAAAAGAAAAATTAAGTCAGGTAAAGCATGCTCAGAAGTCTTAGCATTTCCTTCCTTCTGGAATTAAAGAGAAATGGAGAAAGATAGGTATTTTAATAAAGAATTATAAGCAAGAATTCTGAGCATTTAGATTAAAATGGTTCACTTAGTCTCAATCTATGGGTTGTCTTTTAATTCTCTTAACAATGTCTTTCATGTAGCAAAGGTTTTGATTTATAAATATATATACAAGTATCCATGTTCCCTTTATTTAAAATAAAAGTACATAAAATCTAGAATATTTGGTGTAAATGTCTTGTTTCTAAACTCAAAAAAAAAAAGACCAATAATTTTATTTTAGTTTGGTGGAAAGGAGCTTTTTTTGTTTTTAGTGGAAACATTAGTGAAAAGATGCATGTTAGATTGGAAATCTATAAGCTGGGAGGACACAGCCATAAAAAACATGTATATGGTGAGCAGGACTTACAAGCAGAAGTGACCTTTTATTTAATCATAGAGAACATGTTGATCTCTTTGTATGAAAAGGCAATACAAGTTAAAAGATCCACAGCTTCATCTGTAGCTACCGTTTCATGGAAAAAGGCAAATAACACCTGAGATAATTTAGGTATATACCTACTTTTGCAAATAATATAGTGACAGCTTCTTGCCATCCCATACCGTCTACTTCTACTGCTGCAAAGAGAAAGCTGTGCTGTGCATCCAAAATTAAATAGCAAGGTGACATTGGTCGAATTTTCAGAGAACTAGAAGGATGTCCCAGTACTCTCAGTAGAAATCCAAATCACCTACATTTCCTAACTTTTGAACTTTTTTGGTATTTAAAAATGCATTGTTCTAAAAAATCCAGTAGATGGCATAAATACCCCTACTTTCCAGGTGTTGCCTAGCATTAGTAATCAAGAGGAGGGTGCTGTAGCTTTCCAGACAGAAGGAGGAGGGGTGAGATGCTCTCAGATGATGCTGAAAAAGCTGCTATAGGTCTAGATTTGGCAATAGGCCTCAGCTTTTGTAAACACAAATGATTGTCAGGATCTGCTTGTTGTTGGTAACCGGAGATTTTATAGAAATAGAATTAAGAGTTACTGCTATCTTTACATAGGTCTATATCTTAAATAATATTTAAATAATAAAATAAAATAATATTAATTATTTTTAAACACATGCCTGATTTTGAAAGCCAGAATATGGCGTAGTCTCATTAGACTCGTGACAATTATTTGCTGCAGGCTTGCAAATAACTGATAATTAAGTAATTCAGTTGACACAGGATGAAAGGCAATTATAGTTGACTTGGGAAAGAATCTTTGTTTTGGCCCAGAGACATTGTCCAGGTTCATGATGATTTCTTACATAAGAAATTATCAAACAGATCACATAATTTTAGCAGGCCTCATCTACTTAGGTTTTCCTTAGTCATGTAGCTCCAGCCATCTCACATCATCTAAATATCTGAATTATTTTTAGTATTACTATAATTCTAACTCTCTCTCTCATACCATGCTATCTACACTAAAAAAATATTTACAGTCAATGGGTAATAAAAAATGGTTTCCATAAGAGACATCTTTTGTGTGTGTGTGTTCATAAAAATGTCCACACACACACACACACACACACACACACACACACACACACACACCATTGGGTCACTTCTGTATCAATTTTAGATGCCAAAGATCTGAATTTAAAAAATGTATTTCTTCTATAACAAAAAGTCAGACATAGACTCTTCTTGGATTGATTCACTACTTAATGACGTCATCACTCTTTCTGTCCACTGTTCCAATGTCTGGAGGTTCCTCCCTTTCCATTAATGAAGAAAATTTTCTAAAAAAGTCCTCATTAGATGCCTCTTTACATTTCACTGTCTAAGGCTAGGTGTGGTATGTGAGAATACCCAAGCCATCAGATTTTGCTTAAACTAAATAATATCTATTTCTGGTGATGGGCTGAACCCCTGTGGTAACTGTGTCATAAAAGATGCGGGGCAGTTAAGCTGTCAACCACTTGGCAACTTCTTTTATATTTGGGTCTCAGGGCACATAGTGCCACTAGAATGAGGCCACCCCAGACCACCGAGATGGTAGGCATCGCATCTCCATTCCCATCACTGTTGCCATCATGCTCTTGTCTCTCATCCTGACTTCTTTACTCCAAGAACTTCTTCACTGTTTCAAAAATCTGTCTTCTACCCCTCCCTTCACCTGCTATAAACGAAGATCTATTAAAGATGCCTCCCGCCACCAACACTTCCGCTGTGCCCAGCATGCTCCTTCATGCACACTAGATGTAATTATTTGAGAAATTATGGATGGATGTAAATATTACTAGAGGCACTCTGATTTTTACAGCCTCTTTTTTTGAAACATTATAGCAGAGATTAATTAGGAAGGATGTTTTCTCTTGGAACATGGTTCTGACATGGAATGAAGATTATTCTGGAATTTAAGAAATACTGGAGAACAGAAGTACTGGAAAGAGAAGCTGGGAGGTAGTGGTTGGCCATAGAAAGAACGTCTATTAGGAGGATAGGATTGTCTAAATCACAGCTGGAGAAACGGGAAGATTTTCTCAGCTAAGGAAAAAGTGTACCTGGAAATGATGAGCATTTGGGTTTTAGTAGGAAAAATAACCTTTCTGTGATATTGCTCCTGGCTTCGTCACTTAGGGGCTGTGCTACATTCGGCAAATCAGGCATTTTCTATGAAACTTATATCGCCATCTGCAAAACACAGATTTGCAGAGTTTATGGGAATGAACACAGAATTAGGGTCAAAGCTCTGAGCTGCAATGCTTACTCGAGCAATGGTTGCGTCTTTTCTTCTTTAACTGCACAGCAATTTCTTGGCTTCTCTGAACTTTGGCTGGTTTAAGTGTTAAGTAGATATTTAACATACCGAATAAAATAATGAGTTCTGTTTCAGGAGATTGTGTTTGGCCATGGGGAGCCAACTTGCTCAAATTTTAAAAGTAGGTAAATAATTCATTAAACACACGCACACACACACACACACACACACACAACCAGCAATGTGCCAATGGAGAAATAATAATAATAATAATAATAATAATAATAATAACAACAACAACCCTGGGATTTTTCTAGTCCATAGTTTCCTCATTGAAGAATAACTGATAAGATGTTTGGGAGAGAATTTATTAGTAAGAGAAAATGGAATTATCATAAATATTTGTAGAAAGAATGAAACAAAAATTGGTGGACTTATAAAAGAAAACATGGCTATTAAAATGCAATCTAAGTCTAGTTCTATAAATAAATTACAGCAATGTAGGTTGAGCTAACCTCTTTTGATCACCTTTGAGCAATGTTTGAGAATAAGATACATATCCTGGAGGCTTAGATATGGTAAATGTCATTTCTAGAAGATAATGGGTTCCATCCCCTCTGTTCAGGTCACAGCATACCTGGAATGCTTTAAAAGGAATGAAGATGAACGAGATCATGTGACAGCCAGGTCATTTTGTCTAGAACACAAATTAGTATTTCTTTCCAAGATGTTGCAGTTGCATTTCCAAAGACGGCTTCACAAGTATATGTATCCCATCCCTCCTGCTCTCTTCACAGTGGGACATGGTCCCTACTCCACCAAAAGACAGGATTTGTGTTGCCTGTCATTGAAGCTGGGTGGACCTTTTGTAATGTCCTTCACTAATAATATGAGGTGAAACTGATGGTTTATGACTTCAGAGAGATCAGAAAGGATAAGACGTCTTCTACCTTTCCCTCTCTCTTTCTGTCTCTCTCTCTCCTTGTCTCTCTCTCTGCCTTTCGCTACCACCCTAGTCTCAAGTCAGAGAAAGAGACCAGGAAAAGAGCTCTCACCAGAAATTGAATCGGTTGGCACCCTAATCTGGGACTGCCCAAGCTTCAGAACCAGGAAAAATAATTATCTGTTGTTTAAGCTACCCAAGCTGTGGTATTTTGGGATAGCAGCCGTAGCAAACCAAGATGGGGACTAAAGTTAATTAAAGGCTTACCACATGTGAAATAACTTTATTTAATTGTTATAACAGACCTATAAAAGAAACTTTTTCACATATGAAGAAGATAAAATGCCTAAAGATTAATTAATTGACCGTGGTTTGCAAACAGCATAGAGAAAATGTAAAGCCAAGTCGAAGCTCCAAATTCAATTTTTTTCTCTGTGTGAGCTGCCTCTAGGAGTTTTAATGAGCCTAGGAAAGTGGAAAACATTTCTTTAAGATATAAATATGTAGCTTTCCTCTTTTGGTTCACATGTGGAAAGTTTCAAGAGCTCATTACTTTTACCCTAATACCCAAACAATCTTGATAAGCATCAAATAGTGCTTTTTAAAAACTCCACACAGATCTGAAAATGCAAATCTAAATAAAGCAAGTGACAGAAAGGAAGAAATCTATAAAGGAGACCCTTATATACCAGCAGCGCTTTCTTCTCCAGCAGAACTGCAGAAGGAGGAGGAATCTCTTCTAGACAGAGACTAGAAGAAACTCGCCAACCATTCACAGAACAATGAATGGCTGGCATGACAGATCAGAATCCCAAGGGACCTAGCCATGATGAGAGGGCACCTACCCACCCACTCTGTCTCATGGACTTTCCCTGAGGTCTGGAGGGAGTAAGCCAAAACCAGAAGGCTGGGGAAAAGGGTTGAGAAAGAGTCACTCTGAACAGTTCAGAGGGAGCCTAGATGCAAAGCAACCACCCCCAGAAAGGTGTGAGGGAAGGCAGAGTGCAATGCGAAGGGACATGGAAGTCCAAGGAAGAAAGTATCAGAATTCAGTGGAGGAGATGAAGCTATAGGAGAAAAAGGTTCAGAGTTCATGAAGAAGTGTTCGTGTAAGTAAAGGGAAAGTCATCAGATTTAGGGACTGAAACCACATTTGAAACACGTACATCCAGGGGGGCTGTAGGAAGGCAGCAGGTGTACACTCGGAGCTGCATCATCTGGATTCGAGGCCCAGCATCCTTGCATTGTATCTATGTGGCAATGGGACCCAGCTGATCTGCCTTCATGTCGGACCCATTTGTTTGATGGCCGCCCTCTGGGTCAACAAGGGATTGTTTGCTGAGCAGGTGTCTGCAGTTACCTTGCTACTTTGGTAGTAACTGAGAAGCACCTGTTGCTCCAGAGAACAAGCTGATTATTAAGGAGGAGGATGGGAGCCATGAGAGAGCAACAGGCTCTCTGTGCAGGTGCAAGCAGTTGTTTCTTCTTGTGCAGGTGCAAGCAGTTGTCGGTCTCCCACGCAGTAGTAATGCATCAATAGGGTGTGCTGAACAAACTCGAGGCTGCAGTACTGACTGTGAGCCCTCCCGAATCTTTCTCTTGTCTCTGTCTTTTCTTTCATCTTCACTCCCCCACTCAGAGACTGTTTGACTTTCACCGGTGGGTTCCAGCACCTTCAGGTCTTTACTTTACAATCGGGAGTCCTTAAAATGCATCTTATAAGGCCATTGTGAAAATTTCATGACAATGTGCTTCTTTCAAAACGTCCTTGACTGTTTGGTCATGAAAAACATTAAAAACTCTCAAAACCTATTTTGTCCAGAAAATATCTACCTTCTATGTTTTTTGAAAAGCTGTCACTTTTGGAAAATGTGTCTGGAGAGCTCCTTTGGCCACCTCCCTGCCCCTATGCTTTCTCTAGGAGGATTTAATGACACATTCCCAGGAGCATGGAGACACGACTATGCTGGCTTGATGAGAAATTGGAAGCCATTCTGAAGCCCACCCAGGAGCTATCATGAGGCTTTTGACATGAATGAAGAATGTAACTGATTAATACATGTTTTATTCCCCTGAGTGAGTTGAGACGAGGGCAGAAGAATAGTATATATTCTTTAGGATTATTATGATCATAAAACCTTAAGACTAGATATGTTTTCTTATTTTTTTTCCCCTGATGAAAACTGGAAAGCAATAATGCTTTTTCGATTTCATGGAACAAGATTTGATATTCCAGTCCATGATGTGAGAGACAATCTCCTGACAAGGTACAAAGTGCTTCAGGTAAAGGCCAGGACAGAGCATTTAAACGATTTGTTGATCTAATCAACAGAGCTGACACCTTAGACTTGGGGGCTAAGAAGAAATGTATGATGTTATAATTGGAAAACCAGATACTTATGACTACAGAAAAGAAGCTGCCAGGGCTTTTGAAGGCTTAAGCCTGAACTAGCCCACAGTGCCTTCTACCCATGTCTATGCATTAAAGCAAGTCATGGGTCCAGCTCAGCCTCAATTCCCATTCATAGATGGGAAAACTGGGATTTTTGTTCCAGTCAATATTATGCTTACGGTTGTACTGATGCTGAGTGTTGCAGCACAGATTCATCTGATTTCATATCTCATTTCACGTCAGAACTCTGTGAAGCTCATTAAAAAATTCAGTAAGAAATTTTATGACATTATTAAAAATAATATGTAAATGCAAGTTGGACAGTAACACAGTTAAATGTCGGCAATTTATAGGTGTCACCATGCAGAGATTCAGAAACGTTTTAATCCTGCTTTATTCAACCCTTTTATCTATTACTTTAACATTTTATTAATTACGTTGCCATTAAAAGTCAGTAACAAGAAGTTAGATTTTCAAATGAACTTTATGTTCCAGCACATAACCTTTTCCTGAAAGTATTATTTATGCTTTTGGGCAAAGAGCTAGAATATAGGACTTTAATCAAAGGGTAACAAAATTCATAAAGTTTTTCTATATTTCTTGTGAACATAGTATACTATGACAAAGCATAAAGCAGAAGTTCACTTACTAATTTTTATATCATTTCTATTCTTCCCACTTCTATAAATCCGACTGGGAACACAGTCATCAGGATTATATCACTGGTGATTTTTTATTTGAGAGACTTTTTTGAATATAATTGAATGTATTATTCCCAAAGTTTGCATTTTCCCAAAGTATAAATTTTACAACTGCTGAGTTGTTGAAAAATAGATACACTGGTGTCTGATTCATTGTCTTCAGTTTCTAAGAGTAGATTTTATTATATCATAATTAGGTGCTATCAAGTAATACAAATAGGATGCATCACAGTTAGGTGTTTCTCTCTTTTTTTCAGAAAGGTGACTGGATAAATGTGGTAGAAGAATAGAATGAAATCAGTCCATGAGGATACTCAGGACAGAAGGCAGCAGCAGGTGATGGAAAGTGGTAGGTGGTATTGCAAGACAAACTATCGCTTGATTGACCACAGATGCAGGAAAAGACTGAAGAGAGAGAAGCTTTTTCTCAATGGAGGACAAGCATCCATGAATGAATCGCCAGCCTGGGAGTGGACATGAAGTGGGAAGCTAAAAGGTTGTCTGTGCAACATCTCCTCCAGCTCTGGTCCGCATTCCAACAGAGGCAGCTGGCCGGTTCCCCCAGGGCAAAACCAGATAACCCACCCCAAATTCTCCAGACACTAAAACTCTAAAAATACTTTTGATCTAAATCAAAAGCCATTTTTACATTGGAGAACTTTCTTTGATTATCACTTTCTATTGTTCCTTTCTGCTCTCCCTTTCTGGAATTAATATTAAACAAATATGGCAGCTTCTGTGTACATCCTCTAGCCTTTCCCTCTGTCTGTCTCTATTTTTCTGAAGGGTTTATGTTTTCTTTTAGGGGCTGTTTTATTCGCTTTTTCTTTATTTGACTTCTAAGCAAATCACTCAACTCTAACACCATGATAATTCTTCTACCATATCATTTCTGGTACTGAGCATTTCAATTTAGTTGCTGCAATTGTCGCTATCAGTAACACTCAGAAATTTTTTGATTTCTACATTTGTTTGTTATTTTTAGAAATTTCTCATTTTAAAAGTGTGATATTGACTAGAGTTTTTTCTAGTATAAGGAACAGATTTTTAGTTTTCTATTTTTTGCAGTAGCTCTTTTTATCCCTCTACATGTGATCACTTATTCTTTCCAAATAGTCCTTGACTCTTGATCTGCTTATATGTCATTGTTAAAACCTAAATCTGTGTTGGCAAATGAGATGGGTTTCCTTTGCTGCTACACTGCTCAGTGTCACCTGGTGGTCCCACCAGTTGGTTTCAGGCTGCAGTGAGCAGCCCGACCTCTGAAGCTGATCAGAATCTCCCTAGATTTGGTGGGGATCTGACCTTAAGTAAGAAAATGCTCCTAGTTTATTGTGTCAGGAAATTACCTAGGACCTTCCTCTGTTTCTCTTTCTGGCTTCAGTTTCTCATGTTGAAAGTAACAGGTGACCTACTTCATGGATAGACCTGCTCTTATAGCTCTACCTAGGGCAGACACTGATGGTCGGTGTCTGAGTCTAGACTCTAGACAATTGTTCTGAAGCCTTCTGTCACAATCCTTCTCTCTGGCCATTAGGACACTCTATCTTAGGTCATGCTGTCTCTGATTAAAGGCTTATTTGTACACATACACATATCTCATATCGCTCTGCAGGTTCAGGTTCAGCATTTGAATTACTTTTTCTTTCTATCTTTTAAACATCTTTCTGATATTCATATTGGTTTTGTAGTGGCTATAGATTATCTCTTATTCTTATAGTTATTTTATTTTTATGGGGTAATGAAGGAAAATGTACTCATCAGCTACTAAATCTGAAGTCCAAATTCCATCTCCAAAATTTATACTCATCTGCCTCTAACAAAAAATCAATCAAAATAAAAATGATAGAAAAAACTCAAATGTATTGATGAATATAAGAATTATAATAGAAATGCCCTTGGCTTTTGACTAGAAAATTGGACTATCTGTTGAATGGAGATTGTTGTGATGGGGCAGGAGTAAATGAGGTAGATTGACAGATTTTTTAAAATAATCATTTACTGTGGTAAAAAAGTATTAGGCTATACTGTTGCAGCTCAACACCACAGGGCCTTAAGAGAAGTAAAAATAATAATATTCCATCACAACATCCCCCGTCATCCAAAAAATTATATAATAAGCCATTTCTACATATTTTACATATAAATTAATTTACACGAGTTTGAAAAAACTCATTTTACAATTAATCATGAATTATAGAACTTCAAAATAGAGTATTTATTTAGAAGATTCTTTAAGAATCATAGTAACCCCAGTGCTACCCTTTGATGTTCCTCTCTCTCTTTTTTTTTATGCTGGGATCTTGGACTATTTCACTGCTTTTCATTATTCACCAAACTATTAGCATTTTATTCAGAAAGTTGATATAAACTGAACATAGAATTTTAAGGTTGTTTTTGGTAAAATCCAAATATCTTTTAACAATCAAAATTTACAAAAAACATTTTCAACTCTGTTCCTTGTTTCAGAATGTCTGCTAGATTGTTTTCATCTGTATGCTAACTTATTTTAATTGGAGTACTCAGAGCAAATACATTCTAGATATAATACCCATAATAACGACCTCGGTCTCCAGTATTCAATATTGTATCTCTTTGTTCTATACCACAGTGAGACTTATGGTATCATTTTCAAATTTATAAATGTATCTGTATTTTTGTTTGTATTTGATATTCTTAATGCTGTTATTCTATCTTCTCCTTTCTACTTCTTTCTCCTATGAATGAGAGGAACAACCAGGAGAATCACAATAAACATTATCCAGTCCAAAAGCTGCCTGTCTAGACCACAAGGTCCTCACCCTTAAAACATGACTCTGCCATTTTTGAGCCACTTCTCTTAGGCTGTAAATTCTCGGTAACCTTAACAAACAAACAAACAAAATTTACACTTTATTACCTAATTCACTAAAGAGTCTTATATTATCACAACTTGGTTCCATATTTAAATCTAAGCACACGTCTTTCCTTTACTAGCTCACACAATACGTAGTGTGGTATTCCACGAAGCCTCCTCTATCAGACTCTGTACTCACAGTAATTGTCTTTGTCAACAACTTTATTTTCTGCATTTTCCCTTGTGTGATGTCCTCACAATTGTGTATGGTTTATTGCTCTATCCAAATGGCTTTCAAGCTAAACACATGCCTCAAATTCACTTAAGCACTTGGGCAGCATGAGAATTATCTATTACTTAAGGTGCTTTCACAGACCTCATTCCTATTAATGAGATAATCGTGCCCTAATCAGAGAAAAAAAAAAATGGTAGAAGGTTGCTTTGTGTGTGAGTTCAAAACAAATAGCAATGTATCCCGAACATTTAAATCATTCAGTTTCTGACAGTGTAGTCAGAGCTTTGGAAATTGAGTTAAAGTTGGTTTAATTTAAATACACTTCTTTCACTTTGATTTTCATGTATCTCTTAATTTTCCCTTTCTCATTTTATTTATTTATTTATGACAAGCACATTGGAAATGTATATTTTAGTGATTATTTTTAAATGCTCTATAATTGTTATAATGTCTAAAATTATGGACATTATGACATCAGACTGTTCCATATGTAAAAATTACCTAAAATGTTGATATGAAATATTCATATTTTACTACCTCTGAGCCAAAGAATAAAAAAAGGATGACTAACACATGTTAAAATACTTACATTTTCAATATTAAAAATGTCTGTTGAACAAATATTTAGTCAATGCAGAAATAAAAGTTTTAAAGAAGCATTCATTGATTATCTTCAGTAAAAAAAACCCAAAAAACATTTTTTCTCACCAAAAGAGAAGAATTAAAAATTATATTTGTCTAGAATCCCTCTATCCAAATTTAACCTCCAATTACATTCCTCTCTCTCTCTCTCTCTCTCTTTCTCTCTCTCTCTCATCTTTCTCTCCAGCACATTTAAGTTCTTCTCTTACAGAATGCTTTATGTCTTTTACTTATTCCATTAATAAGCAAATGTGAAAAACTTTCCATGACGTTATCCTTTTATAAATGATGCATACTATTTTATTCTACTAAATGGATATTAATTTCTACCACTGAATGTTTACATTTGGGAAAGAGATTTCTGGTTGTGCCTGAGTATCCTTCCACACCCCCCATTCGTATATGATGAAAAATTTTTATCTGCGTAGGTCCATGCTATGGCTCTTTCCTGATTCCTGTGATATGGATGTAGAATTCACCACGTAGGTGAGCACACCCTCTTGGAGATAGTAGAGTGCCCGTCTTGACAGAACCTGAAACTCTGGAAGATTTTAAGGGCAGAGTAATTCTGTCAGAACTAAATTTTCCAGTACAAATATTTTTAAGGAAACCTCCATCTGTGAAGTTACTCCATATCAACCTAATCCAAACTGGACAATAGTTAGGAGGGTCCAGCTTCCTGTCTTGCTCTCACTTCTACAGGCTGCTCTATATTTTCCTGCCTTGCTCTCATTTTAATGCTACCAGAAATTCTCATAGGAAAGCAATGACTCACCTTTGCATCCCAATGGTCCAAACAGATGAAGTTCTCACATCATCCGTTTCTTCACATCTTATATTCAATTCTTGCTCTGACTAGAAAGGACAGACCTTCCTCCTTAAGTATCCAGCCCTTTCGCTCAGCCACTGGGTAGAAGCAGTACAAATTCAGCAGAGTGGCCTGAGTTGCTCAGTAATGGAGCTCTTTCACAGTGGTCTGGGACTTGGGCTTTAGCAAGTTCAAATATTGACTCACTCTGCACTCAAAAACAATCCTTCTCAATATTCAGGAAATGTGGCTTTGTCTAGCTAAAAGCTACCAGGCTATTTCTGGACATTATCTACAGATAGGTTTCATTTTTTCCTTCTTTGATTCCACTTTGTCTCCTTCCCGGACCCCAGCCCACTGGTGATGCCATTATATTTTTGGATCCTATTTGTGGACCTTACTCAAGTTCTTTTCAGTGGGCTTCTATGAGTCTAGTATAAATATGAACTATAACTGGATATCTGCTTAGGTGGCCTCAGGCATTCTATAGAAGTTAAAAAAATTATATTTTCCTTTCCAAAAGAGAAACTTCAAAGATGCATTGGCCACATCCCTGAACCAGACTACATGTGTGTATATATGTACTATTAAAGATGTTCCAGGCCTGTGTCTCACATATAATGCCTGGGTGTGCAAGAATGTTGTTTAATTTATTCCTAACTTAAGTATAACTAGGATTCTGAGTTCACAACTTGATCTGAGTTAAAGAACATAAATAAGAGCATTCCAAATATACCAGGTTCTCTCTGCCTAATCCTGTTTGTAAATAAGGTGGTTAAAACTCCCATGATTATCTACTTTTCTCTGATCCTTTAAGAAATAAGACTCGGGAGTTAAATTTTGATCTGCTGACTGTCCATCTAGAGGTTATATTAGAGCCTCTTTTGTAGCTGGGCATGTATAAATGTTGATAGGCATTTGAATAAATTTTGGCAGGAGGTGTGAGAGTAACACATGTAATCCCTGGACCATCTCTTTCAGCTAATGTCCATGTTGATAACGTCCGAGTTGATAATGTCATGTAACATCAACCAGTGACTCTAGCTACATTCCCTTTACGGTGAACTTCACTTTCTCCTCCATTAGGCCTCGGGGATGGAATGCCGTCTTCCTCTTTCCTTCCTATTGCCACCATCTCCTTTCCAGAAAAACATTGCTACATTTTTCTCATGTCTTATTGTCATGAAATCTCTAATGGTGTTCCCTGCTTTCAACATTTTTCCAGAGAAAAGCAGGATTCTGTGTTTGAATACCCCATTTTCATGAAGAATCCTCTCATGTATCTCTCTCTTTTTTTTTTCTTTGTCTTTTTTCAAATTTGTCCTGAGAGGGTCTGAAGGACAAAGATGCAACCCTGCCTCCTCTTTTTCTTTTCTTAAAACTCCTCATATTGGAGATTTGATACCATGTTTAATACATGGCTGGTGGGAGCAGAATGTGAAGATGACAGACGTTAGGACTTTAGAGTTACATACACTCTCTAATCTTTTTTGACTCATATATCTGTGACCTAGCATTTCAAAAATCTCACTTTCCCTTCCCCCGCAGAAGTCCATTTACAGGGTGGTTTTGAGGAAACAAAATGCCTTTTCATTCCACAAGTCATTAGACTGTCACAAATTATTTCGTCATGCCATGCAGAAACAATGTGACATGGTAAATTAAAAAGGAAAGAAAGAAAGGAGATGATTAACGTGTAACATCCCCACTATAACTCCAGCCACTGGCTGAAGGAAAGTGGTTTGTTTCCTCTGTTTCTCCTCATTTTCCTCTGTGTGTCTCTCCCCTGATCCCTGCCTCCAACTATGGGCCCCACCTCTGAGCATGTGCTCCCCTGGCTGCTGCAGAAATGTCTCATCAGCAGACAGAGAGGAAGCATGAGATAGAAGAACTAGAAACAGGAGGAAAGCCCTTGGTGAAAGAAGGTGCATCTATTCGCATAGGAAGAGGAAAGGAAAACAGGAAGAGGGAGAAAAAGAAACTGCTTGAGCTGAGAATGGAGAAAGAACATTTTGAGAAGAAAATTAGAGGCTCCCAAGCATTGTAGCTATAACAACATATGAGAGGAAAGAAGAGAAGATATGAGAAGAGTCACTGGGATAATTATTCATTTATCTCTTAAACTTATTCTGAATGATGCAAGGTAAAGATTTGAAGATGAGGAGGAGGAGAAAGGGCAGGAGGAGGAGTTTACTTTGGAGTGATTAAGGAGTATTTCTTCAAATGGACATCAAAGTGAGGTCTGTTAATTGTGAGTCTGGCATTCATTTGGTCTGCTCAAAGACTTCCATTTGGGTTTTGGGTACAAAGGTGTAAATTTTAGATCTGACTTCCCAGATCAAGATCATCATATTAAACTTATACTAGCTTCCTTAGAAATGTACCTAGATCCTCACCACTTCTTATCATCTTTTCTATTTTCCCTTCAACCATTTATTAAGATTTTTCACCCTTTTTTAAAGATTATTGCTATGGATCGATAACTGGCTCACATTACTTCCTGCCTTGTTTTCCTAAATATATTTTCCAAAGAATTAATAATCTTTTTTTGAATACATAAACCAGAACATGTTATTAACCTTCAGAAAGCTCTGCAGTATAGTTTCCCATTTCACTTAAAAAAGAATCCAATGATTCGTATAATGACCTGTGAGACCCTGCATGATTTACACGCTGACATTATGGCTTTTTCTCCTACACTCTGACCCTCACGCATGACCCCTCATCTACAGTGAACTTTCTGCTTTTTTTTTTTTTCTGTTCCTCAAGAATGCATTATTAGCCTCAGGGACTTCTGGCTTGCTATTTCCTCTGTCTGGAATTTTTACTTATTGTGCACCCAAGAAGATTAAGATCTTTTTTCTCACTTTTTTCAAGTCTCTGTTTAAATGTCAAACTACCAAGGAGATTTTTCACGCCTACCTTATTAAAATAACAAGCTCACTTTCTCTATATATTCTTAATTCTGACTACCTAGTATTATTTTTTTTTCTTCATAGCACTTATCATTGTCTGACATATTGTATAGGTATTCTCTTTTTTTTCCATTTTTTTTTTATCTCCTACAAATAGAATGTAAGCTTTATGAATCTTGTTTTTTTTCCTAAATATCCTGTGCCTAAAAAATTCCTGGCACCATTTGTTCATTGAATGAATGAACAATGCCATATCTTGAGAAAAGAGTGCAAAATAGTTTAAGCCATATAGCATTCAGAACATAATATAAAGTCTATGGATAAATCCTGGGTAGATGATAGCAAAAACGGCATAGTTTCTGAAAATCCTTAATCTTTCAATAAAAAAAAAAAAAAAGATAAAATAGGTTGGCTAGCAAGATCAAAAAACCTGAAGATGAAATCTACGGTAAAACTTGTGGCAATATATGGTTTGGTAGGAATAAAGCAGGGTGGTTGTAAGAATCATGTGCTATGGTATCTGTACATGAGGAAGCAGGGAAAAGCAGAGGTATCTAATGGACGTGAGATGAGAAACCCCTTGTACTAGGCACACAGACATCACTGAGAACAGCAGCTGAAAATAGGAAGAGATTCAGGAGCATCCAGTTGGAAGATGGAATACAAGGGGATCATAATTAGTTCTGAAACCAGTCTGGGCTCAAGTCACTTTTAAACTAAAAATCTGAAGCTTTCTCCCAAAATAAAGTCCAGTATTGAAGGAAAAACACTATGTAAAATATTCAGGACAAAGGATACAGATGAAAGTGAGGGAGAAATTAGAGAAGGCAGAACTCAGAAAGTAAGGCGTAGATGTGGAAAACTTATCTTGCTTCTTTCTTCTCTCTTAAAGATACTGAAAGCTTATTTCACTTAAAATCTTTAACAAAACTAATTGCGATTAAATTCTATATGCAAATGTTAGGTATAATAGATAATAAAACACCTTAAAAAGATAAAACCACGAAGCAAAAATTATGACCTAAGTTTCAAAATTAAAGACATTTAAGAAAATAATGGAAACTATGAAAGAATAACATAATTCAGATTTTTTCAAATTGTTATTCTTTCATAGTTTCCATCATGTTCATAGTGTCCATGAATAATAGCTAAAGCCATGAGGATTTTTTTTAAAAATTGTTCAATCATTTAAGCTAAAACAATATGTTCACATTTAAAAAAAATCTAAATGAAGGGTTTAATCTAGAGTGAATTCAGAAAAGAAGAAACAAAACAGGAAAAATTTAAAAAAAGAAAACACTTCAAAACTCAAGACAAAATTTAAAAAAGAACAAGAGCAAATATAATGTATGCCAATTTTTGTTATATAAAATAAAAAAAAACTTTTTAAAATTTTTAAATAAATTAAGAAGAATAAAAGTAGAAGTTGAATGCAGATAAAGTAATAAATGCAAAAGAAAGGCAAAAACAATCAACATACATTTAATACATGTCCAAAAATATAAAACCAAAGCAATGGAGCAGACTCATACTAAAAGCTATTATTCAATAGAATATTCATAAAATAGTAAAAATAAACATTAAACTAAATATTTAAAGACTGACTATATAACTAAAATTTTTCTGAATCTTACTTTAATAAAGTTCATATTGTAAAAAAAGATCTACTATAGATTCAAATAAATGGTGACATATTACATATATATGAACAGGAAGACTCAATATTGTCAAAATGTCACTTCTTCTCAAATTGATCAACACAATTTCAAACAAAATCCCAGCAAATTATTTTGTGAATAGCAATAGCTGACTTTAAAGTTTACATGGAAAAGCATAAGATCCACAATAGTCAACTCAATCTTGAAGAAGAACAAAGATAGGATTGACATTCTTCAACTTCTACATTTATTATAAAATTACAGACAGTGTTGTATTGGTGAAATACTCCTCACCCCAAAAATATAGTCAATTGACTTTTGACAAAAGTTAAAAGTAATTTGAAGGGGGAAAAAAAGTGTTTTGAACAAATGATGTTGGAAAATGAACATCCACATGCAAAATAAACAACTAGATAAGTAAATAAATCTGGACACAGACCTTATACACTTTACAAAAATGAACTCTAAATAAACCACAGACTTAAATATACAATGTATAACAAAACTCTTAGGAGATATGTAGGAGAAAATACAGATGACCTTGAATTTGCAGAAACTTTCAGATATAATATAAAAAGCACAAACCAAAAAGAAAGACTGAGTTGAATTTTTTTTTTAATTAAAAACTTTTGCTCTATGAAAGACTGTAAGAGAATAAGACAAGCCACAGACTCAAAAAATCTTTGTAAAACATGTATCTGTTAAAGGATGGTATGCAAACATATAAAGAACTCTAAAAAAGTTAACAATGAGAAAACAAACAACTCAATTAAAAAATGGACAAAAGAAAAATGTGAATAGTTTGTCAAAGAGACATACAGATGGAAATTAAGTGTATTAAAAGATATTCAACATCATATGTCATTAGAAAGTTTACAAAATAAATCAGCAGTAAGATGCTACCACACAGCTATTAAAATAACTAAAATCCTTAGCAGTGATGACGCTACATACTGTGAGGATATAGAGTGACAGGAACTCTTGTTAATTGCCAGTGGGAATGAAAAATGGTGTAGCCACTTTGGAAGACAACTGGGGAGTTTCTTACAAAACCAAACATGCTCTTACCCTGTGATCCAGGAAACATGCCCTTTGGTTTCTTTCAAAGGAGTTGAAAATGTATGTCAACCCTACACATGGATGTTTACAGCAGCTTTATTCATAACTACCAAAACTTGGAAGCAACCAAGATGTCCCTGAGTATGTGAAATGATAGAATGTTGTGCATTTAGACAGTGGAATATCATTTAGGACTAAAGAGAAATGGGCCAGCAAGCCATGAAAAGATCCCAAGGAAATTTAAATACTTATTACTAAGTTAAAGAAGCCAGTCTAAAAAGGTTGCATGTATGATTTCTACTACATGACATTCTAGAAAACATAAAACTATGTAGACAGTAAAAAATATCAGTGTTGATCAGAGATTGGAGAGTAGGGTAGATAAATATGTGCAACACAGATTTTTACAGCGTGAAACTACTCTATATACTATAATGGCATTTACACGTCATTAGAAATTCGTCAAAGTCCATACAATGTACAACACCAAGAGTGAACCTTGATGTAAATTTGGACTTTGGGTAATTATGATGTGTCAATGTAGGTTCATCAATTGTAATAAATGCACATCATAATGTGGGGGGAGGATATTGATAATGAGGAAGGCCGTGCATTGTGGAGAGAGGGGTATATGGGAAATCTCTACCTTCTACTCAATTTTGCTTTGAAGTTAAAGCTACGACTAATATTTTGCATTAGTGTATTACAGTTACTATAACTGATGAGTAAATGTTGATATACTATTATTACATTAGCCTTCGCTCTTTGTGTTGTACGTTAATAAGTATTGACAAATGTATCATGACATGTACCCACCATTATAATATGATACAGAATAGTTTTACTGCCCTAAAAATCCTCTTTGCTCCATCTGTTCATCTCTCTTTCCCTCTCCCTCCACTGATCATTTCACTGTCTTCATAACTTTGTCTTTCCGAAAATGTCATATATTTGGAATCTTACAGTAGGCAGCCTTTTCAGATTGGCTCCTTTCACTTACCAATATGCATTTAAATTTCCTGCATGTGTTTTCATGCCAAAAGTAACTTTCAAATGGAAAACACAACTACCTCAATGTTTTGCCATGAATAAAACAGAGAAAAGCTGGTGGACAAAGGACCTAAGGTAGGTGAGTAGAAAAATGAAAGTCATTGCCATTCACTTATCTTGGTCATTAATCTTTGAGCCTTGCTGCATATCAAGTTCCATTCTAACTGAAGAGGTTTATATGTACAGTGAAGAGGTGGTGAGGTAAATACTGAAAAAAGAAAAAAAAAAGGTACTATCATTAATTGTTTCAATAAACCAAGTCTTACCAGGGACCATGACATTTCAGTTCTTTCTGGAACAACTACAGTTAACTAAAATATAGCTCCAGTTCCAGTAACTGAATGTAAGTTATATTTAATAGGCTGGCAATTGGGTTCTGTGTTAATCATCATGGACACAAGATGCATCCAATCATTGGGCAAAATTTATGAGACAGTTATTGCTGTATCTGTCAAATCTCATGCATAAAAACAAATTTAAGTTGAAATATGCCTTCAATGGGATATACACTTTTAGAGGGGATATATGAATATGTATATATGAAAAGAAGACAAAGTAAGATGTTATAATAAGACTTAAAGTATGTTAGTACAGATATTTTTAATTATCTCTAAATTAGGCCAAATTTGTTTATGGCAATTAGAATTGACACTGGTCAATCAATTATTCCCATAAAAGGGCTTTGAAGCAAGGACACTAATTATATATATTTAATTATATATATATCCTGCTATATGAAATGATGTCCACAGCTTCTTACCATATTATGTCTCTCACATAGCCCCTTATCTTCAAATATTTCTAAAATAAAAATGAGACTTCTAAAATATTTGGCATTCAGTGGCCATCTGTGTAATGATAACTCAAATGGGTATAAATGTCCAGTGGGAATCTTAAAACCAAAAATCTCACATAACTTTATACTAACACTTTATATTTCATCTCTAAATCTGACTAAAAAAATACTACAATAGAAGAGAAAGTAATTGCTGGTGGACTTTGGACTTAGTTAAATCAGTGCTGTAAGCTGTTGGGATTTTATTGCCACTTTATTCAGTGGATGGAGACTTTTTCCCAAAATGTATAAAATAAAAGTCAAAGGGTAAAAAAGTCAGTAAAAATGCAGTGGGAAGGGACAACATTTTTGAATTTACACATTTTATCAATTTGCTTATTTTGTAATAGAATAAAATAAATAAAATCACACAGTGATAAAAAGTTTTAAAGGAATAATTCTAATATGAATGTGAATGTTTAAGGTTAGTATTTCCCCCTTGTGCTCCTGGAACTTTAAGGGAAAAAAAAATAACAAAAAAATATGCTGTTTTAAATGTTGACAAAACTAGAAATAAATTCAAAATTAATGGCAGGACTGCAAAAGTCAGTTGAGTCTCTACAGGAGACAGACAGTAGAGAGGATGAGGGAGAAAACAGTATCAAGAAATTGTTAATACATTTTACTGAAAATGAAACAGCACAGTGTAAAAAGTATATGACATATCAATGAAGTAGGTGTGGGAAGTGGAGTGAATAAAAGAAACACCCTTGGAACCAGTACATTTTACAAATACAGAAGAGCTGATGCCATGCCTGTTCTATTTTTAGAATCTAGCCTGTCTCTGAAGAAGAGGAGAAGAAGAGATTATTAACACTTTCCTGCTCCTTACTCTATCACAAGAACCTCCAACAATGAACTGATCTAGAAACCCTATCTATTTAGTAATGAAACTAAAAGGAGTTGGCAAATATCTATATAAAAATATTTTATTAATAAGGAAAACTGAAGAGAGTGATTTAACAGATAAAGAATGACATGTTGCCATGTAGAAAAAGATAATTAATATTACATTTTTCCCCATGAAATAGAAAGTAATCAATTCTAAAATATAAAAACACAGAGTAAAAATGCAAGAATTCATGAAAGAGTTAGAAGACAGCGGTAGTTGAATTTGAGCTAGCAGAACCCAAAAAAGTAGTATGAAAAAAAGAAAAATTATCACAGAAATAAAGTAAAACTGGAGTGATCATGGATGAAAGGGCATTAAGGAAAGCACAATAAGAAACATATAAACTAAAAATGACAAAAGTAAATAAAATGTGTTGGAAATAAATTTTTTTCTTTTAAATTTGAGAGGAAATTATAGATATAAATCACAAAGTTGATTCAACAAATGGAATTCCTGGAATTAAGTTTAACTATTATAAAAAACAAATATTTATCATTCAGGAACATTTTCTAAAATAAAAGATGCCTTGAAACACCACAGAAAAGCATCCAGTATCTGGGCTATGCATTATTTAAATTACTGACAGAGCCTCAGAATTAAAATGAAAAGTCTAATGAACAACCAGGCAAAATTATCAAGCCACATTTAAAAAGAGAGAAAAAAATCAGGCTCTGAAAACTTCATAGTAAAATTTAAGAACAGACAAATGATGTTAAAGATTGTTAACAAATTAAAGTATGAGCTGAGGACAAACAATATTTCTCAAAACAAATGCTATAGCTGAATAGTTTTGAATATTTGAGATTTTCTTTGGAGGAAACTACTAAAGAATAACTGAAGTCAATTCAAGCATTTTTGATGAAACTAGAAAAAATTTGGTGCCAACAGATCTGCACTATGGAAAATGCAAAAGGAAGTTCTTACAGAAGAAAATAACACCAGATGGAATCTTGGAAAAAAATAGCTCCAGAAATAGCAAGTTTGTGTGGAAGGATAAAAGATTTTTCTTATTTTAAACTTTATTTAAAAGGTAAATGAAAGTTTAAAGCAAAATAATAACAACGATGTATGTATTTATATCATGTGTAAACTAAAACGTAATATAAAAACCATACAGAGGTGTGAGGGGATAAATGGAGGTAAAATAATATTTACATTACATGCGAAGAGCTATGTAATTATTTAAAGATAGAGTGTGATGTGACGAAATGCATATTATTAACATGACAGTGGCCACTAAAAATTATAACAGAAAGCTATTAATAGGCAATATTGAAAACTAAATAGAATATTAGAACATACTCAGTATAAATCCAAAGAAGACAAGAAAAGAAGGGAATAAAGGAAAATCAATCAGAGAGAATACAAATAAACAGATGGTGTATTGAAATCCAACCATATGATACCTAACATTAAGTATAAATGGACTAAACACTCCAATTAAGACAGACTTTTTCAAGCTAGATTTAAAAGCAAAATCCAACTACACACTGTCTAAAAGAGCTCCCTTTAAATGTAGAGACCAAGATAGATTATAATAAAAAAAGATATAATATTTAGAATTAGTTATAAATCCAGAGTTATATTAACAGCTGAAAAAAACAGACTCAAAATATACTATTATCATAGGTATTGAGGGAAATTTCATCTTAGTAAGTTAATTATTAATCAAGAAGATGTAATAGTCCTAAATATTTATTTATGAACTTAATAGCAGAGTTTAAAATACATCAAATGAAAATGAAAGAGATAAACACAATAAACAAAGCCACGATTTTAGGTGGAGACCTCAACACTCCTCAGCAATTGATAGAATGTACAGACAACACAGATATGGAATGCTCAGCACCATTAACCTGCTGGGATTAATGGAGATTTACAGAATGTTCCAGGTGAAGGCTTCAGAATAAATACTTTTCAAGTGCACATGGTATGTTTGCCAAAATAGACAATAATCAGGGTAATAAAATAACTTTCAACTAATTTAAAAGTTCAGTATTGCACAGAACATGTTCTTTGACCACAATGAAAAAAAAAACAATTAAATAAAGATATTTGGGAAAACCTCAAGTTATTTGGATATTAAATAACACTTCTATATTATTATGTTCTACACTTTAAACTTATATAGCAGTGTCTGTATATCAATAATATTTCAACAAAGCTGGAGGGGGATAAATAACACTTCTAAATAAAATAGAAAGAAGAAAGAGCATGAGGAATGTTATATTTTGAACCAAATAAAAATTAAAATGCAACTTATTAACAATTATGGGTTGCAGTACTTTGCAACAAATATTTAGCTTTAAACATTTATATTAGAAAAAGGAAGGTCTAAGGTCAATCATCTGATTTGTCATCCTAAGACATTAGAAACTGAAGGCCAAAAAATATCTAATGTAAGATGGAAGAAAAAAAATTAAAAATAAAATTACAGAAAATAAAACAATAAATGAAAAAGAATAGAAAAGCCAATAAAATGAAAATTGATAAACAGCTACTTATTAAGATAAAAAGAGAGAATAAATATATTACTTATATCAGAAATGATAGAGATAAAATGACTATAGACAAATTGATTATAAAGATTTAATATGGGCTTTCTACTAATAAATTAAATGCACTGGTCCACTTTTGCTCAGTTTATATGAGCTAAAGATGTGATGTAACTTAGATGTTTAATTTCATAGCCTATGCTCCTCATCATTATGTTAACTGTTGCCAAGTTCATTACTTTCTTTTTAACGTTTTTGAATGCTTTATAATTCAGAGAACGGCTGAAATGCTAGGAAACTTAGATATTACTCTTTCTAATTCTTAATTTACTCATATATAATCATAGCTTCTATAAACTAATTTACACTATCTTTAAATATTAAAACTATTAGAAAATTATACAAGCCCCATATCATTTATTCATCATCCCATGTTTAGATCTTTCTGCCAAAATGAAAAAGACTTGAAGTCAGTAGGACAGAGACAAGCAAAGAGAGAAGGGACAAAATATGAGAATTATCTAATAATAGAACTGAACCCTTTTTTATATGAGAAATTTATCATTAAATTAATGTTTACAACTTTCTGATTCAAAGAGGACACAAAAATAGCCTGTGTCCCACAGCACTATCCAAAATGTAGTAAAAATTTATCTTAGTGCAGGGCATCTGACTCATTTCAGTGGCCCCATTAAAATCATTGATTTTTAGGACACATAAATGAATGAATAGCTTGTGTCCATTTAATCATGACCTAAATTGACTAATTTATTGACTACCTTCCTCCTCTGGACAGAAATATTGTTTTCTCTCTCCTATCTATCCCTCAATAAGTTAACTAGAACTAATAAGTACTTCTCACATCAGAAGATTTAATTAGAACAAGAATATCAACTGAGAGAGGAAATGCTAATACACAGAGAAAAATCTAGGCAATTGTATCATCTGCCTTACAATGCACAGCGTGTTAATTTATAATCCAATTGAGCAACCAATAAGTGCTATTATAGTTGCCATGATGCAAACATTGCATAAAATGAGCTTGTAGGAGAGAGGTTTTACCAACAATTAGTCACACCGTATGATGAGACACCACAAGTGTTCTAAAACGCCACACGTGTTGAAAACAAGATTATTTTTCAAGAGAGAAAACTGAACGTCCTCATGTAAAGATTGTTGTTTATATGCAGCATCTTATGAAAGTCATGTTCATCCAACAAGAAGTCATAGAGAAATGAAGCAATGGGCAATAAGCTGAAGAATTAATATCATATGCAGGCATGTGTGCATGTACTAGGGTATGTGTGCACACACATCTAAGTTGAGGAAGTGAACACCTCAGTGGAAAAATAAGCAATGACTTTGAGTAGGCAATTTAATGAAAAAGAAATAAAATTAACTGATATATTTATGAAAAATGCTCAACCTCATTAGTAATGAATTGCAAAGGGAAAAGAACGTAGACTATTATTTTTGCTTTTTAATTGTTAAAACTTGAAATACTTGAAATAACCCAGTGTTAGTGGGGTCACAGGAAACCAGACAAATTCCACTGTGGAAGGAAGTCTAAAACAGTACTTTTTAGACCAATTTAGAATCTGGTATTTATCAACATCTTCTATAAGGTATTTGATAAGACGTGATAATTTGTTAAAGTGAACACTTTGAGAGTGAAATTAGTGGCAAGCATTCAGGTGGAAGAAATTTTTTTAATTCCTTCACCTTCTATATTTTACATTAAAAATATAATAGTATGGTACATGCAATATAATGATTTATGAGAAAAAATATATATTTGGTCATTGAGATGATCAAATATATATTTTGCTTATATGTTTGGTCATTGCCCAAGGTTCTTGGCTTACAGTTATCCAAAACCCTTGGAATTTTCTAAGTGTTGAGAGTGATAAAGCTGTCTCTTTTTTTTTTAGGTTAATAAGGTGACTTTTGGAAGGCACTTGAGGATGGGGGCTGCTTTCTAGGGGAGTCAACCATGTCATTAGAGGGTTGGAATTTTAGTCACAACCCTTGACCTCTGTAGAGGGGAAGAGCCTAGAGATCAATTAGCAATGGCCAGCGATTTACTCAATCATGCCTATGTGTGCAGCCTCCATAAAAATTCAAAAAATAATGAATTTCATAGCTGCTGTTGGTGAACACGTGTCAATGTAGGGACAGTGGTGAGCTGGTGGTTATTTCAATTTCCTGTTGCAAGTGTGGGAAAACACACCTCACCCATACACACATTGAAATTGGGTCCAGAAACCCAATTAGTGACCAAAAATAAAGATAAATGCACTATGGGAGTGAACATTTTCTGAAAATTGTAATTTAAACAATTTTTCAAGATGAAAAAAAAGTAATTTTTTTTATTTTGTAAATTTTAAGAATCAAATACTGCTGTTTTTTAGAGCAGCGTGTAGCTGCAGTGTACCCATGCATGGAAACATAAAATTATAACTTTAAGCCATTTCCTAAGATAGAAAGTGAATTATAAGAAATAAAGACATAATACAAAATAAACACATAGCCGGATATGCAGTTACACTATATCACAGCCAAGCATACATTATGTTATAATTTTCCTCCATAATATACCGTGCCTTAGTTCATGTCTCTGAGAAGCTGTTAGCTTGCCCTTGCTTTTTCCTCTACCTGAAATGTTCTTAATTAATCTTCACTTGACTCAGATCTTTACTGGGACACGAGTACATTAGAGCTGTCACCTCTAATCACATGTTAAATATAGCAACACCGACTTTTCTGTTATTAACCACTCTTCTTGACTCTGCCTAAAAGTTCCTCTTAATCCTCACCAAGACCTAGAAAAGGCTTTTATTTTTCTGGTCAATCTGCCCTGCTAGGCTGGCAACGCCATGACCTTAGGGATTATGCATGTCTTTGTTCACTGAACAAGACAGTCAAAGAAGCAGACACTCAATAACTATTTGCTGACTACATGAGTGAATGAGGAGTAGACAGTTCTGAGTTTTAATTTTCTCATTTATAAAATCAGGATAATAACGACTTTTTGTGGTTGTTTCGAAGATGTTTAAATACTATTACATGTTTAGCACGGTTTCTAATACATAGTAATCACTCAACATGTGATTGTGAAAATTTAATTTCTTATGTTGATTTTCTACAATTTCAGTGATTTTTCTTTTTGTAGAATCTAATGAAAATGATTTTTAATGCTCCTTTAAGGCCACTATTCTCCTTAAGTTTCTTGCTTATGTAATTTGATTTCATAAATCTTTGTTTTCAAACTTTTAATTACAGTAGGTCCTCATTAGAAAATTATACTTAAAGGTATTTGGGGGAATAAAATTTAAAAGGATATAATATAAAGCTCGTTACTCAGTGCTGTTCTAAAAATTAAAGATTATAGTGACTCAAGGATACAGACTGTTTATATAAACAATGCATATATTTTTTTATATGAACAATAGAATCATTTTGTATCAAATGACAGAAATTACTCCAAAGTACATACAACATACAGTAGGCTCACTTTTTCCCCAGTAGAAGAGAGTAGGTTTACAACATGTAAAGTTAGGCAAAGCTTGTTATATCAAATCTTGATATATTATTGGATAGCTTCAACGTTCCTGACATTTGTTTCTTAAGCATTGTCATTATGGTTAAAATAATCAAAATACAAATATTTGTTGTTGCATTAAAGATGCTGGGAAATATTCAAGGACAGCTGCATCTTTCTGGAATTCATTTCCATAAAAATCAGATAGTGGTAAAGGAACTTAAGCGAAATCACATATCTAAAGGATATTGGACTTTACATCATTCTGTGTTCCAGTAAGTGAAGTCTGAGTTAGGCCACCCTAGAGAGGCTTTATAACCTCGGACTGACTCTAACTTTGCAAAGTCATTTCCTTTCAGTCCTGGTCTCCTCATCTATCTAGATCCACTCATTTATGCTTTGCTCTTAGGGCTCTATGAATGGGAACAGTCAGTTCTGCAAAGCTACCAGCAAACACCAGTTAAAATTTTGGGAACTTCTTGAGTGATTCATTAATATATATGGTCAAGGCAAACAACTTGTAAAAGCACATTTTCTGTTGAAAAAGTTAAGTGGCAGTTTAGATAAATAATATTTTTCTTCTAAGGAATACTTAAAAATGTACTTCCTCTTTTATATTTTCATATTAGTCATATTACATTAGTCAGTTATTCTCTTCTGTTAATTCTTATAGTATTTAAATTCATGCAGCAATCACATGGAAGATTAGAAACACTGCTTCTTTTGTCTTTTTAGTCCTGATTATTATATTAGATCAATAAATCTTTGTAAACAAACTGAATAAGAAGGTAAAATATATTTTTATCTGTTCAAAGTCAAAAATTGAAAAGGAGTTTCTTTAAAGCTAGCATTGGTAGAATTTACAAATCTTATCACAATCTTAAAGATAGTCAGGTTTCTTGAAACTTGGAATTAAACATTGTCTCATGATTGAGTATCAAATACTCATTTTTAAAAACCAGTTTCTTATAAATCTGACAGAAAATATTTACCTGAACATTTCAATCATCCTATTAGCTCTTGGTAAAACTTGATGGCAAAGAGCAAGATAGGAAAATATTATGAGTGAAATCCCTCCAGTTTTGATGGTCTAAAAAAGATTTTTGCCCTTGGATTTTGGCCTTCCAGAGCATATTTCTCATCATCAAGGAGGAGGAGTGAAAGGCAGCAAACCTTAGCTCATGAAGAAGAACCACAGCCTGCTAGACAAGAGGCTTTCGAGAAATATTATAGATCTGATGGGCAGAGTGAATAAATGTAATGTCTTGTGGTTGGAGAAGAAATGAGGTTTTCACATTGGGCAAGCCAATTAGCCTGAGGCCTCCTCTGGTGGCTTCCAGGCTCAGAAAGACACAGAGTTCTTTAATGGGACATCATTGGGCAAGGAGCCGGTGGAAGAGTTCAGTTCTCAGGTCCCCAGCATTACACACCACCTTTTCCACATGTTCTTCTCATTTTCTGACAAGCAAGCTTTAAAAGATATGCTTTTGTAACAAAGGATGTAGAAAAGTTTCTTCTGGTTACTGTGAAAGCTAAAGTTTTAGTGTTTCAGGAGATTTTTACAGACCTCTTAAACCCTGATGTTTTGCCATGAGCATTTAGTTTCCCTTCACATCCTAAAAAATATTCTGGTTTTCCCTTTGACTCAAGAGGATTATTCATACCTTTTTCCAAATCTTGATTCTGACTGAAAGTACATGTATGAGTTATTTGGGGAAAAAATTTAGTTGCTCTCCTAAGGTGATAAATAGGGGTGCATGTACATGAGCAACCCAATTTCTGGCTTCTCTCCTGTGTTCTTTGATGGGTTGTCTGACTACACAGACTGCATTTTTCACTCTAAGTTGGAGTCAACCACATTTCTTCCCTTACCAGAAGTCACAAGTGAAGATCACAAAATACTAGAACCCACCTTTTTTATTGCTTTGCCTGTTCTCTATTCCTACCTACTCCCCATAATCACAAAGGAGGCAACTTGCCATCATGTATCTCTTTCTTTTCCTTGTTTTGCTTTAATGTGACGTGTATTTCTAAGTATTTCATGTGATATTGAAGGTAAGAATTAATCATTATCACATAGCAATCATCATAGTGGAAAAGGCTCTATGTGCATATCAGTTTTCCTTTTCTTCTTTTTTCTTTTTCTTTCTTTTCCTTTCTTGTCTTTTCCTTTCCCTTCCTTTCCTTTCTTTTTTTTTCTTTCCATTTCTCCTTCCTTCCTTCCTTCCTTCCTTCCTTCCTTCCTTCCTTCCTTCCTTCCTTCCTTCCTTCCTTCCTTTCTTTCTTTCTTTCTTTCTTTCTTTCTTTCTTTCTTTCTTTCTTTCTTTCTTTCTTTCTTTTTCTTTCTTTTCTCTCTTTTCTTTTGGTTCTACAATTCAGTTACTTGTGTAACTGGAAGAAGTATCTTCCAAAATCTGTGACTTTTAAACAGTCATCAGATTCAAATCTTTCCAAAGCCTTAATGCACATAGACAAAATCTCTAACTTTAAAGATTCTAACAGATGTTCTTATTTTCACATAATATGGCATACTTTACAATTTTATTGTATACATCCTAAATTATTTTTCCAGCTGAGTGTGAGAGCATGATCATTATGCTCAAGGGATGAACTAAAGGGATCAGTTTCAAGTTCAATCCATTTAGTCTTCCTTTAATATATTTTATGTTCTTTCCAACAAATCTCTTTTTTATGTATTTATGAAATGATCTATTATTTACAGTCTCTCAGACTTCCAGTTGCTCTTGAGTGTTTAAGAATATGTTTAAATTATTTATCATAGATATATTATCTCTTGATTAAAGTCACCTTAACATGAGAAAATTTGCTGAACGTACGTCTTTGGAAAGAAAATAAGAATTTTTCTTTATTTAAGTTACATAAAATGTTTTCATATAAAATTAACATAACAGTACTTTTATACTCTTGTTCATTCAATCATAATGCCTTACATCCATGGTCACACTGATTTCATCAAATAGTTATCTTCTACACCAAATCAGAGATATCGAGGACCTTTTAAGCTTTATTTCAACCGGGATTAGAAGTATTACTCTTTACTCTCTTCTAGTGAAAAAATTCCAAGCATGTAAGCCTGGATTTACATATAGCT